>CM062806.1:848666730-849990785 GCA_031772625.1 Pinus tabuliformis | reverse complement strand
AATGTCATGTGCTTGGTTTGTTTCAGATGGAAATTATTCAGTTTTTTCTGATGGTCCCAAACAGGTCTTCAGGGTTTCCATGCCCTGTGCATGTTGTTGTTGGACACGGCAATTGCATCCAATTCTGCAAAAATGTTGTTCTTTGTGAAATATAAAGGACCTTTTTTTTGTGTGAAATCCAGGTATTGTAACCGCTGCTCTGATAAAATTTAAATATATTGTTTTGAAATTGCATGGTTAGTGGTCTGGATGCTATAATATGTATTCACTGTACCAAACTCTGTAGTTATGCTCTCATAAGCGAGAGCAGCTGAAAGATTTCCATAAATTACATATTAGATAGGGCTTTTGGCATGCTTCTTCTATTAAGAGAAGATTATGGACAATAATTCATTTACTATCTCCATTGTAGTTTCTTTATGCTGCTTCTTTTAAAAGTAATTGGAACCTGTATTGTCTTAATCAAGATGTATTATTCCTTATTAAATTTGTTATTGCATATAGATAAGGGAGGTGCTCTAGGCCCAGATCTTATTTTGCTATTGCACGTAGAGAAAGGAGGTAATCTAGGCCTGTCTGGTGATAATGTGATGGTATTTTAATAAAATGAAGAATAGAACCATATCTTGGCAGGGATTAATTATTTATTTTACTTGTCATATTTGAATAACAATAAACTACTCTAAGCCAGTCTGGGGATGATGTGATGGTATTTTAATAAGATGAATTACAGAGCCATATCAGGGATGAATTAGTTATTTTACTTCATATTTAAATAATAATAAACTAACATAGATCCTGTTAAACAGGGCTGTATATTTGAATAACAATCAAGGTGTATATTTAAATAACAATTGTAAATAAACTAGCATAGATCAATGTTAGCCCGGCAGGATATATTGTGTTATTAGTTGTTGAGAGGTAGGAATCTCAAGTTTTTGATCCTTAATAAATTGTGTATTATTTGTTGAGAGGTATGCATTTCAAGTTTTTTATCCTTAATAAATTAATTTAACATTGATTTATTGGTTAGTTTTCTCTCAAGGATTAAAAAAAAGCCTGGTTCAATATAAAATAGTATATGCTAAAATTCAATTTGAGATGGTTCAGCATAAAATTTTATATACAAAAATTCAATTCGAGATTTTTCCATTGAGCTTTAGGTGTAGTTTACTTTGCAGTTTTACAATGTAAAACTATTTTTTTGGGTGGGTATTTTCTAATGTAAAGTTGATTCCAGAGGGAGTTCTTGACGTTTGTTGTTTATTTATGTAATAACAATTATATCTGTCTCTGTTTGTGTTGAATTGAGAAATATCCTTCTCTGAGCTACGAGAAATATCTGGACTTGAGTTACGAACTTACCTTCTAAATCCAGGATGCAAAATTTTGCTGATGAACTCGTATTTTATCTTGGAAGGTTTGATGGCTTATACCGTTAGTTTGGTTGAAACATATAAATAGCCCATTGTCCATGCATTGTGTGGTGATCTGACAAATAAAAGAATTTGTCATTTTGTTTCTTAGCTATAGCAATGATCTGATGCAATAAAACTTTGATTTAGAAGTCATTTTTCCAGATTCAAATAGAAGTGTTCATCTTTTATTTATTTAGTAGTGTATATATTAATGGGAAGGACTATCCTGTGTACATGGTTATGGTCATATGTACCATATTTATTTTCCAATTACTCACTTTCCATGAGATGCATCTGATAATAAGTTGGTACCAACTTTAGTGCCATGTCAGCTGAGCTGTGGTCTCACTGTAAAGACGTAAAATTGCCCAGTATTAACACAGTAAATTAAGCAGAGATTAAATGTACCTGAATGATACCCTTCACACGCCAAACCCCATGCTTTAGAACTACAATCTGTGAGTCATCTGGATGCAAAGATTGTAGCTCTTGCCTCACAGCCTCAATACCTGCATTATGCTCCATTGACAACTGCATGGCAGCTATTTCTCCTGTAGACTTGACCAATTTTCCCAAAACAGCACGGGAATCTCCCAGATTGGCAACATAAAGCACCCCACCACAAACCACCCCTACTAAACAGCAAGACCCAACTGCTGCAAGCTGTGGATTTGTAGGCCATGCCTTTGTAACAATGGACAAAAACCCCTCTTCTGTTGCTAAAAAGGCCTTTCGAATCACATCAGCAGACATCCCCTGCTGCTCCATTGCAAATTCTGCAAAATTACAGCCCCCACTTAGTACTGTACAATGGATAAACTCACAATGAATGTTGCACCATTACAGTCAGCCATCTTTCAGAAGTAAATCAACCAACAAGTTCAGCCCTTCACTGAACAATCAACCAACCAGTTACCAAAAAAAAATTCAAGCAAGAAGACATATCAAGGCCTTCTGTAAGCATAGGCACCTTCAATGGAGTATCCATGTTAGAAGGTTCCTGGTTGCTGGCCACTGTGTCTACTTTCACAAGTTGTATATTTTCTCCAACTTTGAATTCTTGTGTCTCTTCAGCTCCATTCTGTACAGATTGTTCCTCCTGGTCATCCTTACTACCATACTTGAAACAAGTCATTCATACTACTGAAATGGAGCAGCCCTGCTGCTAGATAAAGCTCAAACTTGATGAAGATCTTCTTACTGTTATTCAAAACTTTTTGCAGGGTTATGATTTGAAACCCTGCTTCAACTGAAACCCCAAGTGTAGAAGATAGTTTTGATTTTGAAATGCTAATAGTATAGACAGTGGATGTCAACAATATCACTGACTGCCAGAACAATCTGCCCATGCATATGCTCTTCCTTGCTTATGATATTGAAGATAGGCAAAGGAAATTATACCAATGAGATAGATCAATGCTTCAGAGAATGAAGATCGGTGTATTGCTGGCCCAAGTTGGGCTCCCAGGAAAAATAAGAGAATTCTCAGCCATATACCCAGAAGTGCAGTTCTGATATGAATAGATTTTAGCAGCAGATTGGGGAAATCAGTCCCTGACTTGGCCAAAAAATAAGGGGTGTTATGGTAAGGAGAAAAGAAAAATTTAACCCTGCAATCATATCATCTAAATTTAATTTATAGCACTGGCCTGACAATGGTATCATAACAGAATAGAAATCATGATCAGGTACATCTTGTTTCTAGCATTATTTTCCTTCCAAAATTTAACTCACTTCTTTTGTGGACCCCAAGGTTCATCATTCAAATTCACAAAGCTACTTTGAATCTACTAAGGGTTAAAATGGAACTATTTTGTATTTTTGTGTGTGCCTGTGTAATTGAAGCTGAACATAATTGCAAGGGTCATCTTTATTCTTCCCTGGAATTTACCTGGAATTTACTACAGGTGCTGCGCTTTCTGTTATATGTAATAGGATGTTTCCGTGAAAGGTTTCCCATGCTGAATAGGATTTATGTTGTGCACAAATGCAAATTTAAGGTTCCACACATCAAAATTTAATGCACTCCAAGTGCTATGCTTTTTCTGATTTTGATGCCAGCTGACTTATCTTAGGATTTATGTATGCAATGCAATTCTAGGGTTCTGTACATTGCAGTTTATGCTCCACGTGCTTTGCAATTTCCGTGCCTCCCAGAATATTACATTCTCGATTCTCTGCACTCCGACCTTGTTGCCCGGACACCCATTAACGACAGCAACAGCGACAACCGAAGAAGAAAAGTATTATGAAGTTGAGGTTGAAAATGCAGAGGACGAATCAGATTCTGATGTTGGGGGAGATAAAGACAACCAGCAAGTAAAGGGCAAGGGATTGAGGTGGGCTGATGTAGACGACAATGGATTGGATAAGGCGCAAAAAAGGCTCATAGAAGCTCTGCCTCCAAAGTTGTCTGGAAGGAGCAAGGCCTTGATGAAACATATAATTTGTTTATCAGAAGAGGATGATCCATCTGAATTAATCATGAAGTGGGTGAGAATAATGAAGCCCAAAAGAGTAGATTGGCTTGCAGTCCTCAAACAGATGTAGGAACAGAACCTCAACCATCCCCTCTTCTTCAAGGTCAGTGGCTTTTCAATTATTATAGATGTGCTTCTTAAATATAGATGGACTGAGTAAATTATTAACCAAGTTGATCTGTATGACATTTTCTTTTCAGTCCACTAATGCTTTTACTGCTCTGCAATTTATGCCATATGCCATACGAAGCTTCTTGGCAGTGTTATCAGACTCTTCCCAGTCCAAGTGGAGTCGCGAGTTTGACTATGTTTTAAGAGGAAACAGAGTCTAATCAGCTGAATCTGAATCAATCCCGACTTATTCTTTAAAGTTTAACTCATAAATATCACCCAAACTCACTGTTACCACTCAAATTATCACCTAGGAGGAAAAGTCCTAACCTCAATGGGACAGCCTAGACGCATAATAGGCAAGCCACTCACTGTCACCTTGATGGCCTTGCCCGACAAGGAGACTGCCTATCCCAGGGGGAATCCGCATGATCAATTTAAACTTAGATTGTTGGGAAAGAAATTGGAAAATACTAGCATGAATTGACTACTCTTATGCTTAACTCAATCAAATCGATTCATTCGTCAAAGATGTGAGAATACACAAAATTCATATACTCGTTAAAATTCTAAGCTTCCAAGAGCAGGCATCCATATGTTCTAAGGCTAACTGTATCAGACAATCAGGCTACCGCAGGCACTCCATGCATTTGTTCATCTAATCGAAAATCACGGCCTCTTCCTCTTCCACGACCTACAATCCCATCTGTGCCATAGACAATGGGGCCCATATTATATAATCAGTTGCTCAGTCCAATCACATTGAACCCAAGGGTACTTTTTGGCAAATGACATTCACTAGCCAATTGGATAAGCGGTTCTCTGCTTGAGATTTCTGAGTACCAAAATTACTTCGTTGCACCCTCCTTTGGTTAGACACAGGTGGAACCAAAAGGCTCTAAAGATTAGAAGTCTAGATGGAGGGCGTCTAAACATGAGAAGGTCTAGATGGAGGCCAACTATTTGCGAGGAAGAGAGGTGGGCAGCCCCAGGCCTTAAGAACATAGTCGTGGGCCTTTTTTTTATACGGAATCTCCCCATTTTTTGAGTTGAGTGGGGTCGCAGGCCTTAAGGAGAACATGGGCTGGGCTTCTCTTTTTAACATTAGCTCCCATTTTTTTGATTAGAACGAGGTCGTAGATCTTAATAAGAACATAGGGTTGGGCTTGAGCTCTTAATCTTCTTTATTGCTATGTTACCAACCAGCTCTGTTGAAAAAAACAGAGTTTTCAGGGTTCTCCTGGGTGAAACCCAGCTGGGCTCTGCTGCTGACCTTAGTTAACTAGGTCACGAGTCTGACTCTGCTGACAACTTAAACTTGCCATTATTAAGTCATCTTTGTGAGCACTTGTGGGTTGGAACCTGATTGTTGAGCGCATTTCACAAAAATTAAGCAAAACACACCTTTTTATCTGATGCCCCTCCAGTGGACTTGCGGTCGAAAATTTGATGAGGGATTATAGTCCCAGCCCAAAACTAATTGCTATTTTTTTAAACAGAGTGTGCTGAGGGTTTTGGGGGTTGCTGAATCGATCCTTTGCCTAAGAAGATTGGAAAATGAAAATTTTACTAATTGTTTGCTGGAAAAGTGAAGTTTGCTGCTTGTTTTGGATAATGCATATCAAGCTTCATCGGTGAGTACCTCATGAGTTATACACTGCTAGACAAGTCAAAATTGCACGCACATGGACATATGCCTTTAAATATGTGACAATGGATTAAATAATGTGTCCTCTTTAGTTGGTGGTCTGCACTCATATAAGCTATATTCTTCTCTTTTGGAAACTTTCCAGTTTTGTCACTCAACATTCTCGTAGATGTTTTCTTCCAAATTGTAGGATATAATTTCAGATGTAATTTCCAGCATTATTTCTCAGTGTGCCCATAAATCAACACTGCAATGATTGCAGTGATTCCTGGTGTTGTCTTTTGAGTCACTGAGCAGTGGTGAAAGTCCTATTTCTGTTCGTTTGCTTAGGAGATTTTTGATGTTAGGTACCTTTCCTTGGTTTTCCATTTCCCCACTGCTGGTTTTCTGTTCTTGTACTCAATAAATAGAGCCTTCTTACCAGCATCATTAAGGTTCTTTACTTCAAATGGGGTAAATTCCTTTCTGATGTAGCCATGTAGTTCTCCTCAATTTTTTATCAACGTTTGAGGAACTTCTACTTTGAGATTTAGCAAGCTTGTTGGTTTCTTATATTCAGTGGTGTAGTCCTGAACAATTTTTCTTTTGTTTGTGAAAATATCACAATTAAATGGATCTTCTTGATATCCAATATCGTAGAACTGATCCTTCAACAGCATTTTGAATGTCTGCCATGATACTATCGAGGGTCTCCTTTGCTGCTTCAAAGATTGCATATAGCTGTCTCACCTTAAAGCATGGTGGAAGATAACGAGGAAGTCCTCAAATTCAGAAGGTTTCAGGCTGTTTAACCTTAGTATCCTCTTGATGAGAATTTCCTTCTTTCTTGAAATTTACTGAGCATTCCTCTTTCTTTGTCATTCGATGGGTCATCATTTTTGTTAACATACCAATATTTGTTTTTAACCGACTAAGGATGATCTTTTGTTATTCTCTTTCTTCTTGGTATTGTTTGTCAATATGAAAGACCAAATACACAATGCATGGGAGATGTAAAATATGATCTTTATATCAAATGGGGCCATTGCATACAATGAGGCAGATCTCCTTTTATATTACTGGTTATTTGTTGTACAACTAATTTCCCTAATCACGTTATTTACAAGTGAATTTGAATTAATCTTACCAAATTTTTTAGTTCCTTGAAGTTTATCTATTATGTTATCAATGCATGGCAATGGATATCAGTTTTTAAGGGTATGGATCAACAATCGTCAACACTTTTAACTGCTTTGAAGTTTTGCTCTGCTCTGTTGGATCAGGTGACACACTTTTAACCGTTGATTTGAAGTGTGACTGCTTTTTCCAAATATCAGTTGAGTTGACTGCTTGTCCAATAAAAAAAATTTAAAATAAAATTAAAATAATTTAAAATAAAAATTTCTAGAAAACATTGGCTTAAATCAAGCCATATGGAAAAAATCTAAAGAAAATAATAAGCTTTCAGCAATTTATCGATTGCTATATACCTAGCATACCTAGCAGTGGGCAGGTATAATAACAAGAAAGAGGCTAGGTACTTTTTTCACTCATTTGATAAAAAAAATCTCACCACTCCTTATTTTTGTTCTAGCAGTTAATGTTGTATTAACTAACTGTTTATTAAAAAAATCAACAATAGAAATCAAATAGAAAGCGGTATGGTTCAATGCCTAAACAGTGGATATCAAGCTCTACAACATCTTACTTAGATTTTCGATAAACAAATTGCACAATGAAAAGGATGCCAACTTTGATGGTTATTGCACATCCACCATAGAACGTGTCTTGACTCCTTATGTTCTTGTTTCTTCCGTCAAAGTCCAATATAAGTGTTTAAACATATAACGAAACTTCTCTTGCAAAGTATTTACAGTAGTTGAATTTAATGTGATTGTACATTTTTTGCATATAGAATATTTTTGAATTTGATTGATAAAAACGATGTCAATTATTTAACATTTTTTTCGTCAAATTTTAAAATAGTTTCGAAATCTAATTAAAATAAAAATAACCAGTATAAAATAACTTGGATTTTTTTTTTTTTTTCTATTTGTTTACTACAACGAGTCTTTTAATATTTTTCTGTGCTTGAATTGTACTATTGTGACAATATTTGCACTGGAGCTTATCATGAAAGAGACAAGGTGGTTGCAAATTACATATCAATTCCCAACATTGAGCGAGATGTATGCACTATATGGCAGAGTAATAAAAGCTATGACACACCTGTACATATGTCACTAAATCTGACACACCTGTACATATGTCACTAAATCTGGAGTGGCTTTATTTAGAGTTGGCTCGTGATAGCGAAGAAATTCTTTCAAAGTTGGTGCTGGTCTTTAATGTTCATGTTGATACTCTTCTTTCTTCTTAGTTTTTTTCAAATGTTCAATGGTGTATAATGTAATTAGGTAAATGTTTAATAATATTAATGGTGTACAATGTAATTAGGTCAATGTTTAATAATATTAATGGATTAGGTAAATGTTTAATAATATTAATGGTGTAAAATGTAATTAATTTAATTACATTTTTTTCATTATTTTTGGGTGAAATGTTTGATATATTATATTATAATTTTGGTTACTTAAAATAAAATAAAAATAACATTATTAAAATAAAAATTATAAGTTATTATTTATTTTATCAATTTTTGTTGGGTAGTTAAGGTAAATTTGAAATAAAAATAAAAATAACCCTATATTAAAATAAAAAGTTATTATTTTTTTAATTAATTTTTATTGGGTAGTTATGGTAAATTTGACTTGGTCAAGTTAGTTTTTGAGCTCTGAGTTTATGAGAACCCATGGTATTGTCCATGGGATTTAAATCCCTTTTTAGTAGATAAAGAGTTAAAATGGATCTAGATTGGTATTAATGATAGACAGTTTAACAAATTGTTTAAATTAAATGCTTTTTAACTAAATAAATTATATATAAGAGAGCCTTCTAAGTTATGTAAGTTTGAGCCTTTTAATTGAATTGTGTATAAATGTTAATATCTTTAAAATTTTGAAATATCAATAGTGATTTTAGTAAACTTTTTTAAAAATAATAAAATTTTAATATTTAATAAAAATAATGAAATTAATATAAGTGAGACAAAATTATCATTAAATCTAAAAAAAATAGATTTAAAATTTAATATAAATGATATATTTAATTATCAATTATTTAACAAGTATAATTTCTCAAATATATTTTGAATTAAAAGAAATATAAAGTTGAATTATAAATGATTTAATAACTTTTTATATTAATACAATGTGAATATCAGCTATTTAAATCATTTAATATATTAGCCTAAATCATTTATCAATTATTGAGAGGGGTCAAATTTTTTGAAGTGAAAACCTTTAGTGCAAAACCTGAAGAAATGTTTGCATGCCAAAAAATTTGATCCCTCTTAGCATTTAATAAATTCAGAATTAATATGGATCTACACTGGTTCTAATTAGTGTACCATGTCATTGCTACTCAACAAGTATTTAATCTTATTTATAAATTAACATAACATTTATTATTAGGCTTACCAATCTAGTTCCAAAATGACAATGGTATGTTTACAACATTTGATTGAGTGATTACACTTGTGACTCAATAACAAGGTAATATTCAACTATGAAAGACATAATTCCACTAGGAGGGTATGCTACCATTTGGTTCACTTTCCATATACTTCATGATAATTGTTCTTTTTTTGCAAGGTGTTGGTTCTCATTATTACTTTGATTATAAACAACATAGATAATAAATCATAACACTGGTTCAACATATACCATTCATGAATTTTAAGGTTAGCATTGAATATAGTAGTAATACATAAGCATACTCTTGTATGCTCCTCATAGTACAATGGTATTTCCCGTAAATTAAATCTTGTGATTATGTTGGAGTCCTCAACAATAACTACATCCTTTGCACAATGCCCTTGAGGAACTTGACTCCTTGATACATTGTTAGTGCTTTCACTTTTTATTAGTTGCTTGTCCCTATCTCCAGAAAATTTTAATTTATAGGGACCTCTTCCACTTAGCAAAGCACAAAGCAAGGTCTTGATCTCCATTGAATCCATTCCCTCTAGTTTCATAGTGTTGGCATAAAGAATTTTAGCTACTGGCTGCTCTTTGGGTATCCCTAAAATTCGTATACCTTGGCTCATTACAGTGATGAATCAGACAAGTGTATAATGTGATTTCAATGACACCTTATCTCATTTGTAGTGAACATTTCTACCAGCTCCATGCAGAGGACCCTCTTTTCAATATGTTTTCAATTCTATGTTTTGAAATTTTTTTAATTAGAAATGTAAAATCATAAATTTAATTAATTATATGTTTTAAATTTTATTTTTAAATTAAAAATATAAAATCATAAATTTAAATGGTTCAAATTACATTATAATGCACTTAATATTTATAATATGGGTAGCCCTTTCCAAATTTATACTTTCCATTATATATTAAATATTATCCATTAAAATGAAAATAAATATTGACAAATTTTAATAATAATAAAGAATTTGGCATGTTAATATTTTTTATTAGTAATTTTAAAATTATAAATTACAATTTTTGAAATTATATTACATTTTTCATGTATTATTGTATATAATATTTATAAAATTAAATAAAATAACCATATATTTAATAAAATTTTTATTATTATCAATTTTATGGTTTGAAATTTTTCCAAAATAAAAATATAAAATTATAATTTTAAATGGTTCAAATTTCATTGTAATTCACTTGATATTTATAATATTTATGGGCTTTTCCAAGTTTATGTTTTTACTTTATATTACATATTATTGATTAAGATAAAAACAAATATCTACAGATTTAAATAATTGCATGGAGAGACTTTAGTCCAACATGAATGATTACATGGGAGATTTTAGCCCAAAGTGAATGAGATGTTCTAAGGTTATGTAATGTTATTTAAACTTGTTAATTTAGTTAAATTACATAAATATAATATAAAATAAAATAAAATAAGAATTATAATTATTAATTAAAAACCATTTTAGATTCATCTTAACTCTAGATTTAGATAGCCTACAAAGGGATCAAATTTCTCAAGGTACAAGCTTTTCCTTTAGATCCATCTTAAGAGTTTGTTCTATTTGCATGGTTTGGGAAATATTACAAAGACCCAGGATTTCACATGAATGAGAGAGACAATTTACTTGATGTGGTTTATAAACATGTATATGCATCTCCTAGACGGGGAGGAGCATGTGGAGGGATATGGAGGTGAGTATGAGATTGTTTTGTGTGAGAAATCCATCACAACTTGTTAGATTTCTCACTCTACAATGTTTCTATGTGCTTCAGTTTGTGCTAAAAGGAAATCTAACACATGTTAGATTTTCTTTTACATTGCAATGTTCTTAATCTAGAACACATTAGACTTATTTAGTCCTAAAATGTTGTTATGTTCTTGTGTTTGTGCTAGAAGGAAATATAGCATGTGTTAGATTTATTTCAAATTTAAATATGCTTGTGTTTGTGTTGAAAAAAAATTTAACACAAGCTAGATTTCTTATACTCTACAATGTTGTTGTTGGCAACGTGTATGTATTTGTGGTAGACATAAATCTAGTACTTGTTAGATTTCTCACTCTACAATGTTTCTATGTGCTGGAGTTTGTGCTAAAAGGAAATCTAGCACATGTTATATTTTATTTTATATTGTAATGTTGTTAATCTAGCACACATTAGACCTATTTAGTACTACAATGTTGTTATGTTCTTGTGTTTGTGCTCGAAGAAAATATAGCATGTGTTAGATTTATTTTAAATTTAAATGTGCTTGTGTTTGGGTTGGAAGAAAATTTAACACAAGATAGATTTCTTATACTCTACAATGTTGTTGTTGGTAGCGTGCTTGTGTTTGTGGTAGACATAAATCTAGCACTTGCTAGATTTCTCACTCTACAATGTTTCTATGTGCTCTAGTTTGTGCTAAAAGGAAATCTAACACATGTTAGATTTTCTTTTACATTACAATGTTGTTAATATAGCACACATTAGACTTATTTAGTCCTAAAATGTTGTTATGTTCTTGTGTTTGTGCTAGAAGGAAATATAACATGTGTTAAATTTCTTTCAAATTTAAATTTGCTTGGGTTTGTGTTGGAAGAAAATTTAACACAAGCGAGATTTCTTATACTCTACAATGTTGTTGTTGGCAACGTGCTTGTATTTGTGGTAGACAAAAATCTAGCACTTCCTAGATTTCTCAACCTACAATGTTTCTATGTGCTTGAATTTGCGCTAAAAGGAAATCTAACACATGTTAGATTTTCTTTTACATTGCAATGTTGTTAAACTAGCACAAATTAGACTTATTTAGTCCTAAAATGTTGTTATGTTTTTGTGTTTGTGCTAGAAGGAAATATAGCATGTGTTAGATTTCTTTCAAATTTAAATGTGCTTGTTTTTGTGTTGGAAGAAAATTTAATACGAGTTAGATTTCTTATACTCTATAATGTTGTTGTTGGCAATATGTTGTATTTGTGGTAGACATAAATCTAGCACTTGCTAGAATTCTCAATCTACAATGTTTCTATGTGCTTGACTTTGAGCTAAAAGGAAATCTAACACATGTTAGATTTTCTTTTACATTGTAGTGTTGTTATATTTGTGGTAGACATAAATCTAGCACTTGCTAGAATTCTCAATCTACAATGTTTCTATGTGCTTGACTTTGAGCTAAAAGGAAATCTAACACATGTTAGATTTTCTTTTACATTGTAGTGTTGTTAATCTAGCACACATTAGACTTATTTAGTACTACAATGTTGTTATATTCTTGTGTTTGTGCTAGAAGGAAATATAGCATGTGTTAGATTTCTTTCAAATTTAAATGTGCTTGTGTTTGTGTTGGAAGAAAATTAACACAATCTAGAATTCTTATATTGTACAATGTTGTTTTTAGCAATGTGCTTGTATTGGTGGTAGACATAAATCTAGCAGTTGCTAGATTTCTCACTCTTGAATGTTTCTATGTGCTTGAGTTTGCGCTAAAAGGAAATCTAACACATGTTAGATTTTCTTTTACATTGCAATGTTGTTAATCTAGCACACATTAGACTTATTTAGTCCTAAAATGTTGTTATGTTCTTGTGTTTGTGCTAGAAGGAAATATAACATGTGTTATATTTCTTTCAAATTTAATTTTGCTTGTGTTTGTGTGGGAAGAAAATTTAACACAAGCCAAATTTCTTATACTCTACAATGTTGTTATTGGCAACGTGCTTGTATTTGTGGTAGACATAAATCTAGCACTTCCTAGATTTCTCACTCTACAATGTTTCTATGTGCTTGAGTTTGCACTAAAAGTAAATCTAACACATGTTAGATTTTCTTTTACATTGCAATGTTGTTAATCTAGTACACATTAGACTTATTTAATCCTAAAATGTTGTTATGTTGTGTTTGTGTTAGAAGGAAATATAGCATGTGTTAGATTTCTTTCAAACTTAAATGTGCTTGTGTTTCTGTTGAAAGAAAATTTAACACAACCTAGATTTCTTATACTCTACAATGTTGTTGTTGGCAACGTGCTTGTATTTGTGGTAGACATAAATCTAACACTTCCTAGATTTTTCACTCTACAATGTTTCTATGTGCTCGAGTTTGCGCTAAAAGGAAATCTAATACATGTTAGATTTTATTTTAAATTGCAATGTTGTTAATCTAGCACACATTAAACTTATTTAGTCCTACAATGTTGTTATGTTCTTGTGTTTGTGCTCAAAGGAAATATAACACGTGTTAAATTTCTTTCAAATTAAAATGTGCTTGTGTTTGTGTTGGAAGAAAATTTAACACAATCTAGAATTCTTATACTTTAGAATGTTGTTGTTGGCAACATGCTTGTATTTGTGGTAGACATAAATCTAGCACTTGATAGACTTCTCACTCTACAATGTTTCTATGTGCTCAAGTTTGCGCTAAAAGGAAATCTAACACATGTTAGATTTTATTTTACGTTGGAATGTTGTGAATGCTTACATGTTTCTGTTTAGGCTAAAAGGAAATCTAGCTTGTGCTATATTTTTTTTGTCGTGTAATGTTGCCATTGGAAATTTTTATATGTTTGTGTTATAAGTAAATGTAACACAGACTAAATTTTTCTCACCCTACAATGTTGTTATGTGATTATGTTTCCATTAGAAGGAAATATAGTATGCATTATATTTCTTTCACCTTGTAATGTTGTTATTTGCAACGTTCTTGTGTTTTTTATAGGAGGAAATCTTTGTACACTATCCCATTCTTAGACTACATATTCCATATGAAGGGCCTTCTAATCATTTTGGGGTTTAACATTTTTTATATTATAACAACAGTCTATGTAGGCATGGACTAAAACCTCATAGTCTCTAAAAGGCAAGGTCAAATGTCCCAAGAAATATTATTATTACAGTGTTTTTATTGACATTGTGTTTATGTTTTTGCTAGAAGGAAATTTAGCATCCACTAGATTTGCTTTACAATACAATGTTGTTGTTGGCAATCTTCTTGTATGCAATAGAATATAGTCTAGCATGGGTTACATTTCCTTTGCCTTGCAATATTTTTAATGACAATGTGTTTGTGTTTGTGGTAGAAGGAAATCTAGCTTGTGCTATATTTATTTTGTTTTGCAATGTTTTTCTTGGAAATATGAATGTGTTCGTACTAAAAATAATTCTAGCACGTGCTATATTTATTTCACCTTACAATGTTTTTTTTGACAATATCCATGCGTTTGTAATATAAATAAATCTAGGATGCGAATATTTCTTTTGCTTTTTAAGATTCTTGTTGGCAATATGCTTTTGTTCGTGTTAGAAGTAATTATATCACATTTTATATTTCTTTCACCTTGCAAAGTTGCTATGTGTTTTTCTTTGTGCTAGACGAAGATCTAGAAGAAAATCTAACGATCGCCATAGTTAATGTTCTTTCATTGTGTTTTGCTTTTATTTTTTCTAAAGCAAACTAAGAATGTACATGACTAGAAGAGATAAATTTTGTGTACATATGATGTTGTAGTTTCTACAATTGTTTTTATTTATTCACAATGTAATGTCTTTTGGAAATGTTCTTATGCTCGTGCTAGAAGGAAACCTAGTAGATGTTTGCTTTCCTATATTCACGATTAAAAGAACATAATAAATTATTTGGGGGTGCCCTTTTTCTAACCTTGATTAGCTATTATTGTGAGTTCTACACTTGTTATTGTTCTTGTTCATTTTGTTACACATATAATGATGTGAGTAGTTATAGTATTTATAAATTCATATTTTCATCAATAATTTGAAACTATGATAACAATTTTTTACTTTATTTTCAGATACCATGGACTATGAAGCTAGCGAGAATTCAAAGGAAGCACCCAAGGAAAAAGGAAGTTCAAGAAACACGACACCAAATTTTTTAAATGGTATGACAATTTTAGTTTATACTTTGTTACAATTGTTAGACATTGTGTTAATAACTCGTTGTTGATTAATAAACCTATGGAAATAGCCTTAGGAGTGAGGTTTTAATGAGGACAACCCATACTAACATGGGTATTTTTTTTCCAAGAAATTTTAACTATGTGATAACTTTAGTGTCATATACTAAACTTGCATAACATATGTACTCATTTATTATTGTGCGTGTAAATGGAAATCGTGTATTATAAGGTTGTTTAATACTATTTGTTATTTCATGTCTTCCATAATATTTTTCTTTCTAGAAACCATGGAAACTGCTAGGCATGAAATTTGAAGTAAAGTAGCAAAGAGAAAAAGAAAAACAAATGATATACAAATGATGCCCCCTTCAACTGATATGGTGGTTTTATATTTTATGTACTCTTTTAGAAATGGTTGGATTGGGTGGTTTCTTTTCTTAGCAATTTTACCCACGTGATAACTTTTGGTGTCATATAGTAACACTTGCATAGCATATGTACTCATTTATTATTGTCCATGTAAATGGAAATCATGTATGATAAGGTTGTTTAATAATATTTGGTATTTCATGTATTCCATAATTTTTTTTCTAGAAACTGCGGAATCTGGTGTGCTTGAAATTCAAAGTAAAGTAGTCAAGAAGAAACAAAAAAAAGTGATATACAAACATTGCTTCCTTCAACTCGTATGGTGGTTTTATATTTTATGTACACTCTCTTACAAATGGTTAGATTAGGTGGTTTTTTAGTATTTATAAGAACATTATGTGACAATATTTGAAATTATATTTTCATTTTGATTAATGCAAATATTTTTTTTGTTGTTATTTGCAGAATTGGTTGGCCCAAAAGCAAATGAAATGTTACAACCATCACTTAAGAAAAAGAAAAGTTATTCAACTGAAAAGGTAGTATTAATAACACCTACTTCTACTTTTGAAATGATTAAAAAATACAATACATATAATGAGTTTGTGCAAGATTGGTACATCCAAATAGAAGCTCCGATGAATATGTTTCATGATATGTATCTATTTGGATCAATAGATGGAAACGAACCAGAGATATTAGGAATAATAATTAATTGCTATGCTTACAATGAAAATGACATTGACTTTCAAGTGGAAATGATTAAAGAAAATGAGGTAAAATTAATTTCATGTCAAGTGGAGTATACAAATTTTAAACCAGATTTGATTGAAGCTTCAAGTATTGATTCAACAAATACGATAAAGATTTCAATGTTCAAGTTGGATAACTTTGAGAGCTTCTCTAAATCTGGACTAAATAGTTGTGCAGATCTTTTAAAATGCATCGCCATTGTTTTGAGATATCGCTATGTAAGAAGTAAAAAAACATCATATGTACTTCATTTACAACAAAAAGGTAAATTTCTTGATAAAATTGATTCTCAATTACTTGCTTTGAGAAGAGTATATTTATTTGATTTGGAGGAGAATATAACAAAAAGTGATTTCAAGCTCACTATAGAATTTCAAAAAACTAGGAAAGTTGAATTTGAAACAACTATAACCTTGCAAACCAATGTGATGAGATTCATGAAGCCTTCAAGCATTGCTATCTATTTTCAAACTCTTTTAATACAAAAGTGGTTGTCGAAAGATGTAAAAAAGCCCCCAAAGTGTTCAAATTAAGATCACAAGATAATTTAAATGTTCAAGTATTAGTGAAATCATTCCTAGAAAAAATTCAAACCTCATTACCCGATGCTCTTCTGATTCCATTTGACATCAATGAGCTTGATCCATTGGTAAACTCTATCAAAATTATAAATGAGACAGATCTAAATTCTAAGAATATCAATTTTTGGATAGTTGATGGTCAACATACCATTCAAGCAGTGAATTTTTTTTTAACAAATCCTAAGTATAATGTATCGAGAGAAGTGAAAAAAATATAAAAAATGTAATGCTTGATTGTTGCATCCATTAGTTGAACCCACTGAGGTGATCCGCATTTGTTGTCAATTAATTATGCAAATAAGGTATTCTTCAAAACTCCATTTATTGATTGTGTGCGCTCGGCAAGACATTTCTTAATTGCCAATGACAAATTAAAGAAAAGGAGGATTGGATGTTCTGAGACAGTTGAAGAGAAGGTATGTAATTTTAATTATTTTTACATTTAACATTTTATTATTGTATCTATTTTTGTTGTAGATAAATGACTAAAGCTGATAATATAAGTCATATTTTTTTTATATTTATAATGATTTCTCATTAGATTATAACACATTATTTAGTTTCATTTTTCCATTGAATTTTTATTAGTTTATATTTATTATTTTATCATGTTGATGATGAAATGTTGTGCTCATTCTTTGTCTCTCCAATTACAAATTTTTCTTATAAAAAAATTCTCTTATATTTTGATGAACCTATTTGGGATAAATGGGACACTGTTTTTAACTGTTACCAACTAGGCACATTAAAGTGTTCTCCAAGCCAACTTGATTTTGAGAACTACAAGAGAAATAGTTTACACAGTTTGACACCAGCGACTCTTCAGCCCATTCAGGGATTAACCATAGAAGAAATTGCTTTAGTAGCATATAAGCTATTGGATGAAACCATTTGGTTTTCTATTCCAATTAATCATCCATCAAATACCATAAAATTAAAATATTATTGTTCTAAATTGAAAACCAACAGAAAAATATTGGATGCAATCGTTACATATTGTCAAAGTCATGATCAAAATTCAACATTCTTGAGCATTATGAAATTAATGATATCATATTTACCAATTTTTGCAACACGGTGGAGGGGTCTACTTATGTCAAAGGAACACGTAATACAAAGATAGAGTCCCTTTCTCAGCAAGCATGTGGAGTCCTTGATAGAATGATAAATAGATCAACAAGTGTTCAACAGGTTGATAACAATTTTGAATTTGGTTGTCATTTTGGGGGCCCTCATCTTTTGTCAACACTTTTGCACTATTTCCATGTCAGTTGCAACCAATTTTACATATGACCTTGTTGGTTTGGATACACTTGCTTTGAAAAAAACAATTCCACAAGCGATATTACATTGAATTTTTTTGATTTCTTATCGAAAAAATGAGTTGAATGACTTCACTATAGTTCTCTTAGTAGAACTTTGGTTTTGTAATGATGTATGCCAGTCTTTAGAAATTTTCACAAAGAAATCCAAGTTCAACTATAAAATGACTAGTGACATTTATGAATATAAGTCCCAAAACAATTATAGTTATGATATAGTTCTTATTATACATTTCTATACTTCAGAATTAAAATTTTTGAAGGCTATAAAAGACTCACATATTTGAAGACACATTTGATGAAAATGAGAAAGATTATGATTTTTGGATGGATTTAGTGGAGAAACACACAACAATGTAGTGATGAAAAAGTCGTCAGTTCTCTTTATGGGGGGGAAAAATTTAATCAAGGCTTGTTGTACATAGATGATTCTTTTTTTGTATAGTTGTTTAATGAATTTTGTTCATTGTCACAATTTATAACATTTTTTTAATGTTTATTATAGTGACAAGCAAAGAGAACCGAGACATTGATCAAATGAAAGTTAAACAAAACTTTAATCAAGAACAAAATATAACATCATGTACTTATAATTTGTCCACTTGTTTTCCTTGTTATTTAATGATTATATTCATTTTCACAATTCAAAATATTTTATATGTTTAATTTGGAAATGCAATGTTACAAAGATGAAGATAATGTCATATCAGATACTTATAACTTGTCTTCTTGTTTATCATATTATTCTTCAAACTCAAATGCTTGTAACTACAATAACTTTGTATATTTTTATTATAGGAAGAAATAAAAAGGATAAAGTTAACAATCAAAGTAATGTTAAAGGTGTGTGTGTGTGTGTTTCTTTTTAAAGGTTGCATTACTAATGTTTTTCTTGGTATTGGTATTTGATTGAAGGTTTAATATGTTTACTCTAGGTCCTATCAAGATGATAAAAGAAATTATTGTTTCATTTATAAATAGTGCAAAAACCACTCAAGGTAAATGTATCGTTTCAACAATTATTTTAGTAATTTTTGTAACATGAATAAAATGGTTTGACTATATTATTTTCCATTGTGTTGCAGCCAAAATAATTGAAAAGAAACTAGTTATTTTTGAACTAAAGGACATTTTTTTATCATAGCATCGATGATGAAGCAACAAACAACGAGCATATTGAGAAAATGGGAGCTGATGCTGATTACACAATAGAGAAAAAAATATTTTGGATTCATCCACATGCAAAATCATTTTTTGAAATGTGTTTCAAAAATGAATCTCTTGACATTGCAATTTGGACGACAGCTTTGAAATAAAGCACAACAAGATTTCTGAAAAAATTGGTTTTAGAGACATTACAAGAAACTTGTGTTTAAGTGGATTGCTTCAGACTGTAAGCCACAAAAGGGACATAAGGTCATTGATAATCCAATGAAAGTTATACACACTAAATCATTGAAAAAAGTGTGGGAAATGCATACCCAATATGATGCAACCAGTACTATTATAGTTGTTTGTTTAATTGAGAGAGTGAAAGAGAATCCAAAAGAAAATGTGATTCTTGCCCCTCCATTCATTGGAGCAAATCAAGGGGATAATTGGTTGATCAATGAGCTATGGAGAATATTGCATAAACTCAAAAGGCTATGGATGTGCGAGCTATTTTGAAGGATGTTCAATTACATTTAGAAGTACCTTAAGATTACAGATGTTTATATCATGCTATTATATGTATGACATCATGAATTATTACTTCTATTTAACAACACTAATAAAAGAATTGTTGATTTGGTTTGTCATTACTGAAAATAAAATATTTTGATTTTCTTTATTTTTGGTGAGATGAATGGTCATTTAATGTTTTCATATCAAAATTTCCCATGCTATATATATATTTTACAATGGATTACATTATATGTAAAATTAATAGATAATTGGTCTATTTGTTTTAATTAGATCATTACAATTATTTGCTTTAAATGTGGTTTAAGTTATCGTTATACCTCTTAGAAATTAGTAATGTGAAGGATGACCCATTGCATTCTTATAACCAATTTTATTTCATATAAGTTGAAAAATTATATTAAGTTGTATGTAGCACCAACAATAAACATACAATTTGTACTAAAAGAAACAACAAAAAAAACTAAGGTAGAAACTCTATAAATTAACATATAATTAATTAGGTTTGAAATTTAAAAATTGTATTATATTGTATGTGAAAATTAATATATAATTAGTTTGTTTACTTGCACTAGACCATTGTAATTATATTTTTCAATTGCAATTAAATAAATCGTTACAAGTCTTAAAATCAATGATTTAAATGGTGGGTCAATGCATCTTATAAGACTTTTATTGCATACAAATTAAATAAAGGTATTAGGCTCTATGTATAAAGTAAACATATTATTTGTTTGTTCATTTTAATGGGGCAATTGTATTTGTATTTTGTGATACTTTGAACTCATTGTAAAATTACGTTTGCATACAAATGGAAATAGTTCATGATAAATATTAACATCATTTTTAAAATGATAGGTTTTTATGTCCTTAAACAATGAAGTGTTGAAGTGGAGATATATTAATATCATACATGTGGTTGCAGTGCAGATGCAGTTGGGAATTACTACAAGTCAAAAGATGTTGTTGATATTTGAAGTGGAAGAGTATTCTTCCAATCATACACCAAAGATGAACAAAATTTTCATATTCAAAGAGAACCAGATTGGCAGATTGGTGATAGGTCCTATTTTTTAAGGCCTTTTCAGTAAGAAGTATTAAAATATTGCTTAAGAAATTATGATGTCGCAATATGGACATTAAATGTCACTGACAAGTACATTTGAAAAGTACTTGAAAAATCAAATATTTTATTGACATAGAGGACTTTAAATTTGCATGGGACAGGTCTCATTGTCATTTGCAAACAAAATTGGAAGTAGGGAAAGGAAGATAATTTTACGAGAAAATGTTGATTGATGTGTGGTCCCAATATGGAGATAATTATGAAGAATCAAATGTATTGCTAATAGATACATAAAAACATACTTCTCATTTCATTAGATATCGATCAAACCACATCTTGATAAAATCATAAACAGGAAAAGAGCAAGATACATGGCTTATGCAAGTTTTATTCCCCTTTCTTAAGACACTTCATCGTATCAAACAAAAACATGAGTACATTCGAATGTTCAATAGAACATGTACTTCATTGTAGTTCATGGAGATAAGCTCTTTTATAAATTTGTTGAAAAGTACATTCTATTTTTTCAATACATTTTGGACATGGTTTTTGTTGAATCAATTTGTATGATTTTATATTTTTTGAAATATATGGGAATTGCCAATTATATTAATATGTATATTTCTTATTATTTATAAATGTTTTTGCAATGACTTTGTTGTATCGATTTTTTTCTAAGATATGTGTGCGCGCGCACGTGTTCTTAAATGAATTATTTGCCATTCAAATTATCTTACATGAACCATCGAGGTGTGTTATTTTTAATGACTTATGTTTACTTATATGTATCAATAACCATATATAAATGTGAAATATAAGTTTTGAAATAGGACTCCTTGCAAACAAAGGTGCTATTCTTACTAAAGAAATTATAATAATTTACTTGATAAATGTTATGTGCATTATTCACTATTCACAATGCATTATTCACTATTAAGGCTAATGATAAATGTGTCATAGGTAAATGATTTGATCTTTTTGAAGCATAAGATATGTGATTTCTCAATTGATAGTTTTCATAAATTTATATGCTAAAATCAATTAATGGTTGTAACTGCAATCATATCATATTGAAAATCAACAAGGCACAAAGTTATTCATTGTTTACATATAAAATGCACTTATATGAATGCATAAATGAGATATGTAATTTTTTAGATAAAAATATATTGTAAATAATTTTGCATTTCTTAAAAAAACATATATATGATGATAATGATTGAAAAGTGGATTATCAAGGTTTGATTACATACTATCATGGATGAATTATGTCATTGAACATTTTGAATCGTAAGGCATCTAATTTCATTATTTAAAGTTGTTTTTTTGTAAATTTATATTTTAAATAAACTGAAATCATATCACTTGAGCTATAATTATATTATTGACTTGTACTTAGTTATGTCCATTAATATGAGTGTATAAAAGTGATTTATAAGAGCCATATACTATGATGCATTTTTTCAAAAAATAAGTCTTTTAATTTCTTGATAATAAGTATTAAGTGGACTATTTAGGCTAACAAATGATGGCTCATAAGTGAATACTACTCGTTAAATTGTAGGGCATTCAATTTTTAACCCATATTTTTTTTCATATATTCTTGAATCAACTATTTGTATATGTAATCATCTCATCTCATTTAATTTAATAAGGAATCCATTTATTGACTTTTATTTGTCTATTACATAATCTATTAAGAGTGTATTAATCTCATATTGTATTGTTTTGAAACAAAACTATATGAAAAACAAAATTCTTTTCTTAATAAAACATGGAATAATTAATTAACAATGTGTTAAGTGGATCATCTAGACTCATTAAAGATATGGGTAAAAAATGGTTGTATTTAAACTTTTTGCACCACAAGACATTGATTTTCCAATCCATATTAGCATTTTGTCATTTTCAATTCCTAAATAGTTTATTTGTGGTTTAAATAATTTCATAGAATTCAATATGACTTGAAGAATTCTATTTGGTTATATGCATTGATAGAAGTTCATAAATGTGATGCAATTTTTAAATGTAACCCTTAATGTAAGTAAATATATATATTTTACAAAACACATTATAATTAATTGATAATGAAGTGGTCTATAAAATAAAACTCCATGTAATATGAAATGTTTTTCCTAACAACACATGGAATAATTAATTGGTAATGAATGTTAAGTAGATTGCTAAAGTTATTTCAAGGTATGGGTCATAAATAAGTGTACTTAAACTTTATGTAACATATGACATTTGATATTCCCACCTTTATTAACATTTGGTAAATTTCAATTCTTAAATAAATTATTTGTAATTGAAATAATCTCATAGAAACCAACAAGACAAGTATATCTTAAATTATGTTTAGAATGTATGTATGTATAGTATAAATGGAATTTGTTTTTGAAATAAAGATCTCAAAGTAAGTAAAAAATATATTTTTTAGAAAATTAATAATTTAAAATCAATTATTTATGAGTTCTAACTAGTTTATTCTATTTTGAATTGACAACTTTTTCTAACTATGCTTTATTAAATCAATTGTTCATATATGTAATCATGTCATATAAGTCAATAAGTCAAGAAAATATTAATTGATTTTTATTTAACTATCATGTGGTTTAATATGAATGTATAAATGTGAAATTGTTATTTCTAGAATAAAAAACCATGTAAAGAAAATGAATTTTCTAATAAAACATGGATTAATAAATTCACCACGAGCATTAAGTAGACTGTTTAAGTTCATTCAAGAGATGGGCCATAAATGGATGCCTTTAAACTTTTTACACCATATGACATGCTTTTCCCATCAATATTAACATTTTGTAAATTTTAATTCTTAAATAAACTATTTGTACTTAAAATAATCTCATAGAATCCAACAAGACTCAAAAATTATTTATTGAATTTCATTTAGTTATATGTATTCATATAAGTTTATAAATGTGATTTATTTTTGAAATAAAGCTATTAATGCAAGTAAAGATTTATCTTATATAAAACTATTTAAGATTAATTGATAAACAGCTTTAAGTGGTTTATTCAGGCTACATGAAAAATCAAGTGTCATAGATGAATGCCTTTTAATACATATTTAATATTCAAAATCAATATCTTAATGATAATTTATTTGTATTTACATTAAGTATTTAATAATTAAAGAACACAGGGACTTATATAAATTTCAACTAAAATACATGAGTTATGTTTCACATTTATTTCTTCCCCATTAAAAATGCTTATCATTTTCTCTTCTTAGTGAAAGTAATGGTCAATCATGATTTTCCATACAATTGGTTGACACTAAATTTACATCGAGACTGTTATTGGTTTTGACAATGTTTACAAGGAGAGATAAATATCCACACTATCATCAACTGTGCTAATATTTGAAAACCCTTGCTTCCACTACTTACAAGAATTCACCACTAAAGTTTCTTGTTTACTTCAATTTGTGACACTGTCCATCATAATGGAATGACTTGAATACCCATTTAAGAAATATCATTAAATGTACTTGGATTTGAGTGGAGATAGATCAATGGTACCTAACCTTCTTTAAATACCTAGATCAACAATGTATAACTTTTATAGTGGATGCCTGCATGCTATGAAGATGAATGATGACCCCCTCATTAGTGCTTCATACAGGCACAAAGGGACCATAGGAAATTGAGCACAAGAACATTTTACTAAGGTTTTAGTAGACTAGTCTAAATGCAATGCAAGGGACACCTATCCTTGTCATTTACAATAACATCCTCATAGCACCGTCATTCAATCAACAAATCCCTTGTAGGTTGGGGGAAAGGGGGTTAGAGTTGCCAAACATAAAATTTAAACATTGAGGAATCTAGCATGTTATCCATAACTATAATATCTTTATTTTATGTTTGACATACTAATATGATTTAGCTTAAATCAATTTCTTCTAAGAGTTTGATTTCACACTCCTATTGTGTATTGATACTATTGTACATAACAACCCCATGTTTGACCTATTCATGATCTCTAATTGGTTTGAAATTACTTGCAAATTATTTTAATGTTGAATCAAGTTAATATGGCGATTTACAAAAGAATGAATGTTGTTGAAGGCCTTGTAATAAAATACTTGCAAACAAAGGTCTATTCTTACTAAAGAAATTATAATAATTTACTTGATAAATGTTATGTGCAATATTCACTATTCACAATGCATAATTCACTAGTAGGCTAATGAGAAATGTGTCATAGGTAAATGATTTGATATTTTTGAAGCATAAGATATGTGATTTCTCAATCGATAGTTTTCATAAATTTATATGCTTGAATCAATTAATGGTTGTAACTGCAATCATATCATATTGAAAATCAACAAGGTACAAAGTGAGTCATTCATTGTTTACATATAAAATGCACTAATATGAGCGCATAAATGTGATATGTAATTTTTGAGACAAAAATGTATTCTAAATAATTTTGCATTTCTTAAAAAAGCATATATATGATGATAATAATTGATAAGTGGATTATCAAGGTTTGATTAGACACAATCATGGATGAATTATGTCGTTGAACTTTTTGAATTGTAAGGCATCTAATTTCATTATTTAAAGTCATTTTTTTGTAAATTCGTATTTTAAATAAACTGAAATCGTCACTTGAGCTAGAATTATATTATTGACTTGTACTTAGTTATGTCCATTAATATGAGTATATAAATGTGATTTATAATATCCATATATTATGATGCATTTTTTTCGAAAAATAAGTCTTTTAATTTCTTGATAATAAGTATTAAGTTGACTATTTAGGCTAATGGGTGATGGCTCATAAGTGAATACTACTCGTTAAGTTGTAGGGTATTCAATTTTTAACGCATATTTTTTTTTTCATATATTCTTAAATCAACTATTTGTATATGCAATCATCTCATCTCATTTAATTTAATAAGGAATCCATTTATTGACTTTTATTTGTCTATCACGTAATTTATTAAGACTGTATTAATCTCATATTGTATTGTTTTGAAACAAAACTCTATGCAAAACAAAATTCTCTTCTTAATAAAACATGGAATAATTAATTAACAAATTATGTGTTAAATGGACCATCTAGACTCATTAAAGAGATGGGTAAAAAATGGTTGTATTTAAACTTTTTGCACCATAGGACATTGATTTTCCAATCCATATTAGCGTTTTGTCATATTCAATTCTTAAATAGTTTATTTGTGGTTTAAATAATTTCATTATTAGAACCCAATATGACTTGAAGACAAAATCACTGCTGATACTGGACATGAATGGGAAGTTATTTATTGTATTTCATTTAGTTATTTGTATTCATATAAGTTTATAAATGTAATTTATTTTTGATTTCACACTCCTATTGTGTATTGATACTATTACACATAACAACCCCATGTTTGACCCATTCACGATTTCTAATTGGTTTGAGATTACTAAAATTATTTTAATGTTGAATCAAGTTAATATGGCAATTTACAAAAGAATGAATGTTGTTGAAGGCCTTGTAATAAAAAACTTCCAAATTTAATGAAATATGTGTTAAATGATAAATGCACAAGAAAACACTTGAATTCCAAGAGATCTGAGAGACAAACAAATAAAAAGAACCATAAAATTATTTACTAGGCACCTTGTGCACAGGAGAAGATGAAAATTTTCCCACCTGCAAGGGCATATGTGATTTTTGCTTCAACATAATGCATGCATATGTGATTGTAATAATAAAAAAAAGTGTATATATATGTGTGTTGTCAAGACCGAGCTAAAAAGACATATCCAAAAAGATACCAAGAGACTCAAGAATAAAGCACAAACCTCATGAAACATTCAAATGAGTCATACAACCCTCAAGATAGAAACTCAAAGAGTAACTTCCTCACTAGAGTCACCAATTTTGTTATGGGATAAAATCCCTAAGGCTAGGGTTGGTAGCCCCAACAGAGTGGAAGTAAATGAACAAAAAAGAAAAGTCAATCAATCATATCATTTTATTAGAATTCACAAAGTTAGGGATATGTACTTATAAGTGGCTCCTACATTTGATGTATGTCCAAAAGAGTCCAAACCCTTATTCTTGCTCTAGCAATGCAAACTCGCAACACAAGTAACAAACTAGTGAGCCGAACAACAAAACTCAAAGCATACAAGGAGATACATGATATGTATTAGTCAATCAATTATCCAATAGCATAATCCTAAACATACCATATGAACAAAGAAATTGGAACAAAACGTGAGTTTCTTTATTGTAATTTACAAAATAGAGGTAGTCAGAAACATGCGAGGGAGGGACCCCTAGTGGGGGTTCGGGCGAAGCGCCCCGAAAGGAATTTTTGGAGAAAATTGTCTTGTAAAATATTGTAATTTTGTAGTCAATTTGGACCGTTCATTAGGTGAAAGATCTAAAATTAGAAGTTATGTTAATTTGGAGTTTTGTTTCCATAGAAGGAAACCCTCAATTTGTATGAGATAATTGTACTACGTTTGGGTATTATTTTGTATCTATTCCTATCTTTTGCTAGCACTTGATCACAAGTTTTGACCCATACAGTCTTATTTTCATCACATTGCATAATCTTGTAGAGATGTTTTCTTAGACAAGTATATGAACTAGTGTTGGTTGTTTGAAAATGGGAGCATGTAAAATTTGTTGTTCCAACCCTTTTCCTTCTCACCAGCTTTGTGACATATTTTTACAAGGGTGTTGAACAATATAGTAAAAAAAAAAAGGAAATGAGATCTAGGGAGCAATTATTTTTGTGGGAGAACACTCCCAAAAATCGCTTATAAATGAGAGCGATTCAAAAACAGCTCCTCGGGCACTCCTTGAGCGCTTTTGTTCAAAACCCGCTTGTTACAAAGTATGATGTAAACTGTGAGATTCAATATTCAAATCCCTATTAAAATAAATAAACAGATTGAATACCTTGCAAAGCTCATAGAGTATTAAATCACTACAAATAAGCTTAGTGATTTGCAGAGAGATCTAGGTCTTGTGGACTTATTCTGAAACACTATGACAATTAGTATCGCGGAGCCCGTAAAAAATGGTTCTGACAGTTCTTAGTGCTTTCCTTAGAGCTTATAGATCTAAGTATAGTTCATCGATCTGTTTCAAAACTTCAATAGATTGTGGAGTGAAGAGTGGGCACTTCATGCCATTTAACCTATGCATCACTAAAACTCTGAAATTCATAAGAAATTTCTACCAAATTTCAATTATCTGAAATTCATAAGAAATTTCTACCAAATTTCAATTAAATCCGACCTAAGAAGTTGCAAAAAAAAAAATGACAAAAACATCTAACAATTCGACAACTACCTTATTGCACACCAAATTCGAACTTCTAAAGCTTTTCACATCATGTGTGGAGGTCCACTATCGAACTGTTGTCTAAACATTTTCTGGCCGACTTGACCTATCAAAATAGAAGTGCCTAAAAGCATGCCCAACGTAAAGTACAAATATCAAAACCAGGAACTCTAATAATATTTAATTCAATGGCCAGTAAAAGTTAATTGGCTAATAAGGAAAATGAAAATTTTGCGGTCAAGTGAAAGTCATTAATAGCTTCCACTCAGTGTACGCTTTGATTGTTTTATTCACGGGCATTAGGAAATCATGTAATCTGTAGTCATTTGGCAATTCTCTGTGTATCATGTATGTTTCATTTTACTATTATTCACGGGAAATCATGAAATATGTCAATGATTTTTTAGCCTATAGTTGTTTGGAGACTTTTGAGGTTGAGTTTTGAGAGATATTTCAAATTTGATTTCACAGTGGTCACTTTTAAAGTTTATGTTTCAAGTCACCAACTCCAATCATCAAGACAAGTATGTTGAGAGAAAAAGAAAGAGATAATGAGAGAATAAATAGGAAAAGGGAAGAAAATGAGGGTTAATAAAATGAGAGTCAAACTCTTTTTTATTTTGAAACTGAAATGAAAACAAAGAACAATAAAAAATAATAATAATAATATTAAAAATAAAAATAAGAATAAAGGAAAAACAAAAACAAAAAAAACTCAATAATATTAATAGGAGAGCAAATAATAACGTAAAAATTAAAGTAAAATAAAATAAAAATGAAAATAAATCAAACATACTAAATAATAATAAAAAAATAACAAAGTTAAGAAGGAAAAATAAGATAAATCATAAATTATTAAATTAATAAAAATAAATTAAATTAAATTTAAAAATTATAAAAATAAAATCAAAAGGAGAAGCAAAGAAACAAAAAAAAAATTAAAAGAAATAATCTAAAACAAAAAATAAAATAAAATAAAAATAAATAATCCAACAAACAAAAATAAAATATAATATAATATAAAGAAAAGAAAAATAAGGCAAAAGAAATAACAATAAAGATAAGTAAAACAAAAGTAAAGTAAATTAAAATAAACTAAAATAACTAAGATAAAGAAAGAAAATTAAATTAAATTAAATTAAATAAGATAAAATAAGAAAAGGAAACTAAAATATAATAAAACAAACACAATGAAATGATTAAAGGATAGTAAGAGTATGAGTCAAAAAACAAAAGTAGAGACGAAATGAGAATGCGGGCAAGAGGAAAGAAGAGGGAGGAAACGAAGAGGAAATAAGGAAAGGTTAAGAAAAATAGTAATGGAGATGATGAGAAAGAAGAAAGGGAAGGGAAGGGAAGGGTTAGGAAGTGATAGGGAGGGTTTTAAAGAGGGAAGGGAGAAGCTTTAGGAGGGGGAAGGAGAGGTCAAATGAGAGATTAGAGGTATCCAACTATTGTTGGCCTTAACTCCTCCATTCATGTTCATACTGTTGGGATGCTTAATGATCTCTGAGGCTTCCCTAAAATCATGCTTAAAATAATGATCTTCCTTAGTGATAACCTATGCTTTTTCAAGACATAAGTGGTGCTTCATCTTGGATAAGTTTTCAATAAGGACGGAGGAGTGAATTCTTTCCTTATGTTATTCTAATGATCCTTGAGTCTTATTTTGAAAGATCGACTAGTCTCCCCAATGTAGCACATTGCACAAGAGTAATTAATCTTATAAACTCCTTTAAACTGAAGTTGGTCAACTTTGTCTTTGACAAATCTCATCTTCTGACGGATGGTTTAAAAGGGCTTGAATGATGCAATAATACCATTTCTTTTAAGGATTTTAGCAATTCTGTCCATAGTACCACAGATGTATGGGATGAATGCTTTTCCTTTAGGGGTAAGAGAAGAGGAAGAGGGATCAAGAGATGGACAACTCCTTTTGAATTTCTTAATAGCTCTGTAGATGTCTCTATAATTGTAGCCAATTTCAAGAAACACTTTTGTAAGGTGGTCAATTTCTTGCTGGAAATGCTCTTTATCTGATAATCTTGAGGCTCTAGTGATTAGTGTGTTTAAGATCCCCATCTTCTGTGCAAGATGATGGTGAGAATCAACATGGAGGTAGTTATCTGTATGGATCTTCTTTCTATATACTTGATGCCCTATGCTTCCATCTTCTTTCCTTGTGAGAAGAACATCCAGAAAAGGAATGGTATTATTGTCTTCAAGCTCCATGGTGAATTTGATATCCTCAAAAATTCCATTAAGATGTTCCAAAAACTTGTCAAGTTCCAATTTCCCATGGGGCCATTTTACATTGGTGTCATCAACGTATCTCTTCCATCTTTTTGGTTTTAAGTGGTAGGTGTTGATGGCCTTCTTCTCAAACATTTCCATAAAAAGGTTGGCAACAATGGGTGATAAAGGAGAGCCCATTGCAACACCAGTAGTTTGTTCAAAGAATTCCCCTTGGAAACTGGAAAAAAATGATCTAAGACAAATCTCACCAAGTTTGGTTGTTGTGGGTCCAATAACACCTTTGACAACTTGATTAAATCATTATGTTCATGTGTGTCATCCTTGATAAGATCAACAAAATGTTTTGAATCCTTAATGAAGGAGTCAATGTTACCAACAAGGGGGCTAAGGCTAACATATATGTGGGAGAACCAATGGTATTCATAATAGGTTTGAGAAAGATTCCTTTTAGGGAAGCCATAAATTCTAGGGATAATTTGAGTGCACAAAGTTAATCTCTTTTTTATATATTCATCAAGATTTGATTTCATGACCTCTTTCATAATTCATGAAATCAGATTCTGTTACAGTTTCTTGTAACTTTCACTCTCGTAGAAGTGATCTCTCATTTTGAGCTATACTCCTCTTTGTCCATAATTACTTTTGCTCAAGCGGGCGAGGAATCCATTGAAAGGGGGATCCGTAGGGGCAATAGCGAACCCTAGGTCCTTCTTAAGCACATCAATTTCCTCATTGCTTAATTTATGTGAAGAAATGTTGACCACTTTTTATTAGCGGTACTTACGGATGAAAAAGGGATGTTTAATTTAACAGAGGCATTATTATTATTACTGCTCTCACCAAGATTTTTATCAGTGCCTACGCTGCTCAAGGGAACTGCTGGACATCTCAGTTGCAGATTCAAGGGGTAATGTGGTTGCTGTTCCAAGGGATTAATAGGCGTATCAGAGGTAGTTTTAAGAGGGCACTGCTGTCGCTGTTAAGTGGAATGGATAGACATATCAGTCTGTTCAAAAATCGAATTATTTCTAGCAGCTTCTTCCGGGGATTGCAGAAAATGCGTTGATTTGTTGCTGATAAATTTCCAGGTATGACGACGGATACTCAAGGATGGTGCCCGTATTCACGTGAAATAGAACTTTCTCAAACGGAGCTCGAACGGTTCAATATACCACAACCCACTTCAATATACAGTATAGAATTTTATCAGCAGAGGGTAATGAGATCAGTACAATTCAGGTCTTGAACTGACCGAAATGCCAGCCAAGGGAGACCAAGTGACAGTCTAGAGAATCGAACCGTGGTCGTGTCCATACTGAACCCACATCACGAAGCACCGAGAGAAAAGAGGCATGATTATTTTTTTCTCCAATTCGTTTGTGAATGTGGGCCATCTTCTTGTTGAGTTCAGTAAATTCCCAATTTGATTGTGAATCGAACACCTCTGGCTCAATCACACGAATCGAGTAACTCAATCTCGCAGTCCTGACATTGGTCAGCAGTCCTGATATTGGTCAACCGTCGCTTCGATCTTCCGTAATATCCAATACAAGCTCCGGACAGGTTGAAATGTTGTAGTCCTGAAAAAAATTTGGCCAGATTTTCGTAAAATCTAACAATTTTTTTTAAATCTACATTATAGTTGTGAAACTTAATAATATTCTGTTGTACTAAAAAGTACAGAAATAACCCAAAGTTGGCCACTTCCCTCAATTGATGTGCTCGGTGCCAGTGGCTGAAATGTCTATCGGAAAACACCTTCTACTAAGGAATTCAGGAGGCAAGGCAATCTCTGGCCACTTCCCTCAATTGATGTGCCCGGTGCCAGTGGCTGAAATTTCTATCGGAAAACACCTTCTACTAAGGAATTCAGGAGGCAAGGCAATCTCTGGCCACTGAGAAATTTAGGAGGTAATCACCTGACAAAGTCAATATTACAATGTCTAACATTAACATTACAAAAAGCTCCTTTTAAGGAACAGACATGTTATAACTAGAGGCTCTCAGGGAAAATACATGTCATAACCAGAGCCTCACAAGGAAGAGACCTGTCATAACTAGATTCTGACTAGAGAATCGAAACAAGACAGAGAAAATAAAAACAATTCATCCCCACCACTCAACCTCTGCCTCTGATCATGCTGGCGGCCATGGACGCGATGAACAATCTCCGTAACTCTGATAAAGTTTTTTCACGATCCTGTACTCAGCTTATGTCACTTGGACTCAGAGGATTAGAGTTAGAAAATTGGGCGCCATCGAAAATTTGAATCTCCTGATGTCGTAATCATTATGGAACGTTAGGAATTAAATAGACTCAGACTAAACTCGTGATCATGGCGGGCGTCATCACTCATTATCGGCAAACATTCGAATGTATAGCGATTCACGATCCGGATACGTATTAAACAGAGCGACAGTAAGCTCGTGATGATGGTGGATATTATCTGTGACTCTGCGATGATCAGCAGACCTTCGAATATATGACAAGGACTGTCATATATCTGTCCATCGAAGATAGAGAAGGCACGTGCAGGTTAGAGATCAACTTCCCGTGCGTGACATTGAATGATGAAAGTGAATTAAAGGAAAGAGGTCAAACTTTGGAATGAGTGAAATTAATACGAATTGGAATAAAAGAGCTCTACCGACAAATTAAATGACCTATACTACAGCCCACGTTAATAAATCAATAGTCCAAAATAGCCGTTGTCTCACTATTATGCTTTTTCGATACGAAAGTTATGGGACTTCTAGTTATATTTTAAAAAATTCAGTTGAAATTTTGTAAATGTAAGTAGAAATTGTCAAACTTTATAATTTTAGGTGTTTTAGAAGTTGTTGATAGCGTTGAATTTATTTCCACTATCAAAAATATGATTTAAACATTTTATCTACAAAATTTTTTGAAATTTTTTATTTAGATTCTAATAACTTTTGACTTTATAATCAATTTCTCTGTCTTCCTAGAAAAATCCCCAAAGTATTGGTTACAATGAAATCAATCACTTATTTATCTTTATAAGCTTATCACTTGTTTATTTATCTTTATTGCGCTATTGAGCATAAGAGGATAATATTATCGTTACTTTTGACTGTCTGATCAATTCCTCTGTCTCCCTAGAAGAATCCCCAGAATATTGGTTGCAATGAAATCAATCACTTATTAGTCCCTGCCATCTGGCATTCGGCAGGGACTATTGTAATCGATCGGGTCCGAGATAGCATTAGTTTCAAGTTTTATTACTGTGTTATACTGTGCTTATTACAAAGTTTTCAAACGCTCTCAAACGCGCTGTGCTGGATAACCAAAGTTTTATTTCGAACTTAACTTTTGCCATCTTATTTGGCCTCTTCCCGAGGCGGAAGAGGCCCGACCATAGCTTAAATTGATTTTACGCGCCTGCTGCATTCTCGCTAACCGTCAACGGGTTTGTTTTAATGTTAGCATTAATTCGATAGGTACAAATGCTAGAGATTAATATTGCTTTTTCAGTGATCTCATAGATATACAGAAAATAAAACAAGTGGCATGGTTATGCATGGGGATACAAGTGGCAAACTAATATCGAAACTGTTATGTTCATCTTCGTCCGTGGCCACAGCTATGAAGCCCATCCAGTTGGCGTGAGTACTCCACAGCTTCTGCACAGATCCTTGCGATGATACTTGCAGCTACCACAGTACTTGGAGAAGGGATCGAAATCGAAAGCATCATAACAGGCCTGGGCAAACTCTCTGTATCTGATGATCTCCTTTCGCAGTATGCCGTCCATGGGATCAAGCAGCCCTTCCCAATTGTTGGCGCCTTGGATTTCCCTCCATATGTCTTCCAGATTCCTCTTGGGCTTCGACACCTTGGACATCTTTGGCTCCTTCTTCTCTTCGATGTCGACTGCGTCGAGCGTGGTCGTCAGGGACTCCATTCCCGCATTTCTGATGGGCAGCGGCCTTCTTTTCATGTCTGTCAGGTCACGATGCCAATGAGTCGGGTTCCTGAAACAGTTGAGCGGATGGTGATGATGAGAAATTAGGTTCAGCCCTCTGTCCGAGGAGTGCGAAAGAGAAAGGGCATCGTAGCAGAACATATGAAGTACTGAAACCTGAGAAGCCGCGGAAGCGGAAGGTATAGCCACAGGGAAACAGGTTCCAAGCACTCCCGTGACGCAGGTCTGCTTCCTGGATGGAGGCCTGCTTCTTAAGGTGAAATTACTAGCCAGGAGCCCGACTTCATTCAGTTATGAGTCCTTTCTTTTTGCATTAAGTTATAACTACCAGTCTGTAATATTTGTATAATCCTACGTTTTCAGCAAACAAATGAGCATTTTAACTTTTATTTTAGCTAATCATTTTCCTGTTGAACAGAACGGAAGCAGGTTTTTCAGGGCTATTACCTATCAGAATGGTGTTGCGCACCATGGTTCCTGCCCTCTTTCACAGAATGCGCCGCGTTCAACCCAATTGCCAAACCTCTGCAAGTCGTCTTCGTCCACCAAGGTAACTGCAATTGCCGGAGCTGAAGAGATCATCGAAGCAGCAATGGGTTTGGTATCAGAATGAGCCAAAAAAACCGCTCAGCCACTGCTAAACACTGCATGCAATTCACAGATTATTCCATCTTTCTGAAGGCATGGAATTTGTTGTCTAACAGCGCAAAGAAAGCAAGTCGTTCACAACATCACCTACCTACTCCCAAGTCATTAAGATGAACCCAGAACAGGAAGAAGAGGAAGATATGGGGGAATTGGTTGAGTCACCACAGATTGATATGTCTCTGGCTTTTCTGTACCGTCAGGATCAACACACAGGCTGAAACATCCCAGGTATTCCTATACGGCATATACTGGATGGTTCTTTGATTTCTTATCTTTACTTACAACGTATTCCAGCTTCGTCGCTCGATCATGGCGATCTTAGGGTGCAGGTAACGCGACACTTGGTATCCATGCGGTAGCATGAATTCCAGCGGTCCAGCTGTGGCGACTTTTATATATTTATATATTCTAATTGTCATATTATTTTATTTAATAATTTTTTATATAACTTTTAATTATTCGTTTTTTCTTTTTATTACTAGCCTGTTTATTACCACGTCCGTATTTGCCCAGTCTTGATCTGACCATCTCTCGTTAGACTCTCGGTTTCTTGCCATGGGTGTGTAAAACACACCCTCATTGATTCTTTTGAGCAGATCTGCTGAATCCATCTCGGCAGGTTGATTGCCATGGGCTGAGTTGTAAGCATACATTGAGTTGTTGCTGAAACAGTAAAGATTGTGTGTTTGTATCCTTACGTTTAAGTTGGAACTATGTTATTGGTATTACGGAATCTCGGGTGCGGCGCTTAATGCTGCAGTGGGTTCTGAAGATCCAGTGATAGTTTTACGGTGTTAAATTTGCTCTTTAATGTTAAGACTGGCATCTTCACCTTAAAGGGAGCAATATTCTCACAACGCTTTACGGGTAGGTAATGTGTTTTCGTGTTCTCTTAACAGATGTCAGAGTGCTAGGACTTTGCAGCCAGTTAGAGCTACTGCAACAGAGGCCCCTCCTAGAGTTCAAAGTAAGTACTAGCAAGCCCATTCTCTGTGTTGTCTTCTTTAGAACTAGAACAGGAAATAAATCAGATTGACAGATTTTGTCGTGGGCAATGTCTTGCATTTGGATTCAGTAATTACTAAAAAAATTTAATCATTCATTATTTTTGTAGGATCCTCGGGAAAGGAGAGGACCAAGATAGGAATAAATGGTGAGTACCTTTACTTATTGTTTCCTATGTATAAATATTCTAATCAGATTGTGATATGTAACCCACACTGAGAATATTCACGATCAAACAAGTAAGATCAAAACTATTCTGTGTACAGGATTTGGTCGTATTGGGAGGCTGCTTTTGCATGACGATGTTTTTGTTTAAGTGACTTTATTTCTCTGGATTCTAAGGTGTGCTTGACTCTAGCAATTTGTTACTTAGCATGCAAGCAATTGCTGTAGGATAATTTCTCTACATTGAGCAAGTTCCTTGGGTTAATTTCAGTGCATACTTTGAACTTTAACTTGATGGAATTTGTTCTTGTGCCTTATACCGTTCTGAATTTTTTTTTACAGAATTACTGTAGCATTCCTATTGACCGAAATTTGACTAAACTTCTGTTTTGCGGTTGTGGCTGGCAGGCTTACATGTTTAAGTATGATTCAACTCATGGGGTATCCAAAGGGAGCTTGAATATTGTTGATGATACGACTCTTGAAATTGATGGTCACAGTATTACTGTCAATTCTAAAAGGTATGCCCCTTAACATTAACCAATGTGTAAATAAACACTGATAATTATGATTTAGAGAATAATGATGCTATGATCTCTTGGAAACCACTGCTACAGGGATCCTTCAGAGATTCCCTGGGGTAACTATGGAGCTGAGTATGTTGTAGAATCATCTGGAGCTTTTACAACAACCGAGAAGGCTTCTGCACATCTTAAGGTATATTTTTTGTGGTAATTTTTGTATTTTTTATGTTTGCATCTATAGTTTTCCATCGACAAATGTACTTAAGATTGTTGCATCTATATTTTTCCATCGACAAATGTACTTCCTGCAAACATTGTCATTGAGTCATAACTATGTGTCAAAATTAGCTCACCGTAAAAACTGAAACGAATACTCATGGACTGGCTACAGGTGGTGAATGAAGAATTTGGTATTGCTGAGGCCCTCATGACCACTGTTCATGCAACAACAGGTAGGCATGGGCCTCTTTGTTTTAAGTCCTGAATTTAAAATGATAATAAAGTTGTTATGAATTTCTTATGTTATTATCTGATGTGTATTCAGTTCTCGCACCTGTAATTTGTTTTTTGTTAAATGTATATATCTGACAAAGAAATGAAATTTCTATAAATAGCTACACAGAAGACAGTAGATGGTCCATCTATGAAGGATTGGCGTGGAGGTCGTGGTGCTGGACAAAATATCATTCCAAGCTCAACTGGTGCTGCAAAGGTATGCATATCTGACTGAAAGGGCCTCTATATATAGATTGATGGAAAATTTCATGGATATGTTTCAAGTTGCCTGAGTATTTCCTTATTGTAACGTTGATATGCTTTTGTGTAAAGTTACACATTTCATCCCCTTTTTCATAATTGCAGTTGTTATAATTGATCTTTTCTAATACATTCTACTTTTTTCATAATTGCAGTTGTTATACTTGATCTTTTCTAACACATTCTACCAACAGAATGGTTCATACTGCAAAACAGGACAAATATTCTCTTTCGGACATTTGGGCAAATAATCCCTATGTCAGAAAAGCAATTCATGCGCAATCGGTATCCACTTTAACCTTGTCCTAGCTAGTTAATTTTATTCTCGTCTTTTTATCATGGCCAATTCAAATCATTAGTAAAAGAGTTTCAGACTTAAGCTTAGAAGGTCATAACACTATCCAGGGTTATTATAAGATGTAGTTACATCAGATCCTCCTCTGTCAGAATCAAAGAGTCATATAAGATCCTTTAGCCAGGATCTTTCTTCAAACTCAAAAGCTAGCACTTGGGAAGAGTTGTTTTCTAATTCCCCTGTTTCGACTCTCTCTCTCATTTAGTTTTATTGCCTTTATATATGTTGAACTAAGTGGAATTTGCTGTTTGTAAGGCTTGCAATGAATAATGATCGAGATTATAGGATATCTATGGTGACTTTTCGACATTATATTTTACAGGCAGTTGGGAAGGTCCTTCCAGAGTTGAATGGAAAGCTAATTGGAATGGCTTTCCGTGTACCAACACCCAATGTCTCAGTTGTGGATCTGACATGTCGCCTTGAGAAACCAGCATCTTACAATGATATAAAAGCAGCAATGAAGTATTGTCCTTTTACCTTGCCACGATAAAACATTATATTGTTCCAAAATAGTTTCTGCTTTGAGTGCTCTTAGTGTCATCTTTAATTAAGCTTTGATTATGGCTTATGGTTTCTGCTCTGATAACTCTTAGTGTCATATTTTTACTCTTAATCATCTTGGAGCCTTAACTATGCTTCTTCTCTGATCACTCTTAGTATCATATTTTAAAGCCTTGATTAGTATTATAATGTGTTGTATACATGGTCAGGGCCGCATCTGAAGGGTCGCTAAAAGGCATCCTTGGATACACTGATGAAGATGTCGTTTCGAATGATTTTGTAGGCGGTGCAAGGTAAGAACTTGCATGAAATAGCTTAGTGGAATTTTGGTTTTGTATTTTAGATAAACGGCTGAATTTTCAAGTTTTCCTTTACAGGTCGAGTATCTTTGATGCTAAGGCTGGTATAGCCTTGAGTTATACATTTTCGAAACACGTGTAATCTGTTAGTAGATGCCAAGGCATTTGGAATTTTCAGTGTGAGATTTGTTTTGTTAATGATATGGACTAATAAGCTTGATATTGCTTCTGCAGCAACCGAGTTGTCGTTTCGAATGATTTTGCAGGCGATGCAAGGTAAGAACTTGCATGAAATAACTTAGTGGAATTTTGGTTTTGTATTTTAGATAAACGGCTGAATTTTCAAGTTTTCCTTTACACGTCGAGTATCTTTGATGCTAAGGCTGGTATAGCGTTGAGTTCTACATTTGTGAAACACGTGTAATCTGTTAGTAGATGCCAAGGTATTTGGCATTTTCAGTGTGAGATTTGTTTTGTTAATGATATGGACTAATAAGCTTGACATTGCTTCTACAGCAACCGAGTGGTGGACTTGATCTCACACATGGCTTTAGTTTGCCTACTTGGGTTCTGGCTGACATTCTGTCTAGCCTCATTTGGTCGATGTGTGTTATGTTATAATCTGTTCGTTTTGATTCCTGTGGCTGAAACCATAAGGCATATGTAAACAAACCATTTGCTTGAATGACTTAGTAGTTGAACCAACATTACCTTTTCGAAAGTGTTTTGAACTCTTAACAAGTTGTTTTTGCTGCTGCTGTTTGGCTTTCTATTTCTTAAGATAGCATGTACTAACTCAGCTTCACAAACTCAGGTGCCCGGGAGTCAGTAGACCTTAAATAACTTGATGCAGGGACTCGCTGCCTCGCAGCAGTCCTTGTTTATCTTTATAACCTTATCACTTGTTTATTTATCTTTATTTAACACAAGAGGATAATATTATCGTTACAATTTAGGCCTTGATGAGCCGCATTGGCAGCCTATGTAGACCAAGTGACATCTATGGATAAGTCTTATTTCCTATGCTATGCGTTATTTAATGCCCCTAAGTACATCCTCTGCATCTCTCCATAAAGACGAAGCACATGGATTACTGCATGGCTACCATGAGCATGCATGTAACTTCATTACCATATTTCCGAGTAGGCTTGCCCTCATTTTCCAGCTAACGGCTATTTGATATCGTCAGTGAGAAGTGCTGGCACAACCATAATTAATAGTTAATAAATAGATATGTGTAATTATTGAAAGCGTGGGTGCAGGTATGAGGTAATAAAAGCTCAAAAAGCATGTGCAGATAATGGTTTAATAACTGGAACATAGTACACTGAGTTTTGTTTCGGATTAGATTCGCTTTCAAAACTTTGCTTCCTCCATTGCCAAACACTTTGCTTCCTCCATTTCCAAACGCGGGTTTATAAAATTATTTAGACTTAATTAAAACTCATCTCTTTATTTCAAATATGTGATTATGTGGATAAAATAAAACAAGGTCGTATATCTAGCCTATCTTGTCGGTTAGTTTAATTATTGAACTTTGAAATATATGAACCAACTACTGTGGTTAGTTTAATTATTGAACTTTGAAATATATGAACCAACCATCACATTTGAACAAGAGCTACATTGCTCATAATAATTGAATATTGAAAAGGCTTATTATATATGTCTAGCATTCAATTTTTTTAGTTGACTATTAATTCTGTTTGACCAAAAAAATTGTTGTTCTTTTATAGTTTAACATTAGTAATTAAATTTTATTAATTTTTTTATTATATATAAATTTATTTATTTAAAATCTAATTGGTTCAATTCAACCAAGTATATTAGCTTGAATTTGAGAAAAAAATACGAAAATGCCAAACCGCTGAAAATGCATTTTGTACTGTGGTTGCTGTTGGAAGAAACTAAGTAATTCCAACTACCCGCTACCAATGTTCAACAATGATTTAAACGCTAATTTTAGAAATCGTTGAAAATAGGCAAGCTTCTTCAGGAAGCCACCGCCTAAATTGATATCTAGAAACTTCTCCAGCTTGTATATATACCTGTTAATCGATGAATGGAAGCATGTTTTGGTGTTCAGTGTTTGTGTGTTGTGTTCAAGAGCTGTGTGCCTCTAATCTCTGTCATGGTATCGGAGCCTCGTTCAGCGTTGAGAGCCCGAGGTCCATGTGTGAGCTTGTGAGAGATCAGTGTGTTGAGGGCGTGTTGCAAAGAAGTCTCAGAGAGACGGTTGTTTGGAAGGGTGATTTGGACCAAGGACTAAGGTTACTGCGGAGTTTTCGCTGCTGTAAAGTTGCAGTCTATTTGCTTGTGTGTAAGAACCCTCTGGTGCGGTGAGTGTGGACTGGCGAGGAGTTTTGAGTAAGTTGTGAAGAATTTTTTTTTGAAATCTGTTATGTTTATGCTTGGCAACTCTGATAATGAAATATAGTTGTGTGGACCTGTTTTAGTATTGGTTTTGGTGTTTCCAATCTTTGCAGTGGTATTCCAGCAAAAGAAAACAACATCTAGCTGATTATGGTCAATCTGTCACTGTAACGCGCATGTCATCTATGTTTTTTTTATGCTGTGAGTTAGTGCTTATATCTATATATATATATATATATATATATATATATATATATATATATATATATATATATATATATATTGTACAGACGGGGAGGTTGGCTGAGTTTTTTTTTGTGATTCTGTGACTAAGTCTGCTATGTGCCAAGTAGCCTTAAACTCTATCAAGCATTTATGCATACGTGGCATATAAATGTGGTAATGGATTGTTTTTATAGATATATGTTGTTCATAGTATAAAGAGGATTGTGGAGGTGCCAATATAGTGGATGTGATAAACAAAAAAATAAGAGTCGAGGTATTTCTTGTTGGAAATTTGGTTTATCTTGACACTTTATTATTGAGTAAGGAAACATTGAAACTGTTAAAGACAAATTTTTTGTGCATGTGTGAGATTTAGTGAAATTTGGTGCATTTGGATTTAGATTTGGTGGCATTTTGGTGATTGGAGGAATTTTTTTTTTTCATCATGGCAAATTTGTTGCTTGATAATTATATGAATGAATCCACCAAACTTGATGGAGAAAATTATGTGAATTGAAAATTCAAGTTAATGACTATTTTAGAAGGAAATAATTTGTGGTCCATTGTAAGTGGGGATGATCCCAAAGCCACTGTTGCAGGTTCTATTCCAGATTGGGAGAGAAGCGAAACAAAAGCAAAGGTATTGTTGCATATGTCCGTAAATGACAACATTATTCCTCACATCAGATATTGCAAGACATCAAAAGAGACATGGGATATGTTGAAGGGTTTGTATGAAACAACAAATACAAACCGAATCTTGTTTTTGAAGACTAAGCTTTTATCTCTAAAAATGGAAGCAAATGAAAATATAAGCAATTTCATATCTCGTGTCAAAGATTTAAGTGATAAGTTAGGAGATATTGGTGAAAAGGTGTCTAATACTGACTTAGTCACCATCATATTAAATGGCTTAGTGCAAAATTATCAAATTTTTGTTTCAAGTCTTGCAGCTAGAGAGAAACCCCCTACATTTGATGAATTGACAAGAATTCTTCTACAAGAGGAGGAGAGGATGAAGAGCTTTAATTTGGGCTCTAGCAGTTCAGATTTGGCATTGGTGGCTAAGGGCAAATATCCATACAGAGGCAAGCCATGGGACAAGAACAAAGGAGGCAAGTTTCAAGCAAAACAAAAAGGTATGACACAGTCTAAATTTCCAAAGAGAAATGATGAGTGTTATTATTGTGGCAAACCTGGGCATCATTCTAAAGATTGTTATAAAATGAAATATAATGAGTCTAGGCAAAGAAACAGAAGGCATATTGGAAATTTTGTGGACAAAGATACCTCAATCAGTGATGGATTTAAAAATCTTAAATTGTTTGTTTCTGATGCTGCGTTGTCTATAGAAAATGATGATAAGAATTCTTGGTTTATTGATTCTAGTGCATCACTCCATATGTCTTGTAATAAGGAATGGTTTGATGAATATCATGAAAACATTGATGGAACATATGTTTGTCTAGGAGATAACAGATCACTTAAAGTTCAAGGTTATGGAGTAATAGGTGTGAATTTGCCTAATGGACAAGAGAAACAGATCCATAATGTGATGTATGTTCCTGATATCAAAAAGAATTTAATTTCTGTTTCTACCATTACTGACCAAGATTTGAAGGTGGAATTTGTTAAATCACAGTGTGTAGTGAAAGATATTCAAAATCAGTACAAGGTTATTGCCACAGGAACCAGAGTTGGAAGCTTGTATACGCTGGATGTGACTAGGAAAAGTTATCAAGCATTGGCATCTACAGCAATATCAACAGTAGATTTAGGGCATCAAAGGTATGGACATCTAAATCACAAATATTTAATGCTACTTCAAAAGAACACTATGGTTGAAGGGCTTCATGTCTTGAAGAATGATCATGTTGAATGTGAAGCATGTGTACTTGGCAAGCAACATAGGGAGGAATTTCCTATCCATAAAGAAAAAAGGCAAAGGTAAATACTTGAATTAATTCATACTGATGTATGTGGACCTTTGCAAACTAGATCTATTGGTGAAGCATGGTATTTTCTTATTTTTGTGGATGATAGATCTAGGTATACATGGGTTTATTTCATAAGAAAGAAGAGTGATGTTTTTTAGTACTTTAAAGAATTTAAGAGTATGGTATAAAAACAAACTAGTAATTACATCAAAATTTTGAGATCTGATCAAGGGGGAGAATTCAAATCAAGAAAATTTAATCAATATTGTAAAAGCAATGGGATTCTGCAACAATTTACAGTACCACATACACCTCAGCAAAATGGAGTTGCTGAGAGGAAAAACAGAACACTAGTTGAATGTGCATGTAGTATGCTTCAAGGTAAAAATATCTCTAATGTTTTTTGGGCTGAAGCCATTAATACTGTCGTTTATTTGAAAAATAGGAGTCCAACCAAAATTTTAGAGCTTAAAACACCTTTTGAAGCATTTTATGGGTACAAACCAAAAGTGAATCATTTAAGAGTTTTTGGTTGCAAGGCATTTGCTCACATTCCTAAATATGAAAGAAGAAAACTTGATGCAAAGTCAATTAAGTGCATATTTATTGGTTATTGTGATAATCAGAAAGCATACAAGTTGTTTGATCTCAATACTCATAGACTGCTTTCAAGTAGGGATGTGTTGTTTCATGAGAATGCAAATGAAGGTCATAAAATAAATAATACTAGTGTATGGCATGCTATTGATGATTATGTCAAAATAGATATAAGTGTTGAACAAGAATAGGAACAAGCACAGGAACAAATACAAGCTGAAGAGCAAGGAGCATCAAGTAGTCATGATACTCCAAGAAGAGGAGAGGGGACTCCACAAAACAAAAAGAAAGATGAAAGCAGTAAAACTCCAAGAAGGTCATCACGTCAAAGTTAGGTACCTATAAACTATAAATATTATGCATTAATGTCCCTTGTTATGAATGTTGTAGAACCTTCAATCTATGATGAAGCTAAAGAATATGAAGAATGGAGAAATGCAATGAATGAAGAATATAACTCTATAATGAAGAATGACACATGGGAATTAACAGAATTGCCTAAAAACAAAGTTCCCATAGGATGCAAATGGCTTTATAAATCTAAATTTAACGCTGATGGAAGTATTGATAAACATAAAGCTAGATTGGTTGTAAAAGGATATTCACAAAAGGAGGGAATTGATTATGAAGATACTTTTGCACCTGTAGCTAAGTTGAACACAATTAGAATCATGATTGCATTAGCTACAAAATATAATTGGAAAATGCATCAGTTAGATGTCAAATCTGCATTTTTGAATGGTGAGTTAAAAGAAGAAGTTTATTTAGTTCAGCCTGAAGGGTTTGTAAAACAAGGACAGGAGCATCTGGTTTGCAAGTTAAAGAAAGCTTTATATGGCTTGAAACAATCACCAAGATCATGGTATGTGAAAATTGATTCTTTCTTTTATGAGAAGCAAGAATGATCCTAATTTATACATCAAGGAAGATGAAGACAAGAATTTTGCTTTAATATCTGTATATGTTGATGATCTTATCATAACAGGAAATGCATGCAAGTTGAGTAAAGAAATTAAAACTCAGTTGTCACATGTATTTGAGATGAAGGATCTTGGTGAATTGCATTATTTTTTAGGTCTTGAAGTTTGGAGGGAGCCTGGAAATACATTGATCACACAAAGCAAATATACAAGGGAAATCCTTAAAAGATTCAATATGATTGAATGCAAGGCAACATCTACTCCTTTAGAACAGAATGTCAAATTGTGCAGTGATGATGGAACCAAAGAGGTAAATGGAACTATGTACTGTCAACTGGTGGGAAGTTTGAACTATCTCACCACTACCAGGCCAGATATAGCATATTCTGTCAGCATCCTTAGTCAGTTCATGGCTAAGCCTTGTGAAAGCCACTGGAAAGTAGCAAAGAAAGTTCTTCGATATTTAAAAGGAACACTTAATTTTGGTATTATGTATACTGATGAATTTGATGTTGAATTGGCAGGTTATTCTGATTCTGACTGGGCAGGAAATCCAGATGATAGGAAATCTACTACTGGATACGTGTTCAATATTGGTTCAGGACCAATATCATGGAGCAGTAAGAAACAACTAACTATTTCATTGTCATCCACTGAAGCTGAGTATAAAGCATTATGCAGTGCTACCTGTGAAGCAATATGGCTTAGGAGGATACTTGAAGATGTTGGAGAAACACAACAAGCACCTTTAGTAATAAGATGTGACAATCAAAGCCTATTAAATTGGAAAACAATCTTATATATCATGCAAGGACAAAACACATTGAGACACAACATCATTTTGTAAGAGAAAAATTGCAATCAAAAGAAATTGACTTCTCATTGTAATACAAATGAAAATGTGGCTGATATATTCACCAACCCTCTTGGAAAGGCTAAATTTGAAATGTGTAGAAATAAGTTGTACATTGTAGAAAATCCAAATTATGTTATAAGCCTAGCTGAGACTTAGACCAGCGGGCATGAAAATTAAGAGTATAGTGTCTTGTTGGAATTAAGGGGGAGTGTTGGAAGAAACTAAGTAATTCCAGCTACCCGCTACCAATGTTCAACAACGATTTAAATGTTGATTCTAGAAATCGTTGAAAATAGGCAAGCTTCTTCAGGAAGCCACCACCTGAATTGATATCCAGAAACTTCTCCAGCTTGTATATATACCTGTTAATCGATGAATGGAAGCATGTTTTGGTGTTCAGTGTTTGTGTGTTGTGTTCAAGAGCTGTGTGCCTCTGATTTCTATCAGTTGCTCAGTAAAAAAACCCAGAAATAGAGTGTCAACTCAGCAACTTGAGAAAAGTTGCAAATAACTTGACAAATCTAAGTAGAACTCTGCAAAAGTCTGGCATATTTGGAAAACAAAGTAAACTCTGGAATAACTCAATAAACTCAGCAAACTTGGCAACAACTCACCGAGTTTGACAAAAATGTAAACTTGGCTTGCCAAGCTGGTGAACCGAATTGACTTGCTGAGTTCTTTCCATGCTCAATGAATCCAGTTGTAGAGATCGAAAATGGAGCATGACATCATGCGATGTTATAGAATTGCCAGATGTCACTAAGTGGAAACTGGGGCACAGAGAAATGGATTCGTAGCCTCAAATCAGACAGCTTACGCAGATGCAACTCTAAACTTTGAGAAATGTTCAAGGATCCCTTGGTAAAATAAATGCAATACCATTCAAACTGCAAATTACTACCAGAAAAGTTGCAGCACACAAAATTGAAATCCTTAATTTGAATTCGACTACAATTGCCAATTCGTAGCCAAAGTCCCCCAAAAATCGTATATTTAATCACAGCCCGAGTATTGACAGCTACGAGGGATATCCGCGCTCTGAAATAGAATTAGAAACCAACCAGGAGGTCAGACTCATGCAGGTCAGATTCAAATGCAGGTTGCATTCATTCGTATTATTCAAATGGTGAAGAGGAGGGACGAATAATGAAATTGAGAGATAAGGAATGAACCAAACAGACATTATATTATTGATTAAATTTTACAATAGCTAAAATGCACAGGAGTCTTAAATGAGTACTATAATTTGGGAGCGGATGAGCGAAGCATCCGCCTCGAAAATGAAGTTGGTTCCTTTGAATCCGTTGAGCACGAAACTGGTATGTCGAAGATCCTCCCCCATGGTGGCCTGTGCAGTTAAAAGTGGTATGACGATATAGCTGAAGGCTAGAACAAGGAATCTGCGCCATGGAAACATTACCGAACGATTCTTTCACCTGAGCTCATGTTCTCACTGGAAGAAAGAGACTGTTGTTGAAATATATGGCAGTCGGAACTTGGATCGTAATACATGGATTTTCAACCCGGCCGTCGTCTATCTCCAGCCGCTGAAGTCCTCCCACAAATTCATATCATATCGCGATAACTATTAATCATCATACAAACGATTGGAAACTTCTATTTCCATCTTTATAGTATTATAAATTTCTTTTGACGTTCGCTTTATGGGTGACAGCACGTGAACAAAATGAATGGAGCATAAGCACGTGAACAAATTAATGGAGCGTGGCGGGAGAGAGCAAGCAAGCGCTATTTCCTTCGTCAGAAGGCATTTATAATGCTATATAGAGGTGAAAATAAAAATTGCCCCTATGTACTTTCAATGTCCCTGTCATCTATCAAATCATCCTACAGTTAATGTCTCTGTCATCCTACCAAATCGGCCTACAGTTACATGTGTCTTAAGGTAATTTGTTTTTGGGGAGGCGAATTAACTGTAGCTCCAGTCAACCATATGCTGGCAGAATACAATGTCATCATAACATAATAAGAGGAGCCCTGACACAAGCAATCACTGTTTAAAAATAATTCAATAAAATAAATTATTTTTTAGATATAAAGTTAACATTATACACGCCAAGCCCACGGGGCTTTGGATTGACGGTGAATGGGTACGCTGTTAAGGCACTCCTTGCGATAAGTCACCGGTTCAAATCCCTGTGGGTGCGTAGGTTAGTCTTAACAAGCAAAAAAAAAACATTATACACGCCATTTTATTTTTTTGTCAAATTAAAATAATTCACAGTCAACGCATTTATGCCTTATATCCTACCGCCACATGAATAATAACTAAAGACATGACGCTAAAATATAAATTTTTTAAATATTTTATATAGAAAAGTAGAAAACTAATAAAATATAAATAATGAAAATATTAGATATTAGTTAATAACTTATGTGTGGGTATAGGTAAAGAAGAAATAGTTTAAAAGTTTTATTTTTTTATTTCATAAAATTATATTAATGAAGTTTGGAGGGGTAAAAATTGTGAGGATAAATTTATTTATAACACATGAGAGAAACAAATGTATTATAATTAATTTAGATTTTATTATTTATGTAAAATAAAGTTTTTTTTTATTTGCATAACATAAATTTGAATTTCACATTTTTGAAAAAAATCAAGTTATATGGATATAAATAGTTCTCTAAATATCATTTTGTTTGTCTGATATTAATTTCTCCTTAAATTCCCATTGTTGTTGTTGTTGTTTTTTTTTTCTTTTTTTATTTTTTTTCTGAAAATAAGATTAATATATAAAAATTGTGGTGTATGGTTTAATCCCATGAAAATAACAACTAAATTTATAATAATTATTTGAGTAAATAAATATTAGGGGAATTTTGAGATCAACAATAAACCTTAAAACAAAAAAATGTATTAACAAAATAAAATTTAAAAGAACAAATAATATTCAAAATGATAATAGAGTCTTTAGAAAATAAGATTAATATATAAAAAAATGTGTTGTATGGTTTAATCCCATGAAAATAACAACTAAATTTATAATAATTATTTGAGTAAATAAATATTAGGGGAATTTTGAGATCAACAATAAACCTCAAAACAAAAAAAATGTATTAACAAAATGAAATTTAAAAGAACAAATAATATTCAAAATGATAATAGAGTCTTTCAAAAAATAAGATTAATATATACAAATTGTGTTGTATGGTTTAATCCTTGAAAATAACAACTAAATTTATAATAATTATTTGAGTAAAAACCTATGTGTTAGAGTATCATTAAATAATGATTTTTTTAGAAAAATATTGTGATAAACTGAATATGGATGATTACAATTGGATATAGTTTCCATTTCATATTACTTAGCAATCAATAATATGATTCTATATGTATTCTCAAAATAGAATAAAGAGCCACATTTTACAATAATACTCAAAAATACCAACATGATGATATCTAAAATCCTTTCATAAAGTGTCCTCCCATTTGCTACTAAATTTTTGGATAGAATGGGGTGAAACCTTCCCAAAAGTTTTAAAGTTAGACCTCCTCAATTAGATGAATCTAGGAAGTGGTAATGATTGCATTCCAATCCTTTTATGCTCCACCAAGAGCCAAACAAAGAGTGTCCATCCATGATCGGGACTTAAATAGGAATGCAACAAATTACAAAGATAACCATAAACATAGATATGTAGCAGAAATAATACTTCATTTAATTAGTGTAAAATACGGATATATGCTTACAAACAGTAATGGAAATAAACTAGCTAGGGCGATGGTAGTTTATCTATGAGAAGAGATGTGGTGGCTACATGCCTCCGAACTGTGTTACAATGAGGCTCGAAGGCCTATTTATTGTTGAGAAACAATGGAAAACCCTTAACATTCCAAAACCTAACCCTAGAAGATGAAATGCCAAACTGTGGACCCTGTTTGGGTAAATTGATACATCAACTTCCCGGGGTCGTAACTTTGGCATACAATCTTCGTTTGACGAGTACAATAGCTCGTTAGAAAGATCTATCCAATCACTACCACTTTGGGAAGGACAACATCGGTCCATGGACCCATTTTTCCCCCAGGTTTCCCAAAAAAGTAGTTTAGGGCCTCAAAACGGCTCCGGAAGTTCAGGACCCAAAAAACTACTAAAAATAGTAAGTTGTGCTACAATTAAGGAAACTAAAAATGCTGAGAGAAACAATGGTGGGGGTCCAGGTGGACTTGGCAGGTGGCCACCAATATCCACCTGGATCATTCCTCCCCCCTTAGGAAGCAATGGTCCCCATTGCGTTGAGTTCCTCCATGAGATGAGGAAACTTTTGCTGAACTTGGTCCCTAGTGAGCCAATTACCCTGGTGAAGGAGTTGGCCTGCTTTGACAACCCGATACAGTTGGATATTTTGTTGGCGAGTGTTCTTGATTTGTGTTTCCATGATTCGATTAGTTGCAGCTTGTTCCATGCCATCTAGATTTAATTCTGTGGGTGTGAGCTGTTCTACAATGTCGGATGTGTCTAGCAATGGTGGAAAGTATGGTCGAAGGCGGTCCACATTGAACACTGGGTGCAGGCCAAGGAATGGGGGAATGCTGAGCTCAAATGCATTGTCTCCTGCAGCCTTAGTAATGGTGTAAGGACCATATCGGAGTGGTCTCAATTTCCGATAGGCTCCAGTAAGGCTCTAACATGGCCCACATAATTATTGTATTTACACCAATTTGACATATATTAAGGCATCCTTATTCTTAGGCAAATAATTAATTGAATTTTTAACCCATGTATTTTTTTTTATAATTTATCTATGAAACAATCAAATATTTTAAGCATCAACTTTATTGGGAGAAGAAAAAAATACAAAATTTATATCCATTTTTTTATGAGAAGAAGAAATATTTAGAAATACATTCAATGATATTGTTTAGATAAGCCTCCATTATCTCTTGATCATAAAATTTAACCAATGTGAGTAGTCATTGTCCTTTCTCAAATAGAATCATTCAAAGGTTATTTATGTGTTTTATTTCCTATGTTCCCTTCTAAGGTTATTTATGTGTTTGATTTCCTATGTTCCAATTATCTAGGGATCTAGGCCTATTTGATTTTCTTTCAATTCACAATTATTCATCTTACAATACCATAAACCTAAGGGTAGCAAGCATTCTTAAGTTTCTAAAATATTGATCAGTTAATCTATTGTTCGTTCTTTTAAAGATATATGAGTTATTCATATTTCTTCTATGACTTTTCTCTAATAATCATCATTAGTTATTGGCCTCCATAGACTCTTGGTTGTAAGATATTTTCCAAATAAGAAAGAGTTCTTGAACCGTGAAGCTCTACTAAACCACCAATGTCATCCATTTCCCAATATTTTCTCTTTAAAAAAAAATCCTCATTGTATTACTTATTGACTTTGGAACAAATGCATATAAACATAGCATACAAGAATGCACCCAAGAACAACTTTGAATTATCTTTTCTTTCATAACAAAAACTAAAAATCTTCCTCATTGTATTAATTATTGTCTTTGAAACAAATGTTAGAAAAATATAGTATACAAGATTGTAGTTAATGTGCAACAACCATGCATAACACCCACGTATTGATTTTGAACACACTGAAAAGACTTCGCAGAATATATACGCTTTTATGAACACACTGAAAAGACTTCGCAGAATATATATTCTTTTCTGAACACACTTAAAAGACTTCGCAGAATATATATATGCTTTTCTGAACACACTGAAAAGACTTCGCAGAATATATACGCTTTTCTGAACACACTGAAAAGACTTCGCAGAATATATACGCTTTTCTGAACACACTGAAAAGACTTCGCAGAATATATATACGCTTTTCTAAACACACTGAAAAGACTTCATAGAATATATATGCTTTTCAGTGTGTTCAGAATTTGTACATGGGTGTTATGCATGGTTGTTGCATACATACATTGATATGTTTTATGGAAGTCACGTATGTCTTCTAGGGTTTTGCAGTATGGCTTGTTGATGACATTTGATCTGTTATGTTATGTTTGTTGTTGTCTGTCAATGATGTCTCTATCATGATAATCTGTGTTTGACAGTACTGGTTGAGTTGAGTTGGTTATGGAATGAAATGTTGATTAGTAAAGATGTTACTGTGTTGTGATATGTAATTAGCTCAATGATCTGTGATTGATTTAGTAATTGGTTCAGTGGTTATTTCAGTATTACAGTGATTCATATTCAACTATCAATATATTGAGATTTGTACGCAGGTCATCTTCAGAGGAATCGTGTACATACACAGGTGTGCTTCATAGAAGTAGCATATACATTCTGACATGTGTTTGATCAGGGTTTACAGTGACAACATTTGGTTTCTGTGATGAATAATATATGGTCTAGTATACTTATGAGTGGTTATGCATTGATATGATCTGATATGAATTTCTTTGATCTAGTTGCATTGGTTGACAAAGATTCAGTGATTGATTTGATGATTCAGTTGGTTCAATGATTGGGTGATTTGATTCAGTGATTGATTTGATGATTCAGTCGGTTCAATGATTGGGTGATTTGATTCAGTGATTGGTTTTACAATTGTTACTTGGTTTGAGCTTAATGATGGAAGTGGGTCCAATATGAAAATATGATGAAAGGTGGCCTACAGTTTTGATGTGTTGAGTCAGGTGGATCTAGTATGAAACATTATGAAATGTGGTCCACAAGAGGTGTTGAGGGTTGGAGCCTTCAGTGAGGGAGTCGAAGCTTCCTTCGAGTAGTAGCTGGAGAATTTTTGCAAGGGGTAGGAGATGATAAACGAGATCAGGGGGTTGGAGCTCCCTTCCAATGGGTGTTGGAGAATGAGAGAAGGTTGTAGCCTTCTACAGGTGGGTCCCTGCATACTGGTATGAGTCTGCGCCAATACAAGATTGTAATATGTTTTCCTTTGTAATAAAAGAAGAAGACAAAGACGATGACAACGATGGTTTTGTCCCACATTGGGTTTCCACATAAAATCTCGGTGTTCTATGTGTGTTGCTTATGTTTTGTGTTATCTTCTCTTTACTTCTCATGGTTTCTTCTTAATAAATGAATAATGACATAATGATGCACTAGTTAAAGATGAATATTTGATGGAACATACGAAAAGTTAGTTAATTGAATATACGCGGCTTTACTTCATAGAAGTCATGTATATACGTGGTTTGCATAAATGACAGTAGCGTACAAAATGAAGAATATTAAATGAAAAGTTTAAAGTGAGTTTAAAATACTAATTCACCCACCCCCCTCCCCTCAGTATTTTTCCCAACACCAAGAGGTCTGAGGGAGGTCAAATTGCTTGGGGAAAGAGGTGCCTTGCTTGTCCAAGGAAGGAAAATTAGAATTTGTATGACAACCATTAAAGTGTGGTCGGTGTGCCTTTAATAGGCAGGTCTGCTGAAGAGTCATTGGGCTGAAGAGTCTGGTGAATGTGATTGTTATCTGCATGCATGTTAGTTTTCAATGTGTTGGTTGTGCATGCATTGTGATTATTATGTTTATCATGCATAGTAGGTTAGACATGCATTGTGGTGGTCATTATTGCAATTGTGTCATCATGATGGTGTTGGTGTCATTATGTATATTATGCTAATATCAATTGATTTTGCATACAGGATAGCCTCCCATGAAACACACTAAGGTATGATTTGATTATGTCTATATTTGGTTTATCTAACATGGCATGTTTGTAGGCGATAAAAGATCAGAGATGACGAGCAGAATGGTGGATTACAATTCACGTGACTCTCCTTACAGATCATCCGAGTAGAAAGGAGATGAGTATTCTCTTGATTTAGCAGATACACTGAGAAGTTTGAAGGAAAAGATCAGAAGTTGCAAGGCAGACAATAACAGGTTGATTGAGTCACAGGAAAGACTTGTCAAAGCTCAGGAAAATCAAGTAGAAGGTAATGCAGTAATCCTTCATAGCCTATCAAATTTGCAGAGACAAGAATAGTTGAGGATCATCCATGGGCAAGAGGAAAGGACTAATGAGGAATATGATATCAGGTCTCAGATACGTTGAGAGGTGGTAGATGGTTGGATACACCTGACAGGATGCATTAGAGGCCCTCCATCAATCCAATATGGTGACACCAACACTCCTTGCTACTCCGATAGTGGATGAGATGCCTCAAACCATTTACTATGTCTTTGAGTAAGAAGCCCCATGAGAAGTTCACCCATGTGATTTTTGTCACCATACCTCTCACCCTACGTCAGTCTCTAGCAAGAAAGAGAAGCAGACGAAAACAACTACCCCAAACTCAACCCCTTTCAACGTTAGAAGCCATCTGTATATGCAAGCACTTTTGTATATGCATATAGATATGCAAGCAGATATAGAGAAATCCACTTTCATAAATGCGCTTTCATTCCTGCATATGAAACTGTCAATATATTTAATCTCTTTTTGATATTTAAGCATAGTTTCATTTCTAAGTTAAGGTCCCACCTACAATGGTCATGTTGGCTCCCAATTTTTATATACACACATATATTAAAGTGCACGTATATGAAAGAAATATTTTGTATATGTGTGAATTTTGTAATTGCACACAAATATAACAACATGCATATCTAACAACCACACATGTATATGCGGAAGCGCATATAGGAAAATATTTATAAAATATTATTGTCATATTTGTTGTTCTCCTAATACTTCAAATTTTTATAGGTACTCTATAAATGGGATCTCATGCAAAATGAGGCCATGCATGTCCGCCACTTGTCATTGGTGAATGATTTAGTTAAATGATGTGTCAAAAACATTAACATCTTTTCATAAAATAAAAAAACAAATTCTTTTTCAAAAATTTGAATTTCCTATATGCACTTTCATATAACACTTCAGTTCTAAGGGCTTTAATGGAATCCATATGACCAAGTGCAGGGACAAGAACTTTAATAGGTATTTCACCTATTCATTTATATTCATATCCAAGCTTAAAATTTTATACACTATATTTCTTTATACCCGAAGGCCCAAATAACCAAATAACCTCTTACGCGCGAAATCAAGACCATTTTTGGAACCTCAACCAAATTCTTTTGCTTTTGATGAATTCAGATCATGACTTCAATCTCATGTGCATGCTGCCTACACCCCTAGACAATAGGATTCTTGCATGGCATGGTATGGTCCTACTTGAGAAAATTAAAATAAAAAGAAAAATTCTACCAAACCAATCCCAATGCAAGTCCTGAGACTTCGGGAGTTCTCATGTGGAAATTTTGAGAACCAATCAAAACTTTCCACTTGGTTCTCTTGCCATGTCATGTCTTCCATGTCACTGCCACATCATCTCTTCCATGTCATCACTTCGATGTCACTGCCACCTAATCTTCCAAGTCAACACATTTCCATGTGTTATTCTCTGCTACCTCCATGTGTCATCTACCACCTATCCAATTAACCACCTAAAAGTGAAAAAAATGAGTGTCACATGTCATCACCTTTGGTTGCCACGTTGATGTCCTCTGCCACCTAGACCCACCTATCATGCCATCTATATCACCATTCTGTTGGGGTCCACATGTTGGCTAAGGTAAGGAAATATAGATCTGACTGTTTTCTTAAGAATTTCTCGGTTGCACTTGTGGAGGCCCAGATGCCTAGATATAAACAAATTATCCAAATGTATCCTATATCCAGTTATTAATCCAATGTGATGCGCAACAAAGGGCTTGATTACTAGATGCCTCAGTGCATCCCGAGATGGTCTGAATTCAATTATAAGATGGAACTTTAAGCCATCTTTCATGTATGCACGTTTCCATATATATGTGTCTATATACAAAATCTGCACATATACAAAATTCATTTTCTATATATGCAGTATATACAAAAATCAAATATATATAGAAGATGAATTCTATATATGTGCAACTTTTGTATATTTAAATATATATATGAAATCATGCATTTATGGAATATGGCCTCCATATATGCACAACTTCTATATATACACATAGATATGGAAGTCATCTTTTGTATATGCCCACTTCAAGATCTATGCTATAGAAGATTCACTTATACATAAGCCATATACTAAAGCTATCTTCCGTACATGCACGCTTCCATATATATGTGGATATACAAAATATGCACATATATGAAAGATGGCTTCTTTATATGCATGGCTTATGTATATGCACATATGTATGGAAGTGTGCATATATGGAAGATGGCATCCATATATGCACAACCTCTATATATGCACATAGATATGGAAACCATCTCTCGTATATGCATGATTCCATATCTATGTGCATATACAAAATATGACTTGCATATATATATATATATATATATATATATGGAAGAGTGCATATACGGAAGATAGCTTCCATATATGCACAACTTCTGTATATGCATATATATATGGAAGTCATCTCCTGTATATGCACGCTTCCATATATATGAATGTATATACAAAAGTTGTGCATATACAGAAGTTGTCTTATGTATAACTTCTGTATATGCACAACTTATGTATACACACACACATATATATATATGTGGAAGCGTTCATTTATGGAATATGGCTTCCGTATATTCACAACTTTTGTATATGCACAACTTCTATACATCGACATAGATATGGAAGCATGCATATACGAAAGAAATATTCCATATATGTGCAATTCCATATCTATGTTATAGAAGATACACATATACCGAAGCCATATATTGAAGTTGTGCATATATGGAAGCTATCTTCCATATATGCATGCTTCTATATAGATATGCATATACAAAATCTGCACATATACATAAGGTGACTTCTTTATATGTGTGGCTTTTGTATATGCACATATGTATGGAAGTGTGCATATATGGAAGATGACCTCCATATATGCACAATCTCTATATATGCACAACATAGATGGCCTCCATATCTATGTGCATATATAAAAGTTATGCATATACGGAAGCCATCTTCTGTATATAATTGCTTCCATATATATGTGCATATATAGAGGTTGTGCATATATGAAGACCATATTCCATACATATTTCCATATACAAAAGCCACGGATATAAAGACAAAGGAAATGACAAAGGCTTTGGAAAGACAAAATGGTTTTATTTATGAAAATAATGGAAATTAGGAGAAAAGGAAGGTGAAAGGTCACAGGTTGCATGTGAGGAGGAAAATGAAGGAAAATAATGGAAATTGAAGAAAATAGAGGCCTCATTGATAAATAGGCTTCTAAGGATCAGTTGGCAAGCTTTTGCTCAAGCTTTTGACAGGTTTTGGTGGAGCTCTCTTCTATTCTCTCTCTCTCTCATACTCTTGGACACTTAGAGTTTTCTTGGAGCACTCTTAATGTGGTAGTGACATGGAAGACATGACATGGCAAGGGAACCAAGTGGAAAGTTTTGATTGGTTCTCAAAGTTTCAACATGACAACTTCTGAAGTCTCGAGACTCGCGCTAGGATTGGTTTGGTAGAATTTTTCTTTTTATTTTAATTTTTTCAAGTAGGACTATACCAGGCCATGTAGGAATCCTATGGTGTAGGGTACGTGGGTAGCATGCACATGAGATTGAATCCATGATCTGAATTCATAAAAAAAAAAAATAAATAAATAAATAAATAATAAAAATAAAAATAAAAAAATTAAATTAAATTAAATTTAAAAAAAAAAAAAAAAAAAAAAAAAAAAAAAAATGTTGACATTCCAAAAATGGTCTTGATTTCACGCGTAATAGGTTATTTGGGCCTTCGGGTATATAGAAATATAGTGTATTAAAGTTTAAGCTTGGATCTAAATATAAATTAATAGGTGAACAACCTATTAAATTTCTTCTCCCTGCACTTGGTCATATGGATTCCATTAAAGCCCCTAGAACTGAAGTGCTATATGAAAGTGCATATAGGAAATTTGAATTTTTAAAAAAGAATTTGTTTTTTTATTTTATGAAAATATGCTAATGTTTTTGACACTTCATTTAACTAACGCATTCACCGATGACAAGTGGTGGGCATGCATGGCCTCATTTTGCATGAGATCCCATTTATAGAGTACCTATAAAAATTTGAAGTATTAGGAGAACAACAAATATGACAATAAGATTTTATAAATATTTTCCTATATGCACTTCCATATCTACATGTGTGGCTTTTAGATATGCATGTTGTTATATTTGTGTGCAATTACAAAAGTCACACACATACAAAATTTTGCTTTCATATATGTGCACTTTAATATATGTGTGTATATAAAAATTGGGAGCCAACATGAGCATTGTAGGTGGGACCTTAACTTACAAACAAAACTATGCTTACATATAATGAATGTGTTCATAGTTGAGCATTTGTATCAAGTATGAATCTTGGAAGGTTAGATACATTTGTCTATGTTTTTCGTTCATCATCATGAAGAGTTACTTGATCAACAATGAAGGCTTTGGTCTCGGCCAACCTTTGTTGTTCTATTCTCATTTCGGCTTGAAATATTTTCCTTTCAAGGGCCTTGGCTTTAAGCCTTTTCTCTTCATTTATGGCCTTTCAAAGGGCCTCTACTTTTGAAGGGAATTTCTTTCTTTGTTTTTCCCTTTGCCTTATTTTGGGGTAGTGGATAGGAAGCAAGTCATAATATTCTCTCTATTGCATTTTGTTCCATAACTCTTCATATGTGAGCATGTCTTGGAACACGAGTTCTTAGGGAGAGACTAATGTTCATATGGATGTAAGAGTTTCATATACTTGCAATGCTCTTTAACTATATGATGGGGGTTGTGTCTTTTCAAAATTCTTGTGAGGAGCTCAAGCTCCTTTTTTTCCTGCCCAAGGAAACTTTTCCAGATCATAGTTGTCTATTTTGATAGCGAAGCCCGACCATGACCTTGTATTGATGTTTGCTAAAAATAATGTTATCCCAACTTCCATAGTTTGATCGACATATTTTAACATATAAGTATTTGAAACTTATTTTATGCATGCCCATGGTTTATCTTTTATGGTTTTTATTGCATGTTATTATGTCATGTTATGTATATGTATCTTTTATGATTATGGTAATGGTGTTGGTGTCGGTTGCATCACCCCAATTGGGTGAATTGGGGATGTTTCAAGTCCCAATATATAAGTATCAAATTCTTGATACAACATCATTGGTGATTGCTTTAACCCATACAAGGAATTTTTTAGCATGCATATCGACTCTTTCTTTCCTTTCACAACAAATCCTTCTAGTTGCTTCATGTAGTTTTCTTCTTCTAGATCCCCACAAAGGAATGTTATGTTCACATCCATTTGTTCTACTTCAAGATCAAAAGCAGTACAATAGATATAAGAAATATAATAGAAGTAAACTTAGGAACAAGAGAAAAAATATCAACAAATTTAATTCCTTGTAACTGGGAATAACCCTTTGCTACTAACTAAGCTTTGCATTTCTCCTTTTTTGACAGCCTGTTTGTACCATGTGCATCCTTAATGCCTTGTAAGTTAGGAGAATGTTGAAACTATCTTGGTTGTCCTAATGATAACAACTCCTTCTCAAAATGTGTTATATAAGGGGAAAATTTTACAGGACTCCAATGGTGTAAAGATATGAGTTTTTCACCATTGGGAAAGGTTCAATTCCAATGAGGCTTCCCTAGACCCATGGGACACCTTGACTGGTTGAACTTGTGGTTACACCCAAAGAGAGGATGAAAGATTGAAATGACCTTAGCTCAAGTGGCTTGGTGAAAATTTGGTTTCCCAAGTTTCATTAGTTAAAGTATCAATGGACATGTTGTAACTGGCATGTTTGTACATTTATGAAGTAGTTGTATCTAGTGTATAGAATTGATGAAATAGTTGTATATGGTGTAATCGAAACATATCTAATTGATGCTACCTATTCTAAAAAAAAATTAGTTCCTATTGAAAAAAGTAATAATACATTTTCCTCAAAGGTTTAAATCATTAAACATAATTCCAAATTTAGTTTATCCATATTTATAAAGATTCTAACACCAAAACATAATTATAAGGGAAGTATGCCTTAGGTGCATCGTGCAATATTTAAGTATAGGGCATATAAATGTCTTACTTTAAGATAGTTTAAAGACAATGACAATATGTTGATTCTTTCATAGGATTTACCCTTGAAATATAATACACTAGAAGCTTTGTTTCAATAAGATTGGTTGTACATTGGGGACTTGATAGTGCTTATGTGTAGCTTCTCTACCTCTTACTTGATAGCACTAGGTCATCATCACCAAAACAATATGTAGTTGCAGTTCTTAGTCTGTCTACAAAAAAATAATGATGGAGAGAAAGATATACATAAGTTTCACATATACAGTAGATGCACATATATGGAAGATATGCGCATATACGGAAGTTGCGCATATACAAAAGATACACATATATGGAAGTTGCGCATATATGGAAGATACACATATATGGAAAATGTGCATATATAAAATATACACATATATGCACAACTTCCATATATGCACATATCTTCCATACACACACACACATATTTTGTATATGTGTATCTTCTGTATATGCGCATAAATTTTGTATATGTGCAACTTCTGTATATGCAAAACATTTGTATATTCGTAGTGATGTAGATGCATCTAACCTAGGTCAAATGTTTACTAAGGGAGTTGGTTTACAAAGTTAGGATTTAATTAATTAATGTATTTTTTCTATAGTTTTAGGAGAAAATGATAATTCTTGTAAATAGGAGAAGATTCGAGAGTATTTTGGAAGGTTTGAGATTATTTTTGATTACTTAGCTCTTATCTAGGGATAAGGGATTAGATGAGAACTTTTATGGATCATGAGAGATATTTTGGGAGTTAGTTTAGGATCTATAACCTATCTGGGTTCTAATCCATTTGTATAAGTGAGCCCATGAGGCATGTAAGTATGTAGAGGTGTGAGAGTGAAGTATGAGAAGTTATCATATAAATATTTTATGTCTTTAATAAATTATATTTGAGAGTTTATGTCCATTTTGATATTGGGTTTCAATCCAGTTTTTTATGGTATGTGCTTATTTATAAGTGCAGGACCTATGGTTAGACTTGCATCACGTAGTTTCTATATATTTGCATATCTTCTGTATATGCGTAACTTCGACATATGCATATACGGAAGATATGTGATACAGAAGATGTGCATATAAAGAAGTTGTGTGAATTCCGTATATGCAAATATTTCATATATGCACATGTTTTTTGTATATGCACAACTTCCGTTTATGTGCTTCTTCCATATATACGCATATACTGAAGCTACACATATACGGAAGATATGCACATATACAGAATATACACACATGCTCATATATGCGCATATCTTCCATAAATACACACCTCTCTTGTATATGTGTATCTTTTGTATATGCACAACTTCCGTATATGTGCATATCTTTTGTATATGTGTAGATTTGATATGCATATATTTTGTATATGTGCATATCTTTCGTATATGTGTAGCTTCCGTATATGCTCTCCCAAGGTCCATCCCCTCAACCTGTCCCACTAGCTCCGGAAACTGCACAATATTGTTCCTCAGCCCTACCTGAACTATGCAGTGCACAATATCAAGGCTCAAGGCTTCCCCTTGCCTGTCTGAACTGCACAATTGCACAGTAACTGAGCCCGTCTTCCCAGCCTATCACTTGTTCCAGGCTCAGTTTATGGATCAGAATGCATCATCTTAGGCTAGGAATTTTCGAATTGATGTCGTCTCGTCATGATTGAATTGCAGGAATAGGTACCCTATCATGTCATGGAAAGATGATGGAGAAGGAGAAGAAGGAGGGAATCATGTTCAAAGACACTCTTGCAGCTGAACTTGCAAGCTAATCAATCAGGAGAAAGAAAAAGGACACTAGTTTGTGACCACTATCCAAGACTTAAGATCATTGAATACTCCTTATCACCAAGGCATGCGAAGGTGAAAAGGAAAGCTTCTTCATGAAGACACTCAACTCTCAGCAGTAACACTGGCTTAACATTGCCACATCATCAAGCAGTCCATGTTATCAATGTCATGTCATGTCATGTCATGAGTGGTCATATGCCACATAACTAGTGTGGATCATGTATATTGTATTCAAAATGTATTGTAAAGAGTCATGTAAGTTGAAAAGTCATAGGAAGTAAAACAATCATGAGGGTAGTCAAAGAGTCACCCTGGGTTATATATACTCCCTCATTGTATGAGCAAAGGACTTTTCACCTTGGCTCCACAAACAAAGCATTAGAGAGATAAGCTAGTTCTTTTGTGGAGCAAGGAGTGGATCCCACGCTCCACTATTGAAGCTAGTGATGTTCATTGTATACATGTGTCTTGGAACTTTTACTTAATAACATAAGCCTTCAAGGCCATCACATTCTTCATGCATGGACTATGAATGTTTGTAAGACTATTCTGTGGATATTTGTATTTCATATTTTCTTTCACATGTGCTAAGATAGTTGAACTATTTTGGTTATTTTAGTACTTATCTTATTGAGAATGTGTTGTAATGGTTGTTATTTTTGTCCCATCCTTGTGGACTATTCAGTGGGATATTAGGTAGATCTTTCTCATTTGTTGGTTGTAACAACCGTCGCATCCCCTGTGGACTATTCCGCTGGATGTTAGACAGATCCTTTGGTTCATGTGTGTCTCTTATTGAGTGGTACTATTACCTCTCTCTTAGAGGCTCACTTCTTTCCCCCTCTCCGCGGTATAAGATTCTTGACACACTTACAATTGGACACTCACCAGGCACACCCCCCTTGCTTTTAGAGAGTACATTTGCACCCCTCTCTCTTGCTAACAGTCAGAGCCAAGGCAGATATTTAAGAATTTGGCAACCAAGCCTTTATTCCGGATGGGACTCCTACACTAAATGGTGTGAGGTATAATTGGGACTTCATATCAGGGAGATCCCCTGAATGTTGGCGGGTCCAGCACCATCAACAACTTCATATAGACCACACAATATTAGACAAGGGGTTCCATGGTATCAAACATAATCATAGGGATTGACACCCAAGATCATAGAGCATAAAATCAAGGTCACAAAGCTCCAAATCTAGGTTATAAGATCAATAATTAGTTCTAGCACTGCTCAGTCAATGATACCATGATCCACAACTACACATTGCCCATAATCAACCTTAAACACCTTTTGATAGAAAACGAAACCATTATGAGCTAGGGAGATAGAGAGGAAAGGCGAGTGAGATAGAGAACCAAATCAAGTCTAAACATCTCTCGTGTTCCTTCACTATTCATGTATACATAGGTAATCTACATCCATTTGTACAATTGGGAGAGCCCTACTTGTCTCTTTAGTGCATTTTCTCTGAATCATTTCTTGGCTCATACTCGACTTTATTGAAGGGTCATGCTTCCCATTGTCTCCTTGATATATGAGAGGGGAAAATAATGGGTACCTCCCTCTGCTTGCATCACCCCGATCTAATATCTTAATGACTGGAAACAAACCAGTTCTTCTCTAGTCGTATCATACTAAAATCTTGTAGGTAATGGCTTTTCAAAATAGGTTAGCAAGCACACTTCCCCTCATACTAAGTCTTTGTAAGGTTGTCTGACCTTTAGTTGTTTTAAATGGTTCATTTTAAATAATAATTGTTAGATGTTTACATGGGGTTCAATCAATCGTGGTTCTCCACATTGGTGTTACAATCACAATTTTTTTTTGTCAAGTTGTCTGTGATCCTCCAAGCTTGACCTATGGCTTGAGAAACCATGACCCAAGGGCATCTAATCCATCAAAGTCACCCAGAGATCGCACCCGGCCTGGACCACACCAACCCTAAGCTGACTAGATTTTTTAGCATGTCTCCTCCCCCTAGCATAGGCACAACCACCCCCGTGAGGTTTGATCCTGGGTTGCCTTCCTAATGAGGCCCATCCTCAACCAATTGTGCTAGTGGGACTTGACCTTTAATATTGGGTCAACGTCTACCGATCTTTTTTCTTTTTGTAAGTAAGCACCCACAGGGGATTTGAACCAGTGACCTATCGCAAGGAGTGCCTTAACAGTGCACCCATTCACTGTCAATCCAAATCTCTATGGGCGTTACAGTCACAATTATTATTGTAAGGAATAAGGTAGAATATGGGGATGTTACATTTTGTCTCCTTTCCACTAGCAAGATAAAAAAATCCCAACATCATATTTCTCATAGAAATTTACCATAAAATCATTATTCAATAATTCATTGGAATGAGAAAACTCACAGTACTTGCTTACATCTTGAGGTAGGAAGTTGTCCATGCATTCTCCCTTTTCACTAATGATCATACCACTTTTGAGCTTGGTGTGATTGATAACCTATTTTATCAATTCTATCATTGGAAACGCTAATGCCCTTCCCACTACCAAATGTAAAGTTGATTTCTTGATAAAATTGAAAACAAAATCATCTACCTTTCATTGGTATTGTTAACTATATGGTGTGAAGTATGTGTGTTATTAGTTCTTGGACATAGTATACACGTTTTTCTAGGATAGAATCATCATCGACAATCATATGCTTTCTTTTCTATCCCCAAATCAAAGGATCCTCATATCCAAATTTCTCTTCGACAATGAAATAACATCTGATCATCTTCCTAATTTATATTCTTCCTCATGTATCGTCATAGGGATAGATGTTATGACTGCTTCCTTAGCCTTCATATTTGGATTCTTTGGATATTTCCACACTACAACTCCTTTTTGTAGCATTTCTTTGTTTGACCCTACATGCAAAAAAAAAAATCCAATTTTTTATATAGAAAAAGAAAAAGGATGGGAAATGTTTGGAAATTACCATGAATAACTCTAAACTAAGGATGATTTCACCTAATGTAAAATATGAAGGTTGCATCTCAAATCACTTAATCATAAAACAATAATCAAACATAACTAAGTGATCTCACCATGTATTGAAACAATAGTTGCTTCATTGTTTCACTTTTGTTTGAATTTTTTTTATGGAATGAAACATTACAAGATTCTAGGTGAATTTAAATCCAACTGGGTTTGACTTTTGTTTGAAATTTTTTTATGGAATGAAGCATTACAAGATTCTAGGTGAATTTAAATCCAACTGGGCGCCCAATCTATGTTATTTATGACAAAATTTATGAATTGTCTAGTCCTAATGTAGTAGTGTATGCTCGAATCGACATTGATGGCTGGTATGATGTTCCAAGCACATGAAACTGCCATTTGGTGATTTCAAAAGGATTTTGGATGCATTCATCAATGATTACCCATTAGTGGATGACATCATGGAGCAATAATTAGTGTTATGTATTTCGAGTTTTGATGGTTTCCTTATGGTTACATTGATGCTATACTAGGTAAATTCCATCAATTATTGATTTTCGACCATCACAAATAACATTTTCAAGTTAAATATTTGTTTATTGTGTCAATGGTGACATGGAATTACATGGTTTGATGTCATTGGGCCTAATCTATGACAAGATCGACTAGCTCGAATCGAACTTCATATTTTAAATGGATGGTTGAGAAATATTATTAGTGCCCTATTGAGTGATTTGGTTAACATCGACAATCAACATTAGGATTTCACTGATGTCCATTAAGTCATTGAATGTTGATGACCTTTTGGTGATGGATAAACTCTATGATATCAATGACATCCTCTAGGTAACACAATTTTCTAGACACTTATGGGATTTGTTGGCCATCGATGAATTCTTTTGAGTTACATCATGTCCAACCAAAAATGTTTCATTGTCACTGATAGGCTTATTGGTGATCGATGAAATTCATTGTGTCACACATTATGTTACCCATCAAATCTCATTCAACACTGATAGGCCTGTTGGAGGTCAATGAAATATTTTGGGTGACACATTTTTCTACTCATCAAATTTCTCTAATCATTGATAGGGGTGTCAAAAATAGGTGAAATATGTTAGGTTGCACATTATGTTTCCCATTGAATTTTTACTAATGCTAATAGGCTTGTCAGTGGTTGGTGAAAAATTTTGGGTGGCACATTATGCTACTCATCAAATTTCATTGATCATCGGTAGGTTTGTTGGTGATAAGATAAATATGTTGGTCACGTGTTATGTTATGCATCAAATTTTGCTAATAGCCAATGAACTTGGGTTATTTTAAGCAATTATTAAAGTTTATTGTGTTTTTCCAAAATTTATTGGATATTTTTCAAATGAATCTCAACAATAGAAAACATTATTCATCAAAATTTTCAACAAGATGATTACTTAGAAAACATAAATGGGACAATAAGTTGAAGTTGAGAAAACAAAGTGGTATCCTAAAATTTCTTTGTAGTGAATTTTAAGAGGATGTGTTGAGAAGTCAACATGGAGCTACACTCTGATACCTACACTGATAGGCTTATTGGTGATCGATGAAATGCATTGTGTCACACATTATGCTACCCATCAAATTTCGTTCAAGGGTGACATATTTTGCTACTCATCAAATTTCTCCAATTATTGATAAGGGTGTCAAAAATCGATGAAATATGTTAGGTTGCACATTATGTTTCCCATTGAATTTTTCCTAATGTTGATAGGCTTGTCAGTGGCTGGTGAAATATTTCAAGTAGCACATTATGCTACTCATCAAATTTCATTGATCATCGGTAGGTTTGTTGGTGATAAGATAAATATGTTGGTCACTTGTTATGTTATGCATCAAATTTTGCTAATAGCCAATGAACTTGGGTGATTTTAAGAAATTATTAAAGGGATATTTCTAGAGTCGATGAAGAGGGGATATAGGGATGACTGAGCAAAGAAACTCACAAGCAGTGTATCTTCTGAAAAGGACCAGATCAAGGGGTGGCCTACATGACAGAGGATACTAGGAGCCACTAAAACATGATTTTCAAAGAAAAAACTCTTTGACCATGAAAAATTCTGGAAAGGAGTTGCACCTTCATACAAAGAAGAGAAGGAGGTATATCTAGTGTTACCATAAGGGGAGTCATGGAAGGGAACTGTGAACTGACCACCTTCAAGGTTTGAGGTTCCCAGGGAAGAACCGGTCCAACAACATCCTCAATTAGGTCTTCTGAGTTTGTTCCTGTCACAAAATGACCATCCAAAATGCTACCTTGGAGAGGAAAGTGTGCCATCAATGAATCCATTGTTTCCTAGCCACTAGGGGGGTTGTTGCTCACCTCGAGGACTGGTTGTTGGTGAGGTGAAAATGGTTTTACCCTCTAGAGGGTCCTCCGAGTAATCGACTAGTGTTTCTTCCATAGTAAAAATATTTACCATAAAATGCATGTAGCACTGACTCCTGTATTGTGTGGTCGTTACGGGGGAGCTTAAACTTTGTCTGTTAATCATACAATGTGGTTAGCTCTGGTGAATTCTTCATTGATTGGGAGGGTTATACTTAACCCATTCTTCCCTCAAAATGAGAACCAAAACGTGGATGTATGTCAGGTAGGGGCTTGCATTGAAACATGGAAGCAAGTGGCAGTACTGAGACCTATCAGATCAAGTTAGTGGGTGCCATCAGAGGTCGTTGTTGGAGTAGAAGCCACCTACTAGCCCTCCTCTCCTATTGTTCTTCATTTATATAATAAAATATTTACTGAATAAAGGCATAACTTAATTATTTATTAAATGAAGTTAGTGTTCTTCGTCAAAATCCTATGAGATAGTTCACTAGCTAAAAATATTAACATGGTAAATATTAAAAAATTGCAAAACTCATCAATTATATCAGTAAAAAGAGCTCCTAAAATCTTAACTATAAGTTGAAACACTTAATTTTTAGTTTTTTAAGAATTCATTTTCTACATTTAACCTCCATGCTTCAAATGATATTTTATTTTAAAAGTTATTACAAATTTTTGTCTTATGTGTTGGCTTCATCAGTTTGATATGAATTATATTAGTAGACTTGTTTATTTTGGAATAGGGATTCCATAATTTCATTTTAATTATCAATAATTGTTAGGTAAATGATAATTATTTAACCTCCATGAAACATTCTAGAATATTCTTAGCAATATTCACAAATCAAAATTTGAAATTGATCTTCAAAGTAGTTATTCCATTTTTGTCATTTTAATCGAATTGATTAATTAAATAAAAATGTCATTTGAACAAGTGTCATGAAATGAGTTATGGTTTTTGGGATATGATATTGATGAACCATGGTATTGGTCCATAGTATTCTAACAAAATCTATTTACAAATTAAAAATCTTCATGATAAAGTGAGGTTTAATCCTTAAAAATTTTTGTTACATGTTTATTTAAATGCATACATATTTAAGTTATATGTTAATTCCTTTTATGGTTAATAATAATAATAATAATTTAATTATTTTTATGATTTTTGTGCCAAGAGGAACAATTGTATAATTCCCTTAGTGCTCAACCTAAAGTTGACACGTGTTCCTTTTAAAATAAAAATAAAATATTCTCTAAATAAAAAAAAATATAGAAAAAACAAAAATGAAAATACATATTTGATTAGTTTTAATTAAAAGTATTATAAAACATCAATGCTAGGTTGATATTACAATGTAGTGTGAATTCCAACAAAGATTTATTGGAATTGCATGTTTAAATTGGGTACTCTAAAAGAGGTTTGGGCCTCATGAGATTTGATCCTTCTAGCCTACTTACTAGATCTTTAGTTAAAATGAATTTATACCATGAGATGTATTATAAAATCTTTAAATACTTATTATGGATTGATGTCTATTAATATTTATCAATCATTTAATTTATAAAACTATAATAGTATATGTTTTTAACAAAATTTGATAGTTTATCCAAATACATGGTAAAAACTACAATTTCATTTGGGCTAAATGTCATTTACGATCTTTCACATTTAAATGGAATCGTCAAATACAATAATAGAGTCTTGTGCGACCCCAAACTTCAAATCTAAAATATATACATTTCATTTATATCTTCCTTTCCTGATATATAAATATATTTCCACATTCTTATTTACATTATTAAAATATGAGAATTTAATCTAAAATCACTAAGTAAAATAATAAATCTAAAAATTATGAAAGAATTTAATTAATGATATTTATTTTTTACTTTTAATTATAAATATATTTCTCTCTTTCTTTTTTCACATTTTTATTTACATTATTAAAAAATTAAAATTTAATCTAAAATTACTAAGTAAAATAATAAATTTGAAAAATAGAAAAGAATCCCATCAATAATATTTATAAGATAATAATTCATTTTGCAAAAAGACCAAGGAATATGAATATGAAGTGAAGTTAAAGGCCAAAAAGCTCAAATTGCTTATTAACTCTAAGATACAAAAAGTCCAAATTGCGAGTTATCCTGAATATAGATTATGTTGTTAGTGGGTGTACTTTGATGGTGTTTGTTAAGAATATGCCATTTTTAAAGAAAAATTTGTTTAATCCAGATGAGAGATCTTCATGGCAGAGGAACTAACAACTAACAGTAAGTGGAAATTTTGGGTCTTTGGTCATTACTGGACGTAGTGAAAGAAAAAAGAAAAGATATTAGGTAAGTCTAGATTTTTGGTGACTCTCAACTAATAACCAAATGGACTATCTTTCAAATCAGTATTGAGAGCATTTGACTTAGACTTCTTTTACAAATCTTTCAGAATCTATGCAGTGTTTTGATTGATTGTCCTTTAAATCCATTGTGATGGCTCTATAACCGAAATTTTTGACATCAAGATATAGATTTTGGTTATGTAATATCCCCCATTAATGTACATATTTATTTTACTGCAACCAAACAAGCTAACTGTTACTATCTTTAAAATTATAAAATATTGTTGAATTTAGTTATGGAAAGATGAATTTTGTAGTTATTAGTAAATATTGTTTTTACTAGTTAATTAGTTATGAGAGACAGTTATCTATCCCAAAACTAAATTCTGGAGTATTTTTACTCAAGAGATCAAGAGGATAAGGGTATCTGAGATCAGGAGGAGAAAGAGGAGAGAACTGTGCTGAAAGGTCAGATAGTCTCATATGGTATGTCTGATTAAGACCAAATAGCTGGAAACACTAGGTCTCTGAGGAGAGAGAGAATCCCATATGGCTATGTCTGGTTAAGACCAGATAGCTGGAAACACTAGGTCTCTGAGGAGAGAGAGAATTCCTGGAATCAGGAATAGCACGGGGGGAGATTTACTGAAACAAGTAATCTCATGGCAGGGAGGAAATTAAAGTGTAGGTCTTTTTGTAGACTCAACTCTAGAACAACGTATTCAGATAAGTGGAGATTCTTCTTGTGATAGGAGTAGAAGTTATTCTCTGAATCTACAGAATAAGTTAACTTTTATAGATTGGCTAGTTTAAAGAGCAGTATCAGTAGATTATTGTTGTATAATTAAGTACATGGTTTTCTTTCCTTAAAGTATTTCATAGGTGCATAAGTAGAATGATTAATAGAAAACGAAGGAAAAACCATCTTTATATTCAAGAAAGAAACTGTAGTGAAAAGATAGCAAGAACTTAAATACAATAATAGGAGAAAAAAACTGAAAATGGATACGAGTTCAGCAGTAAGTACCACTAAAATTCCAGACAGAGTTTTTAACATAGTTTAATAATTAAACTGGAAGAACTACGAAAATCCTCTTTCTACCATATTTATTTCCAAAAAAAATCAGGAAGACAATTATTGCTAGATAAAAGAAGTTTCCATGAAATCAAGCACAACCAAAACTATATATAGTTAATGGTCAGCATATCTAAACCTTTTGTAATCGGAACCTACACGACTCTAATTCCATATATGAAATTTTATTTCTTTAACCATAGTCGAATAAATGCATGCCGAATACACATAATAATTATGAAAATTACCATGAATTCATACAAAGATTAATAGGAAAGCTTAAGCTTAAGGGCTAAAACGCAATACAGGTAACCATGAATTCTGGAGGTTCCAAATAGACTACAACCTTAGCCAAAGTTATCGAGAATTAGATTTATGAGCCTAATTAGAGAAGCAGACAAGACTTATTCTATCTAAATATCAAACTAAGAGAAAAATCTAAGCTGCGAAGGCTCGATACTTCCGAATTAACAACACAAACATGTATTAAAATATGTTCTGAGATTCAGTACATTAGACAATCAAAACCCTCATAAGTTCATCACCTCTGGATAGAAACAGTCTAAGTAAAATTATGCACTCTTTAGAAATAAGAGTCTGTAGCAGTCAACTAGAGCCTTTACATGTATATAAATGTTTACATAAAGTTCAAATTGTGCCTCTGTTTCAAAACCTCTATTACACAGAGCAATGGCTTAATCACATCCAAATTTACAAAGTGATGGGTCGAAGCCGCATAAGACAACCCTAGATATCAAATGCATAAAACTATAGAAATGCTTGACCATAGCTCCAAATGGCGGAAAAAACCCTACAAGAAATTAATCTCTGAGATTTAGAAACCCCAGCTCTCTGGCCGCAAAACCCTTCTTTAGAATGAAAAGCAAAAGGAGTAAGTACCCGATGCAAGGAAGGTTCGGCCACAGATCGAATTGAAGCTGGATTGAGGGTTTCTCCACAGCGCAGCTGAAACCCCTGAACTTGTAAAGGAAATCTGCCACAGGGGATGGAAATAGCGTTAGAAACCTCGTCTAATAAAAACTATAGTCATTCAAAATAGAAAAACCAAAAGGATTACAGAAGCACTTACCCTCGCAAAGCATGGTGAAAGCCCCATTGCTAAAGAATGGAACTCCGACAACACTAAGAAGAATTGAATGCATTATGTCGGACCAACCCAAACAAAACCATAATGCCGGAAGACGAAGAGGGTAGGAAAACATATTATGCCCATGATCAAAGGAACCAGAAGGCACCAAGCCCAACCATGAAACCCTGAATAGAGCTACTCTCGCTCTGGAATGACACAAAGACCTGACAGAGACGATACTCCCAGGAAATGAAGAAACGACTTCACCAGCGCCGTCCGATGCAGCAAGCAACCAAGAGCTATTGATGAGAAGACGGATCCCGAGGGTAGCGTGGGAAGTGGATAGCCTAGAGCACGAAGGACCGCCACCTAGGCTGAAAGGCTAGGACCATTAAATGAATATGAGCCATTGGTCAGTTTTCAATACTGAAGCCAGGCTTTTCATTAAGTATTAAGTCCAGTGTGGTACTGGCATATAAATGTAAATTCTTTAAAGAAAATCCAAAGTAAATTTTGAATGCACATATAATCGATTTTGCTATCAATCACAATCCAGTTGTCATGAACATTAAAGTACTGACTATCTCTTGTGGTAATAGTTAATAATAGACTCGTTATTTTGATTTATAATTGTCAATGATATAAGTATGCCAAGAAGTATAAAGAGACAGCATTATGGTTGAATGGTAAAAAAAAAAAAAAAATAGTTAATGATGTGTTTAATATGTGGACGTGTGACATATGGTATCAGAGCACTCGGGTTTTCAAAACTGAGACCTCTGGAATAAGGAATAACAAACTTAGTGTTGTGCACATAGGAGGCAACAAATAATCGGTGCGAGGCGAACTGGGAATCTACCACATGGTTTTGTAATGGGAACAAGACCAGCATCATTTTAGGAAGGAAATCCTAAGTTTTGGGTTGAGTTGAGCAATGAGTCGCAAAATCCCAACACAGATATCCAGGTGACTGTCCAAGAATTGAAAGGTGAAATGGCCTGACTCCAGGCAAACAATGAAAGATTGATGTAGGAACAAGAAAATATTCTGAAAAGTCTATCGGATAGACAGAATCATCGACCACTAGTTCCCAGCCCTGAGCACGACAATACAACAAGGGGAAAAGAGTTTCGAATTGAGAATGTGGAGATGGAAGGTGGTGAAGAAAACCAAGAAGAAGAATCAGGTAATGTGTCCGATCACAAGACTCAGAAGAAACAGAAGATTGAACTCCAAGGGGAGTTTCAGAAAATCAAGCCTCCTCTCTTCAATGGTGAGCAAGAAGAGGTGGCGGAAGCATGGTTAATTAATATGAACAAGTATTTCCAGCTGTACAAGTATGATTACAATTTGAAGGCCTGTCTGGCCATTTTCCAGCTTCAAGGGAAAGCCACATTGTGGTGGGAGGAAGTAAAAACAGTCTGTGGGGTCAATGAGCAAAACATAACTTGGGAGAAATTCCAGAAATTCTTTAAAGAAAAATATCTAACCGAAAGATTTTAAGATGAGAAACCAAAATGATCTCCGCTTGGGCCAAATGACCATGGATGAGTTTATAACAAAATTTACATCATTATTGCGATACGTTCCTTATATTCGTGAAGAAAAAGCCAAAGTACAGTGGTTTATCAACAGTATTCTGTTGTTCATGAAGGAACGACTGGAATTCAACAACCCAAAAACCATGGACGAAGTCATTCGGAAAGCACGGATCTGCTATCAGCAAAATAAACCAAAGGGAGATACGAGCAAAAGGTGGGCTGACAAAAAGGGAAGTAAATTTATTCCCAGCCACAAGGGGAATAAGGGCACCAGCAATAAAGGATTATATAAAGGTCAAACTAACCAAAATGTGAATAAGCCCAGATTTAAAGTACCAGGTGAAACTAGGACAAATGAGCAAGCTGGCAGAAATGAAGCAGAATTAACTAACAGACCACCTGTATAGTGTTGGGGATGCAGAGGACCGCATTATGTCAAAAACTATCCTCACTGCAAGGGAGATAAATAGATCTCACAGATTAAAGAGCCATCTACTATGGGAGAAGTGGCAAGGAGCATCCCTAAAATTAACACGGCTCTTGAAGATCATCAGGCAGAGTTTCAGCCATCCATGGTTGAATTTGAAGGTACTATTTTTTATCAAACCTGTTCTATTTTAATAGATCCCAGGGCCATTTTAAGCTACATTAGTCCGAAGATAGTGGAACGATGTAAATTACAAGTTGTCAAATTTAAAAACCCATGGTTAGTACAACTAGCCACAAGATAAAAAAGGAGAGTTTTTTCTAACTTAAGCAACTACCCTTTAAAATTAGCTAGTCAACATTTTATAGCTGATTTGAATGTGTTACCCATGTGGTCATATGAGATTATTATAGGCATGGACTAGTTGGAGAAACATTGGTCCCTCATAAATTGTAGAACAAAAAATATTAGCTACCGAAATGAGGTAGGGGAGAGATAGGAAATTCAAGGTGTTCAGAAACCTCTGCAATTAAGGCCTATAACAACCTCCCAATTAGCCAAATGCATTAGAAAAGGTTGTCAAGTTTATGCAATACAAGTAGGATATGCTGACTCTAAAGATAAATATGTATCACTAGAGAATATACCTGTGATACAAAATTTTCCAGATGTATTTCCCGAAGAAATACTGGGCCTACCCCTAAAGAGAGACATATATTTTACCATTGAGCTAATTCTGGGAGCTGCCCCAGTTTCTTGAGCACCTTAATGAATGAGCATACCAGAGCTAACAGAATTAAAAATGTGACTCCAAGAGTTGCTTGATAAAAATTATATCCGCCCCAGTGTGTCCCCTTAGGGAGCTTAGGGATTATTTGTTAAAAAGAAAGATGGAACCCTACGGATGTGCATGGATTACCGCCATCTAAACAAGCTAACCATTAAAAAAATAGATCCTTCCCCGTATAGATGAGCTATTTGACCAGATGAATGGTGCAATTATATTCTCAAAGATCGATCTCCGCTTTAGGTATCATCAGATCAGAATAAAGGAGGAAGATATTGCAAAAACTGCATTCAGGACGTGTTATGGACATTATGAGTTCGTGGTTTTACCATTTGGGCTAACTAACGCCCCAGCAACCTTCATGTGTCTCATGAACATCATATTCCATCAGTTCTTAGATAAATTTGTATTAATCTTCATTGATGACATATTGATCTACTCTCAGAACATGGAAGAACATAAGGAGCATCTCCGTATTGTTCTGCAAGTCCTAAGAGAACACCAATTGTACGCCAAGTATAGTAAATGTGATTTCTTTAAGGAGAAAATCCAATACTTGGGACATGTCATCACCAAGGATGGAATTGTCGTAGATCTGGAAAAGATAAGAACAATTATGGAATGGCCGGTACCAAAGGATGTAGCCGACATAAGATCATTTATGGGCCTAGCGGGTTACTATCGGAGATTTGTGGAGGGTTTCTCTAGAGTGGCATATCCTATTACCTCTCTACAAAAGAAAGGAAAAGCTTTCAAATGGACCCCCGACTGTCAAAGGAGCTTTGATCAGCTCAAACATCTTCTTACCACAACACCTATTTTGAGCATTGTTGATCCCAACAAAGAATATGTGGTTTGTACAGATGCTAGTAAGGAAGGTGTAGGTGGCGTATTAATGCAAGAAGGCAGAGTGGTTGCCTACGAATCTAGAAAGCTTAAAGAGTATGAAAAAAAGTATTCAACATATGACTTGGAGCTGACAACGGTCATTCATGCCTTAAAAATGTGGCGGAATTACCTATTAGGTAAGAAATTTATGTTGATGATTGATCACCATAGTCTGATTAATTACTTCAAACAGCCAACTTTAAATGCTAGGCAAGCTTGTTGGGCAGATTTCCTAAGTGAATTCGATTTTGAAATCAAACATTTGAAAGGAAAAGAAAATCAGGTGGCAGATGCTTTAAGTCAAAAGGTAAATTGTTTATATGAAATTTCTTTTAGTGAATCACAAACTACCTTTTTTGGGCAGATTCAAGAATCAACCATGCAGGATTCAACATATAAACATTTATGGAAGCAAGCAAAAATTCCAAACAGCCATGAACAACAATTGGGTTATGAAATAAATGTAGAAAATTTGCTAATTTATAGGAAGAGGATATATGTGCCTAACCAACAACATCTTAAAAATTTAATTTTAGATGAATATCATAAGATTCCTTATGCAGGCCATCCTGGATACCAGAAAATGATTTTTGCCCTGCAGAAGGAATTTTTCTAGCCTGGTATGAAGAAAGAGGTGGCAGAATATTTAGCTAGGTTCCTGGAGTGCCAACAAGTGAAAGCTAAGCACCAACATCCAGCATGATTACTTCACCCTCTACCTATCCCAGAATGGAAATGGGAAACAATATCTATTGATTTCATTACTGGGCTGCCTAAATCAAGAAAGAAAAATGACTCAATCATGGTGGTAGTGGAAAATTTGAGCAAATCTGCTCATTTTATACCTGTCCAATCAACTTATAAAGTAGTCCAAATTGCTAACACTTTTATGTAGAACATTTTTAAACTACACAGAATCCCAAAGATGATCATTTCCAACCGAGATGTAAAATTTACATCAGCCTTCTGGAAAGCCCCCTCTTTGAGGTATTGGGCACACAACTGTGCCATCCGCAAACGAATGGGCAGACTAAGCGAGTAAATCAAGTTGTTGAAGACATGCTGCGAATTTATGTAATGTAGCAAAGGGAAGATTATCTACACCTTGTGGAGTTTGTCTATAACAACGGGTACCATGCATCTTTACAGATGAGTCACTTTGAGGTATTATATGAGCGTAAGTAAAGGACACCTTTGAGTTGGAGTGGACTGGAGGATAAGTCGTTGCTAGGGACAGACATTTTGGAAGAGATGGAGGTAATGGTGAAAAAGGTACGAATCAATTTAAAGGATGCTCAGGACAGGAAAAAGAACTTTGTTGATCGAAAGAGGAGCTTCTGGGAATTCCAAGTAGGGGATCATGTCTACATTCGAGTATGAGCCAAGAAAAGCACCTTGCAATGGACCGGGTGTGCTAAATTAGCACCCCGATTTTGCAGACCTTTTCAGATCTTGGCTCAAATCGGACCGGTGGCTTACCAACTTGCCTTACCCAGTCATATTCGTGTACACAATGTCTTTCATGTTTCTCTACTTAATAAATATGTTTATGACGCTAACCACGTAATCAAATGGCAAGACATTCAGGTAATATATATATATATATATATATATATATATATATATATATATATATATATTCTCTTTACATATGTATTAAATAAACTAGTTAATGACTTAACACATTTTGTTTCTATGTCCAAGTCGAATCGGAAGGCGAGTTCTTGGTCAAATCTCTGGTTATACTAGATCGGAAAGAAGAAACACTGTGGAAACAAGTTATCACCCAGGTTAAAGCACAGTGGCAGCACTATGGGCCAAAAGAGGCCACCTGGGAAGATGAGCAGGTTATGAAAGAAAACTTTTCGGGTCTATTTGCAAGAGCAGAACATCAATACGATGTTCCATTTTATGGGGGGGAGATGTAATATCCCCCATTAATGTAAGTATTTATTTTACTACAACTAAACAAACTGTTACTATTTTTAAAATTATGAACTATTTTTGAATTTAGTTATAGAAATATGAATTTTGCAGTTATTAGTAAATATTGTTTTTACTAGTTAATTAGTTATGAGAGACAATTATCTGTTCAAAAACTAAATTATGGAGTATTTTAATCAAGAGGTCAAGAGGATAGGGGTAGGATAGGGGTATCTGAGATCAGGAGGAGAAAGACGAGAGAATTGTACTGAAAGGTCAAACATTCTGGTATGGCTATGTCTGGTTAAGACCAGATAGATGGAAACACTAGGTCTTTGAGGAGAGAGAGAATTCATGGAATTAGGAATAACACGGGAGGAGATTTACTAAAACAAGTAATCTCACAGCATGGAGGAAATTAAAGTGCAGGTCTTTTTGTAGACTCAACTCTAGAACAACGTATTTAGATAAGTGGAGATTCTTCTTGTGATAGGAGTATAAGTTATTCTTTGAATCTATAGAATAAGTTAACTTCTATAGATTTTCTAATTTAAAGAGCAGTATCAGTAGAGTATTGTTGTATAATTAAGTACATGGTTTTCTTTCCTTAAAGTATTTAATAGGTGCATAAGTAGAATGATTAACAGAAAACAAAGGAAAAACCATCTTTATATTCAAAAAAGAAACTGCAGTGAAAAGATAGCAAGAACTTAAATACAATAATAGGAGAAACAAAACTGAAAATGGATACAAGTTTAGCAGTAAGTACCGCTTAAATTCCAGACAGGGTTTTTAACATAGTTTAATAATTAAACTGGAAGAACTACAACAATCATCTTTCTACCAGATTTATTTCCAAAAATTTCAGGTAGACAATTACTGCTAGATAAAAGAAGTTTCCATGAAAGAAAGCACAACCGAAACTATATATAGTTAATGGTCAGCATATCTAAACCTTTTGCAATCAGAACCTACATGACTATGTTTCCATATATGAAATTTTAGTTCTTTAACCCTAGTCTAATAAATGCATGCCGAATACGCATAATAATTATGAAAATTACCACGAATTCATACAAAGATTAACAGGAAAGCTTAAGCTTAAGGGCTAAAATGCAGTACAGGTAACCATGACTTCTGAAGGTTCCAAATAGACTACAACCTCAGCGAAAGTTATCAAGAATTAGATTGTTGATCCTGATTAGAGAAGCAGACAAGACTTATTCTAGCTAAATATCAAACTGAGAGAAAAATCTAAGCTATGAAGGCTCGATACTTCCGAATTAACAACACAAACATATATTACAATACGTTCTGAGATTCAGTACATTAGACAATAAAAACCCTCATAAGTTCATCACCTCTAGACAGAAACATTCTTAGTAAAATTACGCACTCTTTAGAAATAAGAGTCTGTAGCAGTCAACCAGAGCCTTTACATGTATATAAATGTTTACATAAAGTTCAAACTGTGCCTCTGTTTCAAAACCTCTATTACATAGAGCAATGGCTTAATCATGTCCAAATTTACAAAGTGATGGGCCGAAGCCGCATAAGACAACCCTAGATATCAGATGCATAAAACTATAGAAATTCTTGACCATAGCTCCAAATGGTGAAAAAAACCCTACAAGAAATTAATCTTTGAGATTTAGAAACCCTGGCTCTCTGGCCACAAAACCCTTCTTTAGAATGAAAATCAAAAAGGAGTGAGTACCCATTGCAAGGAAGGTTCGGCCACAGATCGAATCAAAGCCAGATTGAGGGTTTCTCCACAGCGCAGCTGAAACCCCTGAACCTATAAAGGAAATCTGCCACAAGGGATGGAAATAGTGTTAGAAACCTTGTCTAATCAAAACTATAGTCATATTCAAAATAGAAAAAACAAAAGGATTATAGAAGCACTTACCCTCACAAAGCATGGTGAAAGCTCCATTGCTAAAGAATGGAACTTTGGCAGCACTAAGAATAATCGAATGCATTATGTTGGACCAACGCAAACAAAATCATAACACCAAAAGACAGAGAGGGTAGGCAAACATATTACGCCCATGATCAAAGGAACTAGAAGGCATCGAGCCCAACCATGAAACCCTAAACATAGCTACTCTCGCTCTAGAATGACATAAAGACGTGACAGAGACAATACTCCCGGGAAAAGAAGAAACGACTTCAATAGCGCCGTCCGATGCAGCAAGCAGCCAAGAGTCGTTGTTGAGAAGATGGATCCCAAGAGCAGCGCGGGAAGTGGACAACTTGGAGCACGAAGGACTGCCACTTAGGCCAAAAGGCCAGAACCATTAAATGAATATGATCCATTGTTCGTTTTTCAAGACTGAAGTTGGGATTTTCATTAAGTATTAAGTCCAACGTGGTACTTGTTGGGCACCAAATCTGCCTATCTTTTCCTTATATTTTCATCTATCATTTCATCCTTTTTGCACCAAATGATATGCATTTATTATGATAACTCTATGAGGTAACCCTTCTTTCTAAGCCTCTTGGAATTTTAATTGGTGAAGTAAAGTCGCAGGGATTTTGCTTATGCGAACTACTAAACCTTGTTATTTCCGAAAATTTCGGTGAACAAGTATCGCCTTCATAGCTTATAGCAGTGATCCCACATTCACAATAGTTGTTTGGCAATGCTACAATAAAATAATCATTTCGCAGCTGCTTTCAAAGCCTATTTTGGATCTTTTCTATTCTCGCTCTCTCGGCAATTAGTTGTTGTTATGAACTGTTGTATATTTTGGGCATTAGTTGCCAGGTTTTGGGGAATATGTCATTCCCATGTATTTGTATAAAAGGGGTTTTATTCATGTGCGAAGGGTTAGCCACATAGAGGCATATATTGTAACAGCTCTTTACATATTAATCAAATACAAGCAAGTTTTTGTTCTCTTCTTAGCTGTGAGTTAACGCAACCCTGATCAGAGAGCTAGGCCCACTCTTCTAATCAGGTGTTGCGTATTTCTTTTATGTGTGCTGTTTTCATTATTGTGTGTTAATTCATTATTGTTGTTACAGATCTTTATTGATTGTTGTGAATGCCTTTTAAGTTCTGCAATTTATTTCTAATTATTGTTACAGTGATGCTTTGATTCTTTAGCCACGAATCCTTGGTTGATGTAAGATTGTAACCTTGCCCCTGCATATACCTTGCGTGTTACCTTGAAAGTTGTATGCACCTGTATTGATGAATTAATGTGGAAAAGTGTGGAATAGTTTATTCACACTCGGACACCAACATTTTTGTGTCATTGCCGGGGAAGGCTAACAAGGTGCAAGACATGATATGTATTGACCAGAGGATCAATCTCTCATCTTAGGGAGGGAAGTGCTACCCTGCTCTAAGTCTTGAGCGTAGTATTTTGATTTCTGTCATTTTTACTATTTTTGGGCCGAGTCACTTGCTTTGGTTATTTGTTCTGAATTTTTCTGAGTCGTTAAATCCCAATCTCTCGTCCTATGGAGGGAATGGTATTTTGACACCCTTCTCTAGGTCTTGAGCTTTATATTTCCTTTTATGTGTGTTCTTTTCTTGTCGAATCTCTCATCCTAGGGAGGGAAGGGTCTTTTGACACCTTGCTCTAGGTCTTGAACCCTAGATATCTCTTTTTTTAGTCATTTTCTTTTCCTGTTTGTTAAAACCCCTACCTCTCGTCCTAGGGAGGGAATTTTCCTTTGACACCCTACTACAGGTCCTGAGTGTAGTGATTTAGTTTAGATATTTCCCTCTTACCAACTTGCATGAACAAAGATTCGAATAAAAGGGGCAAAGGAAAAGCCCTGAAGAAAGGAGGACAGGATTTGGGAAGGAACACTTATATCCAACAAATCATCACAAAAGCTGAATCTGAGGCATCTTCTCGTGCTGCTATGAGGGCAGGGACTCGAACGAAATCAGAGGGACAATCTGTTGAATAGCCAATGCTATCCACAGTACCTCCTGTTGATTCAATACAACAAAACCTTCCAGCAACAGAAGAAGTATGCAGCAGTGTACCTGATGAAGGAGTACCATTGTTGATAACAGCAAAAGAAGAAGTTGCAAGCAGAAGGTCTGAGGAACCAGCCCATTCCAGTAGGGAAGGAGAAGTTGTAGGAAAAGGGTCTGAGGGATCAAGCCATTGTGTTAGGGAGGAAGGAGTTGTAAGGGTATTGATATCACCACGGGATAAGGGGAGTGTTGTTAAAGAAACTCAAACTTTCGTGACAAGACCCCCTCCATCATTCCCTGCAAAGCCTGTTGAAATTCCCAGTGATTATTGGAGGATATTCATGGCACCCAGAGCCTCTACTATTGACTTCCCAATTGAGGATCTTGGGAATGGCAAGCCAAGGAAGCCCATTCCTTTGACAGCTTTACCAAGTTTTCATGGGATGACTTATGAAGACCCTGACACGTTCCTTTCTTAATTTGATATTGTGTGTCGGGGATATGACTATATAACCGATGCTCAGAAACTAAAAATCTTCCCTGCTACATTAAAAGGGACAGCCCTGCGATGGTTTATGGGTCTAGGAGGAAAGACTATCTCCACATGGGATGGTATGAAAACCTCTTTTCTGGAGAAGTATCACGATTACTGTAAATCTCGGGATATTAAGGAAGAACTTTTTAAGTTCATGCAAAAAGAATATGAGAATATGGAGGATTGTCTAGAACGATTTAAGTACACATTACAAAGATCAGGTCATTATAACCTGGATAAGGACATTTTGAAAATCATCCTTCTCAGGGCTTTTCGAGAAGACTCTCTAGAAGTGTTAAACATAGTAGGAAAGGGAGATATATCAGAAGAGGACTTCAATACCATCTGTGAGCTGTGCATCCAATGCTCGAGGGGAGCTTCAAGGAATAAACAAGGAATTCGGTCAACAAAAGTATCTGGTGGAGGTGTCACGAAAGCAGAAATTGGAAACCTGCTGGATAACTTAAGGATTGATATCTTGAGTACCCTATCTACACAGATGGACACACTGCAAGTAAAACATAAACAGATGGAATTGGAAAAGTCTATGGCTATATTTTGCCCGAAATGTAGAAAGAAGCATCCACATAGAGAATGTCCATTGAACTTTGTGGAAGAATGTGCAATCTGCGAGTTGAGTCATGTGACAAGTTCATGCCCCTCCTTGCTAGGATTGAAAGCAGTCTTTCAAGGGACAGCTAAAGACGTGGACCAACTATATTTTATGGGATCCAAAAAGCCATGGCAACCTCGGCCACCAACCGAAAATCAAGGTATGTTACAGGATCCATCTTAGTATTTTAATAATTTTAATATGGGTCCTCAGTCCATGCCCTATCCACCTATGTGGCCTCAATATCAGTTTCCACCCTGGCAATAGCAGGCTCCTCAAACTAGTTCAAATTCTCAATGGGCCCCGAACTGGTGTGGACCCTCTCCTCCTGGACAGTTTCCCCAGTGAATGCCATAACAACAACTTCAACTGCCCTCTAATATACCTCTTGGTAATCCGCCTATACGCCCTCAACTTCCTATCCAACACAATCCAAATCTTAACAATAAAGGGGCTCAACAAGCTAACACCCTCAACCTGCCTTCATACAGAATCTCCACCACAAAAATTTATGAGATGAATTTGAGATCCAGGAAGGTAGTAGATGCTAAGCCCTCATCTGTTATTATTGAACAAGTTGGCCGTGGGATTAAATAACCAGAAGTAGTTGAAGAGAAATCGAACCAAGTTAGTAAAAATTAGACATCTCCTCAACTGTTAATTACTTAAGAACACCGAGTTGACCTACCCTATCCTGAAAGATTGGACTTAAGTAAACAGATCCCTCAGGCTGAGTTTGACTTGTTATGGGAGTTACAAAATCTATTTGTTAAGATTCCCTTATTACAAGCTATGAGGGATGTACCTATATATGCAAAAACTCTTAGGGAATATTGTGCTAAAAAGCCTAGAAAGAAATCAAGGGACCCACTCACCATTCATGTGATGGGAAAGTTATCATATTTTATGATGGGAAAGGCTATGCCTGTGAAGTATGGGGACTCAGGGAACCCAATTCTAACTGTGAAAATTAATGGGGTGGAAATTCCAAATGTGCTGGTAGATTTGGGTGCTACTATAAATGTCATCACTGTTGAAGCTATGCATACATTGGGTCTTCGAAACTTGAAACATACACCTACGGTGTTAGAGTTGGCAGATAGATCTACAGTCAAACCGGTAGGGAAGTTAGAAGACATTACAATCTTAGTTGATTCATGGCATTACCCTATGGATTTCTTAGTACTGCAAACATAGTCCCCAGCTGGTGGCCATCCCTTGATTATGGGAAGACCATGGTTGGCAACCGCAGACGCCTACATTGGGTGTCGTTCTGGGAATATGGTTATCTCAAATGGGCAGGTTACTAAAAACCTTGTGTTATATCCTCCTGCAGAACCTAGCCCATTAGTGAAGCCATCTGGTCGCAAGAAACCTTTACCAAAGGAAGAGTCTAAATCTAAGGATGAAGAATTAAGACTAGTCCTTACTATTGGGCAGGCCCTTCAGCTAAAAATAGAAATAGAAGATGATACAATTTACCACCTTCATTAGTGACCCTTGTTCTGTTTCAGATTCAAATCAGCAAATTCTAGAATCTGTTTTGAGCTGTGAAACGCAGGAAAGTATTGAAACAACAGATGGATTTGAAGAGATGCCCACAATTGTGTCCCATGACAGCATTCCTGTGGAGGTAGAACCAGGAAAGACCCTGAATATTAACCCAAATCTGTCAGAATCCCAGACAAAACAACTTCTAGATGTTCTCTGAAATCGCAAAGAAGCCTTCGCCTGGGACTATACAGACATGAAGGGGATTCCTGCCAATCTATGTACCCATCATATATACATCAAGGAGGATTGTCGTCCTATGAGACAGCCCCAGAGGAGGATGAACCCTGCTCTGAAAAACATTGTCAAGGAAGAACTTCAAAAGCTGCTGGATGTAGGATTTATTTACCCCATTTTGGACAGCCAATGGGTTTCCCCATTGGTGATTGTTCCCAAGAAAAACAGTAAATGGCGGATATGTGTAGATTATAGAGAATTAAATAAGGAAACACAGAAAGACCATTTCTCTTTACCATTCATCGATCAAGTCTTGGATACTTTGGCTAGGAAGAAGTTCTTCTCCTTCCTAGATGGATTTAGCGGGTACAACCAGATCCAAATAGCTCCTGAGGATCAAGATAAAATCACTTTAACGTGCCCTTGGGGAACTTTCGCATACTGATTCCTTCCATTTGGCCTTTGTAATGCACCTGCAACATTCCAAAGGGTGATTTTAGGGATTTTCACTGATCTGGTATATGACAGTGTTGAAATTTATATGGATGATTTTACTCCATACGAGGATTCATTGGAAGAAGGGTTGGCACATCTAGAAAAAGTTCTTGAAAGATGTAAACAGGCGTATGTCTCTTTGAGTACAGTAAAGTGCCACATGATGATGGAGGAAGGAATAGCCTTGGGACATTTTCTTTCAGTTACTGGAATTTGGATGGATCCAACTAAGATAAACGTAATATTGCCCTTTCCAATACCCAAAACACCCACACAGATATGTAGCTTTATCAGTTGTGTTGGTTATTACAGGCGCTTTATAGAAAATTTTGCTAAGATAGCACATCCACTTTTCCAATTGCTGACAAAAGATGCAGATTTTGTGTGGACAAATGACTGTGATGCAGCCTTTGTGAAGATCAAGGAAATTTTCTGTAGAGCTTTGATCCTTCAAGGGTCGGACTGGACATTACCATTTCATATCCATGTTGATGCCTCTCAGATAGCAGTTGGGGCAATTTTGGGACAACAAGTAGACAAGGTGCCATATGCAGTTTACTATGTTAGTAAGAACTTGGCTCCTACCAAGTTGAACTACACAGTGACTAAAAAAAGAATTCCTTGTTGTCATCTACACCATCAACGAGTTTCGACATTATATTACCAAGTATCCTACCTTTGTACACACTGATCACATAGCAATTAGGTATCTGATGAATAAACCCATTACTCTTGGTCGTATTACAAGATGGTTGTTGTTACTTCAAGAATTTGACATCACCATAGTAGATAAACCAGGAAAGGATAATGTGGTTGCTGATTTTCTGTCTATACTAGATAATAATGCTGAAAGTACACCCATAGAAGATAGTTTTCCAGATGAACGTCTTTTTGTAATTTCTGCTAACACTCCATGGTATGCAAATATTGCTAACTATATTGCTACAAGGAAAGTACCTCGTCACATGTCATAAAGAAACAAAAAAAAGTATTCATCATAGTACCAGATATTCATTATTGGCAGGATACCTTTTTCACATAGGGGTTAATCAACAGATTTGGCACTATGTATATGAGGACGACATTTATGAGATATTGAAGGCTACCCATGATGGCGCTTGTGGAGGATATTTTGGAGATAAAAGAACATGCCACAAGGTGTTGCAAATGCGATATTATTGGCCTTCTATCTTTCAGGATGCTCGAGATTATGTCCGAAGATCTGACAGTTGTCAACGCATGGGGCAACCTAGAAAATCAAATGAAATGCCATTACAACCCCAGGTAGTCCTCGAGCCTTTTGAGAAATGGGAAATTGACATAGTTGGACCTTTTAACCCACCTTCTCATAAAAAGGTTCACATTCTGGTCTGCACTGATTATGTGACTAAGTGGGTGGAACCCAGAGTTGTTGTGAAAGCAATGGAACAGGTGGTTTCAGATTTCCTTTTTGAAGAGATTTTTTCTTGATATGGTACTTCAAGGGAGATTGTTTCAGATGGAGTGGCACAGTTCACATCCCACATGATAGCAAGGCTTATACAGAGATATGGAGTCAAACACAGGGTGACAACTCCATACCATCCCCAGGCGAATGGACAGGTCGAAGTAAAAACAAGGTATTGGAAAATATCTTTGACAAAGAACGTAGCAAGCCATCATTTAGATTGGTCTCAGAAACTTCCGAAAGCTCTTTGGGCATACAGAACAACATGGCGGAATACAACCGGGTTTTCACCATTTGAGTTAGTATATGGGAAATCCCCCTTGTTTCCGATAGAATTCGAGATCAGCACACTCAGAACAACTTTGGAAGTAGGATTATACTTATTGAAGGCCTAGAAATACCGGCTAGAACAACTAAACGAGTTAGATGAAATCTATTCAGTGGTTGTCCAGAAAACTATTGCTATTCAACAACAGAGAATGAAATTGCACGATAAATTTATCAAGAATAAGGTATTTGATAAAGGAGATTGGGCACTGCTCTATGACTCTCGTTTTAAATATTTTAAAGGAAAGCTTCGCACTCGTTAGATGGGACCTTATGAAGTGGATGTTTTGTTTCACAATTGAATAGTCAGATTGGTTACAATAGATGATACTCGTGCTTCCTTCTTTGTGAATGGACACCGTTTGAAATTATACCACCATCCAACTTTTAAGGATGCCTCATCAAACATCTCTCTGATAAATCTAGTTTGATGGTTGTTGGTGCAGAGAATGCTTCCTCTGTGTTCTCTTCTTGAAATAATAATAATAATAATAATAATCATAATCATAATCATATGTTGTTACTACTTGTTTGTCTTTTGTAGGAATAACGATCGAAATCTTATGAGGAGGAGCTACCAAATTTTCTTACAAGTAGTAGTTGATGTTATTACTCTGCCACTGCTGTTACCCCTGAAAAATTTTCTAAGTGTCAGATGATGTTACTCCACCGCTGTTGTTACTCCGTCGGTGTTGTTACTCCGCCAGTGCTGTTACTCCTGAAAAAATTTCTAAGTGTTGGATGTTGTTACTCCACCGTTGTTGTTACTCCAATGGTGTTGTTACTCCACCACTGTTGTTACTCCTGAAATTTTTTCCAAGTGTCAGATGTTTTTACTCCACCGCTGTTGTTATTCCTTTGGTACTGTTACTCCACCGCTGTTGTTACTCCGTCAGTGCTGTTACTCCATCGATCTTGTTACTTTGCCACTACTGTTACTCTGTCGGTGTTGTTACTCTATCGTTGTTATTACTTTGTCGGTGTTGTTACTCCGCCGTTGATGTTACTCCACCGGTGTTGTTACTTCGTCATTGTTGTTACTCCGTCGGTGTTGTTACTCTGCCGCTGTTGTTACTCCACTGATGTTGTTACTTCGTTGTTATTGTTACTCCACCGGTTACTTTGCCATTACTCCACCGCCAGGTAGGTCGCCAGGTACGTCTCCGTTGACTCTTACGAATTCAATTAAAATATTCCATCGATGAGACATATACGTGCCATGGACGGCTACATTTAAGTTGGGGGGGTCCCGTCATAAGTAAACGACGACGTATTTAAAACCATAATAATGACATATCATATATCATTATTAAATCTGGTGCGAATGGTACACCCATAAATTCCATGATTTCGTAATAATTAGTTCGACGCATTGGAATTTGAATTACGTACATTCAATAACCAATCAGTCTTTTCCAATTCATACGAATTAATTATCGTAATTATTCATCGTACTTACTATGATTCGCCATAATTCTTTGCGTTTTTCAAAAAATTACCGGTCTCTTTCACCGCTTTTTATCCCGCGTCCCACCATGTCATTACCCATCACTGTAATTTGGTTGTTGTTACTCTCTCCCCCAACAACCGACTGTGTCCAAGTGTTGTTACTGTTTCTACAGCAATGGGTGGGTTTGTTGTGCATCACGAGCCGGAGGATACCACCTTGGTCCATAACAATAGAGAGGTGTGGCATATTTTCGTCAATGCAGGTTGGGATGTTTATTTTAACAGGTTGCAGGGATTCGACGAGGGGATTGCAGTGGAATTCGTACTCAATTTGAATGAAGACAACTCTCAGGTCAGAGGGATAGAAATACATGTCACAGAGGAAGTTATTGCAGAAGTCAGTGGATTGCCTTAGCAGGGATAGAGCTGGTTTGCATGAAGGTATTCCCTCCAAGAGTTTCCTAAAGTATTTCTGCAGGCCAGCGAGAGCTTCGTCTAAAAAGGTCAGGGGTATGACCGTAACTCATTACCGCATCCATGGGGCGATGTAGCAGGTTTTGTGATGAAATACATAACCTGCGAAGGACAATACACCACTGTATTCAAGTATCATTTCAGGGTTTTAACTCGTCTTCAATTTCCACAGCCAGAGGTATTCTCTTTGAACGTGTCTTTCTTTTTGTTGAAGAGCCTCCGATTGATGGCATAGTCTACCCAACGTTCGTGATAGGTTGTAGCAGTTATCACTAATCATGGGTTGGTTCAATTACTGGTCATGCATGCATTGACCTGATTTCAAATTCCTTGGACGGTGTTTCGGGAATCAATAGAAGAAGAAGTAGTAGCTGTTATAGCTGCTAGAGAAGAGGAACCAGAGAGAATGGAGGAAGAACCAGCAGAGGATGAATACGTGGACCAAGAAGAACCTGAAGAGATGGAAATGGAGGAAGAGGAACCGAAGCAAGAAAGAGAGCTTGAAGTGGAAGAAACAGTCGGTGCTATAGCCGAGGTTGTTACACAAGAACCAGCCTTGACTGTGGAGTCGATGGAAGAAGATCAACCGGAGCAAGAAAGAGAGCTTGAAGTGAATGAAACATTCAGTGCTACAGCCGAGGCTGTTACACAAGAACTAGCCTCAACTGTGGAGCCGATGGAAGAAGAGCAACTGGAGCAGGAAAGGCTCGAGACAGAAGAGACATTCAGTGCTACAGCCGAGGCTGTTACACAAGAACCAGCCTCGATTGTGGAGCCAATGGAGGAAGGAATTATGGACATGATGGATGGGATTGACACAGTGATACAAGAATCCACTTTTATTAATGAAGTGCCAGAGGAAACAATGTCAGCACCATCTGCTCAGGAAGCGTCGAATACAGGTGGTGGTGCCACACAAGAACCACCACCAACCCATCTAGTCCCGGAAAATGTGGAAAGGATGAGTCCTGAGGTTGACACTGTCCCACAAGAACCAATGTCAACCGCGGGATAAGAGTTAACACAGGAGGAAGCCTCAGGCCAGAGCATAATTGTCACAGGAGAAGGAAAGGAACTTGAGGTCACAGATAGAGCCGGTGTAGACCAGGGAGAAAACATCTTTCAGTCTCCTTTTTATGCCACCATTCCAAGAGGAGTGAGAGTGTCTCGTTCTCCCCGACACTCAGAAAAGGAGGTTGTTGTTCCTCCCATTTTAAAGTTTGATGGGTCAATTAAAGGTTCAGCCGTTGTTAGTCTATTGGTTGTTGATTCTCAGCAAGGCCATTCTAAAGAACAGAGGGAGGAGGAACACCTTGCAGAACAACGGGAACAACAAGTGGATGAAGAAGGTGTTGTTCAGGCAACAGATGCCCTGGAGCCCAAAAGGGAGGAAGAAGTAATTGCTTCTGAGACAAGGGAACCAGGTAAGGAGAGTCTCGTAGAAGTACCTGTGGATACTCCTCCAAGTGATCCACCTGTTGTAGGGTCAGTTGCGTTAATTGTCAAAGAGGAAGCAATTGCTCTCGAAAAAGGGGAACCAAGTAGGGAGAGCCTGACAGATGGACCAGTGGATACTCTTCCAAGTAATCCACCACCTGCTGAACCAGCTGTAGGGCCAGTTGAGTTGGTTGTCAAACAAGAAGCAACTGCTCCCGAGAGGGAGGAACCAAGGATAGAGAATCCGGCAGAAGGACTAGTGGATACTCCTCCGAGTAATCCACCACCTACTGAACCAATCGTAGGGCTAGATGAAGTGGTTGTTAAGGAGGAATGGATAGAACTATGCGAGCAGAGGAGGCCACCCCTTAAAAAGAAATATCAGCTACAGTTCAAGGACACAATGCGGTTGAAAACAGAGGTTCGAAGGTTGAGAAGATAGGTGCATCAACTCAAGAAGCAGGTAAGAAAGTATAAATGACGGGCTAAGAAGCCTAAGGCCACGGTGGTCGAAGCAGCAACACAGGTAGATGATGTGCCGATGACCTCTACTGCTACTCAAACAGATCCTATCAAGCACTTGTTCGACGGCCATGAATTCTCTTTAATAGTCGAGATTCAAACTTGGAAATCCACCATGGCCCATTATTAGAATGAGGTGAAAAGGGTCCAAGAATAGTCATCCAAGGCTATCTTCAAGTATATAGAGCGAGTGGACATATTACAGTTGAGGTATGCAAAGCAGAAGCTCAAAGTAGAATGGTTGGAAGCGAAAGTGCTGGAATTGAAGCCTAACAAAGAACAGATGTTCAACCTGGCACAACAGGTAATGGCATGTCGCCCTCCTGCTTCTAGTTAAACCTTGTTCTTGCATGACCAATTTCTTTTCTTCTATTTGGAAAGTATTAAGAAGGAGGTTAGTCATGAGATCGAAGACTCTGTACAGTTCTGAGAACCCATGATTTGGCAACCCAACATTTGATTTGTGAGCTTTATCTGCATGGATACTTCCTGCAGAATGACAAAGAATTTAACCCAGTCCCATATGTGGGGGACATTCATTTAAGGGCTCTCACCTCCTATACTATCAACCAGATAAACTGGCAGAAGGCTTCTAATATGTTTGAGTCAAATCAAAACACGAATTCTCTTATGATGAGAGGGGAGCATGAACGGTTCGTGACTATGTACAATAAGCACACCACCTTTTTAGAGATTGAGGGAAATAGATAATGGATGTTGAGGACACAGAAGTGGTGTATCAACCTTTGTGTCAAACAAATCGTCACGTTTCAAGATTGGGTCCTTGATAGTTGTCAGAAGAGGTGGATGATGTCACCTACAACTATCCGGAACAGGGAACCTTTTGGAGCACCAAATTTTGCACGGGCACTAAGTTGTGTGCCAAGATATGTAGCATGCATCCAAACATGTGGGGTCCAGTGGATGGGACTCCAGTTCAGGTTCCCTATCATTTGGTTTCTAGCAGAGCATTACACCCCAACTTACAATGTACCAGGCAATTGGTGGAAGGATGTTCTTCTCATAACAGGGTACAAATCCCTAGGAACAGACATGGAAAATGAGTATGATCTCGCCCAGCTCCACACTGACTATAGTCATTGTGACCCAGACCTGCAGAAGTGGCGAGCTGCATGAGGGCATGCAAAAGGCTAGTTGGGGAGAGATGTTGGGCACCAAATCTACCTATCTTTTCCTTATATTTTGATCTATCCTTTCATCCTTTTTGCACCAAATGATATGCATTTATTGTGATAACTCTATGAGGTAACCCTTCTTTCTAAGTCTCTTGGAATATTTAATTGGTGAAGTAAGGTCATGGGGATTTTTCCTATGTGAACTACTAAACCTTGTTATTTCCGCAGATTCTGGTGAATAGGTATCACCTTCACAACTTGCAGCAGCGATCCCATATTCAGAGTAGCTGTTCAGCAACATTGCCACAACAATAAATTTCGCAGCTACTTTCAAATCCTATTTTGGATCTTTTTTGTTCTCGCTCTCTCAGAAATTAGTTGATGTTCTGAACTGTTGTATATTTTGGGCATTAGTTGCCAAGTTTTGGGGAATATGTCATTCCCATGTATTTGTATAAAAGGGGTTTTATTCCTGTGCGAAGGGTTAGCCGCACAGAGGCATATATTGTAACAACTCTTTACATATTAATCAATTACAAGCAAGTTGTTGTTCTCTTCTTAGCTGTGAGTTAACGCAGCCCTGATCAGAGAGTTGGGCCCGCTCTTCTGATCAGGTGCTGCATATTTCTTTTATGTGTGTTGTTTCCATTATTGTGTGTTAATTCCTTATTGTTGTTACAGATCTTTATTGATTTTTGTGAATGCCTTTTAAGTTTTGCAATTTATTTCTAATTACTGTTACAGTGATGCTTTGATTCTTTAGCCACGAACCCTTGGTTGATGTAAGATTGTAACCTTGCCCCTACATATACCTTGCGCATTACCTTGAAATTTGTACGCACCCAGATTGATGAATTAATGTGGAAAAGGGTGGAATAGTTTATTCACACTTGGACACCAACAGTATTGGATATAAATGTAAATTCTTAAAAGAAAATCCAAATTAAATTTTGAACGCACATAGAATTGAGTTTTCTATCAATCACAATCCAATTGTCATGAACATTAAAGTACTAACTGTCGCTTCTGGTAATAGTTAATAATAGACTCATTATTTTGATTTATAATCATCAATGATATAAGTATGCCAAGAAGTATAAAGAGACAACATTATGGTTGGAATGGTAAACAAAAAAAAACAAAAAAAAATTATTTAATGATGTGTTTAATATGTGGACATGTGACAGGTTATATCTATGTTGTTTGATGTCTATTAATATTTATCAATCATTTAATTTATAAGACTATATTAATATATATTTTTAACAAAATTTGATAGTTTGTCCAAATACACAGGTGAAAACTACAATTTCATTTGGACTAAATGTCATTTCCAATCTTTCACTTTTAAATGGAATTGTCAAATACAATAATAGAGTCCTGTTCGAGGCCAAACTTCAAATATAAATTATATACATTTCATTTTTATTTCTTTCACTCTTAAATATAAATATCTTCCTTTCTTGATATATAAATATATTTCCATATTCTTACTTACATTATTAAAAGATGAAAATTTAATCTAAAATCACTAAGAAAAATAATAAATCTGAAAAATAGGAAAGAACCTGATTAATGATATTTTTTTTACTCTTAGTTATAAATATCTTTCTTTTCTTATTTACATTATTAAACTATTAAAATTTAATCTAAAATTAGCACGTAAAATAATAAATTTGAAAAATAGAAAAGAATCCCATCAATAATATTTATAACTATAAGATAATAATTCGTTTTGAAAAATTCCAAGGAATATGAAGTGAACCACATTAGTTGGTTTGAAATGTCACCAAATAACATTGATGTGATTAATCCAAAAGACATGCTTATTACAATATGAAGTGAAGTTAAAGGCCAAAAAGTTGAAATTGCTTAATATAGAAAGTCTAGATTGCGAGTTATCCTGAATATAGATTATGTTGTTCGATGGGTGTACTTCGATGGTGTTTGTTAATGAGATGCCATTTTTAAAGAAAAATTCGTTTAATCTAGATTAGAGATCTTCATGGCAGAAGAACTAACAACTAACAATAAGGTGAAAATTTTGAGTCTTTGGTCATTATTGGAGGTAGTGAAAAAAAAATATTAAGGAAGTCCAGATTTTTGGTGACTCTCAACTAGTAACCAAATAGACTATCTTTCAAATTAGTATTGAGAGCATTTGACTTAGACTTCTACAAATCATTCAGAATCTATGCATTGTTTTGATTTACTGTCCTTTAAATCCATTGTCAAAGAACTCAACCCACAATAGTTAAACTATCCAAGGAAGTTTTAGAGTTCTCTGTTGAAACATTCATTTATTGAGAAATTTGTGATGGCTCCATAACCAAAGCTTTGACATCAAGATGGTTATATCTATGTTGTTTGTTTGTATTGCAAGATATGTCTATCTTAATTTTCTGATCCTGGTGTAATTTCTCACCATAGTTTTTATGAAAGCACAGTCATATCTAATTTTTTTGTTATCTTTTTTTATCATCGAATAATATCTCGGTCTTTTTTATAAAAAAATTCCAGATAAATGGCTCTGGTTGAACCTAACATGTATATTTCTTTCTTTAAAAATAAAAACTTTCTTTCTTTTAAGAAAAACTCTACAATAACCATTCAAATTAAAATTCAATTTAAAAATCATCCATCATTGCAAAATCTGTGAATATATATATATATATATATATATATATATATATATATATATATATATATATATATATATATACATAGTGAGTTTGAATGCTAGATATGTTAAAGAAATCGAGGAGATTTGAATGTATTGATTGGCGAGCGAGTTTGCACTCCAATCGCAACGAATGCAAATTTGTCATTAATCCGTTGGAAATACTGAGAGGGAGGTGAATCAGTGTTTCTTTGCAATTGTTATTTTTACCAGTTACATCATTTATATTTAAAACACAAAATGAACAATAAGAATAAATGCTTTTATTAATTTCTTATTTACAATAAATGATGTACAATGTATATAGGGCTCCAACCCAAGATGAAGACACCAATCTTCAATCTCCCAGGCTCCAACCTATTTCCAAGAGCCAACTTGGACTTTTGTGAGGCTCCGACATCTAGGGCACCAACCCTATCTTCTCAAGGCACCAACCTTGTGTTTAGAGGCTCCAACCCCTATGGTACCAACCCTTCTCTGGTACAGGCTCCGACCAGGTTTCTTGAGGACACCAATCCTCTAGGGCTCCAACCCTTTCCTCCAAGGCACAAACCTTGTCTTTTCGAGGCTCCAACCTCTTGGGCTCCAACCCTTGCTTTACTTTATCAAGATGTGTTTAGTTTTACTTCACGACTCCCAATGTCTTATTCGCCGAGCCCTATCAATCTTCAACAATGCCTTCACTTAGTCTCCATGTCACGTCATCAATGAAAACCTTGTTCTTCACATGAAGGTGTCACCATTTCTCTTCATGTTACCCAAACAAAACTTCTTCATGTTAACCTCATGAAGACTTCATCATGGGTCTTCAAGACTGTCTCCAATAGGCTTCAATAGGTCTGCAACAAAGGCTTCCAAGGAGTATCTTTGTTAAGGCACTGTACAGTTCACTGCTCCAATAGTTCTTTGGACAAGTCTTCAAGGAGGTCTTCCACAATATTCCTAGGTCACAAATGCAAAAAACCAGGCTTCCAATCATTCAACCAAAAGACGGGTCTATTGTACAAGCTCACTGGTGTCTAAGTCTAAAAGTTTGTGGTGAGGTCCTCTTATAGCCCTAGTCCGAGCCTTGACTGAACAACAATCTATTATCCGAACTGAGCTCCAAAATGCTGACTGTCTGAGCCCCTAAATTCAACCTTCGGATTTTTCTGTGGTGAATTATGGGCACCCAACAAGTCGGAGCTCAAGCCTTCAAAAGGTTGTCACAAATTCAAAGTCTGCAGCAAGTCCAAGTTTATAAATTTTTCCAATTCTATCTCAAAGTTTGAGCTGTTGCAGGTGACCAATCCAAATTTTAATAAGTCTGAGCCTCATACAGGACTGTCAAAACAGTGATCTGAGGTATGGAGGGGTAATAGTAATCCACATAAAATTCAGCAATTCGTGTTTACTGGTCCAAGATGTTAGTCACCACAAGATGCTACCTATGAACTTCTCCAATAGGTGGTTGTCACAAGAATTATTTTAGGAAATTTTCCACAATTGAGTTTTTAAGCCTCTTACCCCTATCCGAAATTTCTAAGGTGTAACCGAGCTGCAATATATTACTCCATAGGTAGCCAATCAAAAAAAGACCCAAACTGAAATATTCCTTTTCCTCCACAACCTCCTTGTTTTCCTATGTTTTTATCTCTAAAATGACCACTGAATTCTTTGCTTTTCACTGAAATTTGATGGTTAAAATGAGGTTTGAAATCCTTATATATAGTTTTTTTCACACAGCAAAAACGAAAAGGCACGTCCCTGTTTGGAGGCCGACTTGTGTCGGCTGCTCAGGTTGGCTCCATGTCTAGATTTAAGAAATTAAAAAATTCATAACTATCAAACCACTTGGAATTTCACGCTGTGTAATAGCTCATTGGAAAGGAAAATTTATGCTCTAAAATATTGTCTAGGAATAACATTGGGAGGCTACCTCTAAGGTAGTGAAAATTAATTTTCTTTGTGACTGTCCTTAAATTTCTATGCATAGAATATTTGGAACAGTTTTGGGACAGCGTGGCTTCTCCATTATTTTGCACCAATAATATCATCATGATAGTATCCAGCATCATGATGAAGGTATAACATCATTTATTCAATGATAGTGCAATAATACATCATAGTGCAACCTTCATTAATTTTTCAAAGACACCAAAGTAGTCTTCCAATTATGTCAAAGTGTGGTCGTTCTTTAAAGAGTATGACATCATCAAGTGTATGACTCCATATGTCATCAAGGGTTAAGGTCTAGATCATCAAGGCACATGCAACATTATAGTTAGTTCAAGGGATCCTTAGGACTTCTTCATTAATGGTTTGACATCTTCGTGGCTTGACATCTTCATTGATGGTATCCTTGTCAAACAAGAGTCCTAACATCATCATCTGGGACAAGGCATCTCAAGAATGTTGACATCTCAGTCAATTCCATATTGACATCAATGAGAACCTTGATTAACAATCTCCCCCTTTGTCATTGATGGAAATATTCTTGCCCTTCCAATATTCTCTCCCCCTTTGACATCAATGGCAAACAATGTGCCCAAGTACTCCCCCTGTCAAGATGCTTCTTTTCTTTATCAGTAGTAGTTCTTCATAGGTATGTTACTCCCCCTGTCACGATGCTTCTTATTTCTGGCAATGTGGTTCATGATAGATGTTCTTACATTCCTTTATGTGATGAACTGACTCACCCTGTCTGCGCAACCTCCTCTAGCTCGGGAAAGATTACCTACTTAATGATCAAGTGGAAGACATCTTCAACAACAATCCATTGGATAGACAAGAGATCATGTTATTCAATGGAGTGATCCTGAGAAATGATCTATCAAAGAATTATTGTCAATATAGCTCATCAAGGATTTCATAAGGCCCATTCACGGATAGCTTCTGCAAGAATGCTTAATCATCATAAGCTCTTCGTAACTATATGCATGGTCTTCCTTTTGGCAGATTCTCCCCATCAAATACTTGTAATATCAACGATAACTTCATCAAATTAACAACATGTGTTTTTAGCTGGACTATTCAAGAGACTTCTGGATTCAATTTGCTTCCTTCTCCATACTTGTGTAACTTTCTTCTCTGGCACAGTTCTAGCTTGTGTAGGGGCCCAAGTCAAGTTAGAATCACGTGCCATATGTCCAATGTTATGACACCTTAAGAACTCTATGTTGTTCATGAATAAGAATTCATTACTTCTTGTGAAATTGCTTCTCGAAGATTGACAGGGACCATTAAATATGTCTTTGTGATATGCCCTACAATCTTTTTCCATGTGCCAAAAGTTTGTACAAGAATAGCAATAACCAAGAAATATACTTTGGTACCTGGGAGATGAATATTTCCTTGATGTAGAATTTATTTCAATGTCAGAATAGCAATAACCAAGAATAGAAATAACCATGAAATATTCTTAACACCATTTGCAAGTCTTCTTGGAGTATGATTTATTTCAATGTGTTCTTGACTCTTCTCCTTGCCTTTGTTGGAACTGGGAGCATCAACATTTCTTCCAGGCTTCCTCACATCCTTGTTGTTTGAAGCATTAGGGTTTTCATCATTCTTGCTTGAGGATTCACCTGCATAGCTGAGGCCTGATTTATCAAGGGGAGACCTTTGATGACTTAGGATGTCATCTAGGGTTTGAGAACTCTTCAAGTTCTTATTCAGCAAGTCAACTTCCTTTTTAAGAAAGACAATTTCTTCTTTCATGTTCTTGAGTTCTTCATCCTTATTTGATAGTAAGATCTCCATTTCTTCTTTCATCTTAGTTGCTTCACATGATTGGGCCTTAAGAGAAGTGATTTCTGATTTTAACTCAATGATGTCATCATCCTTTTCTTCTAGTTGGCATATCATAGTGTTTCTCTCCTTTTCTGCTTCATCAACTTGTCCTTCTATGAATGTCAAAGCTTCCATCACCTTCTCAGCTCCTTGTGCTAGATTTCTTGCTTCTTCTAGTCAAGATTTAAGAGAGGAGACCTCTACCTTATACTGACCAATCTCTTCTTCAAGTTTATTCAAGCTCTTGTGCCTTTGTTCAAGGTGGCTTGATAAGGTATCTTCCCATTTATTTTCCTTATCCAATTTATTTGTCATGGATATGACTTCTTCATGATGCTTTCTCTTGTTTTGATGAAATTCTTCCTTAATCTTGGTGAGCTCCTCATCGCTTTCTTGTACTTGAAGCTTGACAAGGTCAACTTCCTTTCTTGTCTTATCTTGGTCACCAACTTGCACTTTCTTCTTAAGTTCCTCATTTTCCTTTTTCAAATTGTTAATCTCTTCCATGGTAGCCATAAGTTTAGTGAGGAGATCTTCTTCAAAATCTTTGTCATTCTCTTCATCTTCTAGGTCTTCTTTAGCCTTGATGTTATCACTCTTATCTTCAGCTTCCTTGATGGGCTCTAGATTTCCTTCTTGTTTTCCATCATTTTCTTGACTAGAGACCATTGTCAATGCTCCTTTTGAGTGAAGATCATGAATTTTATCCAATATGCCTTTTGCTGATGAACATTTTTCAAAGTTTGTCTTCCTAGAATCATGGAGCCCATTCAATATTTCTTTGATTTCTCTTGTATGATGTTCCTTGGATTATCCTTCCATGATGCTATCAACAATCACCAATTTCCAGACTTCAATGCCTTGAGTCTTTAATAATTTCCTCATTCCCATATATCAAAGTTTCCATTGAACAACGGAGGCTTCACAAATTGATTGACTTCAATTTCAGTGGTTGAGGGAGACACATCTTTAGGAGGATTGGATACTTTCTTCCTTGGCTTCACCATTTGTGTTCTAATGACCAACCTTCAAGTTGTTAGGCTTTGAGTGAAGGTACTTGCTCTGATACCAATTGTTGGAAATACTGAGAGGGGGGTGAATCAATATTTCTTTTCAATTGTTATTTTTACCAGTTAGATCACTTATATTTAGAACACAAAATGAATAATAATAATAAATATTTTTATTCATTTCTTATTTACAATAAATCATGTACATGTATATAGGGCTTCAACCCTAGATGAAGACACCAATCTTCAATCTCTAAGTTGCCAACCTGTTTCCAAGCACCAACTTGGACTTTTGTGAGGCTCTGACCTCTAGGGCACCAACCCTATCTTCTCAAGGCACCTACCTTGTGTTTAGAGGCTCCAACCCTTAGGGCACCAACCCTTCTTTGGTACAAGCTCCGACCTGGTTTCTTGAGGACACCAATCCTCTAGGGATCCAACCCTATCCTCCAAGGCACCAACCTTGTCTTTTCGAGGCTCCAATGTTTAGTTGTACTTCACAGCTCCCAATGTCTTCATCACTGAGCGCTATCAATCTTTAGCAATGCCTTCACTTAGTCTTCACATCACGTCATCAATGACAACCTTGTTCTTCACATGAAGATGTCACCATTTCTCTTCATGTTACCCAAACAAAACTTCTTGAAGGTCACCTCATGAAGACTTCATTATGGGTCTTCAAAACTGTCTCCAATAGGATTCAATAGGTCTACAATAAAGGCTTCCAAGGAGTATCTTCGTTAAGACATTTTACAATTCACTACTCCAATAGTGCTTTGGACAAGTCTTCAAGGAGGTCTTCCACAATATTCCTAGGTCAGAAATGCAAAAAACCAGACTTCCAATCATTCAACCAAAAGACTGGTCTGCTCTACAAGCTCACTGGTGTCTAGGTCAAAAGTCTGTGGTGAGGTCCTCTTGTAGCCCTAGTCCGAGCCTTGACTAAACAACAATCTGTTATTCGAACTAAGCTCCAAAATGCTAACTGTCTAAGCCCCTAAATTCAGCCTTCTAATTGTTCTATGGTGAATTCTGAGCACCCAACAGGTCCTAGCTCAAGCATTCAAAAGGTTGTCACAAAGTCAAAGACTGCAGCAAGGTTGAGTTTATAACTTTTTCCAGTTCTATCTCAAAGTTCGAGCTATTGTAGGTGATCGATCCGGATTTTAATAAGTCTAAGCCTCATACAGGACTGTCAAAACAGTGATCTGAGGTATAGAGGGGTAAAAGTAATCCATGGAAACTTCAGCAATTTGTGTTTACTGGTCCAAGATGTTAGTTACCACAGGTTGTTGCCTTTGAACTTCTCCAATAGGTGGTTGTCACAAGAATTATTTTAGGAAACTGTCCACAGTTGAGTTTTTAAGCCTCATGCCCCTATCCGCAATTTCTGAGCTGTAACCGAGCTGCAATATATTACTCCATAGGTAGCCAATCAAAAAAAGACCCAACAAAAATATTCCTTGTCCTCCACAACCTCCTTGTTGTCCTATGTTTTTATCTCTGAAATGACCATCGAATTCTGTGTTTTTCACCGAAATTTGATGGTTAAAATGAGGTATGAAATCCTTATCAATAGTGTTTTTCACACAACAAAAACAAAAAGACGCGTCCCCCTTTGAAGGCCAACTTGTGTCGGCTACTCAGGTCGGCTCCATGTCTAGATTTAATAAATTAACTTCAAAAATTCATAAATTTCAAACGCTTGGAGTTTCGGGTTGCGTGATAGCTCATTAGAAAGGAAAAATTATGCTCTGAAAGATGGTCTAGGAATCACATTGAGAGGCTACCTCGAAGGTAGTGAAAATTAATTTTCTTTGTGACTGTCCTTAAATTTCTGTGCATAGAATATTTGGAACAGTTTTGGACAGCGTGGCTGCTCCATTGTTGTGCACCAATAATATCATCATGATAGTATCCAACATCATGATGAAGGTATATCATCATGTATTCAATGATAGTTCAATATTCAATGATAGTGCATTAATATGTCATAGTGCAGCCTTCATTAATTTTTCAAAGACACCCAAGTAGTCTTCCAATTATGTCAAAGTGTGTTCATTCTTTAAAGAGTATGACATCATCAAGTGTATGACTCCATATGTCACCAAGGGTTAAGGTCTAGATCATTAAGGCACATGCAACATTATAGTTAGTTCAAGGGCTCCTTAGGACTTCTTCATTAATGGTTTGACATCTTCATTGATGTTATCCTTGTCAAACAAGAGTCCCGACATCATCATGTGTAACCAGGCATCTCAAGAATATTGACATCTCGGTAAATGCCATATTGACATCAATGACAACCTTGACTAACATAATCAATTTAATACTTCAATACCAAACAATTCCAATATAAAATCAGGCATCAATGTCTCAAACAATGAACAGAACACGTCTAATACCATTCTAGCTGTATTCAAAATTATTTCTGGACCCCAGTTTTTTCATGCGATTGAGCTTTCATATTCCTGCCAACAAAAGCACTTTGTTCACCTTTGTGAAATACTAACTAGCATATCTTTATAGTTTAACTAAAAGTAATTCAAATACAAAAAACAAAATCTGCCTCTGTCGTACGTCTTGCACATGGAAAATGATCTTGCAGTGGCAAGCCAATGGCGGGTATACTATTACTAAAACATAAAACACGAGTCAGTTTGAATGCATGAGGATGAGCGCATTGAGAACATCTTCACTCTGTCTGCCAAACACACTAATGCATGCCTCCCTTGCCTGGTCTGATGCAAGTCGTGCATTAATTGCTTCATTTTCATCCGCCATCCAACGCCGGAAATTCTTTAACTTCCCTGCTGCCATGGCCAGATTTAGTACGGTGCTATGAATAGCCTCCATAAGTTTCTCACTGGAAGGAAAGAAGCCTCTCAACATTGTGGATAGGAGGTATGCAGACGAAAATGATGCAAGAATCCAGAGCTTCTCTTCTTCCGTTTTCAACACATGGGAACTCTGGATGATCTCTTCTTTTGGGAAAGGCTTTGCAAATTCTGCGTGTTCCAGAAGATCTATATGGTTCAACAGTTGATGAGACCTTCCAGCAATCAATTCATTTGCTTTGTCATGCAATTGCTCAAACCTTACCGTAATTATAGGGTCCAGAGATTTCCTTAAAGAGTGCTCCTGAATGCATCTCCTACACTTGCACTTAAAACCCCAGTTCTTGCACTTGGCTTGGCACTACAACAGGGGAAGGAGGTATCAAAGTATTCTCCTCTCCCGATGGGCTTGGAAGCATGTATAAACATGGTATTACGACAACAACCAGAGTCTGGTATATTTCAGTTCTCGCAGACCAAGTCCGGCTTCCTTTATTTTGGATTTTGAAACAAATGTCTCTACGCCTTCATCCAATGAGTTCAGTCTTACAATTTCCTGAATACAGTTAACATCCACCTGCAAAATTTCATTTTTTACTTCTTGGCCCGCAAGGATTTGATCGTCCGTCTTAAACAGATCTATGGCAGGAACCTGAAGGTTGTTGGGCATAGAGGAATTGAATAAATAAAGTATAAATTTGATAGAGAGGCTCTTATAAGCAACTGCAATGGTGGTTCTTACTAGCAAGAGCTTCCCGGTCCTTATTTCTTGGGTGGTGTAGAGTCCTCGGCTGCGATTGTCTTTGGTCATCTTGATCTCCACAGAATCCACGAAATCGGCCACTCTCGGAGGAGAAAATGAACAGAATTTAATCCACCAACCAGATGATGCAGACTATTTCAGCAAGAGGAAGAAAATTATGTCGGGGGAGTGGCTGATGAAACTTCTGGGTATGGAAGGGCTCCGCTCCTCAGCCAGGCTGCTATGAGAGCGAATACCAGAGCAGGGATAAAAAAGTATTTGCGCGCCAATTTGAAATTGTTTAGGACTTCAATTAATTTTAAAAAAAAATGGGTGAATTTGAAATAGTGAACGAGGAGGTTGGCATTGAGATTCAAACTGCATTAACCAACTGATGTGATAGAAGTATGAATTATGGAGCTGTGTGGGTCAGAGCGATTAAATCGAGCCGCTGAAGTTGAAACCGTGAACCTTTCCAGAAAGACGATGGCCATGTATGGGTATGCATATTAAGAAGGCCATACACCAATCCAATGAGTGGCTTGGTAATTTGTTTTTAAGAATTGTTTTCATGGAAGTCTGACAGATATACCTCTTAAGGTGCATTAAATATCTTTTAGCATAGGAAATATTGCTAGCCGAAAGCTATGAGGCTGCTGACTCCGGATTCATGGTGCTGAGGCCCCGGAACGAAAACGTAGCGATCGTCGATGCATAGGAGGTCATGTATACGATTCCGCAAAATGAATGGTTTCACGACACTTTTTTAATATTTTAATTATATAAATTTAATGAATTTTAATTAAATTTCAAATAAAATTAATAAAAATATTATGAAAATAGAAGCACATGTAAATATGCCTTAAAACAAAGTCTTTATTGCGGAGTAACATTTATTTATTTTTTTATTTTTTTATATTAGAATTTTTAGTTAGAATGGGAAGATATAATTTTTGGTAACCCTGAAATATAATTGTTTAAAATGTGTTTTTGATATACAAATAGATTCAATTTTATTTGACACACTTGATCTCTAAAATTTACACAATTTAAATTGATAATTTGAAGAAATCCCTAAAATATTTTATACAAAATTAGAATTTAAAAAAAAAAAACAAAACAAAATGTCTAACAATTGGACTACTATCTTTCTACATCATGTGAAGAGGTCCACTATTACAATGTTATCCAAGATGGACAAACGAAAAAAAACTAAGTGCTACAGTTAAGCACTCACAAATAATTCATAATAGCACAAAAGAAATCGGGCAATAACATATAATAGAGTGTATGCTCTCTAACTAGAATTCATTGAATTGCCTAAGAGTGCATGATTAAACAGATCCAAAAAAAACTTAGGGATAATCCTCTAAAAGGATCTTGGAGAATCCTATAGAAGGATCTTTAGAATTCTAATGATGTTCTTGAACTATGACTATACTATGAAGTGTATGATAATAGAGAGTAATTAACATATTCCAATACTCCTTTTTAATTAGAACCACTAGTACCTCTTAGTTTAAGTCTTGGTACTTATAATACCTAAATCAATTCAAAAACTTGTTTTACTTTTTCACGTTGTTGTAGGTTGTATTAGATTTTATGATGTATAAACTTTTTTTTCCTTTTGCTCCAAATTTATATTCTACATGCTTTTTCTTGTTCATTAGATTTACTATGGTTCTTCTTCAATATTTTGAGTCTTCATTGCCATCTTCATTTGGTTCTTCTTTTGCATCTACTCATGCTTTAGCTTCCATTAAATGAACACATTTGTCAATCTTTGCAAGATTAAAAACAAATATCTTCATTTTCTTTCATCTCCCAGCAAAAAAAATCAACAAATTATGTTTTGCCACTTAGCTTCATAATGAAATTCAACATTTACCATTGTGTTCTTCTCACTTGTTTTAATTGTTGCAAAGCTTGGTTTCAATTTCATCATTTATATGTGTATCTTCATTTTCTTCACCATGTTTATGTTGTGGATCTCATACATAATCACTTAATTCTTCTACAATTTCTTCAATAAGTTTTACTATATTGTTGAGGACAATTATAGTCTCCAATGTCTTGTATATATTTTTTTGCTTCAGTGGGCTCTTCTACTGCAATTATAATAGTTGCTTCATCAACTACAACACTGTATGGCCCAGCTAGATGCCTATCAATGTTGCTCTCCCTTTCATTGTGTGTCATCTATAAAATATTCCAAGCTTCTCTAGACTTGGTTGCTACTGCAATCTTTAAAAGAGTGCTGTAATCTAAACCTTGTTAAATGATAAACAATGTTATTGCATCATCTTTTAATTATAAGTTGATCCCTTTTATCCTCATGGACTCGTGGACTCATATGTTGTTTGATTTAAAGTTTTTCAAATCCATTTAAAATAATATCCCTCACTATTATTGCATATTCTCTTAGTTATAAGTTGATCTCTTTTATCCAGTGTGATGGACTCATCTGTTGGACTCATCTGTTGTTTGATATAGGGTTTTTCAAATCCATTTAAAACAATATCCCTCAATGTTGCTTATTTAAGGGTTCTACAGGCTCATGGCTTCCTCAACCAACCGCGCAAATGGCACAGTGAGATTTTTTGTTTGTTTGTTTAAATGGTGACAAGTTTACAAACTCGGTTTAGTCCTTTTTAAGATTTCTTGCTGACGGGAAAGTAGAATCTAACTTGTTGACTCTAATATCTTGGTTCCCCACAAATTCATCTCTTGATAATAGATTTGGTTTTTTTGTCCATTTCTTGATGTATCTAACTGAATCGAACTTGTGAACAAATCCTACGAAATTGTTGAGTCAAACTTGTAATTCCAATCAATCTGGAAAAAAAAAAGAGAACACGGGGTTGGCCACTCTGTCGGGATTGATGTCTCCGGTGCACTTAGCGAAAATGTTGTCAAGTGGGCCACTTACGGTTCCAAGATGGCGCCACTTCAGTCAGCAACTATGACGGTGGCTGAGGGGCTGCGGTTCGGGTGAAGACTCTTGAATTCAGAATCCAGGACCCGGCCCAACAGAGACGAGTGTCATTGCTGTCGATTGAAATGCTAAATAGCTTCTGTGTAAGATCGCTGAAGTGGACTATGTACTTCTGGTTTACTGCCTCTGATCATACTGCCCCACCATGGACGTTATAAAATATTAACACACAAATCTGATCCACAGCTTGCTCATGATGATTAATCTCAGTAACTCTGCTTATGTCAGTCGGAGAGTTAGATATAGAGATTTAGACGCGGAGTCTCATAGAGATTTAGAGACTTGGATTCGGAGCGTAGAAGCGATAGTCAAAAGTAGTTGGAATTTGGGCAAAAACATTTTAAAAAAATTGTAATTTGGGCAAAAATATTTTCAAAAAAAATGGTAAAGACAATGTTTGAATTGTGTTTTTAATGATCTAAATAAATTAGCCCAAAAACTCCTAAAATACCTAAAATTTTGAAATTCAATAATTATAACTTAAATTTACAAAAATCATTTCTGATTAAAATTTTCCAAACTTTCAAAACAACTCCTCCGCCTGCCTTAGATACCATTGGAAATTTGAATCTCCTGATCTCGTAATGCTAATGGAAGGTTAGATACCATTGGAAATTTGAATCTCCTGATCTCGTAATGCTAATGGAAGGTCAAGTATTAAATAGACTGAGACTAACCTCGTGATCATGGGGGCGTTATCACTCATTATCGGCAAACATTCGAATGTATCACGATTCACGAGGCGGATAAGTATTAAACAGAGCGAGAGTAAACTCGTGATGATGGTGGATATTATCTGTGAATCTGCGATGATCAGCAGACGATCGAATATATCACGAGCACTGTCATATCTCTGTCCATCGAGGAGAGAAAAGCCACGTGAAGGTTAGAGGTCAACTTCCCGTGCGTGACACGCATTGAAGGATGAAAGTGAATTAAATGATCAGAGACGTATCTGAGGTCGAGCAAGGAAAGAGGTCAAACTTTGGAATGGGTGAAATAAATGCATTGGTATAAATGAGTGGATGCGATTCATCCAGCCACTAAAATTTGGGGAAAATACTGTATTAGTCGTAATTCCATCAATGAAGTCAATGAGGGATTTAGAGTTTCTGTAAAACATTGTCACTAACGAGAACCAAAGTAGTCCCCACAGTTGCGAATATCTATACCTGCATATTAGCACGGGCACTTGCATTCGAAAATATTTTATAAGGTGGTCCATTCTGAGTCATACATTACATTCACAGATCTCTAGCTGAGTCATACAATCAAAGTAATTTACAGGAAATGATGTGTGAGGAGGGATGTATCGGATTGATGGATCCTTATCTAGTTGTGCTCCATCTCGGAGTTTCCATCCACGTACCAAATCTGAAGATGATTCCGTAGATGTCAATCTTGTAGTTTTCAAAAATAAAACCAATTATGGATTTCCATATTTCTGAGCAGATGTAAAGTGGAGTGGCTTGGAATCTACCCAGCAGTCCATCCCCCCATATAAGGCATTGTTTAATGGACTGGTCTGAAAGGAATGTTGTCTTGTTGCATTATGTATCTTCAGTGGAGTGGCTTGGAATCTACCCAGCAGTCCATCCCCCCATATAAGGCATTGTTTAATGGACTGGTCTGAAAGGAATGTTGTCTTGTTCCATTATGTATCTTCATATCTGTAATAGTTTAATGATACATGGTTTGGGTTTTTATTTTTGTTTTTTATATATAGATCTTTGGAATGGTAAGTTTTAACTATATAATTAATTTAATATGGATCTTCGGAAATACAAGGTTTAATTATATAATTTTAAAATTTTAATTTTTTTGAAAGGATCATTTTTAATAATATGGTTTTTAAAATATATATATTTAAATATTTGTTTTAATAAGAAAATCATTTATATATTAAAAATACATGTTATATCGTTAGATTTAAGATTTTTGTGATTCATAATGTAGAGAGTAGTGTTTCGGATTAATTACATAGTAAGGATTGTGTTGACATTTCGAACCAACTAATGTGGTTCATCCTCACTACAAGGTGAGAAACCATACAATGTGAGATATTGATAAAATAAAATTATTAAGTTAGAAAATAACTTTTATGTGATAATTAAATATTTAATATTGAAATTATAAATTATTTATCAAATTAAATAATAGTATAATCTAAGATTAACTAATTGATATAATATCATAAGTTAGGGTTGAGTTATTCAAGGTAAGTTAGGTAGAAGGCTAGGGTTATCTTTAATAAATTAGTTAACAATAATATTAAATTAATAATTAATATATTTGTCAATTTAAATTAATAATATTTTCTAACCATAATTGATAATAGTAATAGATAAGTTTAACCTATTTAATAAAACTAGCCGTTATAATCAATTAGTTAATAATATATATAATAATTTTTTGTTGAGATTAGTTATTAGGTAAGGAATTAGTTTGTAACAGTATAAAAACTAATTTATTTAATAAGCCAAATAATAATATTATTTATTTAATACATAATAATATTATCTAGGAATGATTTAATTATATAGTATTAATAGTTAGGGTGGATGTGATTAAAAAAAACTAGCCCTTTAATAAAATATAGTCAAAGCTATCAAGAATCAACAATTTATATAGTTAGTATATATATATATAATTATTATGTAATGAATTAATTAACAAATTTTATAATATTAAGACAAAATAATTCCATAAGATTCTATTAGATGGGGGAATATAATAAAAGAATATTTAGATCAAACTACAATGCTGGGACAGATTCAAGAAAAGATTAAAGGAGTCGATCAAAGGAAAGAGGATAGAAAACCTTTCTTAAAAAGGAGGAAAGAGAAAATCGGGAAAAGGGGAAAAGATGGGGCGAAGGAAATCCCATCAGGGCGAAAAAGATAAGGGTGAGGAAAGGGCGGCGGATTTATGAAGTGAGAGCTGGAATCTAGCTTCTACTTAATTTCCAGCCATCATCCCTGTTGAGGTTTTTGGCATGCCTCTCAATCTCAATTGCTTCCCTTAGCTTCTTGTGGTGGAAGTGATCAATCTTAGCAATGGCCTTGGATTCTTCAATACAGAAATGGTGTTTTGATTTCTCAGCATATTCTGTAAGAGCTGAGGTGCGTGAGCGATTATGTCTAATGTCAGTGGCATGTTCATTGATCCTTTGCTTAATATATCTTCTTGTTTCTCCAATGTAGGGGATACCACAGGAGCAGGGAACGAGGTAGACCCCCTTTGAGTCCTTAGGGTCAATAGGGTCCTTAACCGATCTAAGAGAATTTTTAATGGTGTTGAGAGGCTTGAAGGAGGAAGAAACATTAGTCTTCTTAAGAATATGGGCTATCCTGTCCATGGTTCCTTGGATGTATAGGAGATAAACCTTAGGAATAGGATCAGCAAGAGCGGGTTTAACCTTGGGCTCTTTGCTAGCCTTGTGAAAGGCCTTGAGGCTAAGGGGTTTGCTATACCCATTGTTTTCAAAAACCTCAAGAAGATGAGCCTTCTCCTAATCAAGGTGGTCATCATCAGAGATTCTTAGAGCAAGGGTGGCGAGAGTGTTGAGAACCCCGAATTTCTGAGCTGGGAAATGATGAGAGTTGGCGTGGAGGTACTGTTCCGTGTGAGTCTTCTTTCGAAAAACTTGGTGACAAATGGAACCATCATCCCTCCTAGAAAGGAGAATGTCAAGAAAGGGAAGGTGACCATTCTCCTCAACTTCCATAGTGAACTTAATGGAATCTGAAAGAGAATTTAGGTGGTTGAGGAATTGATCTAGCCTTTCACGACCATGAGACCAGATGACACAAGTGTCATCGACAAACCGCTTCCATTTTTTAGGACAAAATTTGGCGGATGCAAGGGCCCTTGTCTCAAAATCTTCCATAAACAGGTTAGCGACAATGGGGGAGAGAGGGGAGCCCATCGCAACACCACAGGTTTGTTCATAGAACTCACCTTGGAAACTAAAGAAAGTGGAGGTGAGGCACAGGCCAACTAACTTGGCAGTGTCTTTATCAGTGATGCGATTAATGATATCAATAGCTTCTTGGATGGGGATTTTGGTGTATAAGGAAACGACATCAAAACTCACCAATAAATCTCCAGGGTCTAATTTGATATCTTTCCATTCTTGAACGAAGGAGGCAGAGTCTTTCACAAAAGAATCAGTGCAACCTACAAGAGGTTTGAGCTTCTAGGCTAGGAATTTAGCCAGAGGATAGGTCAGACCATTAATGGTATTAACAATAGGTCTCAAGGGGGCACCAGACTTATGAATCTTAGGAAGACCATAGATTCTAGGGGTGAGGGGTTGCTCACGATGAGTTTACGGGAAAGGGGATTAAGAGATGGATCTACTTTAATCAAAGAAGCAACCTCCTTAGAGATGGAATTAAGGGGATTCTTCTTGAGCTTGGTGTAACTACCACTACTAGATAGATGTTCTACCATTTTGTGGACGTAATCAGACTTGTCAAGAATGACAATAGCTCCACCCTTGTCCGCCCTAAGGACGACAATGTCGGGGTCATCCCTTAGGGATTTAAGAGCAAGAAACTCAGCCTTGCTTAGGTTTTTCTTAGGAGGTTTAGCCTTCCTAAGAACAACGACGCAATCTTGTCTGATAGTCTCCTTGATATTGTCCGGAAGGTCCTTGATCCTGTATTCGATGCTACAGATGATGTCATCAGTAGGAATCTTATTCGAGGCAAGGGAAAAATTGAGACCTTTATTGAGGAGACTAAAGACGAAGGAGTCAAAACTTTTGCTGAGAGATTGATAACGTTCTTCAAACCTGCTACATTATTATTATTATTATTACTACTACTACTATTATTATGGTTGTTATTAAACTTGCAAGAAAAGTTATTAATATAAGTGAAGTCTTTATTATTAACGTAATTCCTATTATTTTTGTATTTAATGGAATTTCTAAAACACTTGTTATATTTCACCTTACTATTATTAATGTTGTCATGGTATTTATTATAATAGGGATGAGAGGGAGCATAGAGCAGAGCAAAATTAGGGAGGGTGATATTGGTTTTGTTAATGGAGTCAACATAAATCGACTTAATATTGACAAGCTCGGGGGAGCTGAGAGCTAAAACCGATGGCGGGGGGCAGGAACTATCAGGGGAAGGAGGGGCCTCGACATAGCAACCATCAGGTTGTAGAGGGGGAGGGATGGCATCCATAGGGGAAGGGAGGAGCGGAATGCGCAAGGTAAGGGACAATGAGGGGCAGGCATAAGCTTGAAGGGAGGAAGAAAAAAGCATGAAGGTCAATGCAGAGGGAGTTGAAGTCAAAGTGGAGGGAGCTAGAGGCAAAGCGCTAGCGTAGGAGGGGTTAGATTCGAGAGATCCAGAGGGCGAGACAGATACCACTCGATCTATCACCATGCATGCGAGATGAGAGCCTCTAAAGGGGGAGAGAGCAGCTGGAGACGTGGGAATTGAAATAGTCAGCGACGAGGATACAGTAAGAGCAGAAACTGGGGATGGCGCAGTGGAGGGAGACGGTGCAGAGAATGCCCGAGACTGCGACGGAGAGGAGGACAGAGAGGTCGATGAGGAACCAGATGACCTTGAAGCTAAATTCTGCGAGCAAATCCAGTCCTTTAAAGCAATAACCTGCTCTTTATTGACTGCACTTGTTGACGGAGGCAACTGAGGGACAGAAACGAAACTGGAGGAGCGAGTCCCAGCATTTAATAGTTTCTCAAATTTGAACAAATGCTTTTTCTTTGAGGATTCCTCCAGCTGGAGGGCCTTCGCTATCGAACTGTCATCAATCATATGGTTTCTCACATTGCCCTGAGGATGAACCACATTAGTTGGTTCGAAACGTCGACCCAATTCTTACTATGTGATTAATCCAAAAGAATGCTCTCTACATGTTATACCATTAAAATTTATATATTACTTAAAATGGTATTGAAAAAACAAAAATTTCTAAATTGTTTTAATGGTTTAACTGTTTTATTTATAATTTATTTTTATATTTCGATGTTTTAACTATTTTATTTTATATTTTCCTTTTTTAATAAATGGCTTTTTCCTGGTCAGATGACTTGTTTCCATGGCTAGGTAGCAGCATCGTGGATTATGAGATTTCTGACATCCATGTCCTCAACCATATTACAAACTTTGAGCTTCTTAATGGGTACGAGCTTGAGTCTAACCACAGACCTTTGTCTTTATCCCTCAATCTTGCTATACATACCACCCACATGCAGGAGAACACTGAAAGCAAAAGTCACATTCACTTCGATAGAAGTAATTTCGACCTCTTCTTAAGGGATTTGGAAAGAGATTTAGGCTCTCTGACTTATAAAAACAACATTGATCAAATCTATTACCATTTTACTACTACCCTTTCCACCACCATTAGTAAATTCTCTACTAAGACTTCGTATAAGAAAAATAATACAACTTCCAATCCTTGGTATGACAAAGCCTCTAAAAAAGAAATCAGAGATGCCCCTAATGAAAGCATTAAGGTCTAGAATATAAGTATATACAAAGCTCTCATTAAGAGGAAGAAGAGGTCATATATTAATAAGAGACAAGAGCATCTTCTCAACCTTTCTAAAGTTGCGTCGAGAAAGTTTTGGCAGAATGTGCTTGTTCGTAAAAATAAAGATAATCATTCTATCCCCCTAGAAAATTGGGATAACTGTCATAAGACGTTGTATGACTCTTCGGACACCATAGGCACCATCTTAAATGCTCCTATTAAGGATGATATTTTTTTATCTAGAAGACGTTGATTCTGGGATTAATAAGCTCTCTAATGGGAAATCCAAAGATATTGAAGGTTACCAATTTGAGATCTTTAAAATGGGAAAATCTATCCTCATTCCTCATTTCCACAAGCTTCTCAATTTGGTTGTAAAGCAAGGCTTCCCTAAGATTTGGACGCAAAGCCTTATTTTGCCTATCTTCAAAAATAGGGACAACAACGTTCCCTCTAACTATAGGACCATTATGATTAGCCACATCCTAGCCAAGCTTTATGGCCTCATTCTAGAAACAAAGCTTAGCCTTTGGCCTAAGAACCAGGGTAAAAAAGCTAAAGGGAAAGCTAGTTTTAGGAGACATCACTCAACCATAGACCACTTTGTCACCCTTAGGATCATTGCAGAGGAATGTCGCAATAGTAAAACCAATCTCCTATGTTGTTTTGTGGACTTTAGAAAAACTTTCGACATTGTCCCCCAAGATAAGCTTTGGGAGAGGCTTGAAGAGATCATGGTTCCTCCTGAACTGAGGATTGTTGTGATCTGCCTGTACGAGACTTTCATTGCCAAGCTTAATACCAATGAAGGGTGGTTTAAAGATATTGAATGTAATATCGGGATTAAGCAAGGTTGTCCCTTTTCCCATACCCTTTTTGGTATTTACATCAATAAGCTAGAGGAGTGTTTGGAAACTGCGGGCTACAAACGCATCGAGCTCAATGATATTATCATTACTCTTCTCCTTTATCCTGATGATATCGTTCTTCTTACAAGGAGCCATGATGACCTAGATAAGCAACTTAAGACTCTTCATGTCTATTGTTCCAAGATGGGTATAACAGTTAATACTGACAAGACTAAAGTCATGATGTTAATTCTAGAAAGATCACCCATGGTAGTTTCTTCTATGATAACCATTGTCTTGAGCAGGTTTCTTCTTATAAATATTTTGGTATTGACTTTCCTCATCAACTCAACTAAAATTATAGCATCGATAAAATAATTATTAGAAGTTGGAAATCTTATTATGAGCTTGAAAACAATTGTAAGTCAGTCGATATTTACATTTGGAGTAAAACAAAGTTCCTCTTTAAGGCTATCGTCACCCCTGTTATCTTATACGGATGTGAAGTTTGGGGGTGGAGTATATCTAGGGAGGCGTGGAGAAATATTGAGATGATGCAAAAGAAATTCATAACCTATAACCTCAAGATCAAGGGAAATACTCCCTATCCTATCCTCTTGATCAAAACTAGCCTGTCCCCCACTGAAAGTCTGACTATGTTTAGATATTTGATGTATAAGAAGAAGCTTCACATTATGGAATCCAAGAGGCTCCCAAAAATTGCTTCTAACTTTAGTCAAAACTCCCACCTGCACCTCAAGCGCCGGTGGCATCAGGATGCTCAGTGTTGGCGCGACCTTTGGGGTATTAAGGAGGAGATCATCATGGGAAGCAAGGACAGTATCAAAGATACTCTTACCTCCAAATTTAAGGACAAGATGTGGGATGCTAAGGAGTTGGAGGGTAAAAGGAAGCTAAGGCACTATAATGAGGTGATCAACCCCACCCTTACCAAAATTATCTCTCTATGTTGACTAGCACTAAGAAGAAAATGAACATCACTAGGATTAGAACTAACTCTCATTAGGTTTAGAGTGAGATCGGGCAGCGGTCTACTCCTAAGACTCCCTAGGATGATAGAATTTATCATATTTGTGATATTAAGAAAGTGGAAGATGAAAATCATTTCCTTTTAAATTGTCCGGCACTTGCCCACATCTGCTCTCAATTCCCTATCATCAACCACACCTCCAATCTTATTGACTTATTAATCGAGCCCAACTATAGTGATCTTGGAATGCTTCTTTTTATGCTCTTTGATCACAGAAACAAGATTTTAAAAAATAATAATTACAGAGCTTTTTCTTGAAGTCCAATAAACCACATTAGTTTTAATAGACGTTAATCATCATCATCATTTTATATTTTTGTTTCTTATTTTTATTTATTTTAAATGCTTTTGTTTGTAATTTAATTTTTGAGACTACATCGCATTCGAAAGCATCGCAGGAGACTACAGACCTAGCAAGAAACCTTCCTAGCTTGGGGCGGTTACTTGAATCTGCTTCTCCTCGTTGCTCCTGTACCTTTATCTTAGCTACGGGATCAACTTATTATGCTTCAAAGTCAACCACTATATCAAGATCTTTTCATTTTGTTTTACTTGATTTGATTTGATTATACAATGAATGATTTTATTTGCAATTTCATTATTTTTTATGGTATAGTTTAAAAAGTAAAATAATAATTTTTTAATTTATATTTTAAATGATATATATTTTTATATTTTAATTATTTTATTATATACTAAATGATTTTGTTTTTTATTTGGTTAATTTATAAATCTAAATAGTGAAGTAATCAATTATTTTTTTATTTGTATTAAAATTAGAGTAGTTTACAGAGTTTATAAATTAGTTAAGAAAATAGTGGAAGAGAAATTTTAAGAAATCTGAGTTACAATTATCAAACTTCAAGATTCTGGGTGTCCAAAAGGTTTTCTATGGTGATGAATCCATTTCTACCATTAAAACAACAAATCAAACACTCTTATGATCAGATATTTTGAAAAAAAATGTTGGATTTAGAGGAAAGATAACTTTCTGGGTAAATTTGTGGAATAAACAATGCCTTTTAAATTATATTATTTTTAAAAAATTACTATTAATGAATTACTGAATATAAATTATGAATATTTTTAATTAATTATTAGTTATAAATTGTTAAATATATTTATAATAAATTTAACATTCAATTATTTTCCATAAAAAAAAAAAAAAAAATTATTCTCAATAACAAATTGGATTTTAGTCAAAAATAATATGAAGTTTTATATATAAAATTAAGATTAGATATTATTTGAAAATATATATGACTTTATTGTTTTTTGCTCCCAAAAAACCATTCATAAATAGTGTGAATTCTTGAAAATCCAACCAGATGCAAAAAAATCATAAAAATCCTATCGAAGAAGAGAGATTATCCTCTATTAAGAACAACATATATACCAATACATCCCTTCGCAATAAGGTTCAAAAATTGTCATGACATTGTACATGTAAACTTGTAAAATTCAAAACTTCGGAACAACTCTGAAGATTTCTTCGTGTAAAAAACTTGTAGAGGATGCAAAAAAACACATAAACAAGAAACTACTGACGTTCATGAACGGGGAGCTATAGAATAGCATGCAGCCTTGGTATTCTTCAGATTGGCCATTGTTCTCTTCAATAATGGTCCAACAATCATTTTCTAGTGGATGTCGACTTTTGATAAGCTTTTTGCAATCTGATTTCTTTTTTCGGTATGTATGCGAATATGAAAAAGATGTAAAAGAACCAATGATACTTGAAATCTCCTGAATAATAGGTCTCAAGAAAATGTTAATGCAGAAATCAATTTCATTTATTGATTGTGAGTTTTGAATCCCAAAATATGTGAATCTTTGAATATTCTTTTTTCTTTGCAAACAGTAAGAGATTTTTGTAGGCAAAGAGTTTTTTTTTGTTATTTGAACATGAGCCAAAACCCATCTTAACTTTAAAGGAATGAGAGAAAAAATCAAATAAATCCACTTTCACATTTCTGACCATTTTCAATAGATGAACTCTCAAAGTAACCTCGTGGCTTAGTTTGATCAATAACCTCTTGAGTAATAATTCTAGGGCAACAAGTTATTTGTCTATGGAAAATGGTTCAAAGCGACTAAAAAGCTTTTGTATATAAATGAGATGACGAAGAGCCCTAGCCTTATTCTGGCTCCCCACACCCCTAATATTGAGAGACATAATGATCACTGGGACACGGAGGGACAGGGCACAGATGCTCCAAGGGCCCTATAGTCTTCAAATAGAATGAGAATATCATGCAGAGAATTTGGATGAGGATCAAAGTTTTGAGATAAATTCTTCCGATTCTTTTTTTCCTAATCATCACATTTGTCGAGAGAGGACAAGATCGACCATTGGGAATGAAAAAGAAAGTGATGATATCATTGATATGTAAAGCTAATTTTCTATTATAATTATTATTAAAAATATTTCATTGGTATTTCACAAAAATTAAATCTTTATAATCTTACTATGAATCATTAATAGTTAATAAATTTACAAAAGATTAAAGTTTGTCACATTTATTAATATTAATATCTTTAAATAAATAAATTATAAAATAGGTTTTTAATAGATATTTTTAATGATATAATGGTTAAAATCTACCTCATATCAATGAATACAACCTATATTAATTACAGATCTATCTTGTTTGTCAGGAGTGTATTACACGGAGCGGACAGGCGAGCTGAGGACAATCTCACATCAAGCGACATGTATGCTCCATATTAAGCGCAACCAAGCATTGAAACTCTTATTTCCACTTCTATAATATTATAAATGTCTTCTGACATGCGAGGGAAATAGTGTTCCATTCATTTGTTCACGTGTTGTCTCTCTCCACGCTCTATTCATTTGTTCACGTGCTGTCACTCAAAAGACGAGCGCTATTTCCATTGCATGTCAGAAAACATTTATAATACTATAGAGGTGGAAATAAAAATTGCATGAACCAATACCTGGTGCTGATTATCGATGGCCTACAGCCTACATTACGACATCTCCCTATGAAGTACCCTTTCAATTCGATTCTGTAAATTTACAGACTCTCTGGCGTCGCAATTAAAAAAACACTGCCAACGGCCAAAAATAAGTACAATTACAAACATCAAAGCCCTGACGCTCGAACAGCATATTAATTCAATGGCTTGCAGTGGCAAATGACAATCTGTAGAGTACAAGCCTAAAAAAAGATCATTTTGCAGTCGAACAGAAGTCATTCATGTCCTCATCTCGATATATATAACGTGTACGCTTTGATTTTCTGTTACTCACGGCAAATCATGGAAAATCTGTCACTTATTTATCTTTATAATATTACACCACAACCCAGTTTACTGTACAGTTTACAAATTTATCAAACGAGTATAATATTATCGGTACAATTTAGGTCTTGAATGGACCGCATTAACAGCCTACGTAGACCAAGTGACAGCTATGGGGCTTCTGACCCTGTAGCGAATGGAACCATGGTTGTTTCCTTGCTGAACCCACGTCACAGAGCCGCTCGAAAACGGAGGCATTAGAGTTTCGTTCTTCAATTTGTTTATGAATGTTACCGTGTACGCCAACTTCTGGTTGAGTTCAGTAAATTCCAATTTGGTTGGCTGCACCTTTACGGTAACTCCTGTGGGCTCAATCACACGTGCCCAGTAGATTGATCTCGCAGTTCCAACGTTGGTCACCCATCGCTTCGATGTCACATGATGCCCATGTCCAACTGCGTGAAGGTTAAAATTAGCAGTGAGGGATGGGTAATTGAGGGTGCCCGTGTAATTTCTGAAATTCGAGCATTTGACTTTCTTGTTTGCAATGACGTGGATCTGAGGATCCGTGTATTGGAGAGTGCAGAGATAGCCGAGATAATCCTGGACGTCGATGTCGTAGATCAGCCCCGGGTCGGCTGCTCTGCTGGGATTGATGTGCCCGGCGCCCGTAGCGAAAATGTCGGCAACTCGGCTGCTGGCGGTGTCCATGATCGGGCTTCTCCGGTTGTCGACGATGTCAGCGGTGGTCATCAGCGCCGATTTGATGGCTGCAGGGCTCCACTTGGGGTGAAGGCTCTTGAGCAATGCGGCTACGCCGGCTACATGTGGGCACGCCATCGATGTGCCGGAGACGACATTGAATTCGACTCTTCTCTTGTCGGTTGGGAGGCCGGAGGGGGCCAGATTGAGGGGCCACGCTGCTAAAATGTTCACGCCGGGCGCGATGACGTCTGGCTTGAGGATCTCGGGATTCATGGTGCTCGGCCCCCGGGACGAAAACGAAGCGACCGCCGGTGCACGTGAGGCCCTGTATACGGTTCCTCCATAATGAATGGCTGCACGAGGATTGGCAGAGGAATTCACGTATTTTTTTATGATGTTTGCCTCTGCGTAGCCCACCTGCACAGGTTATTTTGAGAAGAGGTCAGAGTAGTTGACATTATGATATGAAATAAAAGCTAATTTATAAATGGAAAGCTTCGACCACCTTTTCTCTGGGGAGCTAAATCTTTCATTAGGAATTTGAATTTTATTTTAAACTAAATGTTAGAAATATTATGATAATGAATTTTAGCTATTTAAAAATATATTTATGAATATATAAATGGATTTAATAAACTATTGAACTGGTAAAAACCTTTTAATTTTTAAAAAAATATTATAAAAGAGAAACCCAAAATTCAAATTTAATAATTCAAACCACATTAATAATTCAAATTTATTTTAACTCAAAAGTTTAATTTTGATTCGTAAAACATCAAATTTATATTTGTTAGATCTTCTTATTATTCTTAAGTAAATAAAATGTTATCCTTTTCCTTACATGTTTGGATATTTCTTTTATTTAAAAAATATATATATTAAATATATATAATTATTTTAATTATATATAATTGTGATTTTAATATTAATATTATTTTTGAAAAACAAAAATATAATATATTTATTTATAAATAAACCTATATTTTAATACACAATATTTATATAAAATATATAACTTTAAATTTTTAAATTTTTACATAATCTATTTTAAAAAAATTGTTAAATATATTTTATAAAACCCTTTTATATAATAAAAAGGTTTACATACTAGCTAGTATTTATAGCTTAACTTAAATAGAGTGTAATTAAACTAAAAAATAATAAAAACAAAAATTTCATCATAAAAATAAAATGTCATCACCAAAAATTAAGAAATATGATTGTGTTATTTTTTTAATATATATAATTTTTTATAATTAAATTTATTTAAATATGTTTTAAATATAATAATAAGCATTTTTAAATTGAAAATATGGAGAAAAAACTATAATCCATGAAAATGGAAATAATAGAAAAAAAAAAAAATAAATCAGAAAATTAAATAAAAAATAAATTAAACTAAAACAAATCCATAATAAAAAATCAACCAATCACCTTACAAATAAATAAATTTAAATAATAATAATAAATACAAAAATTTAATTCCAAAAATTAAACTATAGATAAACAACATAATTTATTTTCCAAACACAAATTAATAACCATAACCAACCTAATTTTTTTTATGAAAACAAACTAATACACCATCAAAACAAAACTGAATAATAATACCATACATATATATAATATACTTTTTTAAATTAAAATTTTGTTTAAATGGTTTGATCATTTTAATTATTTATAAACTAGACTAATATACCATCAACTTAAGAATTTACTGCATAACTTTTTTTCCTACTTCAAATTTATAAAACTGAACAACTAAAACTGACTCACCAACTTACATCTTCCGAATCACATTTCATATATATATATGAACGACTAACTGCGTAGTTATACTACTTTTAGCGTATGAAATGCAAATTAACATGCAGGTAATCAAGAAAAAATGTTAAGAATACCCACCTGCGTTGCAGGCAATACGTGAGCTTCCGCGGCCGTCGCTTCCCCATTTAATTGAGAGCCCGCCAAGATCATGCCAACCCCGCCGGCCTTTCTCACCACCTCCCCCTTCTCGGCCCGTGCATTGGACCCCAAATCGCAAACAACCATTTTCCCCGCAACAGCGGCGGGATTCAGCGTCTCAGGAAAACAATACTTCGAATTATTCTGAATCCCTGCATCGCCCGCGTAAACGATAGGCACAAGACTTTCCTTGGCACCCAATGTGGCATCATACAGAGACTCCCCGTATAACACTCGCCCGTTTCCAAGCCGGACCTTGGCAGGGAAATTCCTGTCCACAGTCCCGGCTCCGACAGTCATGATCCAGGGCGCCTCGTTGGACACCGAATAACCGAAAGGCCCATTGTTGCCCGCCGCGCAGGCCACGAACACCCCGCGCTCCGTTGCCCGAAACGCCCCAATAGCAATGCTGTCTTCATAAAAAGGCACCGAGAAACCCCCAATGGACAGCGAAATAACGTCCACTCCATCCGAGATGGCCGCATCCATGCCGGCCAAGATATCGGAGCTATAGCATCCTCCGTCCCAACACACCTTATACATAGCTACGTGCGCGGACGGAGCCATGCCTCTCGCTATTCCCTTAGCGTTGCTCAATAGATTAGCATCGATAACCGTATTCCCAGCCGCGGTAGACGCAGTGTGGGTACCGTGGCCCTTGGAGTCCCGCGGTGACTCGTACTCGGGTTGACCCCCGGAAACTATCTCAGAAAACCCCGCCTGATGCCCGCTGTTAAAAAACCGCGCCCCAATCAGCTTCTTATTACAATGCGAAGCATTGAAATCTCGTGGCCCGCTCTGGCATCCGCCTCTCCATCTCTCTGGAACCCCTGGCATGCCATCGTCTCTGAAGCTCGGGCTCTCGGGCCAAACTCCGGTATCCAAAACACCAATTATGGTACCTTCCCCGAACCCGGACGCCGGCCATAGTTTCCCAACAAGAGAATCCAGTTGAAGAAAACGATACGAATACGTGGTCTGCAGATTCAGTATTCTATCGGGATAAGCCGCCACAAATCCATCCACGCTTTGTAAAGCCAAGATTTCGCTCTCGCTGAGCCTCGCAGAAAAGCCATTGATTACAGACTCGTATGAATACAGAATCCGTGACCCGGCCGGATCTCCGGTTACCCGACCCAAAAGATTCGAATGCCTTTCCCGGCGATCGGAGTGCTGAATACCTTCTGTTTCCATATCGCTGAGGTGAACTATATACGTCTGAACAGACTCAGCTCCACTGCCTCTCGTCATGCCGGCTGCCATGGACGTTACAAACATTAACCAAAAAATCTGTTCCACGGCTCGTTCAGGATGAAGAATCTTCATAGCTTGAATGCAGTCTTTTTTTTTTGTTGCTATATTCGACTCAGCTTTTGTGGCTCGGAGACTTATAGGTTTAGAGTTCGAGAATAAGGCGCCATATAAATTTAAATATCTTGATCTCGTGAGCAGTATGGAGCGTAAGTATTAAACAGAGCGAGAGTAAGCTCGTGATCACAGTGAGTTTATGAGTGATAGTCGGCAAATGTTGGAATATATCACGGGGACTGTAATCTATCTGCCGATGGGAGGCGCGGGAAGATTGGAGATCCACTTCCAAGTTCCCGTGCGTGAGGGTGAAGGATTTGAAAGCGAAATAAATAAATGATCGTGGATCTTGGCATCCGTATGTGCAGACAGTAAATGGGAACTGCTGTCGGATAAAAGGAAGTGAAACTTGGGAATGAGTGCAATTAAGACGCATTGAATTCAAATATTTCGACAGAAATTTAAATGAATGGATACTAACTCTATTCTGGTTTGTCGTTGAACTGGATTCACTAAGAGAATATCAAATAAATGAAAGATGGTTATGGTAGATTTTGGTAACATATTTTGAAATATGTAATAGGGAAAAAAAAATATTTTTATATTTTTAAAATTTATAATCAATTAAATTAAATTTGTTTATTTATATCAATATTAATTTAATGGTTAAATTAGTAATCCCCTGGAGTATACTTTTAAGTTTTTGCTTGGTTAAGAGTTCATTTTCTTGGGACCTAAAAAAATAGGTTAACAATCTAAAATGTTTATCTGGCAGCAGTGGATGCCCATAAGGTAGGAGTGAAAGTTTGAGCCTTAATGACCGTGGTTTTAAGTGTCGTGGCTTTCCTTGAATAATGGTTATGAGTTGGGGATAATAGCTAGAGATGGTTGTCCTAACTAGTGGTTTGACCACTGAGATATGATAAGTTTTCCCACCTATAAAAAAAATTATCAAACTAATGATGACAGCCATTTTTTGTCGATACGTGGTTTTAAGTGTCGTGGCTTTCCTTGAATAATGGTTATGAGTTGGGGATAATAGCTAGAGATGGTTGTCCTAACTAGTGATTTGACCACTGAGATATGATAAGTTTTCCCACCTATAAAAAAAATTATCAAACTAATGATGACAGCCATTTTTTGTCGATACATGGTGATTCATCATTGTTATTCAGAGAAAATCATGCCACTTGGAATGACTTATTGATGGTCAGTGAAGGAGCAAGCTTTCATTTTGTATACCTCTAAGTCTTGAAAGATGAACTCTTAACCAAATAAAAACAATTTTAAAATTTATTCCAATCTTAAAAAAACATTATTTAATTATACATTATTTATAATTAAATTAAATTAAAAAACAATTAAAATCCTTAAATTTTAAAATATTTCTAAAACCCATAATAAAAATAAATTTAATTTAATAATCTAAACACCAAAAAACTCATATTATTAAATTTTAAAATATTTATAATCAAACTATATTCAACTAATTTAAAAACTCAAAATATAATTGATGTGATGCCACTTTACTGATAAAAAACTGAAAAATATAGCAGCAACCTAACCTAGTTGATGTGATGCCACATTACTAATAAATAAAAACTGAAAAATATAGCAGCAACCTACTTAATGTGATGCGACATTATCTAGAAGGCGTGGAAAAAGTTAAAATGTCATTTATTGGGGATCTGGGGGCTGATTCGGTAGGATTTCTGTAAGGAGGGATGGTCGCTTTAGGTAAGGGTAGTACCACATGGTTAGACATCAAAATGCCCAGTGGACACATTATGGTGTGTGCTTTTACACAAGATGAGGTCCATCCTATGGAGAGATTAAAACTAAACTGTTTTCCATTTTTTGAACTGGTTCAATTCTATGCAGTTAATACAACTGAACTGTTTTCCATTTTTCAAAGTGGTTCAATTCTATGTAGTTAATAAAACTGAACTGTTTTCCATTTTTGGAAATGGTTCGAATTTATTGTAAAAGGGCAATTAAAAAAATTCCTCTCAACCTAACAAATTATGAATTCACAGGAGCAACGTATATTTTGCTATAATTTTAATAACCTATTACTATCTTGATATCTCGATTTTCAATTATTGGATTCTATTATTATTATCTTGATAAGCTATGAAACTGGATTCGTGCCCCGGGCCTTACATGTCTTGAATCTGGCGAATTGATTCGGGCGGATTCGTGTCCGAAAATCAAGACACGTCGTGTCTAATTGGGGCACTTCGAATCCGGAACGTGTTCCAATTAGAACACTTCGAATCCGAAACGTGTCACAATCAGGACACTTCGAATCTAAAAATCAAGAATTTGCATGGTGTTATAAAGGTTGATTTCCCCATTGTATTTGCACATTCACTTGTTTAGTTTGTTGTGGGTTTGTTGTGTATGTGTGGGAGCAAGGAGCAAAGGGTGTGGGAGCATTTTCAAGGAGATTCAAGCAACAAGTAAGTGCTAGAGCATGTCAGATTTAGTGATGGTGATACTATAAAGGGGTCATCCTCCACACCAGCAGATGCAAAGATGACTTTGGATACAGAGGAGGAGGATGCAACAAAGGAGAGTGTTGTTGATTTTGATGATGACTATGAGGATTGATGACTTTGAGGCTTGTATACTTGTAGACTTGTAGTTGTTTTGTATTTGCTATTTCTATTTTCCATTGACATTGCACTACCTATGTAACCAATAACACATTTTGATTTTGATGACTTAATAAGAAAACTACAATATCTTTATCTTATTGTCTTCTCTTTTTCTTATTGGATCATTGATGAATTGAATATGTATTATAAATTTATAATTTATCATTTATCATTTATGTCACAATTGTATTTGTAATTTTGTATGCATAATGTTACTTTGTAAAGCTTACATCTAAATGAAGATCTATGTTTGAATCAATGAATTCATATCATGAATGAGAATTTGTGTATGAAATATTTAATTTTTAATATATATATATCCGAACGTGTCTTGATACAGGGGATCAACATGTCCATATCTGGCACTCGAATCCCCATATCGAATCCTCGTATCCATTGAATCTTGAATCCCCGTGTCAAGTGACTTAGTTGATAAGTGGTATCTCGATTTTCAATTATTGGATTCTATTATTATTATCTTGATATCTCTATTTCCAACTATTGAACTTTATTATTATTGTTTTGAAAGAGTATAAAGAGGAAGGAGATGTATAATTTTTTTAGTGTTAAATTTTGAATTTATATATATATAAGGTTGATTTCAACCACTACCACTTTAATTATTAGGCCAACCACAACACTCTCATTAAATTCTAGAGATTTGAGCCTAGAATCTCATGGTAAAAAATACATGTTTGATTAGTTTTAATTAAAAACATTATTAAACATTAATAATAATCTCACTCTTATCCTATTCACTCTCTTAATATTACAATCTAGTATTAAATAACCTAGTATAAATGAAATGTGGTAGAAACATTTCATTTTCACTCTTAAACATAAATAAAATATCTCTATATCTATATAAAATAACATAATGCTATACTAATTAAAAATAAAAGATAAAAAATAAAATAAAATAAAAACTATTTTCATTAAGCACCAAACTTATATAAGCCATTTAAATATCTTGTTAATTTATTTCAATATTAACTTGTTTATATATAGGAAAAAATAAAAATAAAAAATAAAAAACAATCATAATACGATATATTTATTTATCTATTTATTTATTTATTTATTTATTTTTATGTGTAAGCTTGGGAGTACTTCCTTTTTTCTATTAATAGTATATAGGCAAGTAACAAAAAGTATGTCTGGTGGCCTCAACTTGCCCGAGGGAAGCCAAGTCTATAGTGTGTTGGCCACCGATCAACATCATATGTCGTCCAAAATTTAAACAGTTGGAGAATATCCATCCATGCTAAATATACTATTGTATTAAATATATGCTCAATCCTTCAACTTTTAAAGTCAATGTTATCCGACCAAATCAACATAAAACCAAAAAATTGGTTTTTGCTACTCTACTTCAGTCATTAGATGACTCAATAGGGGTTGGGTCTTTTGCACTCGACCCGGGCACTTCATTTTGCAGCAAGGTTGCTATGGGGTAAAATGCACGGTGTATGGAGAATGAAAATACCCTCAAAGGTCTTCCCTGGACCTTTGACAGACTGTAAGATTATCTGCAATGGTTACAGAGTTACATGCATGTTCATAGACAATAATCAACTATCAAAACATTAGAAGTAGCTTACCTCAAGTCTCCTTGTAGATTTGTTTGGAGATCACAATGCAGCCAAGTGGAACTCCCTCAAAACCGGCTTCAAAATCAAGTCCTGCACAAAGAAGAGACAAGTGTAATCACAACATATAACTCTGATGATTAATACATGAATATATAAGAGAACATCTAATTGCATACAACTAAGCTACTTATGTAAACAGGTGTTCAACAAACAACTTAATGAATGATAATACCAACACCGTAGAGTAGACAACACAACTGCAATTCTATATTTATATTGAAAGAGTGATTACAACCATCTATTGCATCAGCCTTCCTCTACCCCTTCAACTTCTCTCTCTCTCTCCCCCTTCTTGCTCACTTCTTATGATATGAGTCAATGCTCAACAGTCAAGTAGGCTATCCTTTCAAATGCTCTGACCCCTATCACAATGGCCCTAGCTTTGCTTATATAGTAATTGAGTTAGGGTTGCCAAGTTCCTCCTTGAGTTCACTAGGGAAAAAGCAATGAAGTTGCCATGCTTTTCAGCTCTTTCCCATTTGCCTCCTTCTCTCTGATTGGAAATCCTCTAAATATCTCAATTTTGGATGTTTCCTTGCTTTTCTTGCATAAATTTAGGAACAAATACCTAGATATTTATGAGTCAATTCGTTCCTTTGACCCATTGAACTTCATCAAGTTTCACTAATGTTGTCCCCTCACTAGCAACATGAGTTAGTGGGGTCACTAATGCTCCCTTAGGCTTGGTAACAAGCTTTATAAAGCAGGTTTTCAGTGTACAACCATCTTTAGTGTGGCATCAAGGCTTGTAACTGTGGTCTTTGCTTCAGTCATCATGTCTTTCCTCTCTGAGTTGATGAGGAGGTCAATTTGTTGTATAACAGATGCCCCCTAAAGTATGAGATTAGAGGTTGCGACGATGGCTGAAATACTTTACTTTAACTGTAATTTTCCTTTCAAAAAGAGAGAGAGGATCGAAGCTTTGGGCGGTATGGGAAACCTGATACAACACACACATACACACACAGATATATATATATATATATATATATACTGCTAAAATCATGTCCTGAGTCAGGAATTTTCATGCTTAGTAGCTATGTCAGAGTGATTCTTGTCAAAAGAGATATGACGACACTGACCGCCGATAAGCACAATGCGGATGCGGTGTCATAATTTAATCATCCTGAAAAGTTGTCTCCAAAAAACAATATTTGTAGCTTGGGAGAGGAAACAAGGCTGAATGATGCAAGCCTCTACCCAAGGTCTTGATTTCCGCTTCACCGAACAACATAGATCGATACATGTGAATATATGCATTGACGTCGAACATGCACGAAATCATCTGATTACCAGTCAATAATGGAGACTGTTAACAGACGCGAGGAAGGCCACCAATAATGGTGATGGTCTCCAAGATGCACAGTGCAATCTAGCGAGTGTGAAAGATGTCTTTGTCGTCGAACACCTGTAGAATCGCTTAACCAGGAGCCAATAATGAGAACCCCTAATCAAACACAAGGTAACCTGCCACTAATGTCTGCAAGTATGAAAGCACTGAATGTGTTTCTGGGTTGTCTTCCTAGATAGAGTGTTGAAGTCGATAGGAAGATACCTGTCGAAAGGTAGGCAATAATGTGTCCTACATCATTTGACACGAAACGGGACAAGAATGATTTTGTTTTTTGAGGAATCTTTTGAGCATTTAGGTCTAAACAACAGAGTGCATGATGAAAGAATATGTTTGATGGGTTGATGGAGGAAATAAAAGGTTAACCCTTGAATAATAGAAGGCACGATAATAGTTTTAACCATGCAGCACTAGACTCATGAACACTACAGAGTGTTAGGATACAGAGATGCAATTACATCAGGGTATATAGGCTAAACTCATAGGATGGTAGGATTCATATTGAGAAGCCATCACAAGAAAGTTTTATTTGAGGGAGTGCCATGTTCAAGGGAGCGACTGTTGCTAAATCGCGCTTTCTAATATGGAATACAGTTGTATTGTCAAATTTCCCCGTCTAATTAGTTTAATGAGTCTAGATGGTAAACTCATCGATCTTTTCGTTTTTAAAGAGTTTGAAAAGGACTGCGAAAAGAGTGACTCTTTGCCCTATCTGATTAGTTTAATGAGTCCAAACAGGCAAACTCGTCGATTTTTTCATGTTTTAAGAGTCTGAAAAGTATCGTAAAAAGAGTGACTCTATATCTTGTCTGTGTAATTTAAAGAGTCCAGACTAGACAAATCGGTGGTCTTTTCATATTTAGAGAGTCTGAAAAGATCGTAAAGAGCAACTCCATGGTGGTCCCTTTGTCATAGTTATTAACCAGGTGCGACAAAAGGTTAATAGTATACCCGGATCAGTTACTTTTCCATTAGTTAATCTATTGAATCTGGATAAAGAGAAACCTATGTTCAATAGATGTCGACCTCATTTTGTTACAAGTATAAGGAGACAGACTAAATTCATTTTTCGTCATGAAATTTTAATGAGTCACGTGACGACAAACTCAATGCCTTCATCAAATTTTAACGAGTCAAATGAAGGAAACTCAAGGTATCTTTTTTCAGTTTAGTGAGCGAGAAAAAAGAGGTAAAAGAACTGCTCATTCCTCCTTTGTAGATTTAATGAGCTTGAAGGGAGGAAAAACTCGGGGATTTTTCGATTTAAGAGCGAGAAATGGTCCCAAAAAAGAAAGTGCTCTTGCTGCTGCCGTATATTTTTAACAAGCCCGGTAACAAAAACTCGAGATTTTTCAGTTTAACGAGCGAGAAAAGTACCTAAAATAATGCTCGGGTCATCTTTACAACGTTTAATGAGCCTAAAGACAAAAATCGGGATTTTTTCCGTTTAACGAGCGAGAAAAAATGCTAAAAAGAATGCTCAAATGGTCTTTTTCAGTTTAATGAGCTAGAAAAAGATCAAAAAAGAGTTGCTTAGATCATCGTCGTATATGTTTAACGAGCCCAACGGTGAAAGGCTCGGAGATGTTTATATTTTTTAAAGAGCAATAAAATATCACAAAAAGTGATCTATTGTATTTTTTGGTTTTGGAATGTTTATGCAATGTTTTTTATAGGAGTAATAAGTACTAACATGAAACTTTATGCTTAACACAGATGTGGCGCCATTACGACCCGGAGGCGAACCTTGCCATATGCGACGAGGAGGCCAACTACCTGCTGGAGGGGGCGATGTCGACAGTCTTCGCAAGGTTCTTAGGAACCTGGAGGGTTTGACCATGTGTGTCGCCCCTTCCTATAAGAGAGATTCCCACTCATATGCAGTGGCACACAGTCGGTGTACTTAAGCGGTTTCTTGTTCCTTTTCAGAGGGTAGCTAGAGCAGTTTTAACATTTCAGGAGCAATAGGCTCTTTTAGCAGGTGTTTTGGCGTAGCCATATGGGTGTTTGTAGTTGGGCTTAGTAGCCATTTTGTACTTAAAACATCCAAGATTTGGAATATTTTGATGTAAAAGATTGGATTTTGATCTATATATATATACAGATATTTTTGGTATTTTGATGGTGTAAATGTGTTTTTAATTGTTTTTGTAAAAAAAATTAACTCAGTAAATGTTTTACTTTTCATGCATGCTTCTATAAAGAATGAGACAAATGTCAATCTAATACATAGTTAGCTAATGAATCAGCAACCGTATTTAATTCTCGAGGAACATGTTCATATGTGATTATTTCAAATCGACATTCCAAGATTCGTACCCTTAGATAATGACGCAACAAGGTTGGATTACGAATGTGATAACGGTTTGTCAATTGCATAACGACTAGCTGGGAGTCTAACCTGACCACCAGATTGGAGATGCCCCTTGATGACGCTTCCATGAGAAGTGAAACGATGGACATGTACTCAGCAATATTGTTGGTGGCAGTACCAAGAAAGACCCCCCCGGAGCAAAATAGTTCCAACTCGGGTGTGTAGATGACCCAAGCAGTTGATGCAATGTGCCGTGTGTGACGACTGGAACCATCCGTGTATCCTACATATGCTAAGGGTAACGAAGACATCTGCATTGCGAGAAGAATGTATGAGACAAGAACTCCACTAAATAACAAAACAATCCAATCACACCAAAATGGGAAGCAAAACTTATGAATACATAAAATTACAAAGCACCTGTCCAGTGCAATACTAGGTAGAATACTTTTTCAGATAGAGCCCATAGTTGGGCTCCTTGAGTGGGACTCGTTCCTGGTCCTGCAGTTCATATGCCCCTGTGGGGAGGACTTTCTTTACTACATAGGGACCTAGCCTTTTGGGTTGAAGCATGCATGCCTCCAAGAGGTCATCTTTTGGATGATAGAACAACACAAGGTCACCCTCTTGGTAAGAATGAAACTTAAGCTCTTTCGCAAATAGGGATTGTACCTGGCGCTTGTGAGCCTCGAGTGCCAAGTTGGCATCTCGACGGGTTTTATCCAACTGTTTAAGGCATAGTAAGCGTTCTTCATCGGCAGTAATGCCAAGCAGGGGTTCAACGGCTATTTCTAGGGAAGGGATCTGAAACGCAATGGGTTTTCATTGTCATAAAGCTGGATCTCATGCGCGAAACTAGACGGATTAATGCTAGGCATTTCCTCGTGAGACCCACTAAATACATTGTGGGATTCCTTAAATAGGCAAGTGGAGCTTGCAATTTCCTCAGGATTGTAATCGACTCTAATCTGGATGTTTTCCACGAAGCCTTTCTTGACAGAAATATCGATGGGCAATGATTTGGAAGTGTCACACATGTTTTCTTCCACATCCAGAATTTGGATGGTTATATAGGGTGAGAAAATGATTTCTGGTATGTTAGGGGACAGGATTTGAAGAGGCATCGTGTCTGAATCAGATATCGAAACACGATGGGGCCAATCCTCCCAATGTTGCTCTCCAAAGCTCATGATTTCTCGAACAACTTCGTTCGTAGGTAGGAGTCGATCAAGTGGATCTAAAGGAGGAGCAGTTATGGGAGGGGCGGAGGTACCATTGGCAGTAACCAACGTGACTGGAGATGCGGATGCAGTTTGAAAGGCTTGGTAGGCCAATTTAGCTGGTGACAACGACATTTGTTCTCCGAATGTGTCAAGGTTTGAAGGAGCCGGTAGGATCCATGGATGAGTCAATTCATGAGGAATAGATGAAGGCATGTTGACCGTTTGTGAAACCTTGGACGGCTGAAGAGGAAAAAAACCCATGAGAGAAGAAGCCTTCAGTAGACTGGTACCTAAAATGACATAAGAGTCAGTTCCACCTCCTACTAGGTGTACGGAGCCACTTGGTAATGGTGAATAATCAGGGTTGTAGAAAGACAACTGATCTACTGTAACTACCTTTCCATCCAATGGAAAGAGGATGACGTGAAAGACAGTAAATATGAAGGCCAACATGGCATATGTCCAACTGCAACCCAGCAAGAGATTATAGTCAAGTTTTTTGTCGACAACTTCTATGTCCACCGTTACAGTTTTCCCACACAAAGTGATGGGGAAACTGGCTAGGAATCCTTTTGGGATAAAGATGTGGCCGTCAAAAGCTTTAAGGGAGTTCGACGGCAGGGATAGGGTTGGAGAACCCCGCGAGCCAACATGAAGCTGACATGACACAGGTAGAAGCACCTTCGTCGATGACAGTTCTGTGTATACCTTTACCTTTCGAAGTTATATGCACCTGGAATGCAAGCTAGTGAGAAAGGGGAGGTTTACACTTGTCCATGTCGAAAACAGTAAGCATGGAATTCTCTGGGTCGATACCACCAATAGCCAAAAGCAAAGCTTTCCGTTGTGTTGGGCATGTTTGTAATACTTCGAGTGCTGACATGGCCGACGGCTTCTGTGCCGAATCTTCTACAATGTTGTAGTTTTGGGCGGCACGTGCAGATATATTATGCATTGTGCATCGAAGTGCCCCTTTTGGGGGTTAAATTACAAGGTCTGCAACTGGCCTTTCGATATGCAAATCATTGGGCGATGGTGGGCTTGGACTTGAGGAAGGTTCCGCTGCATGAGCGACAGGAGCTCCATAATTTTTGGCTCTTGTGGCGAGTTCTACCGTTTCAAATGTGTAAACGGTAGAAGATCATTCACCAGCTGAAGGATGTTGCGAACCATCGTTGCCCCCTTGTGGGGGTTACGATTGGTTTACAATAAGATTTTTCTGTTGTTGAGTGGGAAAAGGATTCCTAAGGACAACGAGGGTCTTACCAGTATCGTTTTTGGCAAGGTATTCTGTGCATTCCAGAAGACGCGGACAACACCAGGTCGTGTGGTCTTCAGCACAGAGTTTGCATGGATATCTGGTGGGTTTATCCTTTTCCTCGTCAGTAGGTGCAAAAACCTTTTGTTTTGGGTTTGGCTACTTTGTTGACTGCTCTTTAGAAGGAGTGGTCTTTTTCTTATTCTTCTTGTTCTTGCCACCAGATTTTTGCGTAGACTGCACAGAGTTTATTGCAGTGGCAGGAAGAGCAGTTGATTTGGTAGAGGGGTCCACTGACATCTCGGTGATGTGACCACTGAGTTGTTTTACAGCAGCCCCAGAGGTGGCACCGACAATCCCGTCGGCGTGCACTCCGGGGTGCTGAGTAGCGGAAGCATTGGGGTTGCCAGGGGCATTGGGGATTATGTCGTAAAGAGTGCCAGACTGTGAATATATCAGATCTAAGTGTTGGGCACGACGTATGGATTGGTCTTCTATGACCGCACCACCTAGAGCGACATCTCTAGCGATTTGCGGGAGTAAGGACTTGCAGAACCAGTCCGTTAAGAGAAAGTTTGGGATGGGAGCTTTGACTAACCTCCGCCTACGTCTCCATTCATGTATATGATCGGAGATGTGGGTGGCAGTATCCTGACGAAATGAAGTGAGGAGCTTTGTCCCAGTCTCATAGTGGATGGGTAGCTAGAAGTGCTTTAGGAATTCCATCGCTAAAGCATCGAAGGTGTTTACTAACGCATGTGGTAACTCAATATACCATTTCGCTGCGTTGCCAGTGAGGGTGCGGGGAAAAAGACGTAACCAGACACTATCATCCACCATAGAGTTTGAAACACACCAGAGATGGTAGGTGGTGATATGGGTGCCCAAATCCTCCCCTTGATTTCCATCGAACTTTGGGATGTCCGTTGGTATCTTATGCGGGATCAGCGGCCATTGTAAGTTGTGATAGATGGTGTCGTTCGTCAGTTTGTATAAGTCGGGTATATCCAAAATTTCCAAGAAAGGCAGAGAGTTAGGTACCCCTGACTTGGACCATGGTGATGACGGATGACTTGAGGAGCTTTGTGCTCCTCCCATCGTTTGGTTCGCAATATTATACATGGGTTGCGTGGTGTAGTAGTTGCTTTGAGGTATGGTTTTGTAGAGTGGATTTCCATGAGGATTTTGATACTGGGGTATAGAATTGCCCCGAGGATAAGCAGTTCCCCCTTGACTCATTTGAATGTGTGAGTAGGGTGCCCCCATGGATTGGTTGGGAACCTCTTGAGGGTTCTTGCCCAACACAGAACTAACCATTTGTCCTTGATTGACAAAGGGGATGCTCATGTCAATTAGCGACTGACCATGCATGCCTGAGAATGGAGGGGGAGACTATTATGTTCCCTATCGGCATGTGCATATTGGGAACCCCCCCAGGTATATGGATCTGGGGGTTTGAACTGTACAACGGCAGCCGACCATGTTGTTGGTAGACAGGAGCCACGCCCATGGTGCCACATTGAGCATTATAGGGAGCGTTGTATGTGGAACTTGTCGAAGGTATGCAGTTTCACACAAAAGGAGTGGAACCCGGCATCGGCTGGGACTAGCTCGCAGAGGGTGTCATGTGAGTGGTTGTACCTGACAAAAATGGGATAGTGGGGTTCCCCATTACCGATGTTGTGGTGACAGTCGACTGGGGAAGTGGTGGAGGAACAAATGTGTCCACAAAGTTCCATGACCTGTTAATCGTCAACGGGATAGATGGAAATGTTCCAACTACTGAAGCAAGAAGTATAGGTACCACGGGAGCCAAGACAGGTTCCAACAGATTCGTGAGCGGAGGGTTAAAGGGAGGAAGGAATCCTTCGGTAAAGAAATCCTCCAGCAAATTTGAATCATCGGTTGTCTAAACAGATCCCATGTGAGATCTAGGAGACTGATCCCCCGAATATGGGGAATCCAGTTCAGTGGAACTCGACGGATCTTCCACAGTGAGTGGAGGAAGTCCTAGCAATCGTCTAGATTGACGACGAGGGTCGGATGTAGCTACGGTGACCATTAATTTTTACCAATAAATTTTATTGTGATATTTGTTAAAGTCTCAAAACGATAACACTAGGGTGCCTAAAATATAAAAAATACACTAAGTCTATCAATCAGTAAATAGAGGGAAAATACCTTGTCTGATAAGCACCAATCACTGGAGATGAAACCTAGTATCTCAATGAATAACAGAGAAGGATGGCCAGATGTACAGTTACGGTTACTTTAGAGCTTTGCCCGAACCTCAGATTGAGGGGCCAAGTACTCTCATGAAGACGAGCACCCTCCCAAAAACTGAAGACAAAGTAGATCTGTCTGTGTTAGGTACCAGGACAGCCCGTCCCAGTCACCTTGTGTAAGTCCCTAAAAGTTTGGCCACTAAATATACCTCAGATCATAGACACCACTGGGGGGGACATAGTCGTAGACAACACGCTGTGTGGGCAGGATACCCGAGTCCCCGACTCAGTTCCGAAATCCCCGAAGGGACCCCTGATACACAGAATACCCAAAGGAGTTGTAAGAGAAGGCAGGCTACCCTCACTTACAGTCCGACGTTGTCTCGTATTTTGCTCCGCTTTTATTGGAGTGGTCTCAGTAGTATGAGTGTAGAAGGAATTTTTCTCTCTTTTAATGACACTAGTTCAGTTTTCGACCTTGGGCAATTTACTCACACTGCTTAGCCCAAGATCCTAGCCTGCACTAGCATTTTTTTGTTCAATAAAGAGTTACTAATTGATTTTAGGTAAATTTTATGTGTACTTGATTATTGTCTTTGATATGGGAGTTGACGTATGAAATGTGATGAGATTCTGACTCAATAAATCATGCACAAAACAATTCTTTGAAAAAAAATTCAATTCTATGAAAACAAGTTGTATTCTACACATTCATATTTTTCACATATTCATATTCTTTCCATGCATCTTAGTCATTTAACACATGTATAACCAAAAGACTTCTTTCCAATGTTTCTTAACAACTACTTGTAACCAAAATAGAGCAGCTTTTAACCAGCTAAACTGAAGGATGAATACAAAATGTGGGTCTTCCTTTCGTAAAAGAATGCTTTTAAGAAAGAAAAACAAAGCTTGTTTCCCTAAAAAAAAATAATTAAGGACACCAATTTTCTTAGCAAAATGCAGTAACAAATCTTATTTCAGTCCATGAGAAGGCTTCCCACCCCTATTGGCTTACAGACACTATTGAAAATAAAAGTATTGGGAGACTAACTCTCTGTAATAGTGGCTACAGAGAGTTAGTAGGTCCACTAACGCTCCCTATGAACAAGCACAATGCTTTATAGAGCTCTGTGTAGCCTGCTAACCTGCGTTAGTGAGGGAAATCAGTCAAACAAAGGGCTTTCAAGATCATATTCAGAGATGAATACTTGCAGGAAAGGGGCAGCAAGATTTTTGGTGGGTCAGAAAGGGATTGCAGAAGTATAAGGAGCTAAGAGAAGAAGGAGAAACCGAGAAACTGTCCGGGCAAACCGGGAACTAGATGTATAGTCCCCAGCGGAGTCGCCAATTCTGCTATGGGGTAAAATGCATGGTGTATGGAGAATGAAAATACCCTCAAAGGTCTTCCCGGGACCTTTGACAGATTGTAATATTATCTTCAATGGTTACAAAGTTACATGCATGTTCATAGACAATAATCAACTATCAAAGCATTAGAAGTAGATTACCTCAAGTCTCTGTGTATATTTGTTTGGAGATCACAATGTAGCCAAGTGGAACTCCCTCAAAGCCGGCTCCAAAATCAAGTCCTGCAAAAAGAAGAGACAAATGTAATCACAACATACAACTCTGATGATTAATACATGAATATATAAGAGAACATCTAATTGCGTACAACTAAGCTACTCATATAAACATGTGTTCAACAAACAACTTAATCAGTGATAATACCGACACCGTGGAGTAGACAACACAACTGTAGTTCTGTATTTATAATGAAAGAGTGGTTACAACCATTTGTTGCATTAGCCTTCCTCTACCCCTTCAGCTTCTATCTCTCCCCCCCTTCTTGCTCACTTCTTATGATATGAGTCAATGTTCAACAGTCAAGTAGGATATCCTTTCAAATGCTCTGACCCTTATCACAATGGCCCTAGCTTTGCTTATATAGCAATTGAGTTAGGGTTGTCAAGTTCCTCCTTGAGTTCACTAGGGCAAAAGCAATGAACTTGCCATGCTTTTTAGCTTTTTCCCATTTGCCTCCTTCTTTCTAATTGGAAATCCTATAAATATCTCGATTTTGGATGTTTCCTTGCTTTCCTTGCATAAATTTAGGAACAAATATCTAGATATTTATGAGTCAATTCGTTCCTTTAACCCATTGAACTTCATCAAGTTTCACTAACGCTGATCCCTCACTAGCAACACGAGTTAGTGGGGTCACTGACACTCCCTTAGGCTTGGTAACAAGCTTTATAAAGCAGGCTGTCAGTGTACAACCAACGTTAGTGTGGAATCAAGGCCTGTAACTGTGGTCTTTGCTTCAGTCATCATGTCTTTCCTCTCTGAGTTGATGAGGAGGTCAATTTGTTGTATAACAAAGGTTTGAATTTGTTTTTCAATTCGGCCAAAATGAACATTCTGATGATATTGTTGCACTTGCACCATCTGAATCTCCTTTTAGATGTCCTTTAGGCTTGGCTCCTCTTGATGAGCTTGCATTGGTTCTTCCAGGTCCCTGTGTGTTGTCATGGCCCTGGCTAGCAAGTTCTTCATTACCCAATACAACTAGACTGTCTGTCTAAACAACATTTGTCGGCCTCTCGTGTGCCCCGGATCTATGAGTACGGGATCCCATTCCTTCGTTATAAATGATTTTGTCGTATCCTTGGTGTTTATCTCTACCTCCCATGTTGAAATTATGGCTTTAACCTAAGCTGGAGTTCCTCCATGGTATGCATGCATTAGGTTCTTCATGCTTTCCTCTCTAGTTTTCCTGCCCCTTTTTCACTGGGTCTTGCTCACTGAAGCCATCGATTTCTTCATTTTATTTTATGTTTGTTTGTCGGCCCTACGGCCCCCTTTTCTTCTTGGCCTAACTTCCGCCTTCACCATTTTGTTTTTCTTCTGAAATTCTTCCAGCCTCTACCCCTCTCTAGTTCTTCCTGTTCCTGGTATCGAAGAGTTGGAGTCAGAGTGGACAAAGAGTTAGATAAACCTGTAAGAGTAACATAAGTACAAGCATTATAACCAGTCCATATTTCATTTGTGGTCTTCTTCCTTTCCATGTAAATCACTTTTACAGAATTGTGAATTCAAATTTGCAGGAGATGACCTAGGTACTGCCCAATCCCTTCCCATATTTCCTTAATCCTCAATGTGCGCAATGGTAAGAGATTCTCTTCCCTCCACCGCTTGATTCCCCCCTTGGATAAGTCAGCCAATTGGGTTCCAGGCTGAGGTCCAACGACACTCAGGTTTGCTGATAGGCAAGGTTTGGGATAACCAAAACAAGAAATGCAGAAGTTTGGCTTGGTTCTAGCTGAAATTGGAAGCCCATTGGAGTTGGGATGCCTCGACTCCTCCCTCCTACCCCTGAGGATATTGATGCTACCCTGCAGTCTGACTTGAACCAAAATGACTGAGAGAGATGTTAAGAGCATACCTAAAGCTCCCCCCGGTCAGTCTTATAGGACTCTTCCCAGCCATATCACCATTTCCACCAGATTGTATTTGCCATGGTGGAATTACCAGTCACACTGGGGTTCCAGTCCCCCACCTCCCTATTGTTGCCCTGCTGCTTCTCCGGATTACCCGGGAGCCACGATGAGACCAGTTGGTCGAGCTTACCAAAATTAAGGTTCCCCAACACCCCTTTCCTACCCCCTTGGATTTGCATGTCTCCCCCTAACCAAACTAAGCATATCTTCCACTTCCCATACCCCCCTTGCACCCCTCGCTGGTTCTGGAGACTACTAGACCGCCACAGGCTCTCAAGGGAGCCTCGACCCCTTCTATATCCCAATCTATGGGTTTTCACGGTGGCCATTGCCAATTTCATTACCCAGGAGCCGAGAGTCACTCCTAACCCTCCATGGATCCCCTTATTCCCCCACATCCTTCCATATATTGCAGCAAATAAAAAACCAAACATTAACAACAGAAGACTGAACCAAAATTCTCGCAGCCTTCCATATATTGCAGCAAATAAAAAACCAGACATCAACAATAGAAGACTGAACCAGAATTCTCTCGAAACATTCGAAACCACCACCATTCGATACCAAACTAGCCTCCATTTTCGCAGCATTGATTCCATATCTAGACTTAGGTAGGCTTTAATTACATACCAGTCTCCTTCCAAGTTGTTGAAGGCAATTTCCAGGTGTAAACGACAGTCCCTTCTCCTACAGGCCTGGTTCTCCTCTCAGCTTCCAGTCTCGTTGCCTGTAACCCGTTTCCTCCTCCAGCCTTGCATGCATGCATTGACCGCCTTCACCACCTTTTTGCCTTGAAAACTTACCAACCTACCCTTTTGTTTTCTCGAGGCAGCCTCCACCTGCCTATCTCTCCTGGTACCTCATGTCGCGCTCGTGTGGGGTCCTTGGGTGGGCCACCCACGTACCCTGTCCATTTGTCCTTCTCTCATGTCAACAATCCAATTCTAGATCCCCTCTCTCATCACACCTCGATCAGGGGCCTTGTCTTCCTTCCCTGTCCTTTTCTATAATCTCCCTCAAAACATTTAGTCCTTCTATCTAGTTTGTCCCATTCCCAGGGATGTCCAGGTTGTTTCCTGGATTGCCACAACCCCAATTTGCTAGTAAATCAGCTGTCGCATTTCCTGAACAGCGAACATGTGTCGGAATAAGGTATGTTATCTCTTTAATGAGGATTCCTATTTCCTAGACTAATCTTGTTGTTCTCCAACTCTTACTTATTTTTTCCCAATGGGTACCCTGCTGGAGTTTTTTCATAGTGTCTATCACTAATGTGGAATCTCCTTCCACCACCAACTTCTAAAATCTTTCTCTTCTTGCAATTTCCAATCCATGTTTGAGTGCATTGAATTTTGCCTCATTGTTGCTCGTGATTCCACAATCCATTGCAAACAACTGGATTGTTTGGCCATGGTGGTCTCTGAATATTCCTCCAAATCCAGCTTCACCAGGGTTTCCTTTGGCAGCTTTGTCAAAGTTTAGTTTTATGAAGTCCTCAAGAGGGTAAGTGAAGTATGATAAGGATTGAGGTGGGGGAGGTTTTAGCTTCCATGAGCTTGGCATCAGCATTTGTGGGGTCAGGTTGAGCATTGCCAAGATTTGACTCTCTTGGGGCGTTGCTTCCCAGTCCTCTGGATACCATTTCTCTACCAAAATGGTTTCACGGATATTTTGTTTGATAATCTTCCACACCTCTGCTACTGTCTTTTTTTCATCTTTGAAAACCCTTCGATTTCTTTCCACATCACCCATAGAGGAAATCCTAAGGAGATGTTCCAGGCTCGGTTGAGGATGGGACTCTTGTAGATTTTCTTCCTCCAATTTTCCATTGTTATTTTTGTGCTTGAGTAATCTCGATCTGAATGACCAAAGAGAATTTCGTGATTCTGCCATAGGACGTTGCTATAGGTGTAGGAGTTCAGTAGATGTTCCATTGTTTCCATTTGGGCTTCACATATACAACAAACAGAAGGTCCCTGAACCCCTCTTTTCTGTAGTTGGTCCCATGTGAGAGCTCGGCCATGGAGGACCACCCAAAGGAAAAAAGATACCTACGGACATAGCTGATCCTTCCATATTTATCCCCATATGGGTCAACCTTGTTTTTGTTGGTGTTCTGCTTTTAGGTAGTAGCCCTCTTGTATTGTAAACATACCCTTAATTCTGTATCCCCACCTTATGATATCCATTCCTTCTAATATCGTTATTCTTCTGGAATTGACCTCTTTGTCATATGCTTTCCACTGGGGAGAATCTAGTGTTGTTGGCCAGTGTTGTCTCCTTTTCCACTCTCTCCATGTTGATCTTTCATCTACTTCCCAAAATTTATTCACAGTCTAGTTTGCTAGTCGATTTGTGTATAGGAAGATTTCCGCTAGGTCCTATCGACTAAAGAGTTTTTACCTCTGCTGCCAGGAATCTTACCAAAAGCTAGCCTTATCCCCTCCCCTTATCTCCCAGAAGCTATTGTTTCTTATGAAATCTGTATTTTTTGCTGCTAGGTTCCATATAGTTGATCCCCTTGTATTATCCTGGGTTCTTAGTCTTCCTTCTGTCATCCTTGGAATTCTATATTTCCTCTCCCAAATTTATTTCCATAAGTCATTACCTCCCTGTATCCATCTCCACCAAATCTTTGCCCCCATTACCTGGTTCCGAGTATAAGGGTCCCGAAGACCCAGACCCCCTATTGTTTTGGGCTTAGTTAACCAGTTCCAAGAGAGGAGAGCCCATTTCTTTGCTATTTGAGGCCCCTGCCATGGGAATTTTTTGAAGATATTTATCATGTCATCACATAATATTTTGGGCACTGTTGGACCTGAAAGCTAGTAAATAGGAATGGATTTCAGCACCACCTTTAGAAGGATGACTCTGGTAGCCATGTTAAGGGCTTAAAAGGTCCAGTTTTGAAGGTGCCCTTGAATCCGATCCAAGAGAGCCTTCCAATTTTCCACTCTAAGAGGATTAAGGCTTAAGGGGATACCCATGTATTTCGAGGGTAGGGTTCCTATTCGAAAGCCCATTATTCTCGCCAGGAAGGCTTGGGATTGAGCAACAGTGTTGAAGAAAAAGATATCAGACTTGTCTTTATTGATCTGGGTTCCTGAGGAATTCATGAAATCTTGAAGGATAACCAAGAGAGATCTTTCTTCCCTGAGGGTGGCTTAGCATAACATCATAATGTCATCAACAAATTGTTGATGAGTTAAAGGAAGGTCGTTTCCCCACATGCGAAGGCCTTTGAATTTTCCTTCTTGGACTTTAGCTTTGACATATCTTCCAAGGCCTTCTACTGCTAGGATGAACAAGAAAGGGGAAATCGGGTCACCTTGTCTTAGCCCCCTCGTTGCGTTGAAAGCCTCAGAGGGTGCTCCATTAAGAAGGATGGAGAACACAGGGGTCGATATAAAAGACGAGATCTAGTTTATCCATCGGGAATCAAAGCCAAAGGCTTTCAGGATACTCAAAAGGTAGGTCCAGCTTAGGTGGTCGTAGGCTTTTGACAGGTCTAACTTGATCATCATACCTTTAGATTTGAGACTCTTTAGGGAGTGGATGGCTTCTTGAGCTATTACTATACCATCCAAAATTTGGCGGCCTTTGACAAATCCAGTCTGTTCTTGGGAGATTAAGGCTGGAAGGATCGGTTTGAGCCGATTTACCATTATAGTTGAGAGGATTTTATATATTACGTTGCACAATGTTATAGGCCTAAACCCCTGGGGATCTTCTGAGTGATCTGATTTAGGAATAAGGGCTATGAAAGTGGAGTTTAGGGTAGGATGTACCTTTTTCATTCTTCTGGATTCTTCAACTACCTCCACGATGTCTTTACCTAGAATGGGCCAGGTTTCTTGAAAAAGAATTGCAGTAAAACCAGCCATTCCTAGCGCTTTATTTTTTGCTAGTCCTTTGACCACGTCCTCCACCTCTTCCAAAGTGACATCTCTCATGAGGGATGGGTTATGATCCCTGCTTACCAGCCGAGGTATGTGCCTGGTTATCCAGTCTTTGGCTTCTAACCTGTCAAGATTAGGTTCTGACATGATGTTTTGGAAGTGGTTCACCAGTAAATTTTCCATCTCACCATTTTGAACGAGTCGGTTTCCTCTCCAATCTAGCAATGTGAATATTCGATTGTATTGTCTATATTGTATCATGGCTTTGTGGAAGAAGCAGGAGTTTCTTTCTCCCTCCTGGAGCCATTGGAATCCCGACTTTTGTTTCCACAAGATCTCTTCTTGCTTCCTTATTTCCTCGATCCTAGTTAGAAGGCTACCTTCTCCTCTACTAAGGAGCCCGAGCGACAATTTTTATCATTTGTTGTTGGACTTGTTGCATCCTAGCATGAACTTGTTCCTGATCATGCTGGATGTTGCCAAAATCCAGTTTGTTGCATTTCTTAATCTTTCCCTTGAGCTCCTTCAGGCGTAGCTGGAATGTATGCATTATGTTCCTCCCCTGTTCTATACTCGATGTCCACCATTCCTTTATTTTGTTAAGGAAGGCTGGATCCTGTAGCCAAAAGCATGGTAAATTTTAGGGGTGAATTTTAGCCCAAGGGAGAAATTTAAGGGGTTTTTCATTTTAGAGGGGCGAATTTTTTATAAAACACCCATTTCATATAGTTAGCCCAACTTTTATTTTAAAAATAGTTATTTTTTTCATTTTAGCCCCAAAAAAAGGGGCGGATAAACTATGAAAAGACTCATTTGACCCAATTCGTTTGGTTTGGAAGGTTATATTCCGTTACAATAGTTCGATTTTATGCTTTGCAATGTTAAATTCGTTTGCAATCACCCATTTTCTAGTTTTGGAGGTGGTTTGAGAGGTTGTATTTGGTCCCAAAAAATAAAAATATAAATAAAGTGGAGGTATGGTAAATAAATAAAACCTATTTCTATATTTAGTCCATAACCCTCTTTCTATTTGAGAAGGCTCAAAAAATAGGTTTTATTCAAGTGAATCCTATGGGCCAAATACCATATTTATAAAAGAGGTATGGTAAATTAATAAAAATATAAATAAACAAGAGGTATGGTAAATAAATAAAACATTTTTTTATATTTACTCCATAAGTCACTTTATATTTACAAACACACAAGGGTGCAAATAAATAAAAATATAAATATAGTGGAGGTATGGTCAATAAATAAAACCTCTTTTTTATACTTACTCCAAAGGTATGGTAAATAAATAAAAATATAAATAAACTAGAGGTATGGTAAATAAATAAAACCTCTTTTTTATATTTAGTCCATAACCCTCTTTCTATTTAAGAAGGCTCAAAAAACAGGTTTTACTTAAGTGAATCCTATGGGCCAAATACCATATTTGTAAAAGATGTATGGTAAATTAATAAAAATATAAATAAACGAGAGGTATAGTAAATAAATAAAACATTGTTTATATTTACTCCATAAGTCACCTTATATTTACGAACACTCAAAAAGTGTGTTATATTTAGGTGAAGCCTATGGGCCAAATACCATGGGCCAAATTATTATTAATACCATGCAAAAAAACATTATTAACCCTAATATTAGTATTAATAAATAAAGATGGCACATGGTATTCACGTGGAATGTAGCCTATTTAAAGGGGGAAATTAACCCAACATAGATCCATCTTTAATATGGATCTACTAAGCCCCGAGAGGGATCAAATATCATGATATGCAAACTAGCATAGAGTGAAAAAATATTTGATCCCTCTCCAGGCTTGGTAGGTCAAGAGTAAAAATGGATGTTGTAATTTAATGTCACTTAAACATTTTAACTTAGTTAAAAAATAAATAAATAAAAATTAATTATTAATTTTATTAGTTTTTATAAATTACTAATAGTAGTTTTTAAGATTCAGGCTTATGATAACCCATGGTAATAGCATGGTATTCATGTGAGCATAGACTATTTAAAGGGGAAATTCTATCAGCTTAGATCCATCTTAATTCCGAGTCTAACAAGTGCTGAGAGGGATAAATAGATTTCATCCCTCTAAGAGAGGTAGATGTGGAGTTAAGATGGATATAGGTTGGTTTTTGTGATACTGAAGATATTAAATAGACTTAGGAAATTATATTGTAAAAAAAATCTTAAGGTGAATGGTTAAAGCTACATTTAGTCACTTCACAAAATTTAGTAAAAAATACCAATATCTCCATTAATATTGGTCTTTCTGATTTAACAAAAAAAAAAAATCAAAACGCTGAAATCTTATCACTCTTTCCGCATCACCGTCCCACAAGAGAGATAGTTTTATCACTCTTTCCACATCACCATCTCAGAAGAGAGAGTCTGCCTAGATTTCCCACCATTTTTCAAACGTTCTCAGTATGATATCTTCATGAAAAAGTTAAGGTACTGATGTTGGATTAGTTGTTTGAAAACTATGTTGGTTTATACAACCTTTCATCCTCTCTATTATTATTAGTTTGTCGTAATCATTGTTAAAAAATGCAAGACGTATGAAGGCAGTGAATTATGCTAATAAGCAATTTAGATTGGGAGAGACGTAATTAAATTTTATTATTTAATTGAAGATTTATAATTAAAATAATAATAAATCTACATTTATATATTTATATATTGATTGGAAGGCTTTTGACAACGGTCACTTCTTTCCATTAGATCCCCTTCCGGCCTTTGGGATACCTACTACTTTCTTATATTATATAATTGGGGCTTGCTACTAGTTGGCGTGTTGGGGTAAACAAACTTGATATGTTTTTTTTTTTTTTTTTTTTTTTTTTTTTTTTTTTTTTTTTTTTTTTTTTTATCTCGCAGTTGGATTCTATGGAATAAGAAAGAAATTTGATAGCTTGACAAAAGTGGTAGAGAAAAGATTAATCTCAATAACTGGTGGACAAGATCAACACCTACAACAACTTTGTTGTGGAATATTATCAAATCTAATAGAAGGATATCAAAGAGTCTACAGTAAGAACCTTGACAAACATAGCCACTAAAACATGCAACATTATTTGTAGGAAGATAAAATTATGTTTATTTTTTCCCAACATGTATATTAGTATATTATAGTTTAATGAATATGTTTTCCTATTATCATATATGGTTCCATACTTTAATAAAATATTTGCCATGACTTTACAAGATAATATAATCTGGTGAGAGATTTGCCAATATATATATATATATATATATATATATATATATATATATATATATATATATATATTATTTATAAAATCGCCTCCCATTATACATATAAATCTAGGGTGGTTAAAATTTTGCCTGGCCAAAAGGCTTCGAACTAGAATGGTCATTTTTGCTGCCCCTGTTTCAGGTCTACTTCTAATCGGGTTAGCCAGCGTTCGAAACCCATTCAAGGCAGGATTGAAGCTTCGTAGTAGACATCCTTGCTTATCAAGTCTTCAGTTTTCAAAAAATGATCCAACTTGGATGCTATTTGGCGGGTTCCTCCCCTGCAGTTATTCCAGGTATGAGTTCCATTGATGGTTGGAATATCTACTAGTTGCAGCTCCGCTTGCATGTCCCTGAACTACTCCATTTCTGGTTCTTCTCTTCTTATCCCTCCTTTTTTCTCTGCTAGTGAAGTTATCAGGTTGAAGTCCCCTCCTATCAACCATAGTTTTTTTGTATGCATTTGGCACAGTTTCCTAAATCTCTAAATGAAGCTTTCTTTCTCTCCGGGAGTGTCAGGGCCATATACTTCCGAGATGAGAATCCATTCTCTGGTCCCTATATTGTGAAATCTACCAATCAGGTTCGTGGCGTTCCTATCCAATAATCTACCATTACCTCAGTGGGATTCCACAATATTGTGATTCCTCCTACGCTTCCTTTTGCATCTAGTGCTACTACTTCATATCTGGGCTTCATTTTCCTCAGCATTTCCTCTATTTTCTCTCCTGATACCTTAGTTTCCTGGAGGAGTACTAATTGTGGCTTCTTCCTTTTCAATTTGTCTTGTAGGTATCTTTGTTTTGTTGGGTTGTGTTATATTCTTTCCACGACTAGCCCACGTAGTTAATTGGGGGGCAGAGACCCCATTCGTTGCGCCGATTGTGTAGCGGGGGGGTCACAAGGGGTTTGATACATACCCATAACCCCACTTTATGGGGTCTGGGGCAACGCCCCGGAAAAATTTTGGTTTTGAACCCTCTGTTAGGTTGGGCGGACCCACCTATGGTTTTGTGCATGATTTTTGCACATGTTTTTGGACGCAATGGTTTTCGGTCCATGGTATTGGATGCTTTGGCATGTATAAATATGTATTATAACATTGAAAGGAACATAATGAAAAATCAAGCTAGTAGTCCCAGTTTTGGGATCCAAGGGAAAATCTCTGTGTATATGTGTTTTATGTGTTATGCTCTCGCATTGTTTATTTTCTATGTTTTAGAATTTGTATGCAGGTAATACCTGTACAGGGTTAAAACCTACATTTTGTATCAGAACAGTTTTGGCTTCAAGGGGACGCCTTTGTTGCTGAGGGGTTTTGCTCGGGCCTATGGTAGACCCTGTTCAGTGGGAGATCTGCAAGATCGATTCTGGTGGTGAAAGAAGATGGCGAGCAATGGAAAGATAGAGATCGAGAAATTTAATGGTCAGAGTTTTGAGTTGTGGAAACTCAAGATGGAGGATTTGTTGGTGGATAAATATCAGTGGATTGCGGTCAATCTAGGTACTAAACCAACAGGAGTGTCTGATGAAGAATGGAAGAAGTTGGATCAGAAGATAAAGAGCACAATACGATTGTGTGTCTCAGATTCAGTATTGTTGAATGTATCAAGGAAAGCTACGGCGAAGGCTTTGTGGGACAAGTTAGGGACTTTGTACCAATCTAAGTCTCCGGTGAATAAACTGTTCCTGCAGAAAATGCTGTATAACCTGGGGATGAAAGATGGAGACTTGGTGATAGAGCATCTAAATGCATTTAATATTGTGGTAAGTCAGTTAGTATCTGTTGATATTAAAATTTCAGATGAAGATAAGTGCATTAGTTTGTTGTGTTCTCTACCAGATTCGTGGGACAATCTGGTTATTGCAATAGGTAGCAATGCAACTGCCTTGCATTTTGATGAAATAGTCTCATCCTCGCTGACGGAAGAGATGAGACAGAAAAATATGGAGAGCCAGAATGGTGATGCCTTGTCTATACAAGGACGATCCCAAAACAGAAAAAAAAAAATAAGTCATCGAGTGGGAGATCTAAATCTAGAGGGAGACATAAATCTCCAGGAAAACCTATAAAGGTGGTGTGCTGGAAATGTGGAAAGGAAGGGCACTACAAAAGGGACTATAAATCTAAAGCTCCTGATAAAGGAAAGGGATCTGATGATCCTCCTTCTGCAGAGGCAAAAACCACCTTAGATGAAGGTGGGGATGTGTACTTGGCTTCTTTAAGTACACATGTAGATCATGAGGCATGGTTGATTGACTCAGGTGCATCCTTTCACTTCACTCCCCATAGAGAATGGTTCTGTGAGTATGAGAAATACGATGGTGGTGATGTCTTCTTAGGGGATGATAGGAAGGCTAGAATCATTGGTTGCGGAAAAGTAAGTTGAATTTGCAAGGTGGAAGGGTTAGAACACTTACAGGTGTTCTGCATATTCCTGCATTGGCCAGAAATCTGATTTCTATAAGTAAGTTGGATGATGCAAGTGTAAAAACAATGTTCGAGAAGGATACCTTCAAAATGGTTCGGGGAGCATTGGTATTGATGCGGGGAGTTTAAATTGGAACTCTGTACAAGCTATAAGGTAGCACTGTTATTAATGGGTGCAATAGTTCTGTGGTTCCTAAAAGTGGAGCAAAAAATCTAGTGGTCTCTGGAGAGAAGACCATGTTGTGGCATCAAAGGCTTGGACATATTGGAGAGAAGGGCCTTCGAATACTTCATGGTAAAGGTATGGTAGAAGGTATGAGTAATAGCTCTCTCGATTTTGATTTCTGTGAAAATTGTATATATGGGAAGCAGAATCAGGTGAGTTTCCCCTCTGGTGATAAGAGGGCAAAACAGATATTAGAGCTTGTGCACAATGATGTGTTTGGACCTGTGAAGGTTCCATCACTGGGTAAGTCTATGTACTATGTATCATTTATAGATGAATTCTCAAAGAATACATGGATATATTTCTTAAGAAGAAATCTGAATTCTTTGACAGGTTTAAAGAATTTAAGGCTCTAGTGGAAATCCAGACAGAGAAGAAGATAAAGGTGTTGAGGACAGTTAATGGTGGAGAGTTTTGCAGCAAGGAATTTGAAGAATTCTATAAAATTGTGGCATAGCATGATGGAAGGCTACTCCATATACACCTCAACAAAATGGAGTTGCAGAAAGAATGAATAAGACGTTGATGGAAATGGCAAGAAGCATGCTCAGTGGTGCCGGGTTAGGACGGGAATTCTAGGCAAAGGCGATGGATATTGCATGTTACCTAGTCAACAGGTCACCTTCATCACTGTTGGAGGATAAGACTCCACAAGAGGTATGGACTGGTAAGAAACCCTCTCTTTCACATCTGAGGGTATTTGGATGTGATGCATATGTACATGTTCCAGAGGAGAAACAAACCAAGTTGGATAGTAAATCTGAAAAGTGCATCTTTATTGGGTATAAGGATGGTTTAAAGGGTTATAAGCTTTGGAACCCAGTCACATGGAAGGTTGTGTACAACCGAGATGTGGTGTTCAAAGAGGTAAAAAATGTTATTAAACATGAAGTCCAACCAAAGGAACCCGAGAAGATAGAGTTTGAGCTAAAGGAGGAAGAATCAGACTCTATAGTAGAGGAGGAATCAGAAGATGAAGAGCCACAAACTCCGAGTGTAAGAAGATCAGCTCGAGAAAGAAGGCAGCTAGAAAGGTATATTCCATCTGCTTTCTGTCCAAATTTTGCTTTATCTATTACTGATTATGATCCCAGAACTGTGAAGGAAGCAGTAGATTCAGAGGATGGAAAACTCTAGAAAGAGGCCATGGTTGATGAAATGGAATCTTTGTACAAAAATGAGGCTTGGGATCTGGTGGAGTTTCTGGCTGGAAGGAAACCCGTTGGCAGCAAATGGGTGTTCAAGAAGAAGACAAATGCAGAAGGAAAGGTGGAGAAATAAAAAGCTCGGTTGGTAGCAAAAGGTTATTCCCAGGTGCCAGGAATTGATTTTGGTGATATTTTTTTCTCCTGTTGCTAAGCTAACTTCTATTAGGTTACTTGTATCTATTGCTGATGCTTTTGATTTTGAGGTAGAACATATGGATGTAAAGGCAACATCTCTTCACAGGGATCTAGGAGAGGAGATCTACATGAAACAACCTGAAGGCTTTGCGGTGAAGGGTAAGAAAGAACTGTTATGCAAGTTAAATAAGTCTTTGTATGGGTTAAAATAGTCACCAAGGATGTGGTATTAGAATTTTGATACATTTATACGGGGACTTGGCTTCAACAGAAGTAAAGCAGATCACTATGTGTATTTTAAATTAATTGGCGACCGTGTTATTTATCTGGTCTTGTATGTGGATGATATGTTGCTGGTTGGAAATGACAAAGAAATTATCTAGGATTTGAAGACCCAATTGTCCTCCAAATTCGACATGAATGATCTTGGTGCTACAAACTATATTTTGGGCATGGAGATTAAAAGATATCGGGCAAAGAGGAAGCTTTGGTTAAACCAGGGGAAGTATGTCGAGACAATACTGTAGAGGTTTAATATCCAGGACAGTAAACCGGTGAAGGTTCCTATTCCTATAGGTGTAAAATTATCTGCTAAACAGTGTCCCAAGACACAGGAAGAGGAAGAGGATATGTCTCATGTTCCATATGCAAGTGCAGTCGATAGCCTGATGTATGCAATGGTCTGTACTAGACCAGACATTGGACATGCAGTTGGAGTATTGAGTAGGTTTATGTCAAAACCACGGAAGGAGAACTAGATAGTAGTGAAGCGGGTTTTCAGGTATTTGCGTGGAACTAGTGATTATGGTTTGTGCTACCAAGGAAGATCAGGATTTGACAGAATGTTGGATATTCGTGGCTTTGTTGATGGAGACTGGGCTGGAGATCTGGATCAGAGAAGATCTACAAGTGGGTATGTGTTTAACCTATTTGGAGGTGCAGTCAGTTGGATGAGTAAGAAACAATCTGTAGTGGCACTATCAACTACAGAGGCAGAATACATGGCAGCCACTCATGCAAGCAAGGAAGCAGTTTGGTTGCAGAGATTGTGTTCAAGTATGGGGTTAGTACAGGGAGTTATAAGAATAGACTATGACAACCAAAGTGCAATTTTCTTGCCAAAGAACCCCACATATCATCAAAGGCAAAGAACATTGATGTTCAGTATCACTTTGTGAGGGATATGATAGAAGACAAAAAGGTGTTGCTAGTAAAGGTGGACACTTTGAAGAATACTGCAAATGCATTGAAAAAATCTGTGAGCTCTGAGAAGTTCTCTTGGTGTAGAGAGACAATGAGCATTTCAGGGCTGGAAAAATGACTAAGCTCTCTTGTGACCCCCTATGGAAAGAAAACAACAAGCAGGAGAATGATGGGTTGTGTTATATTCTTTCCACGACTAGCCCACGTAGTTAACCGGGGGGTTAGAGGGGGGGCAGAGACCCCCTTCGTTGCGTTGATTGTGTAGCGGGGGGGGGGGGTCACAGGGGGTTTGAGACATACCCGTAACCCCACTTTATGGGGTCCGGGGTAGCGCCTCAGAAAATTTTGGTTTTGGACCCTATGTTAGGTTGGGCGGATCCACCTATGGTTTTGTGCATGATTTTTGCACATGTTTTTGGACGCGATGGTTTTTGGTCCATGGTATTGGATGCTTCGGCATGTATAAATATGTATTATAACATTGAAAAGAACATAATGAAAAATCAAGCTGGTAGACCCGGTTTTGGGATCCAGGGGAAAATCTCTGTGTATATGTATTTTATATGTTGTGCTCTCGCATTGTTTATTTTCTGTGTTTTAGAATTTGTATGCAGGTAATTTTTGTACTGGGTTAAGACCTACATGTTTACCTCGATTGTTAAGGCCCCTCACGTTCCATGAGATAACTATCATTGGGCAACTTTATTGAGTTGTTGAAATACCGCTAAGAGTGGTATTATCCTTCCCATGTTTACCAGCATCTCTTCCATTATTTGTATTGACTCTTGTAGATTTCTTCGTCCCCTTTTCTTCCCTCCTTTGCTTCGACTGTGTTGTTCCTGTGAGTTGTCTTGTTGCATGCCTAACTGTTCCACTATATCTCCTTGTCTCTGTCCTTGATTAGCCATGTATTGTTGGAAGGTTTCTTTATACAATTTCTTTTGATCCTCTGGAATGAATCTTTCATCAAGGTGCCTCCACTCATTCAAGAGTCTTTTCAAAACTACTTCCTCTTGCTCAACTCTTCCCTGGCTGCGTCAAATTCCATTGTAGTGAGATCTAATAGTTTTGACACTTCTTTTTCTGTCAAATATATTTGGGCTTTTCTCTTTGAGGTGGTCGTAGATTTAGCGGGATTGCTTTCCTTATCTCTGTCCTGATTCTCCATTGGATCTGTCTCATTTGAGGTTTCTCCTTCCTCTTGCAGCACCTCATATCTATTCTTATTTGTCCTTTGTTTTTGGTTGTGGTTTCCTAAGTTCTGTTGCATTCTCATGGTCTTCCTCTTATGCATGACCTCTTTGAACCCCTCGTTTTCCTCTTGTGGGGGGTTCTTATTCTAATCCTCCTTTAGATCTGTCAGGCCCTCCTAGTTCATCGGACATGCTTTGTAGAGGTGACCATACTCATGACACCGACGACAGCGAAATAGGATGTGCTCATAATCCAGGGTTTGCTGCCATATCTCTTCTTGGTACTCCAGTTCCACCGAGTCAGGGATGGGCTCCGAGATATTCATATAGACACAGATTCAGACATAGGAGGTGTATCTTCCCCTGCATGTGGATTCTTCTATTTTTACAAATCTGCCTATTGAGTTACCAATACCTTATAGTATTTATGGATACCAGAAATCCATTGGGAGGTCAAAGAGTCAAACCCAGACAGGGGATGCCAGAAATTTCTCCTTATTTGAGTTATAACATTCCTCCCAGTATCTCATGAACAACCCTACATTATGGTAAAAATATGGGCCATTTTCAAAAACCCTTTCCTTATCTTGCAGGTTTGAGAATATTACTATAAAGAATCCTCTGGCTCCCAATTTGAGTTCTATATGGCCTTTTGGCTACCATTTTTGTTGTATCCACTTTATCAGATCCTTCTCTGTTGGCCAGACTCCGATGAATTTGCATATCATCGCATGGTCCTTCATATAACTGCGGTATTTCTCCAATTTGTTCAGTGGGATTACAAAACGAGGTTTCTCTGTTGCACATGGCAGACATTGCCCTCGGCTTCTTGCCTGCCATCAAGCTCCGAGGACATGGCCATTATTAGGGTCGGCAGCTTTAGGAGGACTAGACTGATATCGGGTTTTCCCGCTTGATTCGTCGACTGTTAGATTATGGTAGGAGGGGATCTCTCCCTCCTCCCTCCTCTGGGGCTTGCATCACCTTTGTCAGTCTACATGTCGTACATTGCGAGGCAGAGCCCTCAGGGTTTGTCAGTATTCTATAGGCCTCCAAACCCTAAGTCATTTGCATCTCGTTCACTTCTTCTTCTTCTTTTTAATTAAAAAGAAAAAACAATACTTTTAATAGTTGAAATTAATCATAATACAATATTGAATTATAAAGAAAAGTTATTATTTTTTAAAAAGAATAATAAGATAGATGTGTAACTTATTTAATTTTTAATATAAAAATAATATGTGGCACTAAACAAATATTAATAATAAAAAATTTAATATAGGTTATAAATAAAATCTTTGAATAAATAATGTTGGCTTGTAATCTATAAATAAAATTATTTTAATGTCCATGTTAAGTAAAATGTTCCAAATTTAAATGTATACTATATAAAGCAATTGAAAAAAATAAATTCTTATGATTAAAATATTTCAATTAGTTTCACTATTTTACATTTTGGCACTTTTTAAGATATATTCTATTTGTCAATTTCGCTGAAAATCTAGCAAATATTTATTGTAATTGCAAGTTTAAATTATGTAATCTACACAATTTAAGTTTCCAAGGATATCTTCAATGCATTGAATTCATTATGTATCCAAAAGTGCAATTTTTACATCTTAACCACAAATATATCAATTGAGAGAGATTAAATCTCCCAAGGTGCAAACTATTTTTCAAGTTTTGAACTCTAGAAGTGGTTTGCACATAAAGAGATTTGATCCCTCACTTGCTACATGTAATACCCCTTAGTGAATTGTAAATATTTTAATTTTCTTTTACTAAAATGATTTGGCAAACCATGGGCCATATAGAAGGCCTAGTATGAATAGGTAATAAAGTTATAAATATAAATGTTTATTTTATTCTAACTTTAGGTAATAAAATTGGTTATGGTCAGCCATGGAATTAGTGAGGAAAAATATGTTAAATGAGAGTTCACTTACTAGAGGGTTAGAAGGAAGTTATTCCTCTCCCTAGAGATAAATCATCTCAGTTAGGGAAAAGGGAGCCAAGTGGGTGTGAGGGAAAAGCTTAAGGCAACCTAGTGACTTGGAACTTGGTTGGAGGATGTCCAAGTGAGGAAATTCAAAGTTGATACCTTAGACAAGACGTTGTTAAGGGAAGGAGGGGCGCTACTTGGAAAAGGGATTTTTGAGCTGGTTGGCCAATGGAATTCCTAATTATACCTGTGAGTTCTGTGAAATCCTAGGTAGGACTTGGTATGGTTAGACAAGCCCTAGATGGACCTACTATGGTCCTTGTCAAGAAAATTATTCTGGAAATGAAACTAGCTTGGGTGGAGGGGGGGTGCCAATAGAGACTACTTGTACTTGTTGTTTGGGTGGAGCAATCCTTTTCCCCCTGTGATTTTCTTGGCAACCTACATTCAATTAATAGATAAGTATCATATGTATGTTCTTGTTATGATCTCTTTCCAAATGTAATTTGGTTATGGAAATTGTTGTTGTTAGAAAATTATATATTACAGAGCAATGGAACACATAAAATATTGCAGAAATATAAACACAAAAAACGCATAAGGCAAGAGAGACACAGATATACGTGGTTCACCTAGTTTGGGCTACGTCCACCCCGAACAGCCAGTCCTTCCTTTCTATTATCCGGAAAAATGAAGAGACACAACCTACAACAGATCGCTGTAATATCCTCTGTTTTCTCTCATAGTCTCACCTCTCTATTTCTCGCTTAGAGAATACACATTTGTTTCACAGCCTCAAATACAATACCCTCATACAAAGAGAGGGGGTTTCCTTCTAGGGCAAAAAACCCTAAACTAAACATAAGTTCTACCGCCAGATCATCTACCTAATGAACGGCCCAGATTGACTAGAAATTACTATACTTTTACAAGGCAATTTTACATCTATTTTTGGCCCCCGCCGGGGGACCACTGGCCCCTGGACCCCCACAAGGGGGACAAGTCCCCCCCACACCCCCCGCGTGGAAGGGTGTACAAACTTCCTCGGGTATACATCCAGCTGAAACAAAGACCTCTGAACAATCATGCTCCACACACAACAATCTCCCACTTGGAGAATGATTGTAGCAACTCCACCGCTGCTTGATTTGCTGGACAATGACTCCTATTTGGACTTGGCTGTTTCTCATCTTCATCGTCATCCTTCAATGCCAATTGAAATTGAGCATATTCTCAGTTTCTCCCTGGTTACAAATTTTGTCAGCATATCTGCAAGATTCTAGCTAGTGTGTATCTTTTCCAGCTTCAACTCTCCATCTTCCAACATTGATTGTATGAAATGGTACTTGAGCTGTATGTGTTTAATCCTGGAATGAAAAGCTGATTTCTTTCCAAGATGAATGGCACTTTGGCGATCAGTGTATAACGTGCCCATATCATGCTCCTTACCCAATTCACCCATAAACCTTTGTAACCAAATCATTTCTTTACTAGCCTCTGTAGCAGCAACATACTCTGCTTCTGTTGTTGAAAGTGCAACAACACTTTGGATTTTTGAAACCCAACTAACAGCTGTTCCACCAACAGTAAATACATATCCTGTAGTGCTCCTCCTGTTATCTCTGTCACTTGCCATATCTGCATCAACATATCCCTGTAGAGACATGTTTGAACCACCAAGCATAATGCTTGATTTGTGGTACCTTTCAAATATCTGAGAATCCATTTCACTTCCATCCAATGTTCCTTTCCTAGATTGTTCATGTACCTGCTTACAACTCCCACTGCTTGTGCAATATCAGGCCTTGTGGAGACCATTTCATACATTAAGCTTCCAGCTGCTAATGCATATGGAACTTTAGACATATAATCCATGTCTTCTTGGGTCTTTGGGCACATTTCCTTACTAAGTTTGAAATGGCTAGCAAAAGGTGTACTAACTGGTATTGCATTGTGCATATTAAATCTTTTCAACACCTTTTGTATGTACTCATTCTGAGACAGTGTTAATTTGTGATTTTTCCTGTCTCTAGTTATTCTCATACCAAGGATTTGTTTTGCAGCTCCCAAATCCTTCATTGCAAAAGAATTTGCCAATTTTCTTTTGAGCACATTTATTTCCTGCATGTTAGACCCTGCAACAAGCATGTCATCTACATACAATAACAATATAATATAGCTGCCATCATTTTGATTTTTTAGATAAACACAATGATCAGAGTGACATCTAGTATAACCTTGTTCAGACATAAACTTGTCAAATTTTAGATACCACTGCCTTGGAGCCTGTTTTAAGCCATACAAGCTCTTCTTCAACATGTACACTAGTTTCTCCTTCCCTTTTACCTCATATCCTTGTGGCTGCTGCATATGTATCTCTTCCTCCAAATCCCCATGGAGAAAGGATGTCTTTACATCTAACTGCTCAAGATGCAAATCTTCAGCTGCTACTAGACTTAGAATAGTTCTGATTGAAGTCAATTTAACAACAGGAGAAAATATTTCATCAAAATCAATACCTTTCTTCTGTGCAAACCTCTTCACCACAAGTCTAGCTTTGTACCTCTGTTTTCCTCCATCTTCTTCCTTCAGCCTGTAAACCCATTTATTCTACAATGTAGTTTTACCTGCAGGAAACCTGACTAAGTCCCAAGTCTGGTTATGCATTAAGGAGCCCATCTCTTCTTCCATGGCTAGCTCCCACTTCTTCTTGCTTTCAACCTGCATTGCTTCTTCATAACATTCGGGTTCACCAGAATCAGTCAACAATAAATAATATAATGAAGGAGAGTATCGTTCAGGGGGTTTACTTATCCTAGTAGATCTTGGGGTGCCTGTTGCTGTTGTGGTGGTTGTTGTTGTTGTGGTTGTTGATTATTATTATTTTCAGGCACCTTTACTTTTTCAGTGATTTCATCAAGAACTACGTATTCCTTGTTTTCTTTTTCCTGTTTCTTTTCCTGCAACTGATTCTTATACAAGACCTTGTCATTGAATATTACATCTCTGCTCCTAATGATTTTGTGATTTTTGTAATCATATAAGTGATAACCAAAATCATTAACACCATATCCAATAAAGGTACATTTCTTTGACTTTGCCTCAAGCTTTGTTCTATTTTCTTTATCAATATGGACAAAGGCCTCACAACCAAAAGGCTTTAAAAAGGAGTAGTTTACCTTTTTACCTGTCCATGCTTCCTCTGGAACACCACCATCCAAGGGACTTGAAGGCCCTCTGTTTATTAGATAAATAGAAGTATCTACAACATCTGCCCAAAACTGTAAAGGAAATCCTGCATGCAATCTCATGCACCTTGCACGCTCCATGATTGTTTTATTCATCCTTTCTGACACACCATTTTCTTGTGGTGTTCTTGGAACTGTATTCTCTCTGGGAATTCCATGCTCTAAACAGTAGCTATCAAACTCTTTGCTGCAATATTCACCTCCATTGTCTGATCTGAGACACTTCAATTTCTTTCCTGTCTCAATCTCAACCAAAGCTTTCCATTTCTTGAAAGTATCAAATACATCAGATTTATTCTTAATACAATAAATCCAAGTCTTTCTAGTTGCATCATCAATGAAAGTAACATAATAACGAGAGCCACCGAGAGATGATACCTGAGTAGGTCCCCATACATCTGTATGCACAAGATCTAATTTTTCGCTCTTCTTTTCTTTCCCAGCTCTGAGAAATCTGACTCTCTTTTGTTTTCCATAAATGCAATTCTCACAGAAGTCCAAATCAACATTCTTCAAACCTGGCAACAAATTCCTTGAGTGAAGAATCTTCATCCCCTTTTCACTCATGCGTCCGAGCCTATGATGCCATAATGCTGCATTTGCTCCTTTTGAAGTTGAAACATTAACAAAGTTAGAAATACCATTGCATAAACACAATGTACCAACCTTTTCGCCTTTTGATATTACCAGGGCTCCTTTGGTGACCTTCCAAGCTTTATCTGTGAAAGTTGTCACACAACCTTCACCGCCTAACTGCCCTGTTGATTTTTTCAGATCTGGAACATGCCTTACCTCCTTTAGTAGCCATTGGTTTCCATTCTGCTGTTTTACAAGAACCTTACCCATTCCAACAATTTTACAGGGTTTATCATCACCCAAACGAACTTGTCCAAAATCTCCTTGAACATAGTCATGAAAGTATTTCTTATTAGGTGTGGCATGGAATGAGGCCCCTGAATCTACCACCCAGGAATCAATAATATTTTCGAAAGAAAGAATCAAAGCATCTTGTAACACCTCACCTGTCACATTTGCTTCATGATTGTTTTCTTGTTGTGCATCTCCTTCTTTTCCCTTCCGAGATCTACAGTCTTTCTTTAGGTGTCCTTTCTTTCCGCATTTCCAGCACACTATCCCCGATTTGGACTTGGATCTGCCTTTCCTTGATTTACTGTGATATCCTGAGCTCTTTCCTCTTTCCATTTTTCTTCCCCTAGACTCTACACTCAAAGCATTACCTGATGTCTCACCGGAGCTTTTCCATTGCATTTCCTCACTAAGGATAGCACCGACAACATCATCAAACTTTAAAGTACTAGATCCAGAGACAAAGTTACTAATGGCCATTACTAAACCATTCCAACTTTCTGGCAATGAGCACAAGAATAACAGAGCTCTAACTTCATCTTCAAAGTTTACCCCTACAGAACTTAACTGACTTGTAACTGTATTAAAATCATTTAAATGATCTGCAACCGATCCACCTTCTGACATCTTCATATGAAATAACCGTTTCATAAGAAATACCTTGTTTGAGGCCGAGGGTTTTTCGTATAGTTTTGACAATGCCTAAATCAAACCCTCTGTCATTGTTTCCTTTGAAATGTTGAAGGTGACTGACGCATCGAGGCACAACCGTATTGTTCCGAGTGCCTTTCTATCGAGAAGGTTCCATTCTTCATCTGTCATAGCCGTCAGCTTCTTTGTTTTTCCACTCAATGGTAGGTACAGATCTTTCTGATACAGATAATCTTCCATTTTCATCTTCCATAACGAGAAGTTTTGGTCGTTAAATTTCTTGACCCTAAACTTACCATCTTCCGCCATTGCTCCCACTCGAATGAGGAACCCTTCTTTCCTGTGAGTTTATCAGCCAAATAAACCTGGCACTGATACTAGTTGTTAGAAAATTATATATTACGGAGCAATGGAACACATAAAATATTGCAGAAATATAAACACAAAAACACATAAGACAAGAGAGACACAGATATACGTGGTTCACCCAGTTTGGGCTACGTCCACCCCGAATAGCCAGTCCTTCCTTTCTATTATCCAGCAAAATGAAGAGACACAACCTACAGCAGATCCATTGTAATATCCTATGTTTTCTCTCATAGTCTTGCCTCTCTGTTTCTTGCTCAGAGAATACACATCTGTTTCACAGCCTCAAATACAATACTCTCATACAAAGAGAGGGGGTTGCCTTCTAGGGAAAAAAACCCTAAACTAAACATAAGTTCCAGGGGCCACCGGGGGACCGCTGGCCCCTGGACCCCCCAGTCGGGGGGGGGATCGGCCCCCCCGAACCCCCGTAGGGGGGACAAGCCCCCCCCGCACCCCCCCGCGTGGAGGGGTGTACAAACTTCCTGGGGTATACATCTGGCTGAAACAAATACCTTTGAACAATCATGCTCCACACACAACAGTTGTGGCATGAATTTTATAAAGGACAAAGGTTTTTTATAAGCTAATGTAATCATAACTAATGAAACGTTAATTTCTTGTAGAAATTTAGATTAGTCTCTGAGCCAAGTTGGGTAAATGCTAATAACCTAGACACAGTTCCAAACTCAAAGGAAGGACTGGAGAGGGAAGGTAAGCATGTCTCCAAGCTCGCACAGGTTACCCCAAACCAAATAAAATCTGTAAAAAGAAAAATTGCTCTAAAGTTTATGTTACAATAAAAAGAAAATAAAAGTTGATGTATAATTGCACATGCTTGGAACAAAAAGGACAACATAAAGAAATATCTATTTAACATCTTTGCATATGAATGAAAATTTTAAGTACATGTAACAAAATGTAACTAATCACTTGCGTTGAAAATTGAGAACCACACTTAGCGTGCAAGATAACTAACTAAATTAACTCTTATTCTGTAACAACCCATATTCAACCTTAAACAAAAATATGGATAATTTATGACTGAAGGGAGAAACGAGTTATTTAGGTTGGTGAGGCTAGCAAAATTTTCCTAAGCAAGATTGAAAACGACCTTGGAGATAAGATGTTGGGCCATGAGGCTAAACATTTAAACTATAATAATAACATTAGACATGACTCACATATATTTCAAATGTACGTTGAGAGGCCTTCGAAAGGTTTTGACCTTTACAAAGGAAAGCACGGCAATCTATATGCCGCTATAGTAGAGTCTCATTAATATAGATATGAAACAAAGGAAAATTTATTAACCCATACTGTCAATGTGCTACAAATGAGAGCCAACAATTAAATGAGAAAATTGACAAACGAGAAACCATTCAAAAATATTGTCACACCTCAAAGATGTTGGTCGTGAAGAGATTAACTTAAACCTTGGCTTATAGAGAATGCAATGAAGCCATATGTCTACATAATGAAAAAATATGATAGCTCTTTTATAAACAATTTACTTTCAAATTTATTACAATGGAAAAATAAAAAAAACGTACCCAAAAGTCATAGATAGCCTTCATGGAATTTCAAGATTGAATGGCCATAGTTCGTTAATAGTAAAAATCATTAAATTAGGCTAATCCAAGGACATATAACCCAAATTCTGGAGGAATCCCCATAAAAGTGGGTGAATTACCACTTCAAGAACACTTGAGTAAGAAAAGAGGGTTTGTTAAAAACCTGGTAAGAATCATAACTTGAAAACTTCCCACTCGAACGCTAAATGGGAACCTCGCCTGTAAACAAACTAAAAGGGAAGAAACCTTGTTAGAAAGAAATCTATGCAATTATACAAAGAATGAAGTATGAGCTACGAGGTGTAGTGAATTAGGGTTTTACTTGAACCTTTCGCAACCGAGACAATCCCTTGCTGTGTAACTCTATGTAACCACAAAAGTTAGAGTCCGTTGGGAACATATAAATACTTGGAATAAGATTAATTGCAAAATAAAATAGCTTGTACCGAGTAGATAAAAACACATTTGTGTGCTAAGTCTGTTGCAGAGGAAGTTGATACATCATGAATCCTCCAAAGAGTAATGCATCAACTTGAAAATGCCCACATAGATCGCTTGTTACCTCATGAGTCGAAATATCAAAACAAAAGCAAAGGGTTAGACAAATTGTAAACATATAAACCCTACCTCGATACAAGAAAAAAATTATTAAACTCTCGGCATGAGAAATACCTGGTATAAGGACGTTGAATTGTTTCCAAAGAAGGAAATATAGTGCAAAGGTAGCATGGTAGGATGAAAAGCGCTCTCATGCGCATGGTGGAAGTGTGAATGAGTGGGGAATGGCATCAGATGGGGGAGGTGGTTACTCTCTAACCACCCCATCTCCATCCAAACTGTAGATACAAGCCCTAGTGTTCTGGACCATCGAATGGGTCTGTAGATTCGCTCCCATGACATTCAAATCCTAAAGCAATTATCAAAACTGGCAATGTGTAGGACATGTGAAGTGGACTCATAAGGGATAAGTGGAACATGAAACCATACACGTGAATTGGAGCAACACAAGACTATATAAACCAACACATAACCTTACGAATTTTTAATTAACCAATTACCAATGCAAATATAACATGTCGCATTATATATGTATAGCAAAATCATTACCATGGTATAAGTGTCAGAAGATTATGTAATTCCAAGGATTGGCACAAGTGAAACTTACAATAAATTGACAAACGTAGCATGTAACCACAATAAAAATTAACAAATTAATTTTATAGTAGTAAATTATATATATATATATATATATAGTAGAGGTGTGTTACAAGTGTTATCAGAGCCATGGTTTCCACATTGTAGCATTTTCATAGAAAACCAATAGAATAACAAATTGCATTTTATGCTTCACAGAGACGAAGAAGGATGAGAAGGGGAAGTGGTACAATGACCACACCACCTGTGAGGCCACCTACTAGGTTTGGTTCAATACCCTTCCAAGATCCAATCCAAAGACGTGGATCCAATTAGGGGAAGAGTCCCGGACCATAATTTTTATGTTGCTAGAAACAATGCAACAACTAAGAACATAAAAGGACATTTTAGGGTAGATAATGAGAAACTAATGTGGGAGAAATAATGAATAATGAAGAGTTTAAATGAAAAACAAAATCATAGAAATTCAGTCCCAACTCTTAAAAATGGAAACAAAGTTGAGTCACAGAGATGGAGAGAGAAGAATATCACACACAAAATTCAGAGGGTGATGAGGAGGTGAATGAGGAAGAATATGGAAATCCTTTTGGGAAGAAAAAGGAAAAAAGATAGTAGACAGAATTAGAAGGGAGAGTTTAGAAAAATTAAACCTCCAACATTTGATGGTGAGTTAGAGGAAATGGTTGAAGCATAGCTAATAAATATTAATAAATACTTATATATTTATGAATATGATAACTATTTGAAATCTCGTTTGGAAGTCTACCAGCTCCATGGAAAAGTCACTTTGTGGTGGGAGGAAGTCAAGATTGTTCAGGGAATTGATGAACAAGAAATAACATGGGAAAATTCTAAAACTATTTTAAGAATAAGTAACTAATAGAGTGATTTTTTGATGAGAATGAGAAGGAATTTCATGACCTCAAATTGGGTCAACTGTCCATGGATGAGTATGTAGCGAAAATTTATCTCATTTCTAAGCTACGTTTCCTACATATGTGAGGAGAAGGCTAAGGTGCAACATTTCATAAGTAGTCTATTTGTAATTATGGAGGAACGATTGGAATTTTATAACCCTAAGACTATGGATGAAGGTGTTCGTAAGGCATAGATATGCTATCAAAAAATGAAACAGAAAGGGGGTGGTAGAAAAGTTTGTACCAACAAGAAAGGATAAATAAATTTTCAGAATGCAAAAAATGCAAAAAATGCCAATGCCAAGAATTTACATAGAAACAAGAAACGTAAAGTTGTGGGAAAGATTAAGCAAAACTCTTGGTTGCAGAATGAGTTAAAACCAACAGAATTGTTAAGTAAACTTGAAATTGGTCAACCACAGAAACCCCAATTACAATGTTGGGGTTGTGGGGAGCCACACTATATTAAAAATTGTCCTTATCATAGAAGAATAGAGCAGGCAGTGAATATACAAGAAGCATCTACTGTGGGTGAAGTGGCAAGAAGTATGCCTAAAATTAATGTTGCGCTAGAACATCATTAGGTTGACTATAAACCTACAATGATTAAGTTTTAAGGTAATATTTTCAGTCACGTTGTGCCCATTTTAATAGATCCTGGAGTAAGTTTGAGTTATATAAGTCCTACAGTAGTGGAAATGTGTCATTTTCAAACTACCAAGTTTAAGAGCTTGTGGTTGGTACAACTAGCCACTGGGGTAAAAAGGAGAATGTTAGGAAAAAATAATGAGAGCTGAGGGGCGGTGAATCAATATTTTTTTTATTCACTTTAACTTTTCATTTCACATTCTGAATTTTGTACACTATTGTTCTTTATGCAACCAACATGTGTACGCGACTTCATTAAAGGAAAATAATGTATACCTTGTTTACTTAATTTAACATAAATCCATTAGTGAGTTAAATTTAACCATTGCATTATTGATTCATTAACCATCCACTATGCACTAAAGAACAGATAAATCACAACACATAAGCAACACACATAGAACACCAGGATTTTAGGTGGAAACCAAATGTGGGATAAAACCATAGTTGTCATCATTTGTGTCTTCTTCTTTTATTATAAAGAAAAGCTTCATTACATATTGTACTAGTGCAGACTCTTACTAGTACATCTAAAAAATCGACAGACATAGCATATAACCACAATAAAAAAACAACAAGTTAATTTTATTGCAGTAAATTACATAGATAAAAAATAAATAAATTACATTAAATTAAATTAATTAATTAAAATAATAATAATGATATTGTATAGGTGTGTTAAAAGTGTTATTAGAGCCATGGTTTCCACATTATGGCCTTTTCAAAGAAAACCAATGGAATAACAAATTGTATTTTCTGCTTCCTAGAGAGGAAGAAGGATGAGAAGGGGAAGTAGTATAATGACCACACCACCTGTGAGGAAACCTACTGGGTTTGGTTCAATACCCTTCCAAAGATCCAATCCAGAGATGTGGGTCCAATTGGGGGAAGAGCCTTGGACCACAATTGTTATGCTGCTAGAAACAATGCAACAACTAAGAACATAAATGGACATTTTAAGGGTAGATAATGAGAAACTAATGCAGGAGCAAGAAAGAATAACGAAGAGTTTAATTGACAAACAAAATAATATAAATTCAGTCCCAACTCTTGATAATGGAAACAAAGCTAGTTCACAGAGACAGAGAGAGGATACTATATTTGAAATTCGGAGGGTGATGAGGAGGTGAATGAGGAAGAATATGGAAATCCTCCCGGGCAGAAAAAGGCAAAAAGATAGAAGACAAAATTACAAGGGGAGTTTAGAAAAATTAAACCTCCAACATTTGATGGTGAGTTATAGGAAATGGTTGAAGCATAAAAAATAAATATTAATAAATACTTATATATTTATGAATATGATAACAATTTGAAAGCTTGTTTGGAAATCTACCAGCTCCATGGAAAAGCCACTTTGTGGTAGGAGGAAGTCAAAATTGTGCACGGAATTGATGAACAAGAAATAACACGGGAAAATTATAAAAATATTTTAAGAATAAGTACCTAACAGAGTGATTTTTTGATGAGAAGGAGAAGGAATTTCATGACCTCAAATTGGGTCAACTATCGATGGATGAGTATGTGGGCGAAATTTATCTCATTTCTAAGGTACGTTCCATACATATGTGAGGAGAGGGCTAAGGTGCAACATTTCATAAGTAGTCTATCTGTAATTATAGAAGAACGATTGGAGTTTGATAACCCTAAGACTATGGATGAAGTTGTTCGTAAGGAATATATATGTTATCAACAAATGAAACATAAATGGGGTGGTAGCAAACTTTGTACCAACAAGAAAGGACAAATAAATTTTCAGAATGCTAAAAATGCAAAAAAATGGCAATGCCAAGAATTTACATAGAAACCAAAAAGGTAAATTTGCGGGGAAAAGTCTACAGAAGTCTCGATTGCAGAATGAGTTAAAACCAACAGAATTGTTAAGTAAACCTGAAATTGGTCAACCACAGAAACCCAAATTACAATGTTGGGGTTGAGGGGAACCACCCTATATTAAATTTCCTTATCATAGAAGAACAGAGCAGGTAGTGAATATACAAGAAGCATCTATTGTGGGTGAAGTGGCAAGAAGTATGCCTAAAATTAATGTGGCATTGGAAAATCATCAGGTTGAATATAAACCTACAATGATTAAGTTTTAAGGTAATATTTTTAGTCACGTTGTGTCCATTTTAATAGATCCTGGAGTAAGTTTGAGTTACATAAGTCTAAAAGTAGTAGAAATGTGTCATTTGCAAACTAGCAAGTTTAAGAGCTTATGGTTGGTACAACTAGCCACTGGGGTAAAAAGGAGAGTGTTAGGAAAAGTACTGAGAGGTGAGGGGCGGTGAATCAGTATTTTTTAATTCACTTTAACTTTTCATTTCACATTCTGAATTTTGTATTCTATTGTTCTTTATGAAACCAACATGTGTACGCAACATCATTAAAGGAAAATAATGTATACCTAATTTACTTAATTTAACATAAATCCATCAGTGAGTTAACTTTAACCATTGAATTATTGATTCATTAACCATCCACTATGCACTAAAGAACAAATAAATCACAACACATAAGCAACACACATATAACACCAAGATTTTATGTGGAAACCAAATGTGGGATAAAACTATCATTGTCATCATTTTTGTATTCTTCTTTTATTATAAAGAAAAGCTTCATTACATGTTGTACTAGTGCAGACTCTTGCTAGTACGTTGGCATCCACCTTCAGGAGGCTACGACCTCCAATCATTCTTGAGAACCCACTGGAAGGGAGATACAACCCCCTGATCTCATTTACCGGCTCCTACCGGAAGGGAGCTCCTACCTCCTGAACAAATTTACCACCTACCACTGGAAGGAAGCTCTAACTCCCTCACTAAAGGCTCCAACCGTCAGCACCTATCGTGGACCATGTTTCATAATATTTCAAACTAGATCCACATGTCTCAAACAAACGTCAAAACTTGTAGGCCACCTTTCATCAATTTTCACACTTGACCCACATCCAACATTATGCTCAATACCAAAATCAATACTAATCTGAAATACAATCATTGAACCAGCTGAATCAATATAACATCATCCTGTTGAATATTGAATCAACCATTGCAACTAGATCAGATCACTACACAACCAAACCATAGGAGATATAAACCATCCAGATCAAGACATCATTGATAAACATCAACAAATATAACATAACTCATTAAGAGTCATCATCAAATAACACTACAAACCCTAACTAGATCTATCTCAGAATATATCAGACCTTTTTATATACGCTCTTATAATGTGCAACACCCACGTACAGATCTCAATATAGTGAAAAAAATATCATAATATATACATGACTCAACAAAAACCTATTCATGTATGTACGTGACTATCCAGAAGTAAACTAGCATGAAGATATTGAATTACTAAAACATACCTTCGTTGCAAACACAACTTACGTTCCAAAAAATTCAGTGTCAAAACTACAGAATTCTGAAAACTCATTCAGATCGCATTATTACTATAATCACATATCGATCATTATTAGCTACTTAGACATTTGAAAGAAGTAAATTAATCAAGCATATATATCAACATATCTTTAGATCTTTTAGATATGAGCCTTCTCCTTGCTTCCTAGTGCACACCTATTCCAGATCATATCACACATAAATAATCCATTACATTCACACACAAAAACCTTGATCTCCATCTCCTTATATAGTTTTTTCCTTAGCCAATACCTCAGGGAAATCACAGGGTATTGTTGTTAGTATTCATTGATGGGATCAAATCAATGTCATTGCCCCAATTACTATGGGAAAATACCATGGTAATGACCCCTGTTATCAAGATTTCCATGGTTTTGATTATGTGCACGACTTTTGCTCATATTGGTGGCCACCCACCTATTCCACCTCAACCTCTAGTTGGTTTCATTAGTTTCCATTATTATAGCACAGTTAACTATTTTTAGTGGTTTTTTGGGTCTTGGACTTCTAGAGTTGTTTTGATCCCCTAAACGGTGTTTTTATAGGTCAGTTGCAGACCGATAAATGACTATGGGCCTGCCTACTACAAATGTTGTAGTACTCAAAGACATATTTCTAACAAGGTATCATATGCGCCAAACGGAGATCATATGACCAAGTTATGACCCCAGGAAGTTAGTTGTCCAACTCATTCCAATGGGGCCCACAAACTCTTGGTGTTCCATCTCCCAAGGTTAAGGTTTTGGTTGTTTAGGGTTTCCCCTTGTTGTTCTTGAATAAAAATTCCCTTGAGCTTCATTGTAACAAAATTCAGAGGCATGTAGCTACCACATCTCTTCTCAGAGTTAAGCTACCATTGCCCAAACTAGTTTATTTCCATTATGTATGTAAGCATCTTTTAGTTCTTTGATATTAATGAAATGAAGATTTATTTATGTTGCATCTCTGTGTTTATGCTTATTTATGTATTGTGTTGCATTCCTGCATAAGTTCAGATCAACATATGTATGTGACTCTTCTTCACAATAACTGCATATAATTTCTCAAACTTTACATTTTTCATCCATATTTCACTGAACTTCCATTTCTCTATCCATATCCACTGACATTTGTACCAATATCCCTGATATCTACATTAGTTTCATGACCATAATATTGGCATCAAGTACATCTTTTTCAAGTAGGTTTCCATCAAGGCCAACACATTAGTCATAATGCCAACAATCTCCCCCTTTGGACTTGGTGGCAACCACTTTAGTGTTTGGAAACCACCTATAAACACACTTGTAAACACCAAGTCTTATCTCCAAACACCAAGTCTTCTCTCCCCCTTTGACATCAAGGGAAAAGGCCTAAACTATGTTGAATGAAGTATTTCCCTTGTAGTGCTCATCGTTGAAGATAAGATATGTTGATATGAATCATGAAACCTACATACTTATCATGCTCCCCTCTGAGCATATGTTATACCTTCCGAAGATATGCAATAAAGTACAAGGCTTGAAATACATAGCTAAACAAATATGGCCTTTCCTATCACCAATGAATCTATGCTCCCATGATTACATCAATCACCCAACATATTGGGTTTACATATTGGACCTAAATTTTACATCAATGTCCCAAAATAATGGATTACATACATGACATGACTTGATCCAAATAACCATACATGACTGAATTTTACAATGATTTACAACATGGATGTTTTCATGACCTTGACATCAAGAGACATATATGACACCTATAACCAAAATTAGGGACCTCAACAATGAGGTAGCAAGACCATGATAGTCATCAGTAACATGCACCATATAGGAATTTGCAACATAATCATCAGATGGTGACAATATAGACAGCAAAATGAACACCCTCAACATGTAAGATAAGATAGTGTAGGCATCAATATCTCCCATATCATCAACACATGACTAAATATTCAAGGCTTCCAAGCATCACCAAGAATAAGATTGTGCAGTAAAGCTCTATCAACAACTCATCTCATTGACCTCATGTCATCAAGGTCAACACACTCTATCCACATATAGGAAGAGCCATAATCCTCAAGCAACAATTTCAAACATCATATGTAGCATATACAACATTATATTATCTCCATGCATCAATCAAGATATCTGTAAAACAAGAAGAACCTCCAACATCACAAATCACTAGGTAAAATAGAAGTGATCAACAATGTCATCGACCAACATCTTTAGCATACATTTCTTCAAGCTTTAGCAAGGATAGGACACCATTAACAAAATTATAAAGTGCAACTCAAGCAACATATAAGCATCATCTATAAGTTCACCACATGCAATCCATGCATCATTGATAAATCATAACATAAAGACAGCAACATGTGTATCTTCAGTAGTAACAACAATAATAACCATACATCTAGATCACCAACAAGCATAGTCAACATAATGCAATGAGGAGTGCTCAAGAAATCATAATGCCAACAATGAACTATTAGAAGCATAATTGATGCTTCCCCTGAATCTTTGCCAAAATTTCATCATCATATCCATCTCATCAATCAACAAATGCACTAAAGAACCATTCTATCAGCAACAATATAATATTTTGCAACAACTCATAAAATTATCATGAACCAACATCACTTTTAAGTAGCATATGGGTATCATCAATAGACTGTAACAAATCAATGCTAGAACCATAATTTCAATAATAAACTGATGGAAGCATATGAGAAGCTCCCGCTGAATTTGTTCCACTTATTTTCATTTATGAGAAGCATATGTGATTGTCTAGATCAAAAACTTGATATACACATGATTGTATTTCATAAGATCCACGTATAGAATATAAATTGTTGATTCTTTATAGCAACAACTCCCCCTGAATATGTCATGTCTGATCCTAATCACCGTTACTACATCATATGCAATATCAGTAATTAAAATAATATAGAGAATCATCAAGATACACATCCATAACTCCCCCTAAGATCATACACCATTGATCCTATGGACCTGATAATCAATCACTTCTCTTCATGAGGTTATGGAACTCACATTCACTAACAATGTAAACTTTGAAATGGGAATTGATACAGTTACTCGTTTCGTTGAGGGAGCAAAATAGTCAACCGATTTTGAAAGGTGGTGATGCATAATACACATTTTATTTTATATATATATATATATATATATATATATATATATATATATATATATATTATTTATTTTATTTTATTTTATTTTATTTTTTTATTTTTTCCAGAGCATATTTTGACACTTTAAATTTTCTTATGTATCAAATATAATAATTTGTTTTTAAATGTTAGTGATTTTCATGTTGATTTTGAAACGTGTTGATGCAACATCAACATTTTTTTAGAGGGCTTATTTTTAACACTTTAAATTTTTTAATGTATTAAGTGTGGATATTTTTTTTAAATGTTACATTTTTGACACTTTAAATTGTTTTTGTCATTTTTTTAAATCATGATTACTTAACAAATTTTCTAGTTGTCTTATTTTTCTTTTTTTAAACGTTGATTACTTAATATATATATATAAGACAAAAGAAAACATAAAAAATGTAAAAAAAAAGAAAAAAAAAATCATCTCGTAAACCATAAAAAAAAAATTAAAAATAATAATAATAATAATAATATATAATAATAATATATAATATATATATATATATATATATATATATATAAATAAAATTATAAAATTATAAAATTAAGTAAGTAAATATAGGAAAATTTGAAAAAACTAAAACTAAAAAAATAAAAAAATAAATAATAAAAATTTAAAAACAAACTAGATTAAAAAAATAGAAAATTAACAACAAAAAAAGAAGAAAAACTATTAAAATTAAAATCAAAAACATTTTTAAAAAAGCCTATAAAAACCAAAATATACTCAAATAAAAAATAAAAATAAACACCAAAAACATTTAAAATTTAAAAAACAATATATATTTTCCATTTAAAAAAAAAAAAAACCATTAATTTTTTTTTTTAAATATATATTTATGATTAAAAAAAAACATTTAATTTTTTTTTTAAATATATAATTTTGGATTTTTAAAAATAAAAATTTTAAAGATTTTAAACACATATATTATTGATTCTTTTTTTTAATTAAAAAAATGTTGTCGCCCGACCGCCCAATTTTTGAAATTTTAATGTTTTCGGAGTCATGATAAAATCTTTTACGCCATTATTTCAAAATGTTGAAAATTTACCCTAGAAAAAAAAAGTGTTATTGCAGCATCAACAATTTTCTTTTTGAGGGTGTTTTTTGCACAATTTTTGCACAAAAAATTGGTTTTTACTGCCATTTTTAAAACATGCTGAAAATTTAGACTAGAAAAAAAGTGTTATTCCAACATCAACACTTTTTCATTTTTAGCACTGTTTTTCATGTTTTTCGGGGTTTTTTGGCTAGAGTTCCTATTTTTAGTTTATAGTTCCCGTTTCAAAGTTTACATTATTCACTTCTGCACTGTTAGAAGTATTATTTTAAGAACAATGGGCTATATAGGGGCAATATTCCCTACGTCTCTGACTGACGTTCTTTCTTCCTCCAAATTTGCTTGCAATTTCTAATCATGTGCTCGAGCTTGTGGAACTTATCCCATCTTTTGCTTTCATTCCAAATGATGACCTGCAATTAGCAACCTTATGCCCAAATGAGTTACAAGAAAAATAGTATCCATGAAACCATCATTTATTCCTAGGGACTAGTCTTGACTTTGATCTAGGTCATTTCCTTTTAGATGCGTGACTTGATTAAGTTTTCTTTTAAAAAACCTTATGCAAGTTGTTCGTGTCATTACACTATGAGTATGAGTCCATGTGGTTGTATCCAGTGTTTGTTTTGATTAGCGGAGAGCATTGTTCATTGATAATCTTCCTTAGTGATTCAGATGCCTTTACCCATTTGTTGATTTTCTCATAATCTTTCCTTGGAGACACAACTTATGATTCTAATTTTTCATAATGCCTTTCCTTTTATTTAAGTTATTTTTCTAAGACTTTTGTTCTTCTATTGGTTGCTTCCAAATGCATTCTTAACATGCTTATTTCCTTGGTCATACCACTTTTCAGTTCCTTGTTTGCATTCTTGAGTCTATCATTTTCTTTCAATCATATCATTAAATCATCTTCTTCACAACTATCTGATTCACTAGTTGATTGATCTTCAAGAGCCATAAGCATTTGATAGCAAGTGTTAGAATTTGAATTTGAATCTTCCTAATCATCAGATGTGCTTTGAATATCTTCATTAGGATAAAAAAAAATCTTGGCAGAAATTTTTTTGCTGTTATTTTTCTTGTCAAAATCCTTTCCTTTTTATTTCTTATCATGAGTTTGTTTATATGGACATTTGGATGCATAGGGACCTACTCCTCCACAAGAAAAACATTTAAAGGTAAGCTTACCTTTAAATTTACGAGTTCCAACTTGCAACTTTCTCACAAAATTTGCTTCTTCCTCATCTGAAATGTAGCTTGTATATTTAGGTTTTTCTTTTCCTTTCCCTTTGTATGTGTCTTTGAAGGTTTCTTCTCTAACACTTAATGTACCCCCTTTTCTCATCTCAAAGGCTGTCAGGATTCGTGGAGTTGTTCAAGGGTAAGGTTCTTCAAATCCTGCAAATTTTCAATGGAAAAGACTTTGGAATTGAAATTTGGAGTTAGTGATCTAAAGATCTCTTCAACAACAATAGTTTTATTTATTTCATCACCAAGACTGTTCATTGTGTTAACAATTCCATCTATTATAAGAAAAAATCTTGCAATGCTTTCAGCATCATGCATTTTATGAGTCTCATACTAAATTATATATGTTTGAAATTTAACACTTTTCATCTTAGTGTCACCTTCATAGCTTTGGACAAGCTTATCACATATTTCCTTTGTGGTGCTCGACTGCATGAATTTCACAAATTCAGGATCTGTCAAACTTCCCAAAATAGTGTTTACGGCCTTTGCGTTGTTATCATATTGCTTCTTTCAGGCATTATCTGTAGGAATGGAGGTTGGTTATTGATATCCACGTTGGGAAATTGTCCCATACTTCAACTCCTAGTGCCTGCAAATATGCTCTGATTCTAACTTTCCAAAATATAAAGTTAATTCCATTAAAAAAGGGTGGCCTGGAAGAAAATACTCCCTCTTGAATTTCTCATTTTGACAAATCTCCCTTTAAGTGATTAAGGTTCTTTTGAGGGACCTTCTCTGATATAAATTGTTAGGAAAAATACTTGGGGGGTGGTGTGAATCAATATTTTTAATTCACTTTAACTTTTCATTTCACATTCTAAATTATGTATGCTATTGTTCTTTAAGAAACTAGCGTGTGTACGCAACTTCAGTGAAGGAAAACAATGTATACCTAGTTTACTTAATTTATCATAAATCCATCTGTGAGTTAACTTTAACCATTGCATTATTAATTCATTAACCATCCAGTATGCAATAAAGAATAGATAAATCAGAACACATAAGCAACACACATAGAATACCAAGATTTTAGGGGGAAACCCAACGTTGGAGAAAACCACCACTATCACCATCTTTGTCTTCTTCTTTTATTATAAATAAAATCTTCATTACATCTTGTATTGGCACATACTCTTACCAGTATGTAGACACCCACTTGCAGGAGGCTACAACCTCCAGTCATTCTCCAAAACCCATTTGAGGGGAGCTACAACCCCCCTGATCTCGTTTACCATCTCCTAGTGGAGGGGAGCACCTACCTCGTGAAAAAATTTACCAACTACCACAGGAAGGAAGCTCTAACTCCCTCATTGAAGGCTAAAAACCTCAACACCTCACGTGGACCGTGTTTCATAATATTTCATATTGGATCCACATGTCCCAAACAAACATCAAAACCTATAGGCCACCTTTCATCAAATTTTCACACTCGACCCACATCCAACATTATGCTCAATACCAAACCAAATACTGAATCTGAAATATGATCATTGAACCAACTGAATCATTGTAACATCATCCCACTAAATATTGAATCAACCACTGCAACTATATCATATTAATGCACAACCAAACCATAGCAGATATAAACCATCCAGATCAAGACATCATTGACAGACAACAACAAATATAACAAAACTCATCAATAGTCATCATCAAACAACACTACAAACCTTGACCAGATCTATCTCAGAATATATACATGATTGTTATTCGGCATACCTTCGTATATACGCTCTTATAATGTGTAACACCTGTGTACAAATCTCAACATACTAAAAAACAAATCTCAGAATATATACATGACTCAGCAAAAAATAGATTCGCGTATGTACGTGACTATCTAGAAGCAAACCAACATAAAAATATTGAATTACTGAAACATACCATTGTTGCAAAGACAAATTACATTCTGCAAACTTCACTGTCAAAACTACAGCCTTCTGAAAACTCATTCAGGTCACATCATTACTATAATCACAAATCCATCATTATTAGCTACTTAGACATTTGCAACAAGTAAATCGATCAGGAATATATATCAACATATCTTCAGATCTTTCAAATCTAAGTCTTCTCCTTACTTCCTAGTGCACACCTATTCCAAATCAGATCACACATAAATAATACATTACTTGCACACACAACACCTTAATCTCTATCTCCTTGTATAGTTTTTTCCTTAGCCAATACCTCAGATAAATCCCTTGGTAATGTTGTTAGTATTCATTGACGAGATAAAATAAATGTTGTTGCCCCAATTAATATGGGAAAATACCATAATAAATACCCATGGTTTCTAGATTCCCATGGTTCAGATTATGTATGCGACTTTTCTCTCATAAGACTTGCGTATGTGCGTGACCCTTCTTCACAGTAACTGCGTATACTTTCTCAAACTTTACATTTGTCATCCATCTGTAACTGAAATTCCATTACTCTATCCATATCCATTGTGACATCTGTACCAATATCCCTGATAGTTGCATTAGTTTCAGGACCATCATATTGACATCAAGTACATCTTTGTCAAGCAGGTTGCCATCAAGGACAACACATTAGTCATAATGCCAACAGACAGTGGCAACAAAAGTGGAAAATTGTCCTATAGAATTAGCTTGTAAGCCAATAAAATTAAATATGAACATGTTTCCCTTAGGTTCTTATTAAATTTTAATTGGTATGGATTGGTTGGAAAAACATTGGTCTCTTGTAAACTATAAAGATAAAACCATTAGTTTCATTAATGAAAGGGGTGTTAGAAAAGAATTCTAGGGGACAAAAAGACCTTTGAAACTGAGACCAATCATAAACTCACAGTTGGGAAAATGAACTAGGAAGGGTTTCCATATTTATGCATTTCAAGTGGGATACACTAACTCTATGGATAAGACAACAACCTTAAAAGATATGCCAATTGTCCATAATTTTGCGGAGGTGTTTCTGGAGGAGATCCTTGGGTTACCTCCTAAACAAGATATTGATTTTACAATTGAATTAGTTTCGGGAGCCACCCTAGTATCTAAGGCACCCTAATGTATGAGCATACCATAATTATTTTACTTAAAACTAAAACTACAGGAGTTACTTGATAAAAAATATATTCTCCCAAGTGTATCGCCATGGGGAGCCCCTATCCTCTTTGTCAAAAAGAAATATGGCACGCTAGGACTTTATATTGGCTATAGGTAAATGAATAAGTTAACAATTAAAAACAAATATCCACTACCAAGGATCAATAACTTATTTGATCAGGTTGAGGATGCTATGATGTTTTCCAAGATTGACTTACGCTCGGGGTATCATCAAATACAAATTAGAGATGAAGATATATGCAGAACCACATTTAGGACCCATTATGGGAATTATAATTTTGTAGTCCTACCTTTTGGGTTTACTAACGCCCCAGACACATTTATGTGTCTCATGAATAGTATATTTCCTCCTTATATGGATAAGCTCATATTAATTTTAATTGATGACATCCTAATTTTTTCAAATAATATGGAAGAACATAAAAAAAAACATTTGCAGATTGTATTACAGACCCTCTAGGAGCATCAATTATACGTCAAGTATAGAAAATGTGAATTCTATAAGGATCAAATATAATTCTTGGGACACGTGATCACCTAATAAGGAATAATTGTATATCCCAGAAAGATTAAGACTATTATGGAATGGCCTATTCCTAAAATTGTTGTTAATATCTGGTCTTTTATGGGCCTAGCAAAACTATTATCTTCATTTATAGAGGGGTTTCCCATAGTAGCTTACCCCATAAGATATTTGTAGAAAAAAGGGGAAAGTTTTTAATTGGACAACAAAGAGTCAAAATAGCTTTGACTAGCTAAAAACTATGTTAACTACAACCTCTATTTTAAGGATAGCAGATTCAGAAAAGGAATGTTTTGTCTATACAAATGCATGCCAAGAAGGGGTGGGATGTGTGTTGATGCAAGAAGGTCATTTGGTGGCCTATGAGTCTTGGAAATTGAAGGAGAATGAACAAATATATTCTACTTATGATTTAAAGTTAACAAAAATAGTTCGCGTCGTAATGGTATGGAGACACTATCTAGTAGGTAAGAAGTTTATCTTAATGACTCATCATAGTAACTTGACTAGTTTCTTTAAATAGCCCAACCTTAATGCTCACCAAGCATGGTGTACTTCTTTCCTAAGTGAATTTGACTTTGATATAAAACACTTGAAGGGTAACGAAAATTAGGTGGCAAATGCCTTAAGCGAAATGTTGAATTGTATATATGAAATTACATATAGTCAAGTAAAATTTGATTTTACAGATCAGATTAAAGAAGTTTCCCAAATAGACCCAAAATATCAGTTTTTACGGCAACAAACAAACCAAGAGGGTAGCTCTGAAAAAAATTAGGATATGAAATCAATGAGGATAATTTGCTGACCTATAGAAGCATATCATAAAAGACCCTATGTTTCCCACCTTGGTGACCATAAATTAATTATTGCATTAAAAAAAATGTATTTCTGGCCTGGTATGAGGAGGGAGGTGGAAATTTTTTTAGAAAAATGCTCAAAATGTTAAGAAGTAAAAGTTGAACATCAACATGTAGCAGGTTTACTTCAGCCATTACCCATTCCTGAATGGAAATGGGAAATCATCACATTGGATTTTGTCACAGGTTTACCTAAGTGAAAAGAAAAATGACTCTATAATGGTTGTCATGGATAAATTAAGCAAATCAATACATTTTGTTCTTGTAAAATCAACTTATAAAATTCTTAAAATCATTGATATATTCATGAGAAAAAATTTGCGTTTACATGGCATACCTAAAGTAGTAATTTTCTATAAAGATGTAAAGTTTACCTCTGCTTTTGGAAAGCTTTTTCTACAGGATTAGGCACCCAGATGCAATTCAAATGGATGGGACAATTGAATAGGTAAATCAAGTATTGGAGGATATGCTAAGGAGGTACATTATGAAACAACAAACCAAGTGGGAAGACTACCTCCACTTGGTAGAATTCACATACAATAACAATTATAATGCTTTGTTATGGGTGAGTCCATTTGAAGTACTGTATGGGCGAAAGTGTAGAACGCCTATTAGTTGGAATAATGCTGAAGATAAACTAATATTGGGACCTAATAGGTTAAAATAAATGGAACATATTGTGAGGAAAGGACGAATAAGACTTAAGACTTATGTAAACAAAATAATAACCTATAGGGAATTTCAAGTGGGAGATCGTGTATATGTGAGGGTAAAACCTAAACAGGGCACCTTGAGGTGGGGAGGTGTACAAAATTGGCCCCCCGATTCTATTGTCCTTTCCAAAACCTTGCTTAAATTGGACCAATAGCCTATCAAATGGCTCTAACTACTCATATACATGTACATAATTTATTCCATGTTTCTTAATTAAAGAAGTACATATATGATCCTAAGTACATTATTAATTGTCAGGATGTACAGGTAAAAGGTAAAGTTGAAATGATTTTATATATCATACTTGATTAACGATTGATGGAGAAAGTAATGACAACTTTGATGTGTGTGAATGTAGGTTGAGTCAGATAGAGAGTTCTTGTTCAAGCCTATGTGTATTCTCAATCAGAGATAAATCATGCTATGAAGACAGCTATCATCTAGGTTAAAGTGCAGTGGAGGCACTTTAGCGGGTAAGAGGCAACCTGGGAGGATGAGAATTTCATTTGTGAGGCATATCCCATCTTGTTCTAAATGCTCGAGAGTCGCTTGAGTGGGGGAAGATGTAATTACCCTTTGTGAATTGTAAATATTTTAATTTGCTTTTACTAAAATGACTTGGAAGCCTATGGACCATATAGAAGGCCTGGAATGAATAGGTAATAAACATAAATGTTTATTTTATTCTAAATTTCAGTAATAAAATTGGTTATGGTCAGCCATGGAATTACGAAGGGAAAAATTGCTAAATTAGATTTCAATTACCATACAGTTAGAAGACGATTATTCCTCTCCCTAGAGATAAATCATCTCAGTTAGGGAAAATCCATCCAAGTGGGTTTGGGGAAAAGGCATGAGGCAACCTAGTGACTTGGAACTTGGTTGGAGGAGGTATGATGTCTAGGTAAATCCTCTTTGTGGACAGAGATAATCCCTCTAGCCCAATGGGTGGGTCTAATAACTGAAGTGACAATCGACCAGACACTTTCCTAAGTTACAATTGAAAAGAGAGATGAAGAATATGGCCTACCTCAGTATGATGCTATCTCGATCTCCTTCCTTGAAGACCTTGAATCACTTTCATCACAGGATCGTTCTTACTACTTACAACGTTTATGCACCTGCACAAAAGATCAAGACACAACAAGGCATGCAAATAAAAATAGCATATTCAAAAGTAACCTACTTAACTGATAAAGGGATGTTAAGCTAAATGATACATGAGCATACACATTTAGGGAAAATGAACCAGCAGTTGTATATTAATAGAAAATAAGGGGAAGCATACAACGAAGCCTTGATGTTGATAGGCTCTCCTTGAATGAATATCCATGTCCAAGCTAAGCTCTCAAATCACTCCTTGTCCAAGCCAAATGAGTAGCATATAGGCACAATCTTAGCATAAGGGTGCAAATAGACATAGACCAACCATACCAACCATTTGGGAATGGGAGAGGATGAATATATAGGCCGGGAAAGGGAGTTAGGATCTCTCCAAAGATAGGAGTAGGCCCTTATCTCAAGTAGGTAGTTCATAGGGATAAGACCAAGAGACTAAGTTGGGAGAATTTGACCTCATCTATGCCAAACAACCTCTATCTCGCCACTCTGGAAGCTTCTAGATCATGAACATTCTCATCCTCTTTGGGAAAATTGCCTTTTTGGGATCATCATGGGTATTCAAGCAAACAGAGCTATGCCATCACGAGTCAAGTATAGTGCAATAGGTGACCATCTCGATTTTCAGTATCATAAGAACGATAATTCTCAAATTAGGGTTTTAAAGTTATTTCCTTCAATGGAAGCTCAAGGCATTTTCCAATCAATGTCTTAGGGAGGATCTGAGTTGCATATATGAATGAGTACACTTCATGATGGTCATGTTTCGGGAAATTCAGGGTATGTCACAGGGAAGTGTAGGAGGTGTGACAAAATACTGTGTAACAAATGCCCCCTAAAGTGTGAAGGCAGAACGGGGAGTGATGACTAAGATGCTTTACGAGCTTTTACAAGGAGGAGGACAAGCACCGTTAGGAGACCTACAAATCAAGGAAACACACACACACAAACACACACACACACACACACACACACACACACACACACACATATATATATATATATATATCTGATATCAAAACATGAATCCACGATATGGATGTAGCCATCCTGATAAAAGGACTATATGAAAGGATCCATGGCATGGGTGCAACCATCCAAATGAGAAGGATCATTTGTAAATCTAAGATCTGAGGTATGGACACAGCCATCTGTATAACAAAAACATGTGTACACTCATGAATACCACATAAATCCAAGCAGCTTGAGTCATATCAGATAAGACTCAAGGTCTTGTGCTCCATCTCGACCTGATCAGAGTGCGAATTCTAGCATGCAAATGAATTTGTCGAAGTCGAACATGCTAGAAAACCACCTGATTACCTGCCAATGATGTGGACCGTTAATAGGTACGAGAGAAACCACCAATAATGACAATGGTCCTCAATGTACCGTAGTACAATCTTTGAATGTGAAAATGAAGATGATGTCGAACACTCTTGGAATCACCCTATCGAAGGCCAATGACGAAAATTTGTCGCTTGATGCGAAGAACTTGCCATTAAGGCATGCAAGTTCTAAGGTACTGAAAGGGAGTTCTAAGTCATCTTCCTAGATAATGAGCTAAAGTCGACAAGAAGTGACCCATCGATGGAGGGTCATAATGATTTCCTCATCATCGACACGAAACAAGGAATAAAGTGGAATGAAATGAGTATGATCAAAGACTGTAACAATGGTTCAGACAATGCACAGGTAAATAACTGCAGATAGGACTTTGCTTGAACATATTGGTGACACGACTCCAGAGTGTGGAAGCATTTGACTCAACATAGGACCAAGGGTCATAATGACGAAGTGGAATAATCAAATGAGAGGCAAAATGGATTACCCAAACCTAGAAGGACAAGTGACTAAGTGAGGATGTTCCAAACCCGACATGAGAAACATATGAGTATCATGTTCAAGAGTGACATGCTACCTATACAAGAGATGTTTCACATTCATTTTTCCCCCATTATTTCTAGTGAGTACCTTTTTATTTTTACACACTTGAAGAGGATACCATATGCTTGTCATATAAGTTCATCTTGCAGATGTATCCATCCTAGAAAGTTTTACGAGTCCTAGGAAGGAGAAACTCAGTCTCATCATGGTGACAAGTATTTCTTCGTTTAATTTTAATGAGTCTGACGTAAGAATAACTCAGTATATTTTTCATATTTAGAGAGTTTGAAAAAGAGATGAAAAGGAAAACTCCATAATGTCCCTTTTCGTAATTTGTTTCTCGAATCTGAAAAGGTAGAAAACAATATTCGAGAGAACCTCCTAGCCATGTTCGACTAAGGTGTTCATTTTTCGTACAATAGTCTATCTCAATAGGGAAAAGGGTTAAATTTATACTGAGTAGACATCATTTAATTTATTTTTACGAGTTCGAAATGATAAGTACTCAAAAATCTTTTCATTTTTCAGGAGTCAGAAAAGCGTTGAAAGATGACTTTTCCTAGAGGAACGAGTGGTTTAAAATGATAGCAACTGGTTTCAGTAATGATGGAACAAATCAAAACATGTAATGGTCAAGAGGTTGGCTAATAAGACCACTCATCACAGATGTTCCTCGGGCAAGGGTAAAACAACTAAGTGAAAGCATATGATCGACCAAAGAGATGGTGACGTTGGAATGAAAAAACCAAGGCTCATCTGGAAAAAATCGGCTGATAAAAACAACAATCATGAGATTTAAAATGGGAATGGTTTCATTTTTACACAAGCTTGAAACATGGGAAACTATGCTTGAGTATATTTAAGGATTGGTTTCATTTTTGACAAGCTTGAAACATAAGAAAAACTATGCTTGTCCAATTGGTTTCATTTTTACACAAGCTTGAAACAAAGATAAACCATTCTTGAGATAAGTTTGCATGCCCCCAACATAATGATTCAATTCGAGGTACATGCCCCCCAAGCTTCATTTCATTCACCTACGTAGACTACTCATTACTAACAAGTGGATAGAATGAAGGTTCACTTATGAGATCAAGTAAAAGTCTCAACTGGTATTTTACGAGATCTAATCAAAGACTCAAATTTGAAGGGGATTTGTTTCATTGTTTAATGAGCTTGACATAGGAAAAGAACCATGCTCATGACATCTCTTTTCATGTTTAACAAGCTTGACAAAATTAAAGAACTATTCTTATGAAGACCTATTTTATTTTTTAACGAGGTTGAGATAGTAAAAGAACTATCCTCATAGGGACCTATTTCATTTTTTAATGAGGTTGACATAATAAAAGAACTATCCTCAAGGGGACATATTTCATTATTTAGTGAGGTTGACATAGTAAAAGAACTATCCTCATGACCCATGTTTCATTTTTTAAGGAGCTTGACACTGGACAGGGAACTCTGCTCCATATCCCTTGTTTCATTTTTTAAGGAGCTTCACACAAGACAAGGAACTTTGATCCAAACCACTTGTTTCATTTTTTAAGGAGCTTAAAAAAAGACAAGGAACTCTGCTCCAAACCATTGATCACAAACCATCGATTCCAAGAGGTTCTCATCAGATGGGAGAACAACAATCTAGAAGGGATACATGTCCAGTGATCCAAATGAAAAATCGGGCTCCAATGCCCCTAGTACATGATGTACTACATCACCTACTAGATCATCAGTAGATGTGGGCATGGAACAGGTGGCCATGTAATTAATCTGTGGTGGGGGTGATAAATAAGAACCACTTAGGGATGATGGTTGATTGGGAGTTGATTCAGGACCAATGAATGTAAGCTGATCAATGATCACAATACTTCATTCATGTAGGAAACACATCACTCGAAAGAGAGAAGAAACAAGGGCTCCCATGACATAAACATAGTCACGGTGAAGGAGTAGATTAAAATCAAAAGGGCCTTGGACAACCATCACGTCTATATAGACATTCTTTCCTCCCAAAGTAATAAGAAACTTAGGAAGGATCCCTAACGATTGACTGGTTCCTTTGTTAAAAGCTAACAGATTCTGGGTGACGGGGACAAGCTGAGGAGAACCTACAGCTTGTCAAGTAGTTGAGGATGGAATGTTAACATATGCACTCTCATCTATGACAGTGATAGGTACGAACATATGGTAAGCATGTACTTGTTGTGGCCACCAACAACCCCCCTCCTTATTTAGTATTAGCAATAACACTAGGTAAGTGGGGACCCTTAGTAAAAATTCAAAAATTCAATTAAAACTCATGTATTTTACTCCTTAAGAAAACATCACATCACGTGAAGAAGATAGGACATTTCCTTATGAGTAAAATGATAAACTGCGAAAGTGTGACGCGAATTCCATCGCATCGCATACATTAAGAAACACTCATATTGGAATAACCTTAAAAAATTTCCGATGGCCGATATGCGATATCGCATATCGCAATATCGCATAAAAAACACATAACCATTTAACGATTATAACAATCTTGCGATAGCGTGATACTGCGATCTGCGATCTTGTGATCACGCGATACAACAATCTGCGATTCTGCGATAAGCGCGATCGAGCAACCCTGCGATAACACATCTTAATGAAAAATGCGATAATGCGATGCGAATCGCAGAAACTGTCCATCGCAGATTTTCCACGGCTCAACAAATTTCAAGAAAAGCTGTCCATAAACCAAAAAGTGGATACGCGCTTTAATGAAAATTAATGAATGATACGCCAAGTGTTAATGAAAGACAATTTTGTGTTTTTCGAAGAGTTAGTTCACGTCAAGTGGCATGTTTTTGTACATTCGTAGAGCTTAGAGCTTTCTTGTCAAATTTTATTATCATTACTCTCTCCTCATGTGTGAACTGCAGGAACGAAAAATAGAAACAACATGAAGCAATGTGCAGGAAGCAATAAAGGAAAAGGGTAAAGTTCAAATGCTCGGAAACAGAGAAGACATGCCCTCATGAACGGATATCGCATGCAACAGAGCCGCAAATTCACAGAGTACTGCTGAGCTATCCATTACAGATCTTTCAGTCACAGCCATGGTTGAATGAGTAGTTGAACAATGCTGCTATCAACAGGGGATTTAACTCTCAAGGTCAGAAGCTCACGAAAGTTGTATGTTTACAAAATTTTGAAGCTTATACCCGGTGAAGGAAAAGGCGCTAAAGGCGAAAAACGCACCAGAAAGGCCTGAATCAAAGAACGGAGGCAGTTTCTGATGCGCGATTAGCACCGCATCACTGAGAAAATTGCTCAAAAAGCAAAGTCCCTAACTGCCCAGTCACTCGTAAGCCCGGAAAATGCAAGAAAGCAAAGGCAGAAGCAATTCAAGGATTAACCAAGTGGAACTTGGATTATTACTGGGCATACACAGTAAATCCACATAGCGAGAGGAAGATTCTCAAGTATATCTTCTATTTTACTGAAAAGATGGTGCCAGCTCTTACCATTTCTGTTTGCTTAGCTCAACCAAAAGCGGAAGACAGTCAGCCGACTCTACCCAGGCAAATATTGAATGCTCGCAACATTAAGGAGCAAATGCAGAAATAGTTAGATATTAGATTTAATTTTTAGAAATAGTTTTGCTTAGAAAAAGGGCGGTCATTTAAACCGTATCCTGAATCTGTGTAATTAAGCTATTTAGTTAGTAGTATTTAAACCCTTCTCATGCATTTAGAGAGGGGTCCAGAAATTTATCAAAAACTTGTCCTCAAAACATGCACTTTTGCACCCTCAGAGGAGGTTTTGGTGAATGAATGGATCAAGATTTATTGATGTTTGCATTTGACATCTGCTACTGATGTTGCACTTTTGTACTCTTAGTAGATGTTAGAGCAAGGAGAGATAAATCATTGTTGCTTGAAGCTTATGAGTAGGACCAGTCATAAATGGTACTTTTATCTCTTGACCATTTCTGCTTATATGTTAAAGTGATATACAGTTTTTAGTTGCTTATGTATTATTGCATGAATGCTTGAGTTAGCATTTGGCACTTTTGTACGGTGGTAGCTATTTATTTATGTATAATGTATGAATAGCTCATTATGCGATATGCTATTCACAACTGTTTCCCCTAACTTTTTATGCGAAGTGGTTCATCTTAATTGATTTCCTTTCTTATAATCGCTGAATGATCTTTATTACCAGTTGTTATTTGAAATCTCTTTAGATCGCATAATAGAAGAATTACATCCCGGGTTAGCATAGATTTAGATGTGATGTTTATTAGATTACAATAGAATAGAATTAGATTAAAGTTTGAATTATAATAGCTTAGATAGGAATTGTTAGATCAGCAACATCGAATTCTACACACACACACACAGATTGGGAAACTGGTCCCATTATCCCCAGTCGGACCCGCTATACCAAACGGATAAGGAGCTGCCAACCAAGGTCCGGACTGGGCGAGTATCCCCCTTGTTGTCAACCCGATTTTCGGGGCTTCAACATATTTGGGCTAGAAGGAGGGCACAAACTATGAATGGCAAGTAAATCCAAATCTGAATACCATTCTGAGAGTAAATCGCCCTCATCATCTCCCCCGACTTCCCCATTACATTTAAATCCAGAGTCAGAAGTAGCTCGAGTATCAATCACTACTACACACCCTGATATTTCAAAACAATCTACCGTTGAACTTCCTGAAGTCGAATCCCTGATTCACAAACTTGAACGATTTTCCGTTTCTCCTCAGAAGTCTGATAAATCTCAAGGCAGCGTGACTTCGCAGTACAACCCTGCTCATCCCCTGACTAGGCTAAAGAGTGAAAAGTTTGGCGTCCAGCCAACCGAATTACCTCTTCCCACCAGGAAAAGAGCGAGGAAATCGCCGCAAGAGTCTGACAGTGAGACTCTTTCGTCAGCATCGTCCATCTCAACTACTTCATCGCGAAGTCAACCATCCACACCTCCACTCCAGATCATCGTCCATCCGTCCACTGGAACCCCCACAACCCCTCTTCAATCATCTACAATCGTAGTATCCTCATCCTCCCAGCCACAGGGATCACCTTTTCCTCTGTTAGCAGTTCAACAATGGCCCAGTCTCCATGGAATAACCCTGGGGAAGTCTTAATGCCTGCACCCTTGAGTCAAATATCGGCCCATCGTGAGAAATGGCTGCCTAAATTCAATCCCGAGGCAGGCATGCTAGCAGAAGAGCACATAAACAACTTCATGCTTTCCATCAATCTCAATGGAGTTACTAATGAAGATGTTGTTGTTCGGCTTCTTCCCTATACACTGCAAGGAACAGCCGGGTCATGGTACTTTTCATTACCCTTCGGATCCATCACAAGTTGGGACATCTTCCAGGACCAATTCCTAACCAAGTTCGGTGATGACAGGTCGACGGCAATGTTAATCAATGACCTATCCAATCTCAAAGTCGAAGCTAGAGAGCCTATCAAGGATTTCAATTTACGGTTCAACAAAATTCCTACTGCTTCCCAGCCCAGCGAAGAAGTATGATGTGAATGGTATATTACCGCTCTGCCATCAAACATAGCAATCTTCGTGGATAGGGCAAATAAAATAACCTGAGCTGATAACATGAAAGAGGCGATCGCAGTAGAGAAACGAATAATAGCCCTTGAAAAGAGATTCGCGATAGAGGAACGTAAGTCCAAAAAAGTCACCTTCAAGGAAGACTCCAAGAAGAAACAAGCAAAGATCCTTTTGATTTGGAAGGATTGCAGAAAGTTCTAAAGACCATGTCCAATGAGATGGTCGACATAAAAAAGCAAGTAGCAGAAACCTCTTCGAAAAAGCCCTATAGAGCTTTTAAAAGAGGTCGTTCAATGGATGCAAAGCCACCCAATGCCATTTCAAATGCTGAATCCGAGGAAGAGGAAGAGGAAATTGCCACTGAAGGGCAAACCGATGACGAAGAAGTTGTGGAATTACAAGGAATGTGGGATTTCATCCTCCCACAAGAAGAAGATCAAGAAGTATTTCCAGTTAGCACACGAAGCAAAAATTAGCTTGATCCTCTCCAAACTACCCCTAAGCCGAAGAGCGCAAGCTCTGCAACGAAGGATAAAGTCGCAACAAAGAAAACGACATCTAAAGCGACTCAAACTAGCCCAGTCCAAGAAGATGAAACGACTCCATCTAAAACACTGATAGTGTCGGATGAAATGGAGTACAATATTATTGATGACATGAAGAAGACTAGGGCTAATGTCACCCTTTACGAACTGAGCAAGTTGAAACATCAACAAAAGATAATGATGAAAGAATTACATGCCGTGCCAGTTGCACCTTTGCCTGCCGCTGTACTTTCTCAAGCTTCCCATAAAATGGGAAGACCTCCAACTAATGCGATCAATAAGATTGATCCAAATGACATCGCCTTAATTGGAGGAAGATCAAGATCTCACACTCCCTCGTTTCTCCTTACTTATGAAATCTTCAATAAAAATGTGCACAATTGTTTGGTAGATTCGGTGCTTCATCGAATATTTTACCCCAATCTATATGTGCCAAGTTAAATGTTCAACCACAGAAATCCGCAGTGCACATAGTTCAGCTAGATCGATCTCAAGTTGAAGTGATTGGCGAACTAAATCAAGTAACCATAAGATTGTCATCCAACCCTAAGGTATGTCAGGTTATTGAAATTCTAGTTTCCGATATCCCAGAATTCTATGGCTTAATTCTTAGCAGGGATTGGTAAGAAAAACTCCATGGATACTTCGCAACTGACTGGTCGCACATGTGGCTGCCCTACAACGGTAAACCGAATCAAATACAAGTTGAACGAGAGCTACACCAGAAGTACATAGTAACGGAGTTAGAGGGAGAAAATGAACCAGTAGCGTATAACAGCAACATCACTGGCAATTACTCGGTAGATTCTTTCCTCGGCAATTTCAATGCTCATGCGTCACCCTATTTAGAACACTCTGTTTTGTCCCAAGTCGAAAATTTTTCTCGAACTGATAGTTCGAAATGTATCAATTTTTTAGATAAACCTGTAAATAAATCTTTGTTTTGGAAATTATTTTTTGATGGTTCTAGATCTAATGAAGGAGCGGGAGCAAGATGCGTTCTGATTAGTCCAGAAGGAGATAAGATCATGCTCACATGCAGACTCGAATTCGATTGCACAAACAATACAGCAGAATACGAGGCTTTGGTTCAAGGCCTGTACAAAGCAATCGGGTTAGACATCAAGTATCTTCAAGTTTTTGGAGACTCTGAGATTGTGGTTAAACAAGTACGTAACACTATACATTGCTTATCAGGTCATTTAAAACACTATCAATCCTTAGTACAAGATCTGACTGAGCATTTCATAGCGTTTAATATTTCTTCAATCCCCAGACTCCAAAACGCAAGTGCAGACCTTTTGGCTAACGTAGCTTCTAAGCTTATTCCCTCAGAAGATTTTAGTCCAGATAGATTCCCAATAGAATTAATCTTTAGACCGTCCATTCCTAACAACATCACAAATTGGAGAGTATTCAATGATGATCCTGATATTGTAAATTTCCTCACGTCTGAAGGATCCTATTCCAATCAAATAATTGACGAAGACCAGCACGATCAACAATTGCAACAAAATATCACTAATAATGCTATACCTAAGTCGGTGGTCAAGTTAGAAGACTTATACAATATGAAAGATCGGTTTAAGAGGTCTACCAAATCAAAACTCTACATTTCAACCTTGAACTACGAATTAGTAAACCTAGGGACCGATGCTAAACCACAAAACATTAATCTAGGCCTCCGCCTAGCCCCTGAAGAGAAACTAGCGTATATTCGTCTTTTGAGACAGTATAAAAATGTTTTTGCCTGGAATTATGATGAGATGAAAACATACGACACTTCTATCATCCAGCATACTATTCCCATGATCGATAATGAAAAACCTGTCCAACAAAAGTTGAGAAAGATCCACCCCAATTTAGAAAATCAGATAAAAACTGAGCTCAATAAGTTACTAAAAGCCAGGATAATCTTTCCCGTGAGACATTCCAAATGGGTCTCCAATATGGTACCCGTTAGAAAGAAAAACAGAGATATTAGGATTTGCATTGACTTTCGAAACCTTAACAAAGCCTGTCAAAAAGACAATTTTCCTCTTCCACCTATGGAGCAGATACTGCAAGCAATGGCGGGCTCAGAATTAATGTCTTTCTTGGATGGATTTTCAGGATACAATCAAGTGTTGGTACATCCTGATGATCAGTTGAAAACCACATTCAGAACTAAATGGGGCACATATGCATATCGGAAGATGCCATTTGGTTTGATTAATGTTGGTGCCACATTTCAGAGCGCCATGGACATCGCATTCAAAGGTTTAGTCAATAAATCTGTAGTAATTTATTTGGATGATATAACAATGTACTCGAAGAAGCGAAGTGACCATCTCAAAGACCTGAAACAAATCTTTCAACGATGTTTAAGGTATGGAATTTCACTTAACCCAAAGAAATCTTTTTCGCACTAAGTGAAGGGAAACTTCTAGGATTCATAGTGTCAAAATCTGGTATTCACATTGATCCCGATAAAATCAGAGAAATTTCTGAAATATCCCTACCTCATAACAAAAAAGCCATGCAATCTTTCCTTGGTCAAATCAATTTTGTAAAGAGATTCGTTCTAGATTTTTCACGAATCGTGTCTCCTTTGCAAACCATGATTAAAAAGAATTCAAATTTTAAATGGGGTCAAGATGAACATGAAGCATTCAACTTGATCAAGCAAGCTATTATTAATGCTCCATCTTTAGCGACTCCGAATTTTTCAGAACCTTTTATTTTATACACATTTGCCTCAGATAAGTCATATGCTGTGATTCTGACTCAAGCAAATCAAGAAAAAGCGGAAGCTCCAATTGCGTTTTTTAGCTCAAATTTACAGGGTGCTGAACTCAATTATTCAGACGTGGAGAAACAGGCTTATGTTGTTTTCAAAGCGGTCAAATACTTCAGACCTTTCTTACTTAAAATCCATACTAAGATCATAGTACTGTTTCCAGCGGTAAGGAATCTTCTAGTACAGAAAGATGTGGGTGAGAAAAGGGCCAATTGGGTTACTGCCTTACAGGAATATGACCTTGAGATCAAACCAGCAAACATTGTAAGAGGTCAAGGCTTCTGCAAAATGCTGGCCGGAGCATCGCAAATTTCTGAAATTCCATCTGAAGAGGTACAAATGTGTGAGGTAAGCCTAAACGATGCAAAATCACTATATGCTGATAGCATTTATTATCTTAAGAACGGGTATGCTCCTTCACACCTTGACCATACTAAGAAAAGAGCCCTAAGGTTGAAAGCTAAGCAATATCAGCTCATAAATGATATTCTTTTTAGAAAAAATTATGATTCTGTTCCTCTTAGGTGTCTTGAGAAAGCTGAAGCTGAAAAAATCTTGCAGGAACTCCACGATGGGCCGACAGGTGGACACTACGCTGGAGATGCTACTGCACATAAAATCTTACGCGCAGGATATTACTAGCCCATGCTGTTTAAAAACTCGCACAGTTACGTGAGAAGATGTCAAGTCTGCCAAACTACTGCTGGAAGACAAAAGAAGCCGTCCCTACCACTACAGCCGATAAACATCGAGCAACCTTTCAGTCAGTGGGGCTTGGACATAATAGGTGAGATCGTTCCTCACTCTTCTAAGCAGCATAGATACATCCTCACGGCAACAGATTATTTTACTAAATGGGTAGAAGCAGTTCCGCTCAAGACAGCTAATTCTGAAAATATCATTGAGTTCATAGATCAATTTATAATCACTAGGTTTGGATTTCCATCCGCTTTAATGTTTGATAATGCATCATACTTTTCTGGAAATGCAATGACTGAATTTGCACTTAAAAGAGGATTCAAACTTAAATATTCGACCAATTACTATCCGCAAGGTAATGGGTTAGCTGAGTCAACAAATAAAAATCTAATCAGGATTATTAAAAGAACAGTTGACCAAAATCAAAAGAATTGGCACAAGGCTTTGATATATGCTTTATGGGCAAATAGGATAATGCAAAAAGCTTCTATCGACACTTCTCCCTTTAATTTAGTTTATGGGAAAGAAGTGGTTCTTCCAACTCACTTAGCCATTCCCTCTTTGTCTTTAGTACAATACATTGATGAAGTACCTGCTTCCTCCTTACAGCTAAGACAAATGGAAATAATGAAATTAGAAGAACGACGAGAACAAGCTAAGAAAACGCATGCTCATCATCAAGCACTAGTAAAATCCTCTTTTGATTCAAACATAATTACCAGAAAAGATTTTCAGATGGGAGATTTAGTTTTAAAGTGGGACAAGGCTCATGAAGAAAAGGGCAAACATACAAAATTTCAAAGGATGTGGCTTGGTCCTTTTCAGATTGTTGAAGTCATAGGTCCATCAACATTTGTGTTACAGGATTTAGTAGGTAAGAGGGATCCTTTACCTGTTAATGGACAAATTCTCAAGAAATATTTTCCATAGAAGATTATTCTTCTATTTTTGTAGAATAGTTTTTCTTTTCATAATAAAACCAGTTGTGAGTGGTTACATTAGGTATTTACGAAAAAGACACCAATTCTCTTTCAGATTTTGAACTTTTCGCTTGTATAAATAGCAAATCTTTTTGAAAATTGATCTTTATTATTGACAGATACAGTTAAAAACTTTAACCTAGATATGATACTAGTTTCAACTTCAAAGAATTTGATGAAAGCAACCTTTAGTGAAGAAATTGTTTTATCTCAATACAATGAAAGGTATCAATAACAAAATAAAGATTCTTTGTAGAACAGCTGTTTCCAAAAACTCTATTATTGTCGTCCAGAGCTATCTTAAGGAAACAATGACTTCCTCCCTGCTAAGGAAAATCGCAGCTTTCAGAGGAATAATCCAAGGATACACTTTATCTTGAAGAATGAGAGGTCTCATCACGAGCCGGCTTATCATTATCATAGATATTATAACTTGCTGACGTTGCCAATACTGTCCACCACAACAGGGCAATGACTCAAGATTGTTGCAATCAAAAGACAAGGGGTCTCATCACGAGCCAACTTGTTCAGCAAAGTTATAAATCAAGTGAGTGATTGTGTCATAATTTGGCTACCAAACCAAGACATTGTTCTTTAAGAATAAAAAAGAAAATCAAAGCAATAAGTGTGGATATGGATTTTTTCTTTGAAAGTTGTAGGTCACCTTAAGTAGGATACAGGATCATTGCTGGGTAACAAGTAACCCTGTCGAGGCTATAAACGCCTGCGGGCAGCAGAGGCTCTACCTACGACAAATGAGCATATTTCAAACTGGTTTACAGAGGAGACTTTATTTTATCTTTACGAGACCAAGTAATGGATGATGTAAATACAAGGACTAGCCTGAGGAAGCAAATAATTAGAGTAGAAGGAAATTGAAACAAAATATCATTGACAGTTTAGAGCATAATGTACTCTATCTTTCCATAACAAAGTTTAATTTTCTAAAAAAAATTCCATTTTGGAAGTTTGAAAAATTCAATAGAAAAGCAGAGATAACTGGTTCTTCCAAGTGAATCGCCAATTGTTGTGGCCACCAACGACCCCCCTCCTTATTTAATATTACCAATAACACTAGGTAAGTGGGGACCCTTAGTAAAAATTCAAAAATTCAATTAAAACTCATGTATTTTACTCCTTAAGAAAACATCGCATCACGCGAAGGAGATAGGACATTTCCTTATGAGTAAAATGATAAACTGCGAAAGTGCGACGCGAATTCCATCGCATCGCATACATTAAGAAACACTCATATTGGAATAACCTTAAAAAATCGTCGATGGCCGATATGCGATATCGCATATCGCAATATCGCATAAAAAACACATAACCATTTAACGATTATAACAATCTTGCGATAGCGTGATACTGCGATCTGCGATCTTGCGATCACGCGATACAGTGATCTGCAATTCTGCGATAAGCGCGATCAGGCAACCCTGCGATAACACATCTTAATGAAAAATGCGATAATGCGATGCGAATCGCAGAAACTGTCCATCGCAGATTTTCCCCGGCTCAACATTCAAGAAAAGCTGTCCATAAACCAAAAATTGGATACGCGCTTTAATGAAAATTAATGAATGATACGCCAAGTGTTAATGAAAGACAATTTTGTGTTTTTCGAAGAGTTAGTTCACGTCAGGTGGCATGTTTTTGTACATCCGTAGAGCTTAGAGCTTTCTTGTCAATTTTTATTATCATTACTCTCTCCTCATGTGTGAACTGCAGGAACGAAAAACAGAAACAACATGAAGCAATGTGCATGAAGCAATAAAGGAAAAGGGTAAAGTTCCAATGCTCGGAAACAGAGAAGAGATTCCCTCATGAATGGATATCACATGCAACAGAGCCGCAAATTCACAGAGTGTTGCTGAGCTATCCATTACAGATCTTTCAGTCACAGCCATGGTTGAATGAGTAGTTGAACAATGCTGCTATCAACAGGTGATTTAACGCTCAAGGTCAGAAGCTCACGAAAGCAGTATGTTTACAAAATTTTGAAGCTTATACCTGGTGAAGGAAAAGGCGCTAAAGGCGAAAAACGCACCAGAAAGGCCCGGATCAAAGAACGGAGGCAGTTTCCGATGCGCGATTAGCACCGCATCGCTGAGAAAATTGCTCAAAAAGCAAAGTCCCTAACTGCTCAGTCACTCGAAAGCCCGGAAAACGCAAGAAAGAAAAGGTAGAAGCAATTCAAGGATTAACCAAGTGGAACTTAGATTATTACTGGGCATACACAGTAAATCCACATAGCTAGAGGATGATTCTCAAAGTATATCTTCTATTTTGCTGAAAAGATGGTGCCAACTCTTACCATTTCTGTTTGCTTAGCTCAACCAAAAGCGGAAGACAGTCAGCCGACTCTACCCATGCAAATATTGAATGCTCGCAACATTAAGGAGAAAATGCAGAAATAGTTAGATATTAAATTTAATTTTTAGAAATAGTTTTTCTTAGAAAAAGCGTGATCATTTAAACCATATCCTGAATCTGTGTAATTAAGTTATTTAGTTAGTAGTATTTAAACCCTTCTCGTGCATTTAGAGAGTGGTCCAGAAATTTATCAAAAACTTGTCCTCAGAACATGCACTTTTGCACCCTCAGAGGAGGTTTTGGTGAATGAATGGATCAAGATTTATTGATGTTTGCATTTTATATCTGCTACTGATGTTGCACTTTTGTACTCTTAGTAGATGTTAGAGCAAGGAGAGATAAATCACTGTTGCTTGAAGCTTATGAGTAGGACCAGTCATAAATGGTACTTTTATCTCTTGACCGTTTCTGCTTATATGTTAAAGTGATATACAGTTTTTAGTTGTTTATGTATTATTGCATGAATGCTTGAGTTATCATTTGGCACTTTTGTACGGTGGTAGCTATTTATTTATGTATAATGTATGAATAGCTCATTATGCGATATGCTGTTCACAAATGTCTCGCCTAAATTTTTATGCGAAGTGGTTCATCTTAATTGATTTCCTTTCTTATAATCGCTGAATGATCTTTATTACCAGTTGTTATTTGAAATCTCTTTAGATCGCATAATAGAAGAATTACATCCTGGGTTAGCATAGATTTAGATGTGTTGTTTATTAGATTACAATAGAATAGAATTAGATTAAAGTTTGAATTAGAATAGCTTAGATAGGAATTGTTAGATCAGCAACATCGAATTCTACACACACACACATAGATTGGGAAATTGGTCCCATTATCCCCAATCGGACCCGCTATACCAAACGGATAAGGAGCTGCCAACCAAGGTCCAGACTGGGCGGGTATCCCCCTTGTTGTCGACCCGATTTTCGGGGCTTCAACAGTACTGTAATATTGAAAGGAACATAAGACGGAAGACGATATCTCGCCAGTCGACTCCAATGAAAAGAAGTGACTAAACTACTCAGAGGAGGTGTCGTAGGAACATGAGAACTCCCCTCTTGCACTAGGGGAATAAGAGAACTACTCTCATGCACCCCAGGAACGTGAGGATTTCCCTCCATTTCATTCGAAACTAAATAAACCAGAAGAACCTGAGTAGTACGAGGTTCACTCTCTACCGGAAAGGTACAGTTGACTGAAGGTGGAGTTAAGTCTACCATTTTCTCAACCAATGGATGATCGAGAATAGACTCATGAGACTTACCTTCAGAGAGAGTGGGGTTGACCAAAGATGAATTTTGATCAATCACTGGATCAACTAGTGAAGGATGAGGGGAAAGCTTTTGATACCCTGTCAGAAGACGAGGTTCAGAAGCTGTAAGGTTTTCCAACTATTTGGAGGCTTCATCCATAAGAGGACAAAGGTGAATGGGATGATTACCTTCACACAACTTACACAGAAATTTATTTTTTCCCTTTTTTCCATGAGATTTATTATTACTAGTTGAAGGTTTATCACCAGTATGATTGCCAGAGGCTGATGACAAAGGTCGATGTGAACCTGTAAACCGCACTTCTAAAACCTTAAGAATACCAAGACAATTCCAAAGAAGTTGGTCACCCTTACATAACATGCAAGGGAATTTTACTTTATGGGCCCGGTTGGAAGAATTTTCTTCATTATTTGCATCGGTAGCAATGGCTGCTTGGTTGCCCCCTTGATTATCTTCTTCTTCTTCTTCGTCTTCTTATTCTTCTTCTTAGCCTCCTGGTTACTAGAATCCATACTTTCACTAAGCGAAGAGGAAGAACAAGGTGAAGAAATAGGTGAAGAAGGTGAGGGGTCAAATTTAGGATCAACATGAGGTTGATGTTGTTGGAGGAGAACTTGGTTGAAAAGAAGTTTTGACACTTGGAGCCACCGAGGTCGAAAATAACCAAATTGGCAAACCAGTGGTCAATCCAGGAAGGGACAACATTGCCATATACAAAGCACCAGTATTTCCAAAAGAAGGAAAAGGACTAGGATTCCCATCAAAGGGGTTTCCTTGACTGGTAGACTAAGGTTATGTTGCCATTGGTATCAACCTATGATCTACTAAGGATTATTTCCACAGGAAGGATGTTGTTCGACGGTCAATTAATTTTAGAATTTGAAACAAAAACTTTGCCTTTTCATGTTTTAAGAGTCAAGAAAAGGACGAAAAGGTGACTCTAGTCGGTTTCGTTGGTTTAATGAGCTTGAAAGGACAAGTGCTCGATGATATTTTCAAATTTAAGGAGTTTGAAAAGATCGAAATGACCACTCAGGTAACTCTAGGTAAAAACGAGTACCAAGTAACCGTGAACTGCAATATACACCTTAGCAAATAAATTTACCAAGGACTTGACGTACCTGCAATCAATCTCCCTGAATGTTATGTTCAATGTATCACATTTACAGGGTGGAAGACTAGGATTCCTATGGATAAAGGTTTGTAACCTATGAGGGTCTCCCTATATATACTTGACGATATGGGGAGCACAAGTCTATGCTAGCGTTGTCTAATGCAAGAGAGAATGACAGCTGCTGAGTTTTATAGACGTCGGAACACGTCTCTAGCTTAGACCACTAAGTATGAACGTTAATGTTTCAAATTCTCCTTAGATTAATTGATAGATTTTAAAGTTAATCTTGAAATTATGTTTCGATTTCAAGGCCTTAACGATGTCACATGTTCCTAAAATGCAGCTAAATGATGAAATTGAAATCCTTTCATTTGATGAAGGCTACCTATTTAGGGAAGATAAACACCCAAATCATGCATCAAACAAGCTACAATGCATCAATGACAATTTTCCAATGCAATAAAATGAAATATAATCTTTCATTCTACTAACAAATGCAATGTCATAGAAATCAAAAATCTTTTTCTTTTCGCTAAAGATGCAATCAAGGAAACTAGTGCAAAAGAGAAAAAGAGAATGCAAACAACTCAATAATCATGAGAATCTCTTTCACATTAATTATTTTGAATGCAACAAATGCTTCTAAAACTACTTAAAAGATAAATACTTTCACTTTCGCTTTTCGAAACACAAAATTCAAAGCAAACACTTATTCTTAGTTTAATCAAAACAAACAATTTTGTAATTTGTTGCTTGCCAAATGGAACTAAAGTTACTTTCAAAGCATTTACTCAATTTGACACTAATGAAAACAACTTAATACCCAAGAACCAAAAGTGATTTTCAAAAGATGCCCAAACACAAAAAGACTCTTTGAACAAGGGTAATTGATCTCTGAAGAGAAGACCAATGAGTGAATGAAGGATGACTTAGAAGTCCTAGAAACCCTAGAAGGCAAATCAAGCTCCAAACACACTTAAACCAAATCAAGAGGAAATTGTAATCAGACAAACATGTCAAGCAAGACAAGGACACTAAAATCACACTGGTAAGCCACTGACAGAAGGCAAAATACTGAAAACAAGAAGACAAACCCTAATTTTCTTTAACCTCTAATATCATCGCACCTATTAAAAGAAAAGCAGTGATCATTGCTATTGTAATCAACATATCTGCGATGTCATCATGACTATCAGGGACAAAATCATGATGGTCGTGAAAGATAAAGAAAAACAAAAGATCTTCAAGAGTAGCATAAATTAAGAACCTTCAAGCGATTACCAGAAAGTGAAAATAGTTAAAGAAAAGTAAACAAGTCTGGGAATGGAAGGTTGGTCAAACTCATAACAAAAGCAAGGCAAAGGATTGAATGGAAAGGATCATATGCTTCCCAGTGGAGTCACCATTTTTTTGTCTAGGTAAATCCTCTCTACGGACAGAGACAGCCCCTCTAGCCCAATCAGTGGGTCTAGCAACTGAAGTGACAATCTACCAGACACTTTCCTAAGTTACAATTGAAAAGAGAGACGAAGAATATGGCCTACCTCGTTCTGATGCTATCTTGATCTCCTTCGTTGAAGACCTTGAATCACTTGTGTCATGGGCTCATTCTTACTTCTTACATCGTTTATGCACCTGCACAGGAGATCAAGACACAATAAGGAATGTAAATACAAATAGCATATTCAAAAGTAACTTACTTAACTGATCAAGGAATGTTAAGCTAAATGATACATGAGCATACACATTTAGGGAAAATGAACCAGCAGTTGTATATTAATAGAAAATAAGGGGAAACATACAACCAATCCTTGATGTTTATAGGCTCTCCTTGAATGAATATCCAAGTCCAAGCTAAGCTCTCCAAGCACTCCTTCTCCAAGCTAAACGAGTAGTACATAGGCACAATCTTAGCATAAGGGTGCAAATAGACATAGACCAACTAGACCAACCATTTGGGAATGTGTTGATGGTGCTGGACCCGCCAACATGTCAGGGGATCTCCCCGATAAGGAGTCCCAATTAGACCTCAGACTGTTTGGTGTAGGAGTCCCAGAAATGGGACGTATGGTATTGCTTTGACCACGGTTTTGAACAGAGGCAACTAAGATGTCCATGTTGGTAGCAAGGGTGTGACAATTGCGATGAGGCAAGGAAAGTGCATGAACAGTTTTAACACGCGAAAATTGGGGTGAGTGCGCCCCTTGGAAACCTATGATAGCATGCGGCTTGGAAGGGAACACACGAGTGAAGGTGCATCACAAACTGGAAAGCAAGTTAGCTAAAAATCCAAAGCGATGGTTAAATCAATAGCACATTTCAGTAAAATTCATACATACTTATACAGAATAGTCCATACATGCATGCGTAAGAAAACAGATAAATATATCATTTAGAGTAAACAATATAGCTGGAATAAAATACAACATATGCATGAAACGTGTTGGCTCCGTTATATTAAGAAGTGTAAGTTCCAGTCATACAATACATGCATGTCCAACCACTAGTTCCGACAATGGAAAGTTATAGTCATTGCCATCATATAACTCTTGTTAAATAATATTATTATAATAAATTAATACTAAAATTAAATTAAATGAAATGAAACATAACATTAAATAATTGATAATATGATATTTTTATTTGTAAAATAAAAAATCAGCATTCATTTAAATATTTAAATTTATAAAAATAACCTACTTTATCTCTTAATATCTAAAAGAAAATTATAATGACTTAAACAAGGTATATAGAGCTCCTAAAAAGTATGCCAAATTTCCTTGGAATACATGGAGTTTCTTGCCATAAAGAAGTATTTATTTTAAAGAACCTTGGGTGTGCTTTTTTTTAACTAAAATTGTTCTTATTATAAGGAGATTTATTTTATTTTTAATTATGATTTTTATAGTTTATAGTTTGACTAAAATAAAAGTTTAATAAAATTAAAATATATATTTTTTTTATACGGTAGATCTATGTATTATAAGTGTAATAATAAAAAATAATTTTAAAATTAAAATTAATAATTTAAATGTTTTATTTTTATCAAATTTTTAATTTACTAAAAAAATTATTTAATAAATAAAGAAAATTTTATTATAAAAAAAAAAAAAAAAAAATTACTTTTGAAAATTTCCAACATTTTTAATTATTTGAATATATATATATATATATATATATATATATATATATATATTTTAAAAAAAATTACAAACCCAAGCCAATTCCTCTTTAAAAAAAAAAAATCCACATTGATTTGAGGGATCTTTTACCTAACTTTCTTAAAAGTATGTAAATCATAATAAAAATTTACATTAAATAAAAGTATTAATTTTTTATATATTAATCTATTTTATACCTACCTTACCCATCATTAAAAAAAAAAAGTCTATTCAATGATTTTAAAACTTCATTTAAAAAAAATCACTAATCTCAACTTGTCTTTATATTAATTTACTAACCAATATCTCCATATTAGTTTACTAATCAATTGTTTTTATTTTCAGATGAAACAAATTTATAATAATTATTAATAAATTAAAATTAAAATTATATATATATATATATAGATAAAATAACTATAAAAGTGGTCTATAAAACAATCACACTGAAATAAATAAATAAGTAAACTCTCTTTTTACCCTAAATATTAACTCTCATATATGAAAAATTAATAAAAAAATTGAATTCTTAATAAGAAGATATTTTTCAAAAATTTAATAATTAAAAAATAAAATTTAACATCAAATTATTATAATTAAAAATAAATAAAAATTTAAGAAAACAATATTATCATAATATAATTTATTTATTATATAATTGTAAATAAAAAATAGTTATATAAACATTATAAAATAATCCAAATCTCAAATACCCCAAAACATAAAAGTATCATTAAAATTGAATTTTACACAGAGAGATTCCAAATTTTACAATACAATCCTCCATAGCCAAATCCCATTACACTAATTCAAAACTTACATAAATACATGTACATACAACAACCAGATCCTAAATCAATGGATCAAAACTGCCTAATCCTAGATAATAACTAATCTGCATGATATTCTCCTCAAGAATCTCAACTAAGCCTAACTATTTGAATTAATTACAAGATAATTCAAATCCCTGAATTCTAGCTCAAATCTTATGTAGAAGCTTTGTAAAATTACAACTAAAGGATCCTACTCCTTTGCTTGTAAACTTTTTTTGTATTTTTGGAATAAAATTCGAAGTCTTTTGTCTTCAAGCCTCATGCTCCTGCATCAGACTCCTGAGGACAAAATTCTTCATGGGCTCCTGTCCATGATCTCTTCTACAGAACTGTCCAACTTTTGTAGCATGGCATCTGTCATCTAGGTAGCATCAGCAACTGGTTGATCCTTCCACTTGATCAAATATTGAAAATACTCATGTCCTCTTGTCCTTTTAAACAATCTCTTATCTAAAATATTTTATGGTTGCAATGTCTTAGCTGTAGGTAACTGTTTTACCCAATCAACCTCTTGTTCTTCTTTGTCTTCTGTTGTATCATCTGCATTTCCACTTTCGTACGTGTACAAATCAACAACATTGAAAATTGGAGATATTCCAATATCAGGGGGTAATTCAATTTCATATGCATTTGCAGAAAATTTCCTCGAGACTTTGCATGATCCAATTTTCTTAAATTTTAACTTGTTATACTCCCTTTTTGGAAATATTTCCTTCCTCAGGTGTGCCAAAACCAAATCTCCAACCTCAAAATTAACTTCTCTCTTCTTCAAATATGCTATGCTCTTGTACTTTATGTTGATATCCTGTCACTGTTGTTTTACCTGTTCATGTATTGCTTGAATCTCTGAAGCAAAATCTTCTCCTTTAGCACTTCTTATTTCAGCTTTTCCCAAGTCTCTTAATTCAGACACTCCTCTTGGGTGGATTCCACAAACCATATGGAATGGACTCTGCCATGTACTCCTGTTAGGAGAACCAATTATAAGCATATTCAGCATGTGCCAAAATTTGATCCCACTTTTTTGGATGTTCACCTGCAAGACTTCTCAGAAGGTTACCCAAGCTTTTGTTTACAACTTCAGTCTGTCCATCAGTTTGAGGATGATAAGATGAACTGAAACTCAGTTTAGTACCAAGTTTCTTCCACAAGGTCCTCCAGAAATGACCAACAAATCTGGTGTCTCTGTTTGAAACAATGCTCTTAGGTAACCCATGCAACCTTACAATCTCCTTAAAAAACAGATTTGCAGTGTGAGTAGCATCACTGATTTTATAACATGGAGTAAGATGTGCCATTTTAGAAAATCTGTCAACCACAACATAAATTGAATCATTTCTTCTCTGAGTTTTTGGTAAACCCAAAACAAAGTCCATACTTACCATATCCCAAGGTCTATCTGGAATAGGTAATGGAACATACAAACCTGTGTTTTGGCTCCTTCCCTTTCCATATTGACAAACTTTACAATTTTTCACATACTTCTCCACTTCAAATCTCATTTTTAGCCAGAAATAAAACCGATTCAACTGCTCATATGTCTTTTCTGCACCAAAATGTCCTCCAAGTCCACCACTATGTTTCTCCTTGATTAAATTTTCTCTCATAGAACAATTTGGTATGCGCAGTAGATTTCTTTGAAACAACAACCCTTCTTGCAAGAAAAAATCTAGCCACTTACTTTTGTTTAACAAAACAAGGATTTTACAAGCTTCAAATGCCTCTTTAAAATCTAAATCTTTCTCATATAATTCTTTAAGAAAATCAAAACCCAACACTTGAATTTTACTTTCCTAAACTAAAATGCTTTTTCTGCTTAAGGTATCTGCTACCTTATTTGATTGGCCATTTATATGTTTTAATACAAAATTAAAACTTTGAAGATATTCTACCCATTTTGCATGTTTCTGACTAAGCTTTGGTTGTTTCATAATGTACTGCAATGCATGATTCTTTGAATAAAGTATAAACTCCTTAGACATCAAGTAATGTCTCCACTTTTTTAATGACTGCACAACTGCATAAAATTCCTTATCATAAGAAGAATATTTCTTCTTTGATTCATTCAATTTTTCACTGAAATAAGCTACAGGTTTGTCCTCCTGACTTAAAACGACGCCAATAGCTTCTCCACTAGCATCACATTTCACTTGAAAATGTCTATTAAAATTAGGCAAAATTAAATTAGGTTTCTCAGTGATCTTTCTGTTCAACAGCTTGAAGTTCTTTTCTTCTTCAACGGTCTATTAAAAAGTTGTTTATCCTTGTTTATAGTGTCAATAATAGAAGCATTGATCTTACTAAAATTCCTTATGAATTTTCTATCAAAACTAGCAAGACAATGACAAATTCTTACCTAAAAAACACTTTTTATTGAAGGCCACTCTATGATTTCCTTTATCTTCTCTGGATCCATCTTTAATCCATCAGCAGAAGCAACAAAACCAAAATATACCAGCTCGTCCTTCATGAATGATCATTTCTTTAAATTTAGCAGTAACTTTTCTTGTTGTAGCTTCTGTAAGACATAATTCAAATGTCTCATATGTTCCTCTTTAGATCTGCTGTAAACTAATATATCATCTAGATATACTATTACAAATTTACCAATAAATTCTTTCAACACTTCATTCATAAGCCTCATAAATGTACTAGGAGCATTTGATAACCCAAAAGGCATTACCATCCATTCATACAGTCCTTCATTTGTTTTAAAAGAAGTTTTCCATTCATCTCCTTCTCTAATCCTTATTTGATGATACCCACTTTTTAAATCCAGCTTTGTAAAATATCTTGCTCCACTTAAACAATCCATCAAATCTTCAATTCTAGGTAAAGGAAATTTGTACCTGATTGTTATTTTGTTGATTTCTCTTGAATTAGTGCACATTCTCCAGCCTCCATCTTTCTTTGGAATTAACATTGTTGGCACTACACAAGGACTAAAACTCTCTCTAATCAGTCCTTTATCTAACAATTCCTGAACTTGTTTTCTGATTTCATCATTTTCAGTGGGAGTCATCTTGTAAGCTGCTTTATTTGGCAGATTTGCCCCTGGAATCAAATCTATATGATGACTGCTTTTTCTAATGGGTGGTTACTCATTAGGCAAATCATCTACAATGATATCACAATAATTTTCCAACATCTCTTGTATTTCAGTTGGAAAATCAGAAATTTTAGTTGAAGTAATCATTACCTTAGGTTTGCAAATCAATGCAAAATTTACCTCATCCTCTTCAATATGATGCAAGTATTCTTTTCCACTCAACAATAGAGTCTTTGCATAAGATTTTCTTGATGCATTCTCCTCTTCGATAGGTAGCAATGTATGATTAATACCATCTTTACCAAATTTGTATGTGTTCTTTTTCCCATCATGCATAGCTCCTCTGTCATACTGCCAAGGTCTTCCCAACAATATGTGACACACATCCATAGGAATTACAGCACACAAAATTTTGTCCTTGTATCTACCCAACTGTAACTCCACTTCACATTGTTCATTCACTAACAACTGATGTCCTTTTTGAAGCCATGACACATTGTAAGGTGTTGGATGTTTCTTTGTTTTTAATTTCAACTTTTCTACCACTTTTGTAGAGACCAAATTATCGATGCTGCCGCTATCAATTATCATTTGACAGTATTTTCCTTGAACCTTGCACACAGTCCTGAACAAAGTATTTCTCTATGCTGGCTCAACAACTTCCTTTGCTGGCTTTAACAAAACTTTGTTAACTACCAAAGATTCCCCTTTCTCTCGTACATTCTCTTCTTCTAGCACCTATACTGCTTCTTCTTTAGTCTGAGCAACAATTACATTTCTTTGATTTGTTCCTACGTTTTCTGGGAACTCATAGGCTCTGTGTCCCATCTTGTTACATCTGTAACATCTGATTTCTCTTCCTCTGCCTTTGCCTCTTCTTCCTCTAGAAAAACTCATTCTTCCACTTGCATCACTTTCTGTGGGTGTATGTTGACTCGAGATGCTGCTAGATCCATCTCTAGGTGTTGTGGATCTTCCTCTACCACCTTGACTTCCTCTTCCTTGGAAAGTACCTCTACTTCTGGCATATTGCTTCCTCATGAGTTTTCTTCAGCCCTCAATACCATCTGATAAGCTTCTTCTACTTTTTTAGGAAACATCACACTTATTTCATCTTGGATCTCTATTCTGAGACCATTTATATATCTTGCAACCTTCTTGTCTATATCTTGAATTTGTCCAGCTCTTATGCTCACTTTGTAAAATTCCTCTATATATTCTTTCACTGTCAAAGACCTTTGTCTAAGATTCTGCATTTGTCTATATAATGAAATTTGATAATCACTTGGCAAAACCTTACCTCTCAACTTTTCCACCATCATGTTCCAATTTTTAATTGGTTGCTTACCAAGTCTCCTTCTTTCTGTCTGCACTCCATCCCACCAAAGTCTTTCATGTCCTTTCAATTTTGTGACAACAAATTTCACTCTCTTTCCTTCTTCCATTTCTTCATAATCTAAGAATTTATCCATGTCATTAATCCAGTCTATCAACTCCTCGGGATCTAAACCTCCTGTATAAACTGAAACCTCAAGTTTGGGTTTAGATGTGGATCCCAACACTGATTTAAAGAATCTCATTTCAGGAGTAACTTCTGTAGGTTCCTCTTCTTCTGCAGCTTCAACTTCAGGCTCACTGACATCTCCAGCATCTGCATCTCTTTGATTTCCCATTTCCACTGCTTCTAATCTAGCTTGCATCTGTTTCATAGCTTCCAACACTTCAGCATTTGCAACTAGTCTTCCTCTTGTTTGACCAACACCATGTCTTCCTCCAACTCTGAAAGCCATGTTGGATTTCTTTTTTTGATCTTTGAGATCCTGCTTAGTGTCAACAGGATGCTTTGATACCACTAGTAGTGGGTTGGTTGCAAGTGTTAAGGATAATCGTTCAAAACCAGAAACGATTTCTTCAAGCTCGGGTGGAACTTCTTCTTAGGTTTCCTTTGGAGTATTAGCCATCAACCTGTAATTTTAGTTATTCTGATAAAATCAGAACTGGTTAATTTATCCGGAATATGGAAAGCTTCCACTTTTTTAACGGAATCAAAATGAAATAAAATTGCAGTTCATATCCTTATCGCGTCCGCCATTCCACAAACCTTAAGCGCATTAAATCTCCGTCATCAATCTCATTCCTAAATCCGACGGTTATTGCGTCCTCCACTCACCAACTAGTTCGGGTGATCTCCACCGTTTGATCAATCCCGCTTAATCCAACGACTGTCGCGTTATCTTACATGGAATCTTGAACGATGTATAGCAAGACGAGAGCACGCGAGAAGAGTGGTTTTCTCGTGCTACGTGTCAGCCGCTAAGGCTAGTCACGTGAATTTTAAAAATACCACTTACCACCTTGAGACTGCATGAGAAACTGCTTACACCTATAAGACCGCTCGTCTATTCTGATTAACGTTTGCACTTGTTGGCACACGATGACCATTAGATCTATTTAATCTGTCGATCGAAGGATTCATATCTTTTCCTGGGTTTCTCACAAATTTATCAGGGTTTCCTAGTTTCGCCAAGACTTAGAACTTCCGCCAAGTTTAGTATGCCAAATTTAGAATATCGCTAACTAACCTTGTGACTTCAAAATACATCCCAATTAATTTAATGCACAATGAGTGAAGATTTAGATGCGACAACGCATAGATTATACAAAATCTAATTTTAAAGGAGCCAAATTGGAAATCAACAGAACTCAGAAATATTTTGAAGGAAATTAAACCCTCCGGGATTGGCCATTCATGCACAGTATATACAGAGACACATAGAGATTCCAAATTTTACAATACAATCCTCCATAGCCAAATCCCATTACACTAATTCAAAACTTACATAAATACATGTACATACAACAACTAGATCCTACATCAATGGATCGAAATTGCCTAATCCTAGATAATAACTAATCTGCATGATATTATCCTCAAGAATCTCAACTAATCCTAACTACTTGAATTAATTACAAGATAATTCAAATCCATGAATTTTGGCTCAAATCCTATCTAGAAGCTTTGTAAAGTGACAGCTAAAGGATCCCACTCATTTTCTTGTAAACTTTTTTTGTATTTTTGGAATAAAATTCAAAGTCTTTTGTCTTCAAGCCTCATGCTCCTACATCACATTGGAGCCATCATCCCTAAGACGATGAGCCTTCTTTCCTCCAACAGAGGCATTGAAACCATAAACACTTATATCCCTTGACGTTGTGCCATTCCCAGTGACCTATAGAGCCACTATTCACTCGCCAATGGCACAGATGTCCTCCTAGATGTTTTCCATGGTATGCTCCATGTCTGCTTACTGACAGAGTAATTTAGCCTTAGGAAATAATTGAAAGGATGCAATGGCGCTCCACCATGTCCTCCAGTTTCAAAATGGAAACAAGCAGAGAATGAGTGGCATCCAACAACTTATCTAAGACCAGGAATACATCAAAGATTTCAGCAGGGTCAAGAGAGTTAGCCATAGTTAAAGTATGAGAGGATGCACAATTTCCCCGACCAATACAGAGGAGAGGAACTTCATATAAGCCAACAACAGCCTGAAACACCTTTGCATTATATGAAGGTTGGAAGGTCATAAATAGAAGGTAGCTCTGCTAGAACACGAGCCAAACATCCACCATATATCTGACTCCATGATCCAAATATTAGTCAGACGAAGGATTAATAGGGCCTCAGCTGGCATCCATAAAACCATATTCATATCCAATGTGTTATTCGTCACTGCTGAGGAGAGCCATACCGTCTTCCACCGTGAGAGGCATAAATGGATTAGACTCCACTATCTAAGAAAGATCAGAATTCCCATCGAATTTCACTTCCAATTAATGACACAGGACATGTAGTTAATAAGCCTCGGTATTGAAAATCATTGGAAATTTAAACATTGGTTTTTGATCACCTTGCAAGGAGAGGATTTAATGGATGCCCATGTGCCCATCCTTGAAATATGAGTAGATAAAATCACGGCTCTTTTCCTATACTTATAGATTGTCCATAAAACAAATTTGTACCTCACGAGAATGACTAAATCCCCTTTTATGAAAATATAGATAACAAAATTCATATTTAGACGGGACAGGGAAGAAATGCTCAATTTTATCCATTTCAATTTTCCCTTCCCCAAAATTTGAGCCATTTTTCGTGAGATCATCTGCTCCCACATTCAAATGCCCAAGGATGTGATGCAAATAAATGTTTTCAAATTGCAAGGTAACACTAATTTCCTTTGAGCAATAGGGAGAGATGTGGAGCTAATCACACCTCCAGTTTTGGACATTTGTCAATTGACAATCAACAATTCTCCATAAAATGAAAATTTATGAATATTATTTGCCATGGCAATCTCCAAGTCTTTCCAAAGAGTAAAGAACTCAGTTAGATTGATAGTTGCAATTCCTAGCCCCAAAGAAAATTTAAACACAATTTTTTAACCTATCACTAATATCAGACTTACTTTACAAATAAAAAAACACAACAAGTGTAATATTAAAAAACACTTACCCTTAATCATACACATCATTACAATTTAACTTTACAATAAAAGAAGGTTAAGAAAAAAAACCTCTAATTTGTTTTCACATTTTTATAATAAATAATATATTTTTTATTAAAGAATTTCAATGTTATTTGTTTTGAGGGTGAAAAGTGTACAATAATAGCCCCTTGTAATGATTAAGGAATTAAAATCTAATCCAAGCCAACTATGAAAATAGATACGAAAAGAAAAAATAAAATATTGTAAATTATAAAAGGAGTAACATTAGGCAAAGCAAATTATACATTTTTTAATCAAATGTTAAGTGTGCACTCATTAGTCAAAGCCACCTACTTCATATAAGGGAGAGTTGTTGGTAACAAATCCACATCGCATTTTCTCAATCATATTCTCTCAGCTATAAGAGGCCTTTCTCCAACGCAGGATTGACTCATTGTCCCCCTACACCCTAAATGAAAAGGGCTTTGCACATTGGAACCACCATATCTATGATGCCCTAAAACATTAGAGGACTTATGGGCACCTCTAGTCTCAATTACCTACATATATATTAAATCAATGGAAATGACTTGAAATTTTGGATTTTTTTGTGTGTACATTTTAGAATGCAAATTGAACAAGTTTTCTGTAATTTGTAATAGGGTTGGAAAATAATGAACCAAAATTTTTGAATCTTATTTTTTGTTAAATGGTCTTTGAATTAATGTAGTGAAACTATATAAAATGTGTGTCTCGTGGAAGTTAAAATAGAGGTGTAAAGAAACTAACATGATTTACCTTGGAAGAGAGTTGTTGTAACATAGATGACTGGCTAATTAGTTAGAGAAGAAGAAATGACTTATAAATTCCATGCCTCGGAAATTGAAAAGCTCATCACATGCCTATGCAATTACTACACAATTTTACGAAGGCATGTTGTCTTGAATTAGCTACTTGGACGAGGAGAAAAATGCAATTGATAGATTTTAGAGTTTATATCAACAAGTTTCTTAGTTATTAATAAATAAATATTGGTTCGACATGAAGAAGTTGCGATGGATAAAAGTTGCTTCGCTACCAATGACTGTCATAGTGGGGTTATTTCCTCAATTAGGCGCCCTAGGGCTTCTTTCCTGGACTGCTAAAGCATGTAGCAAGGAATTCTCAATTCGATTTTTCCTTGATTAAATTGAGAAAAATTGAATTTCCAAATCAACAAACAAATTGGGTTCCAAATAATTTTTTCCAACCTGGCTCCAGGACTAGTAACCCAACCCGCAGTTGTGGCAGAGATCCACAAAGTTTGTCCAACCAAGGCTTCTCAACCCAACAAGGGATCCAGAGTGTTTTTCAAACCATGGCTTCAAGGACTAGTAACTCAACCCAAGTTGTTTTAGGGCTTTTAGAGCATTTTGTCCAACCAAGGCTCTAAGAACTAATAACTAAATCTAAATCATAAGGAACATGGGCACCAATCAGAAAACAAATGGGAAAACCCACAACACCATAACTATCAAAGAAAAGGCAAGGCTAGGAAAAACCACTACCAATCCAAGCAGTCCTCCATGCCAATGACATATCATAACCAAATAACCACATGCATAAACCATGCATGCCAACCTAGCAAGGAAATCATACATGCAACTTGATACCCGCAAATAAATCCAGTTGTAGTTGTTGATCTCGTTGTCCCCTTGCATTTTCTTGATTTTCCTTTGCCTTCTTTCTCCAAATCCAAAGTATGGCACAATGCTCTAAGAATGCTCCAAGAAAACTCTAAGTGTCCAAGAGTATGAGAGAGAGAATAGAAGAGAGATCCAAGATAAAAATGGCAAAAGGCTATGAACTGGTCCTCAGAAGCCATTTTATCATTCTGGTCTCTGTTTTCTTCATTTTACTTCATTTTCCTTGAATTTTCCTCACATGCAAATTTGTGATCTTTCACCTTTCTTTTCTCATATTTTCCATTATTTCATAAATAAAATGCCAATAAATGACTCTTTGCCTTGACATTGCCTTTGCCAATCTCCATAGCCATTTATTAATCACAACTGATCCCGATCACTATGTTTTGTCCAACATTCAGCTTATAATACGTGTCCCATGACCTTGGTTATTATTTTTCCCTTATTAAATTTATTACATGGATTTTTAACAGGGGTTGTTGCAATGAAACACATGTAAGATCCATCATGAAAATGCAAAGAAAGCAACAAAAGGAGTAGCTTGGCAATGCAACATCATCATGAAGTTCCAGTCAATAGTCATCTCAAGGAGTCACATGTGTCAAAGTGCCTTCCCACATAATTTTTGGAATGTAATTATGTAATTCTCCAAAATGAGAAAATGTAAAATGTGTGGAAGACCAAGGGTCCCACATGGAATGTGAAGAATCACTAGAAATTTCTAAAGTCATATAGAATCTCAAGAGTCATGAGGAAGGTCAAGATTCACATGGGAGGTGGAGAGACAAGTCAATTTTTATAAATACACCCTCATAACTCAAGAAAAAGGACTTTTGGGACTTGAAATTTCACCTTGGATTCTCTAGTTTGGCATAGGAGAGAAGATCTTTCTTTGGAGGAGCAAGTGGTGACTTAATGTTCCACGATTGGGGTTAGTGTGGCAGCATTGTACTTTTATATCTTGGTACTTCCACTTAATATATGAAGCTTGATGAGCAAACACATTTTCATGCATGTATCGTGAATGTTGTAGGACTATTCTTTAGATGTTTGCGATATGTGTTTCATTCATATGTACTAAAGAAATTGAACTATTTTGGTGGCTTTGGTACTTATCTTGTTGAAGGTTTGTTGTATGTGGTTTTATGATCGTGGTTGTCTTGTGAACTACTTTGCAGTCAACTAACGATCCTCTTATGCACTTGTGTGTCTCTTTTAGGATAGTGCTATTACTTTTCCTCTAGAGGCTCATTGTCTTTCTCCTTGCCATGAAATTACCTTATACACATCGAAATTGCATGCCTCACAGTGTCAACTTACTTGATTATTTCAAATAATGTTGTATAACCTCTTATGTTAATAATTGTAGCCAAGGAAAATCCCTAAGGACAATAGAAGCAAATCATATTTCTGGTTGGGGCTCCTACTCCAAACTGTGTGAGGTCTAATTGGGACTTCACATCAGGGAGACCCCCTTAGTTGATGGATTTCCAGCACCATCAACAGTTCATGCTAGAAGGAGGGCCAGATGACAAGTTGTGCCCATTGATTCTGTTTTGAATCTCTCATCTTAAATGGCTCTTTCCCAAAGCTCAATCCTGTAGTGTTTTTCTAACCTATCCCCTGGTGAAATTTTCATCTCCGTGGAATAGTTTCATGACTTGTCTCAACTTAGGTTTGATGGCGAGGGTGGTACATTCATAGCCAAACATATATCTAATTTTCTTGGTTTTTGCAAATCTAATAAAATCGATGATGAATATGCTATTTGTATATTATTCACCCTCACTCTTGAAGGTCGAGTTAAGAAGTGGTGTCAAACTTTACCATCCACTTCCATTCATTTATTTGACCATATCCTCAAGGACCTTCATCAAACCTTTAACATGTATGATTATCAATATGTGTGTAATAGGATCGATCTGCTAAGAATGAACTCTAATGAATTTGTAGAGGATTTCCTTAAACAGATTCTTTACCTTTGTTATGAGTTTCTTGTAGAAGATTTTACCTTTGTTATCAGTGAAAAGTTTCAAAGCTTGATTTTTCTCTCTGTGAAACTATTTTCATCTGAGCCCTTCAATGATTCCCCTCTTCTAGCTTATGTTTATCGTGAGACACCCCAAATTTGTGAGGAGAAACTTGTTATTCCTTTTGTTCCTTGCCCTCCTTTTTCAGTATCAATTTGGGTCCCTCCAGGTGAAAATTTTAAAGTTTGTAAATCTGAAAATCGAATTATTGATCCTTTCATTCAACCTCCCCCCATTTCCCATGATCTGTTTCCTATTGAAGAGAACTTGGAATGGTTCAGTAATTCATAGAGCATGAAGTGAAAGTTGATCCCTTGGGTTTTCAAGATCATATTAGTGCACATAAGTCTAATCTTGAATCTGATCTAACTAAAAACTTAGTTTCCTCAAGGGACACCCTTCAAAATCCACCTGTTATGTCTCATGATTCCTTTCTTCATGATCTGCTTGATCAACCTACTTCAACTCTTAAGGATGTTCAACCTCTTGTTTCAAGCAATGATCATATACAAGGTAGTTCCATATCACAAGTAGAGGATCAAAGTGTTTAAGGCATGTTTCATTATTCTTCTCTCTTTCAGTATAATGATCTTATATTCTCGCTCGATCATGCATCTTATGATATTGATAATCTTTCAAATGATTTCAAATCCTTTATTCAAGTTGAGACTTTGGAAAACCATCACCATGACATCCATGTTTCCATTAACACATGTGGTGATGGATATCCAAGTACATCAGATGATATCTTTCCTTCTTTTGAAGGCTTAGATTTGTGAGGTATCAATTCAGAATCTGCTTCTCATAGCTTGCAATATACATTTATGCGACGGGAGTATCTTTCAATTCAGAATGATTCTAAAGTTTCTTTGAGTCATGCATCTTCAAATATTAAATATGAAGAAACAAATTGTTAAGCTTTTGAATATTTGGTATTCCATGTTGATGAAAACCAAGATCAATATGAATGTTACATTGGTATGCATGTCTTCAATCATTATGTTGATGAAAATAATATTATGGAGCATAATGTGCATGTTGATCCATTGTTCTTACAAGCTCAATCTGATTTAATCACAATTGATGCTCCTCCTCCCGAGTCTTTTCATCCTTCCTCACCTCTAACACACTACTTATTGTACCTAAATATGTTCAATAAGTTTGTTGTATTGGAAGTCTCTCTAAATCCTTTAGATCTTTATCTATATGGTCATGGTTGTAATCAGGTATAGAATGGTTTTATTCTACAATCATAGGATGAAAAGATTGAATCTATTATTCATGATATGTTCAATTTTAAATCTTTCATATGTCAAGAAGAAGATGTTACAACTCAAAATGATAAAGGGAGATTTTTTATTTATGTATCTCAATCTTCTATCCATCCAGAATCTGATATGTTTAATCTCAAGTCTGATCAAACTAGTGGAATTAACAGTGTTTTCATTGATGCATTTGATGATAGTGGTGCATATTTACCTGTTGATTTTTCTAAGCCACCAAATTTTGATTATCCACCATCAGAAAGTTTAGAGACCAGTCAGGAAGTCAATGCACTTTAGCCCCTGTTGATGGTTATGTTAGGTTCTGGAAAACCTATTGAGATCTTCAAACTAAGTAGGATCCATATTTTCACGCATAATTATTTCCTTAATAGTCTTTCATTGGTTGTGAGTTCATTCTTCAAGGACTTTCGATATTTTCAAGTTGATATTCACAATCTTCAAGATAACATTTATGATCAGATGAAAGATTCTTCTTTGGTTAGTCCCTTGTCATGTGGATCCCTTCTGTTAGACCAAGGGTTGGAGAACACATCTTTCACAGATCCATGTAGTTTCAAAGCATGTCATTCCGATTATCAAGATGAAGGTCATTCGGGATTAAAGGATTTCTCTTTGTCAAACTCTTCTGAGATCGATCACCTTCTTATCCCTCTTGTGTATGTCATAAGGTTAATAATATTTTGGGCAAAATCTCTCTTCCTGAATGATAGAAAATGCTTGAGTCATTCAGTGAATCAAAACCCTTATGTTGATATGAATACCTAGTTTGATTTGACCTTGTTTCCAATCTTTCGCCAGTCCGATATTCTAATTGTTTTCCTAATTTTGTAGTGTCAATGATTGTTTGAAATGCTTTAAGCTTTCATATTGTTTTCATGGTGTCTAATCAGATAAAAAGGGAACCAATGGAAAATCTAAGATCTTATAGTCACCAATCTGATCATGATATTGGTTCTAACAACTATCTCTCAATTAATCATTGTCCCATTAACATATCTAGTGATAGTTGTTTTATATTGACTAGCTTTGTTGAATCCAGTGGTCTTCACGTTTTATCATTTCAGATGCTTGTCAGATAGTTGAGGCACTTCAGCATGATCTGATGGTTATGACATGTCCCCACCATCTAAATAATGCTTTTGAACGAGATCAGATTGAATCCCCTTCAGAAAATTCTCTTTTTAATTTGAATGAGTTCATTGAAAATTCATTTTCTCATGAGCATCCAAGTTTTCAAATCTGTTTTTCTGAATATTGAGATCCAACCACTGAATGGTTATAGAAGATTTATTTCGCAAGCTCCATCACAAATAACAAGTTTCAATATTTCTTGATGTTTTCTAAAAATGAAAACAAAAATTAATGTACTTCTATGAGCAACCTTAAAGGTTTGTATAATTATAATTTCAAACAACAAGGTAAAGCTCGAAACTGGTTGAAGCTAGTAAGTATGGCACATTATTTTGTTAATAAGTGAGACCTTCCATTCATTGTGCAAGCCTTTTAAATTGTTTTCTTTACTCTTGCACGATGCTTTATATTGCTTTTAATTGCTTATATCTTTGTGATTGCAGGTTGGGAGCAGTTTCGGTGGCTACATTGGAAATTCTATTACACTTATCTCTAACCTTTTAGCCTGTTAGGTTAGGAGTAGGTTTAGGTGAATTTAGTCCCCTAGTTGCATTGCTTGACCTTTGAATTTTACTTTTCACTAGTCCTTGAATTTGGTTGGTTTTTATTTATTTGTCTTTCATGTTGATTTCCAATCAAGACTAGTTCCGCTCTGCTTTTGATTTTGTATTTTTGCTATTTCTTGTCTTTTTTTTACTCTGCATGAAAATTGTCTCACTTAGATCAAGAGACAATGTGTAAAAACTTAAAAAGGCAAATTGTGATGATGAACAATGATTGACTTATTTGTTATCCTCTTCTCTATCTTGGGTTTACATATCTTTAAAGCCAATGATGTTTGAATGGAAAATATGATCCAAAAGCCTATGGTCGAACCATAAATCCTGTATCTATTCTAGGATCTTCATTCCTTGACTTGGTGTTGTAATTAAATGGTGTTATTCCTTCCAATCCAATCAAGTAGAAGAAGGGAAAGGGGAAAATAAATAGTGAGCAAACCAACATCAAATTTATATATAACCTTCTCTGAGGGAACAACCTCTTCTACTCTCAATAAGTCGGGACCCCTCTTCCGCCACATGAAATAATGAGTGTTGAAGAACAATTCTATAAATAAATAAATAAAGGGAGAAAGAAGAGAAAGACTTAATGCGTAAAGAGGTGAAGCAAGTAACTTCTCTAAGGTACTATTCAAACTTGTTGGTAGTGAAGAAATGCTAGTGTTCCTGTAGTGACTCTGTCGGGGTATTGTTCAATCCTACTGGTAGCAGAGCAACACCAGAGATGAAAACTAAGACTCTGATTATCTTAAACTTGTAATTTTATATTACCCTTATCCTAAATCGAAACAATTGTGATTTGGAAAGTTTTTTGAATGTGTTTAGCCAAGAAAAGGAGTAGAGGAGACTATATCCATAACCAGGTAAAATGGGGGATCCAAGGTAATCTTTGCGATATATCAATACTTCTTGAAAGACTAAGACTTTGCACTTAAGGATAAAACATGAACATAGAAGCTGGAGTTCTACTAGTGTGTCACCAAGTGTTGATGTTGTGATCAACACCCTCCAAATTCATACACGTGAATTTTGGAGCCTATTGAGGATCTAACGATATTTTATTCCATAGTTGCTTCATGATTGATTAATGTTATGCTAAGGGTTTGAGTGTTCTTCTCGGTTTCTAAGTGGTGAAGTCAATTGCTCACACACATTTAGTTTGTAACAAGTTCATGAGCACATTCTTTTATGCAAGCTTGAATAGGCACAACACAATCCATCAAGAAAGTTCTTGTGCAATTTTTAACCTATGTCAATAGTCAATGTGCACTTTCATTGACAATCCCTCACTTTTGGTTGCGCTTGTGCTTTTATTTCGGTGGGTTTTTCCAATTGTCGCTTTTTCGTACCTTCACTTTCACAAGTGTGACTTTCATGTTTACGACTTTCACATTTTATTTTTTTTCACTTTAATAAGTTTCATTTTGATGTTATCTTCGCTCTGGCATGTGTCACTTTCAATGTCATTCGCAATTGCAAGTGTTGTTTGAACTTTTCTCTTACTATCACAAGTGTCCTCTTTTGGCATGGGAAGTGTCACACATTCTAAAAGTAGATTTTTTGTTCATTGAGAGAGGAAACTTTGGTACAAATGGTTCATATTTACCACATATACATGTACTAGACCCATTCCCAAAGTTTTATGCATTGTCGTACTAGTTTCGTCATTGTTGTCACAAATTGTATCTTAAGTTTCGGACCTAGTCAAAGGGAGTCAACTGTACATCCTTAAAACGAAGTTGTGATGGATTCTCCTGCATTAATGTGTCATATTCATCATAATGAAATACATCAGTCGTATTCCCTAAGTCTTGAGCACTATTGTGCTAGTTTTGTCATTGTCGTCGCAAAGCACATCCTAGTTGTCTCACTTGGAGGAGGTTGTTGTATTGTTGTCACGTTGAGGGTATCATGTTTTTCTTATGTACCGAGTGTTCAATTTTATGTCATCAATTATTCTGAGTGTGTGTTATCATTCATAATTTCAATCCTAGTCTCACTTCTACCTTACTGATCCCGCACTTAACCAAATCCTGAAATTTTTTCTGCTTGACCAACTTGACCCAACTCAGCCTCCTTGAACTGCGCATTGCGCAGTAGCAAGGCTCAAACTTCCCCCCTGCCTCCTGGAAATTTGTAATGCATAGTTCTTGAATCCAAGGATTGTGCATTATGCAATCTCGGTGCTCAACCTTTCCCTCTTAACCTCCACAATTGTGCAGTTTACCCTTCTATTAGCTTCCTTTTATGCATTATGCAGTGGAAATCCTCAAGTTGTCATCTTGCCTCCTTCAGTTGCAGGATTGCACAATCCCTAGGCTCTCTCTCTTCTGTACTACGCATTAGGAAAATTCAAGGCTTAAGACTACCTCACTGAGCTCCTCAACTGCGCAGTCATCTTTCCTAGGCCTCCAAAATTGTGCATTTCATAGTCTCAAGCTTCAATCCATCACTCTTGGCCCCTTGAACCGCACACTACACAATCTCTGAGTCTTCCTCCTTGTCCATTTCCCAGTCCCAACTCAATTAGTCATTTTCATCAAGAAATCTAGACTATGATGTTTCCAAACTGATGCCATCTTGTCATAAGTGGAATCCACTTGCAGGTACTACATATTGACATGAAAAGATGATTCTAGGAGAGGAAGAGAAGGATATCATACGAGAAGACATAACTTGTGAAGCTGGAACCATGAAGGAGTCATCGAGCAAGAAGATGAAGGGACACTAGCTTACCACAAAATATCGAAGATCTAGATCAAATGAAGACTCGAGATTAATCAGCCCCTTGGAGAATGAAGAAGAAACACGTGCAAGATCCATCATGAAAATGCAAAGAAAGAACTAAAAGGAGTGGATTGGAAATTCCAAATCATCATGAAGTTCCTACCAATAGTCATCTCAAGGAGTCACATGTGTCAAAGTACCTTGCCACATCATTTGTGGAATGTAATTATGTAATTCTCCAAACTGAGAAAATATAAAATGTGTGGAAGACCAAGGGTCCCACATGGAATATGAAGAGACTAGGAATTTCTAAAGTCATATAGAAGCTCAAGAGTCACGAGGGAGGTTAAGAGTCACATGTGAGGTGGAGAGTCACCTCATTTTTTATAAATACACCCTCATAACTCATGAAAAAGTAATTTTGGGACTTGAACTTTCACCTTGGCTTCTTTAGTTTGGCATAGAAAAGAATATCCTTCTTTGGAAGAGTAAGTGGTGACTTAATGTTCCACTATTGGGGCTAGTGTGGCAACATTGTACTTGTATATTTTGTCACTTCCACTTAATATATTAAGCTCAATGAGCCAACACATTTTCATGCATGTATTGTGAATGTCGTAGGACTATTCTTTAGATGTTTGCGGTATATGTTTCGTGCATATGTACTAAGGAAATTGAACTATTTCGGTGGATTTGGTACTTATCTTGTTGAAAGTGTGTTGTATTTGGTTTTATGATCATGGTTGTCTTGTGAACTACTTTGCAAGTTAATTAATGATCCTCTTATGCTCTTATGTGTCTCTTTTAGGATAGTACTATTACTTTTCTTCTAGAGGTCCACTCTCTCTCCTTGCCATGAAAGTACCTTATATACATCGCAATTACATGCCTCATAGTGTCATCTTACTTGCTTGTTTCAAAGAATTTTGTATAACCTCTTATGTTAATAATGGAAGCCAAGGAAAATCCCTAAGTACAATGGAAACCCACCGTATTTCCGGTTGGGGTTCCTACTCCACATGATATGAGGTGTAATTGAGACTTCACATCGAGGAGACCCCCTTGGTTGACGAATTTCTAGCACCATCAACAATACCAAAAAATGCAAAAAAGCATACGAAGTGAATGTTGGAACTGAATTTAATTTTTATTATGAATATTGTACTTATAAATACAATATAGAAACTGTTGGATTCAACTTCCAAGTTTTCTTGGACTTTAATAACTAATCACCATAACCCTAAGGGATTGGGTGTCCAACATAATCCTCCTTAATCTGAAGGGGTGTTTATGAGTCCAAGAAGACAGCTAACGTGCAAAAATGCACGACAACCAATGGTTGAATGAGCTCTTTGAAAAAGCCAGTTTATGGAATACCACAAACCAAATGAGGTGGGAGAACTCAAGGTCTATATTGGTGGTGGTTTAAGGCTTACCACCAACTTTGGAACTAAAGCTCTAAGCAGTTTCTGGAATAGTTCTAAAACTAGATAGAAGCTAAATTCCTCTACTAGTGGAATTTCTCCCTGATAAGGGCTAGAAGATGACCACAAACTAATATTGGTTTGAATATGACCGCAAATTGATGTAGCAGAAACTGAAGTCTTATGCAAACCAACCAAAAATCATGCTCATGGAGAATGAATCTATCTCTAGATACAACTCTGAAACTGGTTGTGGCTGACTCTAGCTCTAGGTTGTGGAAGTTGGCTCTTGTTCAGGTTGTGGCTCAGGCTCGCTTGAACAAACTGATGTCATTTTTAAGATGACTACAAACCGACGTAGCAGAAACCAAAGTATTCTATGAAAAGTGGTAATTTAAGGCAGACCACAAACCAAAAATCATGCTCATGGAGCATGAATCTGTCTTTGGCTACAACTCTAAAACTAACTATGGCTGACTCTGGCTCTAGGCTGTGGCAATTTGTTCTAAAACTTACTATGGTTGGCTCTGGATCTAGGTTGTAGAAGTTGGATATGGTTCAAGCTATGGTTCAAACTCGCTTGATAAATCTTTGAATGATGAACCTTCAAAGTTCATAAGTGACCATCAATTCCCCCTTGTCAAATACAAGTTGGGAAGATGAAATTTTTGTTGCAAGACTAGTCAGTTCTTGAGAACAAATTTTGTGGTATGACTGATATATCTTCTTAGTTGTTGAGGACCATTGCCAAGAAGTGATCCATCCAAGGTGAATATTTGTTCTTGCAGGATTCTTGTTTCTGGAACATTTGTATGAATGATGAGTGTACTTACCACAATGCTCACAAGGGTGAAGATAAAAAAACTGATCTTTCACATGGCCAACTCAATCACAATGTTGGCATCTAAAAATTTGTTGTGGCTATGGAACAAGAGAAAGTGAAGATGAATCATCTTGAAGAAATCCAACATTGTGAAACTGGAGGGGCTTGGAATAGTCTGGAATATAAAAGGACACATCCTTTTCATATCCAAGACAAATTCTTTTCCTATTGTTAACAACTTCTTCCCAAGGTCTAATGATAGGCTTGGGAAGTGCAGGTTGAACCTCTGCATGTTTATGCAAGTTTTCTCCTGAAATGACCACATTATTCTGATTAATTTGTCTGTTGATGGGATTCAAGCTCAAACAAGAAGTTGTTTTGAACAAGAACCACTTCATAATCACGACCCTTTTGTTGTACTTCATATCATTGTAGATGTGACTCAAGCTCCAAAAACTCAATCTTGTCTTGAACATTTGTAAATAGGTTCGTATGTTAGAGAGAGTGTCCTTTTTTATTATCATTATGTTATGAACAATGGAGATCATTAGAGAATTTAGTAACTCTAATACTCCCTCAAGTTTGGCCATTTTGTTAGAACACAAAGAAAACACTCGTAATCAATTTTGAGAAAAGGGTGTCAACTTCAATTGAAAATGCACCCACTTACAATGCAAGTTCAACAAGCAACCAATTTGAATCAATACTCAAGAACAACAGTAGAGGACAACACACATCTTGTTGAATACTATTTAATAACCATGAAGCAAACTCGAATCAATCTGATAGGTGCATGTATGACTCTCATGAAATGACAATGTTCATTAAAAAGTGAACTTGAGAAGCAGATTCATTAGATAGCTTAAGAATTGCAGATAACACCTTCCATTAAAATGGTTGGAATGAAAGGATAGTGGCGTGCTATCTTTCAAACTGCATGACATAGACTTCTCTGCGTGACAAAAAACAAGCGTATCTTCTGGGAAATGTACCTTTTGGGTTCAAATTTGATTTTGATTGTTGCAGTTGAATGCATTGCTCTCTAGGACTAGTTCTCCATCATGGACAATTCAACAATCAGAGCTTTCTTTTATAAATCAAAACATTGACAATCAAACTACTTTAGTGCAAATTTGGCAAGCTTGGAATCAATCTCTTAACTCTGAATCTCTCGCTTATTTGTCTGTCTTCAAAATATAAATATTTGAAATGTTCCTTCTCAAATCTAATCATACCTTTTAACTAGAATCTTAGAAAATCCAATAAAATTTTAGAGCATACATAATAATGTTCACAACTACATGAATGACCATTGTCATCTTTTCTTGAAAAGGAGTACTCTTTATGTAATATCCTGAACATTCCCATTGAATACCCGGGCGTTGTGACGCATCTTCCTTGTGAAAGCTTGAGTGATGCTAATGAAAATTCTTCCAATGTCCACAATTATGATAAAGGCTTGCAATGATGTATTGAACAAGAGATAGAAGATGTGGTTCTCATTCATGAAGTCCACACTTGAGTTGGAACCCTCTGGGTTGTTGATATCAACATCAGGGAAATTCAATCGAACTCAATCAGGACTTTGCATTGTCTCCAATACTCAGATTCAAATTTTCAGACATCTTCAAATTGTTGATGGGAAGATATTTTGGATAACACATAAATGTTTCTACCTTTAATGTTGAATAATTTTGACTTTCAATGGATTCGATGAAAAGAGAAGTGAAATTCTAGAATAACAGAGCATTTGGATACCTTCAAAGCACTAATTGAGCTTAGCCTTCCATTTTGCAACTTCATATTGGCATCCATGATAACATACCAGGTTTGAGAGAGAGAGCCCTAGATTGTGTATTGTCTTGAAAGGAAGAAAGTAAAGAAGTAGCCAAGTCCAGGGAAATTAATGGCCACACTAAACAATCCAAACACTTCAAAATGAAAAGAGAAAAAATCATGGGAACCAAAAATTCTCGATTGGTCGTGCTACCACCATGAAAAGACATTGATGACACCCAATTCCAATTGCAACTCCACACCACACTTGCATTGTGAGAGAAGGAGCCATGGTTTCAACACCAGTTGCAGAGATAGAAGTCGTAGGTTTTAGCATGATATGGCCAAATTGGTGGGCTACAGTATAGATCTTTTTATTTGAAAAATTCAACTAACAACAAATAGAAGGTGGGTCCTAAAAGTAGTTTTTTTAAATCATAGAGTGCTTTTACATCTCAAAAAATTAAATAAAAGAACAATACCAAAGTCGTTTGTCAAACTGGTTGTAAATATTCTTAGTGGATTTCTTGTTGGTATATGACTGTTGAAGGTAAAACGCTAGTTTATCTACTACAGATACCTAGGTATGAAGCCTCAGCTTGCACTCTTAGACATATATACACAACATATCGACTTGGCTAGAGGCGAGCGTGAGAGTAAATTTTTTTATTTTTCTAAACGAAGAGAAGATTGGCTTCTAGCATAGAAGCACAAGAAGATTCAATCCTCACATTTATAGAAATCAATGCTGCATTTTGTTGTATAAATTAAAGCTCATGATCCAACACCTTCTCGCTTCCATTGAGTATTCTACACAAGTAGAGGAAGAGGCAGCTCTAAAAGACAAACCTAGAAATGGTCCTGATTTTGTCAAACATGGCCATCGCTCTAACATGGCACCTGCACTCTGGTTATGAGTTCATTACTTGCTTCACCATTCTACAATGTCAGCAGTCCCACGATCTTTATATCATGTGTTTGCAAGAAATGCATTGCTCAAAATACATTTTATGAAACTTGTACATTTCATCATTATAGACATGCATTCCTTAATCAACCTTTTTATTAATAATATATCAACCCATCAAATTAACAATCATTGAAAAAGACACCAAGAATTACATAACATTGACAACCTTGCAACACATTGATCATCTCATTAAAATTCACAGTCAGGAGATTCTCTCACCAATTGTGATTCATTCACCGCTCCAATCCAGCCTTGCCACCTCTCTCTTAGTCTTCCACAAAGATACGGCTTGTGTAGAGACAGGAAGGGAGCATTGCAATGTTTGTAGAAGGCCACAAAACTAGTGACTCAAGTTATTCAATAGGGCAGATGTAGCACTACTTTGGTTCCACTAATAGAATTGAATTCAACTTTCATTATGAATATTGTACATATAAATACAACATAGAAATCGTCGGATTCACCTTCCAAGGTTTCTTGGACTTTAATAACTAATCACCATAACCCTAATGGATTAGGTGTCCAACAATGAAGAATGAGCACAGATCCCACTTTACTTACTTGAATAAATTGTATATTTCACTAACGACATTGGTTTTTTCTCACAAAGAGAAAAGGGCAAGGGGATTAAGGAGGCCAAGGCACACAAATTATTTGCCCAAGGCCTCCCACTAAGCAAAAGCCACACCCCCACTGGAGAGACGTTGGTTGTATTTTTATTTTTATAATTAAATTTTTAAAAATGATCAAAATACTAAATAATAGTAAAAAAATGTTTTTTTTAGCCGAGTATGCAAGAGATGTTGTAATGTCGTGTCAAGTCTTGTTGTGTAAACATTTTGACTTGGTGAAAATGCATAAAAAGTAAAATTAAAAAAAAATAAAAAGATTAATGTAAACATTTTAACTCGTCAAAATAAAATAAAAAAATCGATATATTAAAATAAAAATTCTACATTATTATTTTTTCTCAATTTTTCTTGGGTAGTTAAAATAAACTTCAAAAAAAAAAACTCTATATTAAAATAATAATTTTATGAGAACCCATGGTATTCATATGGAATATAGCCTATTTAAAGGGGGAATAAAACAAGCCTAGATGCATCATCTTGACTCTGGATCTACCAAGGGCTCAGGGGGATCAAATATGGAAATATCTTAAGATGCAAAAATATTTGATTCCTCTTTGCACTTGTTAAATCTGGAGTTAAGATGATCTAGATTGATTTTAGAAATTTTGTAAATTGTAAATTTTTATTTTATTGAGCCGAGAAGCTCATCTATAGCTAGTGTGAAGGTTATGTGTAAGTATGCTTGTCCCTCTTAAAATAAAATTAAAACATCCTATAAATAGAAAAGCAATGTGAGCTATAATAGAAAAGAAAAAACATATGCTATGCATATTTAATTAATTGTCCATATGAACTAATATAATTTCATGTAAAATAATCAGAAGTAAAAAAAATATGTGAATAAGATGTTTAAACCTTATACTTTTCAAAAATATTTTAACACTTGATATCAATTTATTACACATTATTTTTTGCAAGCTGAAATAAGTTTGCAAGTGAAGAAATTTGATCCTTCCAGTGCTCATACTACATTCATGGTTAAGATGGATCTATATTGGTAATATACAACATTTAAACATTCCAACCATTTTTAAAATATTTGCAAAATTTCTAACCAACTTAATTTAAAAAAAATCATATTCATAACGAATAAATGTGGTTGAAGCTTTTCATTTTTAACCCACCCTTTCAAATATCATTTTTTTAACTACACTGACCTCTTCCCAAAATAAATTGTGCGGAGAAAATATGAAAGCAGAGAAAATCCACCATGTCCTATGGAGAGCTCTCACCAATTCGATTATAGACTGTGGATGGGGGATCTTAGACACTCACAATTTTATTCTGGCATTAATCATAAAAAACCTCTGGAGGGCTATGACTAGGGATGACATATGGTCATATATTATTAGAAAGAAATACATGTTTGGACAACAATTTAATATTTGGATCAGAGGTGGAGTGAGAAGAAAAACATGATCATCATTCATTTGGAGATGCATGCACAATAATCTTCAATGATTGTTGACCTTTCTATGATGGGAAGTTAGGGATGGATCCAAAATTGAGATTAGATTGGATGCACTTTCGGGATTTGATGAAAATCATTCTCTTTTGACTCCTTTGATCACACTGCTTCATGAAAAAGATATATTCTATCTACAACATGCCCAACACAATCAATAGGTAAACAATCTAGGACAGACTTGAATGGAACATTTACATTTCCCAAATAAGTGTTGCAGGCATTTATCTCACTGAATAGACAAACATAATGATTTGGGTAGGAAATAAAAAAAAGGTACAACTGATGGTAAAAGAGATATATCATAAAATTCCAAGGAATGAAAAGGATTTCAAATACTGCTTATGGTTTCAAGAAGCTTGGAAATGGGGATTCCACAGAAACTTAAATGTTTTTGTTGGTTGGCAATTCATGACCTTACCTGAAAAAACCTGAAAAAAAAGGGGTTTTACTGGTATATGTTTGGTGTACTATCACGAAGAGGAAAATGTGGATCATATAATGCTCAGTTGTCCATTTGTTGTTGCGGTCTCGGAGGGGGTACTGGATGAAATTTTCATTGCACCCAATTGTCGTTCTGGATCAACTCTTAGTCACAATATTGCTCCTTACCTTTTTTCATTATATGGTCCATTTGGAGATCCTGGAATGTACTTATCTCTGACCATGAATTTGTTGTTGTTAGAGATGTTATAAAATCCATAGCCTATTTCACGGAATCTAGGATGAAATCGAATAGAAAGATCAGACTTCAGGACATTGGGTAGGTCTTCCCTATGGGGGTTTTTGATGGGGCTTGCTAGCACAAGGAATGTGGGTGCGAGGCCATCATTGTCTTGGAACCACTAAAATATTTCCATTTCTGGTGGGAGGGGGTCAAGGGACGAACAATAGGGTTGAAATCATTGCCTTATGGGTTGTCCTCAAAAGTGCAAAATGGTTCGGCCTTGAGGAAATTATGGTCTATGGGGAAGCGAAAGGCATCATCGACTTGGTTAAGGACTACACACTTTTTAATCCTCTCATCTTATCTAACTGAATGAGGAGAATCCGACATCTAGTAAGCACATTCCATCACATTGAATTTGGTCATATATAAAACCAGAACAAGATCGCGGATCTCCTATCAAAAAGAGGAATCACAAAGGCACCCGATAAAATTCAATATGCTACTTATGAACCGGGTGTAATGACAGAGGTGGATAATCATTCTTAGGAACTACTAGAAGAAAAGGGACACATAATCATAATCATTCTTAAGAGCTACTGGAAGAAAAGGGGCACATAATCATTCTTAGGAGCTATGGGAAGAAAAAGGACACATAATCATTCTTAAGAGCTACTAGAAGAAAAGGGACAGTTGGTTTTTTTGACAAAACTTTGCTATACTAATTTTTTTTGTCAAATGCTTTTTTCAAGGGCAATATGCTACTTGCAATGTAAGTTTTAAAAAGATGATTAAGGATAACTTAGACAATTATGTAACATATAGGAGCTATGGGAGAAATGATAAAAGTCTAGAGATCATCACATAAATATGTACTCTCGTTTTGTTTTATTAATGAAAAAAATAACGTTTTTTTCTTCCGAAAAAAAATGAAACCACGTAGAGGCAAACATCATCAAGAGAATAGGTGAATTCGCCCTCGTGCAGCCATTCATTTTGTTGGAACCGTATATAGAACCTCCCATGCACCGGCAGTCGCTTCGTTTTCGTCCCGACGCCCCACCACCATGAATCCCGAGATCCTCAAGCCCGACGTGGGAGGGGTATTTTTAAGTCGATTGTAGATTTTTTGAATATTCAGAAATCCGATGGACATGTACGGGGTCAATGTCCATCGATTTCCGAATATTTAAGAAATCCACAGTCGATTAATCTCACTTCATTCAGCCTCCAAACTGACAAGAGGAGAGTAAAATTCAATGGACAATGATGACGTCGCCACATGACTAGCGTAACCACATTATATAAACAGTCTAACCACATTATAAATTTTGACAATAATCCTATACAACCCGACGGCATTAATAAACCTTAAACTTATGCCGGCTCAAGAACCTTCACCCCAAGTGGAGCCCGGCAGCCATAAATGGGCGCTCATGACCACCGCTGACATCGTCGACAACCGGACATCGTCGACAACCGGAGAGGCCCCGATCATGGACACCGCCTGCGGCCGAGCTGCCGACATTTTCGCTACGGGCGCGGGGCACATCAATCCCAGCAGAGCAGCCGACCCGGGGCTGATCTATGACATCGACGTCCAGGATTACCTCGGCTATCTCTGCACTCTCCAATACACGAATTCTCAGATCCTCGTCATTGCCAACAAGAAAGTCAAATGCTCGAATTTCAGAAATTACACAGGCACCCTCAATTACCCATCCCTGACTGTCAATTTCAACCTTTCCGCATTTCGACATGGGCATCATGTGACATCGAAGCGATGGGTGACCAACGTTGGAACTGCTAGATCAAATCTACTTGGCTCGTTTGATTGATCCCAGAGGGGTTACAGTAAAAGTTCAGCCAACCAAATTGGAATTTACTGAACTCAACCAGAAGTTGGCCTAGACTGTAACATTCATAAACAAATTGACGAATGAAACATTAATGCCTCCGTTTTCCAGCGGCTCTGTGACGTGGGTTCACCATGGAAACGACCACGGTTCGATTCGCTACAGAGTCAGAAACCCCATAGCTGTCACTTAGTCTACGTAGCCTGCTAATGCGATCCGTTCAAGATCTAAACTGTACCTATAATATTATACTCGTCTGATAAATTTCTAAATGTACAGTAAACTGGGTTGTGGTATAATAATATTATAAATAAGTGACAGATTTTACATGATTTACCGTGAGTAATAGAAACTGAAAGCGTGCACGTTAGGTATATTGAGATGAAGACACGTTAGGTATATTGAGATGAAGACATGGATGACTTTTGTTCAAGGATCTTTTTTTAGGCGTGTACTCTACAGATTGTCATTTGCCACTGCAAGCCATTGAATTAATATGCTGTTCGAGCGTCAGGGCTTTCATGTTTGTACTTTATTTTTGGCCGCTGGCAATGTTTTTTTAGTAGAGTCGCCACTGACTCGCCAGTCTCTGTAAATTTACCGAATCCAATTGAAAGGGTACTTTGTGGGGAGATGTAGGCCATCAATAAGCACCCGGTAGTGGTACGTTGATCTTAATATGGAGCATATATGTCGCTTGATCTGAGATTTTCCTGAGATCGCCTGTCAGCTCTGTGCCGTGTATTAAAAGCATGTCATTGTCGTTGGAATATTTTAGTGTAAATTAATTTTAAATTTCAATTAGCTTTTTATTTTTAATTGAAAATTAATCTGTTATTAGAATTAAAACGAACTTGACCAAGAAATTGTATATTATTAAATAAATTTTTTATTTAATATAGTTCTTTTAAATATTTGTTCCATCTGAAATGATACGATCTCCTATGGATCTACTACCTATGGACCTACTCTGTGTTAGCTCCTTTGTTTAATACAAAAAGTACATATCTCTATCACTCTGTGTTAGCTCCTTTGTTTAATACAAAAAGTACATATCTCTATCAGGATGTTGAAATTTTATATCTATATATATATATAATTAAATTAAATTAAGTTTAGAATTAATATTAAAATAATTATAATTTTTTAGGAAAAAATAAAATTATAAATATTTAAGTGAATTGTATAATCATTTTATGTTTAATATATATTTCAATTTTTTGGATTATTTTTATAAATTAATATTACTGTATAAATATTAAAAAAATGATAGCTTGAAGGTATGTCTCTAAAGAGAAATTGGATATCTTTTTATGTATATTTGGAATAATTTTTTTTAATTATTATTATTATTATTATTATTATTTAGATATAAAATTAATATAAATTAGTATTTATTGATATACTATTTATTTTGGTATGAGATGAGATATAGAAAGCTAATGAATATTTTACGAATTATATCACTAAGAAATCTATAAACAATGCACTTATTATCAATTTATTTATATCCAAAGAAATTTTTTTATTAGAATTTAAATATAATTTAAATATATTTATTTTTTGATTTATTAATTAAAAATAATAATCAAAGATATTAATGTTGATAGAGGTGACAAATCTTATTTATTGTTTATTTTGGAAATCTATTTTGAAATATGCATTTCATAATTTAAATTGAATTACTAATAATTATTAAGAGAATTATAAAGATTTATTCTCTCTTGAATATTTATGGAATATTTTTAGTAGTAATAAGGATAGAGATTTGAGATTTAACTCAAAAATAATCATGTCTTTTTTGTTTTTTCAATTTAATTAAAAAAAATATGTTTAGAAGAAAAAGATATAGTCCAAAACTATCATTTAAACTCTTATTACTTTTATTTTTACTATGTTTTTCCGGTTAAATATTTTTTTAAATGCAAATATGTTAATCTCTTTTTTTAATAATTCTTTTTTATAAATAATAATAATAATAGTTTAAAATAAAGTTATAATTTAGTTTATTTTTATGATTTTCTTGAATTTTGCTAATATAAAATATATCACAAAGTAAGTAATTTGATGTTTATTGATGTTTATCTAATTTTATTAGTCATTTAATTTGTATAATTGCAATAATTATAATTTAGAAATAAAACAATAGTGAAAAGAACCATCATCAATACAATAATAAATATGAATTTTTATCACCTTTATTTTATTAAAACCACACCATTAATAATAAAATAGTAAGTGACTCTTGCAATCCAATTTCCTAAATTTTCAAAAAAATCATCTTCACATCTATAACAATAAAATCATATATACATTCAAATAATATCTAATCTTCATTTCATATATATATATATATATATATATAGATATATATATATAATTTTACTTTTAAACTTTACCATATGAACTAAACAATTCTATATATATATATATATATATATATATATAATTTTACTTTTAAACTTTACCATATGAACTAAAAATAGAAAAAATTATATAAATAAATTCTCAATTATTTTCTTTAATCAAATTATAAAATAAAAGCATTCAAACAAACAAAAATGAAAAATAAAATAAATAAAAATATAAAATACAATCATTCAAATTCAAACTAAAACTAAAAATATAAACATAAATATAAAATAAAAAAATTAAAGCTATAAATATAAAATAAAATAAAATAAAACAAAACAAAACAAAACAAAACAAAACAGTTAAAACATCAACATAAAAAGGGAAATCATCTAAATCCTTAGCATTTAACTTAATCAACAAAATCATCTAAATCCTGAGCATTTAACTTAATCTCATCGCTTTCTATAATATTATGTAATGTTAAATTAACTCTCGATTATTTTTTTATTTTTGCTAATTCAAATGTAATGTAAAATAGACTCTTCGCTATTTTATTATTTGGATTTAACTTAATCTCATCACTTTCTATAATGTTACTTAATGTTAAATTAACTCTTGATTATTTTTTTATTTTTGCTAATTCAAATATAATTGACTCTTCATTATTTTATTATTTTTTGCTCATCCAAATGGAAACTGTTAGAAGTTTTTTATAAATTTTAATAGTTTAAAATATATATTTTAATATAAAAATGGTTTTTATTTAAAATAATATTTGAATATTTAAATTTTACAAATTATATAATTAATTTAATTTTTTATTTTTTATTTTAATATATTTAATTTTTACAAATTATATAATTAAAACTTATTATTTTTTATTTTAATATATTTAATTTTTACAAATTATATAATTAAAACTTATCATTCTAAAAAAAATCCATATAAAATTAAAAAATAAATAAATAATTCTAATACATTTGATTTTTACAAATTATATAATTAAAAATTACCATTCCAAAAATCCATATCACATTTTAAACCAAAACATTTAACATTAAACTGTGTTACTCGAATTCAATTTTAAACCAAAACATTTAACATTAAATTATGTTATTCAAATTCAATTAACCAATATACTTAACAGTTGTATTCAAATCCAGTTCAACTCAACTTACCAATATCATCAGCACTGTTATTCATATCCATGTATCAGATATATTTGTGATGTATAAGAACAGTTCAACTCAACTTACCAATATCATCAGCAATGCTATTCATATCCAAGTATCAGATATATTCGTGATGTATAAGAATCATGGATGCTGTTTTTCATATCCAAGTATCAGCTATATTCGTGATGTATAAGAATCATGGATGAAAACAGCAGAGCATTATATGTTTATCTAAATAGTAAATTTATATGATGGTAGGAGTGTTTAAATTTTATTTTTGATAATAGATATGAACTCAGCATTATAAAAAAATTATAATATATAATAGATATATCAGCGTTGTATAAGAATCGTGGATGAAAACAGCAAAGTCATTATATGTTTATTTAGATCATAGTTACCAAGTTCGAATTCGAATTCGAATTTGAATTCGATTCGATACGATAAAAATTCGAACGAAAAAAATTCAATTTGCAAAAAATTCGATAATAGACATCATAAAAATAGTTTTTTTTATTAAATTTTTCTCAATTTATTTTGAATTATGAATATTTTTTATTAATTTTAAATAATATAACAATCTTAGAAATAAAATTATCTAAAAAATTTACTATTCATTTTTTCTCTCCAAAACATCAATCCCTCCATAAATAAAACCTAATTACTTAAAATTAAGTTTCGGTTTCCAAGATTGAAAAGAAAAAAAAAAATTCTAATATCAATTTTACCTTCTATTTTGTTCTGTCTTTTTAACTTTTTATTTTTCTTCTTTATATATGCCAACTCTACTTATTTCTATTCATAGAATCTTATAACAGTGAAAGAATAAGCTACTTTCACTTATTTTCTGTTTTTTTCCTAAATTGAAAATTGAAAAAACAGATTTTTCTTAATTTCACTGATATTTTCCATTTTTGTTTTCTCTATCCGAGCAAGGGAAATTAGAAATGTTCTCTAATAGTTGGAAATACTACTACGAGGCTCACCTAATACCAAGCCCATCCACGTCACTTCTATTATTTGGGAGAAGAAACCAATCACTGAACCGAACCGAATTTAACCGTATTAATCACCGAACCGAATCGAACTGCCGAATATTCGAATTTTTCAAGCCGATTCGGCCGAATTTGGTAACTATGATTTAGATAGCAAATTACATAATGATATCCAGTTCAACTCAACTTACCAATATCATCAGTACTGTTATTCATATCCAGGTATCAGATATATTAGTGATATATAAGAATCATGGATGAAAACAGCAGGGTCATTATATGTTTATCTAAATAACAAATGTTTAAATCTTGTTTTTATAGTAAAAATACATTCAACACCATTAAAAAAAAACCTAAAACCTCCCTAAAATCATCAAACTTTACCCAACAATATCAAAAATTCTATTAGACAAATTTTCAAACAAATTTACCTTAGACTACTGAATTTAGTTCAATCAATCACAAACTAAGGAATCTCAGCCACTCACTCATTTATTCCAATGCATTCATTTCACTCATTCCAAAGTTTGACCTCTTTCCGTCCTCCTCTTCACAGTAATTGACATTACAGTCCGTTGATCATTTAATTCACTTTCATCATTCAATGTCACGCACGGGAAGTTGATCTCTAACCTTCACGTGCCTTCTCTCGAGTCTCTTCTCGATCGACAGATATATGACAGTCCTTGTCATATATTCGATCGTCTGCTGATCACCGCAGATTCACAGATAATATCCACCATCATCACGAGCTTACTCTCGCTCTGTTTAATACGTATCCGGATCGTGAATCCCGATACATTCGAATGTTTGCCATGATCACGAGCTTAGTCTCACTCTATTTAATACTTAACCTTCCATTATCATTACGACAGCAAGAGATTCAAATTTTCAATGGAGCCTAATCCTCTAACTCTCCAACTGACATAAGTTCGGACTGAAATAAGTTAATGACTTAAGGAAATGGTTACGTGACTATTTACTAGAATTTGTTTATATAATTTATTTTTTTGCAATTTTTATCGAGTAGAGTATGTCTCTGGTTATGGGATTATCTAATAGAATTGGTTTATATGAATTTTTTTCACAGTTTTTTATATGATTTTTTTTCAAATTTTTACCGAATAAAGTATGTGTCTGGAGATTTAAACCCAAAAACGCAATATACTCGTTAGACTCACAACGGTAATGATCACTGGCTGGCAATTTCAACCTGTCTGCACATGGGCATCATCTGAGATCGAAGCGATGGATGACCAATGTTGTAACTGTGAGAGCGATCTAAATGGCTCGTATGATGGACCCCACAGGGGTTAGAGTAAAGGTGCAGCCAACCAAATCTGAATTTACTAAACTCAACCAGAATCTGGCCTACACTGTAACATTCATAAACAAATTGAAGAATGAAACCTTAATGCCTCCGTTTTTCCAGGGGTTCTGTGACGTGGGTTCGCCATGGAAACGACCGCGGTTCGATTCGCTACAGTCAGAAGCCACATAGCTGCCACTTGGTTTACGTAGCCTGCCAATGCGGTCCATTCGAGATCTAAATTGTACCGATAATATTATCCTCTTCTGATAAATTTGCACACTGTACAGTTAACTGGATTGTGGTGTAATATTATAAGGATAAATAAGTTATAGATTTTTCATGATTTGCCGTGAGTAATAGAGAATGAAAGCCTGCACGTTATATTGAGATGAAAACGTGAATGTCTTCTGTTCCACTGCAAAAGGATCTTTTTTTAGACTTGTACTCCACAGATTGTCATTTCCTCCTGCGGGCGATTGAATTAATATGCTGTTCGAGAGTCAAGGCTTTCATGTTCGTACTAGCGTCGTGATAGTCTGTCTAAGCATACGGCATCCAGTTAAAACGGTACTTTGTAGAGAGATTCGTAATCTAGGCACTCAGTAGTGGTATATTGATGTTAATATGGAGCATATATGTCGTTTGATGTGAGATTTCCCTGAGCTCGCCTGTCAGCTCTTGTGCAGTGTATACAACTGTCCGCTCTGTGCCGTGTATATAAAAACTGTCATTGTTATGTCACTGACAGATACTTTCGGTGTAAAAGTATTAATCTAACTCCGTATAGAAAATTTACAAAATATTTTTGCCTATCGCATAGTTGAACCTTCAGCATTGCAGTTCCCAACGTGGAGAGGTTGGCCAGCCGCCACCACCACGGCTGCACATGCCGAGGCTGTCACATACCCGGACACATAATTAAAAAAAAAAAAATTAATGCTAACGATTACACTTACCATTTGTTGATATGGGTTACATTACCAAGGCTTGACATGGGTTACATTTACCATGGATTGATATGGTTCTGCGTGAAATACTTGTTTACGTTAATATTCCGCTCCAACCACCGTATATGAGGCCTCCGTGTATACACTTAAATTGGGCACCTTGCATTTTTTCCGTTGCCGGAAGTAGCAACCCGAGGCAGCTCTGGTCAGTGGCATTGCTGGCATTACCAGCGGTTAACATTTGGACGCGGCATTTAATTCCGCCGGCCTGATCACGTGAAGGGAGGGTGTGGTCCGGTGTCAAGAGATACCGCCTAAATTTGCCGCCCCAATTCAATGGTTAAGATGATCTGGTGTGGATCCAAGGGTGGTGATGCCCCCTGGCTCCACTCCCAGAGATTGACTCTTTATTATCGTTCCCTTCTCGATAATTCGAGGTTCTGCAAGGCTCGGCGACCTGGTTCCTCCGCTCCACCTCGCCGCGGCCAGAGGATTGATTGAAGTTCTCCTTCCGCCGAGCGAGCACCGTTTTCGCCAAGCGTCCACTCTGCGCGTTATATATACATTCGTTGAAGAATTTTGGGGTAAGGCTACAGTCGTAACATATTTTTTTTATGTTGGGTTTTGTCGATCTCGGTTCTTTTATGATTTCCCCCTTAGGTGAGCAGTGCTAATGGTTATCTTACAGCTGTGTTGATGTGTGAGTGCAGTTGTTCCGCCTCCGAGCTCGGTTCAGGAGGAGAAGGGTCTCCTCCAAAAGCTACGGTGACCCGGCGATCCTCCAGGTGCGTCCCTTCAACGTTTTGCATGGTATTTAGTTCTGGGTTAACATTTCTTTTTCCTTGTTTTGATTTTATACCTACCGGCAGAGGGTCTCCCTCGTGCCTGGCCGTGGCCCAACTTTACTCTTCCATGGTTGGTCGCAGATGGCAACAGGAGGCTCTCCACTGTCCTGCTCGGTGTCTTTTCTGTTTGCAAGATGTGGGTTCCGGGCGGAACCCTAATGTTTCCAGTGTTTTCTGAGTTGAAAAGAATTTCTAGATTATAAGATCTGTAATTGCATTTCTAAATAACTGTAAATTTGAACTGTTATACTGAATATGTTTTTGGGACTGAGTTCCAAGCGCAATGTTATTGGTTACCGTCGTTTGGACCCAGACCCATTTTGTTTCTTGTAATCAGTTTGTTACAGTCTCGCGGCCGAGGCCCATTTTAACTTTGAATCTCTGTCTTTGTTGCCATGTTTGGGTAATAATTTTGAAGAGTAGATATGGGTAATATCGACACAGATACTGCACGATTCTGCAATACACTTGCTGTTTGGTAGTCGTATTGTTTAATTCTTTGTAATTGGTAATGGTTCAGGTTTATATACATGTATTCGTTTGTCAAAGCTCTCATTAAGTGTTTGGTAAGTTTATTTTATCGTTGCTTCACCTGATGGAGTAATAGTCTCGGTCGTATCCCGACCTTTTGCTTACCTTGTATAAATGGGTAAATTGTCGTTTTCGTGCATGCCAACAAGCCAGGATTTGTTCTCAGTTTCATAGTTCGATATAACTCTGTTTTTTTTTTTAAATATTATTTCTTGATTAATAGCCGATGGTTGCTCAGTTTATTTCAAGGTTTTTCTTTAGATAATATCTTGAATATAGCTCGGATTCCGTTTCCATGAGATTGCACTCCAGTATTCACTGCATATTACTTAGTCTTTGTTTACAATATTATTGCGGAAAGGTTCTATGCCACGGAATTTTACCCGGCTCTAAAGGTTTACGTTTTTTCTTTGCGTTCTAATTCAACAATCTATTTGGGTTTTCTCAGCATACGGCTACAGATTGCCATACTCCTTCCTTGGCCGTTCTTGTAGCCAGAGCCCGTTACAAATCTTCGGGAGTATACTATCTTTTTTCATGTACTAAGCTTTGAGTTATTATCATTATAGTTCCATTCCACTGCGTTTACGCCTGTGGCTTCCCTTCGTTCTTACGAAGATTCTCTTCCAGAATACTCAGGAAAACAGTGTCACTAATAATTCTATTTACAACCAGTTTTATAGTTTTCATCTTCGTATCTATTGTGTTGACAGGGAGACTGTAAACTTTTACAGTTCGGGTCTCTGCCCAGCACCGTCTCTTTATCCCTTGCCCCTTTACAGGGCACAAGAAACACAGTTTCCTAGGTTCAGATATCTAACACCTGCAGCCCTTCTAATGCAGTATTATTAAGTATCATTTATATCCTTTCAAGGAAACAAATAACTCAGATAACTTGCAGATAACTTACAGATAACTTATAGATAACTTGCAGATAACTTGCAGAGGTTCAAGGGTTTCAGTTTGACTTACCTGGTCGCTGCCAGCTCTTAAATCCCTCAGTAAATCACCTACAGAATTTGTGCATATCTGTTTAACCGCCCATCCGTGAGACTCGTCCTTCAAGACCAAAGTCTCCCCCCAAGCTTTCTCTTGCCGGATCACTATCCTCAGCAAGGTTGCACTTCGTGCTCGACTATCTGGTCCTTACCAGACTTAGTCTTTTCGTTTTTTCTTTTTCTTTATTTTGTCTCTCTCTCTCTGCCTGTCCCTACAGCGCAGATTTTTGCCATCCCCCTTCCCTTTTCCCTTGGAAACCTTTCCAGTTAGGGAAGGTGGTTATATGCAGTTTTGATAACTGACTTTCTTTACCAATTCCCTCTCGGGAGTTGCCAACACTATCATAAGTATTTCTTTATTAGAATATTTTAATGCACATATAAAATAGAAAGAAATACTATTAAGGTTTTTTTTTAAAAACAAACAGTCTTCCAATGTTATTCTTAATTCTGTCTTTTACCACAGTAAAATTTAAATATTTACATTTTCCCGGGGTCATCACATCTCCCCCTCCTGAGATTGGACATCGTCCCGATGTCTGATGTTCACAAACAGCCCCGGATAAGCTTTCTTAAGAAGCTCTTCATCTTCCCAAGTGGCCTCATCAGGCCCATAGTGCTGCCACTGCACTTTAACTTGGGTAATAACTCGCTTCCGCAGCTGTACTTCTCTCCGGTCGAGAATGCTCAGCGGCTCGACCAGGACCTCTCCTTCCGGTTCGACCTGCAACCATCAACAGTACCAGTCATTTATCTCCAAAATACATTTTCAATTAGTTCAACTGAAATCAGTCCTTACCCGTATATCTTGCCATTTGATCACATGCTTAGGGTCGTAAATGTATTTTTTAAGCATGGAAACATGGAAGACATTGTGGATCCTAATGTGGCTTGGCAGGGCGAGCTGGTAGGCTACCGGCCCAACTCTTGCCAAGACCTGGAAAGGTCCAAAATAACGGGGTGCAAGTTTGGCGCAACCGCTCCATTGCAGGGTACTTTTCCTCGCTTGAATTCTTACGTAAACATGGTCTCTGTCAGAGCAGGTAACTCCAGCAATGAGCGCAAGAAAACAAGAAGGATTGATTCATTTATTCATTAGCCAACACTTTATTTATACACATATAAAACGGATCAGTTCATCTTCTAGATGACTGTCCGACTTCACCTCATCCGTTTCGGATTAGGTGTCAACATTCCCCCCCTTAATCTGAAGGGATGTTGGTGAGTCCAAGCATCATTCTGAATTTTTCAAGCTTTTCTCTTCCAAGCGCTTTGGTGAAGATGTCTGCAATTTGCTCGTTTGTGGAACAATGACGAAGATGGATTGTTTTGGCCTCAACATGATGTCGGATCAGATGATATTTAGTATTGATGTGCTTAGTACGATCATGGAACTTTGGGTTCTTGGCCAACTTTATTGCAGATGTGTTATCAATCATGAGTGGAGTTGATTGTATTTGTTTTACCTGCAAATCTTCAAGAATTTTCCTGAGCCACACAATTTCTTTCGTTGCTTCAGCTGCGGCCACATATTCTGCTTCTGTTGTGGAATCTGCTGGTACTGATTGTTTGCGTGATCTCCAGGAGACAGCTCCTGATCCAAGACTCATAGCATATCCTGAAGTAGATACCCCAGTTTCTTTGTCTCCATCGAAGTCTGAATCAGAGTATCCAATCAAGTTGAAGTCGTCCACCTGTGTATACTTGATTCCAAGGTCTTGAGTTCCCTTCAAGTACCTTAGAACTCTTTTTGCAGCAGACCAATGTCCCTCACAAGGCTTTTGCATAAACCTGGAGAGGATTCCAACAGCAAATGAAATGTCTGGTCTGGTAGTAGTGAGGTAGATGAGACTTCCTACAAGCTGTCTATACCTTGTTGCATCCTCAAATTCCTTTCCTTCAGTAGATGTGAGCTTCAAGTTTTGTTCCATTGGAGTAGAAAGGGGATTGCACTCTGTCATGCCAAATCTGTATAACAAATCTCCAATGTATTTCTTTTGAGAAAGAAATATGGACTTTGGATGTTGGGTTACTTCAATGCCAAGATAGTAATGAACATAGCCCAAATCAGTCATTTCAAAAAATTTTCCTAATTCTTTCTTTATGGATGCAATATAGCTTTCATTGTTCCCTGTCATTAAAAGATCATCTACATATACCACAAGATATACAACTGTTTTGCCAACTTTCTTGACAAATAAAGTTGCATCATCAAGATCAAAATGTTTGAAGTTGAGTTTCAGAAGATGCTCAGTTAGTTTTTCATACCAGGCTCGTGGTGCTTGTTTGAGGCCATACAAGGACTTCACAAGTTTGCATACTTTGTGTTCATGTCCTTTCACAGCAAATCCTTCAGGCTGGGACATAAAAACATTCTCTTTTAGATCTCCATTCAAGAATGCAGTTTTTACATCCATTTGATGGACTTTCCAACCGTTCTGAGCAGCTAGTGCAAAGAGTGTCCGGATGGTGGCCCATTTTGCTGTGGGAGCAAAAGTTTCCTCGTAATCGACCCCTTCTTTCTGTGCAAAACCTTTTGCCACAAGCCTAGCTTTGTGCTTGTCAAGTGAGCCATCAGCTTTGTACTTGTTCTTGTAGACCCACTTGCAGCCAATTGGTTTGGTTCCAAATGGAGGATCAACCAGCTTCCAAGTGCCATTCTTTATGAGGGCATCATACTCCTTCTGCATCGCTTCTTTCCATTCATCATAAGAAGCAGCTTCTTTGAAGGAAGTTGGTTCAAAATCTGTAGACAAGTTCAATTCACAATCATAAGTAACATCCATATCAACAGGTGAATTAGAGTTATCTACATCACCTCCATCTTGTCAATTTGAATTTCGGGTTCCTGTTTTTCCAATTTCATCAGGATGAACACTTTCAAGTGTCTTTGTCAGCCACTTTGGGGGACCTTTCTGAGATGGTCCAGGCTGTTCTGTTGATTGAGTTGGGTCTGAATCAAGATTGAGTCTCCCAATTCTATCAATTACATCACTTAAAGCATCATCCGTTGTTGGAGTGTCATGCAGGGGAGATTGTTCTTCAGAAGAAGATTCCACATGTTGATCTAGTATAGGAATCCCCCCTTCAAGATGTGGAATCTGATTATCAAACTCTTGGAATGATTTTGGTTTTGTGAATCTATCCAAGCGATCAAGTTGCCGCTCAACAACACTGTCAGATTTGGATGATTCAAGAAAAATGACATCTCTAGATAAAACAAACTTTTTATTTACTTCATCATAAAGGCGGTATGCTTTAGATGTGTTTGAATACCCCAGGAAGATACACTTACGACTTCTTGCACCAAGTTTGTTTCTATGTACCTTTGGTATTAAAGCATAACAGGTGGAACCAAATATCCTGAGATGTTTGACCGAAGGAACATGTCCATGCCACAATTCATAAGGAGTCTTGTTTCTTATAGCACTAGATGGACATCTATTCTTTATATATGCAGCACATAGAACAGCATCAGCCCAAAACATTGTCTTTACATTCTTGAAGAAAAGCATAGATCGTACCATATTCAAAATTGTTCTGTTCATTCTTTCAGCTACACCATTCTGTTGAGGATTATAAGGCACAGTTGTTTGATGTTTAATCCCATGTTGGCGAAGATAGTGTTCAAAGTCATTTGATGTATATTCTTTTCCATTATCAGTGCGAATAGACCCAATATGAGATTGTGCATCATTTTCAATCCACTTATGAAAATTCTTAAATGTTTGAAAAGCATCAGATTTGTTCTTCAATAAGTAAACCCAACACATTCTGGTGTAATCATCAATAAATGTCATGATATATTTATTTCCATTTGCAGAAGGAACAGGCATTGGACCACATAAATCTGAATGAATAAGTTCAAGCTTCCTATGTGCTCTTGAATGTGAATCATGAAAAGACTGTTTGCTATGCTTTCCTAGAATGCAAGCATCACATTGTTTATGTTTTCTAGGAATTGTAGGCAAACCATCAACACCATTTTTCTTCAACAAGCGGAGACTATCATAGTTTAAATGCCCAAATCTAGCATGCCATAATAAACTTGATGGAAGTGTACATTCTTCATGATGAGAAATATATGAGAAATGCTGTGCATGAGCAGAGGTTCCTTGCAGTTTAAGGAGTCTTTCTTCTTCTATACCCCTCATGACAAGTGAGTGGTCAGATGCCTTTCTTACCTCAAGCTTGCCATCAAACATGTGAATGGAGTGACCTTGCTGACGGATGTGAACCAGGGACAGCAAGTTTCTCTTTAGCTGTGGGAGATATAGAACATGATCCAGAAGAAAGTCTGGAAGACCAGGCAGTTTAAGCCTGATTGTGCCAAGCCCTGATGGCTTGATTTTTGACTGATCTGCAAAGTATACTGCTCCATCAACATTGTTAGTGAAATCTTCAAAGAAATCTCTTCTATGAGTCATATGACAGGTTGCTCCTGAATCAAGCAACCAGTCATTTTTCGAAGAAGCAAGTGAAGCATTAAACAAATCTTCATTTACTCCAATATTACATTGTGCCTCAATATAGTGTGCAGATTCGGGTGCTTTACCTTTGTCTGAGTCATCAGTTTTACCTTTCTGCTGATTTCTTCTCTGCTCAACTTTGTCCCATGGTAGCTTGCATGTAGAAGCATCATGTGATCCATTTCGTTTGCAGCGAATGCAATGCAGATCTGCCTTTTCTGCTTGAGAATGTCTGCCCCCCCTGCCTCTGAAGTATCTTCCTCTTCCTCTTCGTCCACCTCTTCCTCTTGCAGAATCTTGAGTAGGATGCTTTTCTTTGTGAGCAAGGCAAACAGTCTCTTCAGAAGATTCAGGGACTGTTTTCTTCCCAAAGGCTTTCTCTCTTTCAGCAAACTTTTTCACAAGAGAGTCAAAGGTTATATCTTTAAGGTTTCCATTTGCTTGTAAAGACTCAAGATAATTGAAGTAGGTAGGATAAAGTGCTTTGAGAAAGGCAATAAGAGAGATATCCAGCTCAACCTTAGTGGATTTTATATCATGCATTATAGACTTTATTTCAGATGCAAGAGCAAGAGGATCATTATTTTTCAGTTCAAGAGTGAAGAGTTTAATCATGAGCTGAACAACTTCAAGTGCAGAATGTGTATCATAGAGTTCTTTCAGCTTTTGTATAGCTTCAAATGCAGTGGAATAGCAGGAAATATGACGACTTACTTCCTCATTGACAGATGCTGCGATCAATGCAAAGGCTTTGCTGTTCTTGTTTTCCCAAATGGCGAGTTCTTTGTCTGATGTGGGTTGCACAGGGTCTCTGTCTTCTTCTCCGACACACACACCTTTCCACAGCTCATTGTAGATAAGGGTGTGTTTTACCATCCGGGACCATTCAGAATAGTTCTCCTTGCCAGTGAGAACTATTCCGACCATTGAAATGATTGAATGCATTCTGTGAAGAAGAGAAAAAAAAAAAAAATTCTGCCAAAAAATACTTCTGTTTGAGAGAAAAAATCCTTATATGATTGCCTTATGCAACAGTATATATATAACAAGGGTGCTCAATACACTGTTCACTGCTCAAAGACTGCTCACATATATGACTGTATTACTGTTTTAAAAAAAAATAAGGACCCTCACTGCGTTTCCATATATCAATATCTGAGAAAAAAATTGCGCTCATATATATGACTGGTTACATATATCACTCCTGAACAAAAGATGGCGCATATATATATATCACTGCTTAGACACTCATATGAAAATCACTGTAAAAAAAAAAGGAGGGCGCTCATATTACTTTTCGCACATTTTTCAAGGGCGCTCACATATATATATATATATGAAAACGCTTTGGTATATCATTCTGGCGCGGTGAGTCGAACCCACAACCTCCTTTCAACCAGAGAGATCAACAACCAGCGAAGTAATGAGGACTGTCTTCACACTGACACAGTTCTCGGCCTTGTCTTCACGCCAACAGTTCTCGGCCTTGTCTTCACGCCCTTGTCTTCACGCCAACAGTTCTCGGCCTTGTCTTCACGCCCTTGTCTTCACGCCAACAGTTCTTGGCTTCAAATACCAAGTCAGATCTCGGCCTTCACAAGTTCTCGGACTTCACAGTTCTCGGACTTCACAAATTCTGTCTTTAAATAAGGAAAACACAGCAAATACAGTAGCTCGGGCCACCAAAAAATCTTTACAAAGGACGCAGTCCACGGCTTCAAATAAAAAATGCAGTCACAGTTCTTCAAAGTTCCATCTGGACGCCCTTTTGGACATGACCTCAGAAGAGCTCGTCAAGCTCTTCCATGCTCGTGCTCGAAGAAGGTTTCAGCGAGGTTTGAAGAGGCAGCCAATGGCCTTGGTCAAGAAGCTCCGTAAGGCGAAACGGTTAGCTCCTCAGATTTGCTAACGATATGATCATTGTCACCAGATCTGGGCATGCTTCCGCTGCGTAACGTGAAGGCCCTCGTCGGCCCTTCTGGGCATGCTTCCGCTGCGTAAGGTGAAGGCCCTCGTCGGCCCTTCTGGGCTTTCTGGTTCCGGGAACCTCAATCTCAGTTTTCAATTTTCAAACGCAGTCTATACAGCAGCACATTCCACGCATTCCATGTCAGAGGCGCTGAGGTCAAGTCAGAGAGCGCCAGGGCAGTCAGAGGCAGTGGATTCAGGCAAAGGGAATCACGTCAGAGGGGCAGCGGATTCAGAGGCAGAGCTGCTCTTAAGAGAGGAGTTACAACTAATTTAAGAAACCTGTGCTCTGATACCATGTCAGAGCAGGTAACTCCAGCAATGAGCGCAAGAAAACAAGAAGGATTGATTCATTTATTCATTAGCCAACACTTTATTTATACACATATAAAACGGATCAGTTCATCTTCTAGATGACTGTCCGACTTCACCTCATCCGTTTCGGATTAGGTGTCAACAGTCTCCAACCTGGTATTCTTTGAACCTTCTTTTCCGATCCACAAAGCTCTTTTGTCTGTCTTGAGCAGCCCTTAAATTAGTCCGTACCCTTTTTACCATGTCCTCCATTTCTTTGAGCATTTATGGTCCTAATCTTAATTTGTCCTCAGGTCCACTCCAACTTGAGGGTGTACGACATTTCCGTCTATACAAGACTTCAAAGGGGGTCATTTGTATTGATGTGTGATACCCGTTGTTATATGCGAACTCAACCAAATGTAAATATTCTTCCCAATGTGTCGGTTTCTGCATTACGCATGCTCTTAACATGTCCTCTACTACTTGATTCACTCGTTCTGTCTGACCATCGGTCTGGGGATGATAAGCTGTACTGAAATTCAGCTGTGTACCCAGTTCTGTAAACAATGCTTTCCAAAAGGTTGACGTGAATTTTACATCTCGATCGGATATTATTGTCTTCGGGAGCCCATGCAGCTTAAACACATTCTGCATAAAAATGTGTGCAATTTGCACAGCTCTGTAGGTAGATTGCACTGGTATAAAGTGCGCTGCCTTACTTAATTTGTCTACTACTACCATAATAGAATCATTGTTCCTCTTTGTTCTAGGCAGCCCAGTTATGAAATCCATGGATATGGTTTCCCATTTCCATTCTGGAATGGGCAGAGGTTGCAATAACCCCGCCGGATGTAGGTGCTCTGCTTTGATCTGTTGACATTCCAAGCACCGCGCTAAATATTCAGCTACATTCTTTTTCATTCCTGGCCAATAGTATTCTTTTCGAAGTGCAGTGAGCATCTTTTGGTATCCTGGATGGCCTGCGTAGTGGCTGATGTGAAACTCGTCCAAAATCAGGTTTTTAAGACTATTTTTATTAGGTACATACAACCTCTTTTTATAGAGCAGCATTCCAGTCTCATCTATTTCATATCCCTGCTGATTTTCTTTGCTGGAAAGTTGTACCTGTTGTTTTATTTGCTGGTATTTGGCATCTTGATCTGCTGTTGTTTTTATCATTTCTTGCAAGGGATTTTTCCATTTACTGGACGAAATTTCATATAAACATTGCACCTTCCGACTCAGCGCATCAGCCACGTGGTTTTCCTTCCCTTTCAAATGCTTAATGTCAAAATCAAATCCACTTAAGAAATCTGCCCAACGGGCTTGCCTTGTATTCAGGGTGGGCTGACTGAAGTAATTTGTCAAACTGTGATGGTCTGTCAACAACAGAAATTTCCTTCCCATTAGATAATGCCGCCACATTTTTAGTGCATGTATGACGGCTGCTAATTCTAAGTCGTAGGCAGAATATTTCTGCTCATGCTCCTTCAGCTTTCTTGATTCATAAGCGATCACTTTTCCCTCTTGCATTAACACACCGCCCACGCCTTCCCGACTTGCATCAGTACACACCACGTAATCCTTATTAGGATCAACTATACTCAAGATGGGAGCAGAGGTGAGCAACCGCTTCAGTTGCTCAAAGCTTTGCTGACATTCTGGAGTCCATTTGAATGCCCTTCCTTTCTTTTGCAAGGAAGTAATAGGATATGCTACCCTTGAAAAGCCTTCCACAAATCTTCTATAATAACCAGCTAACCCCATGAAAGACCTGATATCTGCCACATCCTTTGGTACGGGCCATTCCATTATGGTCCTTATTTTTTCAGGGTCTACTGCAATCCCTTCCTTTGTGATTACATGGCCTAAATACTGTATCTCCTCTTTGAAGAAATCGCACTTGCTGAATTTAGCATACAGTTGGTGTTCTCGGAGAGTTTGCAGTACTAACCTGAGATGTTCCTCGTGCTCCTCCTTAGAACGAGAGTAAATCAGAATATCATCGATGAATATTAGCACAAATTTATCCAAAAATCGATGAAACACACTATTCATTAAACACATAAAAGTGGCGGGTGCATTGGTCAACCCGAAAGGTAGCACTACAAATTCGTAGTGCCCATACCGTGTTCTGAAAGCTGTTTTAGCGATGTCTTCCTCCTTAATTCTGATCTGATGGTAACCTGATCGCAAATCGATCTTAGAAAATATTGTTGCACCCTTGACTTGATCAAAAAGTTCATCGATCCGAGGTAAGGGATATTTATTTTTGATCGTGAGCTTGTTCAGCTGACGGTAATCTATACACATTCGAAGGGTTCCGTCTTTCTTCCTGACAAATAACACCGGAGCTCCCCATGGAGACACACTGGGACGGATGTAATTTTTGTCTAGCAATTCCTGTAGTTGCATTTTTAATTCGGTCAACTCGGGTACACTCATTCTATAAGGTGCCCGCGATACTGGGGCTGCCCCTGGTATCAATTTGATGGTGAAGTCTATGTCCCTTTTTGGGGGTAGCCCGGGTATCTCTTCTGGAAACACATCCGCGAATTCTTTTATTACAGGAAGGTTGTCCAGCGTGGCCGTTTTATCCTTGGAGTCTGCATAACCTACCTGAATGGCATAGATTTGGCACCCTTTTCTGATACACTTAGCTAGCTGAGATGCAGTGATTGGCCAGACCTGCACTGGTCATTTAATCCCTTGCATCTCTTGTTCCTTTCCAAAGTCATCTTTGTAGTAAATGGTTTTCGTCTTGCAGTTTACTAACGCCCAGTGCTTCTCTAGCCAGTCCATCCCAATCAGAACATCATATGAACCAAGTGGAAGCATATTCAGATCTGCTACCACTGGCTGTCTTGCTATTGTTAGAGGGCAATTATTAATCTTTGCCAACACTCGTCTTTTAGCCCCCGTAGCTAGCTGTACCAGCCATGAATTCTTGAATTTTTCAGGCTGTAACTTACATTGTTCTACTATCTTTGGGCTAATATAACTTAAAGTAGCTCCTGGATCAATTAGAACAGCTATAGAAAGGTCTGAAATTTTACCTTCAAATTCCACCATGGTGGGCTGGTACTCCGCCTGACAGTCGTCCAGGGCTGCGTTAATCCTAGGCACACTGCGTCCCACATCGCCAACGGTTGATGCCTCGTGAATCTGGGATATTTGATCGGTTCCCTTCTGTTGCGGGCAGTTTTTGACGTAGTGTGGTCCTCCACAACCCCAGCACTGTACTGGGGGTCTGGTTATTCCTTCGCCCTCCAGCTTGGCAGACTGTTCGCTCATTCTGGATTCACCGATTGTCTTGGATCTGAACGAACCTCTTTGTACAGTCCGGTTGTTCTGCCCCTTTATTTCCTCCCTTAACTCCACCGCTGTGACTTCCTTTACTGTTTCCAACAGTTTTACTACCCCTTTTTTCATTCCATTTTCTATTTGAAGTGTCCCCTTTCTGTTTGTTCTGTTGATAACAGATTCTGGCCTTGCGAATAGCTTCATCCATCATCCTAGGATTGTCAAACTCAATCCTTTCTCATATATACATGGGTAAACTACTAACAAATCTTTGCACTTTGGCTTTTTCTTCCTTAAGATAGGGCACATAAGGAAGCAGGGAGGTAAAACGATTAATAAACTCGTCCATAGTCTGTTGTCCCAACCGCAGATCGTGGAATTCCTTTGCCTTTTCATCATAAAAGCGCTCGGTCAGATATCTTTCTTTGAAGTACTTCTGAAATTTTTCCCACATTATGGTTCGTTCGCTTACCCCCTTGACGATTTTGACCTCCTCCCACCACAGGGTTGCTTTCCCTTGTAACTGAAAGATAGCCAATCGTGCCTTCAGGTTATGGTCGTATTCATACAGCTGGAAATATTTGTTCATGTTAATTAGCCATGCTTCATCCGCTTCCTCTTGTTCCCCATCAAAGTGTGGGGGTTTAATTTTCCGAAATTCTCCTTGTAATTCCACCCTTTGACATTTTGAGGTCTGCTGTTCGGATGCATTATCAGATTGATCCTCTCCCTCTTCCGATTTTTCAGGTTCTGCTTGATAATGTTGCTCCTCCGTCATTCTCTGCTGTTCTGCACTGGGATTGGCTAGTGGCGGGTTCTGTCTTTCAGACAAACTCTTTAAAATTCTTTCTTGCTCCATTGTCAATCGCGCATTATCCTCTCGCAACCGGGCCATCTCATTTTTCAATTCCTGGACTGTCTCTAATATGGCCAGGTTTGTGATCCGTGTCTCTTCGCCAAGCTGTACCCACAGCTCTAGGTTATTCCTAGGATTTGTTGCAAGTTCCTGGTCTGCTATCGTTCTGTGCGGAGCACTGCTAGCTCTCTGCATACTTACTGTCACTATCTAGTGTCTCGCTGTTGTTCTTCTCTTTTCTTTTTTTTCGCCTAAAATAAAATCAGGAGAATAATTGACACTATTAGTTATTTGTACATCTTAGTGACCGAAAAGGAAAAAATGTTGTGTTTACTTCCACAATTTAACATGTTCAGACTTGTCCCAGAGGTCACAGTATGGAAACCTCTGCTCTGATACCAATTTGTCACATACCCGGACACATAATAAAAAAAAAAAAATTTAATGCTAACGATTACACTTACCATTTGTTGATATGGGTTACATTACCAAGGCTTGACATGGGTTACATTACCATGGATTGATATGGTTCTGCGTGAAATACTTGTTTACATTAATATTCCACTCCAACCACCGTATATGAGGCCTCCGTGTATACACTTAAATTGGGCACCTTGCATTTTTTCCGTTGCCGGAAGTAGCAACCCGAGGCAGCTCTGGTCAGTGGCATTGCTGGCATTACCAGCGGTTAACATTTGGACGCGGCATTTAATTCCGCCGGCCTGATCACGTGAAGGGAGGGTGTGGTCCAGTGTCAAGAGATACCGCCTAAATTTGCCGCCCCAATTCAATGGTTAAGATGATCCGGTGTGGATCCAAGGGTGGTGATGCCCCCTGGCTCCACTCCCGGAGATTGACTCTTTATTATCGTTCCCTTCTCGATAATTTGAGGTTCTGCAAGGCTCGGCGACCTGGTTCCTCCGCTCCACCTCGCTGCGGCCAGAGGTTTGATTGAAGTTTCCTTCCACCGAGCGAGCACCTCCTCCGCCAAGCGAGCACCGTCTTCGCCAAGCGTCCACTCTGCACGTTATATATACATTCGTTGAAGAATTTTGGGGTAAGGCTACAGTCATAACATATTTTTTTTTATGTTGGGTTTTGTCGATCTCGATTCTTTTATGATTTCCCCCTTAGGTGAGCAGTGCTAATGGTTATCTTACAGCTGTGTTGATGTGTGAGTGCAGCTGTTCCGCCTTCGAGCTCGGTTCAGGAGGAGAAGGGTCTCCTCCAAAAGCTACGGTGACCCGGCGATCCTCCAGGTGCGTCCCTTCAACGTTTTGCATGGTATTTAGTTCTGGGTTAACGTTTCTTTTTCCTCGTTTTGATTTTATACCTGCCGGCAGAGGGTCTCCCTCGTGCCTGGCCGTGGCCCAACTTTACTCTTCCATGGTTGGTCGCAAATGGCAACGGGAGGCTCTCCACTGTCCTGCTCGGTGTCTTTTCTGTTTGCAAGATGTGGGTTCCAAGCGGAACCCTAATGTTTCCAGTGTTTTCTGAGTTGAAAAGAATTTCTAGATTATAAGATCTATAATTGCATTTCTAAATAACTGTAAATTTGAACTGTTATACTGAATATGTTTTTGGGACTAAGTTCCAAGCGCAATGCTATTGGTTACCGTCGTTTGGACCCAGACCCATTTTGTTTCTTGTAATCAGTTTGTTACAGTCTCGCGGCCGTGGCCCATTTTAACTTTGAATCTCTGTCTTTGTTGCCATGTTTGGGTATTAATTTTGAAGAGTAGATATGGGTAATATCGACCTAGATACTGCACGATTCTGCAATATACTTGTTGTTTGGTAGTCGTATTGTTTAATTCTTTGTAATTGGTAATGGTTCAGGTTTATATACATGTATTCGTTTGTCAAAGCTCTCATTAAGTGTTTGGTAAGATTATTTTATAGCTGCTTCCCCTGATGGAGTAATAGTCTCGGTCGTATCCCGACCTTTTGCTTACCTTGTATAAATGGGTAAACTGTCGTTTTCGTGCATGCCAACAAGCCAGGATTTGTTCTCAGTTTCGTAGTTCGATATAACTCTGTTTTTTTTTTAAATATTATTTCTTGATTAATAGCCGATGGTTGCTCAGTTTATTTCAAGGTTTTTCTTTAGATAATATCTTGAATATAGCTCGGATTCTGTTTCCATGAGATTGCACTCCAGTATTCACTGCATATTACTTAGTCTTTGTTTACAATATTATTGCGGAAAGGTTCTATGCCACAGAATTTTACCCGACTCTAAAGGTTTACGTTTTTTCTTTGTGTTCTAATTCAACAACCTATTTGGGTTTTCTCAGCATACGCTACAGACTGCCATACTCCTTCCTTGGCCGTTCTTGTAGCCAGAGCCCGTTACAAATCTTCGGGAGTATACTATCTTTTTTCATGTACTAAGCTTTGAGTTATTATCATTATAGTTCCATTCCACTGTGTTTACGCCTGTGGCTTCCCTTCGTTCTTACGAAGATTCTCTTCCAAAATACTCAGGAAAACAGTTTCACTAATAATTCTATTTACAACCAATTTTATAGTTTTCATCTTCGTATCTGTTGTGTTGACAGGGAGACTGTAAACGTTTACAGTTCGGGTCTCTACCAAGCACCATCTCTTTATCCCTTGCCCCTTTACAGGGCACAAGAAACACAGTTTCCTAGGTTCAGATATCTAACACCTGTAGCCCTTCTAATGCAGTATTATTAAGTATCATTTATATCCTTTCAAGGAAGCAGATAACTTACAGATAACTTGCAGATAACTTGCAGAGGTTCAAGGGTTTCAGTTTGACTTACCTGGTCACTGCCAGCTCTTAAATCCCTCAGTAAATCACCTACAGAATTTGTGCATATCTGTTTAACCGCCCATCCGTGAGACTCGTCCTTCAAGACCAAAGTCTCCCCCCAAGCTTTCTCTTGCCGGATCACTATCCTCAGCAAGGTTTCACTTCGTGCTCGACTATCTGGTCCTTACCAGACTTAGTCTTTTCATTTTTTCCTTTTCTTTATTTTGTCTCTCTCTCTCTGCGTGTCCCTACAGCGCAGATTTTTGCCATCCCCCTTCCCTTTTCCCCTGGAAACCTTTCCAGTTAGGGAAGGTGGTTATATGTAGTTTTGATAACTGACTTTCTTTATCAATTCCCTCTCGGGAGTTGCCAACACTATCATAAGTATTTCTTTATTAGAATATTTTAATGCACATATAAAATAGAAAGAAATACTATTAAGGTTTTTTTTTCTTAAAACAAACAGTCTTCCAATGTTATTCTTAATTCTGTCTTTTACCACAGTAAAATTTAAATATTTACATTTTCCCAGGGTCATCACAGAGGCTCTCGATGTCACCAACTGTAAAACTAGGCAGAGAGGACAAGCGTTTAGGATGGGAATTCGATGAGGTTTAATTGTTGGCTTCCATTATCGCCAGTGGAGAGAGGACAAGCCAGAGTTCAGGACAAGCATTAATCGAGGTTTAATGGTTGGGTTTTATTTTCTCCGGTGGCTCGTCAAGGCAGCTGTAAAACCAGGCAGAGAGGACAAGCGTTCAAGGCCGACATTAGATGAGGTTTAATTGTGCGTTTTGGGTATTGTTCCATTATCTCCAGTCGCTTTTCAAGGGTTGCTTCCAGTCGCTCTCCACGGGTTTCTTTCTCTCGGGTCGTTGTTCAAGGGTTTTTTTCTTGTGCTTGGGTAAATATCACTGAAAATTTCTTGTGCTTGGGTAAATATCACTTTTCAGGGATTTGGTACTTTGGTGTTGTATTGTTTGTGGGTTTGACGCCTTTCACATAGGCCAATAAGTTCTCAAGGGTTTCTTGTTTTTTCGTTAGTGGTTTGGGGTTTGGTTTGTGTCTCGAGAGTAGCTCTTCAAGGGTGTTTTTCTGGTGTTTTGGTAGGGATCGCTCTTGAGGGATTTGGTACTTTGTTGTTGTGTTGGTGGAGGGTTTTACTTTTTTCGCACAAGCCAGCAATGTAACACTCCAGATAGGAGAGTAAAAACAAAAGTTACGGTTGTTAATGTTTTACTTTTGTTTTTTTGTTATAATTTTGAAAAGAATAAGAAAGAGATAGTTATATATTAATTAGTAATGAGTTTCTTTTATGTAATTCAGAAAATGGTTAGAGTCACTGCATAATGATGATATCATGATTTTACGATAAGTTAAAGAAATTTGGCGAAACAGTTGGATGCAAAGGCAGTGATTATTCAATTTCTTTCTTCTAAAAGTCATGGAGATAAAAGGCCTCCTAGAAGGGGAACTACCTGAAGAAGAAGGATAGATGAGAACTGCAAAATAATTTAGATGAGAACTGCATAATAATTTCCAGAGCTGGTTGGGGGCAAGTGGAAATTATTCCAATCAGATGGATTTCTGAGATTCCAGACTGGACTAGGGTTTTCCGTTGGTAGGGCTACTAGAAGGGGAACTACCTAAAGAAGAAGGATAGATGAGAACTGCAGAATAATTTCCAGAGCTGGTTGGGGGGCAGTGGAAATTATTCCAATGAGATGGATTTCTGAGATTCCAGACTGGACTAGGGTCTTCCGTTGGTAGGGTGGAACAGCCTCATTCTGGACACACTGACTCAATCAGTTTCAAGAATTACATATAAGTAAAAATTTAAGTTGTTTTAAGTCATTGTTTCTAACACTTGGTAAGGTTGGAAGTCATGGCCTTCTATTCTTAAAAATATAAGCCTATAAGAAATGAATAGTGGGCCAGTAATGAATCAATAACAGAATATATTTCTTGTTGTTGTCTAAATTAAATTATATCGCTTGACGTGACTTTTTATTTAAGGGTATTGACTTGATGGTTCAATGTGATAATTAATGGTTGTGTCTATGTGTGCACCTTTATAAATCCAATTTTGTTTGTAATATTTAGAAGCTAAAGTAGAACTGCTAAGTAATTTATAATTACATGAAGTTAAAGTTTGGTGGCAAATGTTTAGGTTGCAAGCAAAAATACACAGTAGTGTATGGCCTTCAAAATTGTCCACTGAACTTTCATGCCATCACCTCGTTCATAGATATATATATATATATATATAACAATATTGAGGCACTGTGAAACCATTGTAAAATTAGAAATGCCTGCCAACAGGAAAATTGATAAGTGCATGTTGGTATCGATTAGGGTTAAAGGTAGGGTTCCTGTGGGACAGTTAAGGGAACAGTTATGAGATGGAAACGATGTCATATTAAGGGTGAATTAGTTAATATTTGCCATGGTGTTTCTACTAACTGGTCAATCAAGTAAACAAGCATAATGGGTTATCTCATAAATGCTAACCATCCAAAACACTATAAAGGAGATTAGGTGTTCATCTGCATGGAATTAATTTCTACCCTAGTAAAGTCTAGGGAAGGTTATTAGCTGGAGTCATGTTGTTCCGTAATGGACCGTTGTTCCAGCAGAGCATTAGCCAAAAATAAATTCAAAGGTTCCACAAATGCATGAAAAGTTATATCTATTAAAAAGGAAACAACAATAATGACGGCATAACTGTGTTACAATAATCATTAGAAAAATTGATATAAAATACTAAGTAACAGAGAGAGCATTCACAAAACTGATATAAAATACTGAGTAACAGAGAGAGCATTCACAGAACTGATATAAAATACTGAGTAACCGAGAAGGCATTCACAATATAGATATATAAATTATGGAAAGAGGAGCGAGGCCTCTGTATTACACAGGCTAATGTCTTTAAGCATCAAAGAGATTTACAATCCTCATAGGAGGTTCACAGTTTGAAATTGTGTGAAAACATAAACATGTAGTCCTTACACTTAACAAGATGCATGCATTGTTAACAGGTAAGAAACCCCTCACAAAATCGAATACAACGACATCAGGTGCCTCTTGAAGTCCTAGAAATTTAACTCTACAGAAAACGATTGACAATAAAACAAAACTATTGTTTGATAACAACACTAGCCGGAGACAGAGAGTCTCGGAAAAGAGCAGTATGCAACGTTTTCAGCGTTGCAAACCTTCTCAGCACCTAAAATAGCAGAATGACCCTGCTCACACATATAGAAGTAACGACGAGTACTAAAGTATCTAGCTCGGCTTAACGAAACTGGTGAGGTAGGGTTGTTCTTACCTTTTCAACGTCAAGGCTATGGCCATAGCCCCCACGACACCACATTGAACCCAACCTTCGCAAAAATTGGAGTTTCCCCTCATCAAGTGCTACCTGTCATCAAGAACAAAATGTATTAGCAAGCGCTAGAGGAGAATCTTAAATCTGAGACAACGATTAAATAACCTAAGTAAACAAAAGACCTCACCTCTGAAGCTGGAGTAATGAAATAAACTGAGCGAAATCCCCCACACCGCATCAAAATCCTTGTGGGAAAATGAGTTGTAGCAAAGTCTGCAGAGTTGAGCGTTAAGTTTGAATGAGCAAACAGGGCAGTAAAGGCCCAACAACAATCTTGTGGTTATTCACAGAAAGAGGAAAATGGAAAGAGATAAGAAAACCCAGCTCTGTGTGAAGATGGAAACACTAACCTTCAGATGGGCTCTCTGACCGGATGGGGTTGCAGATTCTTCCCATCAGTGCCACAGCCAAATGACGGAATGAACCCCAGGTGCCAAGGCGGTTACACCAAAAACCACCATTTTTCATTGGGACCATTGGATTCTTCACCTTGTGATCGACGGTGAAGGAGGCACCCATCTTTCCACTGCATAGGTGCATGGGAAAAGTCCCGGAGATTCGAGGTACCATTCAATTAGTATGAAAATTCCAACCGCAGCGAAACCAAACCTCCAAAGGACTTACACGTGCCCAACCAAGCTGGCTAAATTTAAAGCTACGGGTGTAGAGCTAAACAAAGGGACAGTGGACCGAGTAGGAGGAGGAGTAGCACATTAAACAAATAACATCATAGTACTTGTGCTGCTATGGCATAATTAATTCCAGAGCCTTCAGGTTTCCACATTGAGGCCTGAATGGTAATCATAGTATAATAAAAGTTATTGTGTTGCATAGAGAAAGAACGCTGACACATCATGCGATGAGGAGCAGGGTTTGCCCCCTCCGGAGGGATGATCGGGCATAACCTAGAGGTGTAAGTACAACTGGGAGAACCACATCAGAACACCAACGATGCATTACTGGAGACAGTCCATCAATTACGGGCTAAATTTATGAGTAGAGAACGAAAGATTACGATTGGAGTAGGAGAAGATTATGAAAAGTCTGTCTGATAGGCAGAATCAAAGAAATCTTAATCCCATCCGGGATGAGGAAAACAAGACTGAGTCACATAGACAACAAGAGGAACGTCCCAAGTCAGAGGGAGGGGGAACTGGCCATGAAGGAGAGTATGATAATATATATGATAAAAAAGGATTTAAGAGAGAAAACTGAGCTTCAAGGGGAATTTAAAAAGATTAAACCACCGATATATAACAGAGAAGCTGAGGAAGTAGTAGAGGCATGATTAATCAACATGAATAAATACTTTCAAATATATGAATACAATGATAATTTGAAGGCAAGATTAGCAATATATCAGTTGCAAGGGAAGGCCACTTTGTGGTGGGAAGAAATTAAAACAGTCAGGGAGATTGATGAGAAAGAAGTTACATGGGAGCACTTCCAGAAGCATTTCAAGGATAAGTACCGAACTGAGAAATTCTATGATGACAAGGAAAAAGAGTTCCATGACCTGAAACTAGGAAAACAACCTATGGACGAATTCATAGCTAAGTTTACCACCCTGTTGAGATATGTTCCATATATTCAGGAAGAGAAGGCTAAATTCTAGCGCTTCATCAGCTTTTTACCAAGCTATATGAAAGAGAAGTTGGAATTTGACAACCCCAAAACGATGGATGACATAGTTAGAAAGGCTCAAATTTGCTATCAGCAAATGAAGCAGAAAGGCGAGGGTACCAAAAAATGGACTAGTAAGAAGGGGCAAAGAAATTTCCCAACCAACAAAGGCATAAAGAATTCCAGTACCAGGTATCTAGGTACTGGAATTCTTCTTTTGAAATTTCAACTTTTCTACCACTTTTGTAGAGACCAAATTATTGGTGTTGCCACTATCAATTATCATTTGACAGTATTTTCCTTGAACCTTGCACACAGTCCTGAACAAAGTATTTCTCTGTGCTGGCTCAACAACTTCCTTTGCTGGCTTTAATAAAACTTTGTTAACTACCAAAGATTCCCCTTTCTCTTGTACATTTTCTTCTTCTGGCACCTATACTGCTTCTTCTTTAGTCTGAGCAACAATTACATTTCTTTGATTTATTCCTGCATTTTCTGGGCACTCATAGGCTCTGTGTCCAATCTTGTTACATTTGTAACATCTGATTTCTCTTCCTCTGCCTTTGCCTCTTCTTCCTTTAGAAAAACTCATTCTTCCACTTGCATCACTTTCTGTGGGTGTATGCTGACTCGAGATGCTGCTAGCTCCATCTCTAGGTGTTGTGGATCTTCCTCTACCACCTTGACTTCCTCTTCCTTGGAAAGTACCTCTACTTCTGGCAGATTGCTTCCTCATGAGTTTTTCTTCAGCCCTCAATACCATCTGATAGGCTTCTTCTACTTTTTTAGGAAACATCACAGTTATTTCATCTTGGATCTCTATTCTGAGACCATTTATATATCTTGCAACCTTCTTGTCTGTATCTTGAATTTGTCCAGCTCATATGCTCACTTTGTAAAATTCCTCTATATATTCTTTCACTGTCAAAGACCTTTGTCTAAGATTCTGCATTTGTCTATATAATGAAATTTGATAATCACTTGGCAAAAACTTACCTCTCAACTTTTCCACCATCATGTTCCAATTTTTAATTGGATGCTTACCAAGTCTCCTTCTTTCTGTTTGCACTCCATCCCACCAAAGTGTTTCATGTCCTTTCAATTTTGTGACAACAAATTTCACTCTCTTTCCTTCTTCCATTTCTTCATAATCTAAGAATTTATCCATGTCATTAATCCAGTCTATCAACTCCTCAGGATTTAAACCTCCTGTATAAACTGAAACCTCAAGTTTGGGTTTAGATGTGGATCCCAACACTGATTTAAAGAATCTCATTTTAGGAGTAACTTCTGCAAGTTCCTCTTCTTCTACAGCTTCAACTTCAGGCTCATTGACATCTCCTTTATCTGCATCTCTTTGATTTCCCATTTCCACTGCTTCTAATCTAGCTTGCATCTGTTTCATAGCTTCCAACACTTCAGCATTTGCAACTAGTCTTCCTCTTGTTTGACCAACACCATGTCTTCCTCCAACTCTGAAAGCCATGTTGGATTTCTTTTTTTGATCTTTGAGATCCTACTTAGTGTCAACAGGATGCTTTGATACCACTAATGGTGGGTTGGTTGCAAGTGTTAAGGATAATCGTTCAAAACCAGAAACGATTTCTTCAAGCTCGGGAGGAACTTCTTCTCAAGTTTCCTTTGGAGTATTAGCCATCAACCTGCAATTTTAGTTATTCTGATAAAATCAGAACTGGTTAATTTATCCGGAATATGGAAAACTTCCACTTTTTTAACGGAATCGAAAGGAAATAAAATTGTAGTTCATATCCTTATCGTGTCCGCCATTCCACAAACCTTAAGCGCATTAAATCTCTATCATCAATATCATTCCTCAATCCAACGGTTATCGCGTCCTCCACTCACCAACTAGTCCAGGTGATCTCCACCGTTGATCAATCCCGCTTATTCCAACAACTATCGCGTAATCTTACGTGGAATCTTGAACGATGTATAACAAGCTGAGAGCACGCGAGAAGAGTGGTTTTCTCGTGCTACGTGTCGGCCGCTAAGGCTAGTCATGTGAATTTTAAAAATACCACTTACCACCTTGAGACTGCACGAGAAACTGCTTACACCTATGAAGACCAATCTTCTATTCTGATTAACGTCTGTACTTGTTGTCACACGATGACCATTAGATCTATTTAATCTATCGATCGAACGATTCATATATTTTCCTGGGTTTCTCACAAATTTATCAGGGTTTCATAGTTTCGCCAAGACTTAGCACTTCCACCAAGTTTAGTCTGCCAAATTCAGAATATCGCTAACTAACTCTATGACTTCAAAATACATCCCAATTAATTTAATGCACAATGAGTGAAGATTTAGATGAGACAACACATAGATTATACAAAATCTAATTTTAAAGGAGCCAAATTGGAAATCAACAGAACTCAGAAATATTTCGAAGGAAATTAAACCCTCTGGGATTGGCCATTCATGCACAGTATATACAGAGACACAGAGAGATTCCAAATTTTATAATACAATCCTCCATAGCCAAATCCCATTACACTAATTCAAAACTTACATAAATACATGTACATACAACAACTAGATCCTACATCAATGGATCGAAACTGCCTAATCCTAGATAATAACTAATCTGCATGATATTATCCTCAAGAATCTCAACTAATCCTAACTACTTGAATTAATTACAAGATAATTCAAATCCCTGAATTTTGGCTCAAATCCTATCTAGAAGCTTTGTAAAGTGACAGCTAAAGGATCCCACTCATTTGCTTGTAAACTTTTTTTGTATTTTTGGAAGAAAAGTCGAAGTCTTTTGTCTTCAAGCCTCATGCTCCTGCATCACATTGGAGCCATCATCCCTAAGACGATGAGCCTTCTTTCCTCCAACAGAGGCATTGAAACCATAAACACTTATATCCCTCGATGTTGTGCCATTCCCAGTGACCTATAGAGCCACTATTCGCTCGCCAATGGCACAGATGTCCTCCTAGATGTTTTCCATGGTATGCTCCATGTCTGCTTACTGACAGAGTAATTTAGCCTTAGGAAATAATTGAAAGGATGCAATGGCGCTCCACCATGCCCTCCAATTTCAAAATGGAGACAAGCAGAGAATGAGTGGCATCCAACAACTTATTTAAGACCAGGAATACATCAAAGATTTCAGCAGGGTCAAGAGAGTTAGCCATAGTTAAAGTATGAGAGGACACAGAATTTCCCTGACCAATACAGAGGAGAGGAACTTCATATAAGCCAACAACAGCCTGAAACACCTTTGCATTATATGAAGGTTGGAAGGTCATAAATAGAAGGTAGCTCTGCTAGAACACGAGCCAAACATCCACCATATATCCGACTCCATGATCCAAATATTAGTCAAACGAAGGATTAATAGGGCCTCAGCTGGCATCCATAAAACCATATTCATATCCAATGTGTTATTCATCACTGCTGAGGAGAGCCATACCGTCTTCCACCGTGAGAAGCATAAATGGATTAGACTCCACTATCTAAGAAAGATCGGAATGCCCATCGAATTGCACTTCCAATTAATGACACAGGACATGTAGTTAATAAGCCTCGGTATTGAAAATCATTGGAAATTTAAACATTGGTTTTTGATCACCTTGCAAGGAGAGGATTTAATGGATGCCCATGTGCCCATCCTTGAAATATGAGTAGATAAAATCATGGCTCTTTGCCTATACTTATATATTGTCCATAAAACAAATTTGTACCTCATGAGAATGACTAAATCCCCTTTTATGAAAATATTGATAACAAAATTCATATTTAAACGGGACAGGGAAGAAATGCTCAATTTTATCCATTTAAATTTTCCCTTCCCCAAAATTTGAGCCATTTTTCGTGAGATCATCTGCTCCCACATTCAAATGCCCAAGGATGTGATGCAAATAAATGTTTTCAAATTGCAAGGTAACACTGATTTCCTTTGAGCAATAGGGAGAGATGTGGATCTAATCACACCTCTAGTTTTGGACATTTGTCAATTGACAATCAACAATTCTCCATAAAATGAAAATTTATGAATATTATTTGCCATGGCAATCTCCAAGTCTTTCCAAAGAGTAAGGAACTCAGTTAGATTGTTAGTTGCAATTCCTAGCCCCAAAGAAAATTTAAACACAATTTTTTAACCTATCACTAATATCATACTTAATTTACAAATAAAAAAACACAACAAGTGTAATATTAAAAAACACTTACCCTTAATCATACACATCATTACAATTTAACTTTACAATAAAAGAAGGTTAAGAAAAAAAACCTCTAATTTGCTTTCACATTTTTATAATAAATAATATATATTTTTATTAAAGTATTTCATTGTTATTTGTTTTGAGGGTGAAAAGTGTACAATAATAGCCCCTTGTAATGATTAAGGAATTAAAATCTAATCCAAGCCATCTATGAAAATAGATAAGAAAAGAAAAAAAAAATATTGTAAATTGTAAAAGGAGTAACATTAGGCAAAGCAAATTATACATTTTTTAATCAAATGTTAAGTGTGCACTCATTAGTCAAAGCCACCTACTTCATATAAGGGAGAGTTGTTGGTAACAAATCCACATCGCATTTTCTCAATCATATTCTCTCAGCTATAAGAGGCCTTTCTCCAATGTAGGATTGACTCATTGTCCCCCTACACCCTAAATTAAAAGGGCTTTGCACACTGGAACCACCATATCTATGATGCCCTAAAACATTAGAGGACTTATGGCCACCTCTAGTCTCAATTACCTACATATATATTAAATCAATGGAAATGACTTGAAATTTTGGATTTTTTTGTGTACATTTTAGAATGCAAATTGAACAAGTTTTCTGTAATTTGTAATAGGGTTGGAAAATAATGAACCAAAATTTTTGAATCTCATTTTTTGTTAAATGGTCTTTGAATTAATGTAGTGAAACTATACAAAATGCGTGTCTCGTGTAAGTTAAAATAGAGGTGTAAAGAAACTAACATGATTTACCTTGGAAGAGAGTTGTTGTAACATAGATGACTAGCTAATTAGTTAGAGAAGAAGAAATGACTTATAAATTCCATGCCTCGGAAATTGAAAAGCTCATCACATGACTATGCAACTACTACACAATTTTACAAAGGCGTGTTGTCTTGAATTAGCTACTTGGACGAGGAGAAAAATGCAATTGATAGATTTTAGAGTTTATATAAACAAGTTTCTTAGTTATTAATAAATAAATATTGGTTCGACATGAAGTAGTTGCGATGGATAAAAGTTGCTTTGCCACCAATGACTATCATAGTGGGGTTATTTCCTCAATTAGGCGCCCTGGGGCTTCTTTCCTGGACCGCTAAAACATGTAGCAAGGAATTCTCAATTTGATTTTTCCTTGATTAAATTGAGAAAATTTGAATTTCCAAATCAACAAACAAATTGGGTTCCAAAGAATTTTTTCCAACCTGGCTCCAGGACTAGTAACCCAACCCACAGTTGTGGTAGAGATCCACAAAGTTTGTCCAACCAAGGCTTCTCAACCCAGTAAGGGATCCAGAGTGTTTTTCCAACCATGGCTTCAAGGACTAGTAACTCAACCCAAGTTGTTTTAGGGCTTTTAGAGCATTTTGTCCAACCAAGGCTCTAAGAACTAATAACTAAATCTAAAACCATAAGGAACATGGGCACCAATCAGAAAACAAATGGGAAAACCCACAACACCATAACTATCCAAGAAAAGGCAAGGCTAGGAAAAACCACTACCAATCCAGGCAGTCCTCCATGCCAATGACATATCATAACCAAATAACCACATGCATAAACCATGCATGCCAACCTAGCAAGGAAATCATACATGCAACTTGATACCCGCAAATAAATCCAGTTGTAGTTGTTGATCTCGTTGTCCCCTTGCATTTTCTTGATTTTCCTTTGCCTTAATTCTCCAAATCCAAAGTATGGCACAATGCTCTAAGAATGCTCCAAGAAAACTCGAAGTGTCCAAGAGTATGAGAGAGAGAATAGAAGAGAGATCCAAGATAAAAATGGAAAAAGGCCATGAACTGATCCTCAGAAGCCATTTTATCATTCTGGTCTCTGTTTTCTTCATTTTACTTCATTTTCCTTGAATTTTCCTCACATGCAAATTTGTGACCTTTCACCTTTCTTTTCTCATATTTTCCATTATTTCATAAATAAAATGCCAATAAATGACTCTTTGCCTTGACATTGCCTTTGCCAATCTCCATAACCATTTATTAATCACAAGTGATCCCCATCACTATGTTTTGTCCAACATTCAGCTTATAATACGTGTCCTGTGACCTTGGTTATTATTTTTCCCTTATTAAATTTATTACATGGATTTTTAACATGGGTTGTTGCAATGAAACACATGTAAGATCCATCATGAAAATGCAAAGAAAGCAACAAAAGGAGTAGCTTGGCAATGCAACATCATCATGAAGTTCCCGTCAATAGTCATCTCAAGGAGTCACATGTGTCAAAGTGCCTTCCCACATCATTTTTGGAATGTAATTATGTAATTCTCCAAAATGAGAAAATGTAAAATGTGTGGAGAGACAAGTCAATTTTTATAAATACACCCTCATAACTCAAGCAAAAGGACTTTTGGGACTTGAAATTTCACCTTGGATTCTCTAGCTTGGCATAGGAGAGAAGATCTTTCTTTGGAGGAGCAAGTGGTGACTTAATGTTCCACTATTGGGGTTAGTGTGGCAGCATTGTACTTTTATATCTTGGCACTTCCACTTAATATATGAAGCTTGATGAGCCAACACATTTTCATGCATGTATCGTGAATGTCGTAGGACTATTCTTTAGATGTTTGCGATATGTGTTTCATTCATATGTACTAAGGAAATTGAACTATTTTGGTGGCTTTGGTACTTATCTTGTTAAAGGTTTGTTGTATGTGGTTTTATGATCGTGGTTGTCTTGTGAACTTCTTTGCAGTCAACTAACGATCCTCTTATGCACTTGTGTGTCTCTTTTAGGATAGTGCTATTACTTTCCCTCTAGAGGCTCATTGTCTTTCTCCTTGCCATGAAATTACCTTATACATATCGAAATTTCATTCCTCACAGTGTCAACTTACTTGATTATTTCAAATAATGTTGTATAACCTCTTATGTTAATAATGGCAGCCAAGGAAAATCCCTAAGGACAATAGAAACAAATCATATTTCTGGTTGGGGCTCCTACTCCAAATTGTGAGGTCTAATTGGGACTTCACATCAGGGAGACCCCCTTAGTTGATGGATTTCCAGTACCATCAACAGTTCATACTAGAAGGAGGGCCAGATGACAATTTGTGCCCATTGATTCTGTTTTGAATCTCTCATCTTAAATGGCTCTTTCCCAAAGCTCAATCCTGTAGTGTTTTTCTAACCTATCCCCTAGTGAAATTTTCATCTCCGTGGAATAGTTTCATGACTTGTCTCAACTTAGGTTTGATGGTGAGGGTGGTACATTCATAGCCAAACATATATCTAATTTTCTTGGTTTTTGCAAATCTAATAAAATCGATGATGAAGATGCTATCTGTATATTATTCATCCTCACTCTTGAAGGTCGAGTTAAGAAGTGGTGTCAAACTTTACCATCCACTTCCATTCATTTATTTGACCATATCCTCAAGGACCTTCATCAAACCTTTAACATGTATGATTATCAATATGTGTGTAATAGGATCGATCTGCTAAGAATGAACTCTAATGAATTTGTAGAGGATTTCCTTAAACAGATTCTTTACCTTTGTTATCAGTGAAAAGTTTCAAAGCTTGATTTTTCTCTCTGTGAAACCATTTGCATCTGAGCCCTTCAATGATTCCCCTCTTCTAGCTTATGTTTATCATGAGACACCCCAAAGTTGTGAGGAGAAACTTGTTATTCCTTTTGTTCCTTGCCCTCCTTTTTCAGTATCAATTTGGGTCCCTCCAGGTGAAAATGTTAAAGTTTGGAAATCTGAAAATCGAATTATTGATCCTTTCATTCAACCTCCCCCCATTTCCCATGATCTAGTTCCTATTGAGGAGAACTTGGAATGGTTCAGTAATTCATAGAGCATGAAGTGAAAGTTGATCCCTTGGGTTTTCAAGATCATATTAGTGCACATAAGTCCAATCATGAATCTGATAAAACTAAAAACTTAGTTTCCTCAAGGGACACCCTTCAAAATCCACCTGTTATGTCTCATGATTCCTTTTTTCATGATCTTCTTGATCAACCTACTTCAACTCTTAAGGATGTTCAACCTCTTGTTTCAAGCAATGATCATATACAAGGTAGTTCCATATCACAAGTAGAGGATCAAAGTGTTTAAGGCATGTTTCATTATTCTTCTCTCTTTCAGTATAATGATCTTATATTCTCGCTCAATCATGCATCTTATGATATTGATAATCTTTAAATGATTTCAAATCCTTTATTCAAGTTGAGACTTTGGAAAACCATCACCATGACATCCATGTTTCCATTAACACATGTGGTGATGGATATCCAAGTACATCAGATGATATCTTTCCTTCTTTCAAAGGCTTAGATTTGTGAGGTATCAATTCAGAATCTGCTTCTTATAGCTTGCAATATACATTTATGCGACGGGAGTATCTTTCAATTCAGAATGATTCTAAAGTTTCTTTGAGTCATGCATCTTCAAATATTAAATATGAAGAAACAAATTGTTAGGCTTTTGAATATTTGGTATTCCATGTTGATGAAAACCAAGATCAATATGAATGTTACATTGGTATGCATGTCTTCAATCATTATGTTGACGAAAATAATAATATGGAGCATAATGTGCATGTTGATCCATTGTTCTTACAAGCTCGATATGATTTAATCACAATTGATGCTCCTCCTCCTGAGTCTTTTCATCCTTCCTCACCTCTAACACACTACTTATTGTACCTAAATATGTTCAATAAGTTTGTTGTATTGGAAGTCTCTCTAAATCCTTTAGATCTTTATCTATATGGTCATGGTTGTAATCAAGTATAGGATGGTTTTATTCTACAATCACAGGATGAAAAGATTGAATCTATTATTCATGATATGTTCAATTTTAAATCTTTCATATGTCAAGAAGAAGATGTTACAACTCAAAATGATAAAGGGAGATTTTTTATTTATGTATCTCAATCATGTATCCATCAAGAATCTGATATGTTTAATCTCAAGTCTGATCAAACTAGTGGAATTAACAGTGTTTTCATTGATGCATTTGATGATAGTGGTGCATATTTACCTGTTGATTTTTCTAAGCCACCAAATTTTGATTATCCACCATCAGAAAGTTTAGAGACCAGTCAGTAAGTCAAGGCACTTTAGCCCCTGTTGATGCTTAAGTTAGGTTCTGAAAAACCTATTGAGATCTTCAAACTAATTAGGATCCATATTTTCACGCATAATTATTTCCTTAATAGTCTTTCATTGGTTGTGAGTTCATTCTTCAGGGACTTTCAATATTTTCAAGTTGATATTCACAATCTTCAAGATAACATTTCTGATCAGATGAACGATTCTTCTTTGGTTAGTCCCTTTTCATGTGGATCCCTTGTGTTAGACCAAGGGTTGGAGAACACATCTTTCACAGATCCATGTAGTTTCAAAGCATGTCATTCTGATTATCAAGATGAAGGTCATTCAGGATTAAAGGATTTCTCTTTGTCAAACTCTTCTGAGATCGATCACCTTCTTATCCCTCTTGTGTATGTCATAATAATATTTTGGGAAAAATCTCTCTTCCTGAATGATAGAAAATGCTTGAGTCATTCAGTGAATCAAAACCCTTATGTTGATATGAATACCTAGTTTGATTTGACCTTGTTTCCAATCTTTCGCTAGTCCGATATTCTAATTGTTTTCCTAATTTTGTAGTGTCAATGATTGTTTGAAATGCTTTAAGCTTTCATATTGTTTTCATGGTGTCTAATCAGATAAAAAGGGAGCCAATGGAAAATCTAAGATCTTATAGTCACTAATATGATCATGATATTGGTTCTAACAACTATCTCTCAATTAATCATTGTCCCATTAACATATCTAGTGATAGTTGTTTTATATTGACTACCTTTGTTGAATCCAGTGGTCTTCATGTTTTATCATTTCAGGTGCTTGTCAGATAGTTGAGGCACTTCAGCATGATCTGATGGTTATGACATGTCCCCACCATCTAAATAAGGCTTTTGAACGAGATTAGATTGAATTCCCTTCAGAAAATTCTCTTTTTAATTTGAATGAGTTCATTGAAAATTCATTTTCGCATGAGTATACAAGTTTTCAAATCTGTTGTTCTGAATATTGAGATCCAACCATTGAATGGTTATAGAAGATTTATTTGGCAAGCTCCATCACAAATAACAAGTTTCAATATTTCTTGATGTTTTCTAAAACTGAAAACAAAAATGAATGTACTTCTATGAGCAACCTTAAAGGTTTGTATAATTATCATTTCAAACAACAAGGTAAAGCTCGAAACTGGTTGAAGCTAGTTAGTATGGCACATTATTTTGTTAATAAGTGAGACCTTCCATTCATTGTGCAAGCTTTTCAAATTGTTTTCTTTACTCTTGCACAATGCTTTATATTGCTTTTAATTGCTTATATCTTTGTGATTGCAGGCCGGGAGTAGTTTCGATGGCTACATTGGAAATTCTATTACACTTATCTCTAACCTTTTAGCCCGTTAGGTTAGGAGTAGGTTTAGGTGAATTTAGTCCCCTAGTTGCATTGCTTGACCTTTGCATTTTACTTTTCACTAGTCCTTGAATTTGGTTGGTTTGATTTGTTTGTCTTTCATGTTGATTTCCAATCAAGACTACTTCCGCTCTGCTTTTGATTTTGTATTTTTGCTATGTCTTGTCTTTTTTTTACTCTGCATGAAAATTGTCTCACTTGGATCAAGAGACAATGTGTAAAAACTTAAAAAGGCAAATTGTGACGATGAACAATGATTGACTTATCTGTTATCCTCTTCTCTATCTTGGGTTTACATATCTTTAAAGCCAATGATGTTTGAATGGAAAATATGATCCAAAAGCCTATGGTCAAACCATAAATCCTGTATCTATTCTAGGATATTCATTCCTTGACTTGATGTTGTAATTAAATGGTGTTATTCCTTCCAATCCAATCAAGTAGAAGAAGGGAAAGGGGAAAATCAATAGCGAGCAAAGCAACATCAAAGTTATATATAACCTTCTCTGAGGGAACAACCTCTTCTGCTCTCAATAAGTGGGGATCCCTCTTCCGCCACATGAAATAATGAGTGTTGAAGAACAATTCTATAAATAAATAAATAAAGGAAGAAAGAAGATAAAGAATAAATGCGTAAAGAGGCGAAGCAAGTAACTTCTCCAAGGTACTATTCAAGCTTGTTGGTAGTGAAGCAATGCTAGTGTTCCTGTAGTGACTCTGTCGGGGTATTGCTCAATCCTACTAGTAGCAGAGCAACACCAGAGATGAAAACTAAGACTCTGATTATCTTAAACTTGTAATTTTATATTACCCTTATCCTGAATCGAAACAATTGTGATTCAGAAAGTTTTGTGAATGTGTTTAGCCAAGAAAAGGAATAGAGGAGACTATATCCATAACCAGGTAAAATGGGGGATCCAAGGTAATCATTGTGATATATCAATACTTCTTGAAAGACTAAGACTTTTCACTTAAGGATAAAACATGAACATAGAAGCTGGAGTTCTACTAGTGTGTCACCAAGTGTTGATGTTGTGATCAACACCCTCCAAAAAATTTCATACACGTGAATTTTGGAGCCTATTGAGGATCTAATGATATTTTATTCCATAGTTTCTTCATGATTGATTAATGTTATGCTAAGGGTTTGAGTGTTCTTCTCGGTTTCTAAGTGGTGAAGTCAATTGCTCACACACATTCAGTTTGTAACAAGTTCATGAGCACATTCTTTTATGCAAGCTTGAATAGGCACAACACAATCCATCAAGAAAGTTCTTGTGCAATTTTTAACCTATGTCAATAGTCAATGTGCACTTTCATTGACAATACCTCACTTTTGGTTGCGCTTGTGCTTTTATTTTGGTGGGTTTTTCTATTTGTCGCTTTTTCGTACCTTCACTTTCACAAGTGTGACTTTCATGTTTACGACTTTCACATTTTATTTTTTTCACTTTAATAAGTTTCATTTTGATGTTATCTTCGCTCTGGCATGTGTCACTTTCAATGTCATTCGCAATTGCAAGTGTTGTTTGAACTTTTCTCTTACTATCACAAGTGTCCTCTTTTGGCATGGGAAGTGTCACACATTCTAAAAGTAGATTTGTTGTTCATTGAGAGAGGAAAATTTGGTACCAATGGGTCATATTTACCACATATACATGTACTAGACCCATTCTCAAAGTTTTATGCATTGTCGTACTAGTGTCGTCATTGTTGTCGCAAATTGTATCTTAAGTTTCGGACCTAGTCAAAGGGAGTCAACTGTACATCCTTAAAAGGAAGTTGTGATGGATTCTCCTGCTTTAATGTATCATATTCATCATAATGAAATACATCAGTCATATTCCCTGAGTCTTGAGCACTATTGTATTAGTTTCGTCATTGTCGTCGCAAAGTACATCCTAGTTGTCACACTTGGAGGAGGTTGTTGTATTGTTGTCACGTTGAGGGGATCATGTTTTTCTTATGTACCGATTGTTCAATTTTATGTCATCAATTGTTCTAAGCGTGTGTTATCATTCATAATTTCAGTCCTAGTCTCACTCCTACCTTACTGATCCCGCACTTAACCAAATCCTGAAATTTTTTCTGCTTAACCAACTTGACCCAACTCAGCCTCCTTGAATTGCACATTGCGCAGTAGCAAGGCTCAAAATTCCCCCCTGCCTCCTGGAAATTTGTAATGCATAGTTCTTGAATCCAAGGATTGTGCATTATGCAATCTCGGTGCTCAAACTTTCCCTCTTAACCTCCACAATTGTGCAGTTTACCCTTCTATTTAGCCTCCTTTTATGCATTATGTAGTGGAAATCCTCAAGTTGTCATCTTGCCTCCTTCAGTTGCAGGATTGCACAATCCCTAGGCTCTCTCTCTTCTGTACTACGCATTAGGAAAATTCAAGGCTTAAGACTGCCTCACTGAGCTCCTCAACTGCACAGTCATCTTTCCTAGGCCTCCAGAATTGTGCATTTCGTAGTCTCAAGCTTCAATCCATCACTCTTGGCCCCTTGAACCGCACACTACACAATCTCTGAGTCTTCCTCCTTGTCCATTTCCCAGTCCCAACTCAATCAGTCATTTTCATGAAGAAATCTAGACTATGATGTTTCCAAACTGATGCCATCTTGTCATAAGTGGAATCCACTTGTAGGTACTACATATTGACATGAAAAGATGATTCTAGGAGAGGAAGAGAAGGATATCATACGAGAAGACATTTGTGAAGTTGGAACCATGAAGGAGTCATCGAGCAAGAAGATGAAGGGACACTAGCTTACCACAAAATATCGAAGATCTAGATCAAATGAACACTCAAGATTAATCAGCCCCTTGGAGAATGAAGAAGAAACACGTGCAAGATCCATCATGAAAATGTAAAGAAAGAACTAAAAGGAGTGGATTGGAAATTCCAAATCATCATGAAGTTCCTATCAATAGTCATCTCAAGGAGTCACATGTGTCAAAGTACCTTGCCACATCATTTGTGGAATGTAATTATGTAATTCTCCAAAATGAGAAAATGTAAAATGTGTGGAAGACCAAGGGTCCCACATGGAATATGAAGAGACTAGGAATTTCTAAAGTCATATAGAAGCTCAAGAGTCACGAGGGAGGTCAAGAGTCACATGTGAGGTGGAGAGTCACCTCATTTTTTATAAATACACCCTCATAACTCATGAAAAAGTAATTTTGGGACTTGAACTTTCACCTTGGCTTCTTTAGTTTGGCATAGAAGAGAATATCTTTCTTTGGAAGAGTAAGTGGTGACTTAATGTTCCACTATTGGGGCTAGTGTGGCAACATTGTACTTGTATATTTTGTCACTTCCACTTAATATATGAAGCTCAATGAGCCAACACATTTTCATGCATGTATTGTGAATGTCGTAGGACTATTCTTTAGATGTTTGCGGTATATGTTTCGTTCATATGTACTAAGGAAATTGAACTATTTCGGTGGATTTGGTACTTATCTTGTTGAAGGTGTGTTGTATTTGGTTTTATGATCATGGTTGTCTTGTGAACTACTTTGCAGTTAATTAATGATCCTCTTATGCTCTTATGTGTCTCTTTTAGGATAGTACTATTACTTTTCTTCTAGAGGCTCACTCTCTCTCTCCTTGCCATGAAAGTACCTTATATACATCGCAATTATATGCCTCACAGTGTCATCTTACTTGCTTGTTTCAAAGAATTTTGTATAACCTCTTATGTTAATAATGGAAGCCAAGGAAAATCCCTAAGGACAATGGAAACCGACCGTATTTCTGGTTGGGGCTCCTACTCCAAATGATATGAGGTGTAATTGAGACTTCACATCGAAGAGACCCCCTTGGTTGACAAATTTCTAGCACCATCAACAATACCAAAAAATGCAAAAAAACATACGAAGTGAATGTTGGAACTGAATTTAATTTTTATTATGAATATTGTACTTATAAATACAATATAGAAACTGTTGGATTCAACTTCCAAGGTTTCTTGGACTTTAATAACTAATCACCATAACCCTAAGGGATTGGGTGTCCAACATACTCCTCCTTAATCTGAAGGGGTGTTTATGAGTCCAAGAAGACAGCTAACGTGCAAAAATGCACGACAACCAATGGTTGAATGAGCTCTTTGAAAAAGCCAGTTTAGGGAATACCACAAACCAAATGAGGTGGGAGAACTCAAGGTCTCTATTGGTGGTGGTTTAAGGCTTATCACCAACTTTGGAACTAAAGCTCTAAGCAGTTTATGGAATAGTTCTAAAATTGGCTAGAAGCTAAATTCCTCTGCTAGTGGAATTTCTCCCTGATAAGGGCTAGAATTTGACCACAAACTAATGTTGGTTTGAATATGACCGCAAATTGATGTAGCAGAAACTGAAGTCTTATGCAAGTTTTGGTTTAAGGTAGGAAACCAACCAAAAATCATACTCATGGAGAATGAATCTATCTCTAGATACAACTCTGAAACTGGTTATGGCTGACTCTAGCTCTCGGTTGTGGAAGTTGGCTCTTGTTCAGGTTGTGGCTCAGGCTCTCTTGAACAAACTGATGTCATTTTGAAGATGACTACAAACCAACGTAGCAGAAACCAAAGTATTCTATGAAAAGTGGTAATTTCAGGCAGACCACAAACCAATAATTATGCTCATGGAGCATGAATCTGTCTTTGACTACAACTCTAAAACTAACTATGGCTGACTCTGGCTCTAGGCTGTGGCAATTTGTTCTAAAACTTACTATGGTTGGCTCTGGATCTAGGTTGTGGAAGTTGGATATGGTTCAGGCTATGGTTCAGACTCGCTTGATAAATCTTTGAATGATGAACCTTCAAAGTTCATAAGTGACCATCAATTCCCCCTTGTCAGATACAAGTTGAGAAGATGAAATTTTTGTTGCAAGACTAGTCAGTACTCGAGAACAAATTTTGTGGTATGACTAATATATCTTCTTAGTTGTTGAGGACCATTGCCAAGAAGTGATCCATCCAAGGTGAATATTTGTTCTTGCAGGATTCTTGTTTCTGGAACATTTGTATAAATGATGAGTGTACTTACCACAATGCTCACAAGGGTGAAGATAAAAACACTGATCTTTCACATGGCCAACTCAATCACAATGTTGGCATCTAAAAATTTGTTGTGGCTATGGAACAAGAGAAAGTGAAGATGAATCATCTTGAAGAAACCCAACATTGTGAAATTGGAGGGGCTTGGAATAGTCTGGAATATAAAAGGACACATCCTTTTCATATCCAAGACTAATTCTTTTCCTATTGTTAACAACTTCTTCCCAAGGTCTAATGATAGGCTTGGGAAGTGCAGGTTGAACCTCTGCATGTTTATGCAAGTTTTCTCCTGAAATGGCCGTATTATTCTGATTAATTTGTCTGTTGATGGGAGTCAAGCTCAAACAAGAAGTTGTTTTGAACAAGAACCACTTCATAATCACGACCCTTTTGTTGTAATTCATATTGTTGTAGATGTGACTCAAGCTCCAAAAACTCAATCTTGTCTTGAACATTTGTAAATAAGTTCGTATGTTAGAGAGAGTGTCCTTTTTTATTATCATTGTGTTATGAACAATGGATATCATTAGAGAATTTAGTAACTCTAATACTCCCTCAAGTTTGGCCATTTTGTTAGAACACAAAGAAAACACTCGTAATAAATTTTGAGAAAAGGGTGTCAACTTCAATCGAAAATGCACCCACTTACAATGCAAGTTCAACAAGCAACCAATTTGAATCAATACTCAAGAACAACAGTAGAGGACAACACACATATTGTTGAATACTATTTAAGAACCATGAGGCAAACTCGAATCAATCTGATAGGTGCATGTATGACTCTCATGAAATGACAATTTTCATTAAAAAGTGAACTTGAGAAGCAGATTCATTAGATAGCTTAAGAATTGCAGATAACACCTTCCATTAAAATGGTTGTTGGAATGAAAGGATAGTGGTGTGTTGTCTTTCAAACTGCATGACATAGACTTCTCCGCGTGACAAAAAACAAGCGTATCTTCTTGGAAATGTACCTTTTGGGTTCAAATTTGATTTTGATTGTTGTAGTTGAATGCATTGCTCTCTAGGACTAGTTCTCCATCATGGACAATTCAACAATCAGTGCTTTCTTTTATAATGCAAAACATTGACAATCAAACTACTTTAGTGCAAATTTGGCAAGCTTGGAATCAATCTCTTAACTCTGAATCTCTCGCTTATCTGTCTGTCTTCAAAATATAAATATTTGAAATGTTCCTTCTCAAATCTAATCATACCTTTTAACTAGAATCTTAGAAAATCCAATAAAATTTTAGAGCATACATAATAATGTTCAAAACTACATGAATGACCATTGTCATCTTTTCTTGAAAAGGAGTACTCTTTATGTAATATCTTGAACATTCCCATTGAATACCCGGGCGTTGTGACGCATCTTCCTTGTGAAAGCTTGAGTGATGCTAATGAAAATGCTTCCAATGTCCACAATTATGATAAAGGCTTGCAATGATGTATTGAACAAGAGATAGAAGATGTGGTTCTCATTCATGAAGTCCACACTTGAGTTGGAACCCTCTGGGTTGTTGATATCAACATCAGGGAAATTCAATCAAACTCAATCAGGACTTTGCATTGTCTCCAATACTTGGATTCAAATTTTCAGACATCTTCAAATTGTTGATGGGAAGATATTTTGGATAACACGTAAATGTTTCTACCTTTAATGTTGAATAATTTTGACTTTCAATGGATTCGATGAAAAGAGAAGTGAAATTCTAGAATAACAGAGCATTTGGACACCTTCAAAGCACTAACTGAGCTTAGCCTTCCATTTTGCAACTTCCTATTGGCATCCATGATAACATACCAGGTTTGAGAGAGAGAGCCCTAGATTGTGTATTGTCTTGAAAGGAAGAAATTAAAGAAGTAGCCAAGTCCAAGGAAATTAATGGCCACACTAAACAATCCAAACACTTCAAAATGAAAAGAAAAAAAATCATGGGAACCAAAAATTCTCGATTGGTCGTGCTACCACCATGAAAAGACATTGATGACACCCAATTCCAATTGCAACTCCACACCAACCTTGCACTGTGAGAGAAGGAGCCATGGTTTCAACACCAGTTGCAGAGATAGAAGTCGTAGGTTTCAGCATGATATGGCCAAATTGGTGGGCTACAGTATAGATCTTTTTATTTGAAAAATTCAACTAACAACAAATAGAAGGTGGGTCCTAAAAGTAGTTTTTTTTAATCATAGAGTGCTTTTCCATCTCAAAAAATTAAATAAAAGAACAATGCCAAAGTCGTTTGTCAAACTGGTTTTAAATATTCTTAGTGGATTTCTTGTTGGTATATGACTGTTGAAGGTAAAATGCTAGTTTATGTGCTACAGATACCTAGGTATGAAGTCTCAGCTTGCACTCTTACACATATATACATAACATATCGACTTGGTTAGAGGCGAGCGTGAGAGTAATTTTTTTTATTTTTCTAAATGAAAAGAAGATTGGCTTCTAGCATAGAAGCACAAGAAGATTCAATCCTCACATTTATAGAAATCAATGCCGCATTTTGTTGTAGAAATTAAAGCTCATGATCCAACACCTTCTCGCTTCCATTGAGTATTCTATACAAGTAGAGGAAGAGGCAGTTCTAAAAGACAAACTTAGAAATGGTCCTAATTTTGTCAAACATGGCCATCGCTCTAACGTGGCACCTGCACTCTGGTTATGGGTTCATTACTTGCTTCACCATTCTACGATGTCAGCAGTCCCACGATCTTTATATCATGTGTTTGCAAGAAATGCATTGCTCAAAATACATTTTATGAAACTTGTACATTTTTCATCATTATAGACATGCATTCCTTAATCAACCTTTTTATTAATAATCTATCAGCCCATCAAATTAACAATCATTGAAAAAGACACCAAGAATTACATAACATTGACAACCTTGCAACACATTGATCAACTCATTAAAATTCACAGTCAGGAGATTCTCTCACCAATTGTGATTCATTCACCGATCCAATCTTGCCTTGCCACCTCTCTCTTAGTCTTCCACAAAGATACATCTTGTGTAGAGACAGGAAGGGAGCATTGCAATGTTTGCAGAAGGCCACAAAACTAGTGACTCAAGTTATTCAATAGGGCAGATGTAGCACCACTTTGGTTCCACTAATAGAATTGAATTCAAGTTTCATTATGAATATTGTACATATAAATACAACATAGAAATTGTCGGATTCACCTTCCAAGGTTTCTTGGACTTTAATAACTAATCACCATAACCCTACTAGATTAGGTGTCCAACAATGAAGAATGAGCACAGATCCCACTTTACTTACTTGAATAAATTGTATATTTCACTAACGGCATTGGTTTTTTCTCGCAAAGAGAAAAGGGCAAGGGGATTAAGGAGGCCAAGGCACACAAATTATTTGCCCAAGGCCTCCCACTAAGCAAAAGCCACACCCCCACTGGAGAGACATTGGTTGTATTTTTATTTTTATAATTAAATTTTTAAAAATGATCAAAATACTAAATAATAGTAAAATAATGTTTTTTTAGCCGAGTATGCAAGAGATGTTGTAATGCCGTGTCAAGTCTTGTTGTGTAAACATTTTGACTTGGTGAAAATGCATAAAAATTATTAAACAAAAAAAAAAAAAAAAAAAGATTAATGTAAACATTTTAACTCATCAAAATAAAATAAAAAAATCAATATATTAAAATCAAAATTCTACATTATTATTTTTTCTCAATTTTTCTTGGGTAGTTAAAATAAACTTCAAAAAAAAACTCTATATTAAATTAATAATTTTATGAGAACCCATGGTATTCATATGGAATATAGCCTATTTAAAGGGGGAATAAAACAAGCCTAGATGCATCTTGACTCTGGATCTACCAAGGGCTCAGGGGGATCAAATATGGAAATATCTTAAGATGCAAAAATATTTGATTCCTTTTTACACTTGTTAAATATGGAGTTAAGATGATCTAGATTGATTTTAGAAATTTTGTAAATTGTAAATTTTTATTTTATTGACCCGAGAAGCTCATTCTATAGCTAGTGTGAAGGTTATGTGTAAGTATGCTTGTCCCTCTTAAAATAAAATTAAAACATTCTATAAATAGAAAAGCAATGTGAACTATAATAGAAAATAAAAAACATATGCTATGCATATTTAATTAATTGTCCATATGAACTAATATAATTCCATGTAAAATAATCAGAAGTAAAAAAAAATATGTGCATAAGATGTTTAAACCTTATACTTCTCAAAAATATTTTAACACTTGATATCAATTTATTACACATCATTTTTTGCAAGCTGAAATAAGTTTGCAAGTGAAGATATTTGATTCTTCCAGTGCTCATACTAGATTCATGGTTAAGATGGATCTATATTGATAATATACAACATTTAAACATTCCAACAATTTTTAAAATATTTACAAAATTTCTAACCAATTTAATTTAAAAAAATTCATATTCATAACGAATAAATGTGGTTGAAGCTTTTCATTTTTAACCCACCCTTTCAAATATCATTTTTTTAACTACACTGACCTCTTCCCAAAATAAATTGTGCGGAGAAAATATGAAAGCAGAGAAAATCCACCATGTCCTATGGAGAGCTCTCACCAATTCGATTATAGACTGTGGATGGGGGATCTTAGACACTCACAATTTTATTCTGGCATTAATCATAAAAAACATTTGGAGGGCTATGACTAGGGATGACATATGGTCATATATTATTATTAGAAAGAAATACATGTTTGGACAACAATTTAATATTTAGAGCAGAGGTGGAGCGAGAAGAAAAACATGATCTCGTTCATTTGGAGATGCATGCAAAATAATCTTCAATGGTTGTTGACCTTTTTACGATGGGAAGTTGGGGATGGATCCACAATTGAGATTGGACTAGATGCGCTTTCGGGATTTGATGGGAATCATTCTCTTTCGACTCCACTGATCACACTTCTTCATGAAAGTGGCATATACTATCTACAACAGGCCCAACACAATCAACAGGTAAACAATCTAGGACAGACTTGAATGGGACATTTATGTTTTCCAAATAAGTGTTGCGGGCATTTATCTCACTGAATAGACCAACATAATGATTTGGGTAGGAAAGAAAAATAAGGGACACCTGATGGTAAAAGAGATATATCATAAAATTCCAAGGAATGAAAAGGATTTCAAATACTGCTTATGGTTTCAAGAAGCTTGGAAATGGGGATTCCACAGAAACTTAAATGTTTCTGTTGGTTGGCAATTCATGACCTTACCTGGAAAAATCTGAAGAAAAAAAAAGGGTTTTACTGGTATATGTTTGGTGTGCTATCACAGAGAGGAAAATGTGGATCATATAATGCTTAGTTGTCCATTTGTTGTTGCGGTCTGGATGAAATTTTCATTGCACCCAATTGTCGTTCTGGATCAACTCTCAGTCACAATGTTGCTCCTTACCTTTTTTCATTATATGGTCCATTTGGAGATCCTGGAATGTACTTATCTTTAACCATGAATTTGTTGTTGTTAGAGATGTTATAAAATCCATAGCTTATTTCACGGAATCTAGGATGAAATCGAATAGAGAGATTAAACTTCAGGACATTGGGCAAGTCTTCCCTATGGGGGTTTTTGATGGGGCTTGCTAGCACAGGGAATGTGGGTGCGAGGCAATCATTGTCTTGGAACCGCGAAAATATTTCCATTTCTGGTGGGAGGGGGTCAAGGGACGAACAGTAGGGTTGAAATCATTGCCTTGTGGGTTGTCCTCAAAAGTGCAAAATGGTTCGGCCTTGAGGAAATTATGGTCTATGGGGAAGCGAAAGGCATCATCGACTCGGTTAAGGACTACACACTTTTTAATCCTCTCATCTTATCTAACTGAATGAGGAGAATCCGACATCTAGTAAGCACATTCCATCGCATTGAATTTGGTCATATATAAAAACAGAACAAGATCACGGATCTCCTATCAAAAAGAGGAATCACGAAGGCACTCAATAAAATTCAATATGCTACTTATGAACCAGGTGTAATGACAAAGGTTGGATACATAATCATTCTTAGGAACTACTAGAAGAAAAGGGACACATAATCATAATCATTCTTAAGAGCCACTGGAAGAAAAGGGGCACATAATCATTCTTAGGAGCTACTGGAAAAAAAGGGACACATAATCATTCTTAGGAGCTACTGGAAGAAAAGGGATAATTGGTTTTTGGGCAAAAACTTTGCTATAGTAATTTTTTTTTGTCGAATGCTTTTTACAAGGGTAATATGCTACTTGCAATGTAAGTTTTAAAAAGATGATTAAGGATAACTTAGACAATTATGTAACATATAGGAGCTATGGGAGAAATGATAAAAGTCTAGAGATCATCACATAAATATGTACTCTCGTTTTGTTTTATTAATGAAAAAATAACGTTTTTTTCTTCCGAAAAAAAATGAAACCACGTAGAGGCAAACATCATCAAAAGAATACGTGAATTCGCCCTTTGGAACCGTATATAGAACCTCCCATGCACCGGCAGTCGCTTCGTTTTCGTCCCGACGCCCCAGCACCATGAATCCCGAGATACTCAAGCCCGATGTCGTGGGAGGGCATTAAGGGAGCGGCATCCTTAGTCGATTTTAGATTTCTTAAGAATACATGTGCGCGGTCAATGTACATCGGATTTCCGAATATTTAGGAAATCTGCAATCGATTAATCTTGCCCCATTCGGCCTGCCAACTGACAAGAGAAGAGTCGAATTCAATGGACAATGGACAATGATGGCGTGGCCACATGACTAGCGTAACCGCATTATATGACCAGTCTAACCACATTATAAATTTAACAATAATCATATACAATCCGAACGCATTAATAAGCCTCAAACTTATGCCGGCTCAAGAACCTTCATCCCAAGTGGAGCCCGGCAGCCATAAATGGGCGCTCATGACCACCGCTGACATCGTCGACAACCGGAGAGGCCCCGATCATGGACACCGCCAGCGGCCGAGCTGCCGACATTTTCGCTACGGGCGCGGGGCACATCAATCCCAGCAGAGCAGCCGAACCGGGGCTGATCTATGACATCGACGTCCAGGATTACCTCGGTCTATCTCTGCACTCTCCAATACACGGATTTTCAGATCCTCGTCATTGCCAACAAGAAAGTCAAATGCTCGAATTTCAGAAATTACACAGGCACCCCCAATTACCCATCCCTGACTGTAAATTTCAACCTTTCCGCATTTCGACATGGGCATCATGTGACATCGAAGCGATGGGTGACCAACGTTGGAACTGCTAGATCAATCTACTTGGCTCGTTTGATTGAGCCCACAGGGGTTACAGTAAAAGTTCAGCCAACCAAATTGGAATTTACTGAACTCAACCAGAAGTTGGCCTAGACTGTAACATTCATAAACAAATTGACGAATGAAACATTAATGCCTCCGTTTTCCAGCGGCTCTGTGACGTGGGTTCACCATGGAAACGACCACGGTTCGATTCGCTACAGAGTCAGAAACCCCATAGCTGTCACTTAGTCTACGTAGCCTGCTAATGCGATCCGTTCAAGATCTAAACTGTACCTATAATATTATACTCGTCTGATAAATTTCTAAACCGTACAGTAAACTGGGTTGTGGTATAATAATATTATAAATAAGTGACAGATTACATGATTTACCGTGAGTAATAGAAACTGAAAGCGTGCACGTTAGGTATATTGAGATGAAGACATGAATGACTTTGTTCAAGGATCTTTTTTAGGCTTGTACTCTACAGATTGTCATTTGCCACTGCAAGCCATCGAATTAATATGCTGTTCGAGCGTCAGGGCTTTCATGTTTGTACTTTATTTTTGGCCGCTGGCAATGTTTTTTTAGTAGAGTCGCCACTGACTCGCCAGACTCTGTAAATTTACCGAATCCAGTTGAAAGGGTACTTTGTAGGGAGATGTAGGCCATCAATAAGCACCCGGTAGTGGTACGTTGATCTTAATATGGAGCATATATGTCGCTTGATCTGAGATTTTCCTGAGATCGCCTGTCAGCTCTGTGCCGTGTATTAAAAACATGTCAGTGTTGTTGGAATATTTTAGTGTAAATTAATTTTAAATTTCAATTAACTTTTTATTTTTAATTGAAAATTAATCTGTTATTTGAATTAAAACGAACTTGACCAAGAAATTGTATATTATTAAATAAAATATTTTATTTAATATAGTTCTTTTAAATATTTGTTCCATCTGAAATGATACGATCTCCTATGGATCTACTACCTATGGACCTACTCTGTGTTAGCTCCAAAAAGTACATATCTCTTTCAGGATGTTGAATTATATATATATATATATTATATTATATTAAATTAAATTAAATTAAGTTTAGTTTAGTTTAGATTAGATGTAATATTAAAATAATTATAATTTTTTAGGAAAAAATAAAATTATAAATTTCTCCTTATTCACATTTATTGTTGATATCTTTTAAACATTTATTGTTAATATCTTTTAAAATATTGTTAGCAAGTTTGTATTTTATATAATAATATCTTATTATAAAATTATAAATATTTTAAGTGAATTGTATAATCATTTTATGTTTAATATATATTTTAATTTTTTTTGAATTATTTTTATAAATTAATATTACTGTATAGACATTTAAAAAAAATGATAGCTTGAAGGTATGTCTCTAAAGAGAAATTGGATATCTTTTTATGTATATTTGGAATAATTTTTTTTTAATTATTATTATTATTATTTAGATATAAAATTAATATAAATTAGTATTTATTAATATACTATTTATTTTGGTATGAGATATACAAAGCTAATGAATATTTTACCAATTATATCACTAAGAAATATATAAACAATGCACTTATTACCAATTTATTTATATCCAAAGAAATTTTTTTATTAGAATTTAAATATAATCTAAATATATTTTATTTTATTTATTTATTAATTAAAAATAATAATCAAAGATATTAATGTTGATAGAGGTGACAAATCTTATTTGTTGTTTATTTTGGAAATCTATTTTGAAATATGGATTTCATAATTTAAATTGAATTACTAATAATTATTAAGAGAATTATAAATATTTATTCTCTCGAATATTTGTGGAATATTTTTAGTAGTAATAAGGATAGAGATTTGAGTTTTAACTCAAAAATAATCATGTCTTTTTTGTTTTTCAATTTAATTAAAAAAATTATGTTTAGAAGAAAAGATATAGTCCAAAACTATCATTTAAACTCTTATTACTTTTATTTTTACTATATTTTTCCTGTTAAATATTTTTTTAAATGCAAATATGTTAATCTTTTTTTTTAATAATTCTTTTTTATAAATAATAATAATAATAATAATAGTTTAAAATAAAGTTATAATTTAGTTTATTTTTATGATTTTCTTGAATTTTGCTAATATAAAATATATCACAAAGTAAGTAATCTCATGTCTATTGATGTTTATCTAATTTTATTAGTCATTTAATTTGTATAATTGCAGTAATTATAATTTAGAAATAGAACAATTGTGAAAAGAACCATCATCAATACAATAATAAATATGAATTTTTATCACCTTTATTTTATTAAAACCACACTATTAATAATAAAATAGTAAGTGACTCAAATAGTAAGTGACTCTTGCAATCCAATTTCTTAAATTTTCAAAAAAATCATTTTTACATCTATAACGATAAAATCATATATACATTCAAATAATATCTAATCTTCCTTTCATATCTATATCTATATATATATATATATATATATATATATATATATATAATTTTACTTTTAAACTTTACCATATGAACTAAGCAATCTATCCAAACACACCGCCATTAACTTGATCACGTTAATCTCCAATGTAAATTTTCAATTACTTTCTTTAACTAAATTATATATATATATATATATATATATATATAATTAAAACTAAAAAAAAAATTATATAAAATAAATTCTCAATTATTTTCTTTAATCAAATTATAAAATAAAAGCATTCAAAACGAACAAAAATGAAAAATAAAATAAATAAAAATATAAAATACAATCAGTCAAATTCAAACTAAAACTAAAAATATAAACATAAATATAAAATAAAACAATTAAAGCTATAAATATAAAACAAAACAAAACAAAACAGTTAAAACATCAACATAAAAAGGGAAACAAAATCATCTAAATCCTTAGCATTTAATTTAATCGACAAAATCATCTAAATCCTTAGCATTTAACTTAATCTCATCACTTTCTATAATGTTACTTAATGTTAAATTAACTCTCGATTATTTTTTTATTTTTGCTAATTCAAATGTAATGTAAAATAGACTCTTCATTATTTTATTATTTGGATTTAACTTAATCTCATCCCTTTCTATAATGTTACTTAATGTTAAATTATCTCTTGATTACTTTTTTATTTTTGCTAATTCAAATATAATTTTAAATAGACTTTTCATTATTTTATTATTTTTTTCTCATCCAAATGGAAACTATTAGAAGTTTTTTATAAATTTTAATAGTTTAAAATATATATTTTAATATAAAAATGGTTTTTATTTAAAATAATATTTGAATATTTAAATTTTACAAATTATATAATTAATTTAATTTTTTATTTTTTTATTTTAATATATTTAATTTTTACACATTACTTATAATTTTTTATTTTAATATATTTAATTTTTACCAATTATATAATTAAAATTTATCATTCTAGAAAATCCATATAAAATTTAAAAAAAATAAAAATTCTAATACATTTTATTTTTACAAATTATATAATTAAAAATTACCCTTCCAAAAATCCATATCACATTTTAAACCAAAACATTTAACATTAAACTATGTTACTCGAATTCAATTTTAAACCAAAACATTTAACATTAAATTATGTTATTCAAATTCAATTAACCAATATACTGAACAGTTGTATTCTAATCCAGTTCAACTCAACTTACCAATATCATCAGCACTGTTATTCATATCCATGTATCAGATATATTTGTGATGTATAAGAACAGTTCAACTCAACTTACCAATATCATCAGCAATGTTATTCATATCCAAGTATCAGCTATATTCGTGATGAATAAGAATCATGGATGAAAACAGTAGAGCATTATATGTTTATCTAAATAGTAAATTTATATGATGGTAGGAGTGTTTAAATTTTATTTTTGATAATAGATATGAACTGAGTATTATAAAAAAAATTATAATAGATAATAGATATATTAGTGTTGTATAAGAATCATGGATGAAAACAGCAAAGTCATTATATGTTTATTTAGATAGCAAATTTACATAATGATATCCAGTTCAACACAATTTACCAATATCATCAACGTTGTTATTTATATCCAAGTATCATATATTTTTAAATGGGGCTAGTTTATGTAGAAGCTATATTAGGCCCAATGTACATCATATATTACATATATACACAAATTGTCATCCGTCGTTGTTATTCATATCCAAGTATCATATATTTTGAAATGGGGCTAGTCCCTCTAGAAGCTATATTAGGCCCAATGTACATCATATATTACATATATACAGAAACTGTCATCCGTCACATCATTCATACATATACCATAATACATTCACTGTCGCTGTTATTCATATTCAATTATCATATATTTTTAAATATACCAGAATACATTCACTGTCGCTGTTATTCATATCCAAGTATCATATATTTTTAAATTTACTATTATTCATATCCAAGTATCATATATTTTTAAATTTACATATATACACAAACTGTCATCCTTCACATCATTCGTACATATACCAGAATACATTCACTGTCTCTTTATTCATATCCAAGTATCATATATTTTTAAATATACCAGAATACATTCACTGTGGTTGTTATTCATATCCAAGTATCATATATTTTTAAATGGGGCTAGTCCCTGTAGAAGCTATATTAGGCCCAATGTACATCATTCATTGTCGCTGTTATTCATATCCAAGTATCATATATTTTTAAATATACCAGAATACATTCACTGTGGCTGTTATTCATATCCAAGTATCATATATTTTTAAATGGGGCTAGTCCCTGTAGAAGCTATATTAGGCCCAATGTACATCATTCACTATCGTTGTTATTCATATCCAAGTATCATATATTTTTAAATATACCAGAATACATTCACTGTGTCGTTGTTATTCATATCCAAGTATCATATATTTTTAAATGGGGCTAGTCCGTGTAGAAGCTATATTAGGCCCAATGTACATCATATATTACATATATACACAAACTGTCATCCCTCACATCATTGGTACATATACCAGAATACATTCACTGTAGAAGCTATATTAGGGCCAATGTACATCATATATTACATATATACACAAACTGTCATCCGTCACATCATTGGTACATATACCAGAATACATTCACTGTAGAAGCTATATTAGGCTCAATGTACATCATTCACTGTCATTGTTATTCATATACAAGTATCATATATTTTTAAATGGGGCTAGTCCGTGTAGAAGCTATATTAGGTCCAATGTACATCATATATTACATATATACACAAACTGTCATCCGTCACATCATTGGTACATATACCAGAATACATTCACTGCCACACAGCAACACAATAGCTAGATTTGATCACTGGTGAAGTGCGTGAAAACCGTCTTCCCCAGCCAAGTGAGCAGTGCACCCGGGTGCTCTAAGTATCATATATTAGTGATGTATAAGAATCATAGATTTATATGTTTATTTAAATAACAAATTTGCATAATGATAAGAGTGTTTAAATCTTGTTTTTATAATAAAAATACATTCAACACCATTTAAAAAAACCATATAACCTTCCTAAAATCATCAAACTTTACCTAACAATATCAAAAAATTCATTCTATTAGACAAATTCAAATTTACCTTGAATTTAGTTCAATCAATCACAAACTAAGGAATCTCAGCCACTCACTCATTTATTCCGATGCATTCATTTCACTCATTCCAAAGTTTGACCTCTTTCCTTCCTCCTCTTCACAGTAATTGACCATGCTGTCCGTTGATCATTTAATTCACTTTAATCATTCAATGTCACGCACGGGAAGTGGATCTCTAACCTTCACGTGCCTTCTCTCTACTCGATGGACAGATATATGACAGTCCTTGTCATATATTCGATCGTCTGCTGATCAGGGCAGATTCGCAGATAATATCGCAGATAATATCCACCATCATCACGAGTTTCTCGCTCTGTTTAATACTTATCCGCGTCGTGAATCGTGATACATTCGAACGTTTGCCGATTATGAGTGATAACGCCCGCCATGATCACGAGCTTAGTCTCACTCTATTTAATACTTAACCTTCCATTATCATTACGATATCAATAGATTCAAATTTTCAATGGAGCCTAATCCTCTAACTCTCCAACTGACATAAGTTCGGACTGAAATAAGTTTTAAGGAAATGGTTACGTACCTATTTACTAGAATTTGTTTATATAATTTATTGTTTTGCAATTTTTATCGAGTAGAGTATGTCTCTGGTTATGGGATTATCTAATAGAATTGGTTATGGGATTATCTAATAGAATTGGTTTATATATGTGAATTTTTTTCACAATTTTTTATATGATTTTTTTTCAAATTTTTACCAACTAAAGTATGTATCTGGAGATTTAAACCCAAAAACGCAATACATTCCTCAGACTCACAACGGTAATGATCACTGGCTGGCAATTTCAACCTGCGCATGGGCATCATGTGAGATCGAAGCGATGGATGACCAATTTGTAACTGTGAGAGCGATCTAAATGGCTCGTATGATGGACCCCACAGGGGTTAGAGTAAAGGTGCAGCCAACCAGCCAACCAGCCAACCAAATCGGAATTTACTAAACTCAACCAGAATCTGGCCTACACTGTAACATTCATAAACAAATTGAACAATGAAACCTGCCTCCGTTTTTCCAGGGGTTCTGTGACGTGGGTTCGCCATGGAAACGACCGCGGTTCGATTCGCTACAGAGTCAGAAGCCACATAGCTGCCACTTGGTTTACGTAGCCTGCCAATGCGGTCCATTCAAGATCTAAATTGTACCGATAATATTATCCTCTTCTGATAAATTTGCATACTGTACAGTTAACTGGATTGTGGTGTAATATTATAAGGATCAATAAGTTATAGATCTTTCATGATTTGCCGTGAGTAATAGAAAATGAAAGCCTGCACGTTATATTGAGATGAAGACGTGAATGACTTCTGTTCCACTGCAAAAGGATTTTTTTTAGACTTGGTACTCCACAGATTGTCATTTACTCCTGCGGGCGATTGAATTAATATGCTGTTCGAACGTCAGGGCTTTCATGTTCGTACTTTATTTTTGACCGCTGGCAAATATATATATATATATGTATATGCAGTTGTCTATAATGCGATTTTTTGAAAGTTTTTTTGGCAGGTTTTTCCGGTCGAAATCCGGCAGGAATCGCAAGTTTATAGCTAGTTTCTGCACAATGAAAGCGTCCCAGGGGTTTTCAAGGGTGCTGAATTCAAATATGCAGTTAAAAAACCATTTTAACTGCAACAAATCAAGATTTAGCCTCAATTTCTTCCGCCGAATTCAATCACCAGAATCTCCAAAAAATCGCATTATAGACAAATAGCTTCGTGATAGTCTGTCTAAGTATACGGCATCCAGTTAAAACGGTATACGGCATCCAGTTAAAACGGTACTTTGTAGAGAGATTCGTAATCTAGGCACTCAGTAGTGGTATATTGATGTTAATATGGAGCATATATGTCGTTTGATGTGAGATTTTCCTGAGCTCGCCTGTCAGCTCTTGTGCGGTGTATAGAACTGTCCACTCTGTGCCGTGTATAGAAAAACTGTCATTGTTATGTCACTGATATACTTTCGGTGTAAAAGTATTAATCTACCTCCGTATAGAAAATTTACAAAATATTTTTGCCTATCGCATAGTTGAACCTTCAGCATTGCAGTTCCCAACGTGGTGAGGTTGGCCCCCCGCCACCACCACGGCTGCATATGCTAGGCTCTCGATGTCACCAACTGTAAAACTAGGCAGAGAGGACAAGCGTTTAGGACGGGAATTGGATGAGGTTTAATTGTTGGCTTCCATTATCTCCAGTGGAGAGAGGACAAGCCAGAGTTCAGGACAAGCATTACTCGAGGTTTAATTGTTGGGTTTTATTTTCTCCGGTGGCTCGTCAAGGCAGCTGTAAAACCAGGCAGAGAGGACAAGCGTTCAAGGCCGACATTAGGGGAGGGATTCCTATTCTTGTGCAGGGACCAGTAGTTGATATAATACTGGTCCCACCAAACCACCAGTGATTAAGACTTGTGAAACCAAATTTTAAACAGAAATAAATAACATTATGTATAAATAAGTTTTAAATTATGTCCAAAAATCACCCATACATTGACTGGGCCCACAACTGTCCATAAATAGTATTTTACTACTTAATATTGCAAAACATATTGACCCAAGTAGAAAACAGCTAGAGCCATAAAGGCTTCCAAACTGGTCTATTCCAGAAGTACAAAACAACAGTCACTTCAACCCCCACTCATGAGAACTCCAACTTTGCATCCCAAATAAATATGCCTACCTGCACATAACAAAAGGAATGTATGTCAGCGATAACTGCTGTGTTGTTCAACAACTAAGCACCCTATGTTCAATAAATGACACCCAACCCAATAACAATTAAATCCAATTTGTTCAATAAATGACACCCAACCCAATAACAATTAAATCCACTTTGTTCAATAAATGACACCCAGACCCAATAACTGCAATAAATGACACCCAACTCATTCTATTTCTCATTAAAACAAATCAAAGCACATGGATCAACAAATAAACAATTCCCAACCATTAGATCACAGCAAATTAAATCCATACCACACATTCAAAATGAAGCCATTGCAATCCATGTGCATCCATGTCCACCAATTAAAATCAAGTCCTCAAAACTATAAAACAAGTCCACCTACTGTTGAAGTTGCATCTTATGCTTTCAAACTATTCAGCAAACTTGAAGACAACATCACAAAACAGTGGCCAATATATTCAAGTTAGTTATATGAATTACAACTCATTCTTCTTACAGTTCTGTTTTCATTTATCAGATTTTTCTTACATTACAGTTCTGTTACAGTTCTGTTTTCATTGTTTTCATTTATCAGATTTCTTACATTACAGTTCTGTCCATTCATTTATCAGATTTCTTACATTACAGTTCTGTCCATAGGGTGGTGACAGTTAACCTATACAGTTACAATTAACCTTTTTTATACAGAGTTTATGTATGTGTTCTAGCTTATACAGTTAACCTATTGAATACAATGGGAAACTTCTAAACATCTAAACATCGTTTCTCCTAGTTTCTTCAATGGGAAACTTCTAAACATCGTTTCTCGTCCTGTTGTCGTTCCCGATAACCCTTTATACACGGTAGGGTCTCCGCAACGAAAGCCCCGCTGTGTCCATGTTGATTGGACCAACTTAACAAAAGCAATATGAAACAATACACTGTACAGTAAGCGCAACGAAAGCCCCGCTGTGTCCATGTTGATTGGACCAACTTAACAAAAGCAATATGAAACAATACACTGTACAGTAAGCTCAACTTTCAGACTTCTAAAATAGATCATTTTTTCTAGGATTACAAACAAATTAGTGCAGTAAGCTATCAAACATCTTGCTCAGAAAGACAGCAAATCAAATAAGAGGACAAGATGCTATTAGATTTTAAGTCTGCTTAATAAAACAGGTGTTTTTAAGTTTAAAAATACTTGGGCTACATTAGTAATCCAGCTCGCTATTAAGCCATAGCTGCAAAACTCAAAACTTTAAAGGTGCCAATTTCAGAAATACTAGTTTAAGTTCTCCTGGCGTAAGAATTATTATTTCACACTTGGTCATGTTATGAATATATATTAGAATTGCAAAGATTTTGGAACTGCAACAAAAGTGGTATACCAGAAAAAAACAGATACTGAAGAAACCCCGTGAACTTACATAATTATGAGAGAAAATTTCACAAATATATCAAAATATAATGAAAAGTGAGACCTCTCAGCCGAATTTTAAGTTCAGTTACATTTTACAATGGTCGCGCTTAAGTGGTATACCAGGAAAAACAGATACTGAAGAAACCCGTGAACTTACATGATTATGAGAGAAAATTTCACAAATATATCAAAATATAATGAAAAGTGAGACCTCTCAGCCGAATTTTAAGTTCAGTCACATTTTACAAAGGTCGCGCTTATTTTTGCTCATGCAACAAGCACATGGAACAAACTAAATAGGATTTTAGTGAACTATCGGTGAAGTAATATGAGGAGATGCAAGCCATTTGTTTCAAAAAGCCTAAGGACAAATTAATTGAAAGAAGAGACAGAGTAACTGTAAAGGAAACAATCAAAACAGGGCACTGAATCCAAATTTCCAGTAAGCATGGTAAACACCAATAAAATACTAAGCACTGAAGCAATAATTTCAACTCTTTTGAAATTATGTAAAGATAGAGAAAAAGACTCATTTAGACATTACATGAAAAACTAAAATCAAACTCACAAATTCCATATCAGTCAAGTGGGAAGCATTTCTAAGTTTTTGTAACCAGATATGCGAAGCAGAGGAAGACATGTCCCAATAATGTAAATAAAAGCACAAGTTTACCTCCATCGTAAAAATCTTGTTTTGACACCACAGATGAGAAAACATCTTATCTACCTAAATTTTTGTAGTCAGATATGCTAAGCAGAGAAAGAAAGTCCCAATAATGTAAATAAAAGCACAAGTTCACCACCATGGTAAAAACTTGTTCTGACATCACAGATGAGAAAAAATCTTAATCTCAAGATCTACCTAGTGTTGTAAGTTACAAATGGTATGAATTCTTTCAAAATGGTATTCATGTGTGTAAGTCTTTTGTTAGCCTTGAAAATTTAAGAATGCTATCTATTTATGTTTAATTTTATTTTTAAAACTGTAATAATTTGTTGACCTTATTTGTTGACCTTATTTGTTGCTTACCTTACAGGAATTGAAGGTTAGCTTACAGGAATTATTCGATCATCAGCTTCATAGGGATAATTTTTGCAGAAGTAATAAAGCATAATTTAACATATATTCTAATGTCTAAATGCATGCAATAATTTTATAGGTTGTTGCATCTATGGCAAAAGGAAGTTACTCTGCTCGTACAAGGAGAAGTGGCAGGAGAGTGACAAGGGGTGCGCAGCTGCGATGCACGTCGTCTGATGATGACAGGCCAGCTGATGTCGATGCCAGCAATGCACCAGGGAACATTGTTGAAGATGACCATGTGACAGCTGCTGATGTTAACACACCATCAGCCACAGAACCACCATCAACAACAGTCCAAGGGGCAAGCTCAACTAAAAAAATCAGTGCTATAAGAGGATGGACAAAAGAACAAATGTTAGTTGCAATTGACGACATAGAGTTTAATGGATACTCAGTTCGGGCATCTGCAAAAAAACATGGTATTCCTCCCTCATCAATACATTATTGGATAAATGGACTGACTCATACAAAACGTAGAGGGCCTCTTACAGTTATGACTGAGGATGAGGAGGCCGAGGTGGTTGAGTGGTGTAAAGAGATGGCCCAACTGGGACATGGGCTAGAGTTGATACAACTCAAATCAACAGTTGCTCAAATCTGTCAAGGGAGGCCAAACCCATTCAAAGATGGGTTTCCTGGTAAATCATGGTGGTTTGGGTTTAAAAAAAGGCATCCAGAACTTGTATTGCGTACTGCTGAGGGCCTTGACAGAGACAGAGCATTAAATTTGCGCCCTGCAGTTGTGCAAAAATTCTATGACACACTTTCTAGTGCTTATGATAAACATTCTTATGGAGCAAACCATATATGGAACTGTGATGAAACAGGTTTACAGGCAGGGAGGAATTGTGGCATGCGGGTAATTGCCAAGAGAGGGAGCCGAAATGTGCCAAAGATTTTGCCCAAGAGCAGGGAGTGGATAACTATTTTATGTTGTGTTAATGCAATTGGTACTTCAATCCCAGGATTTTATCTATTCAAAGGTAAAAATCAACTGAAAAACTATATACAGAACTGCGAACCAGGTGCATGCATGGCTGCACATCCCCATGCATGGATGACTAAAGAACTGTTTCTAAGTTGGCTTTTTCACTTTGCTGCATCGGTACCAGGTGGCGTCTCGCCTAATAACAGACACCTTTTAATATTAGATGGCCATGGGAGCCACATGGCTATACAAACAATTGAGGAAGCAAACAATTTAGGCATCGACCTATTGACATTGCCAGCTCATACCACTCATAGACTGCAACCCCTTGATGTTAGTGTGTTTGGCCCTTTCAAGAACTATTTCAGGTCGGAGCGTGCTGCATGGATGGCAAAGAATCCAGGGGTTGAGGTGAAAAGGTTTGAGCTAGCAGAGCTTGCAAGTAAAGCTTTTAAAAGGGCTTTGACACCATCAAATATCAAGGCTGGCTTTAGGAGGACAGGAATCTGGCCACTGAACTATGATGCTCTCATGCATGATACTGGTTGTAGCCAAGCGTTTCATGTGGATGGTCAGGAAGAAGGGAATGCCCAAACAGGTGTTGAAGTGCAAGAAGTAGATGACCAAGATGATGTTGTTGCAGCTGGTAATATGATTTCCTTGTCTCAAGGACACTTATATGCTGAAGATGATGAAACTGTATGTGAAACACAATATAACAATGAACAAATTCGCAGTAACATGGAGATTGTTCCACCAACTCAAGAACATGAAATTCCTGTTGTTGATATTGTTAATGTTATTGCTGAACATGCAGTTGACAATGACCAATTGACATTTCCAAGCCAAGTAACCCCACCTTCATGGCTAGCAGAAGCAATGATCAATATGAATGCACATAGTGTCTCAACAACCAATGAAGAAAGCATGAACATGCCCTCACAACCAGCAGAATTGAACAGTGAAATTGTTCATTTTTTTGTGGACAATATATCAATGGAAGAAGATGAAGGACATAATGAGGCATCAAATGAAGATAATGATATAGTTCAATCAGTTCCAACAAAAACTGGAAGGGAAGTACCAAGCAATGACATGCAGGTGGGAGGGGTGGAGAAGACACTTGGACGATTCCTAAAGCTACCAGTACAGAGAGTATCAATGAAAAAAAAGCAAGGTGCACCAGGTAGTCTTCGTCTGGGCCGAAGCTCACAGTTACTCACCTCAGAGGACTATATAAACCTGTTAGTTGAGTCTGAAAAAAAGAAATTTGAAATGCAAGAATTAAAACAGAAAAAGAAGGATCTAGTCAAGGAGAAGAAGGCAGCAAGGATTGTTGCAGCACAACATCGAGCAGATGAAAAGATTGAAAGAGATAAAGCAAGGCAAATTAAGGACCAACAAAAGCAAATGGCAAGACAGGAAAAGGAAAAACGAAAGGCACAACAAATGCTTGAAAAGGAACAAGGGATGATCAATATGGTTGACAATGATACAAGAATAGCTAATGAAACCAGAATTATTTCAAACTCATTGGACTCCATTGCAGATAATACACCATTATTCCAAGATCTCATAAACATTCAAGTGCCTCACTATACCACTGAGGGTTTACCCACTTGCCTTATTCCTACCAGAGTTGGTGCCAATTCTATGTATGCTCATTACACACCTCCACTTAATGCAGGGACCAGTAGTGCAAATGTGAGGTATGGGTACTCAATACCTCCATGGTTGGAAGCTGCAAATTGGAGTCAATCATATGGCAGCAATCAACCATTTCCTAATCAACCCTTGACAGGTAGGCCAACCTACTTGGCTCAAGAAGGTAACTCGGGGAGTTTTGGCACTCAAGATTCTTAGGGCCATAAAGAATAGGGGTGTCATATGTTTTTGTTTGTAACCACATTATGATGTGGATTTTGGATGGATTGTGTCTTTTTCTTGTCACAAAAACATTCTGGCTTACAACCTAGGTTGTTTTATTGCTTTGAAACACTAACAACATTATGGTGCTATGCATTCACTACATTGAAAAGCCAACAACAGCTTGGTTGGTTGTAAAGCAGTTTTATTTGCGAGTTAAGCACAAATGATATCAGTCCACAAAAGACGCTACAATGATAACTTAGATACTTATTCCCCTTTTGAAATTGTTATGTCAATTCATATTATGTCTTGGGGCATCTTTTTCCACTACAAAGATGAACTATATTTCACAAAATAAATCACTTAATACTTCACCATTAGCTTCAAAATGATGCTCCCAACACTGATAAGTGATTTCTTATGGATATTAAACCTTAGCAAATTGATTTCTTCTTACTAAAACAAGTACACCAGATCTCGAAAAGCATATTTCAGATATCAGAAAACATATACCAGACCTTAGATAAACACTTGGAAAGTCACCAACAGAAAAACATATGACTTTATTAGTCTCTTATGGTCAATGTGCAGTGGTCTTGGGCTTATTATTATTGTCTTATGGTATTTATGCAGTCACCGTAGCAATATGCTTTAGATCTAATTATTCATTGCAGTCAACAAGTATCATAGAAAGCAGGCCACTGTAAGCAGTTTTTCAACTTTGAAAGAATAACCTAGATCTAAGTAAGCTTACCTACAAGCACATACTTCTGTAAAATATCCTAACTCTCAAACACATCCATCTTCTATTGAATACAGAAAGAAGTTAATACACAACAATAGCTCAAAACCAAAACTGAACTAAACTTAAAGCCTACACAACATACGTACTCCACAAAGATCATAAAGAGTTACAATTGGAACTACTGGACTCTTTGAAGTCATTTTCTTCATTTTTGAAGTAATTATTATTTAAATTTGTTGAAGAAAACCTGAAACACTGAGATAATAAGACACAGAGCTGCAAATAAATTCTCAACCATAAATAAGTAAATAAATCCAACAAATCTGATTTTAATATAATCAAATATGTAGTCATATATAGTTCTAAAATAATTGAGCTAAGTATTGTTCCAAGGAAACGAACAAAATGCATGTGATAGACAAAATTGAATGGCATAGGCAAACATGGGAGATAGTCTTTAGGAACCTAACCCAAACTACTGCAAGCACTATATCGGTATTCATCAGATTAGTCCCATGGAAGTGAGAAGCTAACACAATGCTTGAATAAGAGTACTCATTGTAATCAATTCAATGGGAATCAGAGCCATATGTGTGAAATAGTTATAGGTATAAATGTATTACAGCTTCTACTAATATGGAGTTTAAGCTTAGTCAATTATATATGGTACATCAATTGATACCGTGTAAGTGATTAGAATATACGCTTCATATTCCATATCCTTACATTGAGCTTATATCAGTAATATGTAAGAGTTATGATATCACTATAATCAAGCTATACTAATACAGGAACAAGAGCTTATCGTAATTAAGGCATGTAGATTATGTGAACACTGTCCATAAGGTTATGCATTGTGATTACTAGTAACCAATACAGAGAAACAAGCTATCATAATATATGAATAATACGTAAGCTGCTTACACCATAGGCTCTAGTATCAAGAAGCAAACCAACATTCCGAAGAAGGACAGAGACAATCTGAAGATGGTCTGAGACATTAGCTTAGAAGGACTGAGGAAGCTAGATCTTTGGAATGAAACACTAGACCTTGAATCCTTACAATACCTGCTTAGGAAGGAATCCACATACCTTCTTATCTGTATAACTCCCTTCAAACCCTCAGAACAAGACTAGACGCAGTAGAACCCTAGAAACAGCTTAGCCACCTTAAGACAGTCTGACAAACTTCCTACAAGCAAACAACCTTACATCTCATAGAAGGATTTAGAACACCACCGGCTTAGGAGTCTTACAATTCATGAAGTATGCCTAAATTATATGGAATGGTACAGAAGCTCGAAAGGCAGTTGAAACATTCTCTGTTCATGCTCCAATATTGAAAGGCAACCTATAATATGGCAGGGACCTGAAGCCTCACAATCTCCTGGTGGATAAGCGAAGAGGTGTAGTAAAAATAGCATATCTTGGCCTCGGAAGAGCATTTACAATTCCTATTAAGAAATATACACATGAGAATCCAAAACCCTAAACCCTTCAACAAAGCAGCTAATAAATTATACCTTCAACAAAACCAGAGGGCTACCATTATATCAGGAAAAAGCACAAGACCTTAACACCGAAAAGCTACAACATCATTTCCGTATGTTCCGAGTCTCACACTAGCTGCAAGCTTTGGAGATGGCAACCAAAACCAAGCTGCCATTAGAATCCAAAACCCTAAACCCTTCAACAAAGCAGCTAATAAATTATACATTCAACAAAACCAGAGGGCTACCATTATATCAGAAAAAAGCACAAGACCTTAACACCGAAAAAAGCACAAGACCTTAACACCGAAAAGCTACAACAAAACTTCCAATAAGCGAGGTGAGGTGTTGAGAAACACACGGTGAGAGGTGTTGAAAAACACTTCAGAAAATGGCTGGTAGGATAAAAATCCTACCGGATAGAAGCCATCAGTCCAGAGCTCGCCACACATTCGGCGGACCTTCTCCAGTGCTTGCCGGACCTGCCACACCTGCAACAATTGGAAAAAATTAACAAATGAGCAAATGCAGAAGAAAAAAACCCAAAAAACCACACAAATACCACCGAAATATGCAATTACCTGTAAATTGGTACTGGCTCCTCCCCAAACAGCAAATAGCACGAATTAAACAACCACCCAGGAAACCCTAAACCACCGGCGGTCCAGACTAAACAGCAATTCGCACAGCAATTGGCGGGCAAATAGCGCGAATTAAACAACCACCCAGGAAACCCTAAACCACCGGCGGTCCAGACTGAACAGCAATTGGCGGACATGAGCTCAACCATGGCGGACATCATGCACAGGTAATGGAGCCCTCCCGCGCCATCATCGGCGGAGGGCTTCGAACAAACACCGGACCCGAACAGAAAACCCACAGTCGGAGCATACATCGCGGCGTAAAGGCGGAAATGAGCGGATCCATGGTCGTTAAATAAACCCTAAACCCTTGACACGCATGTTAACAGGTGGCTCGTTAAGTTGGCGATGTGTCGTACGAGTCCACGTGCCGTCCACGTGCTTGTCCGCCAGGTGGAGGGGAGGGCGCACAGGTAATGGCGTCCCTCCCCTAGATGAGGTTTAATTGTGCGTTTTTGGTATTGTTCCATTATCTCCAGTCGGTTTTCAAGGGTTGCTTCCAGTCGCTCTCCACGGGTTTCTTTCTCTCGAGTCGTTGTTCAAGGGTTTTTTCCTTGTGCTTGGGTAAATATCACTGAAAATTTCTTGTGCTGGGGTAAATATCACTTTTCAGGGATTTGGTACTTTGGTGTTGTATTGTTTGTGGGTTTGACGCCTTTCACATAGGCCAATAAGTTCTCAAAGAGTTTCTTGTTTTTTTGTTAGTGGTTTGGAGTTTGGTTTGTGTCTCGAGAGTAGCTCTTCAAGGGTGTTTTTTTGGTGTTATGGTAGAGATCGCTCTTGAGGGATCTGGTACTTTGTTGTTGTGTTGGTGGAGGGTTTGACTTTTTTCGCACAAGCCAGCAATGTAACACCCCAGATAGGAGAGTAAAAACAAAAGTTACCGTTGTTAATGTTTTACTTTTGTTTTCTGTGATAATTTCGAAAAGAATAAGAAAGAGATAGTTATATATTAATTAGTAATGAATTTTTTTTTATGTAATTTTGAAAATGGTTAGAGTCAAAACATAATGATGATATCATGATAAGTTAAAGAAGTTTGGCTAAACAGTTGGATGCAAAGGCATTGATTATTCAGTTTCTTTCTTCTAAAAATCATGGAGGGACTAAGAGGGGGTTGGCTACTAGAAGGGGAACTACATGAAGAAGAAGGATAGATGAGAACTGCAGAATAATTTCCAACACTGGTTGGGGGCCAATGGAAATTATTCCAATCAAATGGATTTCTGAGATTCCAGACTGGACTAGGGTCTTCCATTGGTAGGGCTAATAGAAGGGGAACTACCTAAAGAATAAGGATAGATGAGAAATGCATAATAGGGTCTTCCGTTGGTAGGGCTAATAGAAGGGGAACTACCTAAAGAATAAGGATAGATGAGAAATGCAGAATAATTTCCAGAGCTGGTTGGGGGCCAATGGAAATTATTCCAATTAGATGGATCTCTGAGATTCCAGACTAGACTAGGGTCTTCTGTTGGTAGGGTGGAACGGCCTCATTCTGGACACACTGACTCAATCAGTTTTAAGAATTACATATAAGTAAAAATTTAAGTTGTTTTAAGTCATTGTTTCTAACACTTGGTAAGGTTGGAAGTCATGGCATTTTATTCTTAAAAATATAGGCCTATAAGAAATGAACAGTGAGCGAGTAATGAATCAATAACAGAATATATTTCTTGTTGTTGTCTAAATTAAATTATATCGCTTGATGTGACTTTTTATTTAAGGGTATTGACTTGACGGTTCAATGTGATAATTAATGGTTGTGTCTATGTGTGCACTTTTATAAATCCAATTTTGTTGGTAATAATGAGAAGCTAAAGTAGAACTGCTAAGTAATTTATAATTACATGAAGTTAAAGTTTGATGGCAAATGTTTAGGTTGTAAGCAAAAATACGCAGTAGTGTATGGCCTTCGAAATTGTCCGCTGAACTTTCATGCCATCACCTCATTCATATATATATATAGATATATATAACAATATTGAAGCATTGTGAAGCATTGTAAAATTAGAAAAACCTACCAGCAGGAAAAACTGATAAGTGCATGTTGGTATTGATTAGGGTTAAAGGTAGGGTTCCCACCGTCCTTTGATTAGTCCCTGTGGGGCAGTTAAGGGAGCAATTATGAGATGGAAACGATGCCATATTAAGGGTGAATTAGTTAATATTGGCCATGATGTTTCTACTAACTGGTCAATCAAGTAAACAAGCATAATGGGTTATCTCATAAATGCTAACCATCCAAAACACTGTAAAGGAGATTAGGTGTTCATCTGCGTGGAATTAATTTCTACCTTAGTAAAGTCTAGGGAAGGTTATTAGCTGGAGTCAGGTTGTTCTATAAGGGAACGTTGTTCCAGCGGAGCATTAGCCAGAAATAAATTCAAAGGTTCCCCAAATGCATGAAAAGTTATATCTATTAAAAAGGAAACAACAATAATGACGGCATAACTGTGTTACAATAATCATTAGAAAAACTGATATAAAATACTAAGTAACAGAGAGAGCATTCACAAAACTGATATAAAATAATGAGTAACAGAGAGAGCATTCACAGAACTGATATAAAATACTGAGTAACCGAGAAGGCATTCACAATATAAATATATAAATTATGGAAAGAGGAGCGAGGCCTTTGTATTACACAGGCTAATGTCTTTAATCATCAAAGAGATTTACAATCCTCATAGGAGGTTCACAATTTGAAATTGTGTGAAAACATAAACATGTAGTCCTTACACTTAACAAGATGCATACAATGTTAATGGGTAAGAAACCCCTCACAAAATCGAATATGACAACATTAGGTGCCTCTTGAAGTCTTAGAAATTTAACTCTACAGAAAACGATTGACAATAAAACAAAACTATTGTTTGATAACAACACTAGCCGGAGACAGAGAGTCTCGGAAAAGAGCAATATGCAATGTTTTCAGCGTTGCAAACCTTCTCAGCACCTAAAATAGCAGAATGACAATGCTTACACATATAGAAGTAACGACGAGTACTAAAGTACCTAGCTTGGCTTAACAAAACTGGTGAGGTAGGGTTGTTCTTACCTTTTCAACGTCAAGGCTACGGCCATAGCCCCCACAAAGCCACACTGAACCCAACCTTGGAAAAAATTGGAGTTTCCCCTCATCAAGTGCTACCTGTCATCAAGAACAAAACGTATTAGCAAGTGCTAGAGGAGAATCTTAAATCTAAGACAACGATTACATAACCTAAGTAAACAAAAGACCTCACCTCTGAAGCTGGAGTAATGAAATAAACTTAGCGAAATCCCCCACACTGCATCAAAATCCTTGTGGGAAAATGAGTTGTAGCAAGGTCTGCAGAGTTGAGCGTTAAGTTTGAATGAGCAAACAGGGTAGTAAAGGCCCAACAACAATCCTGTGGTTATTCATAGAAAGAGGAAAACGAAAATAGATAAGCAAACCCATCTTTGTGTGAAGATGGAAACACTAACCTTCAGATGGGCTCTCTAACCAGATGGGGTTGCAGAGTCTTCCCATCAGTGCCACAGCCAAATGACGGAATGAACCCTAGGTACCAAGGCGGTTGCACCAAAAACCACCATTTTTCATTGGGACCATTGGATTCTTCACCCTGAGATTGACGGTGAAGGAGGCACCCATCTTTCCACTGCATAGGTTCATGGGAAAAGTCTCGAAGATCCAAGGTACCATTCAATTAGTACGAAAATTCCAACTGCAGCTAAACCAAACCTCCAAAGGGCTTACACGCGCCCAACTAAGCTGGCTGAATTTAAAGCTACGGGTGTAGAGCTAAACAAAGGGACAGTGGACTGAGTAGGAGGAGGAGTAGAACATTAAACAAATAACATCATAGTACTTGTGCTACTATGGCTGATCCGGATTTAAACAGGAACGCAACAAATTACAGAGATAACCATATACACAAAGATGCAGCGGAAATAATACTTCATTTCATTAATGGAAAATCCTGAAATATGCTTACAACCAGAAATGGAAATAAACCAGCTAGGGCGATGGTAGCTTATCTCTGAGAAGAGATGTGATGGCTACATGCCTCTGAACTGTGTTACAATGAGGCTCGAAGGCCTATTTATTGTTGAGAAACAATGGAAAACCCTTAACATTCCAAAACCTAACCCTAGGAGATGAAACGCCAAACTGTGGGCCCCGTTTGGGGGTAAGTTGGTACATCAACTTCCCGGGGTCGTAATTTTGGCATATGATCTCCGTTTGACGTGTACAATAGCTCATTAGAAAGATCTATCCGAGCACTATCATTGTTGGAACGAGCAACATGTCATGGACCTGCTGGCGAATATGTTGGATGCGCTCAATGAAGCTGGTGGCCTTATCTGTTTCGGACTGGACATGAGCTGAATTCATGTGAGTAGCTGCAAGTGGCATGGCCACATCAATGGGGCATAGTGGCTGGAATCCCAAACCCACCTGAAAGGGGCTATCGCCAGTGGAGCTGTGAAGAGCTCGGTTGTAGCTGTGTTGAACATAGGGGAGGCTCTCGTCCCATGTGCGTGGATGCTTTGAGTTATACATGCGCAGAATGTGCACAATCATCCTATTGACAACCTCTGTCTGGCCATCAGTTTGAGGATGGAAGGCTGTGGACTTCGTGAGTTTGGTGTCCAGCATTGACCAGAGACTGGACCAAAATGTGCTGAGAAACTGACTATCCCGATCTGAGATGATAGACTGTGGGATCCCAAAGTGCACCCACACTCGTTCAAAGAAGAGTTTAGCAGTGGCTTCTGCTGTGATATTCTTCTTGCAGGCCACCATAATGGCCATCTTTGAGAACCTGTCGATGACCACAAAAACACAGTCATTTCCATGCTTAGTGGAAGGAAGGCCTGACATGTAATCCATGGAGATGGATTCCCAAGGTCGACTAGGGGTAGGCAACGGGGTATAGAGGCCGTGCTTCTTAATGGCCGGTTTGGCAATGGCACAGGCAGTACATGATCGGATGTACTTCCCAACATCCTGTCGAAGATTCGGCCAATAGAAATAATTTTGCAGTACTGCCACTATTTTCTCGACCCCGAAATGCCCAGCAGCCCGACTGTAGTGTGCTTCCCAAATCATCTTGGCACGCTCGCTTGAAGGAACACAAAGGTGACCGAGGTGGCATAATAGGGCATCCTGGAGGTGAAAATCTGCAACCTACCGACCCTCCAAGAGTGTCTGGTATGTGTGGCCGAATTCTGGGTCGCTTTTGTAGAGAAGTGGCCAATGAGAAGTCTCGTGCCCACAAGAGTTGAGCACGGTGGTTAGCGCCATGATCGGTGGTCGACTGAGGCAATCTACAACATTATTGGTGCTGCCCTTTTTATACTTGATATTCAAGTGAAACTGTTGCAGGTATGTAGACCACTTCTGATGGCGATCATTCTGCAATTTCCCTTAGGTCTGTATGAACTGCAGAGGTCGGTGGTTTGTGTGGATGACCGTTTCCTTCCCCAAAATGTAATGCTTCCATTGTTGGCAGGCCTGTACAATGGAATACATCTCTTTATCATAAGTGGGGTACTTCCGGACTGTGTCTGAAAGTGTTTCACTGTGATATGCCACTGGATGTCCATGTTGAGTAAGAACTGCCCCAATAGCATAGTCATAGGCATCTGTCTCGACCTCAAATGGTTGTTGTAAATCTGGTAACGCGAGCACTGGTGCCGTGCAGAGGCGATCCTTCAACTCCCTGAATGCCTTCTGTTGAGATTCAGACCAAAAGAATTTTGCTTTCGCCCCGCCCTTGGTGACTTGACTCAAGGGCCAAGAAATATGAGAAAACCCCAACACAAGCCTGCGGTAGAAGTTGGCAAGACCTAGAAAGTTGCGGAGCTCTGTTCGAGTGGTTGGAGAGGGCCAATCCCGAATGACTTGGATCTTGGCTGGATCGACATGCACCCCCTGTTCATCAATGATGTATCCCAGATACTGAACCTGGGTCATGCCAAAAGTGCATTTCTCCAAATTGGCACATAGCTTGTGTTGCCGCAGTGTTTGGAGAACCTGTCGGATGTGGTGGAGGTGCTCTTCCCAACTCTGGCTGAAGATAAGAATGTCATCCAAGTATACTACTACAAAGGAGTTGGTGAATGGCCGCAAGATGTCATCCATTAGCCTCATAAAGGTTGCAAGAGCATTCTTCAATCCAAAAGGCATGACCAACCATTCGAAGAGGCCCTCCTTGGATTTGAAGGCAGTTTTCCACACATCGGAGGGTTCGATTGGTACCTGGTGATATCCCGACTTCAGGTCGATCTTGCTGAAATATTTCGCCCCCTTTAGTTGGTCTAGGAGGTCATCAATCCGCGGGATCGGGTACCTATTACGGACAGTGATCTTGTTCAGCGCCCGATAGTCAATACAGAGTCTCCACGTCCCATCCTTCTTTTCTACCAACACGATCGGGCTCCCACAGGGCGATGAACTCGGACGGATGTGACCTTTCTGCAGGAGCTCCTAAATCTGCCTCTTGATTTCATCGTTCTCCAGAACGGAGCGCCGATAAATTGGTCCATTGGGTAGCGGCGCACCTGGGGTCAGATCGATGGAGTGCTTGACTTGACAGTGAAGAGGAACCCATGCCGGGGAGGTGAAGATGTCCTCGTACTCCTCCACAATCTTGTCCATCTGTAGTCGTCATGCAGAGGGGCCCCGTTTGGAGGCCGCGGCCACCGTCTTCTTCTTTCCTTGAGGGCGTATCATCAGGAAAACAAATTTCCTGGTTTTGGAAATGATCTTACTGCATTGTTTTGCAGTAATCAAAGAGAGGGCGGCAGGTGGTGCTACCTCTGGTATCCTGAACAACTTATTTCCCAATGTAATAATAACAGCACGGGGCCTTGATTCATACACAGCATGTCGCTTCCACAAGTATGGTTGTCCTAGTAATACATCACAAAATTCAAGGGGAGCAATGTCACAAAATACCTCATCCGTGAAGGGCTTGATGTTGTATGGAAGGCGACACTGCTGGCTCACGCGAAGATCTCGTCCTTGGTGAAGCCACCCAATGGTGTATGGTTGTGGATGTGCTGTGGTCGGTAAGCCCAACCGCTTCACGACCTCTGCCGGAATGAGGTTCTTTTGACTCCCGCTATCAACAATGAACTGTATCGGGGAGCCCTTTACCCACATCTGGGAGTGGAAGAGACGCTCCTCCTCCTCTGGATCTTCGGGTTCATTTTTCTGGATCTTTGCGGTAGCAACAGTGGCGTTGGGGTCCGCATCAATGATCTGCTTCCCTTTTTCATACCCCTTATCGGGTTCTGACTCAGAGTCGGAACATGCATCTGGTTCTGAAACCTTTAGCTCAGCCACCAGTGACTGCTTGGCCCGACACTCACTTGTGTTGTGAGTGGAGCTCTTATGGAACTCGCACCATTTTCCAGTGTCCTTTCTCGGCTTCGTGGCGCTGTTCTTTGCTTGCAGCTTCGGCTGGTTGTCTTGGGCTGTCCCGCCTTGGCTTTGTCCTTTGTTCTGTGGTTTAGGGGCACATTTCCCCTGCTTTGGATTCGCAAATCCAAAGTCTCGCTTCTTTTGTTTAAACTTCTGCTCGACCTTGACGGCATACCGGTACGCTGAGCCGAGCGAGGGGATGTTTAGGAATTGTATTTCTTCCTGGATGTACTTGTGCAGGCAGCCACGGTATTTGAGTATCAAATGTTGCTCCGAATCCTTGATACCCAACTTTGTGCGAAGGGTATGGAGAAGATTGGTGAACTCCGGCACGTCTTGGTCCCTTCCCTGTCGCAGCGTGGTCCACTTTATGTATTCATCCTCATAGCTCCCGACAGGGTAGTACTGCTCCTTGATGGCATCCCGGAACGAATCCCAGGTGGGTGCGACTGAAAATAGTGAGCCAGTACTTTCATCCTTCTGCTCGCAGTAGGTTTCCCACCAGTCCTTGACGTGGGGGGCTGCTTTGAGGAGAGCAAAAACAATCTTTTCCCGACTCGAAAATTCATGAACAAAAAAATAACCCTCTAGCAGATTTAACCATTTATCTAGGGCATCTGCGTCTATCTGACCCTCAAATATGGGGATTTCAAAATTAACTTGTACCTTAAAAGGTGTGGCGTTTCCAGAGTAGCTGCTGGAAGCCGATGCGTTGCTTTTGGGTAGCCGCTGAAGGATCTGGGCAAAGCTGTCCATCATCGCGTTCCGTTGTCGCTCGAGGGCTTCTTCGAGCAAGATTTTGATGGGATCTCCTGCCCCCTCGTCTTTCTTCTCGTCCGCCATGGGAGGCCATCAGGATTTGCGAGGCTGGTCTTGCAAAGGTTCAACCAGTTCAAGCCCTAACTCCTTATATCCCGACCTTGTTGGGGACATGCAAAGAAAAACAGAGAAAAAGCAGACCGCTCTGATACCACTGATCCAGATTTAAACAGGAACACAACAAATTACAGAGATAACCATATACACAAAGATGCAGCGGAAATAATACTTCATTTCATTAATGGAAAATACTGAAATATGCTTACAACCAGAAATGGAAATAAACTAGCTAGGGCGATGGTAGCTTATCTCTGAGAAGAGATGTGATGGCTACATGCCTCTGAACTGTGTTACAATGAGGCTCGAAGGCCCATTTATTGTTGAGAAACAATGGAAAACCCTTAACATTCCAAAACCTAACCCTAGGAGATGAAACGCCAAACTGTGGGCCCCGTTTTGGGGTAAGTTGGTACATCAACTTCCCGAGGTCGTAATTTTGGCATATGATCTCCATTTGACGCGTACAATAGCTCATTAGAAACCACTAAACGTCGTTTAGGGCCTCAAAACGGCTCCGGAAGTTCAGGACCCAAAAAATTGCTAAAAATAGTAAGTTGTGCTACAATTAAGGAAACTGAAAATGTTGAGAAAGACAATGGTGGGGGTCCAGGTGGACTTGGTAGGTGGCCACCAATATCCACCTGGATCAATGGCATAATTAATTCCAGAGCCTTCAGGTTTCCACACTGAGGCCTGAATGGTAATCATAGTATAATAAAAGTTATTGTGTTGCATAGAGAAAGAACGCTGACACATCATGCGATGAGGAGCAGGGTCTGCCCCCTCCGGAGGGACGATCAGGCATAACCCAAAGGTGTAAGTACAACTGGGAGAACCACATCAGAACACCAACGATGCATTACTGGAGACAGTCCATCAATTACGGGCTAAATTTACGAGTAGACAACGAAAGATTACGATTGGAGTAGGAGAAGATTATGAAAAGTCTGTCTGATAGGCAAAATCAAAGAAATCTTAATCCCATCCAGGATGAGGAAAACAAGACTGAGTCGCATAGACAACAAGAGGAATGTCCCAAGTTGGAGGGAGGGGGAATTGGCCACGAAGGAGAGTATGATAATGTATCTGATAAAAAAGGATTTAAGAGACAGAAAATTGAGCTTCAAGGGGAATTTAAGAAGATTAAACCACTGATATATAACAGAGAAGCTGAGGAAGCAGTAGAGGCATGATTAATCAACATGAATAAATACTTTCAAATATATGAATACAATGATAATTTGAAGGCAAGATTAGCAATATATCAGTTGCAGGGGAAGGCCACTTTGTGGTGGGAAGAAATTAAAACAATCAGGGAGATTGATGAGAAAGAAGTTACATGGGAGCACTTCCAGAAGAATTTCAAGGATAAGTACCTAACTAAGAAATTCTATGATGACAAGGAAAAAAAGTTCCGTGACCTGAAACTAGGACAACAACCTATGGACGAATTCATAGCTAAGTTTACCTCCCTGTTGAGATATGTTCCATATATTCGGGAAGAGAAGGCTAAAGTCCAGTGCTTCATCAGCAGTTTACCAAGCTATATGAAGGAGAAGTTGGAATTTGACAACCCCAAAACGATGGATGACGCAGTTATAAAGGCTCGAATCTGCTATCAGCAAATGAAGCAGAAAGACGAGGGTACCAAAAACTAGACTAGTAAGAAGGGGCAAAGAAATTTCCCAACCAACAAAGGCATAAAGAATGCCAGTACCAGGTACCCAGGTCGGAAAGGACCAGGTGGATCTGTAAACAAAAATTAGCAGAGGTATAGACCCCACAATGAGGTAAAACAAAGTGAAGCATCCAATAAGTTGGAAACTAATCAAATTCCTAAACGTCCTCTGTAGTGTAGGGGTTGCGGAGAACCCCATTACTACAAGAACTGTCCCCATCGAGGGAGATCGGACCCAGTTACAAATGTTCAAGAATCTTCTATTGTTGGTGATTTGGCAAGGAACATACCAAGTATTAACACGCCATTAGAGAATCGGCAGGAAGAATATCAACCATCAATGATGGCGCTGGAAGGTAAAATATCCAACCACCTTGTTTCCATTTTGATATATCCGGGTGCAATCCTAGTTTATGTTAGCCCGAGAATTGTTGTTTTATGTCATTTAACAAGTATAAAGTTAAAAAATACTTGGCTTGTCCAGTTAGCGACTGGAGCTAAGAGAAGAGTCAATGCAAAAATAAATGACTGTGTAGTTGATTTGGCAGGACGACAAATTAACACCAAGTTAAATGTGTTGCCCCTAGGATCCTATAATGTGTTGATAGGTATGGACTGGTTAGAACAGCATTGGACTTTAGTGGATTGTAAGGGTAAGACCATTAACTTTCTGTCTGATAATGGCAGCAAAATATAAATTCAGGGTATTAAAATAGAAGTTAAATTAAGACCCATTACAACTCATCAGTTAGGGAAAAGTATGCGAAAAAGCTGCCAAATTTATGCAATCCAGGTAGGATACACTAACTCTAAAGGTAAACTGTCTATTTTGGACAACAACCTGATTGTTCAAGAATTTAAGGATGTCTTCCTAGAAGACATTCTGGGGTTGCCACTCAAAAGGAACCTGGATTTTACTATTGAATTAATCCCCGGAGCAGCTCCCGTTTCCAAGGCTCCTTATAGAATGAGTGTTCCAGAGTTAATTGAGTTAAAAATGCAGCTTCAAGAATTATTGGACAAGGGCTACATTAGACCCAGTGTGTCCCCTTGGGGGGCTCCAATTTTATTTGTGAAGAAAAAGGATGGCAATATGCGGTTATGCATAGATTACAGACAATTGAACAAATTAACCGTCAAGAACAAGTATCCCTTACCCCGAATCGACGGTCTATTTGACCAAGTAAAGGGTGCGGTGGTATTTTCAAAAATTGATTTACGGTCTGGCTATCACTAGATCCGTATTAAAGATGAGGATATATATAAAACAACATTTCAGACATGTTACAGTCATTACGAATTTGTAGTCCTACCCTTTGGACTCACTAACGCTCCAACCACATTTATGAGTATGATGAATGGGATCTTTCACCCCTTTTTAGATAAATTTGTCCTCATTTTCATTGACGATATCTTGGTGTATTCCAGGAGTTTAGAAGAGCATAAGGAACATCTGCGAATAGTGTTGCAGACCCTAAGAGAAAACCAGCTCTACACCAAGTTCAACAAATGTGACTTTTTCAAGGATCAGATTCAGTACCTAGGGCATATAATTTCCTCCGCTGGTATAGTAGTAGATCTGGAGAAAATAAAGACTATCATGAACTGGCCTGTTCCAATGAATGTGGCGGATATATTTTCTTTCATAGGTCTTGTTGGATATTATAGACAATTTATAAGAGGATTCTCCAAGGTAGCATATCCAATCACCTCCTTGCAGAAAAAAGGAACAAATTTTAAATGGACAAAGGACTGCCAAGAGAGTTTTGAAAAGCTGAAACAATTGCTTACCACTGCACCTGTGTTAAAAATTGTAGACCCATAAGAGGATTTTATAGTTTGTACTGATGCTTGTAAAGAAGGTGTGGGCAGAGTTCTAATGCAAATATATAAAGTGGTTGATTACAAATCCCGTAAGTTAAAAGAACATGAACAAAAGTACTTCGCTTATGACTTAGAACTAATTTTTGTTGTGCACGCCTTAAAGGTGTGGCATCAGTACTTGCTAGGAAAGAGATTCTTGCTCAAGACAGATCATAGCAGCTTAACAAATTTCTTTAGTCAACCCACCTTGAATGCATGCCAAGCTAGATGGGTTGTGTTCTTAAGTGAATTCGACTTTGAAATCAAACACCTAAAGGGAAAGGAGAACCAGGTAGTAGATGCATTGAGCAGGAAATTGCACCATGTTTACGAAATTTTATTTAGTCAAGTGGAAATTAACTTTGTTGATCAAATCAAGGAAGCAATTCAGAAGGATCCAGAATATGAATACCTCTGGCAGCAAGCTAAAGATGCGAAGCATACTAGAAAATCTAGTGAGTACAATGTTAATGCTGAAAATATGTTGATGTTTAGCGGTAGGATATATGTTCCTAACCAGTTATCAGTGAAACAACTTATATTGGATGAATTCCATAGGAGTCCGTATGCGGCTCACCCTGGTTATCAAAAATTATTGTTTGCAATTAAGAAAGGCTATTACTGGCCTAGCATGAGGAAGGACATTGCAGAGTACTTGGCCAAATGTTTGGAGTGTCAGCAGGTTAAATTTAAGCATCAACATCCTTCTGGGTTGTTGAATCTGTTGCCTATTCCAGAGTGGAAGTGGGACACCATAACTTTGGATTTCATAACCGGCTTACCTCGATCAAAACGACATAATGATTCAATTATGGTGGTAGTTGAAAAATTAAGCAAGGTAGCTCATTTTGTTCCTGTCAAATCCACCTACCAAACCACTCAAATTGCCAACATATTCATGAGGGAAATCTTTACGCTGCATGGCATACCTTGAGTCATAATCTCTGACCGTGATGTTAAGTGCACTTCTGCTTTTTGGAAAGCATTGTTCTCTGGTTTGGGCACTCAGATTCATGTCTTAGAATGATGGGAAGACTGAACGATTCAATCAAGTGGTAGAAGACATGTTGCGCATGTACGTCATGCAACAACCTGGAAAATGGGAGGAATATCTTCACCTAGTGGAGTTTGCCTATAATAATGAATATCATGAATCGTTAAAGATGATGGAGTTTGCCTATAATAATGAATATCACGAATCGTTAAAGATGAGGCCCTTTGAAGTACTTTATGGGAGGAGGTGTATCGTTCCTGCAAATTGGAATCATACTAAGAACAAACTAATACTAGGACTGGATATGTTAGAAGAAATGGAAAGAACCGTGAACAAGGTTCGGCTAAAGGCTGCACAAGATAGGCTAAAGGCTTATGCCGATAAGAAAAGGACCTACCAGGAATTTCAGGTAGGAGACCATGTCTATGTGAGAATCAAACCCAAGAGGAGTACTCTCAGATGGGGAAAGTGCGCCAAATTGGCCCCTCAATTCTGTGGTCCCTTCCAAATCTTAGATAGGATAGGACCGGTTGCATATCAACTCGCGTTACCCAGTCATATTCGGGTGCATAATGTATTTCATGTTTCACTTTTAAATAAATATATATATGATCCTCAACACATCATAGATTGGCAAGATATTCAGGTAAAAGAATATTAAGATATTTATATATGTAAAGTAATTCTTTTATCTTCAGTATATATATTCAGATGTGCCAAATGTGTGAGAATTGACTGATGGCAGGTCAAACTGGAAGTAGAATTTTTGGTAGAGCCCCTGTGCATTCTTGATCAGAGAGAAGTAACATTGTGAAGGCGAGCTATCATCCAGGTTAAAGTGCAATGGAAGCACTTTAACTCGGAGGAAGCCACTTGGGAGGATAAATATTTTATGCAAGAGGCATACCCCGGACTGTTCCGGGAGCGGCTGGAAAACTAAACACGTGGATGGTGTTCCATTTGGGGGGGGAGATGTAACACCCCCGGATAGGAGAGTAAAACATAAAGTTACTATTGTTAATGTTTTACTTTTGTTTTCTGTTATAATTTTGAAAAGAATAAGAAACAAATAGTTATATTAATTAGTAATGAATTTCTTTTATGTAATTTGGAAAATGGTTAGAGTCAAAATAGAATGATGATATCATGATTTCATGATAAGCTAAAGAAGTTTGGGGAAACAGTTGGAGGCAGTTATTATTCAGTTTCTTTCTTCTAAAAGTCCTGGAGATAAAAGGCCTCCTGAGGGACTAAGAGGGGGTTGGCTACCACAAGGGGAACCACCTAAAGAAGAAGGATATATGAAAATTGTAGAATAATTTCTAGAGCTGGTTGGGGACCAGTGGAAATTATTCCAATCAGATGGATTTCTGAGATTCCAGATTGGACTAGTGTCTTGAGGTCTGGAAGGGTAACCTAGGCTGGTTATATCCAACTGTGCCAAAAGATTGCTCGAGGGGGGGAATCTAGACGTAATAGCCAGTTCCGTTGGTAGGGTGGAACAACCTCATTCTGGATACACTAACTCAATCAGTTTGACGAATTGTAGATAAGTAAAAATTTAAGTTGTTTTAAGTCATTGTTTCTAACAGTTGGTAAGGTTGGAAGTCATGGCACTCGATTCTTAAAGATATAGGCCTACAAGAAATGAACAATGGGTGAGTAATGAATCAATGACATAATAGATTTCTTGTTGTTGTCTAAATTAAATTATATCACTTGATGTGACTTTTTATTTAAGGCTATTGACTTGATGGTTCAATGTGATAATTAATGGTTGTGTCTATGTCTGCACATGCATAAATCCAATTATGTTCATAATAATGAGAAACTAAAGTAGAACTGCTAAGTAATTTGTAATTACCAGAAGTTAAAGTTTAGTGGAAAATGTTTAGGTTGCAAGCGAAAATACATAGTAGCGTATGGCCTTCGAAATTGTCCGTTGAACTTTCATGTCATTACCTCGTTCATATATATATTTATATATATATTGAAGCACTGTGAACCATATTAAAATTAGAAAAACTTGCCACCAAGAAAAACTGATAAGTGCATGTTGGTATCGATTGGGGTTAAGAGCAGGGTTCCCTCCCAGATTTACTCCTTTGACCGGGTCCCTGTGGGACAGTTAAGGGAGAAGTTATGAGATGGAAATGGTGCCACATTAAGGGTGAATTAGTTAATATTGGTCGTGGTGTTTCTACTAACCGATCAATCAAGTAAACATGCATAATGGGTTATCTCAGAAATGCTAACCATCCAAAACACTGTAAAGGAGATTAGGTGTTAATCTGCGTGGAATTAATTTCTACCCTAATAGCCTCTGGGGAAGGTTATTAGCTGGAGTCAGGTTGTTTCATAAGGGAACATTGTTCCAATAGAGCATTAACAAGAAATAAATTTGGAGGTTCCACAAATGCATGAAAAGCTATATCTATTAAAAAGGAAACAATGATAATGACGACATAACTGTGTTACTATAATCATTAGCAGAACTGATATAAAATACTGAGTAAAAGAGAGAGAATTCACGAACTGATATAAAATATTGAGTAACAGAGAGAGCATTCACATAACTGATATAAAATACTAAGTAACTAAGAAGGCATTCATAATATAAATATATAAATTATGGAAAGCGGAGCGAGGCCTCTATATTACACATGTTAATGTCTTTAAGAATCAAAAAGATTTACAATCCTCGTAGGAGGTTCACAATTCGAAACTGTGTGAAAACATAAACATGTAGTCCTTAAACTTGACAAGATGCATACATTGTTAACAGGTAAGAAACCCCTCACAAAATTGAATACAATGGCAGCAAGTGCCTCTTGAAGTCTTAGAAATTTAACCCTACAGAAAACGGTTGACAATAAAGCAAAACTATTGTTTGATAACAGCACTAGCCAGAGACAAAGGATCTCGGAAAAGAGCAATATGCACCATTTTTCGTGTTGCAATCCTTCTCAGCACCTAAAATAGAAAAATAACCCTACTTACACATATAGAAGTAACGACGAGTACTAAAGTACCTAGCTTGGCTTAAGGAAACTTGTGAGATAGGGTTGTTCTTACCTTTTCAACGTCAGGGCTACGACCATAGCCCCCACGAAGCCACACGGCACCCAACCTTGGCGAAAATTGGAGTTTCCCCTCATCAAGTGCTACCTGTCATCAAGAACAAAAAATATTAGCAAGCGCTGGAGGAGAATCTTAAATCTGAGACAACGACTAAATAACCTAAGTAAACAAAAGACCTCACCTCTAAAGCCGGAGTAATGAAATAAACTGAGAAAAACCCCCCACACCGCATCAGAATCCTTGTGGGAAAACGAGTTGTAGCAAGGTTTACAGAGTTGAGGGTTAGGCTTGAATGAGCAAATAGGGCAGTAAAGGCCTAACAACAATCCTATGGTTATTCGAAGAAAGAGGAAAACAGAAATAGGTAAGCAAACCCAGCTCTGTGTGAAGATGGAAACACTAACCTACAGATGGGATCTCTGACCGGATGGGGTTGCAGAATCTCCCCATAAGTGCCACAACCAAATGATGGAATGAACCCCAGGTGCCAAGGCAATTACACCAAAAACCACCACTTTGCACTGGAACCGTTGGATTGTTCACCCTGAGATCGACGGTGAAGGAGGCACCCATCTGTCCACTGCATAGGTGCATGGGAAAAGTCCCAGAGGTCCGAGGTACCATTCAATTAGTACAAAAATTCCAACCGCATCTAAACCAAACCTCCAAAGGGCTTACACATGTCCAACCAAGTTGGCTCACTTTAAAGCTATGGGTGTCGAGCTAAACAAAGGGATAGTGGACCGAGTAGGAGGAGGAGTAGCGCATTAAAAAAATAAGATCATAGTACTAGTGCTGCTACGACATAATTAATTCCATAATTACTGACCCCTTGTTGCATTTTATTTTAACAATTTTTTATTTTTAATTTTTTAAATTTTTTTTAGATAGTAGCTGTTACAAGCAAGCTTTCAAGGGTTTCTTGTTTTCTTCCTAGTGGTTTGGTCTTACCAGGCGTGTCTGCGGGTTTTGGAATCTCTCAAGGGTTTCTTGTTTTTTTTCTAGTGGTTTGGTTTCTATTTCCAGTCGTTCTTCAAGGGTATTTTATGCTGCTTTGGTATAGATCACTCTTCAAGGATTTGGTATTTTGATGTTTTATTGGTGGAGGGTTTGACGTCTTTCGCACAGGCCAACAAGCTCTCCAGGGTTTCTTGTTTTTTCCCTGGTGGTTTAGTCTTACGAGGCGTGCCTGCGAGTTTCTCAGAAACCATGATTCAGGTATCAGATTTCTATTTTTTTTTTAATTGTGGATGTACTCATGGCCCTTGTTTTCTACCTGAGGGTACTAATATATTTATCATTGTATTGCAGGTGCATTGTGACAAGGGTTAGGGCCACTCTTCTAGGAGGTAGACAGCTTCCAGAGTTGATACTTGGACCAGGTGCAAACTAATGCTTGTATTTGAATTACAGTTGTATTTTTTTGTTTTATGGTTCATTAAATGACTAAATGTCCTGCGAATTTGAAACTCTGACTACTCGAAACTCTAGCTACTCCTCTAACAAGAGTTGTGAAACAAAAATATGAAAACCCCGTTGAAAGGGGTCCTGAACAATATAAATAGGCGGAATAAATAATACTTGGGTCCTTAGGAGTTTTGACATTGCTGAAACAATCGCTTCAGGAGTGATATTTGCTTACGAGCTGCAAAACTCGGCCTTGCTATGAGGGTTTCATTTTATTTTTTTATTGTCTGTCTTTCAACCTCTCTATCAACGCATTTTGTATGGTTGTTAAGCCATCACAACCATTTGAAATTCAGACTCCATGTGGAAGGTATCCTTCACAATTGTTATTTAGAATAGCAATACTTTACAATAGAAACCACGAAGAAAAACCACAATCCTCATTGCTCATTTTCTTTTCATTATTCTTATCATCAATCTTGTGATGGATGTTGCGAGATTTTTTTTTTTTGGTGGATTGCTTGCACAACAAAGCAATATCGACGTTGTGTCATTGCAATAGAGATAAGGATGTTGTGAGTACCCTTGTTCCACAAGCAACTTTCTTACACCCAAACCAATTCCCTATTGTTGATGGGCTTCCCATGTCATTCAATAATTGTCTCAATAGCGTTACTGAATGCTCCATAGGATTTGTGCGGATCACCTATAGGGAAATCGTTGTCAAATGTCTGGAGTTCATTTTTTGTGTTGGGATAATTGCATCCCACTAACACGGTATATTTTTGTTTGGCCATTGATCAAAATCCTAATCTGATTTTTAAAGATAACTAATTTCTAGACAAGAAACTTATGACGATAAAGTGTTATGAAACCAGCTCACATAAAGATAGAAAAGAAAGATCAACACCTTAGAAATCAGCCTCTTCGAGGGGGCAACCTCCTTTACATTACATAAATGAACAATTCTTGGATGATACAAATTAAAAGACCTCCTTTCTATATATAGGAGTCTAAGGGGTCATAATATAATCAAAGCCGACATAATATAATAATGTAAGGGCGCAACAATATCAATAGTGGGCTTCCATGGGACACCATAATAACAATATGGGGACTACATGAGCATAATAATATAATAAGGGGGTTGCACTAATAACAATAAGGGGTTACACTAGTAGTATAGGGACCTCCTTCAAAAAGTGTTATCCTCAATGCTTGAGTAGTTCTGGATGCTTCTATATAAAATTCTCATCCTCCCATGTGGAATCTTCAACGAGTAAGTTCTTCCACTTGATGAGATACTCTGAATTTGATCGATTTCGTAGCTGTCGCGTTCTTGTTTCCATGACTGCTTTATGTTCCAATATGAATTTTCCTTCCTCATCAAGTTCTGACAATATTGTTTTAACTGAGAGCTTGTCACCTATAACTTTCTTTAAGCATGAAACATGGAAAACTGGGGGCACTCGGGAATATGCCGGAAGCTCCAATTTGTATGCCATAGTACCAATCTTTTGTAGCACCTTGTAAGGACCACAGTAATTTGGTGATAATTTATTATCCTTCTTAGCTTTCTTGAGGGACATTTGTTTGTATGGTTGTATTCATAAAAATACCAAATTTCCTACATCAAAACTCCTTTCACTGCAATGTTGATTTGTCTGTTGTTTCATTTGATTCTGTACCAAAGTGGGGTTATCCTTTAAAAGTTGGAGAACTTGTTGTCAATGATCGATGTGATCTTTCACTACTTGAACCTTTTTCTTCTCGATATGTCTCTCTATCTTGAGAGTTTGATGAGTGGTAATTCTTGCCAATGCATTACAAGATAGGGTCGGATTCATTTCTTGATGCTCGATGTGACCTTTCACTTCTTGAACCTTTTTCTTCTTGATATGTCCTTCTATCTTGAGATTTTGAGGAGTGGTAATTCTTGATAATGCTTTACAAGATATGGTTGGATTCATTTCTTCTTTCTCTAAGGTTGGTTCCTTGTGTATATCCTCTTCTTTTGACATTTCTTGATCCTTTTCTTCCTCCTCTTCACAATCTATGTAAAATAATTTCTTCTCAACACACTTATGACCTTTAGTGTATTTTCTATCACAACTGTAACAAAGCCCTTTTTCTCTTTTTTCTTCCAATTGTTGTGGTGTAAACCTTGTAGGTTGTGGAAGGCTAGGAGCAAAAACATTTCCATATTTATAGTTGTGAGTGGTAGGATTCCTTGTTTCCATAATCCCGCTTTCAATTTTTCTTTCCAACCTGAATGTCTTCTCTAATGAATCAGGTTCCCAAAGACGAACCTCATGTTGAATGTTGTCCTTTAAAGTTCCTATGAAGACATCAATCCTTTTCTTCTCTAGAATATCATTTACCCTTATATTCAAATTTTGGAAGTCCTCAATGTGCTCTGCGATTGAACCCTTTTGTTTGAGATTTATCAATTGGCTAGAGAAGGTGTTGCTCTTTGTATCCTCATAATGTGCTATCATTTCCTCCATGAAAATTGACCAGGTGACAAGTGGTTTACGAGAACAAAGCCCTCTATACCATAAAAATTGATTTGGTTCTAAATATAAAGATGCAATATGTACCTTTTGTAACAGTTGTACATCATGTAGATCAAAATATTGCTCCATCTGTAGTATACAATTTACCAGATCCTGAAAGATAGCTTGTCTTGAAGTTCTTCAGTCGTGAAATGCTTTTCTTGTAAAGATCCGCTTTAGATCCCTTTTCTGTGGACGCGACTTACTCTATTATCGTTGACAATAATTTAATACTCTAGACTATGTCACTACCCCGGACTGATTAAAAACATGAACAAATTGGTTGTGTATCATGATGCGTCATGTAACACTAGAAACATGAGTCTGCAATCGTATGTATTCAGCCAAAATAAAGCACCACCTATATTTACAGGGGGCTATCTACACTAGTACCTGATGTTATGGAGAATCACACTTATATCTAGTACACTAATTACATTTATTTATGCGTTCAGGTGTGATATACGAGGTACACTGATCTATCTCCTGATATACCATGTGCATAGTTTATTTCTTGACAAGGCTAACCTAGTATTATTGTTGAAGTGGATATGTGTTGACTCCAACAACAAGCATATAATTTAGCTATATAGGTTTGGCAGTACCATATTTATATCACTTAAATGTATATAATATTAATACAGGCTAGTGTGTATAGGTTCAAAATAGCCCATACCTCTTATATACGCTCTTAGTTTCTTAACAATTTGGCATTGCTAGCAAAGTTTAAAATAGTTTGTGCCCTTGAATATAATTTCTTAACTACGTGGGGTTTGATATTACCTACAAACATATGAGAAGTTTTATATTTAGTGTCATAATTAAAATATGATCTTGATGCGTTGGTAGGCATATATGAGTTGTAGTTGTTTGTGTTCATAATGTTGTTAATGGGAAGGGAAAAGTTGTTTCATTAGGGTTCTATGGCTTCCACCATGCCATTGGATGTTATTTTTGGTGTTGTCTTTATAATCAGAAAGTAACAATGACTTGGAGTCCTTAATTTCTAGAATGATATGTGTCCTTTACCTTATAACATTGATTATGAGGAGAACACTTATATCATATGAAATTTGACAAAAAAAAAAGTTATGCCATTTGGTATTGTACGGTGGGCAATGCTCCAAGTAGCATAAACTAATAAACATTTAGTGACTAATGTGTTGCACACATTTTTGTATGCCTTGAACATGTTCTCTTCTATGTATGTTCAAAATAGTCTTTAGTCAATAGAATATAGGTTAAATATGGTTGCAAGTAATCATCAATGTAATTCATAGGTTCTAGTCACTATGTTATAATGGCTGCTTTTTTTATTAACAATTTAATATATGTTATTGTTTAGTCTAAATTTCAAGTTTTATTATTATGATATTGTATTTACTTTATGCCATCTTGTTGCTTTTTTATTTTTAATATTTAATGTGTGCATAATCCTTTGAGATTTTTGTCTTTGAATTAAATTTTACATAGATAGCTTAGGAAGATGGAAATACCCTTGGATGATGAAATATACAGTCATTCATTGCATAAATTTAATTACTCATTAAAGAAATTCATAACTTGGGAGTTGCCATGATAAGCTAGAAGTACCATGACTTTAACCAACTAGTGTTGAATTCTATATGTTATGTTGTTGGAAGAAAAGTAATTATGTAAACTCTTGAAAAGATTGGTGATGTAATTTTATATGATGACTTCCGAGGTTCGTTCCTGTTGGATGGTTCAACCCATCCTTCACCAGGGGTGTTGGGATTAGTTAGCAACTATTTTGGCAAGAGGAACTTCGTTGGGAGGCAAAAAATGAAAGCTCAGATAGGCTTTGAGGCCATGATTTTTTCCTAGAAGCAAGAGACTCCAACTATTGGTAGGTAGGCCGAGAATGACTCCTCCCTCGTGAATTATTTGAAAGCATGCTCTAACATGCTATGTGACTCTTTCTAGCACCAACACTGGGCATTAAACAACAACCATTCTCCTCCTTGCAAATGGGCCCAAAATGGCTTTTTCTCAAAACTGCATAGAATCAACATAAGCAACAACACAAGGATAGGAAGAAGGTTAGAAATTGATCGTACTTTGAAGATCTCATTTGAGAATTCTTCTTCATTGTTTCAATTATCAAAATTGGTATGCATTATTTGCAGTAATGTGCAATAAATCTATCTCACTTGTTCTTGTTTTTAATATCTTTAAAACAATTTTCTATGTTAATGGCATTGTGGCCCTAAAATAGCCATTATGCAAACGGTCTTCATCTATAGTTCCAATGGTGCCTTTACATTGTTGATTGATAATCACAATACCCCTTGATATTTCTACTAAATTTTAGATTGAGCCAAAGAATACCTTACTAATGATCTCAAAAAGTTTGCTTCTTGCTTTGAGCAATCTAGAAAGTAGATTGTCAGAGGATTATCATAGTCTATGGATATCAAAGTCTTAGATAATCCCTATCTGGGATTAATATTATGCTTTAGATCATCCCCCATTGGATCTTTTCTGTACCTACAATAATACAAACTAAGGTGTGAATGACAAAGAGTGACGTATATCCAAAATAGCTCTGAAGAGTTGTAGTACAAGTCTTTTCTAATAACTTTATAGTTTTGTCAAACTTCCAATGCCCGTCATGGATATTGCTCTTTATAGCAAATAATGAATGGGATTCCTTCTTCCAAGTAACTTAAAAAAATGGGATATATTCAAATCCAGGAAGTTTCTCATTAATCACGATCAGGATTGCTTAATCTTTAAGGTTATCAAGTGTAGTGCAGATTTGTATTGTAAAATTTGTTGCAAGGTGTTTATATGGTTCGAATGCAATGATAAGCATTTGTTTTTCAAATGAGGCAAAGACAGATAGGCATATTTAATGTTTTTTTTCCTCTGTTTTTGGATGGGTTTTGAATAATAATTTTAAATTGTTAAATATATATAAGTTAATGTCCTTGTGATTTTCTGGTAATTTTGAATTTGTTTATGTATTCAATAATACATTTTAGATAATCATTTTGTAAAGCTTATAAGTTATATTTCATTGTGTGCCTTGATCATAAAAGAATCATAGACAAATAACTCAATGTCAATGCTTGTTGAATGCATAAAACTTGAGTTGTTATTTCTGATAACACACCTATCTAAATCATCTCAACCGATTTTAATTGCAAACACCATTAGCCATTGATGTTAAAAATAACAACAATAAATTCCAATTTAATTTGTCCTTGAATTAAATTGTGAATTAAAATAGAATTCTATTCTCATAGGAACTTGTAACTAGTTAATTAAGTTAAATTGACTTAATTGACTTAGGAATTTCGAGTTGGAAGTCTATCTGGAGTCATGTAAGTGTGATCCCTAAACTCTATGGGTCCAGGTTGAGTTCTTTGGAGTTGTAATTAGATAACTCAATTTAACTGAGTTATAGTCAGTTAAACTAGTTCTAATTGTTGGAGGAACTAGTATAGGTTTAGTAATGAGTTAGTGCACCAGTGCATCCTTAGTGCCACACCAGTTAACTGAAGATTCACTAAAAAATAATTCATGCATGTCAGTTTAGAGGAAGACCCAATTGAGACTAGAATGCAGGGACATTGTACTATCAGTTGTATGATTTTCCGAGTTGTACAGATCACGCATGAAATCAGTTGAGGACCTAAGTTTGCATTGCATAGTTTTGGAAGAAGGATTTCCCAATTAAATATGGGTTGATCCTCTTAGGAATTGTGCAAGGAAATAGGGGTTTGGCAAGCAGCATAATTGGCTAAATGTTAGCTAGAGCAGGCTTGTGAGGCAGAGAGTTGATCATACTTGTGCAAGGATATTTCTAGTGAGAACAAACATTGTATTTTCTTCTCAGATTTCCAATTAATGTAGTATAGATAGTCAGAGTTTTGAGCAGTTTCTTTCCCCAGAGAAATATTGTGTTATGTGCAATTGATATTCTTCCTCTTGTTGACTATTGTTTTCATCGATCTTTATTGGTTTCTGTCGTTGAAAGTAGAGTAGATTCTTGTCTTATGTTTTAGCATATTACATGAGCCGTTGAATCTACAGAAAAATATACATGGTATGAGAACTGAAGACAATATAAAAGAGTAGATTTCGAGTTTGTTGTGCAGGTGAAAATCGAATTTGTAGTTCATACTTCAGATCAGCAGTATGTCGTTCTACAGGTTGCGACTTGAGTATGCCTTGGAAGGCAGCTCGAATTACATAGCATGGAAGGACATGATGGAAGCAGTGTTGGAAGACAATGGCCTCCAAGAATTCATTGATCAAGACATTCTTAAGCCTCCAGGATCGGATGCTAATAATCTAGTTGAATGGAGAAAGTGTGTGGAAAATGCAAGGTGGATTATTCTTGACGGAGTTCGAGATCACATTGTCCGGAGTCTCCATGGAAAGGAAACTCTGTATGCTATGTGGAAGGCATTAACGAACCTGTTTCAAAATAGAAGTGACCATAGGAAGTTGGCACTGAAGGAAAAACTTAGAAATATCAAGATGGAGAAGGGTGACTCATTTCCAAAATACTTGGCCAAGTTCACTCATTGTCAAGATGAGCTTGGAAGTGTTGGGATTATTGTTGTTGAGGATGATATGGTGAGCCTAGTTCTTCTAGGACTCCCCAAGAATTGGCACAATTATCAAGACTCTATCAATGAGAGGGAGAAGCTGCCAAATTGGGAATGACTGTGGTCGGATTTGATACAGGAAGAGATTCAGAGGAGCACCAAGGACAGATCCTCATCAAAGATTGATGATGAGGAAAATTGTGCCTTAGCGGGTAAGGAAAAGAAAGGGAAGGGGAAGGCGTCCCATTCCAAATCAGATTCTTGTCATGGAGGTAAGAATAAGGACATGTCGAAAGTCAAGTGCTTTCATTGTCACGAGCTGGGACATTTTGCTACAAATTATCTGCTCAAGAAGTCCAATAAGAAGTCCTCATGAGCAGCGGAAAGTGAGGCTCTTGCATCACAATTTGAATTGTAATTTACCCTCATCACATGCATAGTGTCATCAATGATGGGCAGTGTATGTACCTAGACAGTGGAGCTTCTTTCCACATCACTGGTAACAAGGAGCTTTTCAGTGACTTGGAGGAGAAGGATCTCCAGATGCATATCAATATGGATGATGGTGGGAGGTATAGTGATATCGGGTTGGGTACAGTTACCTTTAAAAGGGAGTCAGATGCTCCCCTCACTTTGCGAGATGTTATGTATGTTCTTCACCACATAGCCATGGGACAAGTAAATAAGATAGGGATTCAGGTGAATAATATCTACAAGTTGGAGGTAGAATATTGTGTTTCCTTGAGCACGAAAGCAGAGAAGGTTCAGAGCTAATACATTGGTGAGTTGTGGCACAGGCAGTTGGGTCACTTGCATCATGATGCTTTGAAAATCATGCAACAAATTTCTACTAGTCTTCCCATAGGTACACCAGAGCAAGTTAACACATGCAAAGGGTGTACATTGGGAAAATTCACCAAAGCTTCCTTTCACGACAAAGATGGTCGAGCATAGGCGATCCTTGATCGAGTCCATTCAAATGTGTGTGGACCATTCTCGACAACATCCATGACCAATCACAATTATTATGTTATATTTGTTGACAATTTTTCTCGTAAATGTTGGATCTTTTTCATGCAGAAGAAAGATCAAACTTTTGCAAAGTTTTGTGAATTTAAAGCATTGGTCGAGAAAGATACTGGTAGAAAGGTTAAAGAACTCAAGAGTGATAACAGTGGATAGTATGTGTCAAATGAGTTTAAAACTTATATGCGGTAGAAGGGATTAAATGGGAGTTGACAGCATCCCATAACCCACAACAGAATGGGGTGGTTGAAAGGAAGAGACATGCAACATAGCTATTTATTTGCATAACGGAAGCCCTCATCGGATTCTTGGGACTAGTACACCAGAGGAGGATTTCTCAGGGAAGAGACCAAATGTGGGTCACTTCAGGATTTTTGGGTCATCGGTATATTTCCATGTGACCAAAGATGCATGAAAGAAGCTTGAGCCGACAACAGAGTTGGGGATATTTTTCGGGTACACTGATACACCTCACAATTATTGGGTGTATCTACTGACCAACAGGATGGCAGTGGTTCGCAGGGGTGTCAAATTCGATGTTACCTTGAGAGGGAGCTTCAACTACATGCGGTTGAGGAAATTTTAGCTCCTAAGGAGGAGCCTTAGATTGATGTGGAGCAGCCACATGCATAGGATTCGGGAGAGGAGATATCCACTCAAGCTGAGTCTTCTAGAGATGGGATAATGCACACCAGAGAGGCTGATAGGTTATTGTAGGATGTTAGAGAGAATGTGGGAGCACCCACATCATAGCGCATGTAGAGGAGGTCACTTGAGAGGTACACTGGGTACATGGCTCTTATGAGTGGATGTGTTGATACATAGCCATCTTCCTTTGAAGACGCAGTGTATCAATTGTTTTGTGTTGATGCCATGATGGATGAGTATGACTCAATTGTGCGTAACAGTGTTTGGGATGTGGTCCCAAGACCGACAGACAAGTCAGTGGTGAGCTCCCAATGGCTTTACAAGATAAAGCAAGAACTAGATAGTAGTGTGGAGAAACATAAGGCCAGGTTTTTGGCCCGAGGCATTTCTTGGGTATAGGGGATTGATTACGATGAGACCTTTGCTCTTGCTGCAAGGTACTCATCAATCAGATCCATTTTGGCCCTATAGTGCAAATGGGTGGGAAGATACATCAGATGGATGTAAAGACAAACTTCCTTAATGAAATTATTGAGGAAGAGGTGTATATTGACCAGCTTGAAGTTTTGAGACCTTTGACTGTGAGTCACACATATGCTGACTCAAGTGAGCGTTGTATGGGATGAAGCAAGCACCCCGTGCTTGGTACACCAGGATCGATAGCTACTTCACCAAGTTGGACTTCACCAAAATTAAAGCATATGTGAACTTTTACCATATTGTGGTGGAAGGTAAATTGTTGATTATTGTTTTATATGTCGACAATTTGATTCTGATAAGTGATGATAAGCTAATCAAGTCTTGCAAAGAAGATCTTTTAAGAGAGTTCGAAATGAAGGACTTGGGGCTCATGCATTAATTTCTAGGCATGGAAGTATGGAAAGGTGATGGGGAAATTTTTGTCTCTCAAGGCAAGTATGCCAATGAGATATTGAAAAGGTTCCACATGGAGAGTAATGAACCCATGGAGACTCCTCTAGCAGGTAAATGGAGGAAGGAGGATGCTACATTAGGTGAAGTAGTGGAAGCTATTGTTTACATGCAACTTATGGGTTCACTCATGTATTTGGTGAACACATGACCGGACATGTGCTATGCAATTAACCAGCTTATTCAAGCGATGGTTAGGCCTATCAAGTTGTATTGGAAGGCAACCAAGCATGTGTTGAGATACCTCAAAGGCACTACTCAGTATGGATAGTGGTACAAACGGATAGAGGGAGTGAAGATTCTAGGCTTCATTGATGCAGATTGGGCAAGGAGTCCATCCGATAGGAAGAGCACATCAAAAGGGATCTTCGATATTGGGAAAGCAACTATTTCTTGGTACAATAGGAAACAGAGATTGGTTGCACTCAGTTCAGCAAAAGTAGAGTACATGGCTACTAGTCAAGCAGCTTGTGGGGCCATCTGGATGAGGAAGATTCGGATTGGTTTATTTGGTCAGTAGATGGATCCAACTGTGATTTACTATGATAATCAGAGTTGTATCAAACTCTCTGTAAATCCATCCTTTCATGATCGGTCCAATCATATTGATATCTGATATCATCATCTTCAAGATTGTGTATAGAGACAGATTATGTTGTTGGAGTACAAATCCATAAAGGAGCAGGATGCTGACATTTTGACAAAAACATTGTCAAGATGTAAATTCGAGTTTCACAAAGACAAGATTAGGGTAGATGACCGCTGCCACTGAAATTGTAGACTGAGTCATCTAATTACAACTCCAAAGAACTCAAGATGGACCCCTAAAATTTAGGGATCACACTTACATGACTCAATATAGACTTCCAACTCGAAATTCCTAAGTCAATTAAGTCAATTTAACTTAATTAACTATTTACAAGTTGTTATGAGAATATAATTCAATTTTAATTCACAATTTAATTCAAGGACAAATTAAATTGGAATTTATTGTTGCTATTTTTAACACTCCCTCTCAACAAGAAAGGGATTATCATCTACCCTAAAGATTCACTCTCAAATAATTCATGCATGTCAGTTTAGAGGAAGACCCAGTTGAGACTAGAGTGCAGGGAGAATGTACTATCAGTTATATGATTTTCTGAGTTGTATATATCATGCATGCAATCAATTGAGGACCTAAGTTTTCATTTCGCAGTTTTGGAAGAAGTATTTCCCAATTAAATATGGGTTGATCCTCTTAGGAATTACACAAGGAAATAGGGGCTTGGTAGGCAGAATAATTGGCTAAGTGTTGGCTAGAGCAGGCTTGTGAGGCAAAGAGTTGATCATACTTGTGCAGGGATTGTTCTAGTGAGAACAAGTATTGTATTTTCTTCTCATATTTCTGATTAATGCAATATAGATAGTCGGGGTTTTGAGCAATTGCTTTTCCCAGAGAAATATTGTGTTATGTGTGATTGATATTCTTCCTCTTGCTGATTATTGTTTTCATCGATCATTATTGGTTTCCGTTGTTGAAAGTAGAGTATATTCTTGTCTTATGTTTTAGTATATTACATGATTTGTTGAATCCACATAAAAATCTACAATCGAGGCTACTATTTCTTGTTCATGATGCTCAAATGATTTATGGACGCCTTGTATCACAAATTGAATTTTGTTATCTTATCTCATCATTTAGCAAATTTAGAGAATAATGTTATTGGATAATGACACAGTTGGCAACAAATTTTGTTATACGCCCAAATTGATATTTGTGCATCTAAACAGATATTTGTATGCTACAATATTTGGCAAGATTCAACAAGAGAAGAAATTGTAGGTGCTAAAAAACTTTATTTTACCTTTGTGCTAAAATGTGCAATAGTATTCAGTAAAACAAGAAATTCCTGAACATTGTTTTTTCTCTCTTTTTCCAAGCAACAGACATGGACTTTTACTACATGTGGATGTATGTTTGTAGTTATTGTCCCTAGGCTACCCTGAGCTTTCCTTTTATCTAGCTGTCAAGATTCCTGATTTTTTCTTCAAATGTAAAACTCTATGGACACAAAAGATTCAAATTATGTTTTGCGCTCGGGGTTGCTTAAGTAATCTCTTGGAAGATATTGCTAGATTCAAGTACTATTTCCTTATGTTTAATATTCATAAGTAAATAGCTTACAAGAGTTTCACAAGCATTACATGTAAGTTAATTATTCGAGTCTTCATTAAATTTTAATAACTTTTCTCATTGAATTGTTTACTAAAATGATATGTTTTGGATTCCTTATGGAACTATATCAGGCATAACATGGCATTGTTCGGTTTTAACGTCATGTACAATATGCAATGACAAACTTCAAGTTTTGAATGACGCATATGGTTTCAATAAAAGCAACCTAATACCATGTACCTTTCAATAAATGTCACATATGTGTTGGATTCTTGCAGCATTCTATAATATCATTGGAGTTAGTTCCCCAATTTACTTCATTTTCTATTTGCACATTCTCTAACAAAACAAATTTTGTATCAGGATATTTGTAGCAAATGTTTTATTGTGGTTGCAGATATGTCGTAAAATAAGTCGCATATTGTACTTTCACTGAAAAATGTAAAATTCATTTGAAGCAGATATGGTATGTTGTCCATCTTGCACACTTTCACTCAAAGAGAGATTGCTATGAATCTACACTCAATCATCTATTATTGTTCAACTTGATTGAAGCGTTTCTTGGATATTTTGCAGCGGGATTTTCACTACCAAGTGGCGATCATATCTTTAAGGTCTACAGTTGAGTGTTGTCTCAACAATTTTATTACTTATATCTTGGCCTATTGTACTTTCACCAACAGTGGTGGCAAATGCTCAGGGCACTAGGTTGCTAAGCATTTTAGATCAAGATATAATTGGTCTGCCAGCTATCATGGTTAGCATGACTCTGCTTTTGGAATTTTATGCTATCATGCTTTAATGCACAACTCAGTGGTAGAGTTCATGTATGTATTCACTATTTTTATCAAATTCCTTAGAGAATATTTGATAATATTTGATTTTGAAATGCATTAGAACACGTGGACTGGAAATTTTGTTTGGAAACTTGGGCCACTAGGTTGATGATTATATTAGATCGAGATATCATTGTGATGGTAGTTATAATGGCTAGCATATCTCTGCTTTTGGAATTTTATGTTGTTGTTCTTTGGTGCAGAATTCAGTGGCAGAGATCACGTATGTATATACACTATTTTATCAAATTATTTTCGACATATTTGACAATGTTTGATTTTTCAATGGAATAGCCAATGTGCACTGAATAATTTGTTTGGAATATTAAAACTTCTGACATTATAAAGTATATGTACAGTTTAATTTGCTTCATAGGATCAAGCTATTTCTTTTTACATACTTCCCTCTATGCTCTGTTGCTATTCATTTGAAAATTGTGCAGACATTTGACACTAGACATGAACTGTCTAAAATTTTCCAGATATACTATATTTCAGTGGAAATTAGATGATATATTATTTTAAGTCTTCACGCACAATATTTTTCCCATAAAAATTCTGAAACTAGCAGCAAAGTTAGAAACACAATTGTCAAAATTTTAGAAAATGTTGCCATTTCCGCGTCTATAAATTGCAAAAATTGTCAACCTCTCTCAATAAACTGTATATTTAATTTTTCTTCTTAAATTTATTTAAGATTCCAATTAGAAACTTTACAGCCAGAAATGCCCCTTCCAAGTATAACAAACTATTGAAGATAATGGAGAATCCTATAATAGTGTGAGTTGGTTCACGAGACCTTAGGATAGGAATTAGTTTCTATTTCTTAGGGTATGGTTCTAACTTCCCTATTGCTATGTATGCTATATAATGTTTGAAGTATATTGAGAATGTAGAGTGTTCTGCAGAGCCATACTCTCCTGGTTCAGACTCTCCTTCGTAGAGCTGACCAGTGAATTTTTATTTATTAATTCAAGCATCTCATTTTGACATGGTATCAGAGCTTCAGGGCTGAGGAAGCATGTACATGAGTGGAGAGAGGCTAGCGCGACTGAGGCGAAATCAGTGTGGATTTTGGCGAGAAAATTGCGTCGATATCACTACTAAACTTACGCGATTTTTTATTCTCAGATCGGCGCAAGTGCTTGGAGGAAAATCGCGCCGACCTTGTGTGAGGGAAAAGGCTGCGTTTTTTGTCTTTGCATAAAGGCTGCATGGAGGAGATCGGTGGTCGTGGTAGGATCGAACCATAGAGGGATCCATGGAGGCTGCATTTTTTTGTTTTGAGCAGCATCCTTGGTCGCTGCGGACTACCGTGGAGAGCGCACGCAAAGTGGTGAGGAGGACTGTTGACGGAGGCCGCAAGAGTGGTGGCACGGAGGAGCGTGCACAGAGTGGTGAGGAAGACTTTCGTGGAAGCCAACACTAGCCTGTGGGTCGAAGGAGGCCGACCGCAGTGATCTGCGTGTTGGAGAGATTCATTGCTGCAGGGTGGAGGAGATCTGCACAGCAGAAGCGTGGAGGTCATGATCCAGCATGAGGGGGCGATCCACAGGAGGCAAAATTTCTGGTCTTGGTGCGGTAAACATGGATTCGCTGTCGGATCGCAACATTTTTTAGTCGCAAGCCGGAGACTTGCCCGGAGGCCGCGTGGAGGATCTTCTTAGGGATCGTAGGCAAGAGAATTGTTGTTGGTGGTGGTCATCCGAAGTTCATGCTATTTTAAAATTGCAGTGTGCATTCGAAGAGGAAGTCGGGCAGTGTGCATTTGAAGAGGGAGTCGACCAATGTGGGACTAGGCCAACAAAACCAAGGCCAGACTTGACCTTCGCTGGATTGGTTGGGACTAGCACCAGTCGACGTAGACTGTTGTGGTGGAGTCGGTGTACATGGAGGATTGAATCCAGATTTAAAAGGAGGAGCGTATTTAAAAATAAAAAATAAAAATCTTTAATTGAAGAGAAGGATGGGGTTGGTTATTTAAATTGGGGTTTTTTATTTAAGTTTTTTTTTAAGAATTCAAGTCTTTTAATTCTTTAATTAAAAAAAAAGGAGGGGAGTATTTTTTTTTTTGAAAAGAAGGGAGATCTGGGCTCTTTTTGTCTTGGATCTGGGCTCAATTTTTTTTTTTTGTGGATCTGGCATTTAGCAGTTTATTTTTTAAGAAGATCGGGGTTGTTTTGTTTTTTAATTGTTGGGGTTGAAGTTTTTATTCATTTAAGATGAATAATCAAGTAGCAGAAGCTTACCTCAATGAAAACAACAAGCTGGATGGATCCAATTACTTTGGTTGGAAATTCAAGCTGCAGACCCTACTTGAGGGTCACAATGCATGGACGATTGTGAACAATGATGAGGTGAAGCCAAACCTCATTGCAGGAGGAACGACAATAACAATCCAAGACTGGGACAAGTGGGAGACTAAGGCGAGAATGCTCCTGAAATTGTCAGTCAAAGATTGCATTATCCCCCATATCCGTGATTACAGGACTGCACCAGACATCTGGAAGACACTCAAGGATCTCTATGAGGTCAAGAACACCAATCGACTATTGTTCTTGAAGAGCAAGATTCTCTCCATCAAGATGGAGGAGAATGAGATAGTTGTAGCATTCATTTCACGAATCAAGGAGCTCAAAAACAAGCTGGGAGATATCGGTGAAGCTATGTCAGATACAGATTTGGTCATGATTACCATGAATGGTATGACTGAAGAGTATCAGATGTTCATCACTGGCTTGAATGCAAGAGAAAAAGCCCCCATGTTTGAAGAATTGATAGGGATCCTCATGCAAGAGGAGGAAAGGCAACTCACTCATAAACCCCAGAGTTTAGATCTGGCCTTAATGGCGAAGAAGAAGCCCTTCAGAGGAAAGCCAAATCCAGCACAGCCCCATAGAGAAAGATGCCCTCACCTCAAGGTATGTCTTTCAATAGAAATGACTCTATGACCAAATGTTTTTATTGTTGTAGAACCGGCCATATAGCCAGATATTGTATGAAAAAGAAGTTTGATAAAGGTCGGAAGAGACATAAGCATCATGCAGGTCATTTTGTTGATGAGGAACACAATCAGAACATCAAACTATTCATATCTAACTCTGCACTTTCGACTAAGGAGGATGAGACAGATACCTGGTTTGTCGACTCAGGTGCATCCATCACATGACAAGGAACAAATAGTGGTTTGAAGACTTCAAAGAGACCAGCAGTGGAGCAAACATCTATCTTGGCGATAATAAAGGGTACCAAATCAAAGGTTATGGTAATAATCTTGTTGTTTTTCCTGATGGAAATATTAGACATATCCATAATGTTATGTATGTACTCGGGATCAAAAAGAATCTGATCTCTGTGTATACTATAACTGATCAGAATCTCAAGGTAGAGTTTTATAAATCATTTTGTGTCATTAAAGACCTGTTGTATTCTATGAAGCCTATTGCATCAGTATTCATGTGGCCGGAGGATTGTACAAGCTAAATGTCAAAAGCGCACCACATCAGGCATTGGCATCATCTCCCATGACTACAGTGGACTTATGGCACCAGAGGTTCGGCCATATCAACTTCAATGATTTGCTGCTTTGGAGGTATGGTCGAAGGTCTTCCTGTTTTAAAATCTACTCATATTGATTGTGATGCATGTGCACTGGGAAAGTTGCACAGAGATGAATTTCCTATGAATCCTGATAGAAAGAAGAGAGATATACTCGAGTTGGTACACACAGATATATGTGGGCCTATGAAGACAAGATCGTTAGGCGATGCATACTATTTTTTATTTTTTATTAATGACTGTACTAGATTTACTTGGGTGTACTTCCTCAGGAAGAAAAGCAACACTTTTGAATACTTCAAGGAGTTCAAAAGTATGGCTGAAAAATAGACAAGTAAATTCATCAGGATTCTCCGCTCAGATCAAGGGGGAGAGTACAAGAAAGTTTATGTACTCAAATACTGTAAAGATAATGGGATACAACAGTAGTTTACAGTACCCCACACTCCTCAACAAAACGAGGTTACAGAGAAGAAGAACAAAACCCTTGTGGAGTGTGCTCGCAATATGTTGAAAGGTAAGAATCTTTCTAATGGATTTTGCGTTGAAGTGATTAATACTGCAGTATATCTAAAGAATAGGATTCCAACAAGAAGTTTAGATTTTAAAACTCCTTGTGAAGCTTTATTTGGTTATAAGCCTGCAGTTAAGAATTTGAGAGTTTTTGGCAACAAAGCCTTTGCTCATATCCCAAAGGAAGATAGAAAGAAACTTGACTCAAAGGCCATCAAATGTATTTTTGTTTGGCTATTGTACAAAATTTAAGGCTTACAAACTGCTTAATCCCTCTACTATAAAGTGTTTGCAAGCAGAGATGTAGTGTTTCATGAGCAGGTTAAGGATGGAAGCCATGAGAGTGCTAAGGAAGAATGGCACATGCCCTTGTTGGTGGAAGGAGGTGATGAATCAGGTGACAGCAATGAGCAGCAGCAAATGCAGTAGCAACAGGAAGTGAAAGAAGATGATGTAGCTATCAAGCCAAGTCTAGAAAATGATGATCAAACAAGGTTTGAAGCTACCCCACCACTCAGGAGATCAGGTAGGAAAGCTCAGTTGCTAGCAAGATATATGGAAAATGATTTTATAACTAGTATGATGAATGTTATTGAATCTTCTAGTTATAAGGAAGCAAATGAATGTAGTGAATGGAAAACAACTATGGAACAGGAATATGAATCTATAATCAGAAACAACACTTGGGAGCTAGTTGAACTTCCTGAAGGGAAACAAACCATAGGTTTTAAATGGTTGTATAAACCCAAGATGAATGCAGATGGAACCATAGAGAAATTAAAAGCTAGATTGGTAGAAAAGGGGTATTCACAAAAGGAAGGCATTGACTATGAAGAAACCTTTGCCCCTGTAGCTAAACTAAATACTATCATAATGTTGATTGCTTTAGCTACTAAGAAACATTGGATGATTCACCAACTAGATGTAAAATCTGCATTTTTAAATGGGGAAGTGAAAGAGGAGGTTTATTTAGAGCAACCTAAGGGGTTTGTCTAGAAAGGGAAAGAACATTTAGTTTGTAGATTAAAGAAATCTCTATATGGACTAAAACAACCACCCAGGTCCTAGTATGAAAAGATTGATTCTTTTTTTCTACAACTTGGTTACAATAGAAGTAAAAACGACCATAATCTATATACAATGAAAGATAAAAGGGGCGCATAGTGTTGATTTCTTTGTATGTAGATGATTTAATTATTACAGGTGATGTTATTGCTCTAATCAAAGAAATCAAGTAACAAATGTCACAAGTGTTCGAAATGAAAGACCTTGGTGAATTAAGACATTGTTTGGGTCTTGAGATCTGAAGAGATTCAGGACAAAATTTTATGTCCCAGGGTAAGTATGTTAGAGGTCTACTGGAAATATTCAGGATGGATCAGTGTAAGGCTGCAACAGTACCACTACAACATAACATTAAACTTCAGAGTGAGGATGGCTCTAAAGAGGCAGATGCTACACTTTATTGACATCTAGTTGGGAGCTTAATCTACCTGACCACAACTAGACCAGATTTGGCTTATGTAGTCAGTGTGCTAAGTCAATACATGTCCAAACCACTTGAGAGTCATTGGAATGCAGGAAAAGGTGTCTTAAGGTACCTACAAGGAACTATAGACCATGGTATTATTTATATTGATTCTTCTGATGTTAGGTTGACAGGATTTACAGATTTTGACTAGGCTGGAAATGTAGACGACCGCAGATCCATAACAGGATATGCATTCAACATTGGATCCAGGGTGATTACATGGAGAAATAAGAAACAAAACGTGCAGATTCCTTGTCTTCACCGGAAGCAGAGTATCAAGCCATGTGTGCAGCAACATGTGAGGCAGTTTGGTTGCAGAGACTTCTCCAGGATGTCGGGGAAGAACAGAAAGATGCAACGACAATTAGATGTGACAGCCAGAGTTCAATCAAACTTGCTAATAATCCGATGTTTCACAAGAACACTAAACACATTGATACACAATTCCACTTTGTCACGGAGAAAGTTCAATCAAAAAAAATCCATCTTGTATATTGTAAAATGTGTGATAATGTTTCAGACATTTTCACTAAGCCTCTTGGCAAAATTAATTTTGAAATGTTTAGGGAGATGTTAGGCATATTTGTGAACCCCTTCTCCATTAAGGGGGAGTGTTGAAGATAATGGAGAATCCTATAATAGTGTGAGTTGGTTCACGAGACCTTAGGATAGGAATTAGTTTCTATTTCTTAGGGTATGGTTCTAACTTCCCTATTGCTATGTATGCTATATAATGTTTGAAGTATATTGAGAATGTAGAGCGTTTTGTAGAGCCAGACTCTCATGGTTCAGACTCTCCTTCGTAGAGCTGACCAGTGATTTTTTATTTATTAATTCAAGCATCTCATTTTGACATGGTTTAGCGTCTATAATTGCAAAAATTGTCAGCCTCTCTCCATAAACTGCATATTTAATTTTGCTTCTTAAATTTATTTAACATTCCAATTAGAAACTTTACAGCCAGAAATGCCCCTTCCAAGTATAACAAACTGGCAAGAAATGTCCTACAAATTCTTTAAAAGCATTTCATCGACATTTCAGAATATTTTCCATATTAAAAACTTTTCAAGATATGGAAATCAGAACTATTTTTTCGATGACTTGGGCAAAAGAAAATATGTTCTACAATGATCAAAGTCTAGCCATGAATCTCAATATTTTGCTTCTTTTTGTTTTTGATATCAAAAGAAATAATACTTTATCAAGTTACTAGAAGCAACAATAATAACATGGTGTAATTTGGAATTCCAAGTTCCTATAACACTTACAAAATGTAATGAATAAATTCTTGTGTGTTGCTTTAAATTCCCAGGCTGTGCTGATTCAAAGATATATGTTTTCTTATTTTGATGGGAGTTGTTACAATACTTTTTCTTTTGGTCACTCCATTAGCTTTTGGATATGAAATTTCTACAGTTTATGTAACAACAAGCAGAAATGTATACTCAACATCTGCATTTTTCTTTGTTGTTTCAGCAATAACTCTAGCAATCAACATGCTTTTTATATGCAAAATGTTTTCATGGTAAACATTATTGGAAATTTTGTTGTGTTCTTATGTCTTCAACACACCATTTATTTACTTCTGTTTTTCTGATCAAATTAAGAACAAGTCGATGAAGTCTTAGTTTTTTCATATTTTCAATTGCAGGAGAAACCTTAGATCTAGATGGGTATAAGTTTTCTCATGTGAATGATATTGAACTTGGACCAGTTGTCTCTTTACCAGAGCCTAGAGATATTAATGATTCTTTAGTGCAAAAGAAAAACAAGCAAGAGAAGCCTTACATGCTTTAAAGCATCCATACATTAGAATTTTGATTTGATTTGATTTATAAAGAGTTTTTGACATAATTATCATTTATTGTTATACATTGTGTTTGTAATTGGACATGCACAGAAAGAACTAGGTTTTCCTAATTTGCATTGTTCATCCTTGATGAATTTGCAATATGTCACTTATCAATTCAATGTACTTCTTGTATGTTCCATTCTATATGGCTCAACTGCCCAGAAGGCACGCTCGGTTGAAATAATAACACCAATTGGTGTTGTTGTTTTGGGTAAATTAATTCCTCTGCATCCCTAGTTCTACTACTTGTATATTCCATTCTATATGGTTTGGCTGCCCAAATGACATCCTGATTCCAACAAATAACATCAATTATTGTTGTTTTACTGGGTAAGTGCACTAATATATAATATGACCTATTGAGGATATGCCAACCTCAGAAGCTAGTCAATGTTGGCCTGTTGAGCTTCAGTAAAAATTTATTAAGACTGAGCACACCCAACACCAAAAAGGTTCTCCTCCATGGAAAATTGTCATACTTTGTCATACTTGGATTTTCACAGTTCATTTTTTTGTTTTAAGCGAGAATATGGAAATTTGAAAGTAAGCCTTGTATCTATCTATTTAGCATTAAAAAACCATAGCCATGAAAAGGTTTTTTTTGGATCTCTACTACTTTATTTTATTTATGTTATGCTAGGGAAGCATCCTATGGATTAAGATGATCCCTTATTTTAATGTGTTTTCAGAGTACTTTGCTTCTCTCGGTCCAATTAACAAATGATTGCTTCATGAAATTTCCATTTCCACTGTTTATTCTATTCTATTCTCTTTGAGTGCATATTTTTTCTTTTTGAATTGTAGGCCTGTTCTTTCTGCTGAAAATGCATCATGAAGAGTATATTTGTGGTTGAGTCATTGTCATTTACAATGCATTAGTTTGTAATGGAATTCATTAAATATTTTATTCAAGCTTTAAAGCTAGATGCATTGTGAAAAAAAATGGATTCTTGTGGTTTTGAAAAAAAACAAAAAAGAAAAAAGTGCATAGTTTTATTCTCCCAATGAACAAATTCATTGGAACTAACAATTTTGATTTGATATTTATGAAATTGTACCAACAACCATACCCTGCAATTGCATATAAAAAAAGTGAGGGATATTTCTACTGAACCCATGCGGCCTTTCCAGAAAGCGGAATTCTCAATTGACGAACCAACCCACTCCAAACCAACCTCATAGATGGATAGTATATCAGCTGTACAACGTAAGATGGAGGCCTTAAAAAAATATTAAGGAGATTTGGATGCTATATGTAGAGCAGAGTCACAGATATCAGAAAGCAGAAACTTGACATCATACGTGCATACTAGATTGCTCAGCCAATTTGGTTTTGGCACCTCGCAACACTTGCTCTGATGTTTCCTGCTACTTTGGAGGTTACAACGATTACAACATTGGATTTTAGAAAAGTGATAGAGAGCTTTGTGAGACATCAACAAAAACAGTGTCTCGATACCTTGGAGGAACACTTGTTTCTCTGATTTTGACTCTCAAATCATATGATTCTGGGAAAAAATTGTGCCAGAACTATGTTGACAGACTGACATTGTCGGTTTATTTTCAACAAAAATGATCAAGAAAACTTTTTAAAAATGATGCAGACTATGTATTATTTCACATTGTTTATAAAACAAATAAACATCTCTTTCTCCATATTAATCATATTATAAACATGTCATACATAAGGAATTTCCACAACTTTGATATTGTTTCACTGATTTGAACATACATTCAGTATTTTGTTTTGCTGAGGCAAACCAAGACAGAAGTAGCTCACAAATACAAACTGAAAAACCAAAAACAAGAGCCATGTAGGCAAAGGCAATGACATTGCCACCACGTGGCTCTTGTTATTATTGTTATATTGTATTTAATGTTATGTTTGAATATACTCATGTGATTTAAATTAAATTTTCGATTATTTTTAAATTTGTTAATTCCAAATTTTTTCACAATTTCTTTTATGATAAATTTAAACTTAAAATGAGTCTATAAGATAGGTATAAATTTTATATTAAATACATAATAATCTACATATTTTCTTAATATCGATGATCAAACCCTAAAAACAGGGAAACATGTTCCCTAAATTCTAGGGTTTCTCATCAGCAGTTGGGTGACCACGTGGGAGGCTTCATCAAATTCGACCTCATGGAGTATTAGGTGTCAAAGAATGCTTTTAATGTTTAGATAAGTTTGTTGTAATCATAATAAGGAGTTACACTCCTAGTTGTATTAGGTCTCTAGGACTACTAGTTAGGTGTCAAATACATTTAATGGTTTGTTTTATGGTTAGAATACGTGTCACTGATGGCAAATTCGAATTCTCTTGAGGAGGGATGATGGAATCCTAATTGTAAATGCTTTATATAGAGCAAGAGGTCGAATTAGCAAGGGGTTGGAGACTTTTTGGCTCAATTGCTGCTCTATGTGCAGACTGTGTATATTTTTAACCTAATGCAGAATTTCTACTTAGACAACTCAAGATTCATGAAGAGTTCTTGTATGTTCTTGTTTTGATGGCATCTTCCAATACTTACATTGCAGTGAGGTTTACTTATGATACTCAGAATTCATCAATGATGCTCTGACTTCCTTCATAGATAAACTAATTGTGTTTCACTGTTTTATATTTGCATTTCTGCACTTGAACTCTATAATGCCTTGACTTCCATGCTAGGTAGAATGTTTTGGCTTCACTACTCAAGATTCAAAGAGGGTTTTTAATGTCCTATTGTCTCATGGCTTTCCTCTTTCACTTACTTGCAGTGGTATGAATACATGTTACTTAGAATTCATCAATGATGCTCTAACTTCCTTCATGTATTTATAAACTGTGTTTCCTTGCATTGTATCTTTGTTTTGTTGATGTATAAAAACTCTCTATGCCCTGACTTCATGTTAAAGTTGATCTTGCTGTGGTACTGAACATACTTTGACTCCATAGCCCAATGGTAGCCAACCTTCATCTTTCAACCTATAAACATATACAATCACAAACTATAGAGTTAGCCATCTATCTTATTCTTTAATCAAAATCTTTAACCCTTTGAGAGAGCCCTCTCAGGCTGAGGAGGCTAAGCCTCAGCCAAAAGTTTGGTTTGAAATAGTTACTCAAAGTCTTCCTGATCAACAGCCTATCAGTGATAACATTTTGGTGCGTCTGCCGGGAGCCTGAAGCTTACTCTCTCCCGAAATTTGAAGATTGGATTTCTGAAGGTAGCAGGAGTTCAAAGAAGGTTTTCGAGGCTGCAAAACTACCTTGGCGACTCCATTGTTGAAGAATTCAAGGTTTATATATTCATGGTGATTCTACTGGAGTTATGAAGGACCCAGAAGCTGCCATTCTTAGTTCAAGGTATGCATGCATAGATTTCTCAGGAATTCATGGTTTCCCAAATCATTTTCCCAAGGATGCATATTTTCTAAGGAATGGTCCAAAATGCAATGGAGAAGACTTAAGTTTAACGTTGAAGCATATCTCAGATTTCTGTCATTTTGCTGAGCTTCTTAGAGTTAAACATGAGGATGTTTGTATAAGGTTATTCTATGATTCACTTCAAGGGAAGTGCAAACAGTGGGTTGAATGCTTGCCTACCAAATCCATTAAGTCATTTCAAGACCTTTGGCTCATGTTTTTGGAGGAATGGATAGATAGGTCAGAGTTGGTGGCAGACTCTCCCTCAGTTGAAGGTTTCAAACAATGGAATGATGATCATAGTAAAGAAGAAACAAATGAATCTTTTTCTTTGTCATTATCCTCATATCTAAAATCTTTTGACTGCAAGGCAGAGGATAGGATGAGATTTTTGGATGAATTTGCTGAGGACCTTGAAAAAGAAATTGAAGGTTTAGAAGGACAAATTCAGGCATACAGTTTTCATGGTCATGATCATTATTCTCAGAAGTTTTCTATGGCAGAACGCAAGGAGACTATGCTGGTTCCTTTCTCTTTCACGATTGAGGAACTAAACACTGTGGTTGAAGATCAGTTTGCACAGCCGGAAAGTTGCAAGGAAAACCAAGCTGATCATGTATTCTGGGATCCTGTCGCTGATTACATGGAAGAGTTTTACTCTCCAGTGTTTTGGTTTTTCAAAGAAGCTCAGAGACAATTTCAGTGGCAGCGGTCATCAGACTATCATATTAGCTCTGAACTCCGGTGCGGTCAAAGGACTCAAACGTCAGATAAGACAAATGATTGGCTGCATTGGAAATTTCATATTGATTGAGCAGAAGGAAGTTTGAATTGTTAGGGTAGGTAGGAAATTGCAAATAAGCTCAAGGTTGATTGAGCATTTATTTTTCAGTAGATGTAGTTTTCTTTCTCCTACAGTCATGCTGGTCAAGCAAGTTTCTGTTTGTCAAATAAATTCTATAAGGCACTGGAGCTGCAGGTTCTTAGTGCACCACAAGGGCACACTATCCCAAGTGGAGCCACTCCTCGTATGCTTGATTCTTCTCGGATCTTTGACAGCTGTCCTCCTTCAGTTAGGCTGAGATGGCTGAGCTACGGATGCAAGGAATGCTGACTTTGGATGCTTAAAAGCGCTGATGGCTCATTAATTGACCAAAAGATGTGCTCTATTTTAACGGTCTTTGTCTCCCAACATTCTCCGAAGGTGTAGCAGTATGTTCTCAAATCTTTTAATAACCCCAGGTATGAAATGCTGCCATGTTTCTGATGTGCTATAGGTGGTATTGATAGACAGGTGTTTCTCTTCCTCAACTCCCGCTCACAGTATCACACTAGCTGCTCTGCGCTGAAAATCATCACCTACAGTAGTTTCGTAGCGCGCTACGAAACTGCTGTGTGATTTCAAAAACACAGTCTTCTTCCCTGCCTTTAAAAATTCACCATGCCTAATTGATGCTTTGGACAAGGTTATGAGAACAACCTGTAAATGAGTATGGTTAATAGCCTCAACCTTTCTGCACAGCGTTTAACACATTTACAGTTAGTGCAAGGGCAGCTGGTGAAGTTTTTTGCTTGATTTGCTCTGTCATGATGATGATACTGCTTAAAACATTTCACATGCTACCCTACCTTTAGGGTTCATCTATTCTTCCTTTAGTGCAGTCTCACAGCCACACTCTGTACTGTCTTCATTTTTGCCTTCATAGATCTGTTCTTTGTAATCTCTATCTTTCTTTCAAAAGGGAGGGTTATTATTGACAAGATTTTCCTTTGGCTAGCGCTTAAATACAATGAAGACATTACTATCAAAACAAATCGAAAGCAGAAATATGCTTATCATAGAAAATTCTGCTTCATGCACAGGCATCATCTTGAAAAGTTGACCAACCAATGTTCTTAGCAACAGAACAGGAGCTCAAATGCTGAGGGTCCCCTGTATTTCTTGGATCCATCCATGGTGCCATAGCTGGTCTCATACTATCATAATGAGTGGCAGTATCCACCAGAACGGAATTGTTTAAAGCGGTAGGCATAAAACCTTTGACATAAGAACTATTCGGAGGCATTAAATAAAAATTAAAAACAAGTCTGCTACCAAAGGACTTGGACTTGTTGTTTCCAAACTGAATGCTATTGGCATAGGATCCATGTATTCCCAAATCTTCTAACACTGGCATAATTGCCTCTGTTGGAGGAACCCCTGAAAGAAAAAACCAATATTGGTTCTCTGGATAAGGTACGTGTTGATAAATAGAGCCTGGCTGTTAAAATTGATGACCATAAAAAATATTATCTGAAAAGCCAAAACAAGCTGATGGAAAAAGTGATTCTCCTCTTGAGAAAAAGGATAATCAAACCCTGCTCCTCCTAAGGAAATTGAAAGGTCTACTTCTGTGTTCAATATAGAAAATGAGATTGCTAAAATTAAAATATCAGTCCCATTTAATGAAATTTTGAAAGTAAACAAGTATAGAAGTAAGATTGTGGAAATGCTTAATTCTCCATCAGGAGGGGCTGATATTTTGAATTTGCAAGAGGATAATCCTGTTATTTGTTTAGGTCCAAGACTTGAAGATGAGCAAAATGATGAGTTTCCTCCTTTTTATATAAGCATCAATATACATGAGATGACTCTTCATAATGCCATGTTGGATTCAGGGGCATCTCATAACCTTATGCCTAAAGTCATTATGGAAAGGTTAGGATTAGAAGTGACCAGGCCTTATAAGGACTTATTTTCTTTTGATTCAAAGAGGGTTCATTGTATTGGGTTGATAAAGGATGTGGTTGTGGCACTCACACAAATCCCAGCTAAAACCACTGTCATGGATATTGTTGTGGCAGACGTTCCACCTAAATTTGGAATGTTACTCTCAAGGTCATGGGCAGCTAAGATTAAAGGTACCATGCAGATGGATTTGACTTATGCTACTATTCCAGTATTTGGGGAGCAAAGAAGGTTATACCGTGAGACAAGGATGGCATATATGGTGAGCAGCAAGGAAAAACCATAGAATTTTCCCATTTATTCTTGTGATACAGGCCTTGGATCAGCTATTCTATTTAATGAATCAGTGGGAAAAGAATCACAGGAAGAAAAGGCAGAAAATCAGTCTGAAGAGTTGCAGCAAAGTGATGAAGAAGATGCTTCTGGTTGTTGGTCTTTGTACTTTGATGGAGCAGCAGGGAAAGATGGTGCAGGAGCTGGAATTTGGATCATGAGTCCAGCTGAGGAAAGTAAGTTTTTGTCATATAAACTTAATTTTGATTGCACAAATAACATGGCAGAATATGAGTCCCTGGTTTTAGGCTTAGAAAATTTGATTGAGTTTAAGGCAAAGAACATTGCTGTGTATGGAGATTCTGAGCTAGTCATAAAGCAAGTTCAAGGTGCTTATCAAACAAAAGATGCAAGGATGAGAGCTTATAGAAACTTGGTATTGGAATTGTTGGAGAAATTTCAGTCATATACTTTCAATATCAAAACCAGAGATCAGAATTCTATGGCAGATTCTCTTGCTGTAGCAGCTAGTCTTTTTGTCATCCCCAAACATGCTTCTGACAGCTATGAAGTGAAAGTCCGCCATAGGCCAGTTATCCCGGATAATATCCTAAATTGGCAAGTCTTTGAAGATGACCAGCAGGTGAAAAGTTTCCTAGAGTTGAAAGGAGAATTTGAACATAGTCAAATTGATCAGCAAAACATGTTAGTGGAAACAAAAGAAAAGTCTGAAGTGTTACAGCTGCAAAATAATCTGATTCCTAAAGGTCTGATTCCACTTGAGAAACTTTTTGATCAGAATGATGTGTTTAAAGCACCAAGGTTGCAAGCAGATGAAGAGGAAGTAGAGAGCTGTAATTTAGGTGATTCAGTAGCGCCTAAATTGGTCAAAATTTCAAAAATTTTATCAGCTGATCTAAAAGTTAAATATGTTGAGTTAATGAAAAAGTTCATTGATGTTTTTGCATGGAACTATGCTGATCTGAAGCAATATGATTCCTCAATTATACAGCATACAATCCCAATCAAGCCAAATGAGAAACCTTTTAAGCAAAAATTAGGAGGAATTAATCCTCTGCTAATGCCATTGATTGAAAAAGAAGTGAAGAAGCTTTTTGATGCAAAGATTATTGTTCCTATCAGATTTTCAAATTGGCTTGCTAACTTGGTACCAGTTAGGAAAAAGAATGGAGAGATAAGGATTTGCATAGACTTCAGGAATTTGAACAAGGCCTCACTAAAGGACAATTATCCTCTTCCTAAAATGGATCTTATTTTGCAGAATATTGTTGGCTCTCAAAGAATGTCAATGTTAGATGGTTTCTCAGGATACAATCAGATCCTTGTTCATCCGGAGGATCAGGAGAAGACAGCCTTTACCACACCATGGGGCACATTTATGTATGCAAAGATGCCTTTTGGCCTCATGAATGCAGGGGCGACTTTCCAAAGGGCTATGGACATTGCTTTTGCAGAGGAAAAAGATAAATCAGTGGTGGTATATCTTGATGATATCACAGTCTTTTCAAAGAGAGAGGAAGATCATTTAAAGCATCTTGAAAAGATACTATTGAAGTGTAGGAGGTTGCCAAAAAAATTTTAGCCTAGCTTAAAGACTGGGTGTTTTCGCAGCGCCTGAATTCTTTTTTTAGCAGTTTCGCAGCGCTACCTGTTTAAGTGGTTTCGTAGCGTGCTACGGAATTGGGGATTTGTTCGAGTTTTCAGTGGAGGCCCAAATCCTAGCATGCCTATTGTACACTGGCTACAACTGCTGTGGATGAGGTTGATGTGCTTAAAAGGTCTAATGTCAGATCTTTCAGATAAGATTGAAGATATCAAGGCAATGATGTCAGCTCCACCGTTGCCTGAGGTTCTTCAGGCTCTTTATAATGAAAAGAACGTTTCTCAGGATAAAAATGCTTCCTAATTGCTAGTCACTTGAAAGAAGGAAATGCATCTAAAGTTTTGGAACTCTTGAATTCCTTGTTTCTATTTTACTGCAAAATATGGTACCCAAGGTTGAATGTTTTTCCTATGTATTGTGCTCGGTGTTTCCAATGAATACCTTACAGTTTGTATAGTCACTGCTGCACCGAAAGGATAAAAGGGACCTGAACAGAACGCACTGGGAAATCTATTAGTACTATTTTTGATATTAGGACTATTTGGAGTATCTGCTGCTGGTTGGCTATGGTTAATAGGTAAAGGCTGGTAAATCCTGTTGTCATTCAACTTCAAGTTCTTGAGTTGAAAGTATTAGTCTCGGCCTAAAAGATCAAGACATAGTCAGTCAAACTTCATTCAAAAATATTCCTCAACCGAAAGAGTTCAAATAAGGTCGGGGTGAAATTAATGTTTAGATTATTAAAAATTTGCTCTATATTTGAACTGGGGATGGCTCTTTCTCATTCTCTTATATATATATGGGCGTTTATAGTTGTGTTACCTCATCTGCACCTATATATTTTTTCCTGAAGTGGGAAGATACAAATCTCTCAACAAATGCAATGTTAATGAAGGAGTTTTTCCCAAATGATATGTGTCAACACACGGGTCTATATGGGAGCACCGCTTTCATATTATGGCTGAGGACTATACAAATGGGCAGGTGGAAAATTCATTAAATAACATTTATGTCTTGGGCGCAAGTGCTTGATGAAGTGCCAGAGAGAGACGTAGTTCATTATCTTCGTGGCCTGGCTTCACAAGAAATCTTTTTCTACGCAAACGGGTGGCAGAGAAGGTTTGATAGTTGCTGTTGTTGTAATGAAGCACATAATAAAGGATTGGGATGTATTTTCGTCTTTTGTCTTGGCAATGTTCGGAAGTTCTTATCACAGATCATTGAGAATTCAAAAAAGGCCATTAATAAGCCCTTTCTTGTGATTAACTCTTGATCTATTGCCTTCTCAGCTGCAACAACAATCACAGAACAATTCACTATTCAAGTTTCGATCTCGTGATCTATTTTGGTGAGTATAGTACTGCTAACCATTCGAAGCTAACGGCTGTCATTTAATAAAGAAAATATAATCAAGAGTTCTTTGTTATTCCGGAGGTTTGAAACCACTGCTCAGTCTATAACCTCTTGAGATTCTAAGCTGAGGTTATCGAAATTTAGAGCTAAAGCTACAGAATCGAAGAGTGATGTACCGAAGGCCGTTCAGAGAGGATTATTGAAATTGATGTATGAAAGGTGGGTAAGAAATGAGCATATCGAGCCTAAATCTGGCTGAGGCATTGACAATGGATGGAAGAAAGAAGCCTTTGATATTGGCTAGCACCGATGGAGTTGATAATTCCGTCTTGCTTTCTGGAGAACATGATGGTGAGTCAGATGCCCTAGCAGATTCGTTACCTAATTATTCGAGATTTTGCTCCATGCCTCTCTCTGCAGGGTTTCTGCATCTCCTTAGGGATGTGAAAAATGGTTCTGAATTAAAGGGCAGTTTACAAGAATTGTTGTGCAAGCATGGTGGGAAGGAAGCACCTTACGATGATGCAGCTATTGTGGGATTGGCATCAAGTACAGAAAGGGAGTTGTTTGATGTGATGGATGCAAATCTAGATAAAACACCAACTGCATATCCTGATGCTACCTTTGACAGCATGGGTGTGGCTGCAGATAATCTTTTACTTCCAATGATGACTCACAAGATGAGATGATCAAGATGCAGGATCCCAGTTTCAGGAAGTGGTAATGAACCATTAGATTCTACCATAAGGCACAAGAAAGGAAGATGTTCAATTGAAGATGATAGGGAGCATGACATAATTAGTGTACTTCGTGAGAATTGTCAGAATATACAAGCGGTTATTCGCAAAACAACTCAAGCACAGATATGCTCCAGCCAGCTAGACAGGGACATCTATTGGAAGGGTATTGAGGTAAATAAACAAGTGCAACTACAAACCAGTGAGCTCGATAGAGAGCTCAAGAGAAAGCAAGGTCAGGATTTAATAGATGTTCTTGGAGGACTTGTAAATGTTGTGAATCGCCTGGTAGACACAATTCAGAACAAGAGCTCTCAACAATTGAATGGACCATGAACCTTTAGGGACATACAAATGAGTTTTGATTTGTCTGAAATGTCTGTAAGCACTTTTAGAATTCCAGAAAATTTTCAATCAATCTTCAATCATGTCTTGGCTTGATGATGTTCAAGATCTTGCAGAACCTTGTATCCAAAGGTTGCTAGATATCATCTACCAGTTTTTCAACATGAGGTTTCTCCTTTGTTTTATCCATCAATCAATGGCGGTTATCCTTCCCAGACCTTTTGCAGCCCTGGATGGACGTCGATTCCAACATTCAACTCAGATAATATTTTTTATGGTCATCAATTTTAACAGCCAGGCTCTATTTATCAACACGTACCTTATCCAGAGAACCAATATTGGTTTTTTCTTTCAGGGGTTCCTCCAACAGAGGCAATTATGCCAGTGTTAGAAGATTTGGGAATACATGGATCCTATGCCAATAGCATTCAGTTTGGAAACAACAAGTCCAAGTCCTTTGGTAGCAGACTTGTTTTTAATTTTTATTTAATGCCTCCGAATAGTTCTTATGTCAAAGGTTTTATGCCTACCGCTTTAAACAATTCCGTTCTGGTGGATACTGCCACTCATTATGATAGTATGAGACCAGCTATGGCACCATGGATGGATCCAAGAAATACAGGGGACCCTCAGCATTTGAGCTCCTGTTCTGTTGCTAAGAACATTGGTTGGTCAACTTTTCAAGATGATGCCTGTGCATGAAGCAGAATTTTCTATGATAAGAATATTTCTGCTTTCGATTTGTTTTGATAGTAATGTCTTCATTGTATTTAAGCGCTAGCCAAAGGAAAATCTTGTCAATAATAACCCTCCCTTTTGAAAGAAAGATAGAGATTACAAAGAACAGATCTATGAAGGCAAAAATGAAGACAGTACAGAGTGTGGCTGTGAGACTGCACTAAAGGAAGAATAGATGAACCCTAAAGGTAGGGTAGCATGTGAAATGTTTTAAGCAATATCATCATCATGATAGAGCAAATCAAGAAAAAAACTTCACCAGCTGCCCTTGCACTAACTGTAAATGTGTTAAACGCTGTGCAGAAAGGTTGAGGCTATTAACCATACTCATTTACAGGTTGTTCTCATAACCTTGTCCAAAGCATCAATTAGGCATGGTGAATTTTTAAAGGCAGGGAAGAAGACTGTGTTTTTGAAATCACACAGCAGTTTCGTAGCGCGCTACGAAACTGCTGTAGGTGATGATTTTAAGCGCAGAGCAGCTAGTGTGATACTGTGAACGGGAGTTGAGGAAGAGAAACACCTGTCTATCAATACCACCTACAGCACATCAGAAACATGGCAGCATTTCATACCTGGGGTTATTAAAAGATTTGAGAACATACTGCTACACTTTCGGAGAATGTTGGGAGACAAAGACCGTTAAAATAGAGCACATATTTTGGTCAATTAATGAGCCATCAGCGCTTTTAAGCATCCAAAGTCAGCATTCCTTGCATCCGTAGCTCAGCCATCTCAGCCTAACTGAAGGAGGACAGCTGTCAAAGATCCGAGAAGAATCAAGCATACGAGGAGAATGGAATTAGTGTTTTAGTTTGATTAGGATTGTGTGTAATTACAGTTCAGCACTTTGTAATTAATGCATTAGTTAAATAGCATGTAGGAGTAGTTAATAGGGCCTTCGAGCTCCCTCTAGAAAGGGAGGAATGTATTCCTATAAATGGATGAAATTAGGATGTAATAGGGGTTGGACATTTTATACAAAAACAGAGTTATTTGGGCCAATGTAAAGACTTGTTACAGTAATAGTAAAACAGTGGTTGTTTCTTCTCAAGATTCTCAATGGATTATTTTGTTCAAATATGATGGTGGTGTTTTCTCTTATATGTTCTTTTACAGCCTTGTTATAACATAATCACTCAGAATTCATTTCTAATGCTCTGACTTCCTGTATGTTTGGCAAGCTGTGGTTTGTGTGAGATATGTTTGAACATCTAATGCAAAGAGCCTTGACTTCCATGAAATGACTGTGCTTTTGTTTATTAAATGTGTAAGACTCCATAGCCCAATGAAGACCAATTTGATATGCGTTCAACCAGCTTTGTTTTCATGAATTTGTAAAGAGTTAGCCATCTGTTGTTGTGATTGATTTTTATCAAAAGTCTGTGAGAGAGCCCTCTCTGATCAAGGAGGCTAATCCTTGGTCTAAAGTCTGGTTGAAAGAGTTACATGAAATCTTGCTTGGCTGCAGCCCTTAGTACTGATTTTGTGATAACATTTTGGTGCGTCTGCCGGGAGCCTGAAGCTTACTCTCTCCCGAAATTTGAAGATTGGATTTCTGAAGGTAGCAGGAGTTCAAAGAAGGTTTTCGAGGCTACAAAACTACCTTGGCGACTCCATTGTTGAAGAATTCAAGGTTTATATATTCATGGTGATTCTACTGGAGTTATGAAGGACCCAGAAGCTGCCATTCTTAGTTCAAGGTATGCATGCATAGATTTCTCAGGAATTCATGGTTTCCCAAATCATTTTCGCAAGGATGCATATTTTCTAAGGAATGGTCCAAAATGCAATGGAGAAGACTTAAGTTTAACGTTGAAGCATATCTCAGATTTCTGTCATTTTGCTGAGCTTCTTAGAGTTAAACATGAGGATGTTTGTATAAGGTTATTCTATGATTCACTTCAAGGGAAGTGCAAACAGTGGGTTGAATGCTTGCCTGCCAAATCCATTAAGTCATTTCAAGACCTTTGGCTCATGTTTTTGGAGGAATGGATAGATAGGTCAGAGTTGGTGGCAGACTCTCCCTCAGTTGAAGGTTTCAAACAATGGAATGATGATCATAGTAAAGAAGAAACAAATGAATCTTTTTCTTTGTCATTATCCTCATATCTAAAATCTTTTGACTGCAAGGCAGAGGATAGGATGAGATTTTTGGATGAATTTGCTGAGGACCTTGAAAAAGAAATTGAAGGTTTAGAAGGACAAATTCAGGCATACAGTTTTCATGGTCATGATCATTATTCTCAGAAGTTTTCTATGGCAGAACGCAAGGAGACTATGCTGGTTCCTTTCTCTTTCACGATTGAGGAACTAAACACTGTGGTTGAAGATCAGTTTGCACAGCCGGAAAGTTGCAAGGAAAACCAAGCTGATCATGTATTCTGGGATCCTGTCGCTGATTACATGGAAGAGTTTTACTCTCCAGTGTTTTGGTTTTTCAAAGAAGCTCAGAGACAATTTCAGTGGCAGCGGTCATCAGACTATCATATTAGCTCTGAACTCCGGTGCGGTCAAAGGACTCAAACGTCAGATAAGACAAATGATTGGCTGCATTGGAAATTTCATATTGATTGAGCAGAAGGAAGTTTGAATTGTTAGGGTAGGTAGGAAATTGCAAATAAGCTCAAGGTTGATTGAGCATTTATTTTTCAGTAGATGTAGTTTTCTTTCTCCTACAGTCATGCTGGTCAAGCAAGTTTCTGTTTGTCAAATAAATTCTATAAGGCACTGGAGCTGCAGGTTCTTAGTGCACCACAAGGGCACACTATCCCAAGTGGAGCCACTGTTATCACTGAAAATGCTGTTGCCAAAAAATTTTTAGCCTAGCTTAAAGACTGGGTGTTTTCGCAGCGCCTGAATTCTTTTTTTAGCAGTTTCGCAGCGCTACCTGTTTAAGTGGTTTCGTAGCGTGCTACGGAATTGGGGATTTGTTCGAGTTTTCAGTGGAGGCCCAAATCCTAGCATGCCTATTGTACACTGGCTACAACTGCTGTGGATGAGGTTGATGTGCTTAAAAGGTCTAATGTCAGATCTTTCAGATAAGATTGAAGATATCAAGGCAATGATGTCAGCTCCATCGTTGCCTGAGGTTCTTCAGGCTCTTTATAATGAAAAGAACGTTTCTCAGGATAAAAATGCTTCCTAATTGCTAGTCACTTGAAAGAAGGAAATGCATCTAAAGTTTTGGAACTCTTGAGTTCCTTGTTTCTATTTTACTGCAAAATATCGTACCCAAGGTTGAATGTTTTTCCTATGTATTGTGCTCGGTGTTTCCAATGAATACCTTACAGTTTGTATAGTCACTGCTGCACTGAAAGGATAAAAGGGACCTGAACAGAACGCACTGGGAAATCTATTAGTACTATTTTTGATATTAGGACTATTTGGAGTATCTGCTGCTGGTTGGCTATGGTTAATAGGTAAAGGCTGGTAAATCCTGTTGTCATTCAACTTCAAGTTCTTGAGTTGAAAGTATTAGTCTCGGCCTAAAAGATCAAGACATAGTCAGTCAAACTTCATTCAAAAATATTCCTCAACCGAAAGAGTTCAAATAAGGTCGGGGTGAAATTAATGTTTAGATTATTAAAAATTTGCTCTATATTTGAACTGGGGATGGCTCTTTCTCATTCTCTTATATATATATGGGCGTTTATAGTTGTGTTACCTCATCTGCACCTATATATTTTTTCCTGAAGTGGGAAGATACAAATCTCTCAACAAATGCAATGTTAATGAAGGAGTTTTTCCCAAATGATATGTGTCAACACACGGGTCTATATGGGAGCACCGCTTTCATATTATGGCTGAGGACTATACAAATGGGCCGGTGGAGATTTCTTTCCGCTGTGGGTGAAACCGATTATGGGCAGGTGGCAAATTCATTAAATAACATTTATGTCTTGGGCGCAAGTGCTTGATGAAATGCCAGAGAGAGACGTAGTTCATTATCTTCGTGGCCTGGCTTCACAAGAAATCTTTTTCTACGCAAACGGGTGGCAGAGAAGGTTTGATAGTTGCTGTTGTTGTAATGAAGCACATAATAAAGGATTGGGATGTATTTTCATCTTTTGTCTTGGCAATGTTCGGAAGTTCTTATCACAGATCATTGAGAATTCAAAAAAGGCCATTAATAAGCCCTTTCTTGTGATTAACTCTTGATCTATTGCCTTCTCAGCTGCAACAACAATCACAGAACAATTCACTATTCAAGTTTCGATCTCGTGATCTATTTTGGTGAGTATAGTACTGCTAACCATTCGAAGCTAACGGCTGTCATTTAATAAAGAAAATATAATCAAGAGTTCTTTGTTATTCCGGAGGTTTGAAACCACTGCTCAGTCTATAACCTCCTGAGATTCTAAGCTGAGGTTATCGAAATTTAGAGCTAAAGCTACAGAATCGAAGAGTGATGTACCGAAGGCCGTTCAGAGAGGATTATTGAAATTGATGTATGAAAGGTGGGTAAGAAATGAGCATATCGAGCCTAAATCTGGCTGAGGCATTGACAATGGATGGAAGAAAGAAGCCTTTGATATTGGCTAGCACCGATGGAGTTGTTAATTCCGTCTTGCTTTCTGGAGAACATGATGGTGAGTCAGATGCCCTAGTAGATTCGTTACCTAATTATTCGAGATTTTGCTCCATGCCTCTCTCTGCAGGGTTTCTGCATCTCCTTAGGGATGTGAAAAATGGTTCTGAATTAAAGGGCAGTTTACAAGAATTGTTGTGCAAGCATGGTGGGAAGGAAGCACCTTACGATGATGCAGCTATTGTGGGATTGGCATCAAGTACAGAAAGGGAGTTGTTTGATGCGATGGATGCAAATCTAGATAAAACACAAACTGCATATCCTGATGCTACCTTTGACAGCATGGGTGTGGCTGCAGATAATCTTTTACTTCCAATGATGACTCACAAGATGAGATGATCAAGATGCAGGATCCAACGGTTTCAGGAAGTGGTAATGAACCATTAGATTCTACCATAAGGCATGAGAAAGGAAGATGTTCAATTGAAGATGATAGGGAGCATGACATAATTAGTGTACTTCGTGAGAATTGTTAGAATATACAAGCGGTTATTCGCAAAACAACTCAAGCACAGATATGCTCCAGCCAGCTAGACAGGGACATGTATTGGAAGGGTATTGAGGTAAATAAACAAGTGCAACTACAAACCAGTGAGCTCAATAGAGAGCTCAAGAGAAAGCAAGGTCAGGATTTAATAGATGTTCTTGGAGGACTTGTAAATGTTGTGAATCGCCTGGTAGACACAATTCAGAACAAGAGCCAGAGATACTGCTTAAAACATTTCACATGCTACCCTACCTTTAGGGTTCATCTATTCTTCCTTTAGTGCAGTCTCACAGCCACACTCTGTACTGTCTTCATTTTTGCCTTCATAGATCTGTTCTTTGTAATCTCTATCTTTCTTTCAAAAGGGAGGGTTATTATTGACAAGATTTTCCTTTGGCTAGCGCTTAAATACAATGAAGACATTACTATCAAAACAAATCGAAAGCAGAAATATGCTTATCATAGAAAATTCTGCTTCATGCACAGGCATCATCTTGAAAAGTTGACCAACCAATGTTCTTAGCAACAGAACAGGAGCTCAAATGCTGAGGGTCCCCTATATTTCTTGGATCCATCCATGGTGCCATAGCTGGTCTCATACTATCATAATGAGTGGCAGTATCCACCAGAACGGAATTGTTTAAAGCGGTAGGCATAAAACCTTTGACATAAGAACTATTCGGAGGCATTAAATAAAAATTAAAAACAAGTCTGCTACCAAAGGACTTGGACTTGTTGTTTCCAAACTGAATGCTATTGGCATAGGATCCATGTATTCCCAAATCTTCTAACACTGGCATAATTGCCTCTGTTGGAGGAACCCCTGAAAGAAAAAACCAATATTGGTTCTCTGGATAAGGTACGTGTTGATAAATAGAGCCTGGCTGTTAAAATTGATGACCATAAAAAATATTATCTGAGTTGAATGTTGGAATCGACGTCCATCCAGGGCTGCAAAAGGTCTGGGAAGGATAACCGCCATTGATTGATGGATAAAACAAAGGAGAAACCTCATGTTGAAAAACTGGTAGATGATATCTAGCAACCTTTGGATACAAGGTTCTGCAAGATCTTGAACATCATCAAGCCAAGACATGATGTAAGATTGATTGAAGATTGAGTGAGGTCAATATGCATTGGCTGCACTGGGTGATCTTGCTCAAACTCTATTGGTTCAATCTGTATTGGCTGATCTTGCTCAAGTTCAATAGCTTCAAGTAAGTCATTTAAACTGGCTTTTGAAATAGGGCTTTCTTCCACAGTAATTGACTTACCTTTCTCTTTGTTTAGTTGACCTCTGGTTTTCACCCTTGAAATCTTTTCAACTTCACTTGATTTAGCTTCATCCTTCTTTTTCTGGATCTTCTGCTTTGATGACTGAGGTGTCTCTTTAGATGATGGCTTAGGAGTTTCCTTTGCTGATGATTTAGGTGTCTCTTTAGATGATGGCTTAGGAGTTTCCTGCGCTGATGATTTAGGTGTCTCTTTTGCTGCCACAGACTTCTCTGATTTCCTTAACTTGGTTTTAGGCTTCTTTTGGTCAGTCACCTCTTTCCTAAGCTCAGCCAGAGTGGGTTCTTCACTCCTTTCTCCCCTTTCCCTCACAGGCAATGGAGTGAGGCCTGTTTTGCTTGGGAAGCCGGCCATAAACACAAATGAATCCCAATCTCTATCTTTGTAATCTCTATCTTTCTTTCAAAAGGGAGGGTTATTATTGACAAGATTTTCCTTTGGCTAGCGCTTAAATACAATGAAGACATTACTATCAAAACAAATCGAAAGCAGAAATATGCTTATCATAGAAAATTCTGCTTCATGCACAGGCATCATCTTGAAAAGTTGAGCAACCAATGTTCTTAGCAACAGAACAGGAGCTCAAATGCTGAGGGTCCCCTGTATTTCTTGGATCCATCCATGGTGCCATAGCTGGTCTCATACTATCATAATGAGTGGCAGTATCCACCAGAACGGAATTGTTTAAAGCGGTAGGCATAAAACCTTTGACATAAGAACTATTCGGAGGCATTAAATAAAAATTAAAAACAAGTCTGCTACCAAAGGACTTGGACTTGTTGTTTCCAAACTGAATGCTATTGGCATAAGATCCATGTATTCCCAAATCTTCTAACACTGGCATAATTGCCTCTGTTGGAGGAACCCCTGAAAGAAAAAACCAATATTGGTTCTCTGGATAAGGTACGTGTTGATAAATAGAGCCTGGCTGTTAAAATTGATGACTAACTCTTTACAAATTCATGAAAACCAAGCTGGTTGAACGCATATCAAATTGGTCTTCATTGGGCTATGGAGTCTTACACATTTAATAAACAAAAGCACAGTCATTTCATGGAAGTCAAGGCTCTTTGCATTAGATGTTCAAACATATCTCACACAAACCACAGCTTGCCAAACATACAGGAAGTCAGAGCATTAGAAATGAATTCTGAGTGATTATGTTATAACAAAGCTGTAAAAGAACATATAAGAGAAAACACCACCATCATATTTGAACAAAATAATCATTGAGAATCTTGAGAAGAAACAACTACTGTTTACTATTACTGTAACAAGTCTTTACATTGGCCCAAATAACTCTGTTTTTGTATAAAATGTCCAACCCCTATTACATCCTAATTTCATCCATTTATAGGAATACATTCCTCCCTTTCTAGAGGGAGCTCGAAGGCCCTATTAACTACTCCTACATGCTATTTAACTAATGCATTAATTACAAAGTGCTGAACTGTAATTACACACAATCCTAATCATACTAAAACACTAATTCCATTCTCCTCGTATGCTTGATTCTTCTCGGATCTTTGACAGCTATCCTCCTTCAGTTAGGCTGAGATGGCTGAGCTACGGATGCAAGGAATGCTGACTTTGGATGCTTAAAAGTGCTGATGGCTCATTAATTGACCAAAAGATGTGCTCTATTTTAATGGTCTTTGTCTCCCAACATTCTCCGAAAGTGTAGCAGTATGTTCTCAAATCTTTTAATAACCCCAGGTATGAAATGCTGCCATGTTTCTGATGTGCTGTAGGTGGTATTGATAGACAGGTGTTTCTCTTCCTCAACTCCCGCTCACAGTATCACACTAGCTGCTCTGCGCTTAAAATCATCACCTACAGTAGTTTCGTAGCGCGCTACGAAACTGCTGTGTGATTTCAAAAACACAGTCTTCTTCCCTGCCTTTAAAAATTCACCATGCCTAATTGATGCTTTGGACAAGGTTATGAGAACAACTTGTAAATGAGTATGGTTAATAGCCTCAACCTTTCTGCACAGCGTTTAACACATTTACAGTTAGTGCAAGGGCAGCTGGTGAAGTTTTTTGCTTGATTTGCTCTGTCATGATGATGATACTGCTTAAAACATTTCACATGCTACCCTACGTTTAGGGTTCATCTATTCTTCCTTTAGTGCAGTCTCACAGCCACACTCTGTACTGTCTTCATTTTTGCCTTCATAGATCTGTTCTTTGTAATCTCTATCTTTCTTTCAAAAGGGAGGGTTATTATTGACAAGATTTTCCTTTGGCTAGCGCTTAAATACAATGAAGACATTACTATCAAAACAAATCGAAAGCAGAAATATGCTTATCATAGAAAATTCTGCTTCATGCACAGGCATCATCTTGAAAAGTTGACCAACCAATGTTCTTAGCAACAGAACAGGAGCTCAAATGCTGAGGGTCCCCTGTATTTCTTGGATCCATCCATGGTGCCATAGCTGGTCTCATACTATCATAATGAGTGGCAGTATCCACCAGAACGGAATTGTTTAAAGCGGTAGGCATAAAACCTTTGACATAAGAACTATTCGGAGGCATTAAATAAAAATTAAAAACAAGTCTGCTACCAAAGGACTTGGACTTGTTGTTTCCAAACTGAATGTTATTGGCATAGGATCCATGTATTCCCAAATCTTCTAACACTGGCATAATTGCCTCTGTTGGAGGAACCCCTGAAAGAAAAAACCAATATTGGTTCTCTGGATAAGGTACGTGTTGATAAATAGAGCCTGGCTGTTAAAATTGATGACCATAAAAAATATTATCTGAGTTGAATGTTGGAATCGACGTCCATCCAGGGCTGCAAAAGGTCTGGGAAGGATAACCGCCATTGATTGATGGATAAAACAAAGGAGAAACCTCATGTTGAAAAACTGGTAGATGATATCTAGCAACCTTTGGATACAAGGTTCTGCAAGATCTTGAACATCATCAAGCCAAGACATGATTGAAGATTGATTGAAAATTTTCTGGAATTCTAAAAGTGCTTACAGACATTTCAGACAAATCAAAACTCATTTGTATGTCCCTAAAGGTTCATGGTCCATTCAATTGTTGAGAGCTCTTGTTCTGAATTGTGTCTACCAGGCGATTCACAACATTTACAAGTCCTCCAAGAACATCTATTAAATCCTGACCTTGCTTTCTCTTGAGCTCTCTATCGAGCTCACTGGTTTGTAGTTGCACTTGTTTATTTACCTCAATACCCTTCCAATACATGTCCCTGTCTAGCTGGCTGGAGCATATCTGTGCTTGAGTTGTTTTGCGAATAACCGCTTGTATATTCTGACAATTCTCACGAAGTACACTAATTATGTCATGCTCCCTATCATCTTCAATTGAACATCTTCCTTTCTTATGCCTTATGGTAGAATCTAATGGTTCATTACCACTTCCTGAAACCGTTGGATCCTGCATCTTGATCATCTCATCTTGTGAGTCATCATTGGAAGTAAAAGATTATCTGCAGCCACACCCATGCTGTCAAAGGTAGCATCAGGATATGCAGTTGGTGTTTTATCTAGATTTGCATCCATCGCATCAAACAACTCCCTTTCTGTACTTGATGCCAATCCCACAATAGCTGCATCATCGTAAGGTGCTTCCTTCCCACCATGCTTGCACAACAATTCTTGTAAACTGCCCTTTAATTCAGAACCATTTTTCACATCCCTAAGGAGATGCAGAAACCCTGCAGAGAGAGGCATGGAGCAAAATCTCGAATAATTAGGTAACGAATCTGCTAGGGCATCTGACTCACCATCATGTTCTCCAGAAAGCAAGACGGAATTAACAACTCCATCGGTGCTAGCCAATATCAAAGGCTTCTTTCTTCCATCCATTGTCAATGCCTCAGCCAGATTTAGGCTCGATATGCTCATTTCTTACCCACCTTTCATACATCAATTTCAATAATCCTCTCTGAACGGCCTTCGGTACATCACTCTTCGATTCTGTAGCTTTAGCTCTAAATTTCGATAACCTCAGCTTAGAATCTCAGGAGGTTATAGACTGAGCAGTGGTTTCAAACCTCCGGAATAACAAAGAACTCTTGATTATATTTTCTTTATTAAATGACAGCCGTTAGCTTCGAATGGTTAGCAGTACTATACTCACCAAAGTAGATCACGAGATCGAAACTTGAATAGTGAATTGTTCTGTGATTGTTGTTGCAGCTGAGAAGGCAATAGATCAAGAGTTAATCACAAGAAAGGGCTTATTAATGGCCTTTTTTGAATTCTCAATGATCTGTGATAAGAACTTCCGAACATTGCCAAGACAAAAGACGAAAATACATCCCAATCCTTTATTATGTGCTTCATTACAACAGCAGCAACTATCAAACCTTCTCTGCCACCCGTTTGCGTAGAAAAAGATTTCTTGTGAAGCCAGGCCACGAAGATAATGAACTACGTCTCTCTCTGGCACTTCATCAAGCACTTGCGCCCAAGACATAAATGTTATTTAATGAATTTGCCACCTGCCCATAATCGGTTTCACCCACAGCGGAAAGAAATCTCCACCGGCCCATTTGTATAGTCCTCAGCCATAATATGAAAGCGGTGCTCCCATATAGACCCGTGTGTTGACACATATCATTTGGGAAAAACTCCTTCATTAACATTGCATTTGTTGAGAGATTTGTATCTTCCCACTTCAGGAAAAAATATATAGGTGCAGATGAGGTAACACAACTATAAACGCCCATATATATATAAGAGAATGAGAAAGAGCCATCCCCAGTTCAAATATAGAGCAAATTTTTAATAATCTAAACATTAATTTCACCCCGACCTTATTTGAACTCTTTCGGTTGAGGAATATTTTTGAATGAAGTTTGACTGACTATGTCTTGATCTTTTAGGCCGAGACTAATACTTTCAACTCAAGAACTTGAAGTTGAATGACAACAGGATTTACCAGCCTTTACCTATTAACCATAGCCAACCAGCAGCAGATACTCCAAATAGTCCTAATATCAGAAATAGTACTAATAGATTTCCCAGTGCGTTCTGTTCAGGTCCCTTTTATCCTTTCGGTGCAGCAGTGACTATACAAACTGTAAGGTATTCATTGGAAACACCGAGCACAATACATAGGAAAAACATTCAACCTTGGGTACCATATTTTGCAGTAAAATAGAAACAAGGAACTCAAGAGTTCCAAAACTTTAGATGCATTTCCTTCTTTCAAGTGACTAGCAATTAGGAAGCATTTTTATCCTGAGAAACGTTCTTTTCATTATAAAGAGCCTGAAGAACCTCAGGCAACGATGGAGCTGACATCATTGCCTTGATATCTTCAATCTTATCTGAAAGATCTGACATTAGACCTTTTAAGCACATCAACCTCATCCACAGCAGTTGTAGCCAGTGTACAATAGGCATGCTAGGATTTGGGCCTCCACTGAAAACTCGAACAAATCCCCAATTCCGTAGCACGCTACGAAACCACTTAAACAGGTAGCGCTGCGAAACTGCTAAAAAAAGAATTCAGGCGCTGCGAAAACACCCAGTCTTTAAGCTAGGCTAAAAATTTTTTGGCAACAGCATTTTCAGTGATAACAGTGGCTCCACTTGGGATAGTGTGCCCTTGTGGTGCACTAAGAACCTGCAGCTCCAGTGCCTTATAGAATTTATTTGACAAACAGAAACTTGCTTGACCAGCATGACTGTAGGAGAAAGAAAACTACATCTACTGAAAAATAAATGCTCAATCAACCTTGAGCTTATTTGCAATTTCCTACCTACCCTAACAATTCAAACTTCCTTCTGCTCAATCAATATGAAATTTCCAATGCAGCCAATCATTTGTCTTATCTGACGTTTGAGTCCTTTGACCGCACCGGAGTTCAGAGCTAATATGATAGTCTGATGACCGCTGCCACTGAAATTGTCTCTGAGCTTCTTTGAAAAACCAAAACACTGGAGAGTAAAACTCTTCCATGTAATCAGCTAAAGGATCCCAGAATACATGATCAGCTTGGTTTTCCTTGCAACTTTCCGGCTGTGCAAACTGATCTTCAACCACAGTGTTTAGTTCCTCAATTGTGAAAGAGAAAGGAACCAGCATAGTCTCCTTGCGTTCTGCCATAGAAAACTTCTGAGAATAATGATCATGACCATGAAAACTGTATGCCTGAATTTGTCCTTCTAAACCTTCAATTTCTTTTTCAAGGTCCTCAGCAAATTCATCCAAAAATCTCATCCTATCCTCTGCCTTGCAGTCAAAAGATTTTAGATATGAGGATAATGACAAAGAAAAAGATTCATTTGTTTCTTCTTTACTATGATCATCATTCCATTGTTTGAAACCTTCAACTGAGGGAGAGTCTGCCACCAACTCTGACCTATCTATCCATTCCTCCAAAAACATGAGCCAAAGGTCTTGAAATGACTTAATGGATTTGGCAGGCAAGCATTCAACCCACTGTTTGCACTTCCCTTGAAGTGAATCATAGAATAACCTTATACAAACATCCTCATGTTTAACTCTAAGAAGCTCAGCAAAATGACAGAAATCTGAGATATGCTTCAACGTTAAACTTAAGTCTTCTCCATTGCATTTTGGACCATTCCTTAGAAAATATGCATCCTTGGGAAAATGATTTGGGAAACCATGAATTCCTGAGAAATCTATGCATGCATACCTTGAACTAAGAATGGCAGCTTCTGGGTCCTTCATAACTCCAGTAGAATCACCATGAATATATAAACCTTGAATTCTTCAACAATGGAGTCGCCAAGGTAGTTTTGCAGCCTCGAAAACCTTCTTTGAACTCCTGCTACCTTCAGAAATCCAATCTTCAAATTTCGGGAGAGAGTAAGCTTTTGGCTCCCGGCAGACGCACCAAAATGTTATCACAAAATCAGTACTAAGGGCTGCAGCCAAGCTTTGTTTTCATGAATTTGTAAAGAGTTAGCCATCTGTTGTTGTGATTGATTTTTATAAAAAGTAAGTGATTGTAAAAAAATACATGATCAATATTTTTTTTTCTCTAGTCTATGGAGTGAGGGAACCAGACCAGAGGTTTAGCGTCAAATACTTGAGGTTATATATACCTTTCTTGACTATAATATATTTTAAACAAAAATGATAATACATAGACTCATTGAACCCATTATAAGAATTGAAAACAAAAAATTGAGATTGCATAAAAGCTATTGTTTTAGTTGTCTAGCTGGGGTGTCTACCAGGGAATAAGCTCACTCCCATGAAAGGGGTTGTTGTTGCACCTACTGAGGAGGATGTTTATTTTGTGATTTATTCCATCCAATTTCTCCTATGAATTTGCCAGCTTGTAAGCATTCTCCCATTTAACATTGTTGTTGTTTGTGAGGATGTGCCCCAAAAGAATTTTTGTATGACAATAAACATTGATTTCCTGCATGTAGCCTGAAAATATCGAGTAAGTTGTGATACCTGTATTGGGGATCAGTTCTTTGTCTCAGGTTGAACATGGTGACTAAGAGTACAATGATGTTCTTGGAACACACCAACGTTTATTCTTTCAATTTCTTGCATACAATCTCAAGGATGTACTGCGCATAACGAGCCATAGGTTCTTCAGCTCACTGTTATGAGGTTGATGCCATATAGCTAGGGGTCTGAGAGGAGAGAGAGGTATGACCCCTTTCCCTTCTTCTGTGAGAAACCACATGTCTCTAACAAATCATAGTGATATAGGGAAGTCTGGAGGATCAAGATTGACGGCAAGGGGAATGACCGGAGATCAGAAATATGATAGTTTGGGGATTTAAAGAGTCAAGACGTGTAAATAGAGGAAGAGGAGTAGGAGAGCGGTTGGCAAGGCATGAATTGATGTGAGAGTAGAGGGTCTCGGGAATGGACACGAGGAAAAAGTTGTTGGAAATTGATGTGAGAGAAAAGGTTATTAGGATTTTCTGTGGGGAAGGAAATTGAGAGGGCTAGACGTAAGTTGATACGGGAGAGTTATAGAAAACGAAGGATGGGTAGGAGGCGAATCCAAATCGGAGTATTTTTAAAATTTATACCAATCCATAGATCAGAGAAGCCACTGAATGGCCCAACCAAACACAAGTCTATGTGAACGAAACATAGTTGGATTGAGAATAGATTACTCGAGATGACAAGAAGCCTATTACCAAGTCGAAAACCATAAAAATTACACACACCAAACAAAATTCCCTAAAAAGAAGGGATACAACCCCAAATCGTTCAACATGATCCTAATATCGGTACAAGGGAGTCTTAGTTTGCTCAAATTTTTCAATATAAAGGGTGTTTTTATAGCCAATGGTTAGAGTGCACTAGTCATTATATAATAATGCAATGCGCTGCTTGGAAATGTTGTTTGCATTGTGTAGCATGCTAGTTATCCCGCAACAAATTAAGAACTCCCATGGTTGCCACTTCCGAAGAGGATTGAGCTAAAATTTTCTGGCTATGAGTAGGAGAAATCATTCTGGTATAAACATTCGATGCCTCCACCATCTACCATGACAGTTTCATGTGCAATCTGGTACCTACATGGTAATTTGCATAATGCCATAGTCTGGATTTTGTATCTAAGCAAGCCTTCGAGGTGCCCTACAAGGCAATCATTGGCCAGGTGGCTTGCATGCTCCAACACCTATTTTATGAACTATCATAATGTGAGAATGGTAAGGGAGACCCTGAATTAATGCACCTTGTGCAGGAAGAATTGATGTAAAAAATTTTATTTAAAATATTTTTTTCTTATTTTATTTTTTCCATTTAAAGTGATTTAATTTTTTCCTCGATATAAATTCAAATTAAAATGGATTTATATACAACATGTGAACTTATTAAAATGGATTTACATACAATATGTCAACATTCAACTTCTTATTAATGGAAAAAAGGTATATGGAAATAAGGTATATATTTTTTTAACAATGAGTCATATAACATTAATTTTGAAATTAAAATATTATATTTATATTTGATATTGAAAAATTATTCTTATCCTGTAAAATAAATATCAAAATAAAAAATATTTTATTTTTTTTTATTAATAATTGTAAAATATTTTATCAATCCAAATTTAATATTAAAAATTTTATACATATCTTTTATTTAAAACTATTAAAATTTTTACATATCGGATCCATCACATAAAAATATTAATTGTCTATGTTTTTTGAACCATCTAGTGTGGTTCATCTATTCGTCTAGATAATAAACCACATTGTTCGAAACACGTCAACAATTAATATTTTTATGTGATGGATCCAGAAGACAGATATCTAAATAATTGCTCACGGAAGCTTACATTCAGAGCTTTTAAAAAAATCTTATATATTAATATGTATATGTTTCCATATATATTAAAAAATAATATATATATATATTAAGGACATGAAATAGAAAAGACCCTCTGTCACTAGTATAATATACTAGTATAGTCCAGTATGAAGGACATGTTGTAGTGGTTGTAAAGGAGTGTAACATTTAAATGTTGGGTCAATATAAGAGAGATGTTGTGTAAAAATAAACATAACATCAACTTAATTAAGAACATAATAAAATGTAATAAAAATAATAATTCAATCTAATTCAATTTGTTATATTGTAATATTGTTTTTATTACTAAAATTGTAAATAAAAGAAATCATAAATGATTCAGATTCGTAACTAGAATAAATATTTTTTGAAAGAGATGAGTAGTTTTATATATTATCAAACTAGAACATGGGCCAGAACCCTTATATTCACATTCACAGATTGTTCTTCAATAATTGCAAACTAAAATGGGTCAAAATGGATTCCTCCTCTACTTTGTCTTTATCCAATCTTGCCTATGACTGAAATTGTCTTATATAATCTCCAAAATAGGTCATTATTTAACATTGATTTACAATATATTGATAAAAAAAAAGAGAGAAGATTGAATTAACTACATTCCTGGAGATTCTCCATTTTCCATTACATTTTTATTTGTTGCCTCTTCCTGCACCGGGACCTCAGCTTCCGCTAGCTCCACAGGCTCGCCTAAATTATCCTCGATGGGAGGTGGAGTGTAACGTCCTGTGGTTCTACCCGGAGTGCGACCGCGTTTGGCAACGGGCGACCGTGGGCGCACGTGCGGTTGGAGGGTGAGTTGCGATGTGCGACGGAGTGTGCAACACATATGCGACGTTCTCTTGGATGATATGCACACATATGAGGAGAGCGTTGGTTTATATATGCACCTTGGAGCATAGAGCAATACGTTGGAGGCCGACATGTGTTGTGGGCGTTTAAGGGGTGTGCACAAAGCGTTGGGCAAGTCGGCTGGGCGCCAGACTTAGCCCCAAGCTTGGCTATATATTATGGAAGCGTTGGAGCATTTCAACATCAATCGAACTCGACTTCACATCTTCGCACAAGGAAGAGGAGTGCGCAGTCTAGTGCGCAGAAACAAGAGGTGAAGGCACAAGTCTCATGCGCCGATTCTTGGTTTAGCCGCACGATGGAGAGTCACACTTGGTGTTGGGCAAAGGTGCGGGCAAGGTGCGCCCGATGGTCAGTTGAGGTGTGCACAGTGAACGTGTAGCGCCCGTTTGTGCTAAGTCTTGGCATGGGTGTCTTGGTGGCTCGAGTGAGCGCCCGCCCATCGTGCAAGTGCGCACGAAGGTGAACAAAGGAAGGCAACCGAGTTTTCCTTGATTGTAAAATTGGCTAAGTATGAAACTTGGTGCTTCCAAGTATACTTGTAAAAGCTTGTAATATTGAAGATTGTATAATACATATATTTCGAGCAGACTCATTGTTCAGGGAGTTGCCCCTCCCTTTATACTGTGCAATTGTGTTCTCATTTATAATTGTTGTTGATAATGAATGTGTATGGGTGTTCATTGGTATAAAGGATAACATAATAATACTTGGTTGCGAAACACAAACTAAGTAGGAGTAAATGGTTAGGCGTAGTCCATGAACATAAGTATTGGTGAAAAGAAAGTGTTCGGTGGTGCCGCACCTCGCTAAGAGCGGTTGAAAGACTACCGTCAGCTTGGGGGCGTGACAGGTGGTATCAGAGCAGGGTTGCTCGTGACGAAGTGCAGACATTGAAGCTGATTCAGGGTTGAAGAAGCTTGACAGTTGGTGATTGAGCAGGGTTGCTCGTGACAGGTACTTGCAGGTGAAGGAAGCTGATTTCACATACAAGTGGAACAAGAGCTGGTTCATGGTTGCAGGGAAGTTGGAGAAGGTTGAAAGGCAAAGATGGTGGATGAACCTATGGCAGGTGAATCTAGCCATAATGCAGTTGAAGTCTTCCGGTACAAAGTGTTGGAACAAATGGGTCGATGGAGTTCTAACTGGGTTTCGATGAAGGCTGAGAACATGAAGATTCGGGAAAGCTGTTCGGAACTAAGGAAGGAACTTGAAGAACTCAAGAGCCAATGCGGAAGTACGATAGATGTTGAACTCAAGGAACTTGATGAGGAGATCCGAAAAAGTGGTCTTGGTCTTCAAGAGCTCTTGGATGAAAGAGCCCGGTTGAGGAAGAAAAGTGCCATGGTGGAAGCCGAAATCAAGCAAGTTGAGGAAGAAATAAAGAAGAAGCTTCTTGGTAAGAAGATCGTTGTAATTGAGCAGGAAGAGTTCGACTACATTGACAGGCTGGGAACTCACTACCAAGACAATCCAGAGGATGTTCGGAAGCTTAGTTCTATGAAGGTAGTCAATGGATACTTGGTTGGTGCACTTGAGCAGAAGTCAATGGAGGACAAGCTTGAAGGAAGACAAACTAGACCAGGATCGAGTTGCTTAGAAGAGCCAAGCAAGGAAGTGAAGTACCTTAGGAGGGATGTCAAGTTGGAGCACAAGCCAATTGATACTTCTAAGGCCGAATTCTTGAAGAAGGTTGCTGATGTGAGACACAAGATAAAGCCGACAGAAGAAGGTGATTCCTTGAAGCTGAGTTTTGTGCAGGTGACCATGAAGGGCAAGAGATTTGCAGCTTTGGTGGATACAGGGGCTACTCATATCTTCTTAAGCAGGAAAGTATCAAAGTCTTTTGGGAAGAAAGCAAAGATGGAGAGGGAATGGAGTGCTTTCAAAGCAGTCAACTCTACCATGAAAGCTGTTGATGGTGTGATGGAGAACACTCAGGTGAAAGTGGGATCATGGTTTGGGAAGTTAGACTTGAGGATCGTGGACATGGATGATCATTCTATGGTGTTGGGGCAAGATTTTATGAGGCTTGCACAAGCCATACCAATGGTGGACCGGGACATTCTCTTGATCACAACTGAAGGAAGAACCATGATGGTACTGATGAATAGAAGGATTTTCTTGGGATATAGACCGAGGATGACTTCTATGACTTTGTATCCCAAAGATCCGAATGTGAAGCATGGGGATGTGGAGCAAAGAGGACTTGGGAGCATGACTCAAACAATGAAGGAATGGAAGTTGATTGACTTCGTTACAAGAGCGAGGGAGAATGAAGGAAGTGAGAAGGCAATCTCACGAACATGGAGGCACTTGACAGAGACATCTTCTACTAGTGATCTTCACAATGGAGTTGCAAATGAAGGAGGTCCAAGTACTACTTTAGAGGCAGTGGTTGATGAGGATTATGGAGGTAGAGATCTTGCTGGTATAGTGAATTTTTGCAGGTATGCTATGGGCATATATGACTTTCAGTTGACAAAGGACAAACTAGGTGAGCTTGGATGTACATGTGAGGAGATTGAGGCTGTGCACATATACTTGAGGGCACAACATCAATCTGACACATGGGTGGATGAGAGTCAGGGAGGGAACTTCCTGGCCCTCCTTTCTCTATAGACAACCTTGGAGATGGGTTGGTGTGGAGGCCTTGGTAGGGAGGAACCACATCAACTTAGCAAGGGGCCTTAGGAGGAGGCTTCTTTATGACAGATTACAGACTTGGATGCAGATGACCAGATGTTGGGATGGAGTCTACATGGGTTGGACATCATGGACAACTAGAGTCATGGACATCAGGTTGGAGATATGGAGCATGACAGTTATGCAGGGACATTATGCAGGAGCATGTGTAGAGGTGTCATTCATGGACATTCTATGGGGAGTGCCGAAGCAAAGGATGTTGTGCAGATGCTGTTATGACATGGAGATGTAGGAGCCGGTGGAGAGGTTGTACACTCTTGTACAACAAGGCCATGGTTCGAACATGTTGCAGATGGGATGGAGTTTCCATGGACCTGAGCATGGGATTGAGAGCAGACTTGATGAGTCCGAGGTGTAGCAGAAGTCAGGGAAAGACTTATGGTGGCATAAGGATGTGCATTCTTGTGGTTTGGGCGTATGGTTGGATTAGCTACCCAACTAGTTCGAGTCATGAGGGGTACCAGTGTACAGAGGGATGCAACTATCAGTTTTACACTTGACGAGGAGCATGCAGAGGTGTGTTCCGATGGCAGACTACATGGAGGGACGAGACATGATGGAGATGTAGTTCTACATATGTTGCAGGGATGTTTGCAGTATGTGGAGGAGTTGATATCATGGATAAGACTATTCGGATATGGATATGATGGTCTTGGTGGATGGCTACCAGGACAACAACGACTTCAGGTGGAGGAGGATGTAACGTCCTGCGGTTCTACCCGGAGTGCGACCGCGTTTGGCGACGGGCGACCGTGGGCGCGCGCGCGGTTGGAGGGTGAGTTGCGATGTGCGATGGTCATGCGACGGAGTGTGCGACACATATGTGACGAACCTATGCGACGTTCTCTTGGATGATATGCGCACATATGAGGAGAGCTTTGGTTTATATATGCACCTTGGAGCGTAGAGCAATATGTTGGAGGCTGACATGTGTTGTGGTGTTGGGCCCCTATAATACTAGTGATTACCCGATTACTATTGTAGTTATACCCCTTATTTATATTGTTGTGCCCCTATTACCCCCATATTGTTATTTATGTGCCCCATAGAATCCCTCTATTGTTATTTTTGTGGCTTTATATTATTATTGTTAGGTCGGCTGGATTATATTATGACTCCTTAGACTCCTATATATAGAAAGGAGGTTTTGTCATTTGAATCATCCAAGAATTGTTCATTTATGTAATGTAAAGGAGGTTGCCCCCTCGAAGAGGCTGAATTCTAAGGCGTTGATCTATCTTTTATATCTTCTCTTGAGCTAGTTTCATAACATTTGGTATCAGAGCTTTGGATTCTAGGGTTTCGCTGCTCCAAACAGGTCATCGTGGCATTTTCGCTATAACTTTTTTTTTGTGACGTTACAGAAGTCGCAAAAAAAACCCATTTGAGAATAAATCGCGTTGAACCTTGGGTCCAAATTTCAGAGCTTTTCACGTGATATTTGCAGAGATATGATCTGAGGAAGTTGGTCTTTTTGCAGATTCCTGAATTACATTCAAAACAGGTGACCTGGGGAAAATCGTCATAACTTTCTCTCTGGGAATCAGATTGAAATTTCGTAAGAAGGTACAGAAAGAGGAAAGACTTTAGTTTTTTTTATATCTTTTTCAGAACCAAATATCGAAAATTGTACACGTGGCACTTCATACAACTTCGATCTTCTGGAAAGGTCTATAATCAGGTCATCTTGGGAGATTGTGCATAACTCTTCCTTGGAGAATCCAATTTGGATCATACTGGTGGCATTGGAAAGAGGACACAGAGAGATACTATAGGTCAAAAATTCAGAAATAGATGATTGGAAAGTACAAAGATACATCAGAGGCAATATCGAGCTCCTATAAACTGAAAAAAGGTGTGTAGATTTTTTTAAATTTTTGCTTAAGCTTGGTTTGAAAATTTATTTTGAAGGAATTCAAAGGGAATAGTAGAGCATTATTATCGGTAACTGTGCCTCGAGGAAAGAAAATGCAAACACCTAGTAAGGAACCTGAAAGCTCTAGCATGACTCATGAAGAAGAGGAAGAAATGCTACATGATATATCAAAATTACAAGAACAAGTGCAACACATGTCACGCTCACAAAAGTTAACAGAAGCTAAGATAAATGGTGTGGAAGCTAAGATGAATGGCATGGAAGCTAAGATGGACAATTTGAAGATAGATTTGAACACAAATTTGAAGACAGACATGGCAGATTTGAAGACATATTTGACAAATTTTCTACAAGAAATACTTACAAATGGTGAAAAGGTAGTAAAAGAAACTCATGATGAGAACAAAAGAAATGTTAATCATGATTCCATAGACGCTAATGTTGGATCAAAGAATCACCATATTCCAAAAATCGATATGAGGAAGTTTGATGGCAAGGATCCCGCCACATGGATATTACAGATGGAGCAATTCTTCGATCTCAATAATGTGCAAAACGCACAAAAGGTACGTATGGCAACTGTATATTTGGAACCAAATCAGTTTGTATGGTATCAATGGCTTTGTTCTTGTAAACAATTTATCACTTGGGCAATTTTTACAGAAGAATTGATAGCACATTATGAGGATACAAAAAGCAACACTTTTTTTAGCCAATTGATAAGTCTCAAACAAAAGGGTTCAATAATGGAGCACATTGAGGAGTTCCAAAAATTGAACATAAGGGTAAAAGATATTCCAGAGGAGAATAGGATTGATGTGTTCATAGGGTCTTTAAAGGATAATATCCAACATGATGTTCGCCTTTGGGAACCTGATTCATTAAAGAAGGCATTCAGGTTAGCAAGAAAAATGGAAAGCAAAATTATGGCAACTAGGAAGCATACCACTCACAACTATAAAGATGGAAGTGTTGTTGCCCCTAGTCTTCCACAACCTACAAGGTTGACACCACAACAATTGGAAGAAAAAATAGCAAAAGGGCTTTGTTACAGTTGTGATAGCAAATACACAAAAGGTCATAAGTGTGCTGAGAAGAAATTATTCTACATAGATTGTGAAGAGGAAGAAGAAAAGGAGCAAGAAATGTCGAAAGAAGAGGATATACTCCAGGAACAAAGCCTAGATGAAGAACAAATAAATCCGACCATATCTTGTAATGCATTGGCGGGAATTACCACTCCTCAAACCATCAAGATAGAAGGACAAATCAAGAAGAAAAAGGTAATAGTGTTGATTGATTCAGGAAGCACCCACAATTTTATTCATTGTAGGGTAGCAAAAGAATTGAATTGCTTCCTATATCCAGCACCAGAGTGTCAAGTGATGGTTGCAAATGGAGGAACAATAAATTGCTCTGGAAAGTGCCATAATATCAAGCTATCCATGGGAGAATATGTATTGACTAGCCCAATGCTTTCCATTCCAATGGGAGGTGCTGATGTTGTACTAGGAGTCCAATGGCTACAATCCTTGGGTACAATAGCTTTTAATTTTCAAGAAATTTTCATCAAATTTTCTACGGAAGGAAAGGAAGTTGAATTAAGGGGTATTGCAGGGAAACCAGGAAAGATAATCAGCTCTAATGGCATGACTAAGCTTCTAAAAAAGGAGCAAAGAGGTGTAATTGCACAATTATGTTCGCTAGATGTTTCCACATTGGAATCATCTATTTCTCCAGATCTCCAAAAAGTCTTGGACAATCATTCCAAGGTATTTGAGACTCCCAAAGGTCTCCCACCTATGCGTGATCATGATCATGCTATTCATCTGATTCCAGGAAGTGTTCCTCCAAACATCAGGCCGTACAGATATCCCTATGCCCAAAAAAGTGAAATTGAACGTATGGTTGCAGAAATGCTAGAGGCTGGTATAATTCAACCGAGTCAAATTTCTTTCTCAGCTCCAGTAGTATTGGTGCACAAGAAGGATGGATCATGGTGCATGTGTCCGGATTATACGGAGCTCAACAAGCTCACTATTAAAGATAAGTTCCCCATTCCTGTCATTGATGAATTACTGGATGAATTGCATGGATCAATTTACTTCACCAAGTTGGATCTTCGTTCGGGATATCATCAAATCAGAATGAAGATTGAAGACATTCCGAAAACGGCATTTAGAACTCATGAGGGTCATTATGAATTTTTGGTCATGCCTTTTGGCCTTACCAATGCACCTTCAACATTTCAAGGTTTGATGAATTCAATTTTCAAACCATTCCTTAGAAAATTTGTGTTAGTATTTTTTGATGATATACTAATCTACAGCAAGTCTTGGAAGGATCATGTTGAACATGTTGATAGGGTGCTACAACTATTGGAGGAGAAACAATTATATGCAAAAAGATCCAAATGTTTCTTTGGAGTCCAGGAGGTGGAATATTTGGGTCATATTGTATCTCATGAAGGAGTTAAGGTAGACCCTAGCAAAATTAAAGCCATTAAGGAATGGAAAATCCCCACATCCATAAAGCATTTGCGAGGATTTCTTAGGTTGACAGGGTATTATCGCAAGTTTGTTAAGAATTATGGGAGAATAGCAGCACCTCTAACAACATTATTGAAGAAAGATTCATTTTTATGGACTCCGGAAGCAACAAAGGCCTTTGAACATCTTAAAGAGGCAATGTGCCAAGCACCGGTCTTAGCTACACCGGACTTCACAAAAACCTTTATTGTGGAATGTGATGCTTCAAGAAATGGAATTGGTGTTGTTCTAATGCAAGATGAAAGACCCATTGCTTTTGAAAGTCGTCCAATCAAGGGAAAGTTTTTAAGCAAAGCTATTTATGAGAAGGAAATGTTGGCAATACTCCATGCACTTAAGAAATGGCGACCCTACCTAATGGGAAGATACTTCAAGGTAAAAACGGATCATGATAGCCTTAAATACTTTTTAGAACAAAGATTATCCTCTGAAGAGCAACAAAAGTGGGTCACAAAGATGTTGGGTTATGACTTTGAAATCATCTACAAAAAAGGGAAGCAAAATGTGGTGGCAGATGCACTCTCAAGAAAGGATGAGGATGTGGAAGCATTGTTGTGTGCCATTTCTATTATCCAACCAAATTGTATAAACGAAGCAAGGGAGGAATGGAAGAATGACGAAGAAGTGTGGGCACTTATTCGAAAGCTACAACAAGATTCCAGTACTTCTGATACATTTAGCTGGCAAAATGATTCGTTACGGTACAAAGATCGCTTATACCTCTGTAAGAATTCCCAGCTAAAACAAAAGATTCTTATGGAATTGCACACTTCTCCCTTAGGAGGGCACTCGGGATTTTTAAAAACTTACCACAGGGTTAAGAAGGAATTTTTTTGGGATGGCCTTAAATCAGATATTCAAAAGTTTGTGGCGGAATGTTTGGTTTGCCAACAAAATAAAGTTGAAACAATTAAGACACTGGGTCTATTACAACCTTTATCCATTCCAAGCCAACGTTGGGAGGAGGTTTCAATGGATTTTATCACAGGTTTACCCAAGTCTGAGGGAAAGAGTGTCATCATGGTGGTAGTTGACAGACTTACCAAGTATGCACACTTTTGTGCATTATCACATCCATTTAAAGCCAGTACAGTTTCTACTGCATTTATGGAAACAGTTCAAAAGCTACATGGAAACCCAAAGATTATTGTAAGTGACAGAGATCCCATTTTCACTGGAAATTTTTGGACAGAATTATTTTCTTGTCTTGGTACTCAGTTAGCTCATAGCTCATCTTATCATCCTCAATCTGATGGGCAAACTGAGATAGTAAACAAATGTTTGGAAGGATATCTTCGTTGCTTTGTATCTGATAAATGGACACAATGGGTCAAATGGTTGCCTCTGGCTGAATGGTGGTATAACACTTCCTTCCATACAACAACAAAAATGACCCCATTTATGGCACTTTATGGGTATCAACCACCATCCATCACATCATATTTAAGAGAAAATTCTAAGGTTTAGGCAGTGGAACATCACATCGAACATCAACAACAAGTCCTCCAACTCTTAAAGGATAACCTCGTGTTGGCACAAAATAGAATGAAACAACAGGCAGATCAACAACGTAGTGAAAGAAGTTTTGATGTAGGTGATTGGGTATTCCTACGGCTACAACCATATAAGCAAATGTCCATAAAACAAGCTAAGAAGGATAATAAATTATCACCAAAGTATTATGGTTCGTACAAGGTGTTGAAAAATATTGGTACTATGGCATACAAATTGGAGCTTCCTGCAGCTTCTCGATTGCACCCAGTTTTCCATGTTTCATGTTTAAAGAAGGTTATAGGCTACAAGCTCCCAATTCAAACAATATTGCCAGAACTTGACGAGGAAGGAAAAATTATATTGGAACTAGAAGCAGTCACAGAAACAAGAACTCGACAGCTACGAAATCGATCAATTTCAGAGTATCTTATCAAGTGGAAGAACTTATTCGCTGAATATTCCACATGGGAGGATGAGAATTTTATGTAGAAGTATCCAGAACTACTCAAGCATTGAGGACAACACTTTTTTGAAGGAGAAGGGCATGTTGGGTCCCTATAATACTAGTGATTACATGATTACTATTGTAGTTATACCCCTTATTTATATTGTTGTGCCCCTATTACCCCCATATTGTTATTTCTGTGCCCCATAGAATCCCTCTATTGTTATTTTTGTGGCTTTATATTATTATTGTTAGGTCGGCTGGATTATATTATGATTCCTTAGACTCCTATATATAGAAAGGAGGTTTTGTCATTTGAATCATCCAAGAATTGTTCATTTATGTAATGTAAAGGAGGTTGGCCCCTCGAAGAGGCTGAATTCTAAGGCGTTGATCTATCTTTTCTATCTTCTCTTGAGATGGTTTCATAACATTTGGACGTTTAAGGGGTGTGCACAAGCGTTGGGCAAGTCGGCTGGGCGCCAGACTTAGCCCCAAGCTTGGCTATATATTATGGAAGCGTTGGAGCATTTCAACATCAATCGAACTTGACTTCACATCTTCGCACAAGGAAGAGGAGTGCGCAGTCTAGTGCGCAGAAACAAGAGGTGAAGGCGCAAGTCTCATGCGCCGATTCTTGGTTTAGCCACACGGTGGAGAGTCGCACTTGGTGTTGGGCAAAGGTGCGGGCAAGGTGCGCCCGGTGGTCGGTTGAGGTGTGCACGGTGAACGTGTAGCACTCGTTTGTGCTAAGTCTTGGCGTGGGTGTCTTGGTGGCTCGGGTGAGCGCCCGCCCATCGTGCAAGTGCGCACGAAGGTGAACGAAGGAAGGCAACCGAGTTTGCCTTGATTGTAAAATTGGCTAAGTATGAAACTTGGTACTTCCAAGTATACTTGTAAAAGCTTGTAATATTGAAGATTGTATAATACATATATTTTGGGCAGACTCATTGTTCAGGGAGTTGCCCCTCCCTTTATACTGTGCAATTGTGTTCTCGTTTATAATTGTTGTTGATAATGAATGTGTATGGGTGTTCATTGGTATAAAGGATAACATAATAATACTTGGTTGCGAAACACAAACTAAGTAGGAGTAAATGGTTAGGCATAGTCCACGAACATAAGTATTGGTGAAAAGAAAGTGTTCAGTGGTGCCGCACCTCGCTAAGAGCAGTTGAAAGACTACTGCCAGCTTGGGGACGTGACATGGAGGATCCTGCAAGCTGAAGACTTCTTTAAGGACCCCCACGGCCACCGCTTTCACTATCACTTCTATCCTGTCCACTTTGGCCGAGAGGTTGTCAGTTTTTATGGCCACATTTTCCACAGTGAGCCTTAATCTCTCCACATAATCCTTCATCGACTCAACTTCATGCATTAGCAACGAGAAATGGATTTGATCCTCCTCCAATAACTTCTCTCTAATACGCTCCATCCTTTTCAGTTTCTCCTCTAGCGTGACAGCATCCTACACCTATCCCAACTGCTATTAAATTACCTCACCCGGGAAAGCCATTCTTTCCTTCAAACTAACCTTAATTGATACTCGACGCAATTCCTTTGCGATTTCTCTCCATTTATAACAATTTTGCTTACCTATTCCATGATCTTCCTTCATTTCTATGCATTTAATGGATGTGTTGCTCATCCGCCTGATTAAACTATGGTTGTATTGTAGACTTTCCATTCTCCAACTTGAAACCTTATCACATTTATTTCCTCTCTACAGAGTTAAGGAATTATCATGAGAGATGATATATTTCATTGTTGAGTCCTATGGGGAATATTTACTTATGTCTTGTGAGATGACAAGTGCCAACACAAATCTCCACCTGAGCGATCCACCTGAATTTGATTCTACTCCCAATAGCCACCACTTTCTTTCTTCCTCTAGTTTCAATAACTTGCCAATCTTTAAAGCGCACTCATGCCTCGGGTCATTCCCATGCCCTCCCGTATTCCAATAATTTATGAATCTCATCCCATCTTGCTCCATTGTTTTATTTATCATGGTAAACAAAATTAAGTTTTATCTCTTTGGTTGAGAACCAAATCGCCTTGATCATAATTGGCTCCAATATTTTCTTTCTCTTCTGCAATAGAATTATATTACCTCTTTATATGGAAGAAATCAATAACATCAAATTTCTGAATTTGGTCTCTTATTATAAGTTCTAGGGGAATCTAGTATTGTTCACTTTGCTCCTTGTTTTTATATCACTTTTGAATGTTTAGCATTGAGTCTCCCATGAAAATATTTGAGGGATACCTCTATATATAGCTAACTTCAAACCTAACCATAGAGCTAAAGATTTTGCCATGTTATTGGTGGAAATACCCAATCCCCATGCAGATTTAATCTCTATTTTTTCTTTGGGGCAATAAATTAGTCCTCTCGCTCCTGCCTCCCCCATATTTCCTTTTGACACTCCATCAAAAAATAGTTGATGTCACCCCATGGATCTTCTCTAATTCCCGAACTGATGGCCTTAAATTATTATAGCATATTAGGGGAGAGACACTTGAGGCTTGATGCTACCCTTCAGAGAACTAATTTTAATTGATCAGGACCACTCCCTTTCACCAGGATGGAGATTTTCCATATCTACAAGGTCAAAACCTCTTGACGAGATATGTTCAAAAGGAAACTGGGTTGATTTCATGGCCGCAATTTTCAAATTAGGAATGATGCTCTGAAATATAGCTTGATTGCGCGAAATCCATACAAACTAGCATAAAAGTCTTGGCAAAGCCACCAAACTCCGCATTATAACTTAATCTTTATTTCTTTCCCATGGGAATTTAAGCCTCCAATTTTCAAACATATCCACCCAGGCCTGAGGAATATGTTGAATATATTTGATCAGCTTGGTCGCATAGTTCCATACATCAACAAAAAAGGAGCAATTGAGGAAGACATGTTGGATTGATTCTTTCTCCTCTTTACAAAAAATACATCTTGATGGACCTTAGGTTGCTCTTTTTTCAGATTCTCTATCATAAGAACTAATTTCCAACATAATTTGTTGATCTTGGGTAGGCTATCTTTATACCAAATATTTCTCCATATTTTATCCAAAAGCAAATGGGGAATTTTTATGATTACAATTTCATATCCTTCTTTCACCGTATAACCCCCCACCACCCCCCTCCTATTCAAATTTTGTGGTCTTGTTTATCAGTCACTAGTGGCACAAATCCTTTAAGGGATTTGGTTAACGCCTTTCATTGTGTAGAAAGATGATTCAAGAGATACAACAACCCTAGTGAAAATTCTATGTAAAAATATATAAGACCACGGTTGATGGGACATGTATTCCAAGCTAAATGTTGGGCAACATATCCTAGTGTGGGTGTTCATTTAGTTGTTTATGGCTAAGGAAATTGGCAAAGGCAATGGCTAAGGCTTTGGAAAGGAAAAATGGAATTTTTGGCAAATTTGTTTATGAAAATAATGGAAATTGGGAGAAAATGAAGGTGAAAGGTCACATGTTGCATGTGAAGAGGAAAATGAAGGAAAATAATGGAAAATAAAGAAAATAAAGGCTTCATTGATAAAAAGGCTTCTGAGGATCAGTTGGAAAGCTTGGTCAGTGTAACCTTTTGTCAATTGAGTTTTGGAGCTCTCTCATTATTCTCTCCCTCACTCTCACTCTTGGACACTTAGAGTTTCTTGGAGCACTTTGGCATTGGAGTAAGAAAAGCAAAGAATGCAAGAGAAAGAAAATATCAAGCAAGGAAGGGTAGGATCAAGCACCTACAATAGGATTCATTGTAGGCATCAACTTGCATGTGTATTTTCATTGCTAGATTTGGCATGCATGGGATTGCATGTGTTTCTTTTCTACCATGGCATGGTTTTTGCTAGGTTTGACAGTATTTTCAGCCTAGCCTTGCCATTTCCTGATAGATTTGATGAGATGGGTTCTCTCATACGGTTTTTGTGGGATGTCTAGATTGGATTCAAAGTTGAGTGGGGTGGATATATGAATTGACAAACACATGGTCTGAGTGGTCCCTGATTAAGACTGTGGATCACAAAGCCATTAGCCTAGTAACCCCTGAATCGGACAGTGGGTTGCGGTAAAGCCAGATTATGTGCCTTGATGGGCCTAGGAATCCTTGTCGGTGAATGGTAGGATATATGGTAAATGGCAGGATATACTGTAAATCCAAGAGGTGGATTTTCTCTCTGTTGGGCCTAGTGATCTCACGATGGGATGCACGGTAAATCCTAGATAGTATGTCTTGGTTTAGGGCTTAGTGATCCCTGGATCAGACTGTGGATGCACGGTAAAGCCCGAGAGACTAGGAGGCACTCAAATTCCTCACAGTGTAGGTGGAGAACTCTGGTGGCATCCATGTTGACTGGTGTTTTTGGCGTGTTCTATTAGTCCCACATTCATGCTTGGAATATGGCACAGGGCTAATTGGTTGAAGAGAGACTTGTGTCGGCTAATCTATGGTTGAGTGGAACATGGTAATCCCATCTCCGGTTAGTTCATTGCATTCATTAATGAGAAATTTGTTCCCTTGATTTTCATGTGTAAATGTACAAATGTATATATGGATTTTGATGGTTGATATGTTTATGGTATTTATGTTCCTATTATGCTAGTTATATGTACATTTTATGACAACATCTATGTATGGCTCTCAGCATTTTTTTACTTGTATATGAATGGATAATGTGTCTATGACCTAATAGAGGATAATGCAACAATTGACATGATGGAAAAATGGTTCATAGCGATTCTCAGATAAGTATGAGACCATACACTTAATTATGTTGTTTACACCTACATGTTACATGTTGATGATGTGTTTGATGAAATCCCTATCATGGCTAGTAGGGGTCTGGTTATGGTCTTGTTCAGTTTATTTCTTTTGCATAATTATTTTCCTATATTTTTTACTAATTTTATACTATCACTCCATTATGGGCATTGGCCTCACCTCTAGGCCTAAAAAAGTGGCTTAAATCCTGGGGTCATGTTGAGGCCTCGAAAATCGCTGCCACAACAAAGGGGATACCACCCGGTCCGGACCTTAATGCAGCTCCTTTTCCGTTTGGAATAGTGGTTCCGACTGGGGATAACGGGACCAGTTTCCCAAGAAGTATAAGTGAATGGGATGGATGAATGACTTATGAGATAAGATGGTAATGAGCGGACAGCTAAACTATAAACAAAATGTAATAACTATAATCGGATCCCGGGACTTATTACTAGGCAAAGCGTAGCGTTTGATGATATGTGCTTTAAGGCAGGCATATAAATGACTCTAACACTTTAAGCATAGACGTTTGAACCATTTAAACATTACTCTGCATAATTAGTTATGCAGAGCGATTAGAGCGAATTACTACGCTTAATCATTCATATCATTGATACATGCATGAGTGAAAGAGATAACAAATCAACACAAACATTCAATAGTGAAGTGAAATGACGATTCGTTGTTATATCGCATACATGCATTCAACAATAGCAAAGATAATAACACAGCAATTCATATAATCAGAAAGAACACAGATACAGATAATAGTGCCATGTAAGCTGATCGATCAATCCAGTACATCAATCACTATGTCGCAGTCCTTCCTTCCAATCGGAAAGCATTCCAAACAACAGACAGTCGTGCGCAATTGTATAAAACAGCCTTCTGATCAAAATTCAGAACCATTGGTCGAGTTTCACAAAAAGAATATAGACTGAAGCACAATAGTGCAAACTTCAGCCTTTAAGTCTTATTACAAAATTTTACGACCCTTTCCAAAACAATGAAAGGGTCTATAAATACTATACTAATCTAAATATCTAAACAACTGAAAAGCTATTAAATTGGCATCAATAAATATTTGTTCCATCTTTTTTGGCAATCTGGCAGTTGGCGGCAATGCTTCATTCGACGGGTTCTTTGCCTTTACTCCTTAGCTGACATATCGCCAGCATTGGCTCTACTTCTGGTGGAGTGTTGAGACGCGAAGTTAGCTGAGCATCATATGTAGCATCTTGAATGTTGAGGATCAGGTATCCGAGGGCATCTGTTAAACACTTGAGAGCAGACCTTTGAGTATGTGGCTTGATTAGAAAGAGCCAATATGCATCAGAGGTTAAAGTATTTACTCCGGTAATTAATTTCCTCTGTTCCTCCAAGTCAGGATAACTTGCTTCTTCAAGCATACCTGCTGTTTTTATGCTTCCAGGTGTGCACTTGGAGATCATGTTCGCCAAATAAAGTGTATCATTGACTAGGTTGATCATATTGCTGGCAATTATTTTACACCTGGAAGCTGCCCTTTCTGCCTTCATTACCTGAGTATTCCATTCAGTGAAGAGTATGTCCTTATACGTTTCATAGATTCGGGACAAATTCGCCGCTTTCCCTTCTGGAGTGTCTTGCCACTCAACGTATTCGGATATGGCTTCTTCGGCCTGATCTAGCTCATTCCTGGCCTTCTCTATTTGCTCACACACTGTTGTAGATATTTCGCATAATTGCTCAGCCTTAGCAAGTTTTTGACATAAAAGTCTGATCTGAGACAGTAATGCGCCATTTATTTGAGTTGCCTCTGCTCTGAAGACTTTCACATTCTGTGTGCTCTTGATACCTTCGAGCTGTGTTGATAGTTGAGCTATTCGCTCATCTTTTGATTTCATCATCAGCTCATTTGATGCTTCCAACTGTGACAATGCCTCCGACAATTCTTTTGCCTTCTGAGTTTCACTTTGGTCTATCCTTTGTCTTTCAATTTGCAGTTGCTGGGTTAACAAATTGTTCTCTTGCTGTTGAGCCAGCAACTGCTCTTCCACCTGTGCTGCTTTGTTTTTCGCCTCAATTACCTCCGCCTGTAATGCATATATTTTATGGTCCTTGGTCTTCAACAGAAGACTTACCTCCGATGCTTTGTCGATGGTTGCTGCAGAATAAGCTCCCGCGAATTGCGACAGCTTTGTTAGATCATCGGAGGGATCCAAATCCTCCTTCCAGACCATATTGCCCGTGACTGTTTGCTCAGGAAAGATAGAAGGTTGATCAAGCCTTCGTCTTTTCTTAGAGCGCTTGATAACGGCTCTATGCTTTGGGCTATAGAAAATATCCAGGGGAGGAATTTCTTCCACCTGGAGAACAATTTGATCGGAAGGGTCCTTATTGATCACCTCGACATCCTGTGAAATGGGTGGGCCGCTGGTTCCTCCTAGAACCTGAGAAGAAGTGATATCGGGCGCATTGCTTGTTTTAGAGGAGCCTATGTCTTTGGAGCCTTCCTTACCACTTATAATGGAATCGAATTGATTCCATTGTTTAATCAATTCAGGATCAATGGAAGATTGCTTATGGGCTTTGCTCCGTTCTTTCTCTTGTTCTAACTTCTGCTGTTCTTCAAGTGATTTTCGCTGCTGCTCCTCTTGCGTTTTCCGCTGCTGCTCCTCCAATTCCTTTTTCTGCCTATCTGCTAGTTCTTTCTTTAATCTTTCTTCTTCCTTCTTCTTCCTCTGCTCTTCTTCCCTCTGTGCCTTTTGCTGCCTTTCAATCTGTTCCTTTTTCTGCCTCTCTGCTTGCTCTTTTTTCTGCTTCTCAGCCTGCAGCTTTTTCTGTCCTTCCTCCTGTTGTTTATCCTGTTCTTTAGTTGTAACAGGAGGTGAATGTATCTGTTGCCGACCAGGCTCGCTTGAGGAAGACGCTGGGGTTGTGGATAATAACTCTAGGGGCAGAGTTTGCAACCTCTGCTCCCTAAGTTTATTAAACTCAGTCAACGCCTCATCGTTGTATTTCATTATGGCAAGCTGTTTGACTTGGCTTATTGTCTCGGTACCTACGAACAAGTCATCAAACATATCCTCTTGATGATCAACTTTTGTTAATTTTGCTTGTTCTAGGGCAATGTAGGCAGTTTTCTTTGGATCATAGAGTCTGCTTGGGAGAGTGGCCAGGGATAAAGCTTGGATTTTTGCTGCTTCTTTTTCTGCGTGCTTGTAATTAAGCAGAGTAAAAACCCCAATTCTTAAAGGAAAAGAGGGCCAACCTTTCTTCTTCTCTTCTTTGAGAGTTTGTGTGACACTGTCGGCCATAATCTGGTAGCAGATTTCCCGGGCTAACAGCTTGTCTGGGATATACAAAGGGAGGACATGTGGCCTAGCCTTACTCCCAAAAACTCTGATATAGGAGAAATACTCTTCCCCAAACCAACTCGCTACGGCAGGTAAGTCAAAGGAGGCTTCATAAGAAATTCTGGAAATGGGTCTGTCAAAAATAGAATAGTAAATGGGCGCCATGAAACCATTACAAATTTGGTACAGGTGGTCCTTGTAAGAGGACTTCCACAATTTCTGATGGTATAAATGAATGGGTGTTGGATCCTGGGTGGTCCATCTCCAACCGAGGACAGGAAACTCAGAATTAAGACACAGGGTATCCATAATGTAAGCAGAATAATAGAATGGAGGGATTTTCCTTTCGGAGACTATAGTTTTGTTTCTGAATTCACGAATAGCTATGACCAATTTATCAGAAAGAATAGTGGCCCAGTCCATGATTATAGAATTGATAGCCGCTTCCATTAGGGGAACCATGTCAATATTGATATTAACAGAGTCATGTAATCCCCACAATCTACACATCATAATCCCCGCATAGCAATAGGGAGAAGCCAGAGAAACGTTGGAGTACTTACCCGAACTTTCATGCTTGTGCTTGGCTGGGTTCTGCCTCCAATCTCGGAGGGGTTCGGATGGTGATTCATTTTCTTTTGCGAATTTCTCCACGAAGGTTCTGTTGTAGACTAGCTCCGGTTCAGGCAGATGATACATTCGCCTCAGGTCATCAGGCTTGAACGACCCGAAAATCCTTCCGTCCCTTGTATGGAAAGTTCTATCAGTGATGGGGATTTCTTCGATTGCCCAGCGCACCACGTCTGTGTAAGGGAGAACCTGCTCTCTGGCCGTTATTCTGTGTAAAAAGGAGTCGGCCAAGTCTTTGAGCGTTGCATCAGACTTCCTTAATACATCTACACTGGCCGTTCTCACTGTCACTTTTGGTTGCTCGGCCTCCAACAGATTATATGTGCCTTGCCATGTGGTCCTATGAAGACCAGAGCACGTAGTGTCCGAGATTAAGCCTTTCTTTGAAATTGGAGCAGCTTGACCTGCAACGGATGTTGTAGTAGTACCAGAACTCCTCTTATTTTTCTTCCCCATCATGTTCAGGCTTTCTTCAACAAACGAACTCTACACAAGTGCGAGAGAAATCGTAACACGAGGAATAATGAAGACAAAGCATAATTGGAAAGGTATATATCACTTGAAGCGTGGCGCTATTAATCTTCAAAAAATGGCTGCGGATCCAATCACTGGTAAGGGATTGTATATGCATTAATGGTGATTTTAAGGCTTGCTACCCATTAAATGACCATTTACGCTGTTATTCAGTTGAAAGACCACCCAACGCGTGCAACAGATATGATATGCCTTAGACGCAAGTATTCGTTAATCAAAGGGGCAAGGTTATTAAATACGCATGCATTACCTTATCCCTGCATTTAACGGCATTTTGAAATCTGCGCCTTATCAACCGGATTTAAATATAACTTTAAAGCTTAGAACCAACACTTTTTGAAAATGCCGATTACCGATGAACAATGTCGCATCGCATGGGAGGAGAGTGTTACATTATCGTTTGAAAGTAGCCCTGGCGAACGCCGATTGCAATATCGCATTGGACTAGCATATGAACCCATTGCCAGATGCAATTTAAGTGATTTGCCGAACTCCGATAGCGAATTCGCATCGCATCGGGGAGAGAGGTGGGCGCCTTATAAAAATGCATGGGATACCACCGACGGCCGATAGCGATATCGCATCGGGTCGGGGTTTATAACTTGACACGTTTTCTCATAAGAGGCAGTGCCGATAGCCGATCGCCGATATAGCGTCGCATCGGGGTGTGAGATATGTGCTTTTTTTGTGTATGCAAATAAAACGCCAACTCCCGATAGCGATATCGCATCGGCAAAGGCCAAAGTGCCGTTTAAGTGCGCCTCTCTTGTCATTGCGATATGCGATCTTGCGATTGCTTTATCGCAATAACAAAAGATTGTTTTATTTTGGAAACATTGTTATTCGAAAAAGGCTTCATTTTACATACTTATTTGATTATCATGGCTTTTTCGAACAAATTCATTAATACCAATTAATTTCTAAAAGGGACCCATTTCATACGTTGATTATTTGTAAATACAGATGATATGAAATGGGGGGTTGTTGTAGGACACAACAATTGGCGATTCGTTGGTAGAACCAGTTATCTCTGAAATTAACATAAACATTCAAGTCTTTTATCAATAGAAACTCAATCAGAAGGAGAAATTTCTAATATAACTAGATATTCATGTGTTCTGACAAAAGTGAATTCTATTTTGTTAACTTCGTCCCATTAAGTTTAAAGAAACCAAATACATAAAAAGTTTCTAAAATAAGTCTTTATTGGTTCATAATGATGAAAATAGAAAACTTTCCCATATCAGCTTTTATAATTAACTCCTTTGTCATAGGTAGAGCCTCTGTTGCCAGCAAACATTTATAGTCTCGACAGGGATACCTTTTAACCATAGTATTATCCACTTTTCCATTCACATAAGAGTGTGATTAACAGAATGAATCCATAAAAATGTTTTCATATTTCACTTCTTCATCTGTTTTTCTTTGTAATAAATAAGATAAAAAGCCACTGTCCTGGTTTGGTAGCCAGCTTATGACAATGCCATTCACTGGTAATAAGTTAACTGATCAAGCCGGCTCGTGATGAGACCCCTTGTCTTGAAACTTCAAGCCATTACCCTGCTTTGGTAGGCAGTATTGGTAATGTCAGTTAAGCTATTTCCCTATGAACATGGTAAGCAGGCTTATGATAAGACCTCTTATCTTTAATCTTTTATATTTTAGAATTACACTCTGAATAATCACATCCTTTAGTGAATGGGGTGAACAATTTTCTCCTTAAGAGCCGATGGATGACAAGTGAAGAGTTGAAGATACTGAAAAATGGTTTAGCCTCTATTTCTTTTAACAGATAACCTTTGGAGACTATTTTGGAAACAGAAAATGATTCAGAACTTTTACCTCTTGAGAGGAGTCTTCAAAATTTAGATTAAAATTTCAGAACACAAGGATATCTAATTCCCTAGAAACTATTTCTTTTGAGTGAGGATTCTATTATCTAGAAACAAGTATTTATATTATTTCTGTGAGACAGCTTTCTCAAACACAACAAAAGGTCAATGTAGGTACTCTACAGTTTTATTTCCTCCTAATCCTACAAACTACGCAAATCTAAAAAAGGAGAAGGGGTTACCTTCTCAGTTAAAGAATTTCTTCAGGACCAGGCCATTGACGGGGAGAGAATCTCTCAACCCTGATAAGCTTTGCAATATAAAAGTTGAATGGCCTATCTTTTCACAGATCTGAAATGGTCCAAGCCACATTTTCTGAAATTTGGTATGCTTGCCTTTATCCTCATGGGCCTTGTCCCATTTGAGAACTAAGTCACCAACTTGAAGTTGTTTGGAAGAGGATGATGCTGAGTCAAAAGATGCTTTAATGATTTGTTGATGCTTGGCATGAGTGATTCTGGCCTTTTCCCTTTCTTCTTCTAATTTGGGAATTTGGTCATGTCTAAGTTGGATAGAAGAAGACGGAGTCGCTTGAATAAACTGCACTAGGGCTAAAGATGGAAGAACAAGATTTGTAGGCAACACGGCTTCTTTTCCATATACCAGATTGAAAGGAGAGGTCCCTATTGAAGCCTTTTGTGTTATTCTATCAGCCCATAATGCAAAGACCAAAGATTTATGCCAGTTTCTATGATTCTGTTCAACAGTTCGCTTAATGATTTTGATGAGGTTTTTATTAGTAGATTCGGCTAAACCGTTTCCCTGGGGATAGTAATTGGAAGAATATTTCAGTTTAAACCCCCTTTTAATAGCAAAATCATATATAGCGTTTCCTGAGAAATAAGAAGCATTATCGAAAACAAGAGCGTTTGGAACACCGAACCTGGTAATGATGAATTGGTCGATGAACTCGATGATTGCCTCTGCATTCGCTGCCTTCAAAGGAATAGCCTCTACCCATTTAGTAAAATAATCAGTAGCGGTAAGGATATACCTATGTTGTTTGGAAGATGGTGGAGTAATTTCCCCGATGATATCTAATCCCCATTGTTCGAATGGCTGTTCGATGTTGACAGGTTGCAGAGGGAAAGCGGGTTTTCGTTGTCTTCCACCAGATGTTTGGCAATTAAGGCATTTTCTTACGTGCTCATGGCAATCTCTAAATAGAGTAGGCCAATAATATCCAGCATGAATAATCTTATGAGCTGTTGTGTCGGCTCCAAAATGTCCTCCAGCTGGTCCATCATGTAGCTCCTGCAGAACCTTTAGTGCTTCAGTTTTCTCAAGACATCTTAGCAGGATAGAATCATAATTTTGTTTAAACAACACATCATCAATGAGAGTGAAGTTCTTAGCTTTCAACCTAATGGCCCTTTTATTTTTGTAAGATAAATTTGGAGGAGCGTAACCGTTCTTCAAATAAAATATTAAATCAGCATATTGAGATTCAGAATCAGTGACACTTATCTGATTGATGGATTTAATCTGATCTTCATCGCTTGATTCGTGAATGTTTGATGCTCCTGCCAATATCCTGCAAAAACCTTGGCCCCTAACAATCTTTGCTGGCTTTATTTCTAAGTCATACTCTTGAAGCGTTGTAACCCAATTGGCTCTTTTTTCACCCAATTCTTTCTGAATTAATAGTTGTCTTACCGCTGGGAAAGGAACTATAACTTTCGTATGGGTTTTCAAAAGGAAGGGTCTATAATGTTTGACTGCTTTGAACACAGCAAAAGCTTGTTTCTCCACATCTGAATAATTTAATTCGGCACCTTGAAGATTTGAACTGAAAAATGATATGGGTGCTTCTAGGTTGTTATCATTCAGTTGTGTGAGTACTGCAGCATATGAAGTGTTGGATGCGATAGTATATAGTGTAAAATGATTAGAAAAAATCGGGGTATTCAAAGCTGGGGCATTGATTATTGACTGTTTGATAACATCAAAAGCTTGCTTTTCTTCTGATCCCCATTTGAAGACTGAATTCTTCTTGATCATTGTCTGAAGAGCTAATACAATCTGTGAAAAATCTGGAACAAATCGTTTGACAAAATTAATCTGACCTAAAAATGACTGCATTGATTTCTTGTTATGTGGGAAAGGGATTTCAGAAATTTCATTAATTCGATCAGGATCAATATAAATACCATCTTTGGATACTATAAACCCTAAGAGTTTTCCTTGATCTAGAGCAAAGAAGGACTTTTTTGGGTTTAGAGAAATACCATATCTTTTGCATCTTTGAAAGATCTGATTTAAGTCGTGCAAATGATTATCTCTCTTTTTAGAATACACAGTAATATCGTCTAGGTAGACGACTACTGATCGGTTAATTAACCCTCTGAAGGCCATGTCCATAGCTCTCTGAAATGTCTCTCCGGCGTTTATAAGACCAAAAGGCATTTTCTGATATGCATAGGTTCCCCATTTTGTCCTGAATGTAGTTTTGAGCTGGTCATCGGGATGTACCAGAACTTGATTGTACCCTGAAAAACCATCTAGAAAAGACATCAATTCAGAACCTGCCACCGATTGGAGAATTTGCTCCATAGTGGGCAATGGGAAGTTGTCTTTTAAGCTCGCTTTGTTTAAATTCCTGAAATCAATACAAATTCGAATGTCGCCATTTTTCTTCCTGACTGGCACCATGTTAGAGACCCAGTTTGAATGTCGGACTGGAAAAATAATTTTGGCTTTTAAAAGCTTATTAAGCTCCGACTTAATCTGGCTCTCCAAATTTGGGTGTATTTTTCTTAATTTTTGCTGAATTGGTTTTTTATCAGGAAGCATAGGAATGGTATGCTGGATAATAGATGTATCGTATGTCTTTAAGTCATCATATTTCCAAGCAAAAACCTGTTTGTTCTTTCTCAACAATTTAATAAATGCTTCCTTTTCGTTCTGAGATAGTCCTGTTCCTAAATTGATGTTTTGAGGAGATTCGTTGGTTCCTAGATTTATCAATTCAAACCTAAGGGTAGAACTTTGAAGCTTTGTGTTAATTACAGGTTTGAACCTGTCTTTAATATCATAAAGGTCTTCTAATTTTACCACTGGTTTGGGGATCGAATTTTCTTTGGGCACTCCTTTCATCTGGGAATCATGATCATCTTCCTCAATAACTTGCTTATCATAAGAATTCTCAGAAGTTAAAAACTGCAAAATATCATCGTCATGATTAAATACTCTCCAATTAGTGACATTGTCGGGAATTGAAGGTCTGAAAAGTAATTCTACGGAAAATCTATCAAGGCTGTAGTCTTCAGAAGGTAGAAGCTTTGAAGCTACATTGGCTAGCAAATCTGCGGCTGCATTTTGAGATCGAGGTATAGAAGAAATGTTGAATGCAAGAAAGTGTGAGGTAAGTTCTTGAACGAGCGATTGGTAATGTTTAAGGTGAGTCGAAAGGCAATGAATTGCATTTCTAACCTGTTTGACAATGATTTCCGAATCGCCGAAAACCTTTAGATATCGTACCTCCAGACCGATTGCTTTATATAATCCTTGGATTAAAGCCTCATATTCGGCTGTATTATTAGTGCACTCAAACTCTAACCTACAAGACAACATTGTCTTTTCTCCTTGCGGACTAACCAATATAAATCCAGCTCCTGAACCTTCAGGGGACTTAGAGCCATCAAAATACAGAGACCAAAATAAAGGAATATTAACAAAAGTATCTACATTTTTCTCAGCATCATTATAACATCTGGACCTATCAGTTTGTGAAAAATTTTCTATTTGAGATGTAAAATGATTAACTGAAAAAGGAGATGGTTGGGCAACAAAGTTGCCAAAGAATGATTCTGCCGAATAATTCCCCAAAATGTTATTGTTGAATGCGACAGGCTGGTTTTCTTGCTCGAATTCAGTAACTGTGTGGGTCATATGTTTCTCACGATCGATCCTTATCTGATTTGGCTTTCCCTTGTAGGGAAGCCACATGTGTGACCAATCTGTAGAGATATACCCATGTAGTTTTTCGGACCAATCTCTGCTTAAAATCAAACCATAAAATTCAGGTATGTCTGCGATTAAAATGTCAATTCTCTGGACAATTCTGGGGTCGGCTGACAACCTGATGGTCACAGAATTAATTTCTCCCACCACCTGCACTTTAGTTCTATCCAACTGTACAATATGAATTGCAGATTTCTGGGGTTCAATGTTCAGCTTAGAACAAACTGAAGCTGGCATTATATTAGATGAGGCCCCTGAATCTATTAAACAGTTGTGTAGGTTTCTATTATAAATCTCATAAGTAAGCAGGAAGGGTGGAGTGTGAGAATTTGATTTATCTCCGATCAAGACTGAATCGGTAATTTCAACCATGCCTGCAGGAGGCTGGCCTGAATCGTTGGCAGCTCTTGCACTGGGAAGGGGAATAGAGGGAACAACATTTAACTCTTTAAGAAGTAGCTTTTGCTGATGCTTCAGTTTACTGAGTTCAAACATGGTTATATTTGCCTTGGTTTTCTTCATATCATCAACAATGTTATATTCCATGGAATCAGATACTACTAGAGTCTTGGATGTTGAAGGAGAACTAGAAGTTGAAGGCTGATTTGAAGGAACTACCACAGGTGACTTCTTTAGGGGAACTTTTTCTTTTGCTGTAGTAGCGCCTGCGCTCCTTTTCTTTGAAGCTGCCTGGTGGAGTTCAGAAGCAATTTTACTTCTAGTAGTAACCGGGAAGGCTTCTTCTTCATTCTCAGTATCAGAGTTTGGGAGTATAAAATCCCACATTCCGTGACATTCAGCCACTTCTTCATCATCATCGGTCTGTGGAGGTGTTTCCTCTTCCTCTTCTTCTTGGTCTGAATCGGCGTTAGATATAACATTAGGTGGCTTTGATTCGGATTTCTTAAAAGTCCTAAATGGTCTTTTGCTTGAAGTTTCGGCCACTTGCTTTTTAATCTCAACCATTTCATTAGACAATGTTTTAAGGACCTTCTGTAAACCTTCCATGTCATATGGGTCCTTGGGGTTTTCTTCTTGGAATCTTCTTTAAACGAGACTTTTTTAGCTTTTCTATCTTCTAGAGCAGCTTTCTTTTCAAGAGCATTGATGCACTTTTCAACTGCAAGTGCTTCTTTCATATTTTCAGCTAGGGTAGGTTTGCCAGCCCTGTCGACAAAGATAGCTATGTTGGCGGGTAGGGCAGTGATGTACCATTCGCTTCGGATTTGCTCACTTGGTTTAGAAGCGGTAGGGATTTTATTCAGTAGTTTATTAAATCTGGCATTAAATTCTTTTATTGGTTCCCTGTGCTCTATTCTCAAATTGGAGAGGTCATTTATTAAAGTTGCTAGGGACCGGTCGTCTCCATACTTGGTGAGAAACTGCTCTTGGCATGTAACCCAACTGGTAATCGAACCAGAGGGTAAGGAAAAATACCAGGATCCTGCTGATCCTTGTAAAGTATAAGGGAACAGTCTTACTACGACATCTTGCTCTGTCACTCCTTTTAGATTAACTGCTAACATGAAGTTGTTGATGTGTTCTTCGGCTTGGGCTCCATTATCTGGATTAAATTTAGGCAGCCATTTTTCGGGAGCATCTGGTAGATCATGTAATGGTCCAGGCATGTTGACAGCACCCGGTCTAGTCCATGGATCTGCCATTATGCTAGCGACAGTGGTTGTCACTACTGTCGGGGTTCCAGATGTTTGGTGAGGTATTGAAGAGTGAATAGGTTGGGATATTAAGGCTCCTATTCCCTGATGAACAACAACTTGTAATGGAGGGGTGGGTGGTTGACTTTGCAGATGAGGAGATGAAATGGATGATATGGAAGAAAAATCCCACTGTCAGATCCTTCAGTGTTTTTCTTTGGCTTTTTCCTTTTGGGTAAAGGAAACTCAGTAGGTTCAATACCAAGTTTTTCGCTCTGAAGTCTGGTAAGAGGATGAGTGAGGTTGAACTGCGAAGTCGCACTGCTTTCTGATATCTCAGATTTCTGTGGTGAGATCGAGAAGCTCTGAAGTTTATGGATTAGAGACTGAACTTCAGGAGATTCAAGACTTAGTTGTTCTGGGATATGATGGGATTGAGCAGTGGTGATAGATTCCTCTTCTTCTTGGTTATGGGCTGGAGAACCAGCATGCAATTGAGAAGAACGAGGAGATTTGGAGGGAGAATTACTCTTAGAATGACTTGCCGATTTGGGTCGGCTTGCCATTCACAGTTGGCCCTCCTTCTAGCGCCAATTTTGTTGAGGCCTCGAAAATCGCTGCCACAACAAAGGGGATACCACCCGGTCCGGACCTTAATGCAGCTCCTTTTCCGTTTGGAATAGTGGTTCCGACTGGGGATAATGGGACCAGTTTCCCAAGAAGTATAAGTGAATGGGATGGATGAATGACTTATGAGATAAGATGGTAATGAGCGGACAGCTAAACTATAAACAAAATGTAATAACTATAATCGGATCCCGGGACTTATTACTAGGCAAAGCGTAGCGTTTGATGATCTGTGCTTTAAGGCAGGCATATAAATGACTCTAACACTTTAAGCATAGACGTTTGAACCATTTAAACATTGCTCTGCATAATTAGTTATGCAGAGCGATTAGAGCGAATTACTACGCTTAATCATTCATATCATTGATACATGCATGAGTGAAAGAGATAACAAATCAACACAAACATTCAATAGTGAAGTGAAATGACGATTCGCTGTTATATCGCATACATGCATTCAACAATAGAAAAGATAATAACACAGCAATTCATATAATAAGAAAGAACACAGATACAGATAATAGTACCATGTAAGCTGATCGATCAATCCAGTACATCAATCACTATGTCGCAGTCCTTCCTTCCAATCGGAAAGCATTCCAAACAACAGACAGTCGTGCGCAATTGTATAAAACAGCCTTCTGATCAAAATTCAGAACCATTGGTCGAGTTTCACAAAAAGAATATAGACTGAAGCACAATAGTGCAAACTTCAACCTTTAAGTCTTATTACAAAATTTTACGACCCTTTCCAAAACAATGAAAGGGTCTATAAATACTATACTAATCTAAATATCTAAACAACTGAAAAGCTATTAAATTGGCATCAATAAATATTTGTTCCATCTTTTTTGGCAATCTGGCAGTTGGCGGCAATGCTTCATTCGACGGGTTCTTTGCCTTTACTCCTTAGCTGACATATCGCCAGCATTGGCTCTACTTCTGGTGGAGTGTTGAGACGCGAAGTTAGCTGAGCATCATATGTAGCATCTTGAATGTTGAGGATCAGGTATCCGAGGGCATCTGTTAAACACTTGAGAGCAGACCTTTGAGTATGTGGCTTGATTAGAAAGAGCCAGTATGCATCAGAGGTTAAAGTATTTACTCCGGTAATTAATTTCCTCTGTTCCTCCAAGTCAGGATAACTTGCTTCTTCAAGCATACCTGCTGTTGTTATGCTTCCAGGTGTGCACTTGGAGATCATGTTCGCCAAATAAAGTGTATCATTGACTAGGTTGATCATATTGCTGGCAATTATTTTACACCTGGAAGCCGCCCTTTCTGCCTTCATTACCTGAGTATTCCATTCAGTGAAGAGTATGTCCTTATACGTTTCATAGATTCGGGACAAATTCGCCGCTTTCCCTTCTGGAGTGTCTTGCCACTCAACGTATTCGGATATGGCTTCTTTGGCCTGATCTAGCTCATTCCTGGCCTTCTCTATTTGCTCACACACTGTTGTAGATATTTCGCATAATTGCTCAGCCTTAGCAAGTTTTTGACATAAAAGTCTGATCTGAGACAGTAATGCGCCATTTATTTGAGTTGCCTCTGCTCTGAAGACTTTCATATTCTGTGTGCTCTTGATACCTTCGAGCTGTGTTGATAGTTGAGCTATTCGCTCATCTTTTGATTTCATCATCAGCTCATTTGATGCTTCCAACTGTGACAATGCCTCCGACAATTCTTTTGCCTTCTGAGTTTCACTTTGGTCTATCCTTTGTCTTTCAATTTGCAGTTGCTGGGTTAACAAATTGTTCTCTTGCCGTTGAGCCAGCAACTGCTCTTCCACCTGTGCTGCTTTGTTTTTCGCCTCAATTACCTCCGCCTGTAATGCATATATTTCATGGTCCTTGGTCTTCAACAGAAGACTTACCTCCGATGCTTTGTCGATGGTTGCTGCAGAATAAGCTCCCGCGAATTGCGACAGCTTTGTTAGATCATCGGAGGGATCCAAATCCTCCTTCCAGACCATATTGCCCGTGACTGTTTGCTCAGGAAAGATAGAAGGTTGATCAAGCCTTCGTCTTTTCTTAGAGTGCTTGATAACGGCTCTATGCTTTGGGCTATAGAAAATATCCAGGGGAGGAATTTCTTCCACCTGGAGAACAATTTGATCGGAAGGGTCCTTATTGATCACCTCGACATCCTGTGAAATGGGTGGGCCGCTGGTTCATCCTAGAACCTGAGAAGAAGTGATATCGGGCGCATTGCTTGTTTTAGAGGAGCCTGTGTCTTTGGAGCCTTCCTTACCACTTATAATGGAATCAAATTGATTCCATTGTTTAATCAATTCAGGATCAATGGAAGATTGCTTATGGGCTTTGCTCCGTTCTTTCTCTTGTTCTAACTTCTGTTGTTCTTCAAGTGATTTTCACTGCTGCTCCTCTTGCGTTTTCCGCTGCTGCTCCTCCAATTCATTTTTCTGCCTATCTGCTAGTTCTTTCTTTAATCTTTCTTCTTCCTTCTTCTTCCTCTGCTCTTCTTCCCTCTGTGCCTTTTGCTGCCTTTCAATCTGTTCCTTTTTCTGCCTCTCTGCTTGCTCTTTTTTCTGCTTCTCAGCCTGCAGCTTTTTCTGTCCTTCCTCCTGTTGTTTATCCTGTTCTTTAGTTGTAACAGGAGGTGAATGTATCTGTTGCCGACCAGGCTCGCTTGAGGAAGACGCTGGGGTTGTGGATAATAACTCTAGGGGCAGAGTTTGCAACCTCTGCTCCCTAAGTTTATTAAACTCAGTCAACGCCTCATCATTGTATTTCATTATGGCAAGCTGTTTGGCTTGGCTTATTGTCTCGGCACCTACGAACAAGTCATCAAACATATCCTCTTGATGATCAACTTTTGTTAATTTTGCTTGTTCTAGGGCAATGTAGGCAGTTTTCTTTGGATCATAGAGTCTGCTTGGGAGAGTGGCCAGGGATAAAGCTTGGATTTTTGTTGCTTCTTTTTCTGCGTGCTTGTAATTAAGCAGAGTAAAAACCCCAATTCTTAAAGGAAAAGAGGGCCAACCTTTCTTCTTCTCTTCTTTGAGAGTTTGTGTGACACTCTCGGCCATAATCTGGTAGCAGATTTCCCGGGCTAACAGCTTGTCTGGGATATATAAAGGGAGGACATGTGGCCTAGCCTTACTCCCAAAAACTCTGATATAGGAGAAATACTCTTCCCCAAACCAACTCGCTACGGCAGGTAAGTCAAAGGAGGCTTCATAAGAAATTCTGGAAATGGGTCTGTCAAAAATAGAATAGTAAATGGGCGCCATGAAACCATTACAAATTTGGTACAGGTGGTCCTTGTAAGAGGACTTCCACAATTTCTGATGGTATAAATGAATGGGTGTTGGATCCTGGGTGGTCCATCTCCAACCGAGGACAGGAAACTCAGAATTAAGACACAGGGTATCCATAATGTAAGCAGAATAATAGAATGGAGGGATTTTCCTTTCGGAGACTATAGTTTTGTTTCTGAATTCACGAACAGCTACGACCAATTTATCAGAAAGAATAGTGGCCCAGTCCATGATTATAGAATTGATAGCCGCTTCCATTAGGGGAACCATGTCAATATTGATATTAACAGAGTCATGTAATCCCCACAATCTACACATCATAATCCCCGCATAGCAATAGGGAGAAGCCAGAGAAACGTTGGAGTACTTACCCGAACTTTCATGCTTGTGCTTGGCTGGGTTCTGCCTCCAATCTCGGAGGGGTTCGGATGGTGATTCATTTTCTTTTGCGAATTTCTCCACAAAGGTTCTGTTGTAGACTAGCTCCGGTTCAGGCAGATGATACATTCGCCTCAGGTCATCAGGCTTGAACGACCCGAAAATCCTTCCGTCCCTTGTATGGAAAGTTCTATCAGTGATGGGGATTTCTTCGATTGCCCAGCACACCACGTCTGTGTAAGGGAGAACCTGCTCTCTGGCCGCTATTCTGTGTAAAAAGGAGTCGGCCAAGTCTTTGAGCGTTGCATCAGACTTCCTTAATACATCTACACTGGTCGTTCTCACTGTCACTTTTGGTTGCTCGGCCTCCAACAGATTATATGTGCCTTGCCATGTGGTCCTATGAAGACCAGAGCACGTAGTGTCCGAGATTAAGCCTTTCTTTGAAATTGGAGCAGCTTGACCTGCAACGGATGTTGTAGTAGTACCAGAACTCCTCTTATTTTTCTTCCCCATCATGTTCAGGCTTTCTTCAACAAACGAACTCTACACAAGTGCGAGAGAAATCGTAACACGAGGAATAATGAAGACAAAGCATAATTGGAAAGGTATATATCACTTGAAGCGTGGCGCTATTAATCTTCAAAAAATGGTTGCGGATCTAATCACTGGTAAGGGATTGTATATGCATTAATGGTGATTTTAAGGCTTGCTACCCATTAAATGACCATTTACGCTGTTATTCAGTTGAAAGACCACCCAACGCGTGCAACAGATATGATATGCCTTAGACGCAAGTATTCGTTAATCGAAGGGGCAAGGTTATTAAATACGCATGCATTACCTTATCCCTGCATTTAACGGCATTTTGAAATCTGCGCCTTATCAACCGGATTTAAATATAACTTTAAAGCTTAGAACAATCACTTTTTGAAAATGCCGATTACCGATGAACAATGTCGCATCGCATGGGAGGAGAGTGTTACATTATCGTTTGAAAGTAGCCCTGGCGAACGCCGATTGCGATATCGCATTGGACTAGCATATGAACCCATTGCCAGATGCAATTTAAGTGATTTGCCGAACTCCGATAGCGAATTCGCATCGCATCGGGGAGAGAGGTGGGCGCCTTATAAAAATGCATGGGATACCGCCGACGGCCGATAGCGATATCGCATCGGGTCGGGGTTTATAACTTGACGCGTTTTCTCATAAGAGGCAGTGCCGATAGCCGATCGCCGATATAGCGTCGCATCGGGGTGTGAGATATGTGCTCTTTTTGTGTATGCAAATAAAACGCCGACTGCCGATAGCGATATCGCATCGGCAAAGGCCAAAGTGCCGTTTAAGTGCGCCTCTCTTGTCATTGCGATATGCGATCTTGCGATTGCTTTATCGCAATAACAAAAGATTGTTTTATTTTGGAAACATTGTTATTCGAAAAAGGCTTCATTTTACATACTTATTTGATTATCATGGCTTTTTCGAACAAATTCATTAATACCAATTAATTTCTAAAAGGGACCCATTTCATACGTTGATTATTTGTAAATACAGATGATATGAAATGGGGGGTTGTTGTAGGACACAACAGGTCCCTGGCACAAAACTGCCAATTTTGGTCTCTGGTCGCTGGCAGGAAAGCCTGTGAGAGTGACTTTAGGTTTTTGGTCGCTCCCTTGCCCATAGCATGAGAGTGACTATGGCCTAAGAGATCCAGAATAGCAGTGGGACCTAGGGACAACCTTTCTGAGTGGTTGACATGTCTCCTAAGGGTTTTGTTGCTAATGTTGGATGATTATGTGTGATGTTCTATAGATTCCACTTCCTTAAGGTCACATAGGAGGTCGAATATAATCATAGTAGCCTCTCGTCTCATGTTTACCCCAGTTGGCATGGTTACTTGGGTGGATGTGGGAGGAGGCTGTTATAGAGTGGTATTGGAGCATGGTTCACCCCTCAGACTGGATGGACGGTGTGTGTTGGTCATTCATGCATGTCAATTGCATGTGTGTCTCTTACACTTGCATTCCATGTGCTTGTGGTATTGCATAATTTTGATCATGGTTGTAGTAAGGTTGTCATGAGGAACTTGATGTTGATTTTGTGGAATGTATCGTCATGAGTATATGACTGGTTACATATTTTCGCTTACATGTTATTATATGTTGCTTGATTACATCCTTGTATGGTAGGCTACATATTTGTATGTTTGATTACATGTAGCAGTCTTGTAGGTTGATTACAAGAATTAATTGCTTATGCTCGACTAAATGCATTTATGCGTATGTGTATTTGATTAGGCATTGCTTATGCATGTTTATGGTTGCATGTGTAAATTTGTACAATGGAGTAATGGATGTTTTCATGCATGAGGTCATGGTTTATGTGGTTGATATGGTGATGCATTGATGATTGGACTCTAGCTAGAAGGATATGTATATGGTTTGATACTCATGTGTTATATGTCTATATGCAATTGTTATGCATGTATGGTCCTGGTTATAGTTATGCATGAATAGTAGGTCAAACATGCATTGTGAAGTCATGGTATTTAATTTAGGTCAAAATTGTGCTATTGGTTGTTATGATGCTAATGTGTTGGCTAAGATAGTGTAGAAGATGCAGATCATTAAAGTGAAGTTGCAGCATTGGACCTCGAGGCAAGAACATGTCATCATACAAGTATTGTATGTTTGGCATGCAAGTATGTAAGTCAAGGACTGTTATATGCATTAGGTTTATATACATTAAGTTTATGTACATGTCTTTTGATGTTATGGTTACACTCATGATGGATGTTAGTGGATTAGTGTAGTCATATGCACATGTGTTGGATAGTCATAAATGATGGTAACATGTGGTTTTATGCATTGTTATTATTGTTTCATGTTAGATAACTTGATGATTAGGTTATATGTTGTTGATGAGCGCAATATATAGATTATTGTTGTTATATTCTATCAACTTGATGATTAGGGTTATTTCATTGAGATCTTGATGTTGTAATTTGGATTGGTCATATGTGTGATGGTTATGTTCATTGCATTGAAGATCTTGATGTTATATATATTGTGTTAATCTGGTTTGACCTATGCAGATGGTTATGGTTGCAATATCCAAGTATGAGCCGATGTATTTGTGATATGGTGTCATACTAATCTTGATTGATCATACATATGTCATTGCTATGCATGAACAACAAATTCTTATGAGCTTATGATGTGAACATGTTAGTTAGTTACTGTTATGGATATCATGATTTATGTTTGAGTGGATATGTTGTGAAGTTGTATCGTGCTAACCTATATTGATTATGCAAATAGGATAGCCTCCCCTGAAATAAACTAAGGTATGATTTTTCTTATGCAGTATACTGGGTGCTTCATTATTGATTATATCGTCTATTTGGTGTTGAGTGTTTGGTGCCTATTATGTTGTCTAGTTGATTTATTTAACATGGTGTGGTTGCAAGTTGGTTAAATGTTTGATGAATTACATAATATGAGTATGTGTTCAAATGATTTTTTTTTAAGATGGTTGTACTTATACATGTGTTGAGACAGCTGATATGTACTTGAGTGTAATAGGTGATAGTTGTAGCATTATGTCTAATGACTATGAGTTGACTATGGATTATGACATGATTGTTTGTAAAAGTTGATTTCAAAGTGATAGATATGATTGTCTTGATATTTGGAACATGTGGTTGACATGTGTGAGCAGTTGCAGGAAACATGCTTGGTATTAGCGTGGTAAGGTAAAAATTGATGTGTTTATATAACTAAGAGTTACGTGATGTGACAGTACATAGTAAGACTTGATTGCAACAAAGTAAAAAGGTAAGGGAAAGGAATTGGGCAAGAACTCCTTTGGCTATGTTTGGAAACCTTAATTTCAAACGAATGAGTGCATTGCACACATGAAGTCTTCTTAACCTTCATTTGTCTGAAATTATGTGGATATGTGCTATATTCATGAACATGTACTTGGTAGGTATATTAGCTAGTCTCCAGTTACAGGTGGATTTGTCAAGGGGTTTGGAGTCCCTTGAGAGATGGCATGGACATGTTTAGCTACAAGGCAACGTGCTTGGCACAACAAGATGAGGTAACTGGTGTATTGTTATGTTTATTTATGCACTAACAGTTATGTGTTAATGACAACATGATGCAGGGAGTTTCATGGGAAGAGAGGTTGCCATGAAATTCTGAAGAAGGCTCGGGTTGAGCTTTCCTTGGGAACCATGGGGATTGCATCATGGTGTCTATTGTTAGTCTTGTTCTTTTGGTCTTTTATGATTTTCTTGCACTTGATTTTCAGTTTTTTTATGTCTAGTGCATGATCATGCCACTTTTTTTGTGGTGTCGTATTGTTGTTGGTTTTCCATGGTTTTCTTCTTGTTTTCTTCTTGGTCTTTCCTTTATTGTTTTAAGAGTCTTGGGAATTGGTTGGGAAAAGAGAAAATTAACGCAGCTCGGGGAGCTTCATGTGGTACCCAATAGGTAATGTAAGACTAAGATGAAGCTATATGCATGAGTAAGCACAGTGGAAGGTAAGACTATGACAGTCGGTTGGACTAGCTAGGTCCATTGTGGTAAATGGATGGTGGCAGTAAAGTCATGAGAAAGGTAACCAAAAAGGTAAAGTAAATGGATTTGAGGTGTCAGATTCCTTGGCTATGTTGGGAACGACTATTCTTAATGTTGCGCATGTGTTGCATGAATAAAGGAAGTTATCTTAACCCTTGACCTTGATATCTAGTAATTATGTTGTGATCATGATTATGCTCATGTTTATATACGTATACATGTAGGTGTGTATGTATGTCATGTTTGACAAGGTAATCATGGATCATGATTTTTAACACAGATTTATGTGTATGTATGCATATCGTTGTCTAACGAGATCATGATTGTTTATGCTAATGTTTACGTATATGTATGTATGTATCCATGTATCTATGCCATTGTCCAACAGATCATCAATAATCGTTCTTGTGGTGGAATGATTGCTTATGCAGGCGAATGGCATGAAGAAGTTCCTGGCTATGACGAATCGAGCAGGAAGAGTAGTCATGACAAATATATGAGGTCAATATCATGTGAATATGGATTTATATTGTATGCTTGCATTATACCTATGCTTATGTTATGGACAAGTTATACCGAGGGTTACATCAACAAAGTGAAAGTAGTGTGGTCTGCAGCATGCTAGGATAAGCATGGATAAGACACTGGAAGCAAGGTTTCCTGGTAAGGACACCGTAGTTTCGAACGTGTGGTACTATTGTTGTGCACATGTTGTATATGTTGTGCATGTTGCATCTATGATGTGTGCACATGCGGTGTTGTGTATATATAGTGTGTGTACATGTTGTTTTGCAATGTTATGTACATGATGGTACAAATAGTGTTGTGTGAATATTTCATATGGTATTGTGTGCATGATTGGATATGCAGTGTTGTGTACATATGATGTTATGTACATGTTGGATATGCAGTGCTATGTAGAGGAGGTGTTGCGTGCATGTTGTACATGTGGCACTATGTACAAGTGGTGTTGTGTGCATGAGTGTACAAGTGGTGTTGTGTGCATTTGGTGTTGTGAACATGTTGTACAAATGGCGTTGTGTGCAAGTGGTGTTGTGTACATGTCGTGCATGTGGTGTTGTGTAAATGTGGTGTCACGTACTGTAATGCCCTGGGAAAAATGTAAACATTTGGTTTTACTATTGTAAAATACAAACTGAATCTGATATTATTATCTGTGTGAAATTTAGTAATATTTGTTTTTATTATGAAAGATAAGAAATGTTTTTCTTTTAAGAGCCGGTAACTTCTCAAGGAGGAAGTTTTCTTTTGGGAAAAGACAGTTGTTGTGTTGGCAACCCTAACTACCTCCCCTAACTGGAAGAGTTTCCAGAGAAAAGGAGGGGAGGGGAGGAAAAATCTGCGCTGGAAGGACAGGCAAAAGAAAAGAGAAAAATGGTTAAGTCTGGTGATGACCAGATAGCCAAGCACTAGGTGCAAGCGTCTTGCTGAGGACAGTGGTCCTGCAAGAGAGCTAGGGGGAGGTTTTGGTCCTGAAAGACGAATCTCATGGTCGGGCGATCGAGAAACAACAGAGAACCCAGGTGAAACTTCCAAGGAGCTCTTTACCAATTGGAAAGACCAGGTAAGTAAAGAAAAACCTCTGAGGAAATCTGCAGTATGAACTCTCATGTGTTTCATATTATTGAAGAAAAGAAGAATGGGAGGTTTACCACAGTGGATAGCAGTAGACTGCATGTTGAAAGATAGATCTCTTTTCTTTGTATTCTTTAAAAGATATAACTGTGGAGTAGTTCTGTGTAAAAGTATTCTTTAAATTAAAATCGGAAAGATCTTTTATGGAGTCTGTTAGTATTCGTCAATTAATTATATCCGAGAATTTGGAAACATAGAAAACTAGAAATAGCATGAAGGTTGATCATGAAAGAGAAGAAAAATAACAGATTATGCAAACAAGAGAACTTTCTTGGAAAAAAATATATATATACGAGAATACTAGATATTCTTATAGAGCACTCTTAAACCCTCGGAATACTAATTTATCCGGAAGGGGAAACTGTAGCAATTCTAAGGAGGAATTCAAAGAAGCATGCAAACTCAAACTTGACTCGTATCTAATATCGAGCCAGATTTTACATACATATAAACTACAGTAAGATTCAGTAGCAGACCATTTTATGATAAAAGCTTAAACCCCATAACCAGAGACGGAGGAACAATTCATAACCATAAGAGGCAGTCACACTACGATAAGTAAAACAATGTATGCACAAGTGGAGAGACATTAACCATGAGGAATTTACTTAATAAATGCCATAAGTCATCGAGTTCTGATGAACCTCAATTATATATTCCTCAGCAAGTAGGCCTGTGTTCCCAAAATTTCATAAAAACAAAAAAATTATAACATGAAAGCAGTTCACTAGAGTCGAAACAGTGAATTTAAATTACACAGTAAACTATAGAGAATTATATTCGCATTTTCCAGAAGAACCGATTCATAAATAAACACAAATAGAAGCCTAAAGAATCTGGCTTTAGCTCGGCACATATAGTTAAAGTTTAACATTTACAAACGGACCCGAGGTCCTCTTCAAAGAACTGGAATTATTAAGAATGACAACAACAAACGAAAACTGGAGAAACCTATAGTGGGCTCTGCCCAGATAAATATTTTAACAGTTTCTACAATGGACTAAAGTAGCTTGTAAACATACAAAAAAGAACAAGCCCGTAGGCATTAAAACCCTGGAAGTGCGCCAGTGTGACCAAGTCCCTAGTCAAGGATTAATCAGGACTCAAACCCCATTAACATCGGAGAAGGGTCGTAGAGAAACCCTGTTCTGGGTACTCTAGGAGCTGCCATCGAACCTGATACATAAAAAGAAGTAAAAACTATAAACCCTTGAGTTGGGTGGCTCTATATATGATGAACCCTTCCTCGACAAAATGACCCAAAACTTTAAAACTTTCAACAGAACCAGAGCTTTGATTCTCCAAGCAGAAATTATTGATGCTTACCCGATGGCCAATGCTGGAGGGTGGTAGCCTGAGAAGCTTCATCCATTCTATACTGCAAGCGGCATCCCTTGGCCGCGAACATTACTCCTTTGATCGAAAGATAAACAAACAGAGAGTTGTTACAGTCGTGAACATAATGAAGCCACAAAAAAATAAGAAGGAAGGAGACAAAAACTAAAGCAATACATAAAACACTTACTTGAGCACGTATAGCTACTTGAACATTGGACAGGTCGGCTCCAGAGTTCAAACCCAGGAGGATGAACACAGTCTTACTGATCGAATCAGCGTGAAGGAAGATGGAGCAGAGCTGAAATGAGCGCCAAGGAAAAATGGGCAGAGTGCCTCCTACCGCCAGTGTAAATGAATGCATAATCCACTGAACCAAGCACAACCCTTGGATTGACATCTGATAACCTTCACCGTCGATGACTGGAGAAGCCCGAGGAGCATGGTGTCCGAGGGTACGCCTATCCATGCCTCACCACATGATAGGGCAGGAGAAGAGTGTTAGAAGTTGGCAAAGCTGACAGCTGGAACGAGAAAGGGTGACCGTGACGGGTGGTACCACGCTTTAAATACAATTGACAACCATTCTACCGGAGAGTTTTCTTGTTGCCTGAAATTATTTAACTATGTAATATCGTAAACAAAAAGAGTTAACAATTATATAAATGCGCAGAGATATGTTCAGCCTTAAGTTAAACAAGGTTTTTCCATAAATTTTTAAATATATATATATATATATATATGGTAGTATTATGTGTAGTAAGTAGGTACATGACAAGTGGTATCAGAGCCAAGTTTCAAAAAATTGTGGCCTCTGGGAAATAAATAGATAAGTGAATTCATGATATTTTTATTTTCAGTTCTATTTTGTATTCAAAGAAAACAGTTAATGCGTTAACCCTTCTTTTGTTTCTTTTCTTATGCTAAGAACAGGAAAACAGAAGACAACCAATATGAGAAGAGCAGATAGTGTTCCACATAGGTTTGTGGTGGGTCAGGGACCTGCAACAGGCCCTGAAAATAACCCAGAATTATGGGTATAGCTTGGAGAGGAGGCTCGCAATACAAACCTTGCAATATTAGAGACAGTACAAGAGTTGAAAAATGAAATGGCCCAATTGTGGGAGGATAACGCGAGGTTAACCATGGAACAAGAAAGGATTATAAAGAGCCTATCTGACAAGTAGAATCAACAACCATTGAATCCCAACGCTGAGCAACAAAGGGTGTCAGAGGAGCAGAATCACCACACAGAACTAGAAGAGTCAGAAGGAAGGGAGGAAGAACGATCTAATAATGCTTCCGAGCAATAGACATCAAAAAGGCAATGGATAGAATTGCAAGGGGAGTTTCGTAAGATAAAACCGCCACACTTTGATGGAGAATTGGAGGAAGCAGCCGAGGCTTGGTTGATTAATATGAACAAATACTTCCAGCTATATGAATACGATAACAACCTCAAGGCATGGTTGGCCATTTTCCAATTACAAGGGAAAGCCACCCTGTGGTGGGAAGAAGTTAAGATTGTAAGAGGAGTAAGTGAGAAAAATATAACTTGGGAAAATTTTCAAAAATACTTTAAGGAAAGATACCTGACCGAACGTTTTTATGATGAAAAAGCAAGAGAATTCCATGACCTACAACTGGGACAGCAAACAATGGATGAGTTCATCACTCGTTTTACTTCATTGCTCTGTTATGTGCCTTATATTCGAGAGGAAAAGGCTAAAGTACAGAGGTTCATCAGTAGTTTACCTTTGACCATGAGGGAAAGAATTGAGTTTGATAACCCAAAGACAATGGATGAGGTAATACGTAAAGCCAGGATTTGTTACCAGCAAAGTAAACAGAAGGGAGAAATCCTGGGTAAAAGGTGGGTTGATAAGAGAAGCAACAAATTGGCTGGAAATACTAAAGGAAATTGAGGTGGTGGTAACAAAGGATTTGCCAAGGGGCAAAACAATAGAAATATACAGAAGAATCCACTCAGATTAAAGCCACCCATTGAGTCCAGAACCAGTGAACAACCTGGAAAAATAGACAATGAAGGGACAACAAGGCCTCCAGTGCAATGTTGGGGCTGTGGTGGGCCTCATTACGTAAAAAACTACCCTCAACGAAAGGGAACCGAACAGGTTTCCCAGATCTATGAAGCATCTACAGTTGGCGATGTAGGACGTAGTTTACCAAAGATTAATGCTGCCCTGGAAGATCGTCAGGCGGAGTACCAGCCGACCATGGTGGAGTTTGAAGGTAAGATCTTAGACCTTGCTGTAACTGTTTTAATTGATCCTAGAGCTACGTTAAGTTATATTAGTCCTAAGGTTGTGGAGCATTGTAAATTGCAACCTGTTAAATTTAAAGACCCTTGGCTAGTACAACTGGCAACAGGGGCAAAGAGACGAGTGCTTGCTAAGGTCAATAACTGCCCTTTAAAGATAGCAGGATAGCCAGTGATGGCAGATTTAAACGTGCTTCCCCTTGGTTCATATGATGTACTGATTGGTATGGACTGGTTAGAAAAACACTGGTCCATTATAAACTGTAAAACAAAGACTATCTGTTACAAAGATGAGCTTGGAGCAAAGCAAGAGATGCAAGGAATTAAGCGGCCAGTGCAGATTCGGCCAATAACCGCCTCTCAGTTGGAAAAATGCATTAGGAAAGGATGTCAGATTTATGCCATCCAAGTGGGTTATGCCAACTCAAAAAATAAAACAGCCACATTGGAAAACATTCCTGTGATACAAGAATTTGTTGATGTGTTTCCGGAAGAGATTCCCGGACTGCCACCCAAGAGAGACATAGATTTTACCATCGAATTGGTGCTAGGAGCAGCCCCAGTGTCCCGAGCACCCTACAGAATGAGCACACTAGAATGGACAAAGTTAAAATTGCAATTACATGAGCTGTTAAACAAAAATTACATTCACCTGGGGAGCCCTGGTGTTGTTCGTTAAGAAGAAAGATGGGACCCTTCACATGTGTATGGATTATTACCAATTGAATAAATTGACAATCAAAATAAGTATCCTCTACCCCGTATTGATGAAATTTTTGATCAAGTAAAAGGAGCAACGGTATTCTCGAAGATTGATTTGCGATCAGGGTATCACCAAATCAGGATTAAAGAAGAAGACATAGCTAAAACTGCTTTTAGAACACGATATGGTCATTATGAGTTTGTGGTGTTACCCTTTGGGTTAGCCAATGCCCCCGCAACCTTTATGTGTTTAATGAACAGCATATTTCATCAGTATTTGGATAAGTTTATGCTAATTTTTATTGATGATATACTGATATATTCTCGAAATATGGAAGAGCATAAGGAGCACCTCAGAATGGTACTGCAAACCCTCCAAGAACACCAATTATACGCCAAGTTCAGCAAGTGTGATTTCTTTAAGGAACAAATACAATATTTGGAGGCACATAATCACTAAAGAAGGGATTGCAGTGGATCCCGAAAAGATAAGGACCATAATGGAATGGTCGGTACCAAAGGATGTGGTAGACATCATATCCTTCATGGGACTAGCAGGTTATTACAAACGGTTTGTAGAAGGATTTTTGAGAGTAGCTTATCCTATCACTTCCTTACAGAAAAAAGCAAGAACCTTTAGATGGACCCCAGAATGCCAAAAAAATTTTGAGCAACTTAAGCATCTGCTCACCACCGCACCCATTCTAAGCATAGCCGATCCTAGTAAAGATTATGTGGTGTGCACGGACGCAAGTAAGGAAGGGGTAGGAGGCGTGTTAATGCAAGAAGGGAAGGTAATTGCTTACGAGTCAAGAAAATTAAAAGAGCATGAGCAGAAATATTTCGCTTATGATCTAGAATTGGCAGCCGTCATTCATGCTTTAAAAATGTGGCGACATTATCTTATGGGAAGAAATTTTTTATTATTGACAGACCACCACAGTCTGACCAATTATTTTAGCCAACCCACCTTAAATGCTAGGCAAGCATGGTGGGTGGATTTCTTAAGTGGTTTTGATTTCGAGATCAAGCATTTGAAAGGGAAAGAGAATCAGGTGGCGAATGCTTTAAGTCGAAAATTACAATGTCTATATGAGATTTCTTGCAGCAAAGGGAAAATCCCCTTCGAAGAAATGATTAAAAAGGTAGCAGAACAAGATACTGCATATCAGCAAATAAAACAGCAAGTTCAGCACTCAACCAGCAAGGAAAAACAGCAAGGTTATGCTTTGGATGCTGTTGGAATGTTGTATTATAAGAAAAGGTTGTATGTGCCCAATCAAAACAGCATTAAAAACTTGATTTTGGATGAATTTCATAAAAGTCACTACGCTGGACACCCAGGATATCAGAAAATGATCATTGCACTCCGAAAGGAATATTATTGGCTGGGTATGAAGAAATATGTGGCTGAGTACTTGGCACGTTGTCTGGAGTGCCAACAAATTAAAGTAGAACACCAACACCCTGCGGGGTTATTACAACCATTACCCATTCCGGAATGGAAGTGGGAAACCATCTCTATGGACTTCATAACGGGTTTGCCCAAGTCAAAGAAAAATAACGACTCCATCATGGTGGTGGTGGACAAGTTAAGTAAATCAGCACATTTTATACCTGTGCAATCTACTTATAGAGCTGTGCAGATCGCCCATATTTTTATGCAGAATATATTTAGGCTGCATGGGTTACCAAAAACAATAATTTCAGACCGTGATGTAAAATTTACATCGGTCTTTTGGAAAACATTGTTTGGAGAATTGGGAACTCAGCTGAATTTCAGTACAGCTTATCACCCTCAGACTGATGGACAAACAAACAGAACGGGTGAACCAGGTGGTGGAAGACATGTTAAGAGCATATGTAATGCAGCAACCAACCAAGTGGGAAGATTATCTGCACTTGGTCGAGTTCACGTACAATAATGGCTATCATACATCATTGCAAATGAGCCCATTTGAAGTATTGTATGGGCGGAAGTGTCGCACGCCCTCAAGCTGGGGTGGACCGGAAGATAGATTGATGTTAGGTCCCGAAATGCTTAAGGAAATGGTTAAGAAGGTATGGTCCAATTTAAAGGTAGCTCAAGATAGGAAAAAGAACTTTGCTGACCGGAAAAGGAAGTTTAAGGAATATCAAGTCGGTGATCATGTGTATGTGAGAATTCGAGCAAAAAAGAGCACATTACAATGGAGTGGGTGCGCTAAGTTGGCACCCCGATTTTGTGGACCTTTTCAGGTCTTAGCAAGAATTGGGCCGGTAGCATACCAGCTCGCTCTGCTGAGTCATATACGGGTCCACAACGTCTTCCATGTTTCTGTGTTAAAAAAAATATGTTTATGATCCTAAGCATGTAATCAACTGGCAGGATATACAGGTAAGAAATAGCTCTGGTAGATAAATCTAAATGAGTTTTTTTTTTTTTTAACTGATTTAAGATATTGCATGTTTCAGGTTGAACTGGAAGGAGAAATCTTGGATGAGCCATTGAATATCCTCAACCGGAGAGAAGTAATGTTGTGGACACGAGCTATTACCCAAGTTAAAATGCAGTGGTAGCACTTTGGGCCTGATGAGGCCACCTAGGAAGATGAAGAGCTCATGAAAAAAGCTTATCCAAGTCTGTTCATGGCCAAAAGACATCGGAATGATGTCCAATTTCAGGAGGGGGAGATGTAATGCCCTAGGAAAAATGTAAACATTTGGTTTTACTGTGGTAAAATACAAACTGAATATGATATTATTATCTGTTTGAAATTTAATAATATTTGTTTTTATTATGAAAGATAAGAAATGTTTTTCTTTTAAGAGCTAGTAACTTCTCAAGAAGGAAGTTTTCTTTTGGGAAAAGACAGTTGCTGTGTTGGAAACCCTAACTACCTCCCCTAACTGGAAGAGTTTCTAGAGAAAAGGAGGGGAGGGGAGGAAAAATCTGCTCTGGAAGGACAGGCAGAAGAAAAGAGAAAAATGGCTAAGTCTAGTGATGACCAGATAGCCAAGCACTAGGTGCAAGCATCTTGTTGAGGACAGTGGTCCTGCAAGAGAGCTAGGGGGGAGGTTTTGGTCCTAAAAGACGAATCTCATGGTTGGGCGGTCAAGAAACAGAAGAGAACCCAGGTGAAACTTCCAAGGAACTCTTTACCAACTAGAAAGACTAGGTAAGTAAAGATAAACCTTTGAGGAAATCTGTAGTATGAACTCTTATGTGTTTCATATTATTGAAGAAAAGAAGAATGGGAGGTTTACCACAGTGGATAGCAGTGGACTGCATGTTGAAAGATAGATCTCTTTTCTTTGTATTCTTTAAAAGATATAACTGTGGAGTAGTTCTGTGTAAAAGTATTCTTTAAATTAAAATTGGAAATATCTTTTGTGGAGTCTATTAGTATCCGTCAATTAATTATATCTGAGAATTTGGAAACACAACAGACTAGAAATAGCATGAAGGTTGATCATGAAAGAGAAGAAAAATAACAGATTAGGCAAATAGGAGAACTTTCTTGGAAAAGAAATATATACGAGAATACTAGATAGTCTTATAGAGCACTCTTAAACCCTTGGAATACTAATTTAGCCGGAAGGGGAAACTGTAGTAATTCTAAGGAGGAATTCAAAGAAGCATGCAAACTCGAACTTGACTTGTATCTAATATAGAGCCAGATTTTACATACATATAAACTACAGTAAGATTTGGTAGCAGACCATTTTATGATAAAAGCTTAAACCCGATAACCAAAGACAGAGGAACAATTCATAACCATAAGAGGTAGTCACACTACGATAAGTAAAACAATGTATGCACAAGTGGAGAGACATTAACCATGAGGAATTTACTTAATAAATGCCATAAGTCATCGAGTTCTGATGAATCTCAATTATATATTCCCGAGCAAATAAGCCTGTGTTCCCAGAAGTTCATAAAAACAAAAAAATTATAACGTGAAAGTAGTGCTCTAGAGTCGAAACAGTGAATTTAAATTACACAGTAAACTTTAGAGAGTTATATTCTCATTTTCCAGAAGAACCAGTTCACAAATAAACACAAATAGAAGCCTAAAGAATCCGGCTTTAGCTCAGCACGTATAGTTAAAGTTTAACATTTACAAACGGACCCGAGGTCCTCTTCAAAGAACTGGAATTATTGAGAATGACAACAGCAAAAGAAAACTGGAGAAACCTACAGTGGGCTCAGCCCAGATAAATATTTTAACAGTTTCTACAATGGACTAAAGTAGCTTGTAAACATACAAAAAAGAACAAGCTCGTAGGCGTTAAAACCCTGGAAGTGCGCCAGTGTGACCAAGTCCCTGGTCAAGGATTAATCAGGACTCAAACCCCATTAACATCGGAGAAGGGTCGTAGAGAAACCCTGTTCTGGGTACTCTAGGAGCCGCCACCGAATCTGATACATAAAAAGAAATAAAAACTATAAACCCTTGAGTCAGGTGGCTCTGTATATGATGAACCCTTCCTCGACAAAACGACCCGGAACTTTAAAACTTTCAATGGAACCAGAACTTTGATTCTCCAAGCGAAAATTATTGATGCTTACCTGGTGGCCAACGCTGGAGGGTGGTAGCCTGAGAAGCTTCGCCCATTCCATACTGCAAGCGGCATCCCTTGGCCGCAAACATTACTCCTTCGACCGAAAGACAAACAAACAGAGAGTTGTTACAGTCATGAACATAATGAAGCCACAAAAAAAGAGAGGAAGGAGACGAATACTAAAGCATTACATAAAACACTTACTTGAGCACGTATAGTTACTTGAACATTGGACAGGTCGGCTCCAGAGTTCGAACCCAGGAGGATGAACACAGTCTTACTGATAGACTCGGCGCGAAGGAAGATGGAGCAGAGCTGAAACGAGTGCCAAGGCAAAATGGGCAGAGTGCCTCCTACTGCCGGTGTAAACGAATGCATAATCCACCGAACCAAGCACAACCCTCGGATTGACATCTGATAACCTTTACCGTCGATGACTGGAGTAGCCCGAGGAGCACGATGACCGAGGGTACGCCTGCCCATGCCTCACCACATGACAGGGCAGGAGAAGAATAAATGTTAAGCCAGGTGTTAGAAGTTGGCAAAGCCGGCAGCTGGAAGGAGAAAGGGTGACCGTGACGGGTGGTACCACGCTTTAAATACGATTGACAACCATTCTACCGGAGAGTTTTCTCGTTGCCTGAAATTATTTAACTATGTAATATCGTAAACAAAAAGAGTTAACAATTATATAAATGCGCAGAGATATGTCGAGCCTTAAGTTAAACAAGGTTTTGCCATAAATTTTTAAATATATATATATGGTAGTATTATGTGTAGTAAGTAGGTACATGACACGTACCTATCGTGTGGGTGGTACTGTGTACATGTGGTATTTTGTACACATTGTATAGTGGTGCAGTGTACAGGTGGCATTGTGTACACGTTGTGCAGGTGGTGTCGTGTACATGTGATGTTATGAACATGTTGTGCAAGTTGTGCTTTGTACATGTGGGATTGAGTGTATGTCGTACATGTTGTGTTATGGGCATGTGGTACTATGTATGTGCATTGTGTAGTCATGGTATCATGACATATGCATTCATTATGTTGCACTCTATATACGTATTTGTGATGTGTTGTACACACGATGTAGGTGTATGTGTGGTATTTCAGGTGTAGGTGCATGTACTGCAAATTTTTATGGTATTTCTATTATTATTATGTTGGTTATATGTACATTTTATGATAGTAGTTATGTATGGATCTCAACATGTTTTTACTTGTATATGAATGGATATTGTGCCTATGACCTAATAGAGGATAATGTAGCAATTGACATGAAGGAACAATGGTTCATGGCGATTATGAGATAAGTATGATATCCTTATACTTAATTATGTTGTTTACACCTGTAGGCTCATGTTGATGATGTGTTTGAAAAAATGTCTTTCATGGCTAGTAGGTGTTTGGTTATGGTCTTGTTCATTTTATTGCTTTTGCATCATTTTTTCCCTGTATATTTACTGATTCTAAGCTATCACTCCATTCTGGTTAGTGGCCTAGGCTCTGGGCCTAAAAAGGTGGCTTAAATCTCAGAGTCGTTGGCATAAAACTAGCAATTTTGGTCTCTGGTCACTGGCAGGTAAACCCATGAGAGTGACTTTAGGTTGTTGGTCACTCCCTTTCCCTAATCATGAGAGTGACTATGGCCTAAGAGATCCATAACAATAGTGGGACCCGTGGAAAGGCTATCTGAGTGGCTGACATGTCTCTTGAGGGTTTTGTTGTTGATGTTGGATGACTGTGTCTAATGTTCCATCGATTCCACTTCCTTAAGGTCACATAGGAGGTCGAATCTGATCATAATAGCCTCTTGTCTCATGTTTACCCTGGTTGGCATGGTTACTTGGGTAGATGTGGGAGGAGAGTGTTTTCAGATCCATTCAGGGTTACATTAAAATCACCCCTAATCATAGCATTTTGTTGGAGTCCCTTATCTTTGATTATGTATAGGGAATACCATAATTCAACTTTTTCACGGTATAGTACTAGGGAATATACATTTATTACGGGTATTCTTTCTTATGTCTCCTTGTGTTCTGGAAGGACCACAATCTTGTTCTGCATTTTGAGGCTATCAATGCACACAAAGTATTTTTCTGACCAGAGGGTACACAATCCTCCTGATGCTCTTATTGAGTTTTTAAAAATTTTGGTGCTTCCTTTTCACTTTGTTTCCATTGTTTTTAGAGCTTCATTCTCTTCCTACTTTATTTCCTAGATCAATAGTATCGACATATTTTCTTTTTTAATCAGATCCTTTATTATTATGGATTTTATGAGGCTCCCTGGACCCCTTATATTCCATGATAGAAACTTCATTTGGAACATGGATTCTATGACCCTCCCCCCTCCACATTATTTGTTCCTTTATAACCTTTACCTTTGAATATCTCTAGTAAAACTATTTGGTTACCCAACTTCTTGTTTTTCTCTACTTCTTTTTCATGAACTACTTTCCTCTGAGGTCTGCCCATTTTTTTTGGAGCTTTTAGTTTCTTGGCTACTACCTTCATCTTCCCACATGATATTATGATCCATATGATGCGTGACCACTCTTGCTATTTCTTCTGATACACTTTCATTTGGAGATTTTGAGATTCGAGGTTAAGAGATGCCTAGGGTCCCCTTTGGAGAGACTGATATGTGAGGATCTAAGGTTCGAGTCAAATTTTCTTCATTGATCTCACCTTCTTCAGTTTCTTCATGTCTTGCAGCATGATCCTGAGTTATTTTTTCACCTTCCATTGGTGTATCTGCTAGTCCTTCCTCATTCTTATTTCTCATTGCATTAAATGGGTTTGAAGGGGTTGAGGCTCTATTACCTTTCATATTAAGAGTTTTAGCAGAGCTATTCTACCTTTTCCCCCTCTTTTATAGGTTTGACATTGTCCCTCCTCAAAAGATTTTGAATCTGGTCCTTTAGGATTTTGGAACTTACTACAATCATAATAAAAATGGCCATACTCATGGCAATATCAACATTTAAATGCGATCTTCTCATAATCCAAAATTTGTCGATTCTTCCACTCTCCAAGGGTTAGATTTATTTCATCTAGAAGGCCTTTCTCCATATCTACCTCTACACAAATTTTTGCATAGGAAAATTGAGATCCTTTGGGCTCCGCTTTGTTAATATAACATCCAACTCCATTCCCAATAGCCCTAAGGCAATCATCACTCCAACATGATAATGTTAGCCTGGGTAGTTTCACCTAGACTGGAATGGAAGTTGGAACATCTTCATCTCAGTTAAAATATAACATTCATTTTTTTAGGTACATTCGCCTTGATCCAAAAATATAAGTCCCATTCTAAAATACCACATCTCTATCCTCTTTAAGCTCAAATATAAAGGCAAAAAAACATTCTCGGTTGCATACAAAGCTATATTCCCTTTCATCATTGACCTCCATTGTTTATTTATCCAAATTTCCATATATCTAGGGGAAGGACACATACCTGTAAATTTCCTTATCAGATCTCTTTCATATTATGTCAATGAGGTCCTTCCCACTCTAATCGAGAGAGAAATATCTCTAATCTAATCATTCCTCTTGACAAATCTTGATTGTGGAGTTGTAGTCTTCACCTTTTTCAGCAAAGCGACAATTAGAGCCTGGAAAGTCAACGCTTCTTCCTCAGGAGAAGGGTATGAGAGAGGAGGAAGGGGAAGAGGCAGAGGGGCCCCCTTTATAGCAACCATTGGGAAACTAGGGTTTCTGCAGGTATGATGGCAGGGTTGCGCAAAGAAGCAATTTTTTGATATAAACCCGATTCTTGTAACTAGAATGAATAATTGATAAACATATAAAAAGTTAATAAATTTAATTAATAAACATGTAATTTAAATAAATATATTTTTAAATATAGATATGTATACACACATGCACACATACACATTTATTTGACAATCAATGAATCTAAAATTCACAGGACTCCAATCTCTCTCTTTAGAACACCTTTCTTTCTAATCTCAGTGAAACCATCTTTATCTCTAATTGGTTGGCCTTATACTAGAATGTCCAAGACTATAAGCTTCCTATTCCTGTTGCTCTCAATCTCCTGTCTTCCCTTTCCCAACTCCCATCTCCCCCTCCCTCTAGCACTAGTCTTCCTCTCCTCTTAATTTTATCAAACTAAACTTTGATGGTGCCTCCAAGGGAAAACATAGTCCTAGAGGCTATGGGGGACTCTTTTTCTTAGAAACAAGAGACATTATTCATCTATATTTTGGTTATTATGGTCACAATAGTAATGATGCAAAACTCAAATCTCTTGAAATGCAACTGAGAATTTCTTTCGCCCCTAATTTCTCTTTTCTAATCCTCAATGGTGATTCTCACCTTGTTATTTCCTTGATTTCTAATTTCCTATATGGATCCTCCTCTCTCAAAATTGCCAAAATTTGGAGACTTAAAAGCTCCCTAAATCTCATCAAACAACTTGTTTCTTGAATCTATGTTATCATTCCCACATATATCCGCACATCGACTAATTGATTCACAAAATGATTAGCTAATGAAGGTTTTACTACACCCTCTATGTTCAACCATTCTTCTTGTGTAATATACCTTCAAATTCACAAAGGAAAATACATACTTTCTTTTTTTTAATTTAACATTATGCCAACTACTTGTTTCTGAAATGATAACAGTAACTTGTTTAATGTTGTAACATCTAATCATAAAGTAATGTTCATGATTTCTTCTACACTAATCCATAACACTCTTGTTTTCGCAATTAAACTTTGTTTTGATTCATGGTACTAAGGGGTTCATGTTACTTCACATCATAGTTACTTATATAAAGGTATACTTCTAATAAAAACTTTGGATTTTTATCCATTTCCACGTTCCCCTTTTGTCATAAATTACAATGTGTTATGACTTAACTTGGATAAGCCATGTGGTTTGGGGGAAAGGGCGATATGTAGCCTTACATCCACATGACACTTAGATAGATCACATAATCTGTCAACGGTTTGGATTGTCAAGATTAGTCAGTGCAATCTAATGGTGATGATATATCTGGGTTAAGTTAGGGTTACACCCCTCCCCATTCATATGGTTGGCTTCTATTTAAAAATATATTCAACCAGGGTATCACTTTGCTACTACTACAGAGTCATTTTTGTCTTAGTCTTTCATTCAACATATCCAAATGATGGGGCCTATAACACCCTCATCCCACATCTACCCAAGTAATCATCCAACTGGGGTACATATGCAATGAGAGCCCACTATAATGGGATTCAACCTCCTAAGTGACCTTAAGGAAGTGGAATTGACAGAAACACACCACACAAACCTTCCACATAAGCAATAGAACTCCCGGGAGCCATCCCAACCACTCAGGTAACCATCCCCTGAGACCAAGGTGGCCATTCCTTCTTTGATAGCAGCTCTACAATGCTCTCTAACTTCTGGAGGAGTAGTGGGTTGCAGCTTTAATTGTAACTCTGAGATTTGTAGCTGCATCTCAAACATGACTCGGTTGATTTTGTCCTTAGACTCTTTGACTACAGTGGCCAACTTTTGAATTTTCTCTGGGGAGGCCGCTTATGTTGGGATCTTGAGCTCTGGAAGCTCACTAGAGAACTATGCAATAGCAGCTTCCGGCTGCTGGCTTCGCGCTGTTACCTCCTCTGTTTTTGTAGGGCCTGCGCCTTTTCCTGAAAGATCTGCTAGTTATTGGTTTTGACTTCATTGATTACCAGCAACATGTTGAAATATGTCAACAAGAATATTCCAATTTAATTTGTCCTTGAATTACATTGTGAATTAAAATCGAATTTAGTCTTAACAGCTACTTGGAAATAATTAATTAATTAATTTTAAATTAATTAGCTGGAGAAATTCAAGTTAGAAGTCTTTCTGAAGTCATGCAAGAGTTATCCCTTAAATTAAGGAGATAAGATTGAGTTGTATTTGAGTTGTAATTAGTTAACTCAGTTTACTAAGTTAAGTCCAGTTAAATTAGTTCCAAACTGTTTGAGGAACTAATAGTGAGTTAACAGTCAGTTGATGCATTAATGCACTCAACTAATGCTACTCTAGTTAACTAAACATTCCCTCATCAGAAACTCATGCATGTCTATTCTGAGAAAGACCTAGTTGATATTAAAGTCAAGAACAGTGTACTATCAGTTGCATGTGTTTTCTCATGGAGAAAACTCATGCATGCAGTCAAGGATTTATCCCTGAGGATTGAGTTTTGGAGATAGGTTTGCCACTTTGTTGAAGTTTAATCATCCACAAGGAACAACGCAAGGAAATAGGAGCTTGGAGGGTAGAGACGAAGGCTGGAGAGGAGCCAAGATTGTCTGTGAGCATCTGTGAGGATTGTACTGAGAGCTAGCTAGCTGTGAGAGCTAAGGATTTATATAATTCCTATGTATTTCCACCATGTATGATAATACAATAGTGTGGGGTTTTTAGCTGAGGCTTTCCCCAAAGTATTTTCATGTGTATTGTGAATTTATTCTTCTTCTTCTGGTTATATTGTTCAGCAAGTAGGTTATAGTATTATGCATTGATTTATATTGCATATCAGGTTAACCTACACAGATTTTCTACATGCTATCAGAGTTGGATTTGTAGAAATTTTCTACATGGTATTAGAGTTGTGAACAATATACTAAGAAAAGAATTCGAAGTTTGAAGTTTGGGGTTGCAGATGAAAATCAAATTCATATCATACTTCAAGGATGGCCAATGGCATTTTATGGCTTGAGACTCGAGTATGCCTTGGAAGGTAGCTTGAATTACATAGCATGGAAAGATAGAATGGAGGTTGTGTTAGAAGACAATGGATGAAGGAATTCATTGATCAAGAAATACCAAATCCAGCTTCAACTAATGCACAAGAGTTTGCTGAGTGGAAGAAGTGTGTGGCGAAGGCGAGATAGATCATCCTTGAGGGAGTTCGAGACCATATTGTCTCGAGTCTCCATCGGAAGGATACTCCATTTTCAATGTGGAAGACATTGAAGGACCTCTACTAGAATAGTAGCGACCAGAGGAAATTGGAGCTCAAGGCTAAGCTTCAAAGAATCAATATGGAGAAGGGTGATATTATTTCTACATATCTGAACAAGCTCACCACCTGCAGAGATGAGCTTGGCAGTGTGGGAATAACTATTATCGATGATGAGATGGTGATCCTCGCTCTCCTTGGCCTTCCAAAGAGTTGGAATAGCTACCAGGACTCTGTGAATGGAAGGGAGAAGCTGATGGATTAGGAACGACTGTGGTCGGATCTTGATGCAGGCTTACCCCCGCACATACCCACAGTGAGCATAAACATGCATAAATACATCTTTCCCAGGTATTTGACTCACAAAGGAGTCAAATCTTCAAACATACATGGTTAAGGCCCTTTTAGCCGCAGTTCCTTTTATATCGAAACCAATCACCCCGCTTAAACCTCCTATCGGGAGTTAAATTAATCCTCAAGCCTTCATTTATCCATTTATTAAAGTCTTCCATTATATCCTTCTTATCAGGACTCTATCACCCCGTAGAAACCTTCGTTAACCTTTATAAACCCTTAAACCACACATATATAACCTTTCCCTTTCAAAACCTTGGTTCATATATGTTATATCGCATGAAATTCTCTATCAGCGCTATTTTCCTTCTAAACCCTTTTATAAAGGAATTATGTGCATAACACACTTTTTTTTTGCCTTTCATACGACTTCTGCATAGATCCCGAGACACCACCCTTATCATTGATCACAATCGGCTCCTTCGCGTGCACACCACATATATATATATATATATATATATCATCACCTCTCTGACTTCGATATGTGACTATCGGACTACTTACACCACCTTTTTACGTTAAATGACTTGCACAACACTTTCACGGAATACAAAGGAAATTTCGCTCCGAACCCTTTATTCGGATTTCAAAAACTATATACCCGCATTCATCAACTCATCGGGTCTGCTCCTCTGTATTAACTCTTCCGCTACTCCGATTGCTCAACCTCTGATCCCTCTAATCGCCGATTTTATCACTATCGACGTATCGGCCCTTAGCTATTCCACTATTGCTAGTCCTTTAGCCTCTTCGATATGCGATAAGCGATCACTTCTGAACCATCGATCTGGACTCTCGATCTGATGGTCCATGATCCATCGCATTATCGCAGTCGCAATCGTTCTTCTCGATGGTCAGACCCCTACCACTTCAAGCGTCGATCCGATCGATCTTCCAGACCTGATAAGGGTATAAGCCACTCTTTATAATATTTCAAGTTCAGATTCTAAATCTGACTATGTTTTGCACTCATTTTTAGTGTAAGTCGGGTTTTATACTTGCGGGACTTAAACTGAGTAATAAACTCCGCCGATGTGATATTTCGCTTTGCTCCTCAACAACATCATCTGGACCGTTGATCTTCCAAATCCAACAGCTGCTGAGTGTCGATGCTTCACTTCTCGCTCCTTCTTTTTACTTAGTTTTTACGCTAAGTCTTCAGTTCTTCCATGATTTAGCTCCTCTTCAAAGGTTTCGATTCCTTCACTGTTTCCGCTGCGACTCCCTCCTGAGCTTGATTTCTGTGATTTTTATCATTGACTATGGATTCTATTTAATCTCTCAATGGATTCAAAGATCCATCACGAACCGCTTGGCTTGTTCTTCTCCTCTGTACTCTGCCTCGACTCTACCTGCAACCTCTGTTACAGAACCTACGAGTTCACACAGTAATCAATCAATAGACACACGATTAACACATTTCCACACTCAGAATCAAATTCCTCTGTATATAAACATATAAACAGTTGATTACATAATGAGACTCTCTGTCTCATGGCCTGATCTTCTGCTATTAATGGCCTCCTCCTCCTTCTACCCATAGGCTTACATATATGCTAGGAAGTTATGTTCATCTCATCCTGATTCGACTCCTAAATCTATTGAACCGACTCCTAGATGTACTCTATCCTCTATGTCCACTTCTAACTCATTAAATTCCTAAAATCTCTCTCTTGTTCCTCGAATCATGAACTACTTTAAGAGTTGGATTTGACTTCTAACTCTTTGTCATTACTAGCCACTCATGTACTCCTTATTCTAGAGCATTTACAAGATATCACACACACCTAATTTGATTCCTATTTTAATCACTCAAAGCCTAATATTACATTAATTTATCACTTAGGAATCCAACTTCCTAAAAATACATGACCCCCTATGTCTACTTAATTACAATGATTTTCTCTTGGCTTGAATGCTCCTGCATCAAACTCCCAAAGTAGAAAATGCTCATGATCTCCTGATCATGTGTCTTTTGATCTTTATCTTCCTAGATCCCACACTTTGTTTTGTAACTGTCCAAATGTCTTGTTCCTTTACTGCTGCTGCACTTATGTTGTCTTTTGCTCCCTCTTCTTCTTCTTGTCAATCAGGTTCATACTCTGATTGATCATGCTTCCTGTTGCTACCATTTTTCTCCATTTGGACTGCTTCATCATCAGTTGCCACATTTCTTCAATTTCTTTTTCCAGCACATCTTTGGACTGGTCCATGTTCTGCTTCTTACTTCTGCCTCCTTCTCTTTGTTTCAGGTTGCTGCTACTGTCCACTAATTCTTTAAACTATTGCTGGTTACTTTCTCTTTGTAGCTGTTGGTTTACTTTTTCTTCTTCTTTTGCTCTTGTTCCAACTTTGGCTTTGCTTACTCCAACTTTTGCTTTGCTTGCTCCAACTTTTGCTTTGTTTGCTGCCTCCCTATCATCCTTACCCTCTTGCACTGAATCATGATTTTCCAAAATTCTCTCCAGTAATTTAGCATTTTTTATCCATGGATTAAATACTTCCACATAACCTTCTTCTTTCATATTTATTTGGCTACTCATCTGTGCCAAATTTCCTTTAGCATCTGCAACAAAACTTGCACTCACAAAACACTTGTTAAAATTAAAAACATAAGGCTTCTGTGCCTTATCTTCCTTTGGCAACAATTCAATTTGTTGCTCTATTTCTTTTTCCTCTGTCAGCACATTAGTATGTTGTTTTTAATTCTCTAAAGAACTCATGAGACTATCAATTAGTCTCTCTTCCACATCATCTGTCCTAATGATGTCTTCTTGCTCTTGTCCACCATAGTGAACTCCTTCCTTTGCAGTGTCAATCTGCTGAACTTTCATATCCACCTCCTTTTTCTTATGATTGTCATTCATGACAATGTTTTTGTTTTCATTTTTCAGCAATCTCTCTTGAACATCTATTCTCTGTTTTTCCAACTCCCTTCTTTGAAAGTCTAATTTTCTATATAACTCAATAATTTCAATTGGAGTAGATTTTGGAAATTTCACACAATTTTCCATACCTTCCTTTGTTATTGATAAATCATCAGATGTCCTTTTTCCCTTTGCTAAGCTTTTTGCATAGACTTATTCCTTCTTAACATCTTTCAGTAGATGTCCTTCTCTTTTTCTGACTGTCTCAACAGCTTCCATGGCTATTTCCATTGTGCCTATCATCATGGTGAATTGATGATCCTTTACTATGTTTTCAGCTAACATAGTCTCTTTTTCTTCAGTACATTTTTCCTTGTTGTCCCTCTGTAACTCTTCTCCCAGAGTTATCCTTGTCTCACCATCTGCATTAACATTCTCCTGTATTTGGTTTTCATCAATAACATTAATCAAACTCATTTTATTACCTTTCTGAGACAGTATTCCTTCATTCTTCATTAGAATAAGTTCCTGATTCTTCATCTTTATGATAGCTTCTTTAGTCTCATCCATAGACTTTTTCTTCTGTATGCAGTCAAATTCTTCTTCTTTTGAGAAGTTTTCTTTGTCACCTTTCACTTGTAGATCTTCATCTACTCTGAATATATCTTCTATAGGTTTCTTTTCTCCTGCAATACCTATCATCATACACAAACTATCAGTTTTAAAAACATAAGACCCTGTGGTCTCACTGGATGCTTCAGCCATCATATCTCCTTACTGTTCCAAGTTCTCTTTATGACTCAAAAATTCTTCGATGATTTCCTCTTAAATCTCTTCAAGAACTTCACTTGGTTGCTTGATATCTTTCCCCAACTGTATATGAGACCTATCTATCTCATCTTCTTAAAGAACAGAATTTAGATTTTGTTTGCCTTCTTTCTCCTTTATGACAATATCAACAAATTGTCTTTCTTTACATGCTTCACCTACAAACATACACAAATTTTCAAATTTAAAATCATGTAACCCTTTGGGCTCACTTGAAGTTTCAGTCTTCAAGTCTTCATCTTCACTTTCTATCGGAATTTCTCCCTGTTCTGGTTCACAATTGGACTCTTCCATTTCCATTTCCAACTCATCTTCTTTGAGTTTTTCCATTAGCCACTTCACTTGCCTCTGTTGCAGCCTTCTCTGTATCTCATGCCATTTCATTGGCTTCTTCCTCAAGACCCAACCTAGTCTTTGGATTTCCTCTAGTATCCTTCTTAATGCATCGAGTTGTTCTTTTAACTCAACAACCTCTTTGTCAATTTCCTCTTTACTCATCCTCTTGTCATTTGCCTTGGCATCATCTTTCTTCATCTTTCTTCTGTTGTGGCTTCTCTCTGAACCTCTGCTATGACTATCAATAGTCATCTTCTTCTCCTCTTTCTTTATGAGCTCCTCACTCACTTATTATGAGCTACATTAAAGCCTCTGCAACAACAAGTCCTCCTTGTTGCAACTTACATCACTAAGCTCTCCTCACTTATTCTTTTGGTAAGCACGGGCCTCTATAAGGAACCTCCTCTCAAGCAACACCTTTGCTCCTTCTAGGCTTCTACAATCTCTCACACTCTCTTGAGAACACTTCAGTTGTCCTCTCTGTCCAATCTCTTGTTCGATTCTTCAGGTTCACTGCCACTTCTCCATCAGAGTATTTTCCTTACTCTGTCTTCAAGAACACATTTGGTTCTCCTCTCACAACTTCTCTTGTTGTCACCTGTGCATTAGTATATAAACACACATTCTCAATTTAAAACAGAACATAACATATTACCTCACCTTCAAGATCTCAGCATGATCTTGTTTCACCATTCCACCTGTGCCTTGGATGGATTGTCCTCTGTTTCTTGCATCTACAAGTTCTTTGTTATGTTTTAACCAATTGTTTCAACTTCAATTCTGCTCTGATACCAAATGATGCAGGGTTACCCCCACACATACCCACAGTAAGCATAAACATGCATAAATACATATGTCCCAGGTATTTGACTCACAAAGGAGTCAAATCTTTAATGTTGAAAAGTGTGCAACAAGAAATGCTTGTTGAGAGTGCAACAAGATGATGGAGCTTAGTGAAAAGAATCGCCTTCACTAAGTGGGCCCGCAGGCTATTTTTGGCGCAAGTCTATTTTTAGACTATGTCTATTTTTAGACATATGGATCATGTCTATGGATTGCAGGTTGCTGTTTATGGATGATTGGTCAAGTTGGGAAAAATAGATGGACTTCTGTTTTTAATGAAAGTGTGAGTGATCACAGTGTGAGTGATCACAGTGTGAGTGATCAAAGTCTATTTTTAGACTGGCTATCAAAAATAGAAAAGTCAAATATTATTATCTCACAATAATATTTGGACTATAAACTTAATCTTATTCTCTTGGAGCACTTCAGGATGAGCTACGGATGTGGTACATGCAGATCCCAGAGGGAAATACGTGGTTACCTATGGGATGACTAATATTTGCATGCATGACTTCAGTTAGAACTCAATCAGTTGAGTTTGGTGCAGTTGATGGAGGTGTGTTCAGTTTAGCTTTGTTAAACTAGTTGTAGTTAGTCTAACTGATCAATAGACTAGAGATGAGTTGGGTGAATTAGTTATTAATTAATTCACAAGTTATTAACTCATAATACAACTATAGAATACATCAGTTAACTCAGTTGCATGTCAGTGCATGTTCAGTTCAGCAGGGACAGGTGTTAGAGAATCAGATTGCTATCAGTTGTGACTATAGTTGTGCACCAGATCTTGCACAATAAAGGGATTGAGTATGCCAATGAGTTTGCTCACGTTTTTTCCCACATTATAGCTTGTGCTCACGTCCAACAAAGTGTGAGTGACTATTTTGCAGGTGAAATACGAGTTTGGGAAGTCATTCTCATCAGTTCTTGAGCAGGTATTGAGTTGGAGAGGCAGGCAAGCAGTGGAATAGATTTGGAGATCAAATCTGAGTTGTACTGTGTGTAACAGGTGGAGATACTTGTGAGAAGTATTATGCTTTGTAATGTTACATGATTCAATCAATATAATATACAGATAGTGTGGGGTTTTTAGCGAGATGCTTTCCCCAGGATACATACTATGTTAATGAGTTTGATTGATGCTTCTATGTGCGCCTGTGAATGTTTTTGCTTCTGTAAATTGATGATCAACGTAGAGGAGATTATGTATTATACATGTTCCGCTTATAATTGTATGATCAGGATAATCTCTCTGAATATGTGTTAAATTATTCAAAATTTCTACATGGTATCGGAGCTGCTTGATTTGTAGAAGAGATTTTTACAGGATATCAAGCGAGGATTGATCATTAGATCTACTATTCAGGAAGTTTTTACATTCTATTTCTTCAGGCAGAGTCTATAATTGGGCCAGGTAGCCTCTGGATTCATTCTTCCCTTGGAAGGTGAGATATCCGGTGAATGCCCATACATCCAATCTCTGTACAAGAAATACTTTGTTCTCACGAATTCTAGATCGGAAGCAGTTGAGTTTTGAGCTGGTGGAATTCGAATTTAATTCCAAAGCAAGAGCGAAACTCGGAAACATTCAGTGTGAGAATGGAGACAATATGCCCTAGTATCTCATGAAGTTCACCTAATGTCGGGATGAGCTGGGAAGTGTGGGGGTGATTGTCGGATGAGGATGGTGAGTCTAGCACTCCTTGACCTTCCTAAGAGTTGGCATAGCTACCAGGACTCGGTGAATGGAAGGGAGAAACTGCCATATTGGGAACGACTATGGTCGGTTTTGATGCAGGAGGAGATCAGACGGAGCACCAGAGATAGTTCTTCATCTATGCATGATGAGGAGAACTGTGCCTTAGCGAGTAAGGCGAAGAAGGGGAAGGAGAAGGTCTCTCTTTTCGAATCTTGTTCTTCCAGTGATGGGAAGAAAGTTGACAAGTCGAAGGTGCGATGCTTTCGTTGTCATGATATTGGTTCATGGGTTAGGAACCTGTATGCTCTTGAGGTTCAAGATGCATGCAAAGCCTTGAGCAGCGAGGCAACTGATGGAGACTTGGTGGTTGAGAGGGAGCGTATATTACCTCTCAACATGCAGAGCCAAAAGAAGTCTCAGGCGATTGTGGAGGAGCCACGATTGGTGCAGCAGCTTCAGGAGATTGTGGAGGAGCCACAACAAGGGAAGCTGAGAGGAGATCTAGTAGAGACATCTACTCATCCAGAGACCTCCATTAGGGGGAAACTTCGAGCCAGATGGGCTGAAGGATCGCATGCAGGCATACCTCCAGGTAGGAGGTGGGGTGATGTGGATTGATTGTCCCAAGGAGGAGGGGCAGGATCCTTGAGGTACCCAACCTCTTGGATGAGACCTTGCTACGGGAGCCCCGATGTGTAGTAGCAGGAACTGACTGATTGGGTAGAGACAGATGCGGATGGAGCGGCAGAGAGAGCGACAGTGCAGGGAATCCCAGGACAACGCATAGCTAGCAGGCTGTAGCAATGCGAGAGGCACAAGTGTTTTGCACAGTGCTAGGTGGCATAGAGAGGTGTGCAATTGTGCGAGATGCATGGAGATGTTGCAGTAGCACAGATGTCAGAGAGGGAGCACTTGTCAGCAGCAGGTAGAGCTTCAGCATCAGAGGGTGTTTCTATCCCAACAGGGAGGTCAGTTGGGAGGTGCAGTGCGGATGCAATGCTGGGAGATAGAACCAGCAGCAGCACGGATGCAGTCAGAGATCAAAGTGACAGAGGTTAGAGCAGTCAGATACTGAAGAGAACAGAGATGCATAGTTTCAGTCGACAAAGGCAATAGCAGTCAGAGACTTTGATGACAGAGCAAGTGGACCGGCCAGATGTGTTGCATGGAGAACATTCCAGAGTTACAGGATCGGGTTTGGGAGGAAGCCTTTCTTGTTGAGAGGGAGTGTTGAAAAGTGTGCAACAAGAAATTCTTGTTGAGAGTGCAACAAGATGATGGAGCTTAGTGAAAAGAGTCGCCTTCACTAAGTGGGCCCGCAGGCTATTTTTGGCGCAAGTCTATTTTTAGACTATGTCTATTTTTAGACTATGTCTATTTTTAGACATATGGATCATGTCTATGGATTGCAGGTTGTTGTTTATGGATGATTGGTCAAGTTGGGAAAAATAGATGGACTTCTGTTTTTGATGAAAGTGTGAGTGATCACAGTGTGAGTGATCAAAGTCTATTTTTAGACTGGCTATCAAAAATAGAAAAGTCAAATATTATTATCTCACAATAATATTTGGACTATAAACTTAATCTTATTCTCTTGGAGCACTTCAGGATGAGCTACGGATGTGGTACATGCAGATCCCAGAGGGAAATACGTGGTTACCTATGGGATGACTAATATTTTCATGCATGACTTCAGTTAGAACTCAATCAGTTGAGTTTGGTGCAGTTGATGGAGTTGTGTTCAGTTTAGCTTTGTTAAACTGGTTGTATTTAGTCTAACTGATCAATAGACTAGAGATGAGTTGGGTGAATTAGTTATTAATTAATTCACAAGTTATTAACTCATAATACAACTATAGAATACATCAGTTAACTCAGTTGCATGTCAGTGCATGTTCAGTTCAGCAGGGACAGGTGTTAGAGAATCAGATTGCTATCAGTTGTGACTATAGTTGTGCACCAGATCTTGCACAATAAAGGGATTGAGTATGCCAATGAGTTTGCTCACGTATTTGCCCACATTATAGCTTGTGCTCACGTCCAACAAAGTGTGAGTGACTATTTTGTAGGTGAAATACGAGTTTGGGAAGTCATTCTCATCAGTTCTTGAGCAAGTATTGAGCTGGAGAGGCAGGCAAGCAGTGGAATAGATTTGGAGATCAAATCTGAGCTGTATTGTGTGTAACAGGTGGAGATACTTGTGAGAAGTATTATGCTTTGTAATGTTACATGATTCAATCAATATAATATACAGATAGTGTGGGGTTTTTAGCGAGATGCTTTCCCCGGGATACATACTGTGTTAATGAGTTTGATTGATGCTTCTATGTGCGCCTGTGAATGTTTCTGCTTCTGTAAATTGATGATCAACGTAGAGGAGATTATGTATTATACATGTTCCGCTTATAATTGTATGATCAGGATAATCTCTGTAAATATGTGTTAAATTATTCAAAATTTCTACATTTAATAGCATACATGGTTAAGGCCCTTTTAGCTGTAGTTCCTTTTATATTGGAACCAATCACCCCGCTTAAACCTCCTATAGGGAGTTAAATTAATCCTCAAGGCTTTATTTATCCATTTATTAAAGTCTTCCATTATATCCTTCTTATCGAGACTCTATCACCCCGTAGAAACCTTCGTTAACCTTTCTATACCCTTAAACCACACATATATAACCTTTCCATTTCAAAACCTTGGTTCATATATGTTATATCGCATGAAATGCTCTATCGGCGCTATTTTCCTTCTAAACCCTTTTATAAAGCAATTATGTGCATAACACACTTTTTTTCCGCCTTTCGTACGACTTTTGCACAGATCCCAAGACACCACCCTTATCGTTGATCGCAATCGGCTCCTTCGCATGCACACCACACACACACACACACACACACACATATATATATCATCACCTCTCCGACTCCGATATGCAACTATCGGACCGCTTACACCACCTTTTTACGTTAAATGACTCGCACAACACTTTCACGGAATACAAAGGAAATTCTGCTCTGAACCCTTTATTCGGATTTCAAAAACTATATACTCGCATTCATCAACTCATCGGGTCCGCTCCTCCGTATTAACTCTTCCGCTGCTTCGATTTCCTGACCTTCGATCCCTCTGATCACCGATTTTATTGCTATCGGCGTATCGGCCCTTAGCTATTCCACTTTCGCTAGTCCTTTGGCCTCTCTGATATGCGATAAGCGATCACTTCTAAACCATCGATCTGGACTCTCGATCCGACGGTCCAGGATCCATCGCATTATCGCAATCGCTCTTCTCGATGGTCAGACCCCTACCACTTCAAGCATCGATCTGATCAATCTTCCAGACTCGATAAGGGTATAAGCCACTCTTTATAATATTTCAAGTCCGGATTCTAAATCCGACTATGTTTTGCGCTCATTTTTAGTGTAAGTCGGGTTTTATACTTGTGAGACTTAAACTGAGTAATAAACTCCACCGATGCGATATTTCGCTTTTCTCCTCAGCGACATCATCTAGACCATTGATATTCCAGATCCAACAGCTGTGGAGTGTCGATGCTTCACTTCTCACTCCTTCTTTTTACTTAGTTTTTACGCTAAGTATTCAGTTCTTCCATGATTTAACTCCTCTCCAAAGGTTTCGATTCCTTCACTGTTTCCACTGCGACTCCCTCCTCAGCTTGATTTCTGTGATTTTTATCACTGACTATGGATTCTATTTAATCTCTCAATGGATTCAAAGATCCATCATGAACCGCTTGGCTCATTCTTCTCCTCTGTACTCCGCCTCGACTCTGCCTACAACCTCTGTTACAGAACCTACGAGTTCACACAGTAATCAATCAATAGACACATGATTAACACATTTCCACACTCAGAATCGAATTCCTCTGTATATAAACATATAAATAATTGATTACATAACGAGACTCTCTATCTCGTGGCTTGATCTTCTGCTATCAGTGGCCTCCTCCTCTTTCTGCCCGTAGGCTTACATATATGCCAAGAAGTTTTGTTCAACTCATCCTGGTTTGACTCCTAAATCTATTGAACCGACTCCTAGATGTACTCTATCCTCTATGTCCACTTCTAACTCATTAAATTCCTAAAATCTCTCTCTTGTTCCTCAAATCATGAACTACTTTAAGAGTTGGATTTGACTTCTAACTCTTTGTCATTACTAGCCACTCATGTCCTCCTTATTCGAGAGCATTTACAAGATATCTCACACATCTAATTTGATTCCTATTTTAATCACTCAAAGTCTAATATTACATCAATTTATCACTTAGGAATCCAACTTCCTAAAAATATATGATCACCTATGTCTACTTAATTACAATGATTTTCTCTTGGGTTGAATGCTCCTACATCAGATCTTATGCAGGAGGAGATCAGGAGGAGCACATGAGATGGTTCTTCATCCAAGAATGATGATGAAGAAAACTTGGCCTTAGCAAGTAAGGCAAGGAAAGGGAAGGGGAAGGCTTCCCATTTCAAATCGAATTCTTCTCAGGGAGGGAAGAAGGGTGACATGTCTAAAGTAAGATGCTTTAATTGTCACAATATGGGACATTATGCAACTAATTTCCCATCGAAGAAGTCCAAGAAGGGATCCTCGGAAGGATCAGAAGGTGAGGCATTAGCCTCTCAGTTCAAAATGGACTTTACTCTCATCGCATGCATGGTGTCATTGATGATGGGTTGTGTCTGGTATCTTGACAGTGGAGCCTCATTCCACATGACCGGTGAAAAAATTTATTCAGTGCCTTGGATGAGAAAGACCTCAAGATGCGCATAGAGATGGGTGACGACGGAAGGTATAGTGTTTCAAGAGTGCACATGGTTGCTTTTCAGAGGGAGCATGGAGCTCCTCTCACCTTGACAAATGTGATGTATGTGCCTGGATTGAAGAAGAAATTGGCATCAGTCACAATGTTGGAGGACAAAGGCTACGATGTTGTCTTCATTAAAGGAAAGGCTTTCCTAAGACACATAGCCACAGGTCAGACCAAGAGGATAGGGATTCGGGTGAAGAATCTCTATAAACTTGAGGTAGATGAATGTGTAGCATTGAGTACGAAAGTAGAATTAATGCAAAGCCAAGACATTGGCGAGTTGTGGCACAGGTGGTTGGGCCATTTACATCATGGGGCTTTGAAGATAATGTAGCAGATATCTACAGGACTTCCCAAAGGTAAACTTGAGCAAGTTGACACATGCAAAGGTTGTACCTTGGGAAAGTACACCAAGTCTTCCTTTCATGATCGAGACAGTTGAGCAGAGGCTATCTTAGAGCGAGTTCATACTGATTTGTATGGACCATTCTCAACGGCATCCACAGCGAAGCAAAGGTATTATGTGATTTTCATTGATGACTATTCTCGTAAATGTTGGATTTATTTCATGCAGAAGAAGGACCAAACTTTCACAAAGTTTTGTGAGTTCAAAGCTTTGGTTGAGAAAGAGTCAGGGAAGAAGATCAAGGCCTTGAGAAGTGACAACAGACGAGAATATGTCTCTCAAGAGTTTAAGGAATTTTGTGCAGCGGAAGGAATTAAACGAGAGTTGGCATCACCTCATAACCCACAGTAGAATGGGGTGGCTGAGAGGAAGAACATAAATATTGTAGGGGCAGCACGAGCAATGTTGCATGACCAAGGCCTACCACTTCACTTGTCGGCTGAGGCATGCAACACAGCAGTCTATTTGCAAAATAGAAGCTCGCATCACATACTTGGGATGAAGACACCAGAGGAAGCTTTCTCTGGTAAGAGACCAAATGTGGGTCACTTCAGGATCTTTGGCTCATCGGTATATTGCCATGTGACAAAGGATGCATGGAAGAAGCTTGAACCGATAGCAGAGTTAGGGATATTTGTGGGGTACATTGATACACCTCACAACTATCGGTGTACTTGCCTACTAGTCGAAGGACAGTGGTTCGCAGAGATCTCAAGTTTGATGAGCAGAAGGCCATGCGAGTTTCCCTTGAGAAGGAGCTCCAACTACAGGTTGTGGAGGAACTGTTGGTTCCTAAGGAGGAGGAGCCACAGACTGATGTGGAGCAGGCGCATGCAAAGGTTCCAGGAATGGAGACATCCACTCAAGAAGAGTCTTCCAGAGATGGACAGAAGCACACAAGAGAAGCTGACAGATTGTTGGAGGATGCGAGAGAGAATGTGGGAGCACCATCTTCTCAGTGCAGACAGAGGAGGTCACTTGAGAGGTACATTGGATACATGGCCCTTGCTCGGGAATGTGTTGAGACCGAGCTATCTTCCTTTGAGGAAGCAGTGCAATAGCCGATTTGGGTTAATACTATGGTGGAGGAGTATGACTCCATAGTTCGTAACAGTGTTTGGGACGTGGTTCCGAGACCTGAGAACAAGTCAGATGTGAGTTCATGTTGGTTTACAAGGTAAAGCAAGTTGCTGATGGTAGTGTGGAGAAGCATAAGGCAATATTTGTTGCCCGTGGCTTTTCACAGGTCAAGAGGATCATGTTGCTGGATTATATTTCAACAAAGGAGCAAGATGCTGACATTTTGACAAAGGCATTGTCAAAGTGTAAATTCGAGTTCCATAGAGACAGGATCGGGGTGGAAAATAATCCCTTTCTTATTGAGAGGGAGTGTTGAAATATGGCAACAAGAATATTCCAATTTAATTTGTCCTTGAATTAAATTGTGAATTAAAATCGAATTTAGTCTTAAGAGCTACTTGGAAATAGTTAATTAATTTATTTTAAATTAATTAGTTGGAGAAATTCAAGTTAGAAGTCTTTCTGAAGTCATGCAAGAGTTATCCCTTAAATTAAGGAGATGAGATTGAGTTATATTTGAGTTGTAATTAGTTAACTCAGTTTACTGAGTTAAGTCCAGTTAAATTAGTTCCAAATTGTTTGAGGAACTAATAGTGAGTTAACAGTCAATTGATGCATTAATGCACTCAACTAATGCTACTCCAGTTAACTGAAGATTCCCTCATCAGAAAATCATGCATTTCTATTCTAAGAAAGACCCAATTGAGATTAAATTCAAGGACAATGTACTATCAGTTGCATGTGTTTTCTCATGGAGAAAACTCATGCATGCAGTCAAGGATTTATCCTTGAGGATGGCACAGTTTTGGAGATAGGTTTGCCACTTGGTTGAAGGTGAATCATCCACAAGGAATAGCGCAAGGAAATAGCAGCTTGGAGGGCAGAGAGGAAGGCTAGAGAGAAGCCAAGATTACCTGTGAGCAACTGTGAGGATTGTACTGAGAGCTGGCTAGCTGTGAGAGCTAAGGCTTTGTATAATTCCTATGTATTTCCACCATGTATGATAATACAATAGTGTGGGGTTTTTAGCTGAGGCTTTCCCCAAAGTATTTTCATGTGTATTGTGCATTGATTCTTCTTCTTCTGGTTATATTGTTCATCTCGATCTTTAAGCTTCCGTAAATTAATAATAGAAGTAGGTTATAGTATTCTACTTTGATTTATATTTCATTATTGGGTTAACTTACACATATTTTCTACACAACACACCTTGCTTCTAAATCCTGAGTTCGTTGGACACCCCTTGGTGTAGCTCATGTAGAGTTTGAATGGGAAGCATGGTCAAATTTAGATTCAGGTTCTTCAGATGTAGTAGATGTGCCTTCTTTTTGGTTGAATTGTTGTGCAGGGACCCTTCTGGTAGTTGTAATGTGCAGAGATCCATGGTAATTTCTGCATCCAATACTAACCCGCTTGCTTCACATTTGCCTGTCCCACACTTGCTTGAATGGGATATGTTTGGGTCTGCAAGTCCTGCAAGTCCTGTTGTACCTTACTGAGTGATTGTCAGTACTGCACTTTAAAGTGGCTCATGAGATCCATCGTCACATCACGGACCACATCCCCAATTTCATCCAAGTCCCCCTCTGTGAGGACCAAAGGCATCATGCCCGTTGTTTTTTCAGACTTTTGCTTCTTGCGCAGCCCTGTTGAAGTCCTCTTCTTCCGCTTCTTGACAACGAATGGGGGACTCCAACTTTGCGATCCATTCTTCTTCTGCCTATGTTTCTTCCTCCACATGTGTTTTCTCAGTGTTTGACTCGTCAATGTCAATGGTTGCCTATGACGTAGTCTTTTCCTACACTGCTTCTTTTTCCTTGGCCGTTGCTTCTTTCTCCCTTGCAGTAACTTCTTTCTTCTGCGCATCCTTTTCTCAAGCAGAAGCCCTCTGTGCTTATTTCTTCTTTTCTGCTGTCGTGGTCTGCGTTGCTAAACCTTCATCAACCTGACTAGTACATGTGTTGACATCAAAAGGGGTGAGCCAGTCACTTGGTCACTTACATAACCCCTACTATATCTTCCTCAGCAACCAAGTAAGGCAACTTGTGCCATATGCCTCTGGCATCCTTCTTTTGTGGATGTGTAGATTATGGAAATCAACCTTTAAATTAGTGATATTAACATACTACGCATGCAAAGTAGCTAACAACCTTGGTCGTCGATTGATCACCATCCTTAGTTCTATATTAGCCAACACCCAGAATATCTTTGTCTCCATTACGTGTGTGGGGTCTTTAGTATCCCATAGCGAAGGGAACTTCGGTGCCTCCGGTAAGTCTGAGTCCTGCTAAGGGAATTGGCTCTCTTCAGGCATCCTCCACGCCACTAAAGTGATCAACAACAACAACCAGCTATAGTGAAAGGCTTTTCCCTCATCCCAGGCCTCCCTACAGTCCTCCAGAAACTCTTTACATAGACATTGAACCCAGTTATACTGGACTTCTTTTGCGCACTACGCAGCCAAAGAGACAATGGGTGCTGGCACTTCATCCACGTGACACTTCCTCGTAATCTTACCAGCAAAGATCTATGCAGCAAACTGCAACATGCCATCTTATATGAATTGAATGGAGTATCCAGGTGACTTTTTTACCAGACCAAACTCACATTTCATTTGGTCCGCAAACTTCTTCTCCTGCGACTTTCCTGCAAAAGCCTCTACAAGGTCCACTCCTTGGGATGGCAACAGCATTATTCAATGGATCAGCATGTCTATGATCAAGATGGGTTCTCCCAACCAGAGGCACCCATCATGTGTTAGTAATTGGTACACACAAACTATGTTAATAATGGTGCGACCAAAGTGCAACACCCATAACATGTTTAGGAGCCCGCGCCCTTGTGATGCAGGTAAGTTCTCTCTTCGGACAAAGACAACCCCTCTAGCCCTAGAGTGGGTCTAGTCACAACAAGACAAAAACAATAGCTAATTCTTTAAATAGTTCTCGTTGAAGAGGCCTACCTTAAACCGGTGTTCGATGAAGTATTCATCACGTCGCTTCAGCTATCACTTTCTTCTCCTTAATGAATGATGCACCTGAAACAACATGAGAAAATGACGAAACACATAATAGAGCACAACAACGAACTATCTACTTATAGAGTCAAGGAACCATAAGCTATCAACATACATTTCATACATGATATAGGAAATAACCATTGATTGTATTAATATGAATAGTAAAGCTTACAACCACACCTTGACGTCGCAAGTTTCCTTGAAGGGTCCGATCAATATGTATCCATAAGCATTCACTCTCAAAGGTCTCCTAGAAAGACTGATGACTCTCTCTCTCACCCAAAACCACAAGTATGAAACTAAGGCAATTTCAACGAGGCTTCCTTCCTACAAAACCATTTTCACTCTCACAACATGAAAGGCAATCCAAATTGTAAGCTATCAATCCAACAAGCTAAGAACTAGCACACCAAAACTCAATTAGCACTCTCAAAACTCCGAACCCCGAACTCCGAACTCCGAACTAGCTGATCATAGTCATGGACGATGTTTTTATAAGAGGAGGAGCCTCCATAAATGAGTGGAGAGGAAGCTTATCTTCAAGGGAGGTTACTCAAAAGGCAGAACCACCATCTCAAATGAGGAGAGGAAAACTTCCTTGACCCAACAACCAGCTCCAGAACCACCCAGAAGCATTTTGTTTTAACTAATTCGCCATATCTGGGTCGTCGCAGGTCAAACACTGAGACTTAGAGACGACATCGCAAGGCCTTAATGCATTTTGGGCTATCATCGTAGGCAAGATACTAATGACCTGCGACAATCCCTAAAATCTGACCTTCTCAGAGAACATATGTACTCTTGCTACGGTGTCAAGAGGTTCTTGTTCACTCTGGTCCATCGTCGCAGACAAATTATTGATGTCCTGCGACAATCTTGAAACATAGGTTAAAAGGGGTCAACTTTAGTATTAATGAGCATGGTTAATCTTCTTGAGTGATATGGAAGATATGGACACATATTTTGAGTTTTACACAGAGCAAATGTCATTTAGGGACTGACTCTACCCGGGATCAGGGGATGCAGGGTTGGTGACAAAATATTGTGTAACAGATGCCCCCTAAAGCATGAAGGCCGAGAGAGTGGGAGGTGTGAAATGATTTACGAAACCATAACTGAACTAGAACACCATCACGGAGAACCTACAGATGCAAGTACAATTGATATCTCTGATAGTGAAATAAATACATGTAGTCGAGGTGTGGGCGCAACCATCCAGTCGGAAAGACCATATGAAAACATAGGTATGGTCGCAGCCATCCAGAAAGACTCAGGTATGGTCACAGCCATCCAATCAAAAGAGTCATGTATAAATAATCCACACAACCTAGACTTGTGTGATCTGAACCCAGGGTCTTGAATCCTAACCTGTCCATTGTACGATTTCTAATATGTGAATAAATGTGTTGAAGTCGAGCATACTAGAAAATCACTTGATTACCGGCCAATGATGTGAACCGTTAACAAGCGCGAGAGAGACCACTAGTAATGTCAATGGTTCTCAAGGTAATACTAGTACAATTCACAAATTGCGAAGAATGATCTGGAGTAGAACACTTGTGGAATCACCCAATCAAAGACCAATGATGCAAGTCTATTGTCGAATGCGAAGAACTTGCCATTGAGGCATGCAAGCTCCAAGGTACCCGAAAGGAGTCTCTAGATCAACTTCCTGGATAATGAGTCGATGTCAACAGGAAGTGATCCGTTGCAGGAGGGCCATAATGTTTCCCATATCAACGATGCGAGACAAAGGAAAAAGATGTAGATGGATGAAACAGAGAATTAGAGGAGGATGTATGGGTGAAAACTGCAGAAGGATTAAGCTCTTGAACATATCGGCAACACGACTCTAGAATGTGGCAGCATTTTGGTACGAAGGAATCGAAGTTCATGCGGAGACAACAAGAATCGAATGGAATGAGGGAAAATGAAGAACCCAAACCCTGGAAGGCCAATGAAGAAGTGAGGATATCCTAAACCCAGCAAGAAGCAACAAAGGTGTCAATGTTCAAGAGCGACAATCTGTGGTAGGTAATCAATAGAATATTTCCAAATTTTATCCCCCACCCTTGCTGGCGAGTACCCCAATTATTTTTGAAACACAAGCTTGAAGGGGATAGCATATGCTTGCAATATAAGTTTGTCCTTCGGACAAATCCAACCTAGTGAAATGTTAACGAGCCCTAGGGAGGAGGAGCTCGGGTCTCATCACGGCGACGAGTCCAATGTCATCATGGTTTAACGAGTCCAACATAGGTAAAACTCAGAGTCTGTTTCATATTTAGAGAGTTTGAAAAAGACAGATAAAAGAAAACTTCAAGAGGGCCTTTTTCGTATGTTTGTGTCTCAAATCCGAAAAGGTAGAAAACAATACCCAAGGGAACTTATTGACCATGATAGATCAATGTATACATTTTTTGTAAGTAATCTATCCCAATCCATAAAAGGGGTAAACTTATACTGGGTAGATGATGCTTCGTAGCCTTTAACAAGTTCAAAGCAATAAGAGCTCAGCAATCTTTTCGTTTTTAAAGGGTCGAAAAAGAGCTTGAAAGTGGACCTCCCATTTTATTTCCTTTACGAGTCAAAAGGAAAAAATACTCGGTAATCTTTTTAGCTTTTACGAGTCAGAAAAGAGCTTAAAGGTGACTCCTCCTAGAGGAGCAAGTGGTATAAAGGGTAGCAACTAGTTCCAGAAATGGTGGAACTACTCAAAACATGTAATGGTCAAGAGGTTGGCTAACAAAAACACTCATCGCTGCGGTCCCTCAAGAAAGGAAATACAACCAAGTGAAAGCATATGATAAAAGAGATGGTGACGATGGAATGAAACAACCAGGCTCATCTAGCATAAATTAGCTAATAAAAACGGAAATCACAAGATGTAAATTGGATGTGGGTTCATTTTTACACAAGCTCGAACCATGGAGAACTTTGCTTGGATTCGGTTTCATGTTTACACAAGCTTGAAATGAAAAACTATGCATGAATAAGTTTTTCATGCCCCTAGCATAATTATTCAATCGAGGTACATGCCCCCCAAAATTCATTGCATTCAACTAGGTCGATGTAATGAAGGTTCACTTTCAAGATCCAGGAAAGACTCAACTGGGATTTTACAAGATCTCAATCAAAGACTCGATTGGGAAAAGGGAGTTGTTTCATGTTTTAACGAGGTTGACACAGTGAAAGAACTATCCTAAGACATTGGTTTCATTTTTTAACGAGATTTACACAAGATCAAGAACTCTCCTCAAGACGCCTTGATTCATTTTTTTAACGAGCTTGACACAAGACAAGAAACTATGCTCCATACTCCTTGTTTCATTTTTTAAGGAGGTTGACGCAAGATCACAAACTATCCTCATGAACCTTGTTTCATTTTTTAAGGAGCTTGACACAAGACAAAAACTATGCTCATCACCCCTTGTTTCATTTTTTAACGAGGTTGACACAGGAACAAACTATCCTTGGGACTCCTTGTTTCATTTTTTAATGAGGTCGACACAAGAAAAGAACTATCCTCGGGGCTCCTTGTTTCATTTTTTAACGAGGTCTACACAAGAAAATAACTATCCTCAGGACTCCTGTTCATGAACCATATGAAAACATGGTTCCCAAGAGGTCTTCACTAGATGGAAGAACCATGTTGTGGGAGGAATACATGTCGTTTAGTACCATAGACAAATTAGGTTCCAATGTCCCCAATATATAATGTACTATACCATCTGTTTGATCATCAATGGACGTGGAGACGGAATGGTACTGCTTGCAAACAAGAGCTGATAAGGGTGATGGTTTCAAAGGAGGTACTTGGTGACTAATGAATGACAACTGATCAAGAGTCACAATTCTTTCGTCATGCGGGAAACAAACTACATGAAAAATCGAAGAAACAAGAGCTCCCATGACATAAATATAGTCGCGGCCAAGGAGAAGATTGAAATCCAAAGCACCTTGGATGACCATCATGTCTATATAGACGGTTTTACCTCCCAAAGTAATAGGGAACTTCGGAAGGATCCCTAAGGGTTGATTGGTTCCTCTGTCGAAAGCCAATAGATTCTGGGTGATAGGCACAAGCTGTGGGGAGCCCAAAGCTTGCCAAGTAGTGGAAGGCATGAGGCTAACAGATTCATCCAAGAGAGTGCCAAGTACTACCATATTATAGGCGTGTACTGTGATCTGGAAAGGCACATAAGATGGGAGGCGAAAAGTAGTCAAGTGACTCCAATTGAAGGAAACAACAGAATTACTTGGTGGGGGTATCGTACGATTGCCCCCATGCTCTGCAGGAATCGAAGAAGGACTCTTGATCAGTCGGGACAGGAGGTTCACTCTTTGATTCAGGAGAATCTGACGAGATGAGAAGAACATGAGCAGTATGATCATTATGCTCTTCTGGAACAGAATGAACAACTGATGGTGAAACCAAGCTGACACTCTCTTCAGCCAACTGTTGGTATGGAACAGACATAACACAGTCAGGCTCAAGAAGAGCAAGATGGGCAAGAGATGAATCCAAGCCAATTTCTTTACCGATCCGGGGAGGATCAGAAGAAAGCCTCTGATAACCAACCGGAAGGTGGGGTTGAGGAGCTGTAAGGTTTTCCAAAACTATGGAAGCTTTATCCATGAGAGGACAAAGGTGAAGAAGATGTTCGCCTTCACATAACCTACAAGGGAATCTAATCTTCCCTTTCTTCTTACCACTGCTACCTGAAGGTGTAACATCGATATGATCTTCAGAGGTCGATAAGGATGGTCGAGTCATATCTCGAGACCATACTTCTAAGATCTTGGGAATACCAGGACAATCTCGAAGGAAATGGTCACCCTTGCACAGCTTACAAGGGAATTTGACCTTTCGTGGAGGATCAAAACGTTTTTGTACCGGAGGTGCACTCAGAGCAATAGTCGCATGGTTGGCCTCTCGCTTATCTAACTTCTTCTTCTTCGTCTTCCTCTTCTTCTTCTTAGCCTCCTGGTTACTGGATTTGGAACTTTCACCAGGCGAAGTAGAAGAGGAGGGTGAAGAAATAGGGGAAGAAGGTGAAGGGTCAACCCTAGAATCATCGTGACGTGATTCAAATGAAGGAGACGGCGGAGTAGGAGTCGGGATGCTCGGGACCACCGAGGTTGAAAACAACCAAACAGGTAGGCCAATGGTTAACCCAAGCAGGGACAATGTTGCCATATAAGGAGCACCAGCATTTCCAAAAGAAGGAAAAGGACCAGGATTCCCATCCGGGGGAGACCTTGACTGGTAGACTCTGGAAATGTTGCCATTGGAATCGACCTTGAAAGGAATGCTAACTTTAACCAGGAATATTTCGTGGGCAGTTAATTTTATGACACTGAAACAAAACTGTGCCTTTTCATATTTTAAGAGTCGAGAAAAGGACGAAAGGTGACTCTATCTCTTTCGAGGTTTAATGAGCCTAAAAGGACAAGTGCTCAGATGATCCTTTTATTTTAAAGAGTCGAAAAGGAACGAAAGTGATTGCTCTGGAAACTCTAGACAAGATGGTTTACCAGACAAATCGTAAAACTGCAATATACACCTTGGTGATAAATGAAAGAGAAATGACCAAGGATTTTCCATACGGCAGTCAATCTTCCTGAATGTTGTGTTCGGTGTGTTACGATCTGTAAGGCGGCAGACTCGGCTTCCTAGGGATAAAAGGATTTCAACCTAATGAGGTCTCCCACCATATACTCGACGGTACAGGGAGCACAAATTCGTACTAGTACCTATTGAATCACAAAAGGAGGAATCACCCAACCTTAGTGAAAACAATAGCAACTAGGTTTAACGATGTCGGAACACGTCTCTAGCCTAGACCTCTAGATATGTGAGCGTTAGGTTCCAATGCATTTTTAAGTTCATTCAATAGATTTTAACAGTTAATCTTGAATTAAGTCTCGATTTCAAGGCCCTACCAAATGTATCTTTAACACTCCTAGAATGCAACTAAATGAGAAAAAACCATTCCATTTGATGAACGACTACCTAAATGAGGGTAAGGAGTTCATTTCCAAGTGAACGAAGACAATAACAAGCAAATGCAAGAACAGTAGTGCAAGCAAGTAATCCAGTCAATAGCAAACATAATGCATCGATTTCCGCTTATCTCGCAACAACTATGATGAAAAATGAAAGATTTAAATTTCGCTTTTCAATTCCTAATCATAAAGAATATACTAATGCAAACATGCTTTCATTTTCGTATACTATATGAGTACAATTGTTTTTTGTTTTTGGAATAAATAACAAACAAGCTAATGCACAGCCCGACTGATCAAAATGAAAATGCAATCTATGCTTCAATAGTGAACGGAAATCAAATCAACACAACAAGTGAGTTTGATGACCAATCACTATGGATCAACCAGGAAGATGGGCAAGTAGCAAGAGAACAGCTTCAAACAAGTCAACAAGACTGTTGTGGATGTAGTTCAAAAACTTGAAAGGACAAGCAACCCAAAACCAGCGAATTCTTGACGAAACCCTAAAAGACCTAGGTCACACAGTCCAAAAATTCAAATTTCATACAAATGGAACCGAGAAGGACATGCCTCAGTAAACACAATCAAAACAATATTAACATGGTGAAAGAAATAGCAAAGGACAAGCTACACTGACCTATTCAGGAGGCAGGGCTGTAAAAAGCAACCCTACAAGAATCGTCACAGGGGTAAGACTAACAACCTGAGACGATCGTCGAATCATCGCAAGCACTACACTAGCAACTGAGTGACGTCATCGCCAAGGTACACTTGTTCTCAACGATGGCCTGATTTCAGGAATCGTTGTAGCTGTTTGACGGGATATCCACAACGTACAGCTTGGTTAAAAAGGACAGGAGTGATTCGTCGCAATTGTTAGGAATTAAACAGCGACGAGCTCAACAGACAAGGAAAACAAGGCAAAAGCAACTGAAAGTCACCAGGCTTGTCACTCAGACAGTGAGGTGGACTACCAGAGCTACTCAAGTGATCCAGAACATTGATGGTTCAGTCCCAAACAAGGAGACACTACGTAATTCAATAAAAAAAAAATCAAGAGCAAAAACAAGAGATAACACACAAAGGACTCCCCAGTATGGTCGCCAACTTGTGATGCAGGTAAGTTCCCTCTGTGGACAAAGACAACCCCTCTAGCCCTAGAGTGGGTCTAGTCACAACAAGACAAAAGCAATAGCTAATTCCTTAAATAGTTCTCGTTGAAGAGGCCTACCTTAAACCGGTGTTCTATGAAGTCTTCGTCACGTCACTTCAGTTATCGCTTTCTTATCCTTATTGAATGATGCACCTGAAACAACATAAGAAAACGATGAAACATATAACAGAGCACAACAACGAACTATCTACTTATAGAGTCAAGGAACCATAAGCTATCAACATACATTTCATATATGATATAAGAAATAACCATTGATTGTATTAATATGAACAATAGTAAAACTTACAACCATGCCTTGACGTCGCAAGCTTCCTTGAAGGGTCCGATTAGTATGTCTCCATAAGCATTCACTCTCAAAGGTCTCCCAGAAAGACTGATGATTCTCTCTCTCACCCAAAAGCACAAGTATGAAACTAAGGCAATTACAATAAGGCATCCTTCTTACAAAACCATTTACACTCTCACAACATGAAAGGAAATCCAAACTGTAAGATATCAATCCAACAAGCTAAGAACTAGCACACTAAAACTCAACTAGCACTCTCAGAACTCCGAACTCTGAACCCCGAACTCCAAACTCAGAACTCCGAACTCTGAACTCTGAACCAGCTGATCATAGTCATGGAGGATGTTTTTATAAGAGGAGGAGCCTCCATAAATGAGGGGAGAGGAAGCTTATCTTCAAGGGAGGTTACTCAAAAGGCAGAACCACCATCTCAAATGAGGAGAGGCGAACTTCCTTGACCCAACAACTAGCTCCAGAACCACCCAGAAGCATTATGTTTGAACTAATTCGCCATATCTGGGTCATCGCAGGTCAAACACTGAGACTCAAAGACGACGTCGCAAGGCGTTAGTGCATTCTGGGCTATCGTCGCAGGTAGGATACTGATGACCTACGACGATCCCTAAAATCTGACCATCATAGAGAACAGATGTACTCTTGCGACGGTGTCGCGAGTTTCTTATTCACTCTGGTCCATTGTCGTAGACAGAATATTGATGTCCTGTGACGATCTTGAAACATAGGTTAAAATGTGTCAAATTCAGGATTAATGAGCATGGTTAATCTTCTTGAGTGATATGGAAGATATGGACACATATTTTGAAGTATGACACAGAGCAGATGCCATTCAGGGACCGACTCTACCCGAGATCAAGGGATGCAGGGTCGGTGACAAAATACTGTGTAACAGCCCCCAACTCCAGCCACCCAACTCATCGACTCTAGGTGAGTGACATCCAACTCTTCATAGTAGACCTTCTTGAGGTACTTACTTGGCACCAATTGTGGAGACTTCTTGTGGTCCCCTAGATACCAATCCTCCATTTTTAAATTTGGTATCTAATCTAGCAACGGTCCTTCAAACAACACATTCTCTAGTAGCAAAGGCATAGAGACCATGAACTTCGCGGAATCCGGGTCTTTGGGCACCTTCACCGTGGATTTTCTAAGTGGTATCTACTTTTGTAGCCGAGTGATTGGCTCAACCTCCTCTACATCAATCTCCTCTATGCCCTTGTGCAGTTCTTCCTTGTCCAGGTCCAGTGGCTCTATCGGCTGTTTGGACTTATCCATCTTTCCCTTCTAGCAAATTTCTATCGTATTTTTCTGCGGCGCTTGCTGCGGCTTCTCCTTCTTCGTAGAAGCAGATGGCTTAGGCCTTAGTGACCTATGTGCAGTAGTAGGAAATCCTGTAAGTACAGGTTAAGACGCCATTTTCTTAGGTGGGGCTAGCTTTGTCTCAGGGCAAGTTATAGCCATTCAGGGACCGACTCTACCTGAGATCAAGGGATGCAAGGTCGGTGACAAAATACTGTGTAACAGCCCCCAACTCCAGCCACCCAACTCATCGACTCTAGGTGAGTGACATCCAACTCTTCATAGTAGACCTTCTTGAGGTACTTACTTGGCACCAATTGTGGAGACTTCTTGTGGTCCCCTAGATACCAATCCTCCATTTTTAAATTTGGTATCTAATCTAGCAACGGTCCTTCAAAAAACACATTCTCTAGTAGCAAAGGCATAGAGACCATGAACTTCGCGGAATCCGGGTCTTTGGGCACCTTCACCGTGGATTTTCTAAGTGGTATCTACTTTTGTAGCCGAGTGATTGGCTCAACCTCCTCAACATCAATCTCCTCTATGCCATTGTGCAGTTCTTCCTTGTCCAGGTCCAGTGGCTCTATCGGCTGTTTGGACTTATCCATCTTACCCTTCTAGCAAATTTCTATCGTATTTTTCTGCGGCGCTTGCTGCGGCTTCTCCTTCTTCGTAGAAGCAGATGGCTTAGGCCTTAGTGACCTATGTGCAGTAGTAGGAAATCCTGTAAGTACAGGTTAAGACGCCATTTTCTTAGGTGGGGCTAGCTTTGTCTCAGGGCAAGTTATAGCCATTCTCTCAAGGAAGATCTTACGTTCATCAGGCAAGTTTGTGAACTCTGGTCGTGAAATAAGTTCCTCCCAATCCGGCTCAAACATATAGCACTTTACTTGGCACAAAGCAAGGCGAAAAATCTTAAGGAAAACTATCAGCAATAAAAGTGTTCAAATTCAAAGTGGTATGCCATATTTATAGACCAATTTGAATTCAAATCCAACCGTTCCCTCCAATTCCTAGTCATTAATGCACATTTGGCGGCATATTTCCAAAGATATGCTCCATAAATTCTTTTTCCCTGCTCCTTCCAACGGAAAAATAATCATCAAATCAACTACAATGCATCCAACGGTCATTTTTTAGCCATGCTGCGTGGGACTCATCCACCTAGCACAACTCCTTCGACGCAACTCCCCTTGACACCCTCCTTTGACTTGTCACGCAATGCCTTCACTTTTCCTTTTTAACTTTCAAACACTGTAGTTTATAGTCTCGTACTTCCTTGCAGTTTCTTGGAGTACAAAGACTATCCCACAATCATATAGTCATTGTGCAGTGGTGGGATCACCCCTGTATAACTTCAATCAACTCCCATTGACTTTTCTCAGAAATAATTTCCCATTCAAATTTGCGAGCTTAACTATGCCTCCATCTATAATTTCCTTCACAACATATGGCTCGAGCCAATGCATCTAAAATTTTCCCAGAAACTTTGTGAACTTATTGTCGAATAGAAACACTAAATATTCAATATTAAAGTCATGTTGTTTGATAAGACGATCATGTCATGCATTTTCACGGTCCTTCTGCACCTGTTGATGAAATCTAGCCAAGAAGCGATCCTCCTCCAACTCAACGAGCTGTGAAAGCCATTTTTCCATGGTATCGCTATCATCCATGTCTGTAATTGTAGCAATCAGTAAACTTGGCACTATGTACTCCATGGGCATTACAACCTCTTGCCCATATACTAGTCTGAATGATGTTTGTCCTGTCAAATTTTTGCAGGTAGTCCTGTATGCCCAAAGGACCGCTGGTATGCACACATCCCAGTCATTTCGCTTCGCATTGCAAATCTTTGTCAAAGCGCTTTCCAGAATTTTGTTGAAGGCTTCTACTATGCCATTCGCTTGAGGGTGATAAGGCATACTCTTTTGATGATATATCTAGAATTCCTCAAGCAATGCAGCAATTGTCTCATTCAAGAAGTGCGTGCCCCTATCACTCATCAACATCTTAGGGCAGCCGAATGGAGACAAGATATATTCAAAAATAAATGGTGTGGTAGTAGTAGTGCTACAATAGTTTACAGGATGTGCCTCTGCCCACTTGGTTAAGTATTCAGTCACGGTAATGATATATCTGGCCCTTGTCTTATTTCCCAGTGGTTGTATTGGTCCCACAAAGTCTATTTCCCACTTATCAAATGGTTGCAATGTCACTTGCAGATTCAGTGGCAATTCATCTCTTCGCGATGACTACCCAATCCTCTCACAAACATCACACACCCTGTAATATATTTTGGAGTCCTTATGCACAGTCGGCCACCAAAGTCTTACGCATAGGATCTTCTACGCAGTTTCATTTCCTGCATAATGTCCTCCTACTATTACTCCATGCGCTTCTACAAGGATAATTTGCCTCTCATACTCTGGAACATACCTACGCAATATTTCATCAAAGCCCATTTTGTATAAGTGTCTGACAATAACAGAGAATTCTGCAGCCTGAACCACCAGTTCTTTCTTTTGTTGCGTCGAATACCCTTCAAGAGTCGTGCCTGTAGACATGAATTGAATTATATCTGTGAAATGATCATATGCGACGCAAAAAGCGAAGAGTTGCGCATAAGGCAACCCTTCCTCTAGATTCGTAGGCTCATCCCCATTCTCAATTCTTGATAGGTGATCTGGACCAGCATTTAGGCGCCCTAGCTTCACAATTACCTCGAAATCATATTCCTGGAAAAGAAGTAACCATCTACAAATCTTCCCCCCCAACACAGGCTTGTTGACCAAGTATTTCATAGCAGAATGATCTGTATACATCTTGAAGTGTGCACCCAACAGATAATGTGTGAATTTTTGTAGCGCATACACCATTGCTAAACCTTCACGCTCTATGGTTGAATGGTTCTTCTCCTCCTTTGAAAATTTCCTACTTGCAAATGTTATTGGATGGTTGATATCTCCTTTGTCTGGTTGGGTTAGCACAACTCCTAGCACGACGCAAGAAGAATCTACATGAACGTGGAACTCCTTCCAGTTGGGAACACTAAAATGGGCGTGGTGACCATTTTATCCTTCAAAATATCCAAATCCTTTTGGCATTCCTTGTCCCAACAAAATGTCGCATCCTTTTTCAGCAATTTTTACATGGCCGCAGTGATTTGCACATACACTTTGATGAACTTCCTATAATATCTCGTATGGCCCAATGTTGCGCGCGGTTGTTTAACATTCTTCGGAGCTTCCAAATTGACGATTACTACAATTTTGGCAGGGTCTACCATCAACCATTGCTTGCGATTAGGGGATTTTTGAGATCTAAAATGAGCCTCCTAAGGAAATTATAAAATAATAGTGGAAATAATAAAATAAGATTAGATTACATCATCAAATTTTAGAGGGAAAAAATAAAAATACTATTTTTTCAACTTATCTCCCTACGAGTTTACTTGAATTTTGAGTGAAAACACTTGTTGGATGCAAAATTTGATTCATCATCCAAGGATTACCCTTGTTGCATACTTTCGATGGACCCTGCTACACGAAAAATGAGAAATACATGAAAATTGTGATTGCAATCACATTTTTCCATGTATTTCTCATTTTTCGTGTAGCATGGTCCATCGAAAGTATCCAACATGGGTACTCCTTGGATGAGGAATTAAATTTTGCATCCAACGAGTACTCTCGCTCGAAATTTGAGTAAAACCTTAGGGAGATAAGTTGAAAATACGAGTTGAAAAATTAGTTTTATTATTTAATTTTTTTTAATCTTTTTACTTTTTTACTCCAAAAATGGTGAATCATCCCCCATGGTTGACATCATCATCTTGAATCCTATTGGTTCTTATAAAGTTTATTTTGATTGTACATTTTTCTTTGGAGGCCCATTTTAGACCTCAAAAGTACCCTAATGGAACCCACTCTAGTTGTTGTTCTTCTTCGCATGCTTTTGTCCAATGAGCTACATGTTCATGCGGATCATCCTTCCTTGTGTATTTCTCTGTAATCTGGGTATTAGCATACCCAAACCTCAACTTCATCATTCCTTGATGCTCCTTCCAATCTGCGAAATTTTTCTTATGCGTGCCCCACCAGCAGGAAGGCGTAGCTCGTAGCACAATGTCTAGCGCTTGGCACTGGTGTTCCTCCAGTACATCCCTTTCAAATTTATCCAGAAATAAATTTACAGATCCTCTAAACCATCATAATATGGTAAATTACGTACCTCAGTGGATATACATCATAACAATTTGGTAAGCTTGTTGCAATGCAGCAATGATACTTCATGAATCGGCTTTTCTAGTGTTCGAGCTCCTCATTTAAATCTAAATTGCAGGAGTTTTCCTTCTCCCACATGATTTTCCCATCCATTGTAGGGTTGATATAATCTTCATCCCACACAATCATCTTATAGATCTACTCATGTCATCGTCTTCCTCATAATCGTGGGTTGGTTCAGTATATCGCGCACCTTCAGCTGGATTCAATTTCACAATCACCCTTAGTTCTTTCTTTTCAAATGTCATATTGTGCTTCTTCAGATTGATGACTGCATTCATATAAAATTCCCAATCAATTCCAAGTAGTTTTGGATATGGGTTACTGTCGTCCACTATTTCGATCACTTCAAAGTTGGTTATGGCATGCGCCCCTTCAATATCCACAGTCACTCCATGTAGGTGCCCCATAGGAATAATCTTCTGTTGATTGGCCATTCTTAGCTGGATCAGGGACCATTGTAGTGTTGGTCTTCCCATTCTTTCCCAGGTTTGTTTCAACAGAACATTTGCATCAGACCCTAAATCAAGAATTACATGGTCCATTTCGTATTCTCCAATCTGGGCAGTTAATCTCATTTTGTGACGAGTCCTCTTCTTACTTTTTCCCACCTTATGTACTATGTGTTGTTCTGGTATAGGCTTATTCTTACCAGTGTAATTATCTATCAATTCTTGCAGTCCTTCTACTACCTTCTTATCCCTTAGGAGTTTCATACAGTTTTTTAAAAATGATGCTAATAATGAAGGGTCTGTCTCCTATGTAGTACTGGTCTCTTCAGACTTTCCCATATTTTGAGTCCCTGATGTTGAAGCTCCTTCATCTGCGAAGATCCTCTTTTCTTCCACAAATGTTTCCTTCACCTTATTTACATTGAATCCTACCTCCTTATCAGCAGCCTTGTGAACCCATACATCAGCTTCCAGTTGTTTCCCCTTATCTTCTCCAATAGCAACACCGCTTCATGTAACAATATTGACGGTGGGCCCATCTTCACGAGGCTCCGACCTCATCATCTGGATGTTTTGCGTTGGCTGCTATGTTTGGGTCTTCTTTTATTGTATCTTCACAATAAGCACCGGGAAATCTTCTATAACATGGTAAAATTGTCGACAATATTGACAGGAAGGGTGTTATATACCTAGGGGGGATAATATGGGGTACCAAGGGAGGTACCCAAGGTAATAATGTAATAATGGGATGGGTCATAGTAATAAATAAGGTGGTTAACCCATGTCATGTAAGGGACCACAAGTAGTTAATAATAATGTAATGGGCCCATGGTATTAGTTGATGGTATGAGGAAACCATGGTAATGATGCATGGTATTTTATGTATGAGGCCTATATAGAGGCTAGAGACTCCACATGGAGAGATATGAAGAGAAGTATTATTGTATGAACAGGCATATGGCTTGTGGAGTGTTCTCCTTCCTTAAGGAGTGAATGTATGGTGTTGCCCTACCATAAGGGTTTTGATAATAAAGTATCATTACTATCTATTTTAATCTTGTTCTTTCTTGGGTTATTTCTGTTATCATATATCTTTTGGATCAGATCTACAACAATTGGTATCAGAGCTACAACAAGTGGTATCAGAGCACTTTCTTGGGCAAACCGTGGAGAATTTTTTTTCATTTTTGCAGGGTTTCTGGGGCGGCGAATTTGCAGATCAGATCTGTACATTTTGGTGCCAGATCTGTAGAATCTAATTGCAGATCTGTATTCCTTGTGAAAAAATACCCAAATTCAAAAAAAAAATCAGTTGAATCGGAGTCCGAATGAAGAAGATATCGTTGATTTAAAAATCAGTAGGGTTGCAGACAATTTTTCGGGGCAGCAAATTTGCGGCGCAGATCTAGACCTCTTGGCACCAGATATGAAAAATATAATTGTAGATCTGGAATCTTTGAGAGAAAACACCTGATTTCAAAAAAAAAATCAGTCGAATCGGAGTCCGGATGAGGGAGATATCGTTGATTTAAAATCAACTCTTTTTTCAGAAATTTTGGGTGACGGCGGGAGAGTAGCAGCGCGGATCTGAAATTCCAGTGTCTGAATCAGGATTCCTATCACATGGGCAGATGCAGAATGGTTGTTCCATTTCCAAAAACAGGTTATAATAGAGATTCTGAGCAATATTGACGAAACTGTGACAATTACAAATTTTCGCCAAGTGAGTGAATTTATCTCATGGAGAATTATTATTTTACAGGGAAAGATAATGGTCTTACTATTGAAGAATACATAAAACGAAAAAAGTCAGCAATGGCAAAATATTGGAGGGATTCAGTGTGGTATGGTTTCAAAGATGAGGCTTACAAATGGTATTTCTCACTTGATATCAAACAGTTGACCAAACTCTCAGATGCAGAATTTGAAAAAGTCCTTTTAGACAAATGGTCTCGGGCTAGAAAAAAGGAGAATGAGACACATAAGGGTTTAATTGCTACGGGTGTCTCCTTATTGCAGGTTCATGGATTGATTCAGAAGGAGAAAATCATTGTGTATATAAATCCGAGTTGCAAGAAAAATCTCATAAATATCAACTTGACAAAGAAATTGCAAGTCCCAGCAAAACAAATTGAAAATACACAGGTTGATGATAAGGATGTTCAAATCTATAAGGATTTGAAGCTTTCTATGGATAAGTATGTGTTTCATGGTGATTTTTATGCTTCAGAGATGGATAATATCGATGTTGTTTTGGGATATCCTTGGATGGAATCTGTGGGTACTATCAATATTAATGTGCAGAAGAAATTCCTGAAGCTATGGTATAAAAAGAAGAAAATTACATTACAGGATATTTCCATCCATAAACAGGTAGAGTCCACGGAGGTTGACGCACAAGATGTTACAGGGACTGACATATCAGATGATGAGCAGTTGATGGTCGACAATCAAACACAAACAGAGGCTGAAGCAGAAAAGGTTACAGGTGCTGATACATCTGAGGACAGTTCAGTGGTTGAAGTCATATTGAAAAAGAAGAAACCACAACAGGCACCACAGCAAGGTGAAGTAAAGAAAAAGCCATCGTGGGTTAAAACTTCAACATATCATCACCCACATCACCTAGCAAGACAACAATCAAGATGGCAACCAATTAGCCACATGGACAACAAACCCCGCAGGACAGATCGAGAGGAACAAAGATCCACCTACTACACATCCACACAGAAGAGCTACCGCAGTCAACTTCCATCTCAAGCGAGCGAGGCACCAGCGAGATCGAGGGTTCACCTTTCTCTTGGATGGCTAGATGCACGTGCATGGTATCAGTGGACTACTCTTTTGAGTAGATCTTATTATTTGTGTTCTTCCCATGTTTCGGGGACAAAACATGCTTAGGGGGGTGGAATGTTATATACCTAGGGGGATAATATGGGGTACCAAGGGAGGTACCCAAGGTAATAATGTAATAATGGGATGGGCCATAGTAATAAATAAGGTGGTTAACCCATGTCATGTAAGGGACCACAAGTAGTTAATAATAATGTAATGGGCCCATGGTATTAGTTGATGGTATGAGGAAACCATGGTAATGATGCATGGTATTGTATGTATGAGGCCTATATAGAGGCTAGAGACTCCACATGGAGAGATATGAAGAGAAGTATTATTGTATGAACAGGCATATGGCTTGTGGAGTGTTCTCCTTCCTTAAGGAGTGAATGTATGGTGTTGCCCTACCATAAGGGTTTTGATAATAAAGTATCATTTCTATCTATTTTGATCTTGTTCTTTCTTGGGTTATTTTTGCTATCATATATCTTTTGGATCAGATCTACAACAATTGGTATCAGAGCTATAACAAAGGGTGTGTTGGATTCTAACAATTGCGTGCAAAATGACCTGCTTCCCCACAATTGTAGAAAAATCATCTGACCATGACCCCTTCCATCTCCTCCTCAGCATTGAAATCCTCTGCGTGCCGCAGTTGCACCCTGATCATGTTGAGGACGAGTAGGGGTGCTATCCATCATCAATTCATAACTTCGACAATGGAGCTCATCATGACCTACAAATTTGAAGAAATTGCAAAACAACTACTGTGGTGTCTGTATAAAATTTTGTAGTAGATGACAATTATTTGTCACATGTTGTCTAGTAACCTGACAAATAACGCACCATGGTGCTACTCCCATGCTCGGCCCAATGATATTTTCTGGCTTTAGGGGGACAGGGCCTCCCCCAATAAGATAATTCTAATAGACCGGGCAATGGTCCTTATTGTGACCATGGCCTTTGCATTTCAAGCACCAAAATTATGTGCGAACCTTAGTTTGGACTTCCTTTCCCTTTTTAAGGCTCTGCAACTCCATATGTAAGCTTACCAATTGCGACCGAATGTGTTGCACCCCCAGATTTGTATCCTAAATGGGCGAAGCTTCCAATCTCATAGCAATCTCTAATGCTTCAGCTCACATGCCAATTTTCTGCTATGACAGCAAAAATATCAAATGGAGTAATAGTGAAACAATGTACCAATCCCTATGTTGATCAGTCGTGATCTGCATATTAGCCTACTGCATCAAACATTTCAACCTCTGATCAAAGTCCCACGCAGACTCATTTACCTTTTGTTGGATCTCTTTGACCTCTGTCACAGACTGGGTTTGCGACTTAGGCTTTTTGAATTCATTATTGAGCACTTTCTTTGTTTTGTCTAGTGTTACATTTAGATGAGCCGAAAAATACTTAATATACCAGCTTAGCGCTCTATCCTACAGTGTTGTAACCAATTGCACTTTCTTCATAACATCATTTGTAACCTGTTGTGACTTCCACACAGAATCTGCTACAAACCAAAATTGTTCAGGGTCTTCCTTCCCCATACCTATGAATATGGGAATCTTCATCGTATTGGCCATGTTGAATAGTGGAGGTGGAGGTGGAGGTGGAGTTATAGGTGTAGGTGTGTGAGGTGGAGGTGATGGTGGAGGCGGAGTGGATGGATTTGGTATCCTCGTGATACCCTGATTTACTGTCTATAGTGCACCTAGAGATTTCCTCAAACCACTACTCTCTTCATCACTGTTAGATGCTCCCAAGTGAGGAATGTACTCAACACCTGAATCTATATTTCCTCTGAACATTTTTCCACTTTGCATAGCTCCCGCCAGATATCTTCTAAAAGTTAATTTAATGGCATTACCCTTTTCTCTTACAATAGCATTTTAATCTAAGTCTTCAGATACTTACCTCTAGGTCCTTTGAAGAATCATCATTCAGCTTCGTTATAACTTACAAATGTATCGATCACGAACTCAGTGATGAATCTGCCCAAAATGCTATCGATCCAGGAGTCGACAACCCTCGTGTTCTTTTTTTTTGAAGCTTCTAAGTGCCTGACTAATTCTGGGGTCCACACAATAGGGCTATCCAACTTCCACATGCACTGACTATCTGCCAATTTTGATAACCACTAGTGTAATTCACACGGAAAATAGAAGAAGTAAATTCCATGCTCGTCTGTATACAGTTATCTATTCATCCACTCTTCCTTCGATGGACACAGATTCCTGTTTTCCTGAGCTACAAATTCGTGCAACTTTAGATCTATCCACTTTTTGATATTCTTCTTAGTTGGAAACCATTTATTCAACATCACAAATTCCTCAGAAAGATCTTGGTCCCAGAAATGGAACCATTTTTTTGTCTTGAGGGGTCCTGACCCAGGTTCAAAGTTAGTTACGCTAACTAACAAAACCCTAAATTGTTGGCCCTTTCGGCAACCACTCGCGTAGCACAGGCTGTAGTCTCACCTGAAGTAGTATTGGGGGATGACAGAACTAGGTTTTTGCATCGAGAGGTCTGTGTGATGGATTTATTTTACTTCTATGGGTTTATCCTAACCTTCGTGAACCCTAACCCTTAAAATGTAGAAATCACAGTAACTTACAGAGAACAGGATCTAACCCTTCGCAAAACAATTTAAACATTCATAATATCAAGTAAACATGTAGATTTGCCAATTTTGCACATAAATTAAGTGTTTCTTCATATAAATGTAGAAAACAGAGCGAATACATATAAATTGCATAAGTAATTATAAAGGCACATATACACAATTATTGCTCCAAAATAGTCTTTATTAGATATAATCCTTCTGTTACAGACTCTTCTTCCCTGCGCATACAGCTGCAAGGGCCTGCGCACTCAACTTTTGGACTTATCAAATTATCCTCACACACAGCTGTAGGATCCTTCCCCTTCTCCTCAGTATAGAAAATAGACATTTCTACCTCATACTACTTGCCCATACAATGATTTTCAATTATCAACTCACTTCCTATGACTCGCTATGAATTCTTTATATAGCTTCTTTCATTACAATTCCATGGTTCGTGAACCATGGGTGGGTTACAAAACATCATATCTTCTAACAAAATAAGTGATTAAATTCCCTTTGACTCCTACGACCTTCACATTCCGTTCCTTAAAATATGGATACTTTACATAATTAACAAAAATGATTACAAAAGTTACCCCAAGGGACCCTGCCTTAGTACCATAGAGTGGTTGAGCCAATTATCCCTTCAACCATTCACCCACGTGTCATATTCCAAGCATGAATGTGGGACTCAAACCAAAAGAACCAACTAGGGAATCCTAAGGCTAAACCACCTCACCCTCATCAATAGAAACCAAGCTTTACCGTAATTCACACTGTTGGCCCTCATTTTTTATCAAATTTTGCTTATTAAAATCCACCTAATTTCCATAATTTTCCACTTGATACCATCCATATATGACCTATTTTGACCTTATTATGCATATTCAGGCAAATAAATTATGTTTTTCAATTTTTAGATATTTTTGCAAAAAATGGGTTTTAAGAGTATTTTTGGACAGAACTGAAAATTCTCGTAATTGCTCCATTGAAGCCATACTTACATGACACTTGAGCGCAGGTTGAGCATGGATTTTGATAGCCTAGGAACTAAGGATGAACGAATAGCTATTGGTTTAATTAAACTGAGCTAAAACAGGCCCGATCAACCGTGGTCAAACATGACCTATTTTTAAGGAATCCCTAGAAAATAGGGCAGAAATAGTAGATTTTGGGATTTTTCCAGATTTTGTGTAACTAATTGGATGAGTTTGACCTAGATGGATGGGATTAGGATAAGATAAGGTTGTTAGAAACATTATATAATTTTTTTTTATTATTTCTCTATTAATACCAAGTATATGAACCTTTGAAACATGGAGAATTTGTATAATTTCATATTGAGACTTCTGAATATTGTGAGTTAATTTGAGGAACCATTTCTATCTTCTTTTTGTTGTTCAATGCTATGGATGATTGAATGAGTTTGCAGTAGATGATAATTTCTTCAAGTGTGCAAGGCAAGGGTGGAGGGCCGCCACACCAAACTAAGTACATTTTATGGTTAATTTAGCTTAATTTTCATAAACTAATTTTGCTTCAGATTTGTTTAGTTAATTAGATGAATGAGGATTTATTATGTTTATTGATGAATCTTGGTTTACTTCTAATCTACATATGAAAGGAAAAACCAGTGTTTAATTTAAATTCTCCTTCTATCTGATATAGGAACAAAAACTAAAATTCATTTCATTTTTTTTTCTGAATTCCTAGTCTTAAATACAATGGTAACAATGATAAATGAAAATGTGAAGGACAACATGGACCTCCTCAGTTAGGAGCCTCTTCTATTACTCTTTATGCATCATAAATTGTTGTTAATTAGGTGTTTAGTTTCTCTTCATGAAGTAGTACTATAGGGAAGGACAAACAGGATCTCCTAAGTTAGGAGCCTCTTCCCATAGATGTTACATATTGAATCAGAAACTACTTAGTTAGATTTTTATATTTGTAATTTTTCTATTTCATCTTCTAACCTTGACTACATCTAAAATCCATATATTTTGGACATGCTTCCAAGTTTACAAACCCGGATTGATAATTAAATACTTGTGTTAGTTTACATAGTAAATTGACCCAACATTTTTGGCATCGTTGCTGGGGAAGCATACTTCAATATAGTCAATTAGGAATATTGTTTAAAAAAAAAACACTTTTCATTACGGTTATTCATGCTTAGACATAGAAATTAGAAAGGTAGATCCCCAAAACAAAACCCCCAACCACTAATAAAAACTCACTAACTACAAAATCCATTTGCAAAACAAAGATCTATAAAACATGATGTTAAATAAGTCATTTAGAGAAGGAGGGTATGCCACCACAAGGATCTTCTTAAACCCTTGTCCACAATTTAGAATGGTCACTAGGGATGAATCTTCATTTCAAAAGATAGAAGAGGAACAAAGCATCCATGAAGAGGATCCACAAGAAGAGAACCTAGAAGCTTCTTCTAGTTATCTTTGTAAGGAGATCAATGAGTTATGGATCACATGTGATAAATTTCAAACAATAAATCTAGAAATTCAATAATATCTAGCATATGATCCCTTATGCATTCATGATTTTGAACACATTCCACAAGAAGAACTTTGTGATATGACAATTAAGGAGAACCAAACAAACAAATATCATTTCAAATCTTGGTTTCAACTAGTCATTAGGCCACAACACCACTCCATTTTTCAACATTATTTAACATCAAATCTTTATGATCAACTAATTTTTCATGTCCAAGCATTCATTAAGGTATATTTTTCAAACTTGGATGTGAGTCTACTTATGATCTTGTTACGCAAATGGATGCATTGGAAATTCTCTTATACTTGAGAGAATGACTTATTTTTATACAATAGAGTAGGATAGAATATAATAAATAAATAAATAGGTAGAATGAGTTCATAATAAGACTTTTTGTTCAAACTCTCATGAATAAATTTTTCAAATCATTGTTCAATATTCATTTGGAAGGATTTAATGGAAAAATCTAGGATCATTTTGAAAGCATGTTATTAAACAAGGTACCTCTTGAAATCTAGTTTTTAAATCCATTTTGAAATTTTCAGTTTGGATAACAAATCAAAATGATACGATCAAAACAAATATTAGATTTCAAGTGACATTTTGAGGACAGAGTTAGTACAACCTTGATTTGAGGGGTCTAATGGAAACATTTTAACATGATATTTATACGGAAGATATCCTTTGGAATCTAGTTTCCAAATCAATTTGGATCACTTCAATCTTATATCATATGAAAAAGTTAAACTCAAAATACTAACTACTTCTCGAAAAATATGCATGATGACAATTCTAGGTCTTGATTGTTCATTGGAATATTTGACATATCAAGTCATCTTATTTTCAAAAAATATTTATATGGGACATAGATATTCATGTATAGTTTAAGACACAATTTGAATCATCCCATTTGGAGGTCAAATGGAAAATTTAGGCCACATTTAGTGACTTCATGTCTTGAAATCAGCACAGTAAAACTCTGCCTCCTAGGTCTGTTCATCAGAAATTTTTTGATATCAAGCCCAAGAATTTTTAAAACTTGTTTCTACTGGAAAGACAAAAATGAATCTACGTTGATCTCCAAGTGGAGTCACATCGATCCAATCTTTAACAAAAATATTACACTTCAAATAGTGATTGTTGGTCTAGTAAAAACATTTACAAACAACTCTATCAAACATGGTACTCTTTATCATTTTAAACCATTTTGAAAACCTGTTTATACTGGAAGGAGATATATGCATTCAATTTAAATTGGCTTTGGAATCACTCTAATTGGACATAAAACAAATATTTTGTGAACAAAATACCACTAGGAGGTCTAGATGGCCACTATTCCTCAAAGGGGTAAATAATTGCAATTTCTTTGTATATCATCTTTGGACTTGTTTTTAAGCATTGCTTATAATTATTATACATATTTCTTGGAAGAAGAGAGATTGTAAACCTCTCTTCCTCCATCATCTAATATTGTATTTCAGACAAGTGCTATGTTTTTGCAGGTCCCAGGAAGATTTGAGAGGTCAACTCCATGGAGGAAGGATTTTCAAAATCAATCTTTAAAAATTCATATCTACAAATATGAAATGAAAATATTCAAGTGAAAATAAAGTGGAATTCACCTGATGTTGAAACTCTTGAAGCTTGCTTTCAGTAGCTGACCAACAACACCAACAACCCTACAACATGAATCAAGATCGAGGAAAAAGGCATGAAGCTAATAATCAGAAGAAGAAGTCAAGTTTTGTACCATGTCAAGTCACATCCATTGCCAAAGAAGACTTTCATAAGCCATATTGTTCATGATTTCATTCATCTACCATATTGTATGCTAAGCTTCACAATCATTCAGATCTATCATGTTGAAGTCCAAATCATGATTTCAACCTATGATACTTTCATAAGCTTTCCATACCTCCCTACATCATTATACCACCTCCATCCAAAAAAAAAAAAGATAAAAAATAATAAAGGAGTTTGGTTGTGAAAATCCAGGAAACTGGCACAATACAAACTTGAATTCATATCGGAAAACCAACTTGTTTGGCCAATATGAATTCTCTATTTTGTTTTACTTTTACTTCAGTTTGATTTTGCAGAAATAATCCTCCAAGAAATGCAAGACTTGAGGACAAGTCTTAACATAAGCAAGGGGGAAGTTCGTAATAAAACTATGCAAATAGTTTGAGAAGTTGTATTGCAGAAGGGACCTGAATTACATGTCAGAAGGGACCTGAAACATCATTTACAAATTGCAGAAGGGACCTCGACAACATCAACATTCAAGGAACTTGAATCAATAGCAGATGCGAAGAAAGTGTTGATTTGAGGTAGCATCGGATGTGCTCTAGCCACGAAAATTGGTGGAGAAGCTAAGGCACATGAGATCTCCAATACCCAGAAAGGGTTTGGGCGGATTCTAAACAGTTTGGGAGATATTAAAATAATTAATATTTTTAATGGGGTCCCTAAGTCTAAACTTAAGGAAAAGAAAATATTAATGTGAATTAATATGAAACTGTGTTAGAATGGTCCAAAAGTCATGGATCAAGCCAGATCTAATCTTAGCCGTTGATTAGGGACTTAATATCAGCCGTTGATTTGTCAACGAGAAAATTATAAGAGGAGGCTTGAGGGTCACTTGGAGAACACACCGAGTTGATCAAGATTTCGACTTTCAGGGGTAGGGTTTGCTGAGAAAGTCGAGAGAGTGATTAGAGTTGAAATTGAGGGGTAGTGAATACAGAAGCAGAGAGGTAGAGATAGTGCCAGGAGGATCAGCGCAATAGCCGGGAAAGCTCACATAGAGGGAAGAACCTGAAACTGCCAAGAACAGTCGGAACTACTAGGAACTGTCGGAACAACCAGGAAAGCTGACGCAGAGGGCAGAAACTGGAAATGTCAGGAACAGCTGGAACTGCAGGGAACTGTCAGAACAACTGGGAAAGCTTACACAGAGGGAAGAATTCGGAACAGCCGAAACCGTCGGGAACTATCGGAACAGCTGGGAAAGCTGACGCAGAGGGCAAAAGCTGGAACTGTCGAGAAATTTGACGCGGAGGGCAGAAGCCAAAAATGCTAGGAACAGTTGGAACTACCGGGAACTGTCAAGAAAGCTGATGCAGAGGGCAAAAGCTGGAACTATCGAGAACAGCCGGAACTGTCGGGAACTGCTGAAACAGCCAGGAAATTTGACGCAGAGGGTAGAAGCTGGAAATACCGGGAACAACCGGAACTATCGAGAACTTCCAGGAACAATCAGAACTGTCGGGAACTGCCGGAACTGCCATCAAAGCTGATGCAGAGGGAAGAAGAGGCTGACGCAGTCCCTAGAGGCTGACGTTGGGGTTTTTTGTGGGGCAGATTGGAGCTGAGGAGCTGCCAGAGTGTTTATCCGGGGTTTCAGCTGGATCATCTGTCTCCGAAGGAGAGGTACTACTATCCAGATTATTCTCTATTGGGTGAGTCGGTTTTGGCATCCAGATTGTATTCAGAAATTGCATAATAATAAAACCCTCAGATAGCTACACTGTTTTCCCGCATTGGGTTTTTCCGGGGACATTGGTCCAAAAACAACAGTGTCACTTTTGTGCTTGTTTTGTTTCCTTCAATTGATGATCTGTAATGTGTTGAGCATGTACTTGTATTTATTTCTAGTATTTACATGGTAAATAACTTGTTAATTAACAGAACAAGTAGGTAGGAATAAATCGGAAAGTACATGAAGGGTTTCTAACAGGTTAGACTTAGAAATTCCAACATGGTATCAGAGCATGGTTGCAGATCATAGGAGAACTGAGGACATCAGCCGAACAGTGCAGCAACAGCAGAAAATAGTTGTCCCAAGTGACAGAAGTTGTTCCTAGTAGAGTAGTAGCAGGTAATGGGTGACGTAGTGCCTGTGTCATTAAGATTGAGCCAGGAAGAGGCAACACAGAGGCTGAGGGAGGCAAAGGCAGTCTCACGCAGAGGCCAGGAGCGCTGACACAATTGGCTTAGGAGGCTGATTTTCCGATGCCGAGATTGTGCAGAGCCTAGGAGCTCTAACCTTCATTTTGTTGGGATTTAGGAGGCTGTGGGTAAGTTGCAAAGTGGAGCTAGTGGGGTACTGTACCCAAAAAAATACCTAATAGGGCAAGACCAAGGTAGAGGGAGTTGTTGCCAAGGTGGATTTCTAGCTAAGGAATCCATATCAGTGTTGTTGTTGCATAGACGATCAAAGAGGGGCAACTTGACGTTGGCAGAAGGATTTCCTGGTGGGAAATCAGGACTCGGAGGGAGTCCATAAGAGAACTTTCAGACAGGAAGTAGAGAGACTCAGCAAGAGTCGAACCGAGAACTTCCATATGGGAAGTGGATAGACTCAGCAAGAGTTGAACCGAGAACTTCCAGACAGGAAGTAGAGAGACTCAACAGGAACTGAACTAAGAACTTCCAGACAGGAAGTAGACTCAGCAGGAGTCGAACAGAGAACTTCTAGGCGAGAAGTAGAGAGACTCAGAGGAGTCAACAAGAAGAGAAAAGAGATGGCCATGAATGGGCTGAGGGATCAGGACAGGTTGGATGAGGCATCCAACTTTCTCATCTGGAAGGCCAGGATCCTTTCCGTTCATTGTGCCATGAGTGCTCATTTGCCACTTCAAAAGAAGTGGGGAGACATTGAGCTGTATTCAAGAGGACTATAGGCAATGAGGAGCAGGACCCTCAAGGTACCCAACCTCTTGGATTAGACCATGCTACAGGAGCCCCGAAGAGGAGTACCAGTACTGGCAAAGTCAGTAGAGACCAGATGGAGCGACAGAGGGAGCTACAGTGTAGGATTCTCAGGACAGCACAAGGCTAGTAGGATGCAACAGTGTGAGAGGCATGGGAGTGTTGCACCAGTGCAGGATGGCACAGAGAGGTGTGCAACGGTTTGAGATGCATGGAGTTGTTGCAGCAGCGCAGAGGTCAAAGAGGGAGCACTTGTCAGTGACAGAGGGAGTTTTAGCATCAAGGGTGTCTCTAGTCTGATAGAGATGTCAAAGTTTGGAAATCAGTTACTTACTTCTTAGTAACTAAGTTGCAGTGCAACAGTTAGCAGTGCTATGGGTAGCATGATGCAGCATGATGAGAGGGGTTGCAGTGCAGTGGTAGGGCCATGGGCAGCAACATAGATGTAGAGGGAGTTTCAGTACGAATGCAACAGTGGCAGTGGCAGGGCCATGGGTAGCAGTATTAGATGCAACAGTGTAGATGATGGGCAGCAAGCCTAGCATCAGCATAGGGACTCGCTAAGAGGGAGTGTTTATTTGGGGTAGCATCGGATGTGATCTAACCACAAAAATTGGTGGAGAGGCTAAGGCACATGAGATCTCTAATACCCAGAAAGGGTTTGGTCAGATTCTAAAGAGTTTGGGAGATATTAAAATAATTAATATTTTTAATGGAATATCTAAGTCTAAACTTAGGGAAAAGAAAATATTAATGTGAATTAATATAAAACTATGTTAAAATGGTCCAAAAGTCATGGATCAAACCAGATCTAATCTTATCCATTGATTAGGGATTTAATCTCGGTCATTGATTTGTCAACAAGAAAAGTATAAGAGGAGGCTTGAGGGTCACTTGGAGAACACACCGAGTTGATCAAGATTTCGACTTTCTGGGGTAGGGTTTGCTGAGGATGTCGAGAAAGTGATCAGAGTTGCAGCTGAGGGGTAGTGAATACAAAAGCAGAGAGGCAGAGATAGTGTCGAGAGGATCAATGCAATAGCCGGGAAAGCTGATGTAGAGGGCAGAAGCCGGAACTACCAGGAACTGTTGGAATAGCCGAGAAAGATGATGTAGAGGGTAGAAGCCAAAACTGCCGGGAACAGTTAGAACTTTCGGGAACTGCTGGGAATTTCCGAAACAACTGGGAAATTTGACGCAGAGGGCAGAAGCCAGAACTATCGGGAATACCCAGAACTGCTAAAACTGTTGGGAAAGCTGACACAGAGGGCAGAAGTCAAAACTACCGGGAACTGTTGGAATTGTCAGAACTGCCGGGAAAGCTGACGCAAATGGCAGAAGCTAGAACTACCGGGAACAGCCAGAACAGCCGGGAACTACCGGAACTACCGAGAAAGCTGACGCAGAGGGCAGAATACGAAACTGCCGGGAACAACCTGAACTACCGGGAACTGCTAAAACTTCTGGGAAAGTTGACATAGAGGGAAGAAGAGGCTAATGCTGGGGTTTTTCGTGGGGTAGATTGGAGCTAAGGAGCTGCCAGAGTGTTTATCTAGGGTTTCAACTAGAGAATCTGTCTCCGAAGGAGACATATTGCTACCAAAATTATTCTTTGTTGGATGAGCTAGTTTTGGCACCCAAATTGTATTCAAAAACTACATAATAATAAAACCCTCAGATAGCTGCACCAGTTTTCCCGCATTGGGTTTTTTCTGGGGACATTGGTCCAAAAATAATGGTGTCACTTGTGTGCTTCTTTTTTTTCCTTCAGTTGATGATCTATACTGTTTGAGCATGTACTTGTATTTATTTACAGTATTTACATGGTAAATAACTTGTTAATTAACAGAACAAGTAGGTAGGAATAAATCAGAAAGTACATGAAGGGTTTCTAATGGGTTAGACTTAGAAATTCCAACAGAAAGAACATGAAATAACAAAATGTAAAAAGGTTCAAGACAGCAGTTATGATTGTCTATATTCCATCTGAATGTATCTTTGAAGAACCATCATCATGAGCCAAATTTGCATGAACCAGTAAAATTCATCATCAAATCAGTATGAATATCAAGCTATGTTGCAAAAGGGAAAGTACAGTAAGTAAAAATTTTCTTAGAACCTTAGATTTTGAAAAAAATTCTAGAGTTGATAAAAATAATTTAACTTGAGTATGCATTCTATTACATCCTATATCCTACCTTCATTTATACCCATTTATATCCATACCTACACTCATTTTATTCATTACCCTACCATACCTATACTCATTATCCTATCCATCATAATCATATTTCATTCATTATAATCCCTACAAAATTCCTATCCATTATCCTTTCCTACATTAACCCCATTCCTATTCATCATTCCATATACCATTACATTAATCCTAAACATTTTATAAACATTTTTGATCAGAAATAAAGGACTCAATATTCTTCCCCTAAGGAATTTGTTTGACCTGCAAAAACCACACAAAGGTTAAAGGTTAGTATCATAAGGAAAATAATTTAATTTTAAAAATGACCTATCCTATGGTCATTTTAAAATTAAATTAAGAAAAGAGCATAACCTAAGGTATAGAATGAGAGAAATATGCAAATAAGACAAAAACCCAAGGTATGGAATGAGCGCAATATGAAAATATGACAAAACCTAAGTGGAAAATGAAAATGCAATGCAACGAAGGACATGAAATTATGATGCCTACAAAATAAAGTATGGGCATGCAGCATAATGAGGGTGGATATGAATGAAATCGAAATGATAAAGAATGTGGGGTAGTGAAATGAGCGAATCCATAAACATAATAGAAGTAGGTAATGCAAAAATAACGGGGACAAGACAAGCAGAGTTCTTGGTATTCAAACTAGAGTTCCATCCAAAAAAGAAAACCATTGCAAATTTCTAAAGGCATGCCATGGGAAATGTAAACATTGAATTGAAATGAGAAGAAACAAGTGGGAATATATAGGACTGACGCAACACTGTCTACGCATTACAACCATTAGCTCACTCAAAACGCAACATAGCCATTAGCTCAGACTACACTTGCGATAACCCTGTTTGATGTGCAGAGGATTGTAAAAAAGGAAAGAAGCCTGTAGAGATAGCACGAGAGAAAGGCAGAGTATCTCTGGCTAAATAACACAAACAAAGGAGAATTACATGGTCTAGGTAGGAAAGGAACACGTATAAACAAATCCTCGCCAGAATCCAAGTATTTTGCATGTAATCTAGATTTTTAGGCATAAAAACGATTCTGAGGTTATTTAAACTCTGAAGGTTGAAGTCGGAGTGTTAAAATTATTCTTGGAAAATCTCCAAAGATCACAAATCGTGCCAATGTTAACTCCGGGTTAGTTACTTCTCAAACCCCAAATTTAATTTGCAAGAGGTAGAAATCTTTAGTCGTATCACCAGTTGTTGATGTAAAGTGAAGTCATAGTTCCAATTGTCAATTTGCAGTAAATTGTTGGTTTGAAACGTTACATTCATATCTTTCAAAATCGATTTGCAATGATAACCAAATATTTTCGAATTAAATTGCAATTGTAGAGGATTAGTTTGTTCCGGAAATCAGGGTTTGAACTTCAGTGATGTCAACAGAAACCAATTTCCAATCATTAGTTATTGCAATCAAACCCCAATATATAATATTTACAGAACATCGATAACTCATAAATGATTTCTCCATCACCGTGAACGTTTTTTTAATGAACACAGTGATTAGTGCATGGTGAGTTCATAGTCAGTGTTAAGGTTGTGAATGCATGAGCACTGGAGCTAAAACTGTGAGTGGAAAAATCGTAATTGCGAGAGAAGAATGTGATAAGAAGACTATAGATTGCATAGAAGAACTTGATTTCTAAGAAGGCAGAGAAGGTGAATTTGAAAATAATTGTTCAGATTTGTGAAAATTTCTCATTTCAATAATTTGATTTCAATTTCAGAGAGAGTTAAACATTCCCAGAATTTATGTTTAAGTTATGAAAAGACAAAGTATAAATCTATTTTGATTTCTAAAAGAAGACAGAGTTTTTTCTAGGATTCGATTTCATACTTTGAGCATTTAATTGCTAGAGACAGAGACAGAGGGTTTAATTGATTTTGTTGCAGCTTAGGTATCGTTAAAAAAATGATTTCCTCATTCATATTTAAAAAAATGCAGTTTGCAAATTTTATATATGCAGTTTGCCAATTTTTACACAGTGAGCAATTTTATAAGAAATTTTGCAAACAGAGAAGGGTTTTCATGGAATTTTAATGGGAAATTTTGCAAAAAGAAAAAAAAAAATGAGAGGAGAATCCGGCAAAAAGATAGAAGACCCAGTATTCCCTTTGTATAGAGATTCTGAGGAGACAGAGTAAAAACAATTTCAATTCCTGAGGAAGCAGAGAAGTGCATTTCCAATTTCAATTTCTCCAAGTCATCTTTTCCAATTTTGATTTCTCCAGGACAGAGAAGAGTTTATTAAATCAATTTCGATTTTGAAGAGCAGTATTTTTCAAAATCGATTTTTAAAGAAACAGAGAGGATTGTTCATTTTAGAATTTGAGGATCTCTGAAAGCAAAGTAAGATTCGATTTGCTGGTGTTGACTAAAAGAAGAGAATGATTAAAAACAAACCTGAAAGTTTCCAAAACTCAGAAAGCATTTTGACAGAGTATTTTCTAGAAAGGGTGTTTTAAATTTTTAAAATAAAAGCCTTCTCTCCACAAGCAATTAAAACAAAGATTTATAAAAGAGAAAAAGACATGAGGGTCTTGACATCCTTTTACAGGCAGCTCATCAGGAAGCTTCAACATCAAGAGCCAGAGTCATAGGTACATCAGCAGGGCAGTCATCATATAGAAGCAGAAGGTCAAGGAGATAGAGGCAAGCATGAGGACATGCTTGAGAGTAAGCAAGGGGGAGATGTTTGCCCTCGTTTTTTATCAAATTTTTATTATTAAAATCCACCTAACTTCCATCATTTTCCACTTTAAATCATCCACATATGACCTATTTTGACCTTATTATGCATATTCAAGCAGATCAATTATGTTTTTCAATTTTTAGATATTTTTGCAAAAATTGGGTTTTAAGAGTATTTTTGGACAGAACTAAAAATTCTCGTAATTACTCCATTGAAGTCATACTTGCAGGACACCTAGGAGCGAGATGAGAATTTATTTTGAAAGCTTGGGAACCAAGGATAAAAAAACACCTATTGGTTCAGTCAAACTGAGCTAAAACAGGCTCGGTCAACCCTGGTCAAACATGACCTGTTTTTCAGGAATCCCTAGAAAATAGGGCAAAATAGTAGATTTTTGGGATTTTTCTATATTTGGTGTAACTAATTGGATGATTTTAACCTATATGGATGGTATTAGGATAAGATAAGGTTGTTAAATACATTATATCATAGTTTGTTTATTATTTCTCTATTTATACCAAGTTTATGAACCATTGAAACATGGAGAATTTGTATAATTTCATATTGAGACTTCTGAATATTGTGAGTTAATTTGAGGAACCAGTTCTATCTTCTTTTTGTTGTTCAATGTTGTGGATGATTGACTGAGTTTGCAGTAGCTGATAATTTCTTCAAGTGTGCAAGGCAAGGGTGGAGGGCCCCCACACCAAGCTAAGAACACTTTATGGTTAATTTAGCTTAATTTTCATAAACTAGTTTTGGTTGATATTTGTTCAGTTAATTAGATGAATGAGGATTTATTATGTTTGTTGATGAATCTTGGTTTACTTCTAATATGCATATGAAGGGACAAACCAGTGTTTAAGTTAAACTCTCCTTCTATCTAATATAAGAACAAAAACTAAAAAAAAATCTTTTTCTTTTTTGAATTCCTAGTCTTAAATACAATGGTAACAATGATGAATGAAATTGTGAAGAAGGACAACATGGACCTTCTTAGTTAGGAGCCTCTTCTATTAATCTTTATGCATCATAAATTGTTGTTAATCAAGTGTTTAGTTTCTCTTCATGAAGTAGTACTATAAGGAAGGACAAACAGGATCTCCAAAGTTAGGAGCCTCTTCCCATAGATGTTACATATTCAATCAGAAACTACTTAGTTAGATTTTTATATTTGTAATTTTTCTATTTCATCTTCTAACCTTGACTACATCTTAAATCCATATATTTTGGACATGCTTCCAAGTTTACAAATCTGGATTAATAATTAAATACTTGTGTTAGTTTACATAGTAAATTGACCCAACACACACCAAATGACTAGGCCAAAATAATAAACATGTAACAACAGGCTTTACCATGGTATCCACCAGATCACTAGGCCAAACAAAGCATGGATGCCACCGGATTTCTCCACCTACACCATGAGAAATTTTCTTGTCTCCTAGTCTCGTAGACTTTACCGTAATCCACAATGCGATCTAGGGATCACTAGGCCATAAATTGAGACTCCACCCTCTAGGCTTTACTGTATATCCCGTCATTCACCAACAAGGATTCCTAGGCCTAATCAAGGGTAACCACCTCTAGGATTTACTGTATATCCTGCCATTCACTGGTTGAGGATTCCTAGGCCCACTGAGGCACACAATACTTGGCTTTACCGCAACCCACAGTCTGGTTCAAGGGTCACTAGGCTAGTGGCTTTACCACAATCCACAGTTCAGTTCAGGGATCACTATGCCATGTGTTCTTCCTTTCATAGATCCACCTCACTCAGCTTTGAATCCATCCAGCAATCCAACTCAACAAAAACATGAGAACCCCATCACACCATAGCTATCTAGAAATGGAAAGGCTAGGCTGAAAATATTGTCATACCTGGAAAAACCCATGCCATAACAGCAAAGAACCACATGCAATACCATGCATGCAAAATCTAGCAAGGAAATCACACATGCAAATCGATACCTACAAAGAATCATGTTGTAGCTGCTTGATCCTTCTCTTCCTTGCTTGTTCCTTCCTTCCTCTTGCCTTCTTTTCCTTTCTTGATCCAATGCCAAAGTGCTCCAAGAAAACTCTGAGTGTCCAAGAGTGAGAGAAAAAGATAAAGAGAGAGAATAATGAGAGAGCTTCAAAACTGAACTGACAAAAGGTACCAACTGATCCTTAGAAACCTTTTTACCAATTAGGCCTATATTTTCTTTATTTTACGTTATTTTCCTTCATTTTCCTCCTCACATGCAACCTTTCACCTTCCACCTTCCTTTTCTCCTAATTTCAATTATTTTCATAAATAATTGTGCCAAAAATGCCACTTTGCCTTTCAAAAACCTTAGTCATTGCCTTTGCAACTTTCTTAGCCATAATAAGTCAATGAACACCCACACTAGGATTTTTTTCCCAACATTCAACTTGGAATACGTGTCCCATCAACTGTGGTTATTATTTTGCCTTTATTAACTTTGATTACATGGAATTTTCACCAGGGTTGTTACATAACCCTCCCCCTTGGGAGACACCTTCCTCGATGTTCAACCACACCTATACCTCAACAAAACCACTAAAAAGAAAACATATTTCCCATGGAGCTTTATAACATAGCTTGATTCAGTATTTACAATGATCACCCTACTAAAAAGCAAACCAACATGACAACTATAATGACATGACACCCATATCGTTTATTGGAGCTTTATAACATAGCTCATGGTGGTATTTATATCCATATACATATGTACATATGACAAACATGTACCAAAAACATATATTAAACATCATACCAAAATGATGTTGCCTCAACTAGAAAACAATGAAGGATACATAACCTGCATCTGATTTTCCATCTCCCATATAGCTTCTTCAAGCCCAAAGCGCTTCCACTGCACTTTAACTTGCTCGTTTTATTAGTTTTGAAGCAAGAGCACCTTTCTCTGCAATATACAATAAGGCTCCAGCTAGAATTCTCCATCTATATCCACCTGCAATATAAACCAGTCAATCACATGATCAACATCTTTAACATACTTCTTAAGCAATTACACATGGAAAACATCATGGACTTTCATGTTGAAGGAAGCGCAAGTCGATAGGCTACTAGTCTGATCCTCTCAATAATCCTGAAAGGTCCACAAAATCGAGGTGCCAACTTGGCACATGATCCAATCCACAAGGAGCTCTTCTTCGGTTTGATGCATAAGTACACTTGCTCCCCATCCTGGAACTCCTTGAACAACCTATTTCGATATGCATAGATTTTCTTCCTATCTTGTGTTGCCTTTATATTCTTCTTGATTACTTGCATTTCTCGCTCCATGTCTACCAACATGTCTTGTCTAATAACCACCCCATTAACTAGATCACTCCAACTGATAGGAGTATTACAAATCCACCTATACAATGCCTAAAATAGACTCATCCTCAAGGATTCCTGATACCCATTTTTATAAGCGAAGTCTACCAAAGGAAGATACTCTTCCTACTTCCACTGCTGATGCATCATGTACATCCTCAACATGTCCTCCAATATCCTGTTGACCCTCTCAGTCTGTCCATATTTATGTGAATGATAAGCTGTATTGAAGGCCAATTCTGTGCCCAAACCTACAAACAACTCCTTCCAAAAATTGGAAGTGAAATTTGCATCTCTTCCTAACACAATCATCTTTAGAACATTGTGCAACCTAACCACGTCTCTAATGAATACATGTGGTACATCACTAGCTGAGAATGTAGATTTCACTAGAATGAAGTGCACAATATTTGTTAACATGTCCACAACAACCTTGATGGAACTGTGTTTTCTCACTGTCCTCGACAAGCCTGTGATAAATTTCGTGGAAATGACCTCCCATTTCGATTTTGGAATCAAAATCGACTATAGCAGTCTACCTGGATACTTACACTTTTCCTTTACCTACTATCAATCCAAACATCTAGCCACAAACTATGCTACATCCTTCTTCAGATTTGGCCAATAACAAAACTTCTTTACTACAGTCAATATCTTTTGATAGTCTTAGTGGCCTGAATATGGTTTCACATGAAACTCCCTCAAGATCACCTTCTTAAGCTCACTATTGTCTAGCACATATATCCTACCTCTAAACTTGACCAATCCATCTGTTGTAAGACAATAGTCCACATCCTATACACATGCACCTATACTTGTACCTATACCACTAATTGTACATGTACCTATACTATGTTGCAACCTGTGCACAATCTCCATATACCTGTTGTCCTACTTACCTGCCTACAAGATCTTATCATGTCGATTTGTCCCATAGGAAATCACAGTTGTTATATGATTTACCTGTATCTACCTGCTAAGAGCATCTGCGACCCCGTTCTCCTTTACTTTGATGTATATGACCTCAAAATCAATCTCATTGATTGTGGCCAACCGTCTAGTTTGCCTGGCGTTCATATTTGGCTGGTCAAATAGATACCTCAATCCACTGTGATAACTCATCAATACAAATGTCCTGCCAAGAAGATAGTGCCTCCACATCTTCAATGCATGTATGATCGTTGCGAACTCAAGATCATGCATTAGATAGTTCTGCTCATGTTCATTTAGTTTTCGTGACTCATAGCATACCACATGTCCTTCTTGCATAAGGACTCCACCAAGTCCTCTTTTACAAGCATCTGTACATACTACAAATTCTTTGTTCGGATCTGCGATCTTTAACACTGGAGCATGTGTTAACAACTGCTTACGCTGCTCAAAACCAGCCTCACACTCCTTTGTCCATTCAAACTTTTTACCCTTCCTCTACAATGATGTAATAGGAGAATAAATATGTGAGAAGTTCCTGATGAACCTATTGTAATAACCTGCCAATCCCATGAAGGATCTCACCTCATATACATTCCTAGGAGCTACCCACTCCATGATAACTCTTACCTTTTTTGGATCCAATTCTATGCCCTCCTTGGAGACAACATGTCCCAAGTAATGTACCTCAGTCTGAAAGAAACTGCACCTGTTGAGATTAGCATACAATTGATGCTCTCTCACAACCTCAACACTGTTACTAAATGCTCGGCATGATATTCCTCATTTTTAGAATATACCAATATGTCATCAATGAACACAATAACAAAATTGTCCAAATAGGGGCACAACACGCTATTCATCAAACACATAAATGTAGTTGGAGCATTGGTCAAACTGAATGGAACTACAACAAACTCATAATCCCCATACCTAGTCCGGAAATATGTCCTGTAAATGTCCTCCTCTTTAATGCGTACTTGATGATATCTGGATCTCAGATAAATCTTCAAGAACATTTTTTCTCCCTTCAGTTGATCAAACAAGTCATTAATTCTTGGAAACATATACCTATTTTTAAGGGTCATTTTGTTCGACTACCTATATTCAATGCACAATTTGAGAGTACCATCCTTCTTCTTCACAAACAATACCAGTGCACCCCAAGGTGATACATTTGTCCTAATGTATCCTTTGTCAAGCATCTCTTTCAGCTGCAACTTTAACTCTACCAACTCATGTGTACTCATCATGTAAGGTGTTTTTAATGTTGGAGCTGCCCCTAACACCAACTCAATAGAAAAGTCGACTTCCCTGTGAGGTGGCAAGTCTGAATTCTCTGCATGAAATACATCCTGAATTTGTTGTAGAATTGGGTACCTACTCAAAACATCTGCATCCTCAAATTTCTTACCTTTGTCACTAAAGATATGTACTGCAAATAACACACACACTTTCCTATGACTACGCTTGGCCTGCATAGTTTTCACCATCTTAATTGATGTGGCTTTCTTCTTTTCTTGTAAGACTCTTGGTTCCCCATTTTCATCCAAGCACTCAATGGATTTTTCATAACAATCCACCTTGTTCCCGTGAAGGTATAGCCAATCCATATCCAATATCATACTATATGATCCCAACGAAAATACATTCAAGTGCATTGTTTTCGACATGCCATTCAACTCAAATGCACAAGCTCTTACCCAATGATGCACTCTTTTCTTTGTACATGTGGAAAATTACACTAACCAAGATTCCGAATGAATTTATTTATTCAAACCACACTTATCCACCAATTCAATACTAACATAACTATAATTAGATCTAGGGTCAATCAAAATAGAAAAAACTTGATCATAAAGCTTACCATCCATCTCAATGATAGATGCCTGGTGGTATTCCTGCCTATTGTCCAGTGCTGCATAGATACGAGGAACGCTCTGACCAACATCCCCAACATTCTGCGCCTAATGTGCACTATAGATCTGAGGCCTACCACCCTTATTTTGTGGACAATATCTCTTAAGGTGTTCCTTACTGCAATTCCAACACTCCAACCACCTAGTACCATCGCCTCTAAGTTTCTGTTGTGATCCATGTCCTTGTCTAGCTACATTGAACTTATTTGTGGTGCCATATTTTCTTTCTCTTATGCATTATGAGGTCTTGTTCTTTTTTATTTCCATTTTCCTTTACCTTTCCCTTTCCATCCTTGTTGAGATTCATTCTTATGCTTCAACTTCTCATAGCAACGCTTCAATTTCCCAATAACTTACTCAAGTGACTAAGGCTCATCATACTCTATCTTATCTATAAATGATAATGGCAAACCACTGACAAATCGTTGAACTTTAGACCTTTCATCCTTAAGATACAGTACATACCTCAATAGATCCAAGAACTTAGTCATGTACTCTTCATCTATCATTGATCCCACCTTTAGCTCATAGAATTATTTGGCCTTACTGTCGTAATACCTTTTTGACAAGTAGTTCTTCCTGAAAATCCTCTTGAACTCATGCCAACTCAAGTCCTTTGTCCTGATGTCTCTGACCCACTTCACATATTCCCACCAGATATATGTTTTACCTTTCAAGCTGAAGATAGCAATTATGGCCTTCATGTTTTCTGTGTACTCATGCAACTCAAAGAAATTTTTCATCCCAAGTATCCAACCCTCTGCATCTTTTGGTTTCTTCAAGTCTCCATAAAAAGTAGGTGGCTTTTCTTTCTTAAATGCATCTGGAAATCATCCCCTATCACTCCTCCTGTAAGGATGATAACGATGACAATCATTATGCCTGTCAGAACCAAAACTAGAATAATAGTTGTGTCCATCACCTCTCCTATCTGGAGTATCCAACACCCTACCATCTCTCACTATGTCATCTCTATCCAACCTGTGACCACCATGAGACATACTACCATATGCCCCATTAATTATTTCCTCTTTTCCATGGTTGATCCAAAGTGGCCCTTGACATTGTAATTCTAACAAACTCTAAAGGAGTATTGCATTAACCTCTGCTTGTTTATCTTTTGCTTGCATGATTTTGTCACTGTCTGCCTTATAGCTTTTTATTTCTTCCTTCAAGCTTCTCAATGTGTCTTCTAAGTCATAAGAGTTCCCAACACCACACTGCTCATCCGATTCATAGGCATAATCTTTGTAGTCTACCATATTGCTAATCATTATAATCTCTTTCCTGCAAGGCATATTATCTCAGCTAAACCAAATCACAATAAACCAACGTACCTTAGCATAATTCGGGGAGGATATCTCATCTACAAGATCAACCAATCAGCATAATACATGTATAACATAATCATGACAACATATATACATATAATACATAAGCACATAACCATATAACCATCATTATAGCTAGAGTCCAGTCATCAATGCATGACCATATCAACTACACATACCATGACCTCATGCATGACAACAAAAACCATACCAATGTACACTGACAATATGAAATCATAAACAACATGTAACCAATCATACACTCATGATGACACACTTCACAACAACAACATCCTCTTTCACATGGCAACATCACTACAACCATGACCGACACCATGCATATGCAACAAGCACATAGACCACAAGGATGATTAACACACGTGCAACCGACATGAATGCATGACCAACACACACCGCCCATCCAATCTAAGGGGTGAACCATGCTCTGATACCACTCTATGACATCATATATGACCCAAAGAGAGTGTAACCCACTCTCATACCAATTTGTAACACTCTCATCCCACATCTACCCAAGTAATTGGCCAACTGGGGTAAATATGCGACGAGAGGCCACTATAATGGGATTCAACCTCCTAGGTGACCTTAAGGAAGTGGAATCGATGGAAACACACCACATAGACCTTCCACATCAGCAACAGAACTCATAGGAGCCATCCCAACCACTCAGGTAACCAGCCCCTAAGACCAACTGAAGTTTTAGAACATTAAACCCCCAGACGCTCCCTTTATATGGACATGCATGCATCCAGGAGGTTCCAAATGCTACCACAACATGGTTATGCATGTGTATGGGGAATTTTCTTCTCATACTATGCATGTGGCTCCAAGATTTGTGCCACTTTTTCAGGCCCAGAACCCAGGTCACTGCCCAAAACTCAATGACACTTTCAGAACTAAAATAGAAAAATTGAATGATGATGCAAACAAAATTAATTGAACAAGGACTTAACTAGGCACCCACTAGCCATGACAAGAATTTCGTCAAACATGTCACAAATATGTAATCTACAAGTTTAAACAACAAATCTGAGCATATGGGTCTCATAATTATCTGAGAATCGCTAAGAAGCATTGTTCCCTTATATCATTAGTTGCATTATCATCTATTCAATCATAGATACACTATTCATTCATTTACAAATCAAAACATGATGAGTGTTAGCACTTCATGAATTATACTAGGTTGAGGGTAGATTCACAAAGGTAACCACAAACCACTTTGGGTTGAGAGACTAGTCTTCTCCAACTGGAGGGGGCTCCCTCACTTGAAAAACTCAAAGGTAAGAGACTTTGAAACACAAATTTTTACAGAGACCAGATCTGAAAAGGATTTAAAAATTTATTGGAATATGAATGGTTAAAAGAGGATGAACACCTATGATCATTTGATTTACTCTCCCACCATACTTATGCATGTAACATCCAATTAAATTCACAAAGGCTTATCAAGCATGTACTTTGGACAAAGGAAATAAAGTTGTAGTATAGAGGAGAATAAGCAAAATATATTCCCTCTTCACATATAACAGAACAACAAGAAATTCATATATTGCTTATACATGAGAAGGAAATTAAGAAGAAGTAATAATGTATACATTCATAAGATATTCCATTGGCAACTGAAATACTTGACACCAGCTAGTTTATAGTAGTCTAAAGCTGAATTCAAACTCAACTGAATTCATTATACCCATAAAATATGAAAACTATAGAGAATAATCAACAAAATAACTGATACATAGAGAATAATAGCTCCAAAGCATCATACCATAAGTAGCCTTAGGAACAATAACTAAAAAACCTCAAACCAAAAGAATTTTATTCATAAAATATCGATCACAGTCACACTAACTCTGAAAACTAGTTCACAATAGTTTCCAACCAACCCCTATTCCATCTATTTTTCAAACTTAAATAAACATACAACAACAAGTGAAAAGGTGTCTAGATGCAATGCATCTTTGATCCATACAGTGGATCGAACTAAACCAAAAAGAGGAAATATATTGTTGTTTCAAGTCTTTTTCCTCTAATGATAAAAAAAATAAAAAACATCAATTGTTTATCACTTTATCCTATTACACAAAAACTACATCTCTAAAAAGCATGCCTATCTTCAAATCATATCCTTTTGGATCAATAAAAATAGTAAAAATCATGAACAATTGGTTGTTGGTTGCGCAACGACTAGGTAGCGGTTGGGTAGCAGCTATGCTAACACATTTTTCTCCCAAGGTGGCACATGGCTAGTGACTGGTGGTCTGAGCTTTCTCCCACCTCTACTACACATTCATCTATTTAACCTATGACAGCTAGCATCTTCCTAGTGCTTGTAAACACATGTAGGGAGGGGTTGCGCAGCAACTTCGTAGCTGAAATTCAAATATTGCCTCCTTTACACCATCAGGCTTCATCAAATAAAAACCACAGTATCGTAGGCCCTTCAACATGTCCAGAACCATCTCAACATACTGAAAAAAAAAAAAAAAAAAAAAATAATAATAATAATAATAATAATAATAAATAAATAAATAAAAATAAAAATAAACAAATAAATAATAATATAAATAAATAAATAAAAATAAATAAAATAAAAAATAAAATAAAATAAATAAATAAATTTAAAAAATAAATAAAAATTAAATAATAATAATAAATAAAAATTAAATTAAATTAAAATTAAAATAAAAAATAAAATAAAATAAAAAATGCCAACTGAAACTTGAAAACAAAAATGTACCCCTGCTACGCAGTATAGACAAGAAACCTTTCAGTCATGGACAAAACTACAAAACTTCAAACAAAGGATTGTTACCTCCTTTTCCTCTTGATCGATGCTCTGTTGGTGGAGGTTTGAACCTTAGGAGCTTCAGCTATAGGATCCTTGTGTTCAGTAGGCCTAGAAGGTATCTTCACACTTTCCTTTTGTTGAGCAGTTTGTTGAGTTGCCTCTCTCAACTCCCTGTTTTGTCTTTTCAAAAATGTTATCTTCAGCTGGTACTTAGTGAGAGCCTCTTTCATTTTTTCCATCTTGGGGTATTCTTCTTCAAACTTCATTGTGTCTTCTTCAAACTGCATTGGGTCAATCTGCTCCACTTCTTTCTCTTGTTTGTCCTCTGAAATCTCAACAACTGCTTGAGGGACTGATTCCTCCATATCCTTCTTGACTCTCGACCTAGTTCTAGGCCTTATCACAAACTGTTCATCTTTAATTGTCTCCTGTACTGCCACTTGAATCTTGGTGGTCTGGGATGGTGCCACCTGAACTTTTGGCTCCTGTGCTTTCTCTTTACCCTTTCAATATGTTTCTTACCCAGCTGCTTGCCAGGTTTGCCTTTGGGTTTCTTGCTGGGTTGTTCATCCTTTTCCTCAACTGTCTTTGCTTCTTCCACTGTCTGAGTGACTTTTTCTTCATGTATTTCATGTGCCTCTTGCTTCTCTTCACAATTTTTCACTGGTGAAGATTCTGTTTGGGGTAATAAACCAAGACTAGATAGAAAATCAGACCAATAAATTTTCTTTTTATCCATTGCAAACTTAACTAGAATTTTAATAAGGGAGAAATGAAATAAAATAGACATGTGGTTTTCCTTTTGAAGTTGAACCTTTGCTTCCATTCTTTCCAGACTCTTGAGTAAGAAGAAAGGTAAATTCATGGGCTTTTTATCTGTGAAATGCAACAAAAGTCTCAAGTGGTATTGGTAAGCCCTGCTAAATCTACCTTCACATGTAAAATACCTTTGTATTACCTTCAACAACTCACTATAATGGTCTTGAAGATACACAGTGGGGAAGGTTGTGGAAAATTTGTTGCTAAACTTAGGTTTAAAAAACTCCTTAAAGGTTGAGACATCCAACTCATCACCCTTGAACCACTTCTCTCCTGCTGTAGGGAGGCCTGTGGCATCTGCAATAAGCTTCTCTGTGACAAAAATTTCTAAATCCCCTAATTTGACTCTGTCATTTTTGAAATTCAAGGCAAAAAGACTAGCCAACCTTGTGTGATGGCCTACTTTCTGAACCTTTTGGAAAAATGGAATGCATCCAGCATTCTCAAAGGCAACTCTGATAGTTGGGGAAGAGTTCACTAAGGCTAAAGTCTTGGGCTCAGTATGCACGACATCCCCTCCCTTTTTTCTTGTGGTAGGAGCCATTTAACCTAAAAAACACCTGGAAAATTTGCTTTGACTTTGTGGCAGACTACATGTACAGAAAGGAGAGCGGGAGACTTTACATTCATGATAGCACAAACCTTTACTACACAATAGCGTTGTGTACTGATGACAGAGAAAACTTACAACATAGAAGATGAGCGAGAAAGCTTTCTGTTCTGACCCATATTTCACCCTAACCACTCAGCATTCCACGTTGACTAGGATTCGTACCAAAAAGACACGGCTTTGAGTTTTTTAGAATTGACTGTGTGTGTGGCAAATAGGGTGTGCGCAGCAAGTTTTTTGAAGAGAAGGTAGTATGGGTATTACAATCCTTAATTGAAATATTAAACACGAATTTTAGGGAGTAAGTAACAGACCCCTACCTCACACAAACTGGAATTAACCTATGCAATCATTGGAAGCCTCAGGGAATCGTTATGCAGCAATTGCATAGTGTTTTGTGTAGATGACATAGCACGATTTTTTTGTTCCTCTGCAATCTGCTCTCCAAACTGTGATTAGCCTTGAAACTTATGCATGACAAGCCAAAGTATCTGTCAGCGACTAGAACCAATGGAATGGAAGTCTCCTTGTGAAATTTGAATTTGATCCTTAATCCTTAATGGTATGATTAGACATGATGTTTGGTCGACGCTCCACTTGAATAATAATCATATTAGAGCATGGGAGCATAGGAGTATTTGGGTAGTATATTTGAGTATGATGAGGTGGGCTTGTGTATGGGGTATATGGGTGGTATTCACTCATCATGCGCAATGATGGTTTATCAAGGGGAATTAGGCCTAGGGTAGAATAAGGGATAGAATAAGAGGATAAGGGAAAACAAGAATAGGCAATGGGGAATTAGTATATAAATGATGAGTCTTGAGGGGAATAAGGGATATTAGAAGATGGAAATAAGTGTGATATTTTAAAACCATGTTGCTTCGAACAACATCCCCTTGACTGTAAATGAGTGTTCAAGTGAATATTCTAACAAACCCTCATTTTGACATGAACCTCTTGACTCAAAAATTGTGATGAAAACTCCCAAAAACTCAAACACCACTTCACATTCTCGACCAAAACTTTGATGACCAGATTCATGACAACTTCCCAGACAGTGCTCAATCGAACTCATGACAATAAAAGGTTTATGAGTTTCGACTTATTTCATAACAGCAAATTTACATATTCAAATACATTCGACGACTGACAAACTAGCTGACTCTAACACTAGGTCCATTGTGGATGGAAGCCTCCCTATGAGGTGCCAAGAATGACAACGCAGACCAGAAGCCTAACCATTAGGCAACAGAATCAACGTAAAAAACTGAAAAAAATGACTAACAGACTGAAAATTACTACTAACTAACTTAACTTATGTAATCATATCACTGAGACCTTATGGCCTTCACCTCGGGCTTCAAATCTCAGTGGAAACCACCCACACTTGCAATATTGAAAGTAACACGGTATGTACAGTGGAATCTTGCATATGTTGAAAGTATGTACACTAGGTAATCACCTCTTTCCAATGTAGCCAGTCAATCAGAAGGCTACTTGACTAAGCGTCGCTCATAGTTCCCTTGAGCAGGAAAAAGAGATTAGAAACTCAAAATTCCACTGATGCTGAGAACCAGAATCTGAAAAAGCACAACCTCCCATAATTCTTACAATAAACTGGCCATGGGAAGACAAACCTCTTCCTTCAATGATTGCAAGAGGCCAGTAAAAGGATCTTCACACATATTATTTGTTACCTTCATTTGATGATCAACGAGAGGAATTTGTTCTTTTATTTTTCCCTCTTCAATTGAGGCAACCACAGTAATAACACTCACATCCACAGGATCTGAAACAACCTGCTCTTCTTCAACAGACCCTTCATTTTTTGAATCTGGAGGCAGATATCCTTGAATGAAATCTTGTTTTGCAAGAGGCCCTTGAATCACCTCTTCTTCCTTACTGCTCTCCTCTTCTTGATCGGCCTTAAGAGGATAAATCTGTTACGTTTCTTCATCAACCTCTGGCTGACCAGTTTCATCTTCAGCTACTGAAACTTTTGTCTGCTGGTCAGTTTCATTTTCACTTGTTGCATGTTGTACTTCTCCTATTTCATCCTGAGGAAAATACAGCTCAAACAAGGCTTCTTCAATTTCATCAGTCATTACATCCTGATCATAAATGTCAATACCCATGAGCTCAAACAGATCATTAAATCTTCCAAAAAATATTTCTATCAGCACTATAGAAGGATGAGTTTATTTAAAATTTATACAAAATTTTGAATAGAAATCCATCAGAGAACATAGACTAGCAATTGGAAACCCTTCGTACCATGCTCTTGCGTTGTCCTCTAAAGTTTCCATGAACATTTTCATTAAACAGTCCTCATGAAAATGAACCGTTAACTTACACACATGCAAGTGAAATTGGACCAAATGAAGAGAAACATCATCTATGTCCTTATCTCTGAATCTTGCCATATAAGTTTGCTAATCTACATAAGGCATGCATTTTGGGAAGCATAAAATATGATCTCTATTCATGGGATCATATCTTTTGGATTGATAATTCATCTTGAAAACGTGGAGACACGAGTGGAACTTGAAAATCCTGGTTCTGCGTGATTAGAGTCACTAGGTGAATGGTTCAACCTTCTAATGTCCAACTGTTGTTCACCATCAACAATTAGACTTGATCCTTGTCGTTCACACCCTAGGAAAAATGTGGCCTTTCGCTCCCCAGCAACAACACCACTATGTTATCACTTCATGAATTCTACTAGATTAAGGTTAGATTCACAAATGTAACCACAAACCACTTTGGGTTGAGTAACTGGTCTTCTCCAACCGAAGGGGCCTACCTCACTCAAAAAAATCAAAGGTAAGAAACTTTGAAACACAAATTTTATAGAGACCATATCTGAAAAGGATTTAAAAAATTATTGGAATATGAATGGTTAAAAGAGGATGAGAACCTGTGATCATCTGATTTATTGTCCCACCATACTTATGCATGTAACATCCAATAACATTCACAAAGGCTTATCAAGCATGTACTTTGGATAAAGGAAATAAAGTTGTAGTATAGAGGAGAATAAGAAAAAGATATTCCCTCTTCACATATAACATAACAACAGGAAATTCATATACTGCCTATACATGAGAAGGAAATTAAGAAGAAGTAATAAAGTATACAGGCATAAGATATTACATTTGCAACTGAAATACTTGACACAACTAGTTTAGAGCAGTCTAAAGTTGAATTCAAACTCAACTGAAGTCATTATACCCATAAACTATGAAAACTACAGAGAAGAATTAATAGAATAATGGATACACAGAGAATAACAACTCTAAAGCATCATGCCATAAGTATCCTTGTGAACAATAACTGGAAAACCTCAAACCATAAGCATTTTATTCATAAAATATCGATCACAATCACATTAACCTTGGAATCTAGTTCACAATTGTTTCCAACCAACCCCTATTCCATCTATTTTTCCAACTTAAATAAGCATACAACTGCAAGTGAAAAGGTGTCTAGATGCAATGCATATTTGATCCATATAGTGGATCGAACTAAACCAAAAAGAGGAAATATATTGTTGTTTCAAGTCTTTTTCCTCTAATGATAAAAAAAAAAAAAAAAAACATCAATTGTTTATCACTTTATCCTATTACAAAAAAACTACATCTCTAAAAAGCATGCCTATCTTCGAATCATATCCTTTTGGATCAATAAAAATAGTAAAAATCATGAATAGTTGTCTGTTGGCTGCACAACGACTGGGTAGAAGTTGGGTAGCGGCTATATTGGCACATTTTTCTCCCAAGATGGCATGTGGCTAGTGATTGGTGGTTTGAGATGGCTCCCACCTCTGCTACACGTTCATCCATTCAACCTCTGATAGCTGGCATCTTCCTAGCACTTGTAAAAACCTATAGGCAGGGGCTGCACAGCAACTGTGTAGTGACTTCATAGTTGAACTTCCAATACTGCCTCCTTTACACCATCAAGCTTCATCAAATCAAAACCACAGTATTGTAGGCCCTTCAACATGTCCAGAACCATCTCAACATACTGAAAAAACGCCAACTGAAACTTGAAAACAAAAATGTACCCATGCTACGCAACATAGACAAGAAACCTTTCAGTCATGGACAAAATTGCAAAACTTCAAACAAAGGATTGTTACCTCCTTTTCCTCTTGATGGATGCTCTGTTGGTGGAGGCTTGAACCTTAGGAGCTTCAGTGGTAGGATCCTTGTGTTTAGTAGGCCTGGAGGGTATCTTCACACTTTCCTTTTGTTGAGCAGTTTGTTTAGATGCCTCTCTCAACTCCCTATTTTGTCTTTTCAAGAATTCTATCTTCAGTTGGTACTTAGTTTGAGCCTCTTTCATTTTTTCCATCTTGGGGTCTTCTTCTTCAAACTTCATTGTGTCTTCTTCAAACTGAATTGGGTCAATATACTCCACTTCTTTCTCTTATTTTTCTCTGAAATCTCAACAACTACTTGAGGAACTGATTCCTCCATATCCTTCTTGACTCTCAACCTAGTTCTAGGCCTTATCACAAATTGTTCATCTTTAATTGTCTCCTCTGATCCCACTTGAATCTTGGTGGTCTAGGATGGTGCCACCTGAACTTTTGGCTCCTGTGCTTTCTCTTTACCCTTTGCAATATGTTTCTTACCCAGCTGCTTGCCAAGTTTGACTTTGGGTTTTCTGATGGGTTGTTCATCCTTTTCCCCAACTGTCTTTGCTTCTTCCACTATTTGAGTGACTTTTTCTTCATGTATTTCATGTGCCTCTTGCTTCTCTTCACAATTTTTCACTGGTGAAGATTTTGTTTGGGGTAATAAACCAAGACTAGATAGAAAATCAAACCAATAAAGTTTCTTTTTATCCACTGCAAACTTAACTAGAATTTTTTTAAGCAAGAAATGAAATAAGCTAGACATGTGGTTGTCATTTTTAAGTTGAACCTTTGCTTCCATTCTTTCCATACTCTTGAGTAAGAAGAAAGGTAAATTCATGGGCTTTTTATCTGTGAAATGCAACAGAAGTCTCAAGTGGTATTGGTAAGCCCTACTAAATCTACCTTCACATGTAAAATACCTTTGTATTACCTTCAACAACTCATTGTAATGGTCTTGAAGATACATAGTGGGGAAGGTTGTGGAAAATTTGTTGCTAAACTCAGGTTTAACAAACTCCTTAAAGGTTGAGACATCCAACTCATCACCCTTAAACCACTTCTCGCCTGTTGTAGGGAGGCCTGTGGAATCTACAATAAGCTTCTTTGTGACAAGAATCTCTAAATCCCCCAATTTAACTTTGTCATTTTTGAAATTCAAGGCAAAAATACTAGCCAGCCTTGTGTGATGGCCTACTTTTTGAACCTTTTGACAAAATGGAATGCATCCAACATTCTCAAAGGCAACTATGATAGTTGGGGAAGAGTTCAATAAGGCTAAAGTCTTGGGCTTAGTACGCACGACATCCCCTACCCTTTTCCTTGTGGTAGGAGCCATTTAACATAAAAAACACCTAGCAAATATGCTTTGACTTTGTAGCAAACTACGTGTCCAAAAAGGAGAGTGGGAGGCTTTACATTTGTGATAGCACAAAACTTTACTAAACAATAGCATTGTGCAGTGATGATAGAGCAAACTTACATCATAGAATATGAGCAGGAAAGCTTTCTAATCTGACCCATATTTCACCCTAACCACTCAACATTCCACGTTGACCAGGATTCATACCAAAAAGACACGACTTTAAGTTTTTTAGAATTGATTGTGTGTGTGGCAAACAGGGTGTGCGAAGCAAATTTTTTTTTTTAAGAGAAGGTAGTATGGGTAATACAATCCTTAATTGAACTATTAAACACAAATTTCATGGAGTAAGTAATAGACCCCTACCTCACTCAAACTAGAATTAACCTATGCAGTCATTGGTAGGCTCAGGGAATCATTGCATAGCAGTTTCATAGCATTCTACACATTGATGGTGTAGAATGATTTATGCATTCCTCTGCAATCTGCTCTCGAAATTGTGATAACCCTTCAAAACTCATTCACGACGAGCTAAAGTATCTATCAACAATCAGAACCAATGGAAATGGAAATCTCCTTGTCAAATTTGAATTCGATCCTTAATCCTTAATGGTATGATTAGACGTGATGTTTGGTCGGTGCTCCACTTGAAGAATAATCATATTAGAGCATGGGAGCGTAGGAGTATTTGGGTAGTAGATTTGAGTATGATGAGGTGGGCTTGTGTATGGGGTATATGGGTGGTACTCACTCATCATGCGCAATGATGTTTTATCAAGGGGAATCAAGCCTAGAGCAAAATAAGGGATAGAATAAGAGGATAAGGGAAAAAAATAATAGGCAATGGGGAATTAGTATATAAACGATGAGTCTTGAGGGGAATAAGGGATATTAGAAGAGGGAAATAAGTGTGATATTTTAAAATCATTCTGCTTCTAACAACATCCCTTTGATTGTAAATGATTGTTCAGGAAAATCTTCTAACAGACCCTCATTTTGATACAAACCTCTTGACTCAAAAATTGTGACGAAAACTCCCAAAAACTCAAACACCACTTCATGTTCTTGACCAAAACTTTGATGACCAGATTCATGATGACTTCCAAGATAGTGCTCGGTCAAACTCATGATAGTAAAAGGTTTATGAGTTTCAACTTATTTCATAACAACAAATTTACAGATTCGAAGACATTCGATGACTGACAAACTAGCTGACTCTAACAAGGAGATCCATACATCATCACTATTATAAATCATGCTTATAACCAGCATAATAACCACTTAAATATCAAGGATACATTAGCCATAGAATCCACATATAAACCAATACATTTACACATAAGATACCAAGGAGATAACCTCTTATTAATGAATGCAAAAGCCAACATGAGATGGGACTACCATGTTCCACCCGACCATAGAATGGCTGAGCCAATTCTCTCTTCAGCCATTCACCCTCGTCCCATATTCTAAGCATGAATGTGGGACTCAAACCAAAATAACCAACAAGGGCATCCTGAGGCTAAACCACCTCACCCTCATCAATAGAAACTAGGCTTTACCGTAATCCACACCAGATCACTAGGTCAAAACAAGCATGGATGCCACCGGATTTCTCCACCTACACCGTGAGGAATTTTCCTGTCTCCTAGTCTCTTAGGTTTTACCGCAATCCATAGTTTGATCTGGGGATCACTAGGCCTAAACTGAGACTCTGCCCTTTAGGCTTTACCATATATTTCGTCATTCACCAGCAAGGATTCCTAGGCCTAATCAAGGGAAACCACCTCTAGGCTTTACCGTATATCTCACAATTCACCTGTCAAGGATTCATAAGCCCAATGAGGCACACAATACCTGGCTTTACCGCAACCCATGATCTAGTTCAGGGGTCACTAGGCTAGTGGCTTTACCACAATCCATGGTCCAGTTCAAGGATCACTAGGCCATGTGTTCTTCCTTTCGTAGATCCACCTCACTCATCTTCAAATCCATCCGACAATCCAACTCAACCAAAACATGAGAACCCCATCACACCATTGCTATCTGGAAATGGAAAGGCTAGGCTGAAAACATTGTCACACCTGGCAAAACCCATGCCATAATAGCAAAGAACCACGTGCAATACCATGGATTCCAAATATAACACAAAAATCACACATGTAAATCAATACCTGGAAAGAATCTTGTTGTAGCTACTTGATCCTACTCTTTCTTGCTTTTTCCTTCCTTCCTCTTGCCTTATTTACCTTTCTTGATCCATTGCCAAAATGCTCTAAGAAAACTCTAAGTGTCCAAGAGTGGGAGAGAGAGAGAGTGTGTAATAAGAGAGCTTCAAAGCTGAACTGACAAAAGGTACCAACTGATCCTCAAAAACCTTTTTATTAATTAGGCCTTTATTTTCTTCATTTTCCATTATTTTCCTTCACTTTCCTCCTCACATGAAACTTGTGAGCTTTCACCTTTATTTTCTCCTAATTTCCATTTTTTTCATAAATAAATGTGCCAAAAATGCCAACTTTCCTTTCCAAATTCTTATCCATTGCCTTTGCCAATTTCGTTAGCCATAATAAACCAATGAACACCCACACTAGGATGTTTTTCCCGACATTAAGCTTGGAATAAGTGTCCCATCAATCGTGGTTATTATTTTGCCTTTATTAACTTTAATTACGTGGAATTTTTATCGGGTCTGTTACAAGGCCATTACACTTGGTAGCTGTTACAAAACATCAAAGATTTCTTGGTGCTAAAAGTTATTCAATGGCCAGGATTATTGACAGGTATTTCCATCCTTACATATGTTTTTAATTACACTTTTCTTAGACTGGATTTTAGCAGTTTTTATCGCTAATTAATTTGATGACCCTTTTTTACAACTAAATAAATCGCATCTAGACCAGCTCTCAGGTATACATCGTCCTGTTCGGGATTGGACCACAAGACCTATGGGGACCAAACCTCCCCATCTAACCATTATACCACAACCACGAGACTTAATAAATATTATGACCTTGTAAGGCTCAGTGGCTCCCATTAAATAAATTATGAGGTCTAAAATAGGCCTCAAAACAAATTTAATGTACAACCAAAATGTATGACCATAGTTCCCCATGGTTGACATAATCACCTTGAATCATACTAGTTCTTATAAAGTTGATTTTGGTTTTACATTTTTGTTTTGAGGCCCATTTTAGACATCAAAATTTCTCTAATGGGAGTCACTAAACCCTGCAAGCTCATCAAAATTAATATAATAACCTTGCAAGGTTCAGTGGCTCCTATTAGAGAAATTTTGAGGTCTAAAATGGGCCTCAAAACAAAAATGTACAACGAAAATCAACTTGATAAGAACCATTAGGATTCAAGATGATGATGTCAACCATGGGGGACGATTCACCATTTTTGGAGTAAAAAAGTAAAAAGATTGAAAAAATAATAATAATAAAATCTATTTTTTCAACTCGTATTATCAACTTATCTCCCTCCAGTTTTACTCAAATTTCAAGTTGGAGCACTCATTAGATGCAGAATTTAATTCCTCATCCAAGGAATACCCATGTTGCAAACTTTTGATGGATCTTGCTACACGAAACATGAGAAATACATGAAAAACATGATTGCAATCACATTTTTCATGTATTCTCATTTTTCGTGTAGAATGGTCCATTGAAAGTAGGAACATGGGTACTCCTTGGATGAGGAATTAAATTATGCATCCAACAAGTGCTCCCACTCAAAATTTGAGTAAAATCGTTGGGAGATAAGTTGAGAAAGTAGTTTTTTTAATTTTTTCCCTCTAAAATTTGATGATGTAATCTAATCTTATTGTATTATTTCCACTATTATTTTATAATATTCCTTAGTGACGAGCCCTAGTATTGCGGCAAGAATGCTGCAACTCCCAAGGCTACCAGCTTTACTTTATCAACCCGGGGTTTCGTAAAAACTTGGAGGTGATAGTGCTATATACATAACAAATGCATCGTTTTACTTATGTCACTTCTCAACTGGGTCACTTGACCATTAGGGTGCCAGACCATTCCTCTATTGAACTAAAAGAAGTCTGACTACTGAAAGTAGAATGTAAAGGCTAGTTCTAGTGTAGAGAAATTAAATGCTTGTCAATTCAGGAAATGAAAGTTGCCAACTTGTAAATTCTATGAAATGACATAAATCATCTAGCTATGAAATGACACAAATCACTTGCAGAAAGGAAACTATGCTAATCTTTCACTTGATCATCTAGCTACCAGGGTTTCTTGAAAATAGAAGGTTATTCTATCATTTCAGAATTCAAACATGCATGCATTAACTATCTCATTCACACTTGCAGAATAGATAAAAGTTCTAATTGCTAAATGCAGAAATATAAAAGCTAATGCTATATGATCTTGCAAGAGGGAAAGGAGTGAAAGGACTGGTCTAGGTGGAACTTCTAGTCATGGAGTCCAAGTTGAGGGGTTAACCTACTCCTACACTAGGCCATGCTATCATTTCAAGTCAAAATAGGTTGTTATAGGTTTGTTATAGGAAACTGCTACAGGAAGTTGGTTGAGAGGTTTTGGAGGGTAAGAATGGTGAGATGAAGTGTTGGAAGGGTGTATGACAGTTGTGAAAGGTGTAGGGAAGGTGAACATCACCCAAGGCCAAGCCCATCATTCCAAGAAGGTCGAATTTGCTTAAGACAGCTTGCTCACGGTGGCTGGAAAACAAAGGTTCAGAATATGGGTTGGCATGCATCAGCAGAAGGTAGAGAAGGCCTAGATGGAGTTGGTAGGAGGAATCCCTACCTACAGATCAACAACCCTGCAATCAAACCTAATTCTCTTTTCATTTACAAATCATTACATGTCAATGTGGAAAAGATGAGTTGAATTTGGAAAATATGATCTAACTATTGCTAAGAACTAGATCTATGAAATGGACTACCTCCTAAGCTACAACAATCTTAAGAAGCAAAATAACAACTGTAGATATTTCCAAGAAATCATAAACAACTATCTAACTAAGACTGAAACTTAATCTATGTAATGAATAAAAGACAAACTCTATTTTTGGGCTGTGAGAGTGGGGTCCTCTAATCATGATCCCATGAGGGAGATGAGATAGGGGTCACTGTCACAAGATTTTTGATGTATTTTCCTTCACTGGACTACAACACTAATCTACTCTTCAAGCTAATGGAAGCATGGATAAGCAACAACTTAATAAAATTTCTAAGCTAAAAAGAAACATAAATAAACTTTAGCAATTAATCAACATTCTAAGCTAAGAATACAAATACAAGAGAGGAACTTTTGTTGCTAGGGTTGTGCCCTAACCCAAGAGCTTCAGCCTTCTGAGTCAACTCAGTACTGGATCAAAACAAAATTTCTCATTATCAATCAAAAAGTGTCAAATACATCATAACAATAACAGTGAAATGTGCTTCAGCTTAATGGCCTCTTGGCTACAATAAAACTTCGAATCCTAAAGAGTCCCCTAGCTTGCTTATTTACACAAAAATGGAGCTACCAATAGCTCCCTAGAAAATAGGGATACTTGCCTCCCTAACTCAAGTATAGATGGGTCTAACTCTTCCTTCACTTGAACTGACTTGGTTGCCAATGAACTCGGCCTACTTTGCTTCTAGTTAACTCGAGCTGATGAGATAGGGTGGGAGATCTTCAACTGATTTGAGTCGTTAAGTAGGGAGACCACCTCTTAGAATCTCTCTTTCTTGTCTACTTCAAGTTCCTACACCCAAATCAACACAAACTTGCTCCAATTCTTGCATTTAACACACATTAGGACACATGACATAGTAACACATCTTTACTCCTCACATTAAGCATAATATAACAAAATTTGTGGATAAATGTGAGAAAAGACAATTTAATAAGTTGGAGAATGGCATTGTGACCCTTATAGTTTACCTATTGATGAGCCTCATCACTTAGGTGGACCATTTTAGACCTAAAAATTTCTCTAATGTTTCGTTAACCGTTTTTAGAGAAATTTTGGTTTAAATATCAAATGGTCAACACCATTTCAACATGGGTTTTCGTTTTTTAGGAAGAATCAGATAGTCGCTTACCATTCCATAGTCTGGCTTGGGTATTACAATGGTTTAGACTAAATTCATTTATCTTTCCTATAAACCTTGTTTGCGGGTTAAACTCTATACTTTATGTGTTAATGTATTAACCCTCTACTTCCCTCTAGTGCAGGTTCAGGAGTGATACCATGGCGTACCTATATTAACTTCTTTATGGTCTTGGCAATGAGGGTTTTTCTTCCAAACCTAATTGGTAAGCAACGATGCTTTATCTTTTAACTTTCCTTTAATCCTCTTTAGTTTTGAAATTTAACCCTTTTGGGTCCTGATAATTTATGTTATATCACTTATTATCTATTTTATTGCTTACAACCCCCTCAAGGATAGTATTGTTTCTCAGTTCATAATTGTCAGTCTTCTTTAGGAAAAATTGTGGGACTAGCCCAACCTTACACTACAAAGACTACAAGTAATTTTTGGGTTTTATACCTATATTATTTTTACAATCCTTATTTTAGTGTTCCTTATTATGCATACTATAACTAAATTCACTTGCAAATGGATTTCTTATACATGTTTGGGGTTTTTGGCAATGAGGATTTCTCCTTTTCTTTCATTAAGTAATAATTTGTTTTAATATAATTCTTTTATTTTCCCTCTCATTATTTCTTATTCAAGGTTGTGCTTTACTTGTACTAATCAAGAATTACCCTATGTTTCTCCACGTAATTCACTATTGTTGTGAGTAACCAAAAGCTCCTAATGACCATAGGAGGATTACCAGATTCTTATTCGAAACTTAACTCTCTCTTAATTTCTGTTGCAAGTCTTCCCTGACCAGAGTACTCCTTTGAACCACACGGTTGTAACCATACTTGACCAAGAGCTTACTTATTTGAATGTAATGGAATTTTTTCCTATTACTAAGTCATTTTTCCCTCGACTTAGACAATGCATATTTTGGTTTTTCCTAATTTTGAAATATCTTGTTTATCCACATGACATTTAGCATGCTTTGAGTTATTACACTCATTCTGAATAATTTTACATATATATTGTTTTTATTATTTCTCTTTTAATGAACCCTTAGGGTTATTTTGAATAATTAATCATGTTTTCAAATAGTTATAGTGTTCATGTTTTGCAAATAATTGCAATTATATATATATATATATATATATATATATATATATATATATATATATATATATATTCTTCTGGGAATTATCAGGCTTCAAGTTATTCCTAAATGGTTGTATTTTATTACTTATAGTCTTTAAATCTTGCAGACACAGTAATTACTACATTTAGGCTAATATTTTAGTTTCCTTAAGGAAACTCTTTCCAATTCTATGTTTGTAAGTGTCCCTTAACCCTATTCTTATAGTTCTTCCTTAGCAAAGAAATGAGGGTTATTTTCATATTTAGCTATCGTTTTCTCTTATCTAAGAATTTATTTATTTATTCAAGTCTACTTAACCTCAATCGAATTTTTATAAGAAATAAATAAATTAAGGGCTCTAAACCTTAACACTATTTTTTATGAGATACAAACATTTATTTTTCCTTATGACTATTCAGGTCATTCACCAACCTGTTCTAGTTACTTATGTTTTTACTAAGTTCTTGTTTTAGTTTATATTTACATGATGAATTATATTTTTAAACTATAAACCGAGTATTACTATTGTTGAACCTTCGTTCTCAATTCCTCTTACCCAACTTACTAGATTATACTTTTGTATTATATATTGAATTAAATATTTACATGTATATATACATATATATTTGACCTTTTATTTCAGTTTTTCGCCCTAGAATAATCTTGATACACAGAGAATAAAATATATGACTCTTGGACTTGGGCTTTTGCATTTGTTCCTCTAAAGGGTTCTTTTACATTGAGTAGGAACTACAAACTATGAAAGGTTAGCACAAAAATTCTTCTTTTGCGTTGGTCTACAACCTTAATAACCCAGCTTTTGTTATTTTCCTTTATTAGAGCTATAATCAATTTTTTCGCTATTGTACTCATAGTACTTTCAGAAAGTAAATTCCTTAACAGAAATCATATTTTATCAAATATTTGTTTACCAAAATAGATACTCACTATTCATTCTACTTTATGGGCATATAGCATAAATAATTCTGAATGCACAATTGTTAAAAAAATCCTATAAATGTAGAAAATATGATGGTAGGTTAACCCAATAATGCAATATAAATCAAAGCAAAATACTATAACCTACTTCTACTATCAATTCGCGGAAGCTTAAAGATTGAGTTGAACAATATAACCAGAAGAAGAAGAATCAATCACACAATACACATGAAAATACTTTGGGGAAAGCCTCAGCTAAAAACCCCACACTATTGTATTATCATACATGGTGGATTTTGCATAGGAATTATACAAAGCCTTAGCTCCCACAGCTAGCCATCTCTCAGTACAATTCTCACAGATGCTCACAGGCAATCTTGGCTTCTCTCCAGCCTTCCTCTCTACCCTCCAAGCCCCTATTTCCTTGCGTTTTTCCTAGTGGATGATTCTCTCTTACCAAGTGGAAAACTTATCCTTAAAAACTACGCAATCCTAAAGGATAAATCCTTGACTGCATGCATGCGTTTTCTCCATGAGAAAACACATCCAACTGATAGTACATTGTCCTTGAACTTTAATCTCAACTGGGTCTTTCTCAGAATAGACATGCATGAGTTTCTAATGAGGGAATCTTTAGTTAACTGGAGTAGCACTAGTTGAGTGCATTAATGCATCAACTGACTGTTAACTCACTATTAGTTCCTCAAACAGTTTGGAACTAATTTAACTAGACTTAACTCAGTAAACTGAGTTAACTAATTACAACTCAAATATAACTCAATATTATCTCCTTAATTTAAGGGATAACTCTTGCATGACTTCAAAAAGACTTCTAACTTGAATTTCTCCAACTAATTAATTTAAAATAAATTAATTAATTATTTAGAAGTAGTTGTTAAGACTAAATTCGATTTTAATTCACAATTTAATTCAAGGACAAATTAAATTGGAATATTCTTGTTGCCATATTTCAACACTCCCTCTCAACAAGAAAGGGATTATCTGCCATCCCGATCCTGTCTTTATGGAACTCGAATTTACACTTTGACAATGCCTTTGTCAAAATGTCAGCATCTTGCTTCTCTGTCGAAATATACTGCAGAAACATGATCCTCTCAACCTGTGAAAAGCCATGGGCAAAAAATCTTGCCTTATGCTTCTCCACACTACCATCAGCAGCTTCCTTTACCATGTAAAGCCAACGGGAACTCACAACTAACTTGTTCTCCGGTCTCAAAACTGCGTCACAAACACTGTTACAAACTATGGAGTCATACTCATCCACCATAGCATCAACCCAAATCGACTGTTGCACTGCTTCCTCAAAGGAGGATGGCTCGGTCTCAACACATTCCCCAGTAAGGGCCATGTATCCAGTGTACCTCTCAGGTGACCTCCTCTGTCTACATTGAGAAGATGGTGCTCCCACATTCTCTCTCACATCCTCCAACAATCTGTCAGCTTCTCTTGTGCGCTTTTGTCCATCTCTGCAAGACTCTACTTGAGTGGATGTCTCCACTCCTGGAACCTCTGCATGTGCCTGCTCTACATCAATCTGAGGCTCCTCCTCCTTAGGAACCAACAGTTCCTCCACAGCCTGTAGTTGGAGCTCCCTCTCAAGGGAAACTTGCATGGCCTTCTGCTCATCAAACTTGAGATCTCTGCGGACCACTGTCCTCCCACTGGTAGGCAAGTACACCCAATAGTTGTGAGGTGTATCAGTGTACCCCACAAATATCCCCAACTCTACTATCGGCTCAAGCTTCTTCGTGCATCCTTTATCACATGGCAATATATCGATGAGCCAAAGATCCTAAAGTGACCCACATCTGGTCTCTTACCGGAGAAAGATTCCTCTGATGTCTTCATCCCAAGTATGTGATGCGGGCTTCTATTCTGCAAATAAACCATTGTGTTTCATGCCTCAACCCACAAGTGAAGTGGTAGGCCTTGGTCATGCAGCATTACCCGTGTTGCCCCTACAATAGTTATGTTCTTCCTCTCGGCCACCCCATTCTGCTGTGGGTTATGAGGTGCCATCAACTCTCGTTTAATTCCTTCCGCTGCACAGAAGTCCTTAAACTCTTGAGAGACATATTCTCCACCGTTGTCACTTCTTAAGGCCTTGATCTTCTTCCTTGACTCTTTCTCAACCAAAGCTTTGAACTCATAAAACTTTGTGAAATTTTGGTCCTTCTTCTGCATGAAATAAATCCAGCATTTACGAGAATAGTCATCAATGAAAATCACATAATACCTTTGCTTCGCTATGGATTCCATCGAGAATGGTCCACACAAATCAGTATGAACTCACTCTAAGATATCCTTTGCTCGAATGTCTCGATCATGAAAGGAAGACTCTGTGTACTTTCCCAAGGTATAACCTTTGCATGTGTCAGCTTGCTCAAGTTTACCTTTGGGAAGTCCTGTAGATATCTATTGCATTGTCTTCAAATCCCCATGATGCAAATGGCCCAATCGCCTGTGCCACAACTCGCCAATGTCTTGGCTTTGCACCAATTTTTCTTTTGTACTCAATGCTGCACACCATCTACCTCTAGTTTATAGAGATTCTTCACCTGAATCTCTATCTTCTTGGTCTGACCCGTGGTTATGGGTCTTAGGAATGCCTTTCCTTTACTGAAGACAACATCGTAGCCTTTGTCCTCCAACATCGCGACCCATACCAAGTTCTTCTTCAATCCAGGAACATACATCACATCTGTCAAGGTGAGAGGAGCTCCATGCTCCCTCTGCAAAGCAACTGTGCCCACTCCTGAAACACTATACCTTCCGTCGTCACCCATCTCTATGCGCATCTTGTGGTCTTTCTCCTCCAAGGCACTGAATAAATTTTTATCACCAGTCATGTGGAATGAGGCTCCACTCTCAAGATACTAGACACAACCCATCATCGATGACATCATGCATGTGATGAGGGTAAAGTCCATTTCGAACTGAGAGGCTAATGCCTCACCTTCCGATCCTTTTGAGGATCCCTTCTTGGACTTATTCAATGGGAAATTAGTTGCATAATGTCCCATCTCGTTACAATTAAAGCATCTTACTTTAGACATGTCACCCTTCTTCCCTCTATGAGAAGAATTCGATTTGAAATGGGAATCCTTCCCCTTCCCTTTCCTTGCCTTACTTTCTAAGGCCATATTTTCTTCATCATCATTCTTGGATGAAGAACCATCTCGTGTGCACCTCCTAGTCTCCTCCTGCATAAGATCCGACCACAGTCGTTCCCAATCCGGCAGTTTATCCCTTCCATTCATAGAGTCCTGGTATCTATTCCAACTCTTTGGAATGCCAACGAGAGAGAGGCTCACCATATCATCATCGGCAGTAGTTATTCCCACACTGCCAAGCTCATCTCTGCAGGTGGTAAGCTTGTTCAGATATGTGGAAATAGTATCGCCCTTCTCCATCTTGATTCTTCAAAGCTTATCCTTGAGTGCCAATTTCCTCTGGTCGCTACTATTCTGGTAGAGGTCCTTCAATGTCTTCCACATTGAAAACGGAGTATCCTTCCCATGGAGACTCGAGACAATATGGTCTCGAACCCCCTCAAGGATGATCTGTCTCGCCTTCGCCAGACACTTCTTCCATTCAGCCAACTTTTGTGCATTAGTTGAAGCTGGCTTTAGGATTTCTTGATCAATGAATTCCTTCAAGCCATAGTCTTCTAATATAGCCTCCATTCTATCTTTCCATGCTATGTAATTCGAGCTACCTTCCAAGGCATACTCGAGTCTCAAGCCATAGAATGGCATTGGCCAACCTTGAAGTATGATATGAATTCGATTTGCACCTGCAACCCTGAACTTTAAACTTCGAATTCTCTTCTCAGTATACTATTCGAAGCTCCGATACAATGTAGAAAAATTCTACAAATCCAGCTCTGATACCATGTAGAAAATCTGATGGTAGGTTAACCCGATAATGCAATATAAATCAAAGCAGAATACTATAACCTACTTCTACTATCAATTTGTGGAAGCTTAAAGATCGAGTTGAACAATATAACCATAAGAAGAAGAATTAATCGCACAATACACATGAAAATACTTTGGGGAAAGCCTCAGCTAAAAACCCCACATTATTGTATTATCATACATGGTCGATATACATAGGAATTATACAAAGCCTTAGCTCTCACAGCTAGCCAGCTCTCAGTACAATTCTCACAGATGCTCACAGAATCTTGGCTTCTCTCCAGCCTTCCTCTTTTCCCTCCAAGCTCCTATTTCCTTGTGTTGTTCCTTGTGGATGATTCTCTCTTACCAAGTGGAAAACTTATCCTCCAAAACTACGTAATCCTCAAGGATAAATCCTTGACTGCATGCATGAGTTTTCTCCACGAGAAAACACATCCAACTGATAGTACAATGTCCTTGAAATTTAATCTCAACTAGGTCTTTCTCAGAATAGACATGCATGAGTTTTTGATGAGGGAATCTTTAGTTAACTAGAGTAGCACTAGTTGAGTGCATTAATGCATCAATTGACTATTAACTCACTATTAGTTCCTCAAACAGTTTGGAACTAGTTTAACTGGACTTAACTCAATAAACTGAGTTAACTAATTACAACTCAAATATAACTCAATCTTATCTCCTTAAATTAAGGGATAACTCTTGCATGACTTCAGAAATACTTCTAACTTGAATTTCTCCAACTAATTAATTTAAAATTAATTAATTAATTATTTCCAAGTAGCTATTAAGACTAAATTTAATTCAAGGACAAATTAAACTGGAATATTCTTGTTGCCAAATTTCAACAATAAACAGGTCTATTTACTTATCTGAATGTTTGAAAATATAATAGGAACTAACATGCTCCCCCAACCAACGAATTGTTTCAACAACAATCCCCCCTGAGCCTCAGGCTATCCTTCTTATTAGGAAAATAATCAGTAATATTTATGACCTTCCTCCTTAGACCCCTAGCAGTGTCCCACTAGAACGGAGTCTACAAATTTTTTACTTCTTTCAAGTCCAATATTTCTCTCCCACTGGAACCTTTATTCTCATATTTCAATTTTCTCCTACAATCCCTCTTCCTACTTCCACCACATGAAATTTCTCTCTCTTCATGCCAATTTAGTGATTAGGAATTTTTGTGAAGATCGGGGATTTTTGTTGTGACAATCGTCACATCAAAACTACCCTTTCTTGGATTACAATTGATTCTTAATTGATTTCCTAAAAGTCAGGTAGCTTGACTACTCACATGTTAGCTCCTCTTATATTTTCAAATAAACAATAAGTAAAATAAATAACATTTCATTCATAACAATTAATATTTACATATGTCATCCATGGGAGCTCCACTCAATGAATGATTTTTTTTTGTATGATTAGTTTTTTTGTGCTAATAACAATTACATATTTATAAATACGTGCATGCTTATTGCTTCTTCTATTGAGGTTTCATTAGTTGTTTTTGCATACAATCAGGTAAAATTCTTTAAGCTTTAAAAAGACATTCATGAGAAAAATAGCTTCATAAACAAATACTGAACAACAAACAAGTACAGTACAGTAAACCATCAAAGAGACACATTAACATAGTGTTTTGATGAAGGTGTTCACCCCTCTTGGGCTATATCTCCTTGGTCTAGCTTCCATGGCTTGGGCCTCTATATTAGCTCAATTTGGAAAAAAATGTTGTTTACAAATCTCTATGTCTCCTGATACCTACATCAATGTGTTCAGAATGTCCAAATTAGCCAAGGACACCTATTTCTGAGCTCAATTTAGTTGAAAATTGCTCAATATATGCTTCATTCAATGTTTCCCCAGGAAACCCCGCTAAAATTGGAGAAGACTCCAGTTAGCACCGCCAAAATTGGCACGCCTCCAAAATTCCCGCCAACTAAAGAATAGATTAATTATGTTTAAGCTAGATTAGCGGCGCTCTAAGCGCGCTTATCCGTTAGTGTTGACCCATGGTTATAGTGGGTGTTCGTATGGTGAGGGAGATGGCCCATCGGGCTGGCTCCCTCCACTCCGCTGTCGATCATTACTGTAGGCATAAACAGTCGTTTGGGGCCACTGTTTAACAAAACCCTCGCTTGGTTCAACGATATGCAACGGATTTTGGGAGGGGGAGGTCACGGGTTCGACCCACCCTCTACCCGTCCCTTCATATTTTTTTTCCACCATATACATTGCGTCATTTAAATATTTCATTGTCTTTGATATAATTCGGAACTATGACCATACTACATCATATTTAAAATGCGCCTTTGTATAATATATATGCGGATTTGGAATTTATAAGGTTTATATATATAATATATGATATTAAAATCATATAAAATAATATATATATATATATATATATATATATATATATATATATATATATATATATATATATATATATATATATATATATTTCAAAAAAAAGCCACATAATATTCACCATGAACTCATAATTCCACCTTGGAGGACACTGGGAAATTTCACCTTCACACAACCAAATTGGCGAATCCTGAAGTGACACTTTTCACAGCCTCATTGGGTAAAAACTAAAGAAAATTCCCGTCGTGCTAATTGTATTGCCATGTCATCATTTTTTCATGTTCTACAATATTTTTAATTGTTTAGGAAAACGAACAATAGGCCTTTTCTCCTTCATCCGGACTCGGTTTGCAGTGAAATGAATTGTGTTGTGATCGTCTTGAGGAGACAGACACATTTGTTTAGGTTTCAAGCCAATATGATAACTTTGATTTTTGAGCTAAATATTGAGCACCTGATCATTCCTCCCCACTAGAAGCCTTTTGGACCCCAAAAGATACTATCAATTGTTCAGCAGGTGAGGGTACAATTCCCTCACTTTCTCAATTTGCAACCATTTGGCTTGAGAAGGCTTTTGTCCCTTGAGTCCCACTCCAAGGTATTCGACATCCCCTCTCTTTGAAGTTCTGGTTCTTTTGTCAAGTATGAGATCTTGCTAAAGCTCATCTAGATATTCTGGCGAGAAATCATCTATTGATGGCAGCTGAACATGCTCTCCTTGATCATCAATCAAAGGAGGCTCAAACAATCTCAAATTCTCAACATTAACAACAGAGTATATTTGCATATAAGGAGGCAAATCAAGCTTAAATGCATTGTTACCAATCTTTTCCAGAATTTTAAAAGGACCATAACAGATTGGTTTAAGCTTTTTACCTTCCCCTTGAAGTCTCTCTTTTCTAATATATAACCAAACTTCGTCGCCAACTTGAAATTTGTGATCAACCCGGTGTTTGTCATGCCTTGCCTTGTAGTTGCTTTGACTTTTCTCAAGTTGTTCTTGCATTGTATGATGTATCAACTAAATTTTCTCTATGAACTTCCTTGCCTTATCGATGTCACTATGACCATCGATGGCAACATCTTTCTCAAAGATGAAGTCCAATGGCAATCTTGGAAAGTACCCATAACATGCCTCAAATGGCGATGTGTTTGTGGAAGAATGTTTTTCCCTATTGTATGCATTATGTATGTAATGCAACTATTCATCCCACAACTTGGGATGTGTGTTGCAATATCCTCTAAGAAGATGTTAATTTGTTCTATTGACCATCTCAGTTTTTCCATCTGTTTGTGGATGAAATGTTGTGCTCTTCTTCAACTTTGTGTCCATCATGTCCCACAAATTTGACCAAAAATTCCCAACAAATCGAGAATCTCGATCACTTACAATAGAAGTAGGAAGACCAAAATGAACCCAAATGTTTTGGAAGAAAAGATGAGTTGTTTGTTCAGCTCAATATTCTTTTTACATGATGTTAGTATGCACATTGTTTTGAAACTATCTACAACTACATACAAGTAATCATGACCTTTCCTTGACAATGGAAGACCTCCTACAAAATCCATTGAGATACTCTCCCATGGACGTGAAGGTACCAGAAGTGGAGTGTATAAACCAAGTTTCCTATTTCTAGGCTTACTTGTAGCACATAAAGAACATCCTCTTATGAAACGAGAAACATTATCCAACATGCATGGCCAATAACAATACCTTTGAAGATTCGTTATTGTCTTGCCTACACCAAAGTTTCCAGCAATCGATGAAGTGTGTGCCTCCCTTATGATATTGTTTCTTTCTCCCTATGGAATACATAACTTGCCCAAGTGATACAACAAATTGTTATGTACATGATAATGCAACTCTTCAATTTGATTTCCTTAACTCAATATTGCATGTTGAAAGCCACTATCATTTGCATATTGTTCTATGTAGCTTTCATGAAAAACAGTATTATGCTTGAGTATAACAGATGAATTTACAATAGGCCTTGAAATCATATCAGCTACCTTATTGTAGATTCCCTTTTTATACCTTATAACCAAATGAAATTGTTGTAGAAAACCCATCCATCTGAAATGTCGTGACTGCTACAACTTTGACTGTGACTATAAATACTGCAATGGTTGATGGTCGGTATGGATGATGGTCTCCTTCCCCATCAAATAGTGCTTCCATTTCTTAACACTTTGTACCAATGCATAAAGTTCTTTGTCATATGTGGGATAGTTAGTTACAACTCCATTAAATATTTCATAATGAAATGAAATGGGCTTACCATGTTGCAATAGAACTGCTCCCATGGCATAATCGCTTGCATCCGTTTGAATCTCGAATGGCTGTCTAAGATCCAGAAGTGCTAATACTGGTGTTGAACTTATCTTTTGCTTCAAAGCATCAAATGCTTTTTGCTATACATCTCCCCAATGGAATACTTTCTTGACACTTGTCAATGCATGTAATGGAGTTGCAATGGAAGAAAAATTAGCAATAAACTTTCTCCAATATTGTGTTGCCCCTAAAAAGCTTCTTACCTCTGTAACTGTATTGGGCTTGGGCCAATTTAGAATGACCTCAACCTTAGAGGGGTCTATCTTCAGTTCACCTCCTCCAACAATGTGTCCCAAATACACCAAAGAAGTCTTGCCAAATTCACACTTCGACATCTTTAAAAACAATTATTCTTTTCTCAAGACATCAAGTACTTTATTTACATGCATTACATTTTCATCTCTTGACTTGCTAAATATGAGGATATCATCTAAGTAGGCAATGAGAAAATCATCTAGAAATTATCTCAATACATCATTCATTACCCTCATGAAAGTAGTTGGAGCATTTGTAAGACCAAAAGGCATAACAAGCCACTCAAACAATCCTTGTTTAGTTTTAAATGCAGTTTTCCAAATGTCTTCTTTAGCTATCCTAACTTGATGATAACCACTTCGTAAATCTAACTTAGTGAAATACTTTGCATACCTCAACTGATCAAGAAAATCATCAATTCTTGGGAGTGGATAACGATTCTTTACCGTGATTTTATTCAGTGCACGGAAATCCACACACATGCACCAAGTTCCATCCTTCTTTGGCACCAAGACAATGGGTGAACCACATGGCGAAGTAGATGGGCGTATGATACCTTTTCTCAGCAATTCTTGAATTTTATTTTTTATTTCCAAACTCTCCATAATAGAAATACGATACATGCCAATGTTCGAAAGTGGAACATCCTGTTGCAACTGAATCTCATGCTAAATTCCCCTCGTGGGAGGTAACCCCTTTGGTTCCTGAAACATCTCGCCATGCTTTCTTACCAAATCAAACAGATCAGATTTCAATTTATCATAACAACCTTCAAAAGATTCATAATCAATATCATTCTTTTTATTGATCATGAGAAGCACAAAATTTTTACTTGCATTTAATAGTTTCTTCATCTGCCCTGCATTAACCAAAGAAATGTTTAGCTTTTTGCAATGGGATCTCACTATGTACTCCACCCCATTCTTGAGAAATATGTATTTTTTTCCATGGTGAACTACCCAAAATGAATCCTGAGATGTCAAGTGGAACTACATCTAACTCAATTTCATCAATGAACTTTTCAATAATGGTGAACTTGAATAAACACTTCCTTGTAACCTGTAAGTTTCAATTTTTTACTATCCAACCCAATGGATATGGCTTATGATGAGGTATAGTTTCAAGGTTTAGTTTTTTAACCAAGTCTTCTAAAATCAAATTTAATTATGACCCACTATAAAATAATGCATCAATATTTGTATGTTTTGAAATCACTTTAACATGAAACAACTCTATTCTTGACTCTTCATTTGGCAACAGTTGCTTTTCCTTTTGTAACCATGGCTGAAATCTTGGTCTCATAACCAGAATATGAACCAAGGTCATGTTGTGTGGTAGCGGGCGTCTTTTGTTTTCCCTTATTGTTTTGTTTCTTAGGCCTTAATTCGGGATGCAATTTCCAGCAGTGGGCTTCATCATGCCCCTCTTTGGAGCAATGTTTGCATGTGATTTTCTCCCCTTCCTTCTTCACACTTGCATTCTTCATTCCCTTCCATTTTCCACCCTTTTCTTTCTCCTTACCCTTTAATGGCTTTTTCTTACTACCCTCTTCCTGAATGTTCTTTCCTCTAGATTCAAGGTGCATGGCTTGCACACACACCTCATCTAAATTGTTTGGATTAAACATAAGGATAGTATGTTTCAGATAGGAATGTAAACCCCCAATATATTTTGGCAATGTATCTTGGGAATTCAAATTCTATCCTAATAACAAAGCCCTTTTCCTAAACTCTTGTGTATAATCTTGCACTATTTGGCCTTTAAGCTGCCTAAAATTCTTCCAACTCATAATGACTTTTTGCATATAGGCTAAAGGATAAAATTGTATTTTAATTGCAGAAACAAATTCAACTCAAGTGATGGATAGCTTACCATGGATTCTAATTTCCTCTTGAGTCTTTGCTTCCCACCAAAGTAATGCAATTCTTTCTAGTTTCAATGAAGCCAACTGGATCTTTATGTCGTCTTCTTGAAGGTTCTGAATTCTACAGTATACCTCCAACTATAGAATCCAATTGTCCAACTTTTTTGCATTCACCTCTCCATTGTACATGGGAAGTTCAAATTTTATGTCCAATTTCAATAATGCAGTCTTTCTTTTTGGGGTTTTGGAATGAGTATGGCCAGTGTCAATGGTGGTAGTGGAAGATGATGCTATGTGAGATGATGGTGATGATGAGGAAGATGATGAGGATGGTGGAGATGGAGGTGGATTTCCACCATTCCCTTTGGAATCCTTCTTCTCATCTTTTTTGTCCTCTAAGCTTCCTTCTCAATGTGGAGGTTTAGAACTCTCTCCAACCATTCTAGTCTTCCTCTCTTCATAGAGGACTTTAGCCATCTCAGTCAAAGTATAGAAAGCTTTCTTGAATTATTCCTCTTCTGAAGAGGGACCTTCAGGCTCGCTTTCTCCAGACATAATGGCTATGGATTCAGGCTCAGAAATTGGTACTGCTTGTACCTCTTCAATCTCAGTTGAAGACAAAACTTGAGGAGTTTCAAGTGCAGTTGGAATTGGAACTTTGGGTGATGGAGATTGTGGCCTTGTGGCTCTCCTTCTTCTGGGCATTACCTCAGGAGTTGCAACCAATAGCTTCCCTTCTCCTTTCTACAACTTTAGCCTTGTAAGCATCACAATTTTGCAACCATTAAAACCCTAATTGCACAAACTCAAGAAATCAAGCAATTCAACCTTTGATCTGACCAACTTGCTCTGTTTTTGTATGATTAGTTTTGTTGTGCTAATAACAATTACATATTTATAAATATGTGCATGCTTGTTGCTTCTTCTTCTAAGGTTTCATTCGTTGTTTGTGCATACAATCAGGTAAATTTCCCTAAGTTTTAAAAAGACATTCATGAGAAAATTGGCTTCAAAAACAAATATTGAACAACAAACATGTAGTGCAGCAAACCATCAAAGAGACAAATTAACACAGTGTTTTGATGAAGGATTTCACCCCTCCCGGGCTACGTCTCCTTGGTCCATCTTCCATGGCTTAAGCCTCTATATTAGCTCAATGTGGAAAAAATATTGTTTACAAAGCTCTATGGTTCCTGATACCTGCACCAATGTGTTCAAAATGTCCAAATTAGCCAATAACACCTCTTTCTCAGCTCAATTTGGTCGAAAATTGTTCAAGATATGCTTCATTCAATGTTTCCCTAGGAAACCCCACTAAAACTAGAGAAGACTCCAGTTAGCACTGCCAAAATTGGCAATTCCACCGAAATTGGTGCGCCTCCAAAATTGCCACCAACTAAAGAACGAATTAATTAAGTTTAAGCTAGATTAGCGACGCTCTAAGCGTGCTTATCCGTTAGCGATGGCCCATGGTTATAGTGGGTGGTCGTATGGTGAGGGAGCTGGCCCACAGGGCTGGCTCCCTCTGCTCCGACGTCGGTCATTACTGTAGGCATAAATAGTGGTTTGGGGCCACTGTTTAACAAAACCGCCGCTTGGTTCAACAGTATGCAACGGAGTTTGGGAGGGGGAGGTCATGGGTTCAACCCGCCCTCCGCCCATTCCCTCATATGTTTTGCCACCATATACATTGCGCCATTCAAATATTTTGTTGCCTTTGATATAGTTCAGAACTATGACCATAATACATCACATTTAAAATGCGCCTTTATGCCGATTTGGAATTTATAAAGTTTATATATATAATGTAATATATAGATATATATATATATATATATATATATATATATATATATATAAAATATAATGTTGATATTAAAATGATATAAAATAATATATATATATATATATATATATATATATTATTTTATATGATTTTAGTATCAATATTATATTATATTATATTATATTATATTATATATATATATATATAGATATCAATATTTCAAAAAAAATTAATTTCCACATAATATTCACCATGAACTCATAATTCCACCTTGGACAACATTGGGCAATTTCACCTTCACACAACCAAACTGGCGAATTCTGAAGTGAAACTTGTCATAACCTCATTGGGAAAAACTAAAGAAGATTCCCATCATTTTGATTGTACTACCATGTCATCATTCTATCATGTTCTGCAATTGTTTTAGCTGTTTAGGAAAACTAACAGCAGGCCTTTTCTCCTTCATCCGGACTCGGTTTTCAGTGAAATGAATTGCATTGTGATATTCTTGACGATACGGATGCAATCATCTAGGTTTCAAGCCAATCTTAGAACTTTTATTTTTGATCTAGACACTGAGCACTTAATCAATGAGCCTCTGACATATCATGTGCATTTGTGGCATACTAAACAATACCCCTAATTTGACTACATATTGGAAAATACCTTTGAAAATCACATTATTTAACCCCCTACTTATACAAACCCAATAGACCTTCCCAATTTATAAAACCCCTATTTTCACTAGATATTGTAGGTATCCATTTTTTCAATAACATTTTTTACACCCCTTTATATTTTTTCATTAACTTTGAGCTAAATTTTTTATACCTTCCAATATAAAAACCCTTTACCCCCTATGCATCCCTCAATATATTATGTCATTTTTTCCACAATATATATCCCCCAATATGAATGCATATGGTATGGTATTTCTCCCCTAGTGAAGCCCCAGTGATGTCATCAATATGTCCAATTTACTTTCAACCTACGACTATTATCCAAAATTAAATTTATGCTTGAAAATAAAACCATAAAAGTCTAATAAGAAACAATTACAACAGGGGTATTACATTTCCCCTCCCCTTAAATGAACATTGTCCTTGGTGTTTTCTTCTATATTCATCATTTTTTAAACATAAAAGGAAAAAAATTTCTCATTTTCTCTTCCATATCCCAGGTGGCATCCTCTAGTCCAAATTTCTTCCATTGCAATTTAACCATCTGGGTGATGGCTCAGTTCCAGAGTATAGTTTCCCTCTAGTCTAAAATCCGTAGAGGCTTGACTCAGAACTTGCCTTCCCGTTGGACCTATACAACATTCCAATTAATAACATGTCTTGGATCACTAATATATTTTTTCAAAAGTGATACATGAAATACATTGTGAACCTTAATATGGGCTTGTGATGCTAGTTGGTAGGCCACTGGTCCTATTCTTGCTAGTATTTCAAATGGTCCACAAAGTTGGGGTGCTAACTTAACATAATTTTCTAGTTTCATGGTATTTTTCTTTGGTCCGACTTTTACGTACACATGTTCTCCCACTTCAAATTATTTGTGTCTTTTTCAAATATGCATATCTCTTCTTCCAATCTTGGGTTGCCTTTAAGTTTGATTTACTTTCTTCACTATGTGTTCCATCTCCTGCAAAATATAATGTCTTGAAACAAGTATATCCTCAGGTTGACTCCAACTCAATGGAGTATGGCACTTTCATCTATAAAGGACTTCAAAATGGCTTATCTTGAGGGATGTCTGATAGTTATTGTTATAAGCAAACTCAACTAGATGCAAATAATCTTCCCATTTAGTGGGTTGGTCCTTCGCATCCATGCGAAGCATGTCTTCAAGAATCTAATTGGTCCTTTTGGTCTTCCCATCTCTTTGAGGATGGTATGCAGACTTGAAGTTTAGTTGTGTACCCATTCCTATAAATAACCCTTTCCAAAAATTGGAAGTAAATTTTGCATCCCCATCAGAAATAACAGTTTTTGCTATTCTGTGTAATCTAAAGATTTCTTTCATGTAAATTTCGACCACATGAACTTTATATGTTGATTGGATTGGTATAAACGAACATATTTTGTTAATTTATTTACTATAACCATAATCAATTCATGTTGTCTTTTAGTTCTAGGTAATCCTATAATAAAATACAGTGAAATTATTTTTCATTTTCATTCTAGTATGGGCAATGGGTTCAATAATCCAGCAGGATGTTGGTGTTCAACTTTCACTTATTGAAATTCTTAACACCTTGCCAAGTATTTTTCTATTTCTTTCTTCATTCCAGGCTAGAATATTTTATTTTTAAGTGCTTAAATAACTTTATGATATCTTGGATGGGATGAAAAGGGATTTTTGTGAAGCTCATCTAAGATTAATTTCTTAAGGTTATGCACATTAGGAATATATATTATGTTTTTTAAAATTAGCAGGCTATCTTTCTTTATTGCATAATTTGATTATGTTGTTTGACTAACTAGTTTAATGGATTTTCATGCAACTATCCATATATTGAATTCGTTAAGGTTGTTGTTTTGATTTACTCAGTGAAATTTGTTTCATCATTACTTACAGAATTCCCAAGAACCTATTTCACACTCCTATTTAATGCATCTACCACTTTATTCTCTTTCCCCCTAATATGTCTAATATGGAAATCAAACTTGCTTAGAAAGGCCATCCATTTGGCCTATTTAGCATTTAAATCAGGCTAGCTAAAAAGTCATTTTAAGCTGATATGGTTAGTAATTAAAGTAAAGTTCTTGCTTTCTAAATAATGGCACCAAATCTTTAATGCATGTATTATTGCAAGCAGTTCTAAATCATACACATCATAGTTCTTTTCATGATCTTTTACCTTTACATGATCCTCCTGAATTAATACCCCTCATAATCCTTCTAACCAGGCATTGGTAGAAACTGTATATTCCTTATTAGGGTCAACAATTTTAAGTATTGGTGCTATATTTAGTGGACTTTTTTAGTTGTTCAAAATTTTCTTGACACCTCTGAGTCCATTCAAATTTAACTTCCTTTTTTATGCAAGGAATTTATGGGATGGGCCAATTTAGAGAACCCATCAATATATCCATGATAATATCTCACAATACTCATGCAAGACCTAATATCTTCCATGTCCTTTGGAACAAACTAGTTAATGATTGCCTTGACCTTTTCAGGGCCTATTATAATTCCTTGGAAATTACATGTGCTAGGTATTGAATCTAATATTGGTAAAATTCACACTTACTAAACTTGGCATAAAGCTAATGTTCCTTAAGTGTTTATAACAATATTCTTAGGTGTTGTTCATGTTATTTCGACATATTCAAATATAAAATATCATCAATAAAAATAAGCACAAATTTATCTAGATATTGGTTGAAAACACTATTCATTAAGCACATAAAAATAGTTGGAGCATTTGTGAGTCCAAACAAAAGAACAATAAACTCATAGTGTCCATACCTTGTTTGAAAGTTGTTTTATGAATGTCTTCCTCTTTTATTCTCAATTGATGATAACTAGATCTTAAATCAATTTTTAAAAATACAATGGCTCATCTTACTTGATCAAACAACTCATCACTTTTAGGAAACGGATATTTATTTTTAATCATTAGCTTATTTACTTGCCTATAATCAATACATAATTTGAATGTACCATCTTTCTTCTTTATAAACAAAATTTTTGCTCCCCATGGTGAAACACTCGATCTAATGTACCCTTTATACAATCATTTTTGAAGTTATATCTTCAATTCTATTAACTCTGGTACACTCATTCTATATGGTGCCTTAGGCACCAATGTGGCCCTTGATATCAGTTCAATAGATAATAAAAAAATATGTCTCTTAGGTGGTAATCTTTGAATCCATTGACGGTGTTGGACCCGCCAACATTCAAGGGGATCTCCCCGATAAGAAGTCCCAACTAGACCTCATACCGTTTGGAGTAGGATTCCCAGCAATGGGTGGTAATGTAGTGCATTAATCATGGTAGCGCGCAGAGATAAGTATGATGACTTTGGTTGGAAGCAAGCATTCGACCTTGCAGCGAGTCCAGTGATATGCATGGGGGTTCTAACACACGGAGGGGAAAAGGAAGTGTGTCCCTTAGAAGCATGTGATAGTATGCAGCCTGAAAGGAACACACGAGTGGAATGGAATCACAAGCTGGAAAGAGGAATAGTCCACAAACCAAAGTGACGGGTTAATCCAACAACTCGCCTTCAACAATATTCATACAATTGCATACAAAATAGTTCATAAGAAAATGTGTAATTTAAACAACTTACATTGCTAAAGCAACCAAAATAGTCCAACTATAATAACAACATATGCATGAAAATGTGTTGGCTCAGTTATATTATTATTAAATGAAAGTCCCATCCATACATACACCATTGACAACCACTAGCCCCAATAGTGTAACATTATAGTCATGAACACTTGCTCCTCCAAAGAAGTATACTCGCTCTACGATGTGGAGAAGCCAAGGCTCATCACAATACTCCCAAGCCTTATCTAAGCCTAAGCCTATCCAAAATCTTGGTTCCAAAAAGCCCTTTCTATGTGTTATGAGGTTCTATTTATAACAAAGGGGTGGGGTGACCCTTGACATTCCCCTTTATGATTCTTTGACTACCCTCATGACTCTTCAACTTCTTTACAAATAAATTATTACATTACATAGTGATTGTTCACATTCCACTAATGACACTTGGAATTTTACTTACAACATATTTACAAATAATGCACATTTTCCACATGTACCCATGTGAGACAAAATAGGCTAGAGACAGCCTAATAAGACAAAACACTATGACTCCGGAGTTTGGGGAAAGACCAACTCGACAACATCCACATGATGCTTCTTGGTCACGTATTGATGCCAATCTTGGTACTGAACTATGATGTCCCCAAATCGCTTGATGGTGTCTTTATGATAGCAGACTCTTGCCTCCATTTATTCTTGGTAGATGGTCTTGGAACCTTTGTTCAACTTGTCTTAAAGCATGTGTAGCATCGTATTGACCATAACACAACCACTGAAGTGTTTTTGCATGTTATGTGCATTCAGCCCCAAGGTATCCCTAGTGGCCTCTCACCTTAGTTGATCCAAGTACTCATCAATCTCTAGTCGGACTTGGTTCTTGTGTTTAGCTTTGGTGAGGGAACTGATTGACGAGATCCTGTGTGTTCTCACCATGACATCCAACCTCTTTTACAACCATGCATATGAAGCCTGTATGTTGCTAACGAACGGGGCTAGCTGCTCCTCTAGACCTTTTCTTTCTCTAGATCTACCTACAGCTTCATCATCTTTGGCAAGTGAACCAAGGCCCCTTTGTACTACATTTCCCATTCTTGTATATGGGTGATGGCAGCATGTATGTTCCTAAGATTTTGAACGAACTCCTTGCTCCACTGCTACAAGCCACGCACATGGACAACTACTTTATTCACAGTGATAAATTCCTCGTAGTGTTTATCCATGGAGGTCACAAGTGTTGATACTACAGCGAGTATCACTTTACTCATCTATGCCATTGTGGAAGTTGCGCTCTATTCTTTGCACTATGTTGCCTCTTGCCTGGTTTCTTGTAAGTTCTTTTCCATTTATTCATTCTTGGCTAGCAGGAACTTGACATTTGAGCTCGTGGCTCCTGCTCTAACTCCATGTCCGTCTACTCAATCAACTACTCAATCTGCTAAGCCATTTCCCAATCCTAAATTTTTTCACTGTTTACCTCAACTTCTAGCTATTTTGACTCCTCAACCTATATAGGCATTGTTGTCTCTATCATTGTGCCTTGCCTTTGTTCTTCCTCATGTTTCTTCTTTTCTTCTCTTTCTCTTCTTCTCATCTCTTGTTCCTCCTTCAGCTTCTTCTCCATCCCCTGCAACTTCAATTCTTCTACCTGCAAGCTCTGCCTTTTCTCTTCCTCCACTCTGTTGTCGGTGACCTTTGCTTCCTTTTTCTTCTACTGCCAAAGTTGCCTGCATGAAGATTGAATACACTTTTACTCTGAAACTTTGTTCTCCATGTATTATGTCAGCAACTTCCTATTTTCGTGATCTTGTACTAGATTGTTGTCTTCTGTTACTGCTAATGGACTTGCTACCATGTTAGCCTTAACTCCTTTTCTATGGATAGTTGAGTGTCTGCATATTCGGAAGTTAAATAGCACTTTCTCAACTGCTTCCCTAGTACTTATTCCAATTTTCTTTCTTGAAGCATATTTATTTGGTGCCATGGTACAATTACTTCTGGAGAGAAATGCTTCACGAGTGTGGTACCTATGGGACAGAAAGGATACTCATGGAAAGCAAACATTAGCTCTTACAAATCTAACTTCACAGCATGATCAAGCAAAAATCATAGCATCTAATGAGAGGGATTGTGCAATTTTGACCAACACGGGTGACTGACTGACTATGGGAATTTTGCACTGTGCAGTCCCAGCAGCCAGTGTGAAATCTTAATGACTGGAACTCCGCAATGCGTAGTTCGATCTGGGGCAGATCCTGGGAGAGACTGCGCAGTGACCAAGCTTGGATACTAACTCCTAGAACTATGCAGTGCATAGTTGGAGCCAGGCTAAGACAACCTCTGCATAATTCAAGAAGCCAAGGCAGAGTACTTGAGCTACCAGATTGCGCAATGCATGCAAGTGAATGTGAGATCCGGGCAATGGGTGTCGAGATCTACCCAAGGGAAGTGTGCAATCAAGCAGATTTGAAGGATGGTGTGATGTTTAGTGCAGATCTAATTGATTGATGATGCATGCAAGTGAAACAAGTACAAGGACCAATCAAACAAAAGGAGAACGAAGCATGTGGAGAGAGTCGCCACAACAACTACTGTTAGTGCAAAAATAGGTGATGCATGTGACGCTTTGGAAAGGCAATGCAAAACTTGAAACAACACTTCTGAAAGCTAAAACAAGTTAAAACACCAGTAGTCGCTCAAAAAAATAAGTGAAACAACACTCTCACAAGCTAAACAAGCAAAAAGCGACAGAAAAGGTGGCAAAAGATGATAAAAGCAAAACTCACCCGAAAAAGTGACAACGATGCTCCGAAGGTTCCTTGATCTCCTCAGGCATGTTAGAGCTTGATGATCGAGTATACAAATGAGCTCTAGAGGCATCTATTACATAGAATTGAACCAATTGGAATTCATGACGTGCATGCCTAAGATCAAGGACAAAAGCGACACCTAGCAGAAACTTCTAAAGATAGCATTGTGCCACCTTCAGAAAACTAATAATAGATCCCTACTTCCTAGGGATGATTTTTTTCTTTTCTGGAAAAAGTTTCCATGCATTTCCCGGAGAGATTGTGTAGTTCTAGGAAGGATTGTGCAACCCTCTGGCTTATGCACTGAGAAAATTCTGAGCAGAAATACTTCTGCGCAATTTTTGGGTTGAGTGACTCTGGGTTGCCTCTCATGCTCTGTGTAGTTTCCCAGCTAAAGGTTAGCTGTTATCTGGCTATGCAAAATTCTAGAGCTGAAAGCTCACTGTTGGCTTGGACTGCGCAATTCTCGAGAGCGAGGTTGGTTGTCCTAAACGATTACACAGTTCACTAAGGAAATCCTGGAACTGGGTTCAAACCAAGTCAAGAGATTGTCTTGTGGGTTATATAGTAAAGCAATTAAGAAAACACAAGCCATAATGCAAAAGATCAAGCTCCATCAAAACATAAGTACCTGGGTCAGTGTAATATGAGCTACTGTGATTTTAGGAGGGAGTCTCCAAAACAATGCATAAGCAAAATTTTGGAGGGTGGTTGTAGCCTCTATAATAGAATCTCATCTAGAAACACATCCTTATACTCTCGTACCACCCTCAAGTCATCTAAGGTTCTTGTCTTAGTTACCTATGAATGATCTTCTACTTGGATTGCAAACAAATTACACCCTTTCCTAGCACACATTTTTAATCCCTTTTCTAGCACACATTTTTAATTGTAAGGCATATATCCACCTAATAGAAATTTATTTGGGTATTTCCTTGATAATATATACCTCTCCTTCGTTATTTGAATAGGTAACATTTTTTTCTAAATTGTTAACAATTTCTTTATGTCTTTCCAACCACTCCATTCCCACCAATAAATCATAATAGCCAAAAGGAAAATATTTAGGTTTATGGTTTTTTTTCCCATTTAATTTGATGGGGCAGGTCTTAACCCAACTTATAACTTTCCTCTTAGTGTTCGTGGCTAACTGGACCAACTAAGAGTTTTTGTATTTTTCTGTATGTAGTTCACATTTTTCCACTATTTTGGGACAATAACTTAAATTGGCACACGGGTCTATCAAAATGGACATGGATAGGTTTAAAATATTACCTTCTATCTCAATTATGGTGGATTGATGCTCAACTTGTCATTCTTATATTGTTGTGTTAATTCTAGGAATACTTTTGCCCATGTCATTCACTGTGGAGGCCTCTTGGACATTTTGCAGGTTTTGAACATATTTCACATTATATGGGCAGTTTCACAGAAAGTGGGGCTCTCCACAGCCCCAACACTTCAGTGGTTCCCTTTTTTTCCCATTAAATCCTTTATTGTTCAAATCTATAGGTCTAGTCCCTATCTAAGCTTAAGTCTTTTGTGGTTGTTGTTTCTATTAAAATTTTGATTCTGGTGACTCTTGCTAGAAATTTTAAAAGAATAAATTTTAGACCCTTTTCGTCCTTGCATAAATCTTTCCTTCTATTTGTTGGGCAAGGATTTTACATTTTCACTCCTTTGTTTATATTGTTGATATCAACTTCTAGCCTTCTAGATGGCTTCATACAGAGGTTTAGGATTATCATATTTGATTTCCTTTGTAATGAGAGCATAAGAAGGCTAATGAATCATTTCATTTTAGCCTTTTCCTCATGAATGTAAGGCACGTATCATAAAATGTGGGTCAATTTTATAACCATCTCATCCATGGTCATCTGACCAAGCCTCAATTCACGTAATTCCTTCACTTTACCATCATAATATTTTTTTGTCAATTACTTCTCCTTCAAGAATTACTTGAATCCTTCCCAATTAACACACTTTTATTCTATATTATGTATGGTCCTAATGTATTTCCACCATAAGGATGCCTTACCTTGTAGCTAATAAATGGATAATTTAGCCTTTAAATTACTAGGATACTCATAAACTTGGAAAGATAAATTTATATTGCATAACCATGCCTTTGTTACTTCCTCTGACTCACCATTAAAGTTTGGAGGTATAATTTACTTGAAATCCCCTTGCAGCTCTACTTTTAGTTTCTTCCCTTAATTGGGAGACATTTTAACTGAACTAAATTCCTCTACATAGTGAAGTCTATCATCTTTATTTTCATCCAAACTACCTATGTTGTTTCATTTGGAAGACCCCCCCTATCTTCCTCTTCCACCATTGGTTCTATAGTTTTTGGATTTGACCTATCTATTAAATTTTTGATAATTTTTTCTTGCTCGGTGCTAGCCTTTAGTAGCTTCTCAGTTTTTGCTCGAATGTTGGCTAGCTCCATCATTAGTTATTTAAACGTATCTAATAACTCCATTGTAGGAGGTGGTGTTTCTCTTCCCAAATATACCCACATTTGTTCTTCTCCTATATGTGTTATTGTAGGTGGTTTTACCATTATTGTTCCTTATTCTCTTCTTTAGTATGTAAGGTGGAGAATTTACTTTTTTAAACAGAAGTTGTGAATGGGCTCATGGGTCGCAATGTTTTAACCTACATCTCTGATGCCATATGTAATATACCATCAAATTCACAAAGGAATAGAAATTAATAAATAAATAAAATAAAATTAACATTATGTCAACTACTTGTTTCCAAAATGATATATTTAATTACTCGTTTAATGATGTAAAATTTGATCATAAACTAATGTTCATGAGGTCTTCTACACTACTACATAACGCTCTTGTTTTCACAATTAAACTTTGTTATGATTCAAGGTACCAATGGGTTCATGTTACTTAACCTCATAGTTACTTATATAAAGGTATACTTCTAATAAAACCTTTGGATTTTTCTTTGTTTTAACATTTTCACATATTGGGATCCCACGACCTAGTGTTCACAAAGGATGTGCTATACCAAATGCTACACATTCCCCTTCTATCAAAAATTCTAATATGCTATGTCTTAACTTGGATAAGACATGCGGTTTGGGGAGGAGTTATATAGCCTTGCATCCACATGGTACTTATATGGACCACGTAATTTGTCAAAGGTTTGGATGGTCAGTATAATTTAGTCGATGCAATCCAACTGTGATGATCTATCAAGGGTCAATTAGGGTTACACCCCTCCCACTTCTACATTCCCTTTTCCATTTGCATGGTTGGCTTCCCTCAACAGAGATTTGCAACTAAGCTTTCATTTTTCTACTTATAGAGAGTCGTTCTTGGCTCAATATTTCATTCAACATACTCAAATAATGGGGCCATTAAACTTGGTATCTAGTACGCGAAATCATATATTTCTTGGTGCTAAAATTTCTTCAATGGCCAGGATTATTAATAGGGTAGATACTAGAATTTCCATCCTTACATATGTTTGTGATTACACTTTTCTTGGACTGGATTTTAGTTGTTTTTTATCGTTAATTAACTTTATGACCTTACAAGGTTTAGTGGTTCCCTTATTCAGTCATTTTTAGAGAAATTTTGGTTTAAATATCAAATAATCAGCACCATTTCGACATGGGTTTTCATTTTTTAGGAAGAATCTAATAGTCGCTTACCATTTCATAGTCTACCTCAAGTATTGCAAGGGTTTAGGGAAAATTCATTTTATTTCCTCTTAATTTTGTTTGTGGGTTAAACTTCATACTCTATGTGTTTTTATTAACCCTATACTTCCCTATGGTAAAGGTTTTGGAGTGATACCATGGCATACATATCTTAACTTCTTTAGAGTCCTGACGATGAGGGTTTTTCTTCCAAACCTAATTGTTAAGCAATGATACCTTGTCTTTGAACTTTTCCTTTACTCCACTTTATTTTTTAAAGGGAACCCTTCTAGGTTCTAATAATTTACAGATTGTCCTTTTTATTGCTTCCAAATCCCTCAAGGATAGTATTGGTTCTCAGTTCAGAATTCTCAATCTTCTCTAGGAAAAATTGTGGGGCTAGCCCAACCTTGCACCAGTGAGACTACAAGTAATTTTTGGGGTTTATACATATACTATTTTTATAATACTTCTTGCAGTGTTCCTTATTATGCACACCGTAATTAAAATTTACATGCAATGTATTTCTTCTACAAGTTTGGGGTTTTTGGTGGTGAGGACTTCTCCTCTTCTTTCATCAAGTAATAATATGTTTTAATATAATTATTTTATTTTCCTTATCATTGTTTATTATTCAATTTTGTGCTTTACTTGTCATGTATTAATCAAGAATTACCCTCTTCTTCTCTAGGTAATTCACTATTTGTGCAAGTAACCAAGGCTCCTAATGACGACAGAAGAATTACCAAGTTCTTATTCAAAACATAAATCTCTCTTAATTTTTGTTGTATGTCTTTCCTGACCTAAGTACTCCTTCAACCCACATGACCATAACCATACTTGATCGAGAGCCTACTTACTTGAATGTAACGGAAATTTTTCCTATTACTGAACCATTTTTTCCTCAGCCTAGACAATGCATATTTTGGTTTTTCTTAATTTTGAAACATATTGTGTATCAACATGCCATTTAGCATGCTTTGATTTTTTACACCTAGTCTGAATAATTGTACATATATATTGCTTTTATTATTTCTCTTGTAATGAAACCTTAGGATTACTTTTAATAATTAATCATGTTTTCAAATAGTTATATGGTTCATGTTTTGCAAATATTTGCAATTATCATCTGCATAGATATATTTTCTTTTGAGAATTATCAAGCTTCAAGTTATTCCTGAATGGTTGTATTTTATTGCTTATAGACTTTAAAAACAATATTTACTACATTTAGGCCAAAATTTTAGTTTCCTTAAGGAAACTCTTTCTCATTATGTGTTTATAAGGGTCTCTTAGCCCTATTCCTGTAGTTATTCATTAGGAGAGAAATGAGGGTTATTTTCACATTTAGTTATTGGTTGTCCTCTCTCTGACTTTATTTAATTATTCAGGTCTACATAACCTCAATCGATTTTTTATAAGAAATAAATAATTTAGGGCCTTTAAACCTTACCACTATTTTAATGAGATACACATAGCTCTTTGTCCTTACGTCTATTCAGGTCATTCACTAACCCATTCTTTCTACTTAATATTTTACTGAGTTTTAGTTTCTGATTGTCTTCATACAATGAGTTCCTTCTTTAAATTGCAAATCGAGTGCTACTACTATTGAGCCTTTGTTCTCAGCTCCTCTTATCCAAATTACTATATTATACTTTTATGATATATCTTGAGTTAAATATTTACATGTATATATTACATATATATCTAACCCTTTATTTAAGTTATTGGCCCCAAAATACCCTTGATACACTGGTAATAAAATATATGACTCATGGACTTGGGTTTCTACATTTGTTCCCCTCAAGGGTTATTTTACATTGAGTAGGGCCTTATGTGTGTGTGTGTGTGTGTTATCTTTCTTTATTAGAATTATAATCAAAATCCATTTTTTATTTTACTCAAATTATTTTCATAAAGTAAATTCCCTAAAATAATTAAAATTTTATCATTATTCATTTACCAAAATATAGCATAAATAATTCTAAAAAAACAATTGTTGAAAGATCTGATCAACCAGTCTATTTACTTATCTGAATGTTTGAAAATATAATAGGAGCTAACACACTCCTCCTAACCAATGAGCTTCTTCAACAACAATTCCCCATGTGCCTCTGGATGTCCCTCCTGTCAAGTAAATTCATCAGTAACCTTTATGATCTTTGTCCTTATACCCCTAACAGTGTCCCGCTAGAACAAAGTCTACAAACTTTTTGTTTCTTCCAGGTATAGTATTTCTCTTCCACTGGACACTCTATTCTCAGATTACATTTTTCTCCCGCAATCCCTCTTCCTGCTTCCACCACATGACCTTTCTCTCCCATCGTGCCAATTTAGTGGTTATGAAACCTTTTTAAGATCAAGGATTTTTAGTTGTGACCACTCTCACTTCAAAATTGTCCTTTCTTGGACTACAACTGATTCTGAACCGATTTCCTGGAAGTTAAGTAGCTTGACTACTCACATGTTGGCTCCTCTTATATTTTCAAATAAACAATAAGTAAAATAAATAACATTTCATTCATAACAAATAGTATTTACATTTGTCATCAAGATGTCCAATTTACTTTTAATCTACGGTTATTATCCAAACTTAAAAGTCTGCCTGCAAATAAAACCATAAAAGTCTAATAAAAATCAATTACATAAGGGGTACTACATCTTGGTTTTCCTTCCCCCCTTCCTAATTAAAACAAGAATGCAGGAAATAATAGCTCAAGTTATCATTACCCTAATCTGGGTGGAATAAATAGAACTGGATATGGTTATGTTTTCCTTTACTTCCATGATTAGTTTATTTTTCTTGTTACCATAGATTCTATAGCTTAAGAAGTTTGTTATTATTGTCTCTTGTTGGTGGTATCCCCCTAAGGTGGCAAATGGTTTTGATCTATGTTTTTCATGGACTCTCCTATAATATTAATATATATATATATATATATATATAGGGAAATCATCCTCTCTCAACCCCAAGGTAAGAGTGAGGGTCAATACAATGATATTCATAGGAACATAGCAATTACATCAATATTTCTCATCATCATATCACTGGCAGGGAATTGAACCTGCGTGGGGGAGATAACAACCATTTTTCCTAACCACCAGAGATAACCCCAATTGACAAAATTATATATATATATATATATATATATATATATCCCCAATGGTTAGCTCAATTGATCGAGGTATCATTGCTAAAGCACATTTCCATTGGGAGGTCACGAGTTCAATTCTCCTTGACACCCTCGGGTTTAGGATTAGATTAGTTCAGGTGGATATATAAAATAATCTACCCCCTTTCAAACCAAGGAGAGAAGGATCGGGGAATCCTACAAATGTCAAAGCAAAGCAAATTAAAACACAAAAATAGGCCAAAAAAATGAGTATCCACCAAAGTAATAATTAAATTGCAAGCCAAGAATGATAAAAAGGATCAAAATGTAGGGATAATATGAAATTTTAGAAACTTACATATTTTACCCCTTTAATTTTTTAATGATATCAACATGAACTTGCTTTAAAAAAGTATTTAATATTGCACGAGATGTTTGATAATTTAACATTTTGTTCACACCAAAGAAATCAAATGCTAAACCAACTGAAAGTAAAAATGCAGTTATGGTGTTTATTTTAAAGCAAGGAGAACCATAATAGTTAAATTTTCATGAGAGAAGTTTATTGAATTATTGTTTCGCTTAAAGTGTCCTCATTCAATATTTATTAAATTTTTCATGATGAACAAGAATAAAAATCGAAAGTAACAAACTTAAGTAAACATCCCTGACGAAGTCGTGACGATGGCTAATCCTTAGCTTCATCACTAACAGGATTCCACAGCTGCATTATTCAACAAGAAAGAGTGAAAGTCAAAACACAAACTAATCTACTTCTAAACCTACCCTACACTACTCTAAAAATCAAAATCTAAGTGAAATGAAATTTCCAATGTAGCCACTCAAGCAGCTCCAATCATGCGATGACAAAGAAGTTCCAAATTAGTACAAAGAATTGGAGCAATTCAAAATGAAAATGAAATAATTCATACTTACTTTCATGATCTTTCTTCATAAATAAAGAAAATATAATGTTACCATTCACTGAGAAGTTTTCTTGATAATATCATTCAAGCCAATCTCCAATCATATCCTGATAAGTACAAATATTAATATTGAATTTTTTGAAGAATTTGGAGATGCAAAAGATCCTAAATCGTGATGATTAGAATTTTTTAAAATAATCTTGGTACCATCGTTAGAATGAATTTCAAATATCACATCAAGAGAATAAGAACTTGTCATAGTCATTAATTGAAGTGTCCCATTTTCTTGATAATTCTTATCGAAGCCACATATTCCATAATTAACGATTTGAGATGAAGCGAGCAAATCAACCAATATTTTTGAACCATCATCACTTAATGCATAAGTTTCGTGACTAATATCATGATTACGATTAATAATAATATTTGATTGATTATCATCTTCAAATTCAAATGATTTATTATGATATAAACAAGATTCTTTCTCAAACACATGTTGGGGTAAATTAATAGAAGATGCAATATGAGACACATTTAACTTCACTTCCTAATCCCCTTTTAGATAATTGATAGTAAGGAGTATTAATTGGTTCTAGGAATGAAACATTAGTCTCTTCTTTATCTTCTATGCAAAGATCATTATCAATTTGTACCTTATTACAATTTAACAATGCAAAGATAAATTCAAAATATTCGGAAAAGTGTGGTTGCATAGAATTATCGATCATGTCAAGATACAATGAATAATAGGTAGAAGAGTAAAGAATATGAAATGTGTCTCTTGGGATAGTAGGCTCATACAATTCCACTTGTGAATTTGTTTCCTCTCTTGGATTAACTACCAATGTATGTTCTAATGAAGAATATTAACATGAAATATCTTCGAAGACAAAGTGATGTTCATTATCACAAGGAGATTCAGTTAATAAAGAGGAATAAACACCTTAAATAATGATAACATCACTTGATAGTTGGTCTTAAGAAAATAAACTAGGAAAATATTTATCGATAGCATGATTACAAAATTTAGATTCATCCTCTTTCTCTTCTGAAATAGTTGTAGCATCTTGAAAATAATGATAACTATCTTCAATTAAATTTTCTTTCTCATTAGAAGGATACATAAATGTAAAATAATTATTAGGAACAATAGTTGTATCTTCTAAAGTATGGTGTTTCTCTTGATCAAATAAGATGAAAGAAGTCAACAAAAATTGTGGTGCTTCTACAAGGGAAGCCATTCATCGTTAAGGGGAATTTTTTCCAAAGGGAATCTCATATAATAATGTGTAAGCCTATTTGTGAATTCTTTAAATGGTTCACCACTTTCTTTAATTCAAACCTTCCTCCAATTCATCATAATCATAAATTTTAAAATCATCTATAAACTCAGTTATAAACTTTAACCAAGAATGAATGGAATTAACCAGAAAAAATTCAAACTTGACCTCGGCTCGAAAGGTGAGAGAAAATAATATGCAAACAACATTAAGATTAGTATATTATGCTTTAAACATGTATAAATAAATTTGTAAAGATGATAAATTGCAGATGTGTTCCCTTCACCGTCATAGGTGAGTCCTAACAAGAGGGCAAGTGTCTTGTTGAGAATCTTGGGTAACTTAAAATCAAAAGTATATTCCAACACACTAATATGGGCAGGAGCCATTATGAAAATGCGACAATAAATAAATTAACTCCTAATAGGTCATCTTGTCTTCTAACCTGCCTTCAAGTACATATGAAATGACACAAAGAATAAGGAAAAGATCTAGAAATCTAGGTGGAGGAATTAATGGTTTAATAACTTATTTTTCCTCAGACCCTCCTTTTAGCACCATTCGTTGACGCGGGTTTTATGCACCCTAGTAAACAAGGAATAAGTGACCTAGACCGAAGCTCTTTAAATAGTCCATGTTCTTTGGTGTGGTCACCCTGGATGAGTTTTAAGGCTCTGTTAGCCTTTTGCCTCTTCCTCCTATGAAGGAAAAGACAAGGGATCTATCCTATGGTTATTATACAATTAATCTAAACTTAATAATATACAAGTTAAAGTACTATAAAATAAGATAATTAAATAGTCAAATAAATGAAAAAAATCCTATAATTCAAGAAATGTACAAAGCTATAATACAATAAATAAACACAAGAACATATTGTAACTAGTTTATGGAAATTATGTGTAATTCTAACATATTATTAAAAGATGAAAATGCAAACTAACTTTTAATTTATGAGTGTAACTATAAATTGAAATAAACAAAAGTGATCCTTAATATGATTTAAGTGAAGATATGAAACTACATAAAAGTAAGCTTCAAGTCTTTCCAACCAACAAAGATCAAACAATTTCAATTATGATAGCACACATTAAGAATGAAACTTCAATATATAATCTTCTACTAATTCTTGGCTGAGACATACATAAAGGTTAATTGTAACAATCTCTTTAAACTTAATAGATTTCAATCATTAGTTTATGAATCAAACCAATAAACCAATAATCAAAATAAGCGTGTTGATTAAGAAATCACTACAGCTGGAACATTAATTCAATTCATATGTAAAAGATGGCATTATCTAAGTTCTAAATTTCGAAAATAAAACCAAGGAATCTAGACTAAATGGATTCCCAGATCAACTATCAATCTCAGGACCCAAGTCACTAGAGAGAAATATTGATCGAATATGAACTTATACAAACTGAATCAATGTAAAATAGAAAAGAAAAGCAATACAAATTTCTAATTGTTTACATAATAAAATCACACAAATAGTAGATTGTTTTCTTCTAAATCCTGAGAAATCAAATTACACAAAACTCGGAGGATGATAAACAAATGAATATGGAAAAATTGAAGCCAAAATAAGTGATCAACTGATTAAAACCAAGTATGAAAACTCCTAGTGATATTCAAAAATATTCCATAGTCACAATAAGATTAAAGAGTATTTCTTTCCCCAAAATCTCCCCAACAGCTCTCGGCTTCGAAAAATAAATTATTCATCTATCCTATAGGTATTGATCCCCTATACTCAGATTAATCATGGACTTTTATAGTACATTGATATACCTTATGCCCACACATATCAGACAGATGTTGAGGAGATTGGATCCCTTGAAAATATGGTTCGTTGCCCCCAAAAATATCCTACGAATCGATACATTATTTCCCAAAATGAAAATTAGGTGAAACCATTGACACATTGAGATGTTAAGGATTCGGCTCAAAAAAATCAAATCTCCATTGTCAACCTATCGCTTTAATCCCTCCTGGCTGCAAATCCAAATAACAATTTTGTACAACTAATACTATAAAAATTAAACTGAAATCCAAACTGGCATATTTGCAAAACATCAAATAGAACAAACCATTAACTAATGCCTTCTAGAAAGAATGAATCTATAGTTATTCATAAACCAAAAACTATAACCAACAGAATCAAAGTAAAATGATGCTCACACCAAAAACAACCATCAAAACAAAACAACTTTTCCGTACTTGAATTCCTCTGATCAATATGGGTCATGTAATGATAGATTTGATAATGTTAATAGTGTTTAAACTCGATTTTGTCATGATTATTTAATGATATATCAGGTTTCGAATAGTTTTTGAATCTCAGCAAACACTATATTTACCTGAGAGTGATCCCACTACTTCGATGTTATGCACTTGACCTGCGAGAATCACAGAATACAAGAAATATGAAACAATATTTCTAGAAACATAGAATTATCACATGAAATTAGACAAGCTGCAAATATATTTTATTATTCAAAATCATAATACAATGTTCATGTGCCTCTTCGAAGGGGAAACCTCCAATAGAGCAGCGCTCAGTTACAATAAAACTCGATGCTTCTTCCTTGTTATCTAAGACTATGTATAGTTTTATGACATCCAAAACCCTAACTATTAGTGGTCCCTTGCATAAAACGGGTTAACCAGTTTATTTATTAAATATTGTCTATTTATAACTAATTGTGGTCCATTTTATTTAACGCAGGTCAACCACTTACAATTATTATTAATGTTGATAAATGCTTATGGAATTTATTGACTCAACTAATTAACTATGACTCTGACGAGCCCCCTTGGAGTTATTACATAAATAAAGTGGTTAGAGTTGGACCCTAACATGCCCTCCCCCGTCAAAAGCAGCCTTGTCCTCAAGGCTGAAGCTACGAAAACTGTTGAAGAATAGTGGTTGGTTCCCATGTCGCAACTTCTGGAGAGGTATCTTTCCACTTCATGAGGACTTCTTTGATTGTGTGGGAATGGAGATGTCTTTCATGAGTATCAAGGACCTGTTCAGGTCGGAGCCAAAGTAAACCTTCCTCATCCAATTCTAGCAGACCTGTTTGAACCCTGAAATTGTTCCCCACAACCTTCTTGACGAAGGATACATGGAATATTGAGTGGATTTTTGAAGTATTTGGCAGAGCCAGTTTGTAAGTGAATACTCCTATATGTTGAAGTACCTAATAGGTCCAATAGAATTTTGGGGCTAGTTTCTAGCAGCCCTTTTCTTTGAGAGAGGTCTTCTTATAAGGATAGAGTTGTAGGAACACCTAGTCACATACTCGAAATGATCTCTCTAAACGGTGTTTGTCGGCATGTTACTTCATTCGATTCTGAGCTTGATGTAGATTATCTTTGAGATGAGCAATCACAACGACATTGTTTTGCAGGAGGTGATAAAATCCCTATACTTTGGAAGATTCAAGGATATAAGAAGTTGGTGAAGGTGGGAGTTAACCATACACTACCTCATATGGCATCATATTGGTGGCTTCATGATAGGTAGTTGTTGGGTGAAACTATGTTCGTTTAATTCCGTTGTAGTACTTACCCAACTATTTAATTTATCAATCCGAGGTCCGTAGACTTACGAGACACATGCACTGTATATGCAGGACTGAAGTGGAACTAATCTAATCTAATCTAATCTAAATTACTGAAATCAAATTAAAGCATTGAAACACTAACTAGGAAAGCATGAAATTGCATAAAGGAAAATAAATACAACATGTGAAGAAGTGAATGGCAAACAACAGATATGAGCTCATGACAATAAAACTATGTCAAACTATATTACAATAACTAAATTACAAATCAAGAAAGAGTCAAAGTTAATCTCCATTCTCTATTATTCATTATTCACCATCACAATGAAGAGAGAGCACTCTCTTATATACATGAGGAGGATAACCTTTCCATAATTACATTCAAATATTCTCTCAAGCACTCTCAACTAGTTTCCAATTATTACAAGATATCATCGCACAAATCTCTCAAACATGATCCCACAAATCTCTCATATCTTGGATAAGATTTGTCTCCATGATTTTCTCCTTAGGATAAGATATGCTTCCATGATTTTCTCCTTAGGATAGGATATGCCTCCATGATTTTCTCGATATGCCTCCATGATTTTCTCCGTAGAAAAAGCTTGCATAATTATCTCCTTGATATGGTGGAGGAGATATTAATTCTTCACATATTTCCTACATCACAAAACTCACATATTCTTGAGATATATAAAAATATGTACATTTTCTAATAATTAATCATAAATTCACTTATAATACAAAAATGAATAAAATGGAAAATAAGAAGGTGAAACCCAAGTGTATGTAGGAAAGTGATATGATAACAGGTTAATGGGATGATGAAATGTAAGGAAAAAGGTGGATGAAAATATGACATTTCTGAGTCCCAACATCCTCCCCAACTGAACTTGTTGCATGTCCTCATGCAACCATGCATGGGTATCTTTTAAGAACATTTGGCATATTGAACTTTGGCTTTACATGATGATGTCTTAAATGTTTCCAGGATATGTGAGAGACATTTAGTAACAATTTACATTTTCTTATGGTTGGTTCTTGTGTGACAACCATGAATATGGTTGGTTCTTGTGTGACAACCATGAATACAAATAATGTTGGTTCTTGTGTTAACAACATTCATTTCATTTTCTGTTCTCTTTTCTTCAATAATGTAAACACTCACTGGAAATCATAATGTGCATAAGAAAGCCCTTTTGTAATATTAATGAAGCATGCCAATATTGCGTATGAAACAAAGTGCAACAAAGTATCATTGGAAAATAAATGTTGGTGAATAGTAAAAGGAGTGATAGTGGTGAAGAAATGGAATCATGGAAGTGAATATGTAGTGAATGTCGTTCTCCCCCCCGTCAACTGAATTGGTTGCATGTCTGCATGCAACTTAACATGGCGTGTGAAAGGAAATGTAGCATGGTGAGGGAATTTTCTAAAATATTCAAGTTAGCATATAAGGAATTGCATGATTAAAGATTAGAAAACAACATACCTCTACTTACCCAAGAATGATGAAGTATGCAATAGGAATGTAGCTGTTGCTGCTGCTGGATCAGGAAAATGTGACTGATGTAACTGGATCCTGGAGAGTGAAGGAATCTGAACTGCTGATGCTGAATCATGGAAAATGTGACTGATGTAACTGGATCCTGGAGAATGAAGGAATCTGAACTGCTGATGCTGAATCATGGAAAAGATAAATGCTGAGAGTGGTACTGTGGTACTCTCATAGATCAGAATGCATGCTGCTGTGACTGCTGAGGGAGTCATGAAAAAGTGTATAGTCTTAACCCGCTACAAACCCGATGGTACAATTCTAAACATGCGAATGAATGTGTCGATGTCGAGCATGAATAGAAATCATTGGATTACCGGCCATTGATGTATGTCGTTAACCAATGCGAGGCAACTCACCATTGATGTCAATGAGTGCCAAGGTACCGGAGTACATCTTGCGAGTGCGAATGGATGTGTCGAGGTCGAGCCACTTGCAAGATCTGAAGATCAAGGGACATTGATGTATTCCCATGATCGCCAGCGAGAGAGCTTGCCATTAAGGCATGCAAGCCTCTAGGTACTCAAAATGAACTCTAGTCTATTTCCCAGATAAGGTGCTGGTGTCGATGGGGCAAGACTTGTTGAAAGGTGGGCCTTAAGGAATCCCACATCAGTCAACGCGAGTTTGTACAAAAAGATTTGGTAGGACTATAAATGGAAAGAACTCACGGACAAGCAGTGTGGATCAGCATGGCTAGGAAATCAAGGTAATGTGATCATGGAAAGGGAATGAGTTTTATTCAAAAGGCAACTAAAAGGTAAAACTAAACTGAAAAGGATAAAGGGGTGTATGCGATTCAGAAAAATAGGCGTGCATGAAGTCGTGAAAGATAAGGAAATGGAAGATGGGCTGCAACACAAGGATGGTCTAGGTATGTGGAAGGAAAAAGGGAAGTAATCATGACGCAAAAGGTGTGTAGTGGAAAATGTCATGATATGTGCAGTGAAGAATTTGTTCCTTCAAGCGTCCAATGATGCATGTTTCATTGTGATTTGGAAAAATCACTTTGCATACTCTGAAAAACTTAGCACCATTCCTGCATAAAAATTGTCATCTTCGTGTGCCATCTCCATCGATCATTCCTGTATGAAGTGACTCAAAAACAAATTAGCGCATTTCAAGAATTTACAAAATGTCCATTTTTTTTTAATTATTTTCCGAAATAACTCTAATTGTGGATGAAAAAGGTGTCGCATCGTAATGTTGAGCTTTCTGCATAAGCTTCTCGTTGTCCTACACATAACACCAATCTCATTTCACTTGTTAGTATATGCATCCTAACTTTTGCCCATAAATTCACAAAAAAATCCAACATACTTTGATTTCCCCCCAACTAAAATTATTGCATGTCCTCATGCAATTTACTCATTGATTGTGCAACACTTTTTCAAAATGTTTTTATTGATTTGCAGGAAAATTGATTGAAAACATTCAAAAATGTTGTTGTATTTCTGAGGGAACAAATAGTTAGTTTATGAATGAATGAGGGCAATTGATTTTTATTTTTTTTTTTATTTTTTTTTATTTTAATTTTAATTTTAATTTTTATGTATTAAAAACAAAACTAATAAAGAATAAAAAAAAAAATTAACCCTGATTAAAAAACACCCATGAAAGAAAGTACTTGCATAACTATAGAACACACATATGGCCCAAAAAAAAATTCCCAATTACAAACCACAGGAGGTCATAGGAAAGATGCAATTGAATAGGAGGCTCTGGAAGAGGAGAGTTTTAGGAAGGCAGGGGATTGATACAGTCTTGACATTCCGATCACATTACTTCAGGTGAATTTTCAGTTGTTTTGGTTGAAATTCCAGTAACGGGAATGCTGCCAGCAGTGCACGCTCGTCGACGGTCTTATCTCGGAGCTGTCTCTTCAAATCATAGCCAGAATTCTTGGGCCGCTGGAAAGACAAGGTGTGCCGTGCCTTTTGCTGATCGCGGAGCTGCAAGCAATCCAATGACAAGACCTATAACCCTATACCAGACAGGACAGAATGATAATGATCTCCTCAATGAAGTTATACTGGAGGCACGGGAGCGATTGGAGAAGAGACTGAGGGCATCATCAACATCGAATAGGAGGGATAGTCATGTTAGGCGGGTTAACAATAGAGAACAGGTTTATGTTGGTGGTTTAATTGCTGAAGCAAGGCAACCTTCGGAGCTTTGTGAAGGACCTGTTATCGGCGAAATGATGGGATTGGCCGAAAAGGACCGTGTGTTACATGACTCGGGCAGGAGGTCGTGGGATCGAAGCCGTTCCAAGAAATTATGACATGTTTTTATTTACAATTTTTACCATGCATAAGCAAGAGGATCAACACGTGGAGGGAGGATCCAGAGCCATAACAGTCTCAGTCAAAATATTGCCAATCAATTCTCCATGGATATGTAACACAAACCAAAGGATACATTCTAATTATAATGATGTCGCAGGAAATCAGATGCATACAAGTCAAATAAATAACCAATACATTCTGAGATCCAAAACTAATCGAAAATTTTAGATCAGAATTCAGCAATAAGTAATCAAATTGTCTCTAGCAGTCTCGTAGTCACTGTGCCTCAGATTTTTCAATTAGGCTACCATGAACAATTTGGAAGCCGACATTAACACAAGTCAATTGATTGTCATCGGCATCAATCAGCTTCATCTTGAGCGTATATGAGCCAGGTGGAGTGAATCCTGGCATGTTGTCTTGGTACAAAGATCATGACTTTTCGTATGGACAGTACTCCATAAAAAAAATACATCAATACGCAATTGTCCACCAGAAAGGGCCTCGTCCGAAATTGCAGAAATCTTAAATGTGGCCGGAGCACCGCTCACAACTGGATTAGGATTGATATCCACCGGTTTAACCTTCACCGGGTAGCTGGTATCCAAATCACAATAAGTAGACTCCGATGCTGCCGCATTTGCTAATGAAATCAACGAAGAGTTCACCACAAAAACCAGAAGTACCCAACAGAGCGATTTTCCGTCCATTTGTACGAATCGATGAAGAATTTCTGGATGAAAAGTTCAAGGAAACAAAATTTGATCAGAGAAACAAAATTGTAATCAAAAGCATGAGCACATTGGAAACAAGAGACAGTAAAGTGTATCCACATCGCTCAAACAAGAACCATACTGTTGTTGCAACTGCAATGACACCACTGCTAATATTTCTTCTCCTCCAAAGGATCAAATCAAGAGCCTTTCCTGGTCCCAGGATTTCATGGAGAGATCCCTTTAAATTGAAGAGTGGGAAAGGCCGTGGCTTTATTATCGATTCCTCGGCCTCCAAAGTATTATTGTTCTCCCCTGCCATTGTCCACGCAACGAAAGCAAGGATTCTCCACAAAAGTTGCCAGATTGGGCTTAAATAACAATTCTACGTCCGTCCCGTCCTAAGGCCAAGCGCAAACTTCTCACAGAAAATCTTGAAATCGGATCGCGAGTCAGAGGAATGTGAGCTTTTATACAAAGAGAAATCACAACCATGTGGCTGCAATCATCCATTCCGAATAGTAAATTTACAGCAGGGAGTCGGGACCGCCTTCAATTAAGTTTGTCTTGGTCCCAAAAGGGAAGTTCAGGGGGTATGGTGCAAACAATCGTGGCACTCCCCGGCTGCTGATGAACAACAGCTGGATTAGCAAGGCGTCGGAGCCACCGTGCCTTTAATTTAGTTATGCAAAGCGGATACTGGGATGTAAATTGTGTTTGCTCTGCTTTATTTGCAGCTTTCCCTCATTTATGGGTTTGAAGTTTCAGAGGTGAAGATTTAGGAATATGTGTTTGTGCAGATAAAGAGAAGCGAGTCAGCTGTTGATAGATCGAATTGCGAGGAAGAGATGTCAGTGTGAAGACAAATAAAAGCGAGTCAAAAGGTGGGAAGGGGTGTTACAGAGGAGAAAGGACTACATCAATGGCGGATTTGAGTGGGGATGCATTAAAAAAAAAAAAAAAAAAAATTGTCATTATTTTTTTATTTATATATATATATATATATATATATATATATATATATATATATATATATTTTTGTTATTTTTATTATTAACAGTCTAGAAAATGAAATTAATTCTATCTTTAAAAACAAAAATGGTTAGTTTTAAATTTCTTTTTAACAAATGGACGCAAAGATTTGCATATTGAAAGATATTTTCAATGAAGCATATTGCAAAACATTTATTTATTCCTGAAATTGGTCGCCTAAATCATCCCTATTTTCTGATCCTCAAGATCGTACAAAGACGCAGGAGGAGAGCATACTTATTCTAAGCAAAACTGAAACCTATTTTCTGATCCTCGAGATCGTACAAAGACGCAGGAGGAGAGCATACTTATTCTAAGTAAAAGCAGAACTGAAAATTAAATCTAAAAGCCTACCTACTCTATACTAATTAGAATTTACAAATTAGTTACGTGTAGTTAAACTTCCAATGAAGCCATTCACGTAGCAGTAGCAACAATAGATTCAATAGCAATTTGTCAAATGAAAAATGACAATATTCGAGAGTGGATGAGTCTAGTTGTTGTAACTGCAAATTAACTAAAAAATTAAAAGATGAATCTAATCTAGTACTTACCTGGAACCATTGTTCGATGAAGCTTTGATAAGCACAGTTACTCTCACTCAGATTATGCTGTAATTCCTGTTCTTCTTCTCCGATCTGCTGCTCTTCTTCCTCGATCTCCTGTTCGAATGGTTGTTCGCCATCAGATACGCAGGATTCTTCAGATGTTGAATCTTCATTTATTTCTTGGGGAGTAGTTGAACTTTCAATTTTTGTCCAGATCTCCTTTTCCAGGGAAGAGGAGATTCCAACTTCTGCAAGGATCTGAGTGAGTAGTTCCAAGCTGACACTCATTATAAAATCATGTTGAAAGGAAAAAAACAAATAAAAATCAGCACACTAAAAACAAAAGGACCACAGAAATAATCTTGAATTCAATACTTCAATTAAACCCTCTTACAAGGATTGCACATTAATTGAGTAATTGAATGTTTCAATTATAACCATGAACCATGAATTCATCACACATTCTTCACAGTTGCGAAAATCAAACACACCTGCAGAAATCAAAATTCACACTTGCATAAATGTAAACACACCCTACATGCCCTGATCCATAAGAGGTCGAGCCCATTACGGTATCTCGAATGCGATGCGTAGGCTGTTCCCCACGTCTTACCGCATTTAACACCTCGGAGTTAGGAACATGTCTAAACACACTTGCAGAAAAATCAAACTAAACTTCAATCCATCGTGCCTCCCCGGCAACGGCGCCAAAATTTTGGGTGAAACTATGTTCGTTTAATTCCGTTGTAGTACTTACCCAACTATTTAATTTATCAATCTGAGGTCCGTAGACTTACGAGACACATGCACTGTATATGCAAGACTGAAGTGGAACTAATCTAATCTAATCTAATCTAAATTACTGAAATCAAATTAAAGCATTGAAACACTAACTAGGAAAGCATGAAATTGCATAAAGGAAAATAAATACAACATGTGAAGAAGTGAATGGCAAACAACAGATATGAGCTCATGACAATAAAACTATGTCAAACTATATTACAATAACTAAATTACAAATCAAGAAAGAGTCAAAGTTAATCTCCATTCTCTATTATTCATTATTCACCATCACAATGAAGAGAGAGCACTCTCTTATATACATGAGGAGGATAACCTTTCCATAATTACATTCAAATATTCTCTCAAGCACTCTCAACTAGTTTCCAATTATTACAAGATATCATCGCACAAATCTCTCAAACATGATCCCACAAATCTCTCATATCTTGGATAAGATATGTCTCCATGATTTTCTCCTTAGGATAAGATATGCTTCCATGATTTTCTCCTTAGGATAGGATATGCCTCCATGATTTTCTCCGTAGAAAAAGCTTGCATAATTATCTCCTTGATATGGTGGAGGAGATATTAATTCTTCACATATTTCCTACATCACAAAACTCATATATTCTTGAGATATATAAAAATATGTACATTTTCTAATAATGAATCATAAATTCACTTATAATACAAAAATGAATAAAATGGAAAATAAGAAGGTGAAACCCAAGTGTATGTAGGAAAGTGATATGATAACAGGTTAATGGGATGATGAAATGTAAGGAAAAAGGTGGATGAAAATATGACATTTCTGAGTCCCAACAGTAGTATTATACCACCGTTTAGCTAAAGGAAACCACTATACCCATTGATGTTTCTTGTATGAAGTGAAGCACTATAGATAGGTCTCCAAACATTAGTTGACTACTTCTGTTTGACCATCAGTTTGGGGATCATAAGTTGTACTTCTTTAGGCTTGCATGCCCTGTAGCTTGAAAAATTCTTACCAAAAAAATGTTGTGAAAATGGGGTTGCAAATAGACACAATGGAAGTCATCATGCCATGCAGTTTGAATATTTGGTCCATGAAAACATGAGCCACCAATGTTGGGGTAAATGGGTACGATAGAGCGCAAAAATGAGCATATTGGGAAATTATATCAAAAACCACCATGATGACTAATTTGTTGCCTGGAATTGGGAGACATGTAATGAAATCCATGGAAACACATGTCCAGAAGGAAGCAGGGAGTGGCAAAGTTTGTAAGGTTCCTGGTAGCTTGATAATTTCCCCTTTGTTGCACTAGCATACTTCGCATTCAAATACAAAAGTAAGAATTATATGCTTCATGCCAGTCCAAAAGAAAGAGATGTGTGCTCATGCATAAGTATTCTGGAAGTGTGAATGTCCAGCAACTGGAGATGAGTGCAACTCTTCCAAGATTTGGGGTTTCAGGGTGGATTTCAGGGATAGCACTACTCGATCCTTGTAGTGAAGAACCTCATCCTTCAAAGAGTAATCCTCTAAATAATTAGGATCTACTCATAATATGTTAATGAGCTAGGACAGAGAGGGGTGGGAGAACCATTCATGATGGTCTACTTCAATCCAATCTGGTATGGGTAGAGAGAGGGATAACAGGGTGCCCTCTTCCTCAAATTGGCGAGATAAGGCATCGGCCACTACATTGTCATGCCCCTTCTTATAAATTATCTCATAATCATATCCCAACATTTTTGTGAGCCATTTATTTTTTTGTAGCGACGATAGGTGCTGCTCTAGTGATCCAAGATATTTTACTTATAGATGCATTGGAATTACATAAAATAGATCTTCCTAACCATAGAACCTAAAAACACATAAAAAATGTGGAAATAACCAAAATAACATGAACACCATGACACAATGATTTGATTACAGAGTTCATCCAATTTGACTACGTCTTTGGGCCCTGCTCAATAGTGGGGAGGCCTTCATTCATTAAGTAGCATTAAAAAGGAGATAAAAGTACAAGCAACAGTCTTTATAATTATTATACCTCCAAGCTGGAAGATGGACAAATAATTGAGAGCCCAGCTTCAGAAACAGACAGTACCACTAAACTCCTGGAAAAAATCATGCAAAAATGCCTATCCAAGCTCCCAAGTTGGATAATCAAGCCTTCTGCAACTTCTTGGAACCTTCCTGTTGCTCAAGACTAGGTCCCAACCTACTGCCAGGGTCAGGGCCTGCTATACAATGGATTCTGAATTAATCGGCCACTCCTCCCCACCTTATTTTGACAAAAAAGGGTCTTTTATACAAGCATGGTAGCAATTCCTCAACTCCTGGGCAGTTCTAACCATAGGCCAAGTTAGGCAGGTGGGATTGCCTTAAGACTAGGGATCTCAGGCCCAAATGATACATGCAACAAACCTTTACAAGTATGGAGAAACCCCTTTTAAATATGGCACGAAACCTCTTTGACTGTGCATTGAACTCAGACGCTGATGCTATCGGTGGTTCTTCGCAATCGGTGTTCCATCGATGTACAGACCAGCCCTTATATCACGCAACTTGCGATACAGCAGACCCACCGGGCTTATACAACATAATATATAACATATTGCATCTGGAGACCCCATCGAAATCGCAATCGACGCTTAAACCATCGGCGTATCAACCCAACTTGCATTCTATGATAACATGGACCCGTCGGGATTATAAATCTCAATGTATAAAACATTGCATCCGGCAATCCTATCACAAATCGCAATCGGCGATTACTATCAGGGCCGCTTCGCATCCACTAGCCCTTCTATGATTGCAATATGTGATATATCACATCGCAACTAGGCTCTGTCAGGGACGATCCTTAACACATGTTCCTCTGATCTGCGATGTTTGATATCACAATCATAGCTAGGATCCTGTCGGGGCCGATTCTTAACCACTTTATCTTTTTGTGAATGCGATATGTGATTATCGCATCGCAACTTGCCTAGGGCTGATTTTCCCTTAAGCCGCTTCATCTCCTTGTTGCAATATGTGATATGTGGGACCAATGGCGGCCTGCCATTTGGTTCTCCCCCATTCACTGATACTTTTTCCACATCATCTCCTTCTACCACTTGGACAAGTCAAACTTGAACTTTGACTTGCTCTAACTTCTTCATATGAACTTAGATTTGAGTGTCATTTGCACCGTTAGAAACAGGATGATGAGCACTTTGATTCGATGCTAATTTTATCCAGATTCTGCCACTTTGAGTTTTGAACCTCTTACCATGCCACTAGTACTTTTATGAAGATCCACCTAGATCAATCCTCTTTGATCAATCCTCCCCACTAAGAGGTTTTGGACCGGAAAAATCCTTTTCAGTCAATTGGCAAGTGAGGGAATTTCTCCCTCACTTTTTCTTTCTCCATCCATCGAGCTTTACTCAGATGCATTCCTTTGAAGTCAACACAAATGTACTCCACATCTCCCTGTCGTGAAGTTCTGGTTTTCCGGTCGAGTATGATATATTTGGGCAACTTTGTTAGAAAATTATATATTATAGAGCAATGGAACGCATAAAATATATTGCAGAAATATAAACACATAAAATAAGAGAGACACAAATATATGTGGTTCACCCAATTTGGGCTACGTCCACAGGAACCAGCCAGTCCTTCCTTTTATATTATCGAGCAAACTGAAGAGATACAACGTACAGCAGATCCGTTGTAATTCCCTCTTCGCTCTCACACGATCTCCTCTCTCTTTCTCACTCAGAATATAGATCTACGTAGACACAATACAATTCCCTCATATATAGCGAGGAGTTGCCTTCTAGGGCAAAAAACCCTAAATTAAACATAACTTCTACCGTAAGATCTCTGTCTAATGAATGGCCCAGATTGACTACGAAATTACAACATTTTACAAGGCAATTTTACATCTATTTTTAGCTTCGGGGGCACTGCCCCCGATCCCCCACCAGGGGGGTGCTCCTAAAGATCGTTGCCGCCCCCCTGGACCCCCTTTGCAGCATAAATATTACGCGCAGCGTTGCTTCCAAATTACGAACTAGGGTCCAATGCGGTGATACCTCTGAATAAAGGAGATAATCAGGCTCCACACCCAACAATATCCCACTTGGAGACTGATTATAGCAACTCCACCGCTACTTCATTTGCTGGACAACGACTCAACTTTGGACCTGGTTGTTCCTCATCTTCATCATCATACTTGAAGACCAATTGAAACCGAGAAATATCTCATTTTCTCCCTGGTTACAACTTTTGTTAACATATCTGCAGGATTCTGGCTAGTGTGTATCTTTTCTAGCTTCAATTGTCCATCTTCCAACACTGACCATATGAAATGATACTTGAGTTGTATATGTTTTGTCTTGGAATGAAATGCAGAGTTCTTTGCAAGATGTATGGCACTCTGGTTGTCACTGTATAACTTGCCCAACTCCTGCTTCTTACCCAATTCATCCAGAAACCTTTGTAACCAAATCATTTCTTTACTAGCCTCTGTAGCAGCAACATACTCTACTTCCATTGTTGAAAGTGCAACAACACTTTGCAGTTTTGAAACCCAACTGATAGTTGTTCCACCTACAATAAACACATACCCTGTGGTGCTCCTCTTGTTATCTCTATCACCCGCCATATCTGCATCAACATATCCCTGTAGAGCAATGTTTGAACCACCAAAGAATAATGCTTGATTTGTGGTACCTCTCAAATACCTGAGAATCTACTGCACCGCCATCCAATGTTCTTTTCCTAGATTATTCATGTACCTGCTTACAACTCCCACTGCATGTGCAATATCAAGCCTTGTGCAGACCATTGCATACATTAAGCTTCCAACTGATGATGCATATGGAACTTTAGACATATTAGTCATTTCTTCCTGAGTCTTGGGACACACCTACTTAGTTTGAAATGGCTAGCCAAAGGTATACTAACTAGTTTTGCATTCTGCATATTAAATCTTTTCAACACCTTTTCTATGTACTCACTCTGAGACAATGTTAATTTTTTATTCTTCATGTCTCTAGTTATTCTCATACCAAGGATTTGTTTTGCAGCACCCAAATCCTTCATTGCAAATGAGTTTGCCAATTTTCTTTTGAGCACATTTATTTCCTGCATGTTAGAACCTACAACAAGCATGTCATCTACATACAATAACAATATAATATAACTGCCATCATTTTTCCTTTTGAAATAAACACAATGATCAGAGTGACATCTAGTATAACCTTGTTCAGACATAAACCTATCAAATTTTAGATACCACTGCCTTGGAGCCTGTTTTAAGCCATACAAGCTCTTCTTCAACTTGCACACTAGTTTCCCCTTCCTTTTTACCTCATATCCTTGTGGTTGTTGCATATATATCTCTTCCTCCAAATCCCATGGAGAAAGGTTGTCTTTACATCTAACTTCTCAAGATGCAAATCTTCAACTGCTACTAGACTTAAAATAGTTCTGATTGAATTCATTTTAACAACAGGAGAAAATATCTCATCAAAGTCTATACCCTTTTTCTGTGCAAACCCCTTCACCACAAGTCTTGCTTTATGCCTTTTTCTACCTCCATCTTCTTCCTTCAACCTGTAAACCCATTTATTTTGTAATGCTATTTTACCTGAAGGAAACCTGACTAAGTCCCAAGTCTAGTTATGTGCTAAGGAGTCCATCTCTTCTTTCATGGCTTTCTCTCCCACTTCTCCCTGGTTTCTACCTACACCACTTCTTCATAACATTCTATTTCACCAAAATTAGTAAACAATACATAATATAATGAAGGAGAGTATCGTTCAGGGGGTCTACTTATCCTGGTAGATCTTCTAACACCACTTTCAAGCATTTGAGGTGCATGTTGCTGTTGTGGTTGTTGTTGTTGTTCTAGTTGTTGATCATTATGATTTTCAAGCACCTTCAATTTTTTTGTGATCCCATCAAGCACTGTGTATTCACTATTTTATTTTTCCTGTTTCTTTTCCTGCAGCTGGTCCTTATACAATATCTTTTCATTGAATATGACATCTCTACCTCAAGCTTTGTTCTATTTTCTTTATTGATGTGGACAAAGGCTTCACAACCAAAAGTCTTTAAAAATGAATAGTTCACCTTTTTACCTATCCATGCCTCCTCTGGAATACCACCATCCAAGGAACTTGAAGGCCCTCTGTTTATTAGATAAACAACGTTATCTACAGCATCTGCCCAAAATTGTAAAGGCAATCCTGCATGCAATCTCATGCACCTTGCACGCTCCATGATTTTCCTGTTCATCCTTTCTGACATGCCATTTTCTTGTGGTGTTCCTGGAACTGTCTTCTCTCTGCGAATTCCATTCTCTAAATAGTACCTATCAAACTCTTTACTGCAATATTCACCTCCATTGTCTGAACTGAGACACTTCAACCATTTTCATGTCTCATTTTCAACAAAAGCTTTCCATTTCTTGAAAGTATCAAATACATCAGATTTATTTTGAATACAATAAATCCAGGTTTTTCTGGTTGCATCATCAATAAAAGTAACGTAATAATGAGAGCCACCGACAGATGATACCTGAGCAGGTCCCCATACATCTGTATGCACAAGTTCTAATTTTCTGCTCTTCTTTTCTTTCCCAACTCTGAGGAATCTGACTCTCTTCTGTTTTCCATAAACACAATTCTCACATAATTTTAAATCAACATGCTTCAAACCTGGCAACATATTTCTTGAGTGAAGAATCCACATCCCCTTCTCACTCATGTGCCCAAGCCTATGATGCCACAATGCCGTATCTTCTCCTGTAGAGGTTAAAGCATTAATAGAATTAGAAATACCATTGCATAAATACAATGTACCAACTTTTTCTCCTTTTATTATTACCAGGACTCCTTTAGTGACTTTCCAGGTTTTATCTGTAAAAGTAGTTACACAGCCTTCACCTCCAAACTACCCTGTCAAAATTAGATTTTTCTTCAAATCTGGAACATGCCTTACCTCCTTCAATAGCCATTTATTTCTATTCTATTGTTTTATGAAAATTATACCCATTCCAGTGATTTTACAGGGTTTATCATCACCCAATCGAACCTGTCCAAAATCTCCTTATACATAAACATGAAAACTTTTCCTATCAGGTGTGGCATGGAATGAGGCCCCTGAATCTACCACTCAGGCATCCATAATATTTTCTAATGAAAGAATCAAATCATCTTGAAACACATCACCTATCACATTTGCTTCATGATTGTTTTCTTGTTGCATGTCTCCCTCTTTTCCCTTCCAAGACTTGCAGTCTTTCTTCAGGTGTCCTTTCTTCCCGCATTTCCAACACACTATCCTCGATATGGACTTAGATCTGCCTTTCCTTGACTTACTTCAATATCCTAGGCTATTTCCTCTTTCCATTTGTCTTCCCCTAGTCTCTGCAGTCAAAGCATTACCTGATGTCTCACCAGAGCTTTTTCGTCGCATTTCCTCGTTAAGGATTGCACCAACAACATCATCAAGCTTTAAAGTACTAGATCCAGAGACAGAGTTACTAATGGCCATAATTAAACCATTCCAAATTTCTGGAAATGAGCATAGAAATAACAAAGCCCTAACTACATCATCAAAAGTTACCCCTACAGAACTTAACTGACTGGTAACTGTATTAAATTCATTTAAATGATCAGCAACAGATCCACCTTCTGACATCTTCATATTAAATAAACGCTTCATAAGAACTACCTTATTTGAGGCTGAGATTTTTTCATATAGTTTGGACAATGCCTTCATTAAACCCTTTGTTTTTGTTTCCTTTGAAATATTAAAGGCTACCGACGCCGCTAGGCACATCCGTATTGTTCCAAGTACCTTTCTGTCGAGAATATCCCATTCTATGTCTGTCATACTCATCGGCTTCTTTGTCTTTCCACTCAATGGTAGGTACAGATCTTTCTAGTACAAATAATCTTCCATCTGCATCTTCCACAGCTGGTAGTTTTGGCCATTAAATTTTTAGACCCTAAACCTACCATCTTCTGCCATTACTACCACTCGAACCAGCAACCCTTCTCTCCTGCAAGTTTATCAACCAAATAGACCTTCAGCTCTAATACCAATTGTTAGAAAATTATATATTACAAAGAAATTGAACACATAAAATATATTGTAGAAATATAAACACATAAAACAAGAGAGACATAGATATACGTGATTCACCCAATTTGGGCTACATCCACGGGAACCAGCCAGTCCTTCCTTTTATATTATCCAGCAAACTGAAGAGATACAACCTACAGTAGATTCGTTGTAATTCCCTCTTTGCTCTCACACAATCTCCTCTCTCTTTCTCACTTAGAATACAGATCTACATAGACGCAATACAATTCCCTCATATATAGCGAGGGGTTGCCTTCTAGGGAAAAAAACCCTAAATTAAACATAACTTCTATAGTCAGATCTCTGCCTAATGAACGGCCCATATTGACTACGAAATTACAACATTTTAGAAGGAAATTTTACATCTATTTTTAGCTTCGTGGGCGATGCCCCCGATCCCCCGCCAGGGGGGCTCCTAAAGATCGTTGTCTCCCCCCCCCCCCCTAGACCCCCCTTGCAGCGCAAATATTATGGGCAGCATTGCCGCTACATTACGAACTAGGGTCCAATGCAGTGATACCTCTAAATAAAGAAGATAATCAGGCTCCACACCCAACAAACTTATCTAGATACTTTGGTGCAAAATCATCCATTGTAGGAACCTATGCAACCTCTTCGGTATCCATAATCAATGGAGGTTCATAAAGCTTTAGGTTTTCAACATTTACTACTGAGTACATTTTCATATAAGCAGGTAAATCAAGATAAAAATCATTGTCTCCAATCTTTGCCAATATGGTGAAGCGACTATATCGGATGGATCTCAATTTCATCCCTTCTCCCTTCATTCTTTCCTCACTGATTTGGATCCATACCTTGTCCCCAACTTGAAATTGATGGTTAACTCGGTGCTTATCATGTCGACCTTTATACCAAGCTTGAATATTCTCCAACTGCTCTTGTATTGCTTGATGAATCACCTATATCCACTTAATAAACTTTTGTACTTTGTCCCTATCATCTCGTCCATTTCCATCTTCATCTTTCCCAAAGACCATGTCCAATGGATATCTTGGTAGATAGCCAAAACATGTCTCAAACAGTGAGATCTGTGTAGATGAATGTGCTTCTTGATTGTATGCATGTTGCACATAAGGAATTTGTTCATCCCACAACTTGGGATGTTTTCCACAATAGCCTCATAACAAGTGTACCACGGTGCAGTTGACGACCTTTGTCTACCCAAAATGGACCCAAACATGATGAAAAAAAGATAATCATTCTGCTTAGTAGTGACCTTCTTTTTACAAGGCATTAAAATACACATTTTACTAAAACAATCCACAATGAGATGCAAATAGTCGTGACCTTTCCTAGACATAGGAAAACCTCCTAAAAAGTCCACGAACACACTTTCCCATGGTTGAGTCGGAATTGGGAGTGGTGTGTAGAGCCCAAGTTTTCTATTAGAGGGCTTTGAAACAGAACACAACACGCAACCCTTTACAAAGTGAGTCACAAAGTTATTCATATGAGGCCAAAAACAAAACCTATGTAAATGACATAAAGTTTTCTCAACTCAAAAATGACCAGACATTAGAGAGGTATGAGCCTCTCAGATTACATGAACCCTTTCATCAATGGGTATGTACAGTTTTCCAAGGTGGTACAATAGATTTCCTTTCAAGTAATAGCTATCCACTTGCGATCCAAGAGTCAGTTTTGCATAAATCTCTTTAAAATCATCATCGTTAGCATACTGTTCAGCATAAATTTCTAATGATAAAGAAACATTTTGAGAAACTACAGATGCAAAAATAAGAGGGAGAGAAAGCATATATGCTACTTTGTTGATGACGCCCTTCTTGTATCTTATTACCAAATGAAACTGTTGGAGGAATCCCATCCATCTGAAATGACGGGCTTGCTGAAGCTTGGTTTGTGACTGAAGGTACTGCAAGGGCTGATGATCCGTATGGATGATGGTCTCCTTGCCGATCAGGTAGTGTTTCCACTTCTTTACACTCTGGACCAAGGCGTACAACTCCCTTTCGTACGTGGGATAATTCACAACAGCCTGGGAGAAAGTCTCTGAATGGTAACATACAGGATTTCTTTGTTGCATCAATACAACTCCCATGGCATATCTGTTGGCATCTATTTCAATCTAAAAAGGTTGTTGAAGGTCTAGTAAGGCTAGCACTGGTGCTATGCTAATCTTCTCTTTCAGCGTGTCGAAGTATTTCTATTGCTTTCCTCCGCACTAAAAGTCCTGCTTCACACTGGTCAATGCATGCAAGGGGTCTGCGATAACATAGAAGTTCGCAATGAACCTTCTCTAATATTGTACTGTACCCAAGAAACTTCGGACCTCTGTAACATTTTTGGACTCAGACCAGTTCATAATCGCATCCACCTTAGAGGGATCTATCCTCAATTTCCCATTACCGACTATGTGTCCTAAAAAAACCAGAGAGGTCTTTCCAAACTCACACTTTGACAGTTTCAAATACAGTTTTTCATTTTTCATAACATCAAGCACTTTCTTCATATGACACACATGTTCATCCCATGTCCTATTGTACACAAGAATATCGTCCAGATATACAAGCACAAAATGATCAAGAAAAGGCCTAAATACATCATTCATTAACCTCATAAGCGTGGTTGGAGCGTTGCACAATCCGAATGGCGTCACCATCCATTCGAACAGTGTCTGTTTTGTTTTGAATACGGTGTTCCAAATGTCTTGCTCTACAATTCTAACCCAGTGATATCCACTACGCAAATCCAGTTTTGTAAAATAAACAGCATTTTTCAACTGATCTAACAATTCATCAATGCGAGGGAGAGGGTATCAATTCTTCACCATAATCTTGTTTATCGCCCTATAGTCTACACACATTCTCCATGTGTCATCTTTCTTTGGCACCAACACGATCGGTGAGCCACAAGGAGAAGAACCAGGCCTAATGACTCCCTGATTTAACAGTTCCTGCACCCGTTTCTTGATCTCCTCCATCTCGATAGAGGCCATTTTGTACATTCCAACATTCTGTAAAGGAGCATCCTATAGTAAATGGATCTCATATTGCATTTCTCATTTTGGGGGCAATCCTCTCGGTTCTTGAAACAATCCATCATAATTAGAAATAATTTCAAATAATTATTTCTTATGATCAAGATTACAACCTTTGAAAGTGTTAGCCATCTCAGCCTCTTTTTATCTCACTGTCATGAGCATGCACCCTTTGCTGGAATTAACCAGTCGTTTAATTGAACTTACAAGGCTAGCATTAAATTTTGTATGATGAGCTCTAACTATATACTACCCCATCCTTCGTGAGGTGGTATTTGTTTTCATACCGAAAGAAAATTGTCTTTTTGTTATATAGATATGGGCTTCCCAAGATGATTCCACAGATGTACAAAGGCACAACATCTAACTGTACCTCATCAACTAATTTTGAAGCAACAAATATTTCCCTACACTGCTTGGTTACCTGTAGTTTAGCTTTATCGCTTACCCAACCAAGGGTGTATGGACTCGGATGAAGCTTAGTTTGAAGGCCTAACTTTTTCACTAAGGACCCTAAGATTAAGTTTTCTTGGGAACCTGAATTGAACAAAGTTTCCACCTTCGTATGTTTTATAACAACTCTAATGTGGAATAACTAAATTATCTTTCACTCATTACTTACATGCTCATTTAAATAACTAGTACTTGCAATCGAATCAGAACTATTGTTAACAGAAAGAGTACCTTTTTCTCCCACAGTTGTGATCAATGTCTCATCGTCGGAATCTGATCCAAGGTCCTGTGTTGTAGCGACCGTCTTTTTCTTCCCCTTTCTGCTAAATCTCTTCGGTCTCAGCTTTGGATACAGTTTCCAAAAGTGGTCCTCGTCATGACCATATCTCTTGCAATGAGTGCAAGATGGTGTTGCTTCATCCCCTTTCTTGGTTGCGGCAGTCTTCTTATCCTTCCCTTTGCCTTTCTTCTGGAATTTTCCATGCTGAGGTTTGAATGGTGGTTTCTTAGCTTGATCATCTCTATCATTCTTGCCTCAGCTTTCAAGATGAATAGCATTTATGCTAGTCACATCAATTATTGTAGGCTCGAATAGTAATAGTGAGTGATGTAACTATGTAGCGCACCTACATACTTAGTTACAGTCTCGGGCGAATTTAATGAGATGCCCAAATTCAATGCTTGTTTCTGAAATTCTTCAATGAATCTTTGCACATTTTGGCCTTTACCTTGCCTTAGATATTTCCATTTCACAAGTTCCTTTTTTTTATAACCCAAAGGGTAAAATTGGTCTTTAAATGCAGAAATAAAACTAGACCAAGAGGACAGAAGGTTACCTGACTTTATGTTTCCCTTCTGCAACTTTCTCTCCCAACAAACGAGAGCACTGTCACTCAGATGAAGAGATGCTAACTGGAGTTTCACCTCATCTTATTTGATATGCTGGATCCGGCAATAAACCTCTATATGTCTTATCTAATTATTAAGTTTTTTCTCCACTGCACTTAGCATTGTACATGGGCAAGTCAAACTTTACATCTAACTTGAAGAACGGTTTCTTAGATGAATGCTTGGAATTTCGATTAGAGTGATGACAATTATCACTTGAAGAAGGAGAGGGAGGAGGCTCTTCTCCACCACCTACCTGATTTTCTGATCCATGCTCATCGGCATCCTTCTTCTCATGCCCAAGTTCCTTCTCATACTTTGCGAACAGCTTGTCCACTTTTCCTGCCATATTGTAGAATACCTTGCCGAAATTATGCTCATCTTCCCAAAAAACTTCTTCATCCGCCATGACATTTCTTCTTTGTTGTGCATGTCCTTCCTCAGGATCAAAGGACTTAAGCATTCCTTCTCCTTTTTGTAGCTATTTCTGGGTTAGCATAAACTCCTGTGATTCGCATCTACAAATACCTACTCTGATACCAAACTTGATCCAAGATCTTTTACTTATAAATGCATTGAAATTACATAAAATGAAGCTTCTTAACCATAGAACTTAAAAACACATAAACAATGCGGAAATAACTAGAAGAAAATGAAAACCATGACACAATGATTTTATTATGGAGTTCGTCCAATTTGGACTACGTCTCTGGGCCCTGCTCAATAGTGGGGAGGCCTTCATTTATTAAGTGGCATAAAAAAAGAGATAAAAACACAAGCAACAGTCTTTACAATCCTTATACCTCCAAGCTGGAAGATGGAAAAAGAATGGAGAGACCAGCTTCAGAAACAGATAATACCACTGAACTCCTGGCACAAAATCATGCAAAAATGTCTATCCAAGCTCCCCAATTTGGATAATCAGGCCTTCTGCAACTTCTTGAAACCTCCCTGTTCCTCAAGGTGAGGTCTCGGCCTGCTGTCAGGGTCAGGGTCAAGGTCTGTTATACAATGGATTCTAAATTAATCAGTCAGTCCTCCCCGCCCTCTTCTAACACAAAAGGGTCTTTTGTACTAGCATGGCGGCAATTCCTCAACTCTTTGGCAGTTCTAACCATAGGCCAAGTTAGGCAAGCGGGATTGTCTTAAGACCAAGGATCTCAGGCCTAAATGATACATGCAACAAACCTTTACAAGTATGGTGAAACTCCTTTTAAATATAGCACGAAACCTCTTTGACTGCGCGTTGAACTCGATGGCTGATGCTATCAGCGGTTCTTCGCAATCGGCGTTCCAATGGCGTACAGACCAACCCTTAATTATATCATGCAGCCTACGATACAATGGACCCACTGGCTTATACAACATAATATATAACATATCGCATCTGGGGACCCCATCACAATCACAATCGACGCTTAAACCATTAGCGTATCAACCCAACTTGCGTTCTGCGATAATACAGACCCGCCAGGATTATAAATCTCAATGTATAAAACATCGCATCCAGCAGTCCTATCGCAAATCGCAATCGGTGATTACTGTCAGGTCCTCTTTGCATCCACTAGCCCTTCTGCAATTACGATATGCGATATATTGCATCACAACTAGGCTCTGTTGGGGCCGATCTTTAACACTTGATCTTCTAATCTGTGATGTGCGATATCACAATCACAACTAGGATCCTGTTAGGGCCGATTCTTAACCACTTTATCTTTTTGTGAGTGTGATATGTGATTATCGCATCGCAAATTGCCTATGGTCGATTTTCCCTTAAGCCACTTCATCTCCTTGCTACAATATGCGATATGTGAGACCAATGGCAGCCTTCCATTTAGCGCTCCCCCATTCGCTAAGACTTTTTCCACGTCATCTCCTCCTGCCACCTGGACAAGTCAAACTTGAACTTTGACTTGCTCTAACATCTTCATATGAACTTGGATTTGAGTGTCGTTCACACCGTTGGAATTAGATGACAAGCACTTCGACCCGATGCTAAGTTTATCTAGATTCTACCACTTTGAGTTTCGAGCCTTTTATCATGCCACTGGTACTTTTCTAAAGATCCCCCTAGATCAATCGTGCAGGATCCTCTTGGATCAATCCTCCAAGATCCTCCTGGATCATCTAGGAAATATTTTAGGCTATGATGGTCAATGTGAATTTGGAAATGACACCCTAATAAGTATGGTCACCAAGTTTCTACTGCATGTAAGATGGCCAACATTTCTTTCTCATATCTAGATCGACCGAGATGTTTTCCAGTGATTTTTTGACTAGTGAAAACCAATGGTCTACATTCCTACATTAATATTGTGTCAATGCCCATACCTGAAGCATCACATTCAATCACAAATGGTTTCGTGAAGTCTAGTAAGGCCAATATTGGAGTGGAGCACATGGACTATTTGAGAGCCAATAAGGCCTTATGAGCTGCATCAATCCAGAGAAATGAACTTTTCTAGTGAAGATTAGTGAGGGGTCAGGAAATGCATCCATAATTGGTGACAAATTTGCGATAGTAGCCCATGGGACCCAATAATACCCTCAAACTCTTCAAGGTTTTTGGTTGGGACCAATATTGCATTGCCTAAATATTTTTTGGATAAACCCTCACTCCACAGCCTACAATGTGTACCAAATACTCTACTTCTTCCATGCAAAAGGAACACTTGGATAATTTGAAAAATAATTTTTTATCTTAGAGCAGATGTAATAGCTGGTCAACATGTTGAAGGTATGTGTCCCATGTTATGTTGTAGATGAGAATGTCATCAAAAAAGAGCAGGACAAATTTTTTGAGATATGATTTTAGAAGGTGGTTCATGAGGCTCTAAAACATGGATGGGGCATTACAGAGACCAAATGGAATGACCAGGAATTCATAATGGCTTTCATGAGTTTGGAAGGTTGTTCTTAAGAATGTCAAATTCCTTCATCTATATTTGGTGATAGCCCGAGGAGAGGTCCAGCTTGGTAAAAAAATTGGCACCATGCAATTCATCAATCAAATCATCAACTACTGGAATAGGAAAAATTTCCTTGATAGTGAGATTCTTAAGAGCCCGAAAGTCGAGACACATGACATTCGCCATATTTCTTTAAGACCATGACCACTGGAGATGAAAAGGGTTGGTGTTGGGACGAATAACATCAGCTTCGAGGATTTCCTCAATGATTTTTTCAATTTAATTATTTTGTGCAAAAGAATATCGATAGGGGCAGACATTTGGAGGCTAGGTACCCGGGAGCAAAGGGATGTTATGATCGTGCTCACCCATAGAGGGTGGGAGCTCCTTAGTTTTTTTAAAGACCTATTGGTGGCAATCCAATACCTATTTCATATCAAGATGAATCGTATGAGGAGTGGATTCAATGGCATGGATGGAATTAAATTCTGCTACTATCACATGATGGCCCTTTTTTAAAAGATTCTCCATTCGATGCAAGCTGATGATAGTAGTAGCACCTTCCTAGAGTCCCCGCAGTGTATGGGTATGGTCATTCTGCGTAAATCTCATATATAACTCCTGCAAGTCCATTGTGATGAGGCCCAGTGTGCGGAGCCATTCAACACCCAAGACAATGTCACAACCACCCATTTCAATGTTAAACATGTGGGTTTTGAGGTGATAATCCCCTATTTGAAGCTTAATATTTTTACAACACTCTTCACATTTCATGGTGCCCCCCATCAACGATAAGTACTTGAAAATTAGATACCACCCTAACAAAACAATGAATGGATTATGTTACTCTCTTATGGAAAAAGTTATGTGTGTTGCCACTATCAATCAACACCACTAATGGTCGATGTTTAAGAAAACCTCCGGTTTTGAGAGTCTGGGAGAAGAAATGTTGGCCAAGGCATGGAGTGACGTAACTAGCTCATCTGGAATAGATGTAGTATCAATGTATGGGGTTGTTAGGGGTTCACCCTCTTCCTCCTCAGGCACTTCAGTGGATGGAGCTTCATCGGCAGAGCTATTTTCATTAGTGTCAATTTGAAAGAATTTTGGTTCCTTACATTTATGTCCTAGGGAGTATTTGTCATCACAATAGTAGCAGAGTCCTTGTTTCCTTCTTTCGTCCATTTTTGTTGGTCATGCCTTTTAAACCTTAAGTGTTTGGGTGGGGCCCGTAGTCAGGGTGGGAAGTGTCGTGCTATGAAATTTGGACGATTACATTAGGCATTTAAACTGACTTCTACCTATAACTCTTTATTTCATGCTTCCAACCAAGTAGTTGGGTGATGCATTATGACATGGGCTTGGATGGATTTCCTTAGGCCACTGATGAAACATTCCAAGTAAAATGCATCTCATAGTCCTTCAGTCTGGATGCCCAATTGCTCAAAGACTGCATTGTAGTCTCGTATTGTACCTATTTTCCTAATCATAGTGAGATGACCCAAAAAGTAAGATTCTTGATCAAAGTGGTCACAAATGGATTTTGAAAACATATTTCAAGTTGACCTCCCTATATATCACTTCTAATTCCATTGCCACCACTACCATCGCTCTTGGTCCAAGTAAAGAACTCCCACATGTAGTTTAGTGTCATCATCTCAAATATTATTAAGGTAGAAATATTGTTCCATTTGTCCCAACCATACTATCGAGTTAGAGCCATCAAATTTGTACATGTCCATCTTGGGTGTCCAGTGGCTTAAATATTGGTGACCTCCATGGAAATGAATGTGATGGTTGGTTTCTCCTTCTACGTGTGCATCAACATTGTGTTCTTTCCTCATGGGTTTATGGAATGTCCTCAGGGCGTCCAATACTTGTGTGATTTTTTCATTAAAGAATGCTTGGAAATAATTGATTTTTTTCTCGAGGGCTTCAACTTTCTCCACAGCCTTCTTTGCAGCCATAACTTGAGACCTGGTACCATGAATGCATTAGCCCCGATCAAATTTTGAGCTTACTTAAGAGTAGTATGGTCAGAAATAGGGAAAGCTAAGGAGTCTAGTGATGTGGGTCACTTAAACTCGCGTTGGGAAAAATTTGGGACCGCATGAAAATTGGGGGGCTTACAGGTGAATGGTACCACTGCAATCAGCTCGTCATCTTGAATCTTATGGGCCAAGTCTCTTGCAAGAGTCCCATGATGGTCCCATACTTTTTTTTAACTACGAAAGGAGTTTTACTCGCATTTGATCAATACTACAGTGGTCGAAATCCAAAATGCTTGATACTGCCAAATATCCTGCGAAAATCAGGGCTAAAAAGTAGTAGTATAAACCCCAAAGTCTCATCACTTCAAAATCTTCTGCGATAATCTGATCTAGAGTATAGTGGACAAAATCCTCCTTGGACAAAGAGTCTGATCTGCACTGTTAAAACCCCAACTGTTAAATCTGATCTGTAAAGTGGCAGAAAAACCCCAACTGTTGGATTTGATCTGGATAGCGGCGGTCAAACTCCAACTATTAGATTGGATGGGACGAAAAGTTAGGGGGTTATATTCAGATCGCTAAGGAAACTATGGTCACAGAAGAGTGTCAGGTGATACACATCGTGATATATGCAGGGGTCCAACAGTAGTACTCAACTCAATCTTTCAGAACACTAACTAAGGAGGACCAATCGTACCCTTAGTCATACTACCCGACTACCCTATTGTACACGCAAGTAATCTCCCTAATTGTTGTTCTCAATGTACTATAGCAACAAGATGATTGAAGGCTTATCTAAGGTTAGGTTTCAGGTTACCCTAGGGGGGCTTTTGATATACACAAGGGTGCATGTAAGTGCAGTATGTGTACGGTTTTGTCTAATGTGATACTACTCAAAGGGGTACCCACAGGGGTTACAAGGGAGTCCAACAAGTGTGACCACCTCTCGTAGTTTTTGCGTGCATGTCTCCACAAATCTGCAGGTTTATGCGTTCAATGACAAATCCTGTGGTTTAAAGATGTTAGAACACATCTCTAGCATAAAACAAAATTGCCAAAATTGGAGGTACAACTAGCCCTGGAAAGTACTCTAATACTACTTGTTATGCACTTGACCTGCGAGAATAACAAAATGCCAGAAATACAAAACAATATTGCTAGAAACACAAAAATATCACATGAATTCAGACAAGATGCAAAGATATTTTATTATTCATAAGCACAATACAATGTTCACATGCCTCTTTGAAGGGGCAACCTCAACTTGAACAGAACTCGATTACAATAAAACTCAATGCTTTTTCCCTTGTTATTTAAGACTATTTATAGTTTTATGACATCCAAAACCCTAACTACTAGTGGTCCCTTGCATAACATGGGTTGACCACTTTATTTATTACCTATGGCCCATTTATAACTAATTGTGGTCCCTAATCTATAATGTGGGTCAACCACTTACAATTATTATAATGCGGATAACCACTTATGGGCTTTATTGAATCAACTAACAATGACTAACAAAACCCCTTGGACTTATTACATAAATAAATGGGTTAGGATTGGACCCTAACATTCAAAGGTTACATCGCACAATCTTAATTAAGATTTGATTATGTAGGTTTTAACCCTGTACATAAATTACCTGCATACGAATTCTAAAAATAGAAAATAAACAATGGCGAGAACATAAAACATAAAACAGATATACACAGAGATTTTCCCCTGGATCCCAAAACCAGGACTATCAGATTGATTTTTCATTATGTTCCTTTCAATGTTACAATACATATATATACATGCGGAAGCATTCATACATCCCAATCCATTAACCCTGGATTAGAACATAATTGTAGCTCCCTTGACGAGATTTACAATATACCATGGGTAGAAAACCATCATGCCCAAAACCATGTGCAAAACCCATGCACAAAACCATAGGTATGTCCGTCCACCTAATATAGGGTCCAAAAAAAATTTCTCGGGGGGGTTACCACCACCCTGAAACCTCCCGACAGGGGGTTGTGCCCTCTTGTGACTACCAGCACGTGTGACTAGTCGTGGAAAGAATATAACACACACCCAACACTATCCCACTTTTTGTTTTATTTTCCACATAGGAGGTCACAAGATATTTTAGTCATTGGTCCAACCCTGCAACGCTCATTGTTTCTCTACACCATTAAAACTTCTCAGTTCTCACAGACTTCATCAATGCATCGGAAACATTCTTCTCAGTGTTCACCTTTACCAGAAACACATTCTTGTCCTAAACCATATCCCTCACAAAATGATATTGAACATCAATGTGCTTTGTCTTTCAATGATAAGCAAGGTTCTTTGCCAAGAAAATTTCATTTTGGTTGTCACAGTCTATCATTATACCTTGTTGTACTAACCCCATATTTGAACACAATATCTGCAACCAAAGTGCTTCATTGCTTGCATGAGTGGTTGCCATGTATTATGCTTCTGTAATTGAAAGTGCCACTACAAGATGTCTCTTGTTCATCCAACTAACTGCACCTCAAAATAGGTTAAACACATAAACACTTGTAGATCTTCTCTTATCCATATATCCAACCCAGTCTACATCAACAAATCCACGGATGTCCAAAACTTTGGCTAATCTCGGTCTTTCCTTGGTAGCACAGACCATAATCACTAATGCCACGCAAATACCTGAGAACTTGCTTCACTATTGTCCAATGCTCCTTCCATGGTTTTGACATAAATTTGCTCAATACCCCCACTGCATGTGCAATGTCTGGTCTAGTACAGACCATTTCATACATCAGGCTACCGAATGCACTTTCTTAGGGAACATGAAACATGTCCTCTTCCTCTACTTGTGTCTTGGGGCATTGTTCAACAAATAACTTTACACCTACAGGAACAGGAATCTTCACCGGTTTACTATCTTGCATATTAAACCTTTGCAATAATGTCTTGACATACTTCCTCTAGTTTAGCCAGAGCTTCCCCTTTTCCCGACCTTGTTTAATTTCCATGTCCAAAATATATTTTGCAGCACCAAGATCCTTCATGTCAAATTTGGTGGACAATTGGGTCTTCAAATCCTGGATAATTTCTTTGTTATTTCCAATTAGCAACATAGCATCCACATACAAGACCAAATAAATAACACGGTCATCAATTAATTTAAAATACGCACAGTGATCTACTTTTCTTCTGGTGAAGCAAAGTCCCCATATATATGTCTCAAATTTCTGATAACACATTCTTGGTGATTGTTTTAACCCATATAGAGACTTGTTTAACCTGCATACCATTTTTTTCTTACCCTTCACCACAAAGCCTTCAAGTTGCTTCATGTAGATCTCTTCTTCCAAATCCCCAAGAAGAAATTTTGTCTTCACATCCATTTGTTCTACCTAAAAATGAAAAGCAACAATAGATAAAAGTAATCTAATAGAAGCTACATTAGCAACAGGAGAAAAAATATCCCCAAAATCAATTCCGAACACCTGGGAATAACCTTTTGCTACCAACCGAGCTTTGTATTTCTCCACCTTGCCTTATGCATTCATCTTCTTCTTAAACACCCATTTTCTTCCAATGGGTTTCCTTCTAGCCAACAACTCCACTAAATCCCAAGCCTCATTTTTGTCTAAAGATGCTTGTTCATCAACCATGGCCTCTTTCTAGAATTTTCCATCCTTTGAATCTATTACTTCCTTGATAGTTATGGGATCATCATCAGTAATAGATAAAGCAAAATTTGAACAAAAAGTAGATGGACTATATCTTTATAACTTTCTTCTTTCTCGAATTGATCTTCTCACAGCTAGAGTTTGTGGCTCTTCATCTTCTAAGTCTTGTTCTGATGTAGAATCTGAGTCTTCCTCCTTTAGCTCAAACTCTATTTTCTCAGGTTCTTTTGGTAGGACTTCATGTTTAATAACATATTTCACCTCTCTAAATACCACATCTCGGTTGTACACAACTTTTCTTGTTTCTAGATTCCAAAGCTTTTAACCTTTTAAACCATCCTTATACCCAATAAATATGCACCTTTCAGATTTACTATCCAACTTATTTTTTTCTCCTTTGGAACATGTACATATGCATCACATCTAAATACCCTCAAATGTGAAAAAGAGGGTTTCTTACCAATCCATGTTTCATGTGGATTATTATCCTCCAACACTGATGAAGAAGATCTATTAACCAAGTAACATGATGTCTCCACCGCCTCTGCCAAGAATTCTTGTCCTAACCCGACACTACTAAGCATGTATTTTTCATTTTCCATCAACGTCCTGTTCATTCTTTCTGCAAATTTGTTTTTCTGAGGTGTGTATGGAGTAGTTTTATGTCATTATATACCACATTTCTTACAGAACTCTTCAAATTTCTTCTTACAAAACTCTCCACCATTATTTGTCCTCAGCACTTTTATCTTCTTCTCCGTTTGGTTTTCCACTAGAGCCTTAAATTCTTTAAACCTGTTAAAGACTTCATATTTCTTCTTGAGGAAATATATCCATGTATTCCTTAAGAATTCATCTATAGATGATACATAGTACATATACTTACCTAATGATGGAACCGACACAGGTCCAAACACATCACTATACACAAGCTCTAATATCCATTTTTCCCTCTTAGCACTAGAGAGGAAACTCACCTGATTCTGCTTCCCATATACACAATGTTCACATAAATTGAAATCCAGAGAGAAATTAAACATACCTTCTACCATACTATTACCATGAAGTATTTGAAGTCCCTTCTCTTTAATATGTCCAAGCCTTTGATGCCACAGCATGGTCTTTTCTCCAGAGACCACTAGATTTTCTGCTCCACTTTCAGGAACCACAGTACTATTGCACCCATCAATAACAGTGCTACCCAGAAGCTTGTACAGAATTCCAATCTGAACTCCCTGCATCAATACCAGTGCTCCCCGAACCATCTTGCAGATATCTTACTCGAACATTATTTTTACACCTACATCATCCATCTTGCTTACAGAAATCAGATTTCTGGCCAATGCAAAAATATGCAGAACACCCATAAGTGTTATAATCCTTCTACCTTGCAACTTCAACTTTACTTTTCCGCATCTGACAATTCTATCATTCCTGTCATCCCATAAGAATACATCACGACCATCATATTTCTCATACTCGCAGAACCACTCCCTATGGGGAGTGAAGTGAAAGGATGCACCTGATTCAATCAATCATGCTTCATGATTTACATGTGTACTTGAAGGAGAAGCCAACTACACATCCCCACCTTAATCTGAAGTGGTTTTTGCCTTTGCAGAAGGAGCATCATTAGATCTCTTTTCTTTCTTAGGAGCTTTAGATCTATAATCATTTTTGAAGTGTCATTCCTTTCCTCATTTCCAGCACACCTTTACAAGTTTTCTTGGAGATTTAGATCTCCCTCTAGATTTAGATCTCTCACTCATACAGACAAGGCATCCCCATTCTGGCTCTCCATATTTTTCCTTATCATCTCCTCCAACAGCAAGGATGAGACGATTTCATCAAAATTCATTGTAGTTGTATTACTACATATTGCAACAACCAAACTATCCCACGAATCTGGTAGAGAACACAACAAACTGATGCATTTATCTTCGTCTGAAATTTAAATATCAATAGATAACCACTGACTTACCACATTATCAAAGGCAGTCAAATGCTCTATCACCGAGTCTCTATCCCTCATCCTCAAGTTATACAGTTTTTTTCGTAGGAACAGTTTGTTCACAGAGACTTAGATTGGTACAAAGTCCCTAACTTGTCCCACAAAGCCTTCATCGTAGCTTTCCTTGATACATTCAACAATATTGAATCTAAGATACACAACCGTATTGTGCTCTTTGCTCTTCGATCCAACTTCACCCAGTCTTCATTTGACATTGTCATTGGTCTAGTACTCGGATCTACCGTGATCCACTAATCTTTATCCACGAGCAAATTCTCCATTTTGAGCTTCCACAACTCAAAACTCTGACCATTAAATTTCTCGATATCTATCTTTTCACTGCTTGTCATCTTCTTTCACCGCAAGAATTGATCCCACAAATCTCCCATTGAATAGGGTCTACCATATGCCCGAGCAAAACCCCTCAGTAGCAATAGCGTCCCCTTAAAGATGAAGTAGCTCTAATACCAAATGCAAATTTTAACTTTGACCTACATACGAATTCTAAAAACATAAAATAAACAATGGCGAGAACATAAAACATAAAACAGATATACACATAGATTTTCCCCTAGATCCTAAAACCGAGACTACCATATTGGTTTTTCTTTATGTTCATTTCAATGTTACAATAAATATATATACATATCAAAGCATTCATAAACCTTGGATTAGAACATAACCGTAATTCTCTTGACCGGATCTACAAAATACCATGGGCAAAAAACCATGTGCAAAACTCATGCACAAAACCATAAGTAGGTTCACCCACCTAATATAAGGTACAAAAAGATTTCTGAGGGCATTGCCCCGGATCCCATACAAAGGGCCACTGCCCCCCTAAAACCCCCAATAAGGCGGGCTATGCTCCCTTGTAACTCTCCTACTACGCCCAACGCAACGAACAAAAAAGCTATCACTCTGCACAGGGGCTACTAGTCATGCAAAACAATATAACACACACCGAACAAATTATACATCTATTATTTTTCAACCATACCAACTTATTTTATTCTACAAGATCTCGTGTTTTCTTCTACATGACACGTGACTTCTGAATTTACTTTGTTTAGGTTCAATTATTAAAAGCTTTCGTGCCATCTCTCTACGAGCATGTAGGCGAACATAAATGATTTCCTGGCACTTGAAACATAAAGATTTGATATTAAAAGAGAATTCCATCAATTGTTTTTATGGAAAGATCCCTGATTTCTTCGAAATCAACAATAAAAACGATAACTAAAAAACACTCAACATTTTCGGCAACAGTTCATTTAATTTACTTGTATAGATACGAACAGAAGCGTAATTTTCACCACTCTGAATCAAATTGTTATATGAGAAATATGGTGTTATTTAGTATAAACAAGTTTCACCACTCTGAATGATGTGAGTTCAATATTCATGTTAACCGCGACAGTTTGTATAGACTAAATTTCCCCAGTTTTTCGTAGATTAGATGATATTTTTTTTGTTCAGAAAGAAAATCAAAATAGATTATATTAAGGGCATATAAAGATCTGAATACAAACAGAAGCTGTAAAAAGCTTGATGGAGCGCCAACAAAGAGACTGCCGAGACATGGATCCATATGAAGAGGTAAGGATAATAAGCTTGACGTGATTTTTCCCCAGTTTTGGCATTCAAATACCGTTGTCTCCTGTCAAACAAAACAAACCGTAGAAAAGATCGAAACTTGACTCCACCGTTATGAAGTTCACACATTGAAATTTCAATGTATTTTTATGATAGGAAAGATTCATAAGGTGGCATCACTTCATCATGTTTCCTCCATGCAGTCTGGTGTATAATGCAAATGTTGATTTGGTGTGTCAAAATAACTGGAGCTGCAGACTTTACGTTGCTCCTTAGTAAAAAAACAAACTTAATGTAAAAGATTATATATAAGAAAAAAAACCAAAACATGTTATATACAAAAACACCATTTGCTTTATCATATATATTTTTTAATAAAAAACAATGCCATGTTATATAGAGGTATTATGTTACACATTATGTGTTGAAACCTAACATATATGATATGATTTACATGTTTGTTTTTTATTTTACTTATTTTTGTCATATGCCTTATGTTTATACCAGATACAATTAAAATATAAAATATTTTTATAAGTTTAATTAATATATTACAAAAGTTTATTTAATATATATACATTATAATATTTTTCTAATATGTTTATTTACATATTTTTACAAGTAATGAAAAAAATAAAATAATAATTTTCATACTTACATTCATGGGAGCAAGGAAATAATGTTAGAATGAAATTGTGTTGACCCAAGGCTAGACAGCATGAAAGAAAGAATTGATGAAAGGAAAGTCATCTAATCTTTTGAAATATGAGTCGAAATCCATCAAAGCAAGGCACTATGGTGTAAAAAGCAAGAGTGGCATAATGCAACTAAAATCAAATAAGTATAAACAAATCAATTCATAAATCGGGACTTTCAAAATAATGTGGAAACCCAACTTGAAAGACTACCAAAGTTTTTGTATTATGATGCAATTTTAAGCTACCACTTAATTACATCAATTTGTTGCAAGCTTATACTCTCTTACTCCTCAATTCATCAACTACTATTGAAAGGAGATACAACCCCCCAGTATTGTCCTAGTTTCTAACAACAAGATGATATTGTTGAGTGTTCAAATATTGATGTTCGTAGAAGTGACACTTTTATCAAAGTTGTTAAAGTTTTCAAGGACTTCCAAGGCCCATGAACAATCACAGGTTCCATGATAATTTCCCAAGATATATTAAAAGAAGAATTAGAGATTATTAAAACATCATTGGGTTCTAAATTCGACAACTTAATAAACTTTTTGGAGGCCCAGATTAAAAAGTGGTTGGTTACTTTTGTTAATGACAATAAGGACAAACTATCTATAGTTGGAAAACTACAATCATATGCAATAGAAATCAAGTAAGAGATCTTTGAATTGTGAGTAAAGAAAGATATCATCGTTCTTCCCATGAAGGAATATATTGGAGAATGGTTATGCAAATCTTTATAAGAAATTGTTAATCCTCAATAATTTCTCAAGCAGTTGGGATAATGATCTTTCTTACAACCATATAAATCGAACGCTTCTTCAATAATGGGAATGAATCAATCCACATTTCATCCTTCTACAATTTTCTAAGTTTTGTTTTTCTTCTAAAGCAATTTCCTTCTATCTTATCAGTTTTGGATTAATATCACTTTATTGAGCTATTGCGTGTTTTCTATAGTAAATCACTAACTATATTTCCTTTTTTTTCTTGTAGGTACCTTTTATCATTAATATTAGTTTGCAGGAGCCCAATCCTAGTCCCACTAGGGGTGAATGCATTTTATTTTTACGATTTAAGTAATAGGAATTTTTATTGTGATTTAGGCTCTTAACTTTATTATGAAACATCAAGTTTGTATACTATTTTTTAACTCTCATAAAGAGATTATTTGGGGAAATCAAATTATTTGTGCTTCTAAAACTTTAATTTCTAAACAAGAAGTTGGAATCTCGTGGATGTTTCCTATGCTCTTGTGATTCCAAATTCATGACATCATTTTATAGTTCTCCAAAAGTGTGGATCGATGCTTTTTATTTCCACATATTGACTTTTATTCAAACATGTTTCCTTGCATATGATAATGGATGACAATATGGAATGAAATTATCATAATTTATTTTATTCCGTTATTTTATTTTCTTTCCAAAGAAAACCTTATTCACTCACAAGTGTATAAGTTGAATGTTTAATCTTAATATTCATTTTTTATATGAATATGTTTAAATAGAGTAGAACCTCCTCTTTAAAAACATTGCAGTATCATCAAAACAAAACCTACAAGGTTGACATTTTTCCTTGTAAGGAAAAAACATCAACACCTACCAAATTTAATATCAGGTAATATCAAGAAGAAGATTGAAAACAAGCCACCAAAGGATTGAGGTGAGGGTACTATTGATTCATCATCAATTATATGGATATTAGATGCATGTGCCTCTTGTCATATGAAGACATCAAAGAATTATTTTTCTTTCACGGTACCTTGCTTTATGCCTCATATCTTGTTGGGAGACAAAATCTCTTTGCGAGTGTGCAGGGAGGGGATAATGGACCTTGATTATGGGAGCTTTCAAAATGTGTTACATGTTGCAAAAAATATCCGTGAATCTCCTCTCAACCTACTAGCTTACAGACTTAAGTACAAGAAAGTGAGTTGAATTTACTCTGAAGTCAATGATAATCTCAAAGATGGCGGATGGTTCTAGATGGAGAATGGTTGTAGAGTTGTCGATGAGGAGGTTGATTATCATTCTAGGTTGTATGCTTTCTCTCATTTCATGCATAAATTAGATTATGTTTCACTTTTAACACATGCACATGAATAAATTAGAGAAGAATCAAATGGAAAGTATGAGAAAATCCCCTTGCATGCACTATAGGAGGAACCAATTACATTGTTTTCACCACTTTATGTGGCAGATATTCAAATGATTTTACACACTCTTTGGATCATATTTATGTTCAAATTTCAAAATATGAGTTAGAAGTCCATCAATATCCTATTGCAAATCTATATTGCAAGCCACGAAGGGTACGTCATACTTTACAGGAAGCTAATCAACTAGTGGGTGAAACTGCCTAGATACACATAACTCGTTTTTAAGTTTTTTGATACTCCACAATCTCTCACTACTATTATTAGTAAATAAAAGTTTAAACCAAAATTCGAAGGCTTCTTACATGATGGGATATGATAGATCCTAGGAAAGATACATGATGGAGTTTTCGATTGAGAACATCATCCTTCTTCATAGCAACTACATAGTAGACATAGTATGCATTTGCAGGGGGGTTTTCTTCCCATTGGTTTTTTCCTCTTACCTCACCTTTAAGTTTTTCAGTACATAAGTACCTAACATGGTTACAAGTTTTCAAAACCCATTTTTATTTTAAATAGTTATTTTTTACATGAGTACCTAACATGGTTGAAAATTGTCGGGGCTCATTCATTAGGCATACTCCTTAATTGGCTTCAGGGGATGTTGGAGTAAATGAAAACTTATGGCCACTTACATTCATAATTAGGTCCACATATGACCACTTTTATTTATCTACTAAACATTCCCTACCATTTTGGATTATCTTCTATTTTTAGCATTCTCTATATTTAGTAACTATTTTTAGCAGCGGGTGCTACCTAGGATTACATGTGGCAATGATTGGGCATTGACTAAGTATGGGCATGTCTCTTTTCTTATCCACTAGTGCATATTACATTATCTAAAGGCTCCCTATTTACTAATGCATACTTCCGCTCTTAATTTCGAAGATAGCCTTATCCACTCACCTTATCACCTTTTTCTTTGACTTCTAGTCTTATTTTTGGAGTATACTTACTATTTGTGAGTGGAGTATCCGCATGTCAAAAATTTGGCACTAGGAGGGCAGAACGACAAGCTGACTTATGGAGATTTGCACATTAAGTTATTTATTTTAATGGCTCTTTCCCAAATCCATATTTGGAGTTGCATATTTGGATGAGTATCTTGCAGCACTCTATTAAATATAGTTAATATTTTGTTGAAAAATAAATTTGATGGTGAGGGTAAAATTACTGCATACGAACATGTTCATCAATTTATTCAAAATTGTGTTTCTCATAACATGTTTCATCAAGATGTCATGTATAGGATTCTCACCCTTACTTTCGAAGATCGCGCGAAGATTTGGTGTGAAACGTTGTTGACCGCATCTATTCATTCTTTGGAGCAGTTTATAGATGAGTTTTTGTTTGTTTTTTATTATTATGATTATGATATATTATGTGAAGAAATTAATAATATTAAGGTAGAACTTGATAAATCTTTAAAAGTATTTTCCACAAGATTAATTCGTCTTTGTTATGGATTTTTTTATGACGACATGTCTTCCATTAGCGAATGTTTTGAACATCTCATTTCTCTCTCGGATAATCATGAGCAAATAATTTATAATAAATTCAAACCATATATTGATTCTTTTCCATATAATGGTTTAGATTCTAAAAATCTAGAAATTATAAATGAGCGATCAAAAGGTTTTGAACAGTAATAGATAAAGTTGCCTAATTCCATAATTTAATAGATTTTGCTCAGTCATGGAAGAATTTGGCTCAGAAATTCATGTTCATAACATAAAACAACCCTCTCATAGTTTAACTAATAAGATTCAAGATCGATTTCCACAAAATTCTATCATCAATTATATTTCGCCAAAAGGAAAAATATATATATATATATATATATATATATAAAATAAATAAATAAATCTTGAATCTTCTCATCTTGATATATCTAATGATATGCTTTTCCCTTCATTTTTAGATGATGAACATGATGATGTTTTAAATAATGCTTCTTGTTCAAATTTATTAAAAGAGCATATAATGGATGTTGAAGGAAATTTTAAATCATATTTGAAGGTTAATGATTCACGAAATATATTTCATGTTATTTCATCTTGCACCCATTTTTCATTATATCATGATTTATTTATTTAATGATTTTAATTCCCAAGAAGATGTTTTAAACATTAATAGAATATTTTATTCTTCTCAAATTAAAAATTTTCAACCTTCTAGATGGGAGGAAATTTCTGTAACAAATACATTTTCCAAATAATTTTATGATGATTCATTTTCTTTTCCAATTAGTGAAGAGTCTTGTGATTTAAATAATCAATTTGGTGAAATATAAATTTTTAACCAATCAAATAATGTAAATAGTTGGCATTCTATTGATAACAATTTATATGATATATTGAAGGATGACATTTCATATACAATATTTGATTCTACTAACCCGCCACTAGATGATTGTTTAGCATTTCAATTTTCGGAGACTTGATAAGAAGATGAGATATGTCAGTCACAACCTATCATTGTGAGAGATTATAATGATTTTGCTACGATCACTGACGTTAATCACAACAATATTTTTCCACTGAGTTTAAATCATGATAATTTTGCACATAATCTAAACTCATTTGTAAAAAAAAAAAAAAATTCACATTAACCATTGTACATATCAGGAAAGAATAGAAGAATATTTCCATGAAAATATACCTTTAAATAGAAACATTCTTTTCATACACATGTTTGATTCAGTTCTACATTTATTGTTGTTTCAATTTCTATTTTTAGTTTCTAGTATAGATTTTATTTTATTCTTTCATTTTCCCAATAAACTTTGTTATTATGTTAACACTAACAGTTTAGTGGGAAGGGATGCATTTTTTTATTCAATCAATTTCCTTCAAAATGATGAAACAACACTACAATTTCTAATCATGGTTATACTTCATCATCTTGCTATTTCTTTCACAATCCATTCCACACATACTTCAGTATTTGAAATTAGTCCTAGCTATTCCTACTAGCCAAATTCTTCATCCATAAGCCTTTTTCAGTCTTTGATATCTCTTCAACTTTCTTTTTGCAACTCAACTAATTTTGGTTGGAAGAAATATTGATGAAGAAACACTTGTTACATGACAATTTTCATGACAGAATTGAATTATAGTTGGAGGAATCTTTTCAAGGAAAGCTTTATGTAAATGACAACACAATTTTATTATACATAATGCATGAAATTGTGAATAGCTCAATTCTTTTTTTTTCTCTTATTATTTTAGTTTTTCCTCTAATACTAATTTGTAATGTACATATGCTTGCGGGCTTAAATCTACTTGAATGGCTACATTGGCATTATGATTTTACCTAATTCATTTTCTGGTAGTGTAGAATAGGTTTACGAATAAATTAGTTTTTCTTGTTTTTTAAATAGCTTCATCATGCTTATGTCAATATGCGGATTTGAATTATATTGGTAAATCTTCATAATATATTCATTATTTTTTAAAATACGAAGATGAATTGATTAAGAATTTCTATATAGATTTTCTTTAATTAATAAGCATTCTTTGAATCAACTTGATTCAACATTTTTACATTTGAATTATCTTTCTTTTGAGCAAGATTTGTTAGAAATCACTAAGTTAATATCATTTTTAGACGTGAATCACAAGAAATATCCTATCTTAATTCTCCATTCTCATTTCCCTTTGATAAGCAAGAAATCTCTTACACATAAATTTTGGGCTACTTGATTGTTCAAATCCCTCTACCAAAATTAGTTCTGGAAATATATGCATGTTGATGATGGGACATTTCATTTCCAAGCAATCATTATGCCAGGCTCTCATCATTCATCTATAAACTAGAGTGAAAATAGGACGAGAAAGAACCAAGAATAGATGTCACCCCTTTGCATATTTGACACTTGGTAAAAATTTTGAGAGAAGATCATCCTCTTGTAATCAACATTCTAATTTATAATAATCTTCTTTTGTTATAATTCTAGTAAATGAGGATGATTGTCTCTTCAAGATGTTTCTTGGGCCTTTTTATTTTGAAAAGTTCAAATGATATGCCCTTATGCTCTTCAACTACTTGTGAATAAAATCTTGAAATGGATAATCTTTTGAATTCCGCACGGGGAAATATTATTTTGTTAGAAAAAGAATTTATATCAGATATACATGATATTAAAAAAAAATTATCTTGTCTAAGAATGAGTAGAATTTATTTCGGAAAGATTGATGATGTTAAAATATCTCCTAGATCACCCCCGATCAGGGTGTGGAGAAAAGTAGGTGAGGGAGGCAGGCGGAATTATGATCATGGCAAGACAGAGGGGCTAACCCATACGTATGATGTCGTCCTTCCAGCCAGAGCAATGAACTGCATGTCAGCGCACTTCTCAAAAAACTGGAGTGGGGGAGGTGGAATGAAAGGGATTAGCAGTAGTGGCGGCGGTAGTGGAAGAGGGAGAGGGACAGATGTATTGTATTATATGAAGGTGGTGAAGTTTAGAAGGAAGGGTAAACTACGATGGGAGGAAGAGGAGTAGGGCGCATCGCAAACAGAAGGAGCTTCCAAGGAGATTAGCGATTTCCGGTATGTTAACTCCGAGACCCTTTCAGTGCTTTTCTCTATCATGACTGGTATAATGGATAAATTTAATACATTTGAAGCCTATGAGGAAGAAAAGGGTGGGCGTGAAGTCGCTCTTCACTCATTGTGAGGGTGAATTGGGTCAGAATCTGGGAAGAGTTCTTGATGGGTGGAGGAATTGTTGCCATAAGAATAGTTCGGGAAGAAACTTGGGGGGCGTATCAAGAACTCTTCCCAGTCAGGCTGAACCAATGGATACTCCCATTGATATGGACCCGAATACTGGTGGCAGAAAGGAATGATCCTTTAGAGTCTCTTATGTGCTTCAGTGAACCTTTTTGCTTTTACTGTTTTATGCATGCTAGTAGCTTACTAAGTAATTTTAGATGTATAGTGCATATCGCCAGGATGGAAAGACTTGTTAAATTCTGTTTTTGGAATGCATATAGCAAACTAAGGTGGCCAACAGACTTGGTTTCCCTTCGGGGCGGGTTGAGGCCACCAACACGATGTATTTGGTATCTTTGGTTATTATAAATAGAAAAGAAAGGCACTAACTACACTTACAAAAATAAAAATAAAAAATAAAAAATATCTCCTAGATCAAAGTGTTTTGACAGTAAAACTATAATGATTTAGGAAAAGATATTTGTTTTGACGAGGTATTTGATACAAAAAAATAATCTTACCTTGATTCCAATAGTCATTAATGTTTATGTCCTAACATATTTTTGCGTCTCATGTACACATAATTATATCGAATATTATAATGAGGAGTTAAATACCAATGATTTACAAATGGGAAAGACAAAGTGATTTCATGCATTCTTTGTTACGATAATCAATTTTGATATTTATAAGTTTGCAATAAACCTAACATTCAAAAGCTTTGCAGTAAATCTAACATTCAAAAAAGGCTCCACTTCCATGAGGGAAGAGCTCTTGATGCTTACTGATAAGCTTTAGTGATAGTGCAGAAGCTATTTGTGAGTCTGTATACTATCATGAAAAGTGACAATGCATAAGCTATTTCTGAGTCTGTCTACTATCATGAAAAATTAGAATAGGGTAGCATACCATACCAGATTATGCATAGATTCTGCATAGGAACAGGGGTAGGTCGATGCACAGGACTATGGATGGTCGTCTCAATATAATTTGAAGTAGGGCTTTTGGCCGGAATTGATAACTGCTTCCCTATAACATTCAATATTTCCCATTCGGTATTTCCCATCTAGACACCTGTTCATGCATCTCACAGGCAACATCATTTAGAAATTACAAAGATTCCCATTCGGTATTTCCCATCTTGACACTGTTCATGCATCTCACAGGCAACATCATTTAGAAATTACAAAGAAACATTTTATGAGAGGTTATCCAAAATTAAATATCATAGCCATCTTTAGATGGCAAGCCATTCTAAGAACATATGAAAAATATTTAATAATAGTAAAATCTACGGGAGAATGTTCTGTGCCTAAACAAGCAAATATTTCACAAAATAATTAGGCAAGTTTGAAATCTACCAAGAACTAAGCAGCAACTATCATACTTCGACTATCATACTTCGATATAGTTGTCGTAGATTACAAAGCCAACAAGGAAGAAAGTGAGTAGCAGAAGTACCGAAGACAGAAAACTATTGTGCCAACAACGAAACTTCTCGCATATTCCATATGGTCTTTCATTATGTCAAGTAATCAATATGACAAATAGATGTGAGACATAAAATTAATTCACAACTTGGCTTCCATCTTTTCCATAAGGACCCATTAATGCTTCTAATTCTGCTATTCAATGGCTAATTTCTCTATTTTCATAGTGAACTTTTAAGTTAATTTGTTCAATGACTGTAGTGAACAGAGTAGCTTGAATGTTCACTGATACCAGTTCTTTGAAGAGATTTTAAAGTAGTAGAAATTATTAAAAAACATTAAATATGGCATATCACATTCATCCATAAAAACACATCTCATAAGGAAGGGCTTGGAAACATATTTTTTTCTCAATTCAATCAACTATGCCCAGACCTCACAACCATTATGAAAGATCATAACATAATGCTCATAACATGGGTTGGGTTTGTAGAAGTTATAGAATCCACAACAATGAAATTGACTGGAGAAATTTAATTCGGGTAACTGGGTTTGATATCTAAACACAACAATGCACAATTACTCTCAGAGACAAAGATACCTAAAAAATGATGGATAGACCATTATCAACCGAGCAGTAACTAAAATTAAATTCAATACAGACACTATGAACAATTGGCAGGGAATTGTTTTTGACAAATGAGTTTGAAGAAACTAAAAATTGCTCACATTTTGGTTACATCTGCATATTCCTGTAATTTTTCCGCAACAAAATGCCATGGCAGCCATTGTCCCTCAGATCAATTGTGCACGGGGAATCTCAATTGTTGAACCTATGTATGTCATGAGAACTTCTGTGCATTTGTGATTTCTCCATTAAACATACAAATCCCAACTTTTGAAAATTGCGACAGAATGAATCATAATTCAAATGCCCTTGCAGGATTCACACTAAAACAAGAACCACTACTGGTGCTGCTAGGTAACTGGAAAAAAACACTACCCCTCATTCATATCTACTCATACATACCATAAACAAATATGCTATACCACTGGTTCTCTAGCTGCAACTCCTGCTGACCACTTGTTATCCAGTGTATGAACCTACTATCCAATCCTGCTTGCTATCCTGCTTACTCTCAAGCGTTAGCGAAAACTTCCACTTCAACTGTCGGTTATTCAACAATACCAGTAGTGTAATATTGTTCAAGAATCAATCAATGGTAATCAATGGTAATCGTGCATTCAATGGTAATCGTTCTAACTAGTAAGCACCACACAAGGCTACAGGAGCATGAGTTTCTTGAGCCAGCGCGGGAGTGGGAATGCTACAACATCAACTTTTCATGAGCAGACTGGATCTCAAAAACCACTACAGCATCTTGTTTTGAAGCAAGTAGATTCATCGTGATATATGCAGGAACCAACACGTGTAATGCATGCAGGTGGTTCCATTATCGTTGGGTGTCCAAATGCCCAATACGGTGTTCTATTCGACGGCTGTCCGAATGGTCCGGTGTTCTATTTCACAGATGTCTGAATGCCGCGATGGGTGTTTCCTTTTTCCTTAGGCAGGGACTAGCAGTCGTGCTGCTATCCATCTTGTTTAAAGTATTTATTCATGAATTATTTGATTATTTAATTGATATTGTGATGATAAAACATGAATTTTTATTAAATTTAAATTATCATAATTAAATAATGTATTTATAATTTTATAAAATAAATTAAATATGTATTAAAAAATGAAAATAAAGATATATTAATTTGCATTCAGAATGGTGTATTTAAATGGAATTGCATAAATATTTTATTGGATTCAAAATTGAATTATTGAACAATAAAATTATTTGATTATATTATATTTTGAATTTCAGATTAGAAATATTATTGATGATTTGGTGGTTGTGTGTGCAACTAAGTAATCTGATACGGGGATTCGGGATTCGTAGGATACGGGGCTTCGAGTGTCAGATTTAGACATGTTGACAGGACACATAGGATTCGTTATATATATAAATTAGATATTTCTTACACAAAATCTCATTAATTATACAAATTCATTGCTTTCAAACATAGATCTTCATCTAGATGTTAGTTTTACTATTTACAAAGTAAGTTAGTAACATTATAGCATGCATAGTACATACAAAATTCAAATACATGTCACTGTCACATAAATCATAAATGATAAATCAATTAATCATAAATTCTAAATTCATAAATGATAAATCATAATACATATTCAATTCATCAATGATCCAATAGGAGAAAGACAAGATAGTAAGATAAAGACATTGACAGTTTTAGTTTTCTCATTAAGTCATCAAATCAAAATGTGTTACATAGGTAGTGCAATGCCAATGGTAAATAAAAATATAAAATATAAAACAACTACAGATATACAAGCCTCAAGGCAGTGGGTAGCCCATGACTCATGAGTCATCAATCCTCGTAGTCATCATCAGAATCAGCATCAATGCCCTCATTATCATGGTCACCACTGCTCTCCTTTGCATCCTCCTCCTCCCCTGTATCCATAGTCGCCTCTGCCTCCGTTGGTGTGGAGGATGACCCCTCTACAATATCACCGTCATCAAATCTAATAGGCTCTAGCAATAGATCATTGAGATCCATGTTGGCCAATGGCAACTCAACACTGCTATCCAGACCCATATCATCAAGAAAGACATCCCACATCTTTGTCTTTCCCTTCAACCACTCTTCCATCTGCCTGTAAATAAGACAAAGGTTGGTGTGCACATACACCATTGTCTCTGCCCTGGACTGCTCAAGCCTGCTCTTCTTCACACTATACAAATTCCCATATGTGCTCTAATTCCTCTCGCAACAAGAGGATGAAGTCACCTGAGAAAGGAGCCTCATGGCTAACTGCTGAAGAGGAGGGCTTGTTGCCCCATGATTTGCCCACCAAGAATAGGGCTTCTTAGCCCCCTTGTCTCTAATCACATCATATCTTGCAAATCGACTAGCGCCAATGGAAAACTCTGCAAAGGTATCCTCCACCTCATCAAGCAATGCTCTATCCTGAAAAACCAGCCTGAATGCATCTTTCCTCCCCTATGAGATTTCACCATCCATGTGAGGAGGGAATCCCCAGGAAGGTCCACCATTCAACCACTCATGGCTGTAGTATTTTGGGTTCAATGGGTGAACCAAACAATGTAAAGGTGTGCAATTCTTGTCCCATCTGCTGACAAGAATATCCTGTATAGTACCACAGAAGGCCTCTGGTGATGTCTCATACTCGGGGCACTCACTCTGTAGAATAATGCTCCTCACAGACTCAATCATGGAATCCCATCCCTCATAAACCTCTCCTAGGATGGGTTTGTCTGTATCTGCAAATCGAAGCAAAGAAATGATAGGGTCCATGATCTGAATAATTAGATCTACCCTCTCCCACCAAGCATCATCTAGCACTGTGTCCTTCACTCTTTTAGAGGCTACTTGATCTGTCTTTCTCCAAAAAGACCAAAACTCATAAATAACCATGGCCCCAAGAGCGATCTTGAACTCCCTCAACCTCTTTAACATGATGAATGAAGAGGCAAACCGTGTATCATCAATCTTCAACAATGATAGATTGTTGTATTCCTTGTAGATAGTGAGTGCATTTGTATGATTTTTCACAAAGTTACGGATATGTCGTGCATCCTCAATAATGTTACCAATCCAAAGCACATTAGAAGCAATGGATTTCAGTGCTAAGTTCAATGAATGGACAATGCAAAGTGTCCAAAACACTTGTGGATATTTAGCTTCCACAATCAATTGCAAATAGGTGCATTATCTGTAATGATTTGCACAAAAGAATCAACATCTACATTTTCAATAACTTTAATAAATAACTCACCCATAAATTGTGCATCCTTGTATTCTCCAAGTGTATCCATTTCTTTCAAGAAAACTGGACCATTCAAGGAAGACACCATGAAGTTGATGAGTGGGTTTCATGCTGGATCTATCCATCCATCAGAAACAATGCTAACCCAGATGTTGGCCATGATGCTTTAATAGGCTCAAGCATTTTTTGCACCTCTTTTTTTGCCTTCATCAACAATGTGGTTCTAAACTTCTCTGAACATGAGGCACATACCATGATGGAAACTCGTGAGTTAGAGCTCGGCACATCTCAATAAATATAGGTGAGCATGCAACATTAGAGGATATGAAGTTTTGATAGAAAAAGAAGGCAATAGTGAGATCAAGCTCTTCCCATTTCTCCTTTTGAAAAATATTGTCCATTGGACCAAGTGAAATTGTCTTTCTTTTTGCTGCTTGTCCCCCAATAGAACTCTCAAATGGAAATTTAGTGGTGCCTTTCCTCAAAAATGGAAGGGGGTCATCATCTTTGGTTTTTCTTGATTTTGCAGCCACTTGTGCCATACCAACAATGAACTCATTTTCCATTTCTTTCCTCTTTTGTAAAGGAACAGCTTTACAAGCTCCAACTCCACAATCGGGTAAAGCCAACAAATGGCCTTTCACACGAAAATATGTGCTTGTGAAAGTATTGTGGCAAAAGTTGCATCTCCAATGCACATTGCCTCCTCCCTTCCCCTTGGTGCTTGGCCCATCCTCTCTTGTGACATATTTCCACAAGGGATATTTCTCAATGTTGTCTTTAGGAGGAAGTCTTCCCTCAACATTACTTGTTGCAGACGCTAATGATATTGGGGGAGGAGGGGCATCACCAATGGGGACATTCTTCCCCTTCCTTTGCCCCCTACCTGTTGCCCTTGATTGAGCCATGAATATTGTAAAAAAAATAAACAAAACATACACAAATTTGTAAAAGAAATGCATATACAAACTGATGTAATACAAAGGTAAAAAAATAGAGATGAAATGCACTTACCTGGTGCTTGAATCTCCTTCCTGAGTGCTCCAAACCCTTGGCTCCTTGCTCCAAACTTCAAACAGCAAACCCACAGCTCACTGTTTGCAAAAGGAATGAGAGAAAATGGTAAATAAAAAAAGGAATGTGCTGTTTTTAAAGCCCACGGGTTTCATTTTCGTCGGATTCGAATCCGGTTTTCGGGACACGTTGTGTCCTAATGGGACACGACCCGAATTCGAGCGTGTCTCGTTAGGACACGACGTGTCCCGAATTTGGGATTTGAATTCCCTCGAATCGTGTCCGATTCGTAAGATTTGGACACTTCACGAAAAAATGACGAATCTGGTTTCATAGGTGTGCAAGTATAAAGAACATTCTTGTTAATTGATCCACACATGGTAATGAAGTTGCATGGAAAATGCATCAAGTACCATTAATAGAGGAAGAACAACATTCATGTTTCTTCTTACTAGCACTCATTTATGTAACCTAAGTTGAAAAGTTAAGCACACTTTTATTCGAGGTTGGAAATCATTGTGAAAGCTGGTCACAAAAACGATACTTGAATGGCATGTGTGAACATGGAACCTTTGATAAGAAAGAAAGTTGAATATTTTAAGGGCATGTGAATCATAAAACTCTTGGAAATACAATGAGATAATTTTTGAATGGCATGAAATACATGGGACCCTTGGTATCATTTATGAATGGATGAATGTGATGTTGAAAATAATGTTTGAAATTGTAGAAAAAAATGACTTTAAAACATCTATTTTATTATATAAGAAAGCAATTATATTATATGCATTATTTTAGAAAACAAGAATTAAATCAAAATAATGTTGGCATAAACCAATTTACATAGATTAATTAATATATCATATATGAAAAAGGCAGAGTCTAGCTATTATATGTTTTTGCCTTTCATTGGGATTTAGAAATACAATATTTACAAGATGTGGTTTAAAATGAATTTTTGAATACATAAATTAATTCAACACCTTGAAAAACCCCCGATACACTTAAATTTTGTAGATTACAAAATTTATACTTGCAATTCCAAGAAATATCTACCAACTTTTAGACCAAATTGACTGGAAAAAACAAAAAAGGAGAAAAAAAAAAAAAAAATAGTTAAACTACACATATGAAGAAAGATGTAATTAATTATAAACAATAAAAATAATAAATATAGTTAAGAGAATGTGCATGAATTGAAACATAACTAATTGTTGACTAAAAAAAATGATTAATGGTGTACGCTTAAGTTAAGGAGGGGAAATAGGAACAAAATTTCAAATTCAAATTAAATTGTGGGAAAAGAATAGTGGACCTAGTAGAAGTTAAAGTGGATTAATAAAAGTTTAGTAGAACTAATAGATATTTTAGCTCTTTTCCAGGCATTTTTTAGTTAATTTTGCCTAAAACCTTACAAATATTTTTTATAGTTGTAAGTCTAAACTATATGATCTACAAAATTCTAGTGTCGCAGGGGATTTTCATGGCATTGAATCTATTTATGCATTGAAAAACACATTTTAAACAACAAGAAATCACAATCGTGACCAAATTTTTATTGTCAAATTCCGATGAAAAACTCCAAAAAGCCTACAAACTTGTCATTAATAAATAACCAAGACAAGTAACTCCATGTGTACCACCAAAATATGAAATGATAACAAAATCAAGAAACATGAAAATGTGTGATTTAGGTGAGTACAATTCATTATTTTATAATTTTAAAAATGTAATTACTTGTACAATGGTGCATATAAGTAACACATGGGTGAGTAAATATTAAACTAGAAGGTAATTAATAAATTAATAAAATATATTTTTGATTAGGTTGGATAAGTGGTATGGGTCAAAAAAAAAAATTATAAAAGACGACTTTGATTTTAGGAGAACATGCATCCTACTTAGGTTGGATAAATGGCATGGGTCACAAAAATTATAGAAGAGGACTTTAATTTGAGGGAAACACTTTTATGCATCCTAATACTAGATGGAACATTGAAATTACTTTTACTTCATTTTTGTTGAGAGTTTAATCTCTTGGATATTGTTGAGAAATGGGGAATTTTCTCAAGCTTTATAGTTTCAATCTTCAATCATCCATACCATTCCATTATGGCATGAGTGTTTGTGGTGAAGAAAAATATTTGTTTAAAATAGAGAAATCGACTAGTAAATAACTAGTAAATCAATCGACAAATTAATGCAAGGTCTCAATTTCACATTCAAATTTGATAAACAAATTAATAATAACTTGTACGTATTCATTTATATTTATTTTGTAGTTAATAATGGTTATTTATTGACTGCATAAATAAATTGTTATATTAACCTATTAAAGTTATATTCAAATAGTAATTTTTTATTTGATGCAATGTTTCAATCTTACATTCAAGTTCAACAAACAAATTGACAATCAATAATAACTCGTGTTTATTTCATTTGTATTTATTTTATAAATGAGATTGGTTCTTAGTTTATAAATAAACTACTATATAAACATGTTAAAGCTATATTTAAATTGTAAAAATTTTGGCTTGTAATATATATATATATATATAAAAGAATTAACAAATTAAAGAATAATTTAATGATTATTTAATAATATAAATAACTTAAAATGATCTGAAATTATAAAACCTATCATGTAAGTGATTTATAATTTCAACCACACTTTACCTCATTCATGTTATGTGTATAAGTGTTCTCTTATATATAAATTTTGTAGAGTTACATATATATATATATATATACTTTCCTTTTATGGATTTTCTTTTAAGATTATTTTTAGTTAGGTGAAGTGTGGATTTTCTTTTTAAGATTATTTTTAGTTAGGTGAAGTGTAGGCTAGGGGCATCCCAATGTTGGATAGAAAAACAAACTACCACTTATAGGATGTTGTTACTAAAATTGTATGAAGCTCAATCAAGATTAGACATCTCGTTGAATAGTTTTTATCTCGTAATTGGCTCTCACCCTCAACCCCTCCACATGGAATTTGAACCAACGACCTAATGGGAACGAAACCCCACATAAATCAACAAGTCCACACCTCATAGGTTATCTTCATTTCCATTGCTTCGAAAAATCTAAGCGATAAAAGCTCTCATTCCTTTTGACCAAAAGGAAGGCTCAAAGTTTAGTTTTCACAAAATGCAAACCAAAAGTTTATGTATGTATGATAGAGTTGATCAAATGCCACATTGGTTGTAAATTAATCCACCCGTTCTACCTTATAGCTCGTATCAAGATTTACTTTTGCAAATCCAATCAATTCTTGATGATAAGACATGCAATTTAAACTATAACTCAATTGCATTTTTCTTTAAATGCCTAAGATACTTTTGGTTATTTGTTGTGAATAAGTTTAGATATGAACTTGACGCAACCTTGTGGATTTTCCTCCCAAACTCTTGTATAAAATTATCTTTCTATTTGATAAGAAACCATCCTAAATTGCCTAGGTTTAGATCCTCTCTCACCGACTTCAATAGAAAAATCTAACCCTAGTCTAGATTATTAACCATTCCAAGGTCATTTCAACAAATGGTTGATTTCTTGAATCACCATCAGTTCCAATGATGGATAACTTTTATGTTGTTGTGGGATATATATATATATATATTTGAGTTTCATTTTTTTATTTTTTTTCCAACTGATTTTGCTTGAAATTTGACCAAGATTTCTCATAATTGCAAATTTGAGTTGTGCAATCTGCACAATACAAGTGTTCCAGAGATTTTTCAAGGCATTCATTCTATTTATGAATTCAAAAACCATTTTAAATAATGAAAAATCACAATCTTACTAAAACTTTTCTTGTCAAATTCCAATTAAAAACCAAGATATCAAATACTTAAATTGCAGCGAATTGAATTTGCACACCTCTTCCAAATTATTTTGATAGTATTTTCCTACAAACCTACAACATATCCACAACATGTCTCCCTAAAATTGGTTACCTCATCTCACAACATGTCTAAACTTGAGGGAATGCATGAACTTCTTGTTGATATTTTTTTAAGAACATTAGGATCATAATTCTCATGTCTCCCTAAATTGGTCACCTCATCTCACAACATGTCCTAACTTGAGTGAGTGCATGAACTTCTTGTTGATATTTTTTTAAAAACCTTAGGATCATAATTCAATCTTACTCTTCTGCGGAACTTCTTGTTGATATTTTTTGCAAAACTAAGATGATAATTCAATCTTACTCTTCTGTGATCACTATAAAAGGTATCGATTTAATTAGTTCAATTAATTAAAAAATTATTTAATTATAATTAATAATATAAGTGTAGAAGTTGATCCAAATCTACAAATGGAGTTAATTCAACTTTCAAATTCTCAAAGCCAAGAGTTCCAACTAACAACAAAAGTGTTGAGAGTTCCAACTAGCAACAAGAAAGAACTTCAAACAAGATTGACTAAAATTTCATTGTAAACTATAATAATGACTGATGTTTGATCTTACAATTAATTGAATTATAAATTAGAAAGCAAAGTGGTGAGATATATATGGCAGAGATTTTATATATATATATATAATCAATTTTATATTTAAAAATAAATTTAATATATTGTAGTTTTATTGTAATTTTGTAATAATGAAGTCTATTTAATAGAGAATAAATAATTAGATTAATGTTGCACAACTTGATAACTTAATCTAGCTCCAAGGGGTAGCTCAATTGGTCGAGTTCCCGTTGCTAAGTACCTTTCCAACTGAGAGGTCATGGGTCAAATCTTCTCGATGCCTTTGGGGTTAGGCTCAACTAGATAAGCCGACAAGTAGAACCTTCAGGTGGATCTGCTTGGATTATTTGGATTATTACACGTGGATGTAGTGGCCACTCAATGACCATTGAAACAAAACTTAATATATGGTATATCTAGTATTAAAAAAATATTAATTTAAATAAGTTTAATGAATAAGAATATATGTTTCCTCCTAATAAATAACAAAATTACAGATTTTAAAAGAATTTATTTTCAATAAATCAAATTTTGGTTTTTTTACAATTTTAAAATTTAAAAATCAAATGATATAATCCCAATTCTTTTAATCCAAACCCAAAGAATCTATTTTAAAAAACCAAATTTTTTTGCGCCCCAGGGATTGCTCAATTGGCGATGGTTGTAGAAATGAAATCTTATATTTGAAGAGGTTCGAAGTTCAAATCTCCCCAATTCACATTTGTCTGTAGAAGAGTCATATGCAAATACCTAAAAGTGATGATGAAAGCAAAGTTATGATGAAAGTGCAATTCATATTTATAAGATCCAGATTATTATAAAGTAAGATATTTTCAAATATCCAAAATATATATATATATAATCACTTGCACTCTTATCCATTTGAAATTGTCTCAATTCTTGACAAATCTTTTACAAAAATTCCACATTCCACTATGTTTTAGTATTGTTAACCAAGAAGATCACAACATAAATATGGTGTAAATGAGATGTTGAGTTGTGTGTTTATACATTCACAACATAAATATGCTCTAAATGAGAGGTTGAGTTATGACTTTATACATAATTTAAGTGAGGTTGCATCATGTATATTTATGAACAATGTAAACGAGAGGTTGAGTTGTGTGTTTATACATTCGCAACATAAATATGATATAAATGAGAGGTTGAGTTGTGAGTTTATACATAATTTAGGTGAGGTTGCATTATGTATATTTATGAACAATTTAAGTGAGACATCCCTTATGAACAATTTAAGTGAGACATCCCTTCAAGAGGAATTTATGGTTCACAAGACCTACATATCAAATTTGACTAAGTCTACCTTAATCATAATCATAACCCTGATATATAATAAATGAAAAGAAAAATGACTTTGCCCATAATTACAAATACATACTGATACATAAAAATGTTCATGACGAAATACATAAATTACACCAATAATTATAAAAATCAACAATGACCTTGCTTTCACATGAACAATCTATTTCCAAGTTGTGCTTTCCAAGTTAAGCTGGGCAGAGAGACACCAATAATTATAAAAATCAACAATGACCTTGCTTTCACATGAACAATCTTTTTCCAACTTGCGCTTTCCAAGTTAAGTTGGGCATAGAGTTGTGGGCAAGGAGAAAAAAAAATGAAGATTTATAAGAATGAGAGAAGGCATTTCGTTTTGACTTTCACCATGAAGGATAATTGGGAAACTTGATATATCTTCTTTGTTTCTTGCTTCTGGGAAACTTGGTATATGTTCTTTGTTTCTTGCTTCTGGGAAACTTGGTGTATCTTCTTTGTTTCTTGCTTATGAGAGAAGGCATTTGTCTTTGACTTTCACTTTGACCTTGAAGGATAATTGGGAAACTCGATATATATTATTTGTTTCTTTCTTCTAACCTCAGTAAGGTTGCAATGACCAAGTTGACTTGGTATTTAACATCTTGGTCAACACCAAGACAAAGACCAATGTCATGGACAGAAAGACGAGCAAGGTGGTACTCGAATCAATATTTTAAATTTATTTTTTGTGGATTACAAAATCGTTTCACATTAAATCTAAGCAAAGTCATTTCGCATTGGTCGTTTTACTATTTTTGTCATTATTTTGGGTTATGATTGTTTACAACGTAGGAAGGAGGGTTTGTTGTTTTCTTTAGATTATGCTTGTTATGGTAGTGGACACAAACAAGGTAACGATGTTGAACTACTCAAAATAACATTGGTAAAAAAAAGCACTATAGATAACAGCTCTTTAAGACCCAAAAAAGGAAAGTTAAAAAACCTAAAAGCAATTGTTATAAACCCTAGATTGCTAACAACAACAAAAAGTGAAAACTAGAGAGTAGAGGTACGAAGGATCAAAAACTAGTAATAGTGACGGGTATGAAAGTAGTTGAATAAAATCTTGCAATGTCTCATCCTTATGATGCCTTAGATGTCTTGGTGGATGCCTAATATGCCTCAGATGGGTGCCCTTGGTGCCTCGGTGTCTCCACTTTCGATCTATTTGTCGCTTACACTTGCAATGTGAGAAAAAAATTGCCAAAATAAAAGCCAAAAAGACAGTTTTAAGGGTTTTATAGACCATCCACAAAGTTTCTCAATCAAACCAATTTCAGCTTGCGAGTCCACATTGATCAACCCAAGTTTGACTCAAATCAAGATAGGAAAAAGTCTGACCCAATTTAAGTCAAACTCGTGATTCAGTGCTCACAATCACTATTGCACTCGATTGGAATGGGTGAGGAAAGGCCTTGATATGATGCGACCTCTTGCAGCCAACATGAGAGCAATTCATTGAAATGCATGCACAGAATGGATAGGCTCAAGAAATAAGATTGCCTTCTGATAATGACAACAAATCACTAGATTTATATTTTAAAACGACTTGACATGGATAACATATTATTGGCCCATAAAGTAAGATCCATATGTATGCGATCCAGATGTATGCTCATTACATAAACCCTGACTTTCCAACAAAGAAACGGAGCATGAAAAAATGTTAATATTTCAATAACAAAGAAGTCGCATCACAATTAGTTCGAAGACCAAACTCCTACTTTCCGAAAAAGAATGGAGAATTGAGAAGATCCATGTTTCAATAACAACGAACTCACATCACAATTAGTCCGATGACCAAAATTATAGTGTTACAGAGTCAACATAACAAGCAGTTAAACAAGAACCTCTTGCTTCGAAGCTCAAAATAATCTACAAAGGCAGACCTCATTTTTCATAGAGGCAGACACCAGAACACTATTGGTATGGTCAAAAACAATGAAACAATCTCTAGTACAAACCGTTCAAAGCCTCACCCAATAAAGATTTCGGGTTCCATGTCAATGGTGTAAAAATGCAGGCCATTACAATGGGATGGAAACTCCATTGTCACAATCTCGTTCTTTTAAAGTATAACTGTAAGGTACAGGCCAGATAATTGCATCCAATATGAACAGACCTACAGGAGGAAAAGCTAAAGACAGTTTTTAAGGGTTTTATAGACCATCCACAGAGTTTCTCAATCAAACCAATTTCAGCTTGCGAGTACACATTGATCAACCCAAGTTTGACTTAAATCAAGATAGGAAAAAGTCTGACCCAATTTAAGTCAAACTCGTGATTCAGTGTGCTCACAATCACTATTGCACTGGATTGCAACGGGTGAGGAAAGGCCTTGATATGATGCAACCTCTTGCAGCCAACATGAGAGCAATTCATTGGCATGCACAGAATGGATAGGCTCGAGAAATAAGATTGCCTTCTGATAATGAGAACAAATCACTAGATTTGTATTTTAAAACAACTTGACATGGATAACATATTATTGGCCCATAAAGTAAGATCCATATGTATGCTCATTACGTAAACCCTGACTTTCCAACAAAGAAACGGAGCATGAAAAAATGTTAATATTTCAATAACAAAGAAGTAGCATCACAATTAGTTCGAAGACCAAACTCAGACTTTCCAAAAAAAACGGAGCCTTGAGAAGATCCATGTTTCAATAACAACGAACTCACATCAGAATTAGTCTGATGACCAAAATTATAGTGTTACAGAGTCGACATAACAACAAGTAGTTAAAGAAGAGCCTCTTGCTTTGAAGTTCAAAATAATCTACAAAGGAAGACCTAATTTTTCATAGAGGCAGACACCAGAACCCTATTGGTATGGTCAAAAACAATGAAACAATCTATAGTACAAACCATTCAAAGCCTCGCCCAATAAAGATTTCAGGTTCCATGTCAATGGTGTAAAAATGCAGGCCATTACAATGGATGGCAACTCCATTGTCACAATCTCGTTCTTTTAATGTATAACTGTAAGGTTCAGGCCAGATAATTGCATCCAATATGAACAGACCTACAGGAGGAAAAGATAAAGACATTTGTCTTAAGAAACTAATTTATTTATGCTACTACAAGGACAATTATGCTGTCTACGGGGCATAAAATACTCTGTGAATGGGTGCACTGTTAAGGGGGGGAGGCTAAAGAAGTTTGTCTTAAGAAACTGATTTATTAATGTTACTACAAGAAGGATAATTCTGCCATCCACAGGAAATAGAATAGTCGGTGAATGGGTGCACTGTTAAGGCACTCATTGCATAATGGTCACCGGTTCAAAACCCCGTGGCCCGCAAGGGTTCCCACCTGCCTGACCCTCAACTAGAGGTTATAGTGTTAGCGGTGAGTATCAACCCCTTGTCGAATGCAAAACCCGCCTATTTGCCAATTCCTCTAGTCGAAAAACAAGGATAATTCTGCCAGAATCTCCTCCCTAGGAGGTTTAGCTCTACATTCACAAAACCATGGCTCAGAGGAATTCAAAATATTATGCACAGCTAAACAGCTCTGTATAGAAAATTTAAAATTAAGAAGAAAGTCAACCATATGAGCTACCAGCAACTTGGAGCAACTGCAACAACGCTGGACCCAAGTTAAAAACCCAGTGGGCTCTCTTATGTGCTATCACAATCTTCTATGCAAAATAAGGCCAATTCCAAGTCCTAGATGATTTTCCATGCAATAAATACTCCTCCTCTAGTCGAAGAAAAGGGATAATTCTGCCAGAATCTCTTCCCTAGGAGGTTTAGCTCTACATTTACAAAATCATGGCTCAGAGGAATTCAAAGTACTATGCACAGCTAAACAGCTCTGTACAGAATTTAAAATTAAGAACAAAAGTAAACCATATGAGCTACTAGTAACTTGGAGCAACTGCAACAACGCTGGGCCCGAGTTAAAAACCCAGTGGGCTCTCTTATGTGCTATCACAACCTTCTATGCAAATAAGGCCAATTCCAAGTCCTGGATGATTTTCCATACAATAAATACTCCTCCATGGTGGATCTTTGCCCCAAAGGTAAACTGATTGTAAAGTAGATTTTAATGGAATTACATATCATCTCCAATAATATTGGAGAGGTAAGAGAGTCGAAACAAACTGGGCTAATCCATCTCCCATTACTGACAGTCTCAAGATTGTTAACATATTTAAAGACTTCAATATCACTTGAATCCTACACACGGAGAGTCTCTTTTGTCCATTTTATTTATTTAACTAAGTAACATACCAACACGTGTTTTTAAGTCCGTGTTTCCAACTATTTATTATAATGCATATTTTTGAAGACATGATAATTGGGGCATCAAATACAAAACGCCAGAAAATACAGATAGCTCTTGTAAACGTGGATTGCATATTACGTTTTTGGTAACTTGGTTAGGGCAATCAAAATGATATCCATGTTGTATGGGTGCTGCAGGGTGCTGGTGTGGGATAAAAATCTTCTAGGTGCAGAGAGTTCTCTTGTGTTTTCTGGAGATTATAACACTGCAGCTTTAGATAAACTAGGCTGCTTCCAATCAGTTGATCTTATTCTCACAGATACATGAGGGCGACCAAGTCATGAATTCAATGGTGCAAACACTAACCTCAAAGACACCAACTCGATTTGGTCACAACAGATACTTTTTCCTATCATGCAGAATTGTAACAGTTCTATCATGCAAATCGGCAACATTTGATCATGTATATTCTCAATTGAAATTTAATGACACTCAATTATTGTCAATGCTGATTCCTTGGAAAAAGTGTTTCCGACCCTACTGATGTGAGGCCATAGTAGGAAAAAGCTTCATTGCATTCCAAATACAGCAAATATACTTTTTGGGAAGATTCACATGAATAGGATACAAATAACCAAGGAAAACAAATTATAATAGATATTCTTTAAACACATTACAATAGATATTCTGTTGTTGGGCAATTGAAACCCAAAGGGAAAACCCAACTTTTCGTCAAGCATCATTTTTTTTTCATATACACATTTAACACCCAAAGAATAAAGAAACTGGAATCTACATAATCAATTTGTTTTTCTCATATACAATTTAACACCCAGAGAATAAAGCAACTGGAATTTACTTCCCGTGGAAGGAGGGATCAGAACAGATCTGCTGCCACATGATCAATATGGCATTGTTCACAAAATTCTGTAGTTTTAGTTGTGTCCTTCGCCCATCTTTTTGTTATAAAAGAAATGGTATATCAATATCATATTTCCAACAACATAGAATTGCATATACTTCCATAAATGCCAAACACTAACTATATCAATCCAAGAACTATCCGACCAAAACTTAGAGGAGAATATGGAGTCTGTTTGTTTCCCTAACACATTTGCCAGATTTATCTATGACTAATTGCAAGTTTAGTGTGTTATAAAATGTAACTAAGTTCGGTCTTCAATAATGTACTTGAGTCATCATGTAATGTACTTGTCAAAAGAATAAAGAAAAGAATTTTTATTATTATTATTGTGACTTATTAAAGCATGGGTTTCACACTTGGGTCACCATGTTTTAGGTCAAAGTCCCCATTGAGGACTTCTAGGATTTATTCAGAGTCTATAGAATTATTGTACATTTAAAGAGACCCTTCTTGGGCTTTTGAATCATGTAAAAAGGTTAAGTATTGAGTCAAATATGAATTATGTAACCTCCACACCATGTCGGCCTAGAAGAAGATCAAGTCGGCCTAAGGACCCTATTCGACCCCACATGAAGCCTATAAAAGGAAGCTCATCGAATTCATTTGAATCATCATTCTCACACACAAGTTCGAAATCTCTTGTAGCTAGGAAAAAGTGCGAAGTTCTCTTGTAGCTGGGAAGAGTGCGAAGTCTATTGTCGGGAAGCCAAAGTGAAAGCAAGTTTTGGGAAGTCTAAGGAGAAAGGAAAAATCGAAATTTTGGTGTCTCTCTCTCTCTGTTTCGTGGTCTAGATTGGGAGATCGAAGTCTCCTAAGTTTCATTGTTGCCGGAAGTTGTTGCCTAGTCGAAGTTGTTGGAAGGGGTCGAAGATCTGGGAGGCTGACTTGGTGTGGAGGGAAAGTCTAGTCTTGGTATAGGGTGAAGAGTCTCAAAGAATACTATTGAAAGGAAGAATTATCTTGACTGGGTTTTCCCCTCGAAGGTTTTTCCCTGGCATGTGCCTACATCTGGTGTCTATTGTTTTATGTGTTGTTGCTTTTGGTAATTGCTTGATGAACTAAAGAAAGAAGATATAAAAAATCATAATAATAAGAAACATCACAAGTAATTATCAAGATCAAGAAAATCTTTACTGCCTTTCTGATTTTCTAACATGGTATCAGAGCTTTGGTGAAGAAGGAAGGAAAAGGCAGTCTCAAGCACTTGATCCATTCATAGGTACTATCTCAAGAAAGGAGTCGATTGTATTCAAGGAAGATGTCTAACTCAATCAAGGGTGACAACAAACTTGAAGGAGCCTCAAACTTCAAGTCTTGGAAAAACAAGATTGACCTAATCCTCGAAAAGAACAAGGTGTTGGACTTGGTAAGAGGAAATGTAAAGAAGCCTACAGAAGAAGCCAGTAATGTCGACAAAGCGAAATGTCAAGAACTAGAATTGGTGGCCATGACTCTAATGATAGAAGGGATAAAGGACAATCTTTTCGCATTCATACCTAACATCGATCATGCTCGGGTTATTCTATAGGTATCCCTCAAGTTTTGGAGGGAGCCCCAACAACTACCTAAGATAAGTATCTCATGTCTTTTCAGTTTGGGTTTATGTATTCATTTAGTTTTGATTATGTTAAATACTAATCACCATTTTCCCTCTATTGTCTTGATTAGGAAAAACATTTACAAGAAGTATGAAGGAGGACATCTCAAGACAAGGTTAGTCAAGAAACAAAGGTATGCTTTAAATATAGTGGTTGAAAGGATTATTCCTTTTATAATCTATTACTAACTTTGTTATGACTAGCTATATTGAATCCTAGTGATTCTTGCTTTGGGTGATTCATCACATGATAAATCTACCCACCCCACTCATATTCTTGAATGATTGTGAAAAACCCTAGACAGGTTCTAGAAAACCCTAACTGAAGGGTGTGCTAATGTGAATGTCTGAAAACCCTAAATTGCTTAGGGTGATTGTGGAATGCTAGTTGAAGTTTTATTGATGATGTCATGTTTAGGATTTTGGTAGAATCAAGAAAACCCATCTTAGGGTTGAATGATAAGATCTAAAATCCCGAACCTTCAAAGTTTTGATATTGGTGGGTTTGCTATGTTTCTACATTGAAACCCTAGCTCATTAGGGTTTGGTGGAATGTGTGAGCAAGACCCTTATATTATCTTAGAACTGATTTCCTTGGAATGTGTGTGTTTGTCTGATCAAACCCTAATACAATCAAGATTGTCGTGTGTTTAACTCTTATTTGATATTGATGTGAAAATGGGTTTGACTATCACATGATATGAAATGTATTCGCATGATGATGAAATCTAGGCATATATAGATATGTCCTTTTGGTTGAAACCCTAGCTTGGTCTAGGTTTGTTGTATTAAGGTTAATGGACATATGATATGCTTGTGTTTGATTATGAAGTCCTAGATATGTGTGTTGACCTAGTCATTGATGGTCATAAGGTTTAGGATTTAAAGGGAAGTCCTTGTATGAGATTCTAGGATGATGCTATTTGGAAATCTAGGGTGTTGTAGCTAAACACTAGTGAAGTTAAGTTGTATAGTATATGTGATATAACAATCTGGAAACTAATAAATGATTGTTGAAGATGAAAATATAGGGTTTTGCAATTGAAACCTAGTAGTAACATTGTCTAGTGTGTGTGATATAACAATTTGAGATCTATGTATTTAATGATTGTTGAGTCTGTCAATATGGAACTCTAAGGTTTTGAAGTTGAACCTTAGTCAAAGTAAAATCTCTTAAATATGATGATTTGAGATGTGTAAGATTGTTGAGATTGTGAAATTGGAATTCTAGGGTTTTGGAGTTAAACCTTAGTTGAAGTAGAAATCTCTGATATATGGTAACTATATGCTAATTTGAAAGATTGTTGAAATTTGAATTTTTGGTTGAGATTGATGATCTAGGGTTTGCAACTAACCCTAGTGGTAGTTGGTCATGTTAGTCACTGATTGATGGTTGATTGAAAATCTAGGGGTTGGAACTAACCATAGTAAAAGTTGACCAGGTTAATGACTAAGTTGTGATTGATTGTCACTGATTCTTTTGTATGAAATCTACGTTTTGTATGAATCCCTAGTGACAAGTCTAACATATGTATTTTGAAAGGTTGTTAGATGCCTTTTTTTGTGTGTGAAATGTTTCTAGGGTTTGCTAAATGTTGAAGGAAGGTATGTCATACCTTTGGAAGAAACATTGAAACCCTAGATGGAATGAGAAGTTTTTTGTAATAGTCTAGGGTGTGTAACAAAAGTCCCTAGCAAGATGGTGAAAAGTATATGTCTCTTGTTTGTAATTGACTTTGGGTATCTGATATGTATAAATATGAAATGCTTTCGTGATTCTGATATGGCTAACATCATGCTTCTGTAGATTTGGTTGTACTTGCTATTTAAGATATGCAGGTACACTATCTTCAACTTGGTGAAGATGCTCATTAATGTGATAAGCATGATGAGGATGATGATAACTCTGATGAAATGGTTGGAAGCCACGAAAGGTTCTCCAGTGTCAAAAAAAAGAAGTTGATCTCGAAGGAAGCCAGCATAAAAGAGATCTCCCTAATAAGATAAAGAGGGAGTCTAGATGAAGAATTTCTTCCTGGTTAAGTGTGAGTTTGAATGGAAGGAATCTCCCTAGGATAAGAGGATGGTTGAGAATATTCCTTGTATAGGAATGATTAGATCCTCTATGTTTAAGAGGGAGTGACAGATATGATTCTCTGCTTCATGTGTCATGCACTAGACGACGACTAACTGTCATAAGTTTTAGTGAAGGCCATGAGTAGGAGAAAGAAATTGGAGAATGCATTTTGAGGTGTTTTGAAAGAAGGAAAGCAAGATCTGATTGAAGAATATGTTGTTGCATATGAAGTAGGAAGAAAAATGTATGATTGAAGAATCTTCTGTCAAAGATTCAGTTGATAGTCCTACTATGAAAAGTTGAGAAGCAACATCAAGTTGTCTGAAAGACCCCGGAGGTTTGTATTTGATTATGTACATATGAAAGTATATTATTGATTGGGGTTGTGTTTGTACAAGTGAATCTCTTGAAGGATTTGATAGCATGTTCATTACCAATCAATTTGATTGGGAGAGATTAGTCATTCTTGATCTGCTAGATCAAGGGGTGTTGAGGCTTTGTGAGTGAAGCATTGCCTAGGAAGACATTTCCCTGACACTTTGTGTTGATGTATGTGTCCCGAAGTTGGAAAGATGGCGTTGGTCATTGAGCTCTATTTTGGATACACACCTGGATTTTGGGTTGATGGTTAGCTAGTACGCCTAAGGATACCTAAAGGGGTTGAAAGCTTGAGTCCATCTTAGTCCCGCCTCGATAGGTTACCTTGGTCGGGAATCTAGTCCATGGCATTGCGGTGCCTAAAGTTCTTCATGGTTCATATGGTTTGAAATCTTCCATTGTAATTGTACATTATGAATACCCTCCTAGTTAAGAGGGAGTGTTAGAAAATATAACTATGTTCAGTCCTCAATAATCTAATTGAGTCATCATGCAATGTACTTGTTAAAAGAATAAAAAAAAGAATTTTTATTATTATTATTGTGACTTATTAAAGCATGGGTTTCACGCTTGGGTCACCATGTTTTAGGTCAAAGTCCCCATTTCGGAATTCTAGGATTTATTCCGAGTCTATAGAATTATTGTACATTTAAAGAGACCCTTTTTGGGCTTTTGAATCATGTAAAAAGGTTAAGTATTGAAATTTGAGTCAAATATGAATTATGTAACCTCCACACCATGTCGGCCTAGAAGAAGATCGAGTCGGCCTAAGGACCCTATTCGACCCCAGATGAAGCCTATAAAAGGAAGCTCATCAAATTCATTTGAATCATCATTCTCAAACAAGTTTGAAATCTCTTGGAGCTGGGAAAAAGTACGAAGTTCTCTTGTAGCTGGGAAAGAGTGCGAAGTATGTTGTCGGGAAGCCGAAGTGAACGCGAGTTTGGGGAAGTCTGAGAAAGGAAAAATCGAAATTTTGGTGCCTCTCTCTCGGTTTCATGGTCTAGATTGGCAGATTGAAGTCTCCTAAGTTTCATTGTTGCCAAAAGCTGCCTATTGCCGGAAGTTGCTGCCTAGTTGAAGTTGCTAGAAGGGGTCGAAGATCCGAGAGGCTGACTGTTATGAAACCAGCTCACAAAAAGATAGAAAAGAGAGATCCACGCCTTAGAATTCAGCCTCTTCGAGGGGTCAACCTCCTTTACATTACATAAATGAACAATTCTTGGATGATACAAATGAAAATACCTCCTTTCTATATATAGGAGTCTAAGTGGTCCCAATACAATCAAAGCCTACATAACAATAACATTGTAGGGCACAACAATAACAATAGTGGGCTTCTATGTGGCACAATAGTAACAATATGGGCACTACATGGGTACATCAATATAAATAAGGGGTATAACTACAATAGTAATGGGGTAATCACTAGTATTATAGGGACCCAACATGCCCCTCTCCTTCAAAAAAGTGTTGTCCTCAACGCTTGAGTAGTTCAGGATACTTCTGCATAAAATTCTCGTCCTCCCATGTGGAATCTTCAGCGGATAAGTTCTTCCACTTGATAAGGTACTCTGAAATTGATCGATTTCGTAGCTGTCGAGTTCTTGTTTCTATAACTGCTTCCGGTTCCAATATAATTTTTCCTTCTTCGTCAAGTTTTGGCAATATTGTTTGAACTGGGAGCTTGTCGCCTATAACCTTCTTTAAGCATGAAACATGGAAAACTGGGTGCAATCGAGAAGCTGCAGGAAGCTCCAATTTGTATGCCATAGTACCAATCTTTTGCAACACCTTGTACGGACCATAATACTTTGGTGATAATTTATTATCCTTCTTAGCTTGCTTGAGGGACATTTGCTTATATGGTTGTAGCCGTAGGAATACCCAATCACCTACATCAAAACTTCTTTCACTGCGATGTTGATCTGCCTGTTGTTTCATTCTATTCTGTGCCAACACAAGGTTATCCTTTAAGAGTTGGAGGACTTGTTGTTGATGTTCGATGTGATGTTCCACTGCCTGAACCTTAGAATTTTCTCTTAAATATGATGTGATGGATGGTGGTTGATACCCATAAAGTGCCATAAATGGGGTCATTTTTGTTGCTGTATGAAAGGAAGTGTTATACCACCATTCAGCCAGAGGCAACCATTTGACCCATTGTGTCTGTTTATCAGATACAAAGCAACGAAGATATCCTTCCAAACATTTGTTTACTATCTCAGTTTGCCCATCAGATTGAGGATGATAAGATGAGCTATGAGCTAACTGAGTACCAAGACAAGAAAATAATTCTGTCCAAAAATTTCCAGTGAAAATGGGATCTCTGTCACTTACAATAATCTTTGGGTTTCCATGTAGCTTTTGAATTGTTTCCATAAATGCAGTAGAAACTGTACTGGCTTTAAATGGATGTGATAATGCACAAAAGTGTGCATACTTGGTAAGTCTGTCAACTACCACCATGATGACACTCTTTCCCTCAGACTTGGGTAAACCTGTGATAAAATCCATTGAAACCTCCTCCCAACGTTGGCTTGGAATGGATAAAGGTTGTAATAGACCCGGTGTCTTAATTGTTTCAACTTTATTTTGCTGGCAAACCAAACATTCTGCCACAAACTTTTGAATATCTGATTTAAGGCCATCCCAAAAAAATTCCTTCTTAACCCTGTGGTAAGTTTTTAAAAATCCTGAGTGCCCTCCTAAGGGAGAAGTGTGCAATTCCATAAGAATCTTTTGTTTTAGCTGGGAATTCTTACAGAGGTATAAGCGATCTTTGTACCATAACGAATCATTTTTCCAGCTAAATGTATCAGACGTACTGGAATCTTGTTGTAGCTTTCGAATAAGTGCCCACACTTCTTCGTCATTCTTCCATTCCTCCCTTGCTTCGTTTATCCAATCTGGTTGGATAATAGAAATGGCGCACAACAATGCTTCCACATCCTCATCCTTTCTTGAGAGTGCATCTGCCACCACATTTTGCTTCCCTTTTTTGTAGATGATTTCAAAGTCATAACCCAACATCTTTGTGACCCACTTTTGTTGCTCTTCAGAGGATAATCTTTGTTCTAAAAAGTATTTAAGGCTATCATGATCTGTTTTTACCTTGAAGTGTCTTCCCATTAGGTAGGGTCGCCATTTCTTAAGTGCATGGAGTATTGCCAACATTTCCTTCTCATAAATAGCTTTTCTTAAAAACTTTCCCTTGATTGGACGACTTTCAAAAGCAATGGGTCTTTCATCTTGCATTAGAACAGCACCAATTCCATTTCCTGAAGCATCACATTCCACAATAAAGGTTTTTGTGAAGTCCGGTGTAGCTAAGACCGGTGCTTGGCACATTGCCTCTTTAAGATGTTCAAAGGCCTTTGTTGCTTCCGGAGTCCATGAAAATGCATCTTTCTTCAATAATGTTGTTAGAGGTGCTGCTATTCTCCCATAATTCTTAACAAACTTGCGATAATACCCTGTCAACCCAAGAAATCCTCGCAGATGCTTTATGGATGTGGGGATTTTCCATTCCTTAATGGCTTTAATTTTGCTAGGGTCTACCTTAACTCCTTCATGAGATACAATATGACCCAAATATTCCACCTCCTGGACTCCAAAGAAACATTTGGATCTTTTTGCATATAATTGTTTCTCCTCCAATAGTTGTAGCACCCTGTCAACATGTTCAACATGATCCTTCCAAGACTTGCTGTAGATTAGTATATCATCAAAAAATACTAACACAAATTTTCTAAGGAATGGTTTGAAAATTGAATTCATCAAACCTTGAAATGTTGAAGGTGCATTGGTAAGGCCAAAAGGCATGACCAAAAATTCATAATGACCCTCATGAGTTCTAAATGCCGTTTTCGGAATGTCTTCAATCTTCATTCTGATTTGATGATATCCTGAACGAAGATCCAACTTGGTGAAGTAAATTGATCCATGCAATTCATCCAGTAATTCATCAATGACAGGAATGGGGAACTTATCTTTAATAGTGAGCTTGTTGAGCTCCCTATAATCCGGACACATGCGCCATGATCCATCCTTCTTGTGCACCAATACTACTGGAGCAGAGAAAGAACTTTGACTCGGTTGAATTATACCAGCCTCTAGCATTTCTGCAACCATACGTTCAATTTCACTTTTTTGGACATAGGGATATCTGTACGGCCTGATGTTTGGAGGAACACTTCCTGGAATCAGATGAATAGCATGATCATGATCACGCATAGGTGGGAGACCTTTGGGAGTCTCAAATACCTTGGAATGATTGTCCAGGACTTTTTGGAGATCTGGAGAAATAGATGATTCCAATGTGGAAACATCTAGCGAACATAATTGTGCAATTACACCTCTTTGCTCCTTTTTTAGAAGCTTTGTCATACCATTAGAGCTGATTATCTTTCCTGGTTTCCCTGCAATACCCCTTAATTCAACTTCCTTTCCTTCCACAGAAAATTTCATGAAAAGTTCTTGAAAATTAAAAGCTATTGTACCCAAGGATTGTAGCCATTGGACTCCTAGTACAACATCAGCACCTCCCATTGGAATGGAAAGCATTGGGCTAGTCAATACATATTCTCCCATGGATAGCTTGATATTATGGCACTTTCCAGAGCAATTTATTGTTCCTCCATTTGCAATCATCACTTGACACTCTGGTGCTGGATATAGGAAGCAATTCAATTCTTTTGCTACCCTACAATGAATAAAATTGTGGGTGCTTCCTGAATCAATCAACACTATTACCTTTTTCTTCTTGATTTGTCCTTCTATCTTGATGGTTTGAGGAGTGGTAATTCCCGCCAATGCATTACAAGATATGGTCGGATTTATTTGTTCTTCATCTAGGCTTTGTTCCTGGAATATATCCTCTTCTTTTGACCTTTCTTGCTCCTTTTCTTCTTCCTCTTCACAATCTATGTAGAATAATTTCTTCTCAGCACACTTATGACCTTTTGTGTATTTGCTATCACAATTGTAACAAAGCCCTTTTGCTCTTTTTTCTTCCAATTGTTGTGGTGTCAACCTTGTAGGTTGTGGAAGACTATGGGCAACAACACTTCCATCTTTATAGTTGTGAATGGTATGCTTCCTAGTTGCCATAATTTTGCTTTCCATTTTTCTTGCTAACCTGAATGCCTTCTCTAATGAATCAGGTTCCCAAAGGCGCACATCATGTTGGATATTATCCTTTAAAGACCCTATGAACACATCAATCCTATGCTCCTCTGGAATATCTTTTACCCTTATGTTCAATTTTTGGAACTCCTCAATGTGCTCCATTATTGAACCCTTTTGTTTGAGACTTATCAATTGGCTAAAAAAAGTGTTGCTTTTTGTATCCTCATAATGTGCTATCAATTCTTCCGTAAAAATTGCCCAAGTGATAAATTGTTTACGAGAACAAAGCCATTGATACCATACAAACTGATTTGGTTCCAAATATAAAGTTGCCATACGTACCTTTTGTGTGTTTTGCACATTATTGAGATCGAAGAATTGCTCCATCTGTAATATCCATGTGGCGGGATCCTTGCCATCAAACTTCCTCATATCGATTTTTGGAACATGGTGAGTCTTCGATCCAACATTAGAGTCTATGGAATCATGATTAACATTTCTTTTGTTCTCATCATGAGTTTCCTTTACTACCTTTTCACCATTAGTGACCCTTTCTTGTAGCAACTTCTTCAATTCATCCATCTTATCATCCATGCCATCAATTTTAGCGTCCATGCCATCAATTTTAGCGTCAATCTTAGCTTCCATGCCATCCATCTTAGCTTCCATTCCCTTTATCTTAGATTCCACGCCATTTACCTTAGATTCCACGCCACTTATCTTAGCTTCTGTTAGCTTTTGTGAGCGTGACATTTGTTGCACTTGTTCTTGTAATTTTGATATATCATGTAGCATTTCTTCCTCTTCTTCATGAGTCATGCTAGAGCTTTCAGGTTCCTTACTAGGTGTTTGCATTTTCTTTCCTCGGGGCATCAGTTACCGATAATAAAGTTTTACTATGCCCTTTGAATTCCGTTAAAGCAAGCTTACACAAAAATTAAAAAAAAAAACTACACACCTTTTTTCACTTTATAGAAGCCTGATATTGAATCTGATGTATCTCTGTAATTTCGGATCCTCCAATTCTGAAATTGCTACCTGTAGTAGCCTTCTGCGTCCTCTTTCCAATGCCACAAGTCTGAGCCAAATTGGATTCTCCAAGGAAGATTTATGTGAAATCTCCCACAGTGACTTGCATTTAGACTGGTTCAGTAGAGCGAACTTTTACAACGTGCCACGAGTCACTGTTTCAACCTTTGAATCTGAAACACATACACAAGAAACTACAGTCCGTCCTCTTTCTGTACCTTTTTACGAAATTTCAATCCGATCCTCAGAGAGAGAGTTATGACGATTTTCCCCAGGTCACCTGTTTTGAATGTAATTCAGGAGTCTGCAAAAAGGTCAACTTCCTCAGATCATATCTCCGAAAATATCGCGCGAAAAGATCTGAAATTCGGACCCAAGGTTCAGCGCCAATTCTTCTCAAATGGGTTTTTTTTGCGACTTCTGAAACGTCACAGAAAAAAAGTTATAGCGAAAATGCCACGATGACCTGTTTGGAGCAGCGAAACCCTAGAATCCAAAGCTCTGATACCAAATGTTATGAAACCAGCTCACAAAAAGATAGAAAAGAGAGATCCACGCCTTAGAATTCAGCCTCTTCGAGGGGGCAACCTCCTTTACATTACATAAATGAACAATTCTTGGATGATACAAATGAAAATACCTCATTTCTATATATAGGAGTCTAAGTGGTCCCAATACAATCAAAGCCTACATAACAATAACATTGTAGGGCACAACAATAACAATAGTGGGCTTCTATGTGGCACAATAGTAACAATATGGGCACTACATGGGTACATCAATATAAATAAGGGGTATAACTACAATAGTAATGGGGTAATCACTAGTATTATAGGGACCCAACACTGACATGGTGTGGAGGGAAAATTTGGTCTTGGTCTAGGGTGAAGAGTCTCAAAGAATACTATTGAAGGAAGAATTATCTTGACTGGGGTGTCCCCTCGAGAGGGGTTTTTCCCTTACATGTGCCTACATCTAGTGTCTATTGTTTTATGTGTTGTTACTTTGGTAATTGCTTGATGAACTAAAGAAAGAAGATATAAATAATCATAATAATAAGAAACATCACAAGTAATTATCAATATCAAGAAAATCTTTACTCTTTCTGATTTTCTAACATAGTGACGCCAGATCTCAAGATGTAAACCACAAAAAAATTTAACAATTGAATTAGCATTGTGACATAAAACCAGGTTTCCACTATGGATTTCACAAAAGAAACATGGAGGATGTCCTGTTTAGGATGTCGTCAACGACACAGCATGTGATGATTTGTATTGATTACATTAATACAATGTTCCACCAAGACTCCGAGACGGGGAGACGCGGGTGCGAGGAGACACACAAAGGGGACGTGTGGGAGTACCCTCAAATTTTAGGGAAATTTGGGGGGGCGGGGGGATGTCAAGATATATAATTTTTTTCCTTTTTAATATATATATATATATATATATATATATATATCAAATTCATATTCTATAATGAAAGCATAAATACAATAATACATACATATTTGAATTAAATAATGAAATACATTGATCCATACTCATCATCCTTACTAATACATACATGATTCATCCATAGACCATGAGATTCAATAATGAAATACTCTGATCCATATTCATTATTCACCATTCTAGAATCTACATTGATTTAAAAATTAAATTCATCATTCTAGATTCTAAATTGATTTAAAATTTAAATTCATCATTCATCATTCTAGAATCTAATTAGTACTAAGAAAAATAGACTATAATAGACACTGAAATCTAAAGTCTGGAATAGTAAATTGATATAGCTAAAACTCAAAAACAGTTGAGTGATGAGTTTATAAGTCACTCTAAAATGCACAGAGGGCTTGGTGCTCTTGATTAAATACTAATTCCATACCCTTATACATGACAAAATGCAATGGAAACATTGCAATCCATCAAACCCTGAATTCCTGAAATCTAAAATTCTACTTTCTCCATATGAAATCCAATGAGGTCAGAACCATTGTCAAACATCTTGAGTCATTTCATGATAATGTTAAAAATTTAAGTAAAATGATGAAAATAAAAGATAAATGAGAATGTCACTTTTACTTTAAGAATTTAACATTACCATGAATTGCATAGCATTAGTAGGGAAATATGGTCAAATACTAGGTTTTCCCTATCATAAATCATTGTTTACAAGCAAATTTAAGGGGGGACGCATAGCCCATTTTGAGGGGGCGTCCCCCTTTTGGGGAGTCACGTCCCCCACACTGGGGAAACGTCCCCCCCACGTCTCCCCGCATCTCCCCAAAAGGGAGACATGGGGAAACATTTCCCCAGACACCCCCCCATCCCAAGTGCGTGGGGTGCGAGGGGTGCGCGCACCCGACCCTGGGGGACGCATCCCCGTGGAACACTGCATTAATACACTTCCAACTGATATTCAAACTTGCCAAAGGTACACGGTTTCTATATAGCCACTGCATTAGTAAATAGTAATGGTAATCATATTCGACATATTTTTGAAGTCAATACAATTTGCATATGGATGTTTCTACAATGTTACAAAGCTTCGCTCAGTGAAAAACTTGGTGAGCATAAAGAGTAAGAGTTCAACTCACTCAACAAAAACTCATGAAAACTCGGGTAAAATTTCTAAACAGAATGGCAATTTCTTCTTTCCTATTTGCATTATACAAACCTATAAAGGGCCGCACCAAGTATTTAATCAAACTTACAAATCAAAATCAGCACCCATTAAATATTCGACAAGTACTGGCATGTCAGAATTTGACCCAGAGAGTATTCATGAGTCAAACTTGTTGCCAGCAAGTCAACATTAGTAGCAAGCTAAACTTGTCAATGAGTCAGTTTGAGTCGACCCAAGTTGGACTCAGAACTTTGAAGTACTAGGTGACTAGTCCATGTTTCGTAACATTTGAGTGGTAAGAAACTGCCATGACCTAACCTTTTAATTCTTAAATTCTAGAGTTGCCACATGAATTGTTGGTATTCAAAGTCTGTAAAAATATTTAAAATAAAGAAATAATGAGACAAATAGCTAGTACACATGATTTTACTTGGTAGAAAACCCTGACAGTTTAACAAAGAAACATCCACAGGCAAGGCAAGGATTTGATTATCAGGGAGAAAAATTTACAATTAGGCTTATCGCAACACAGTGTCTCAGGCTTTCATAAATGAAGCAAGAACCAACTATCTTGGTTTCCAACAGCGTTAGAGTAACCATAAAAAAATTTACTCAGGTAAATTTGGTTTTCACTTTCATTTAACTGTTGTCATATTCTAACAATATGCACCTTGACAACAACTTCCTGATACCTTACCAAAGTCTTTTCATCACCTCTTTTGTAAGCCAAGAGAAGCCAAACACCACCACAGCTTCTCTAATAACACTGATTTTGTAAACATGTTTGCAAAATTTTCATAAGTGTGGACCTTTTTAACATCAAATCCATCAATAACATGTCTTACAAAATGGTACTTTATATCAATATGCTTAATCTTACTATGATAAGCTGGATTTGTAGCCAAATGTATAGCACTTTGACTATCGAAAAATACAATTAAACTGTTCTACATTCTTCCAAGTTCACCTAGAAGACCCTTCAACCAAATTGCCTCTTTGCACACATGTGAGATAGCAATATACTTTGCCTCTATGGTGGATATAGCAATTGTTTCCAGCAAGAATAAAGACATAACCTGAAGTAGACCTCCTCTTATCCAAATCCCCAGCGAAATCTAACTCAACATAACTGCATACAAAATCACTTCTATCGTTAAAGGTGATGCAATAATCACTTGTGCCTCTCAAATACTGAAGCACCCATTTCACTGCATTCCAACGTTCCATGTACCTGCTGACAATACACACTACATGTGAAATATTCAGTGTAGTACCTACCATCGCATACATCAGGCTTCTTATTGTATTAGCATAAGGTACATCAAAGATACACAAAGAAAAGCACCTCTCTGTGTATATCGTGACATGGTTTATTAGCCTCCCAATGATCCTTAAATCTGGCAATGCGTCGATTTAACAACACCTGCGGGTTTTGTTCTAAAAGCAATCATGATTCCCAACAAGTGGTATCAAAGCAAATGCCACAAGTTTGACACACACCCGGCATGAGCTGGGGGGAGATTGTTGCACGAAGAAAAGTAAATGGCTCTTTGTGTGTCGTGACTCGTGACATGGTTTAAGAACCTCCTAATGATCCTTAAATCTGGTGATGTGTTCGTTTACAAACACCTGCGAGTTTTGGTCTAACGGCAACCATGATTCCCAACATTTCTTCCTCACTACTAGGGCATAAACCTAGAGAAAGCTTAAAATGGAAAGCGAAAGGATATTTACAGGTTTCACATTATTCATCCCAAACTTTTCAAGTATTTTCTCAACATACTTCTATTGTGAAAACCTAAGCTTTCCATTTTCATTGTCTTTGTGTATTCTAATGTCCAAGATTTGTTTTATTGCTCCTAGATCATTCATATCAAAGGTCCTAACCATCTAAGCCTTCAACCTGTTGATCTCGTCCATACTTTTTCTTGCAACAAGCATATCATGAACATATAACACCAAGATAATGAATATACCATTCAAACTTTCGAAGTACACACAATGATCATACTACTAGAATAGTTTTGGCTCAACATGAAGGAATCAAACTTCTTGTACCATTGCCTAGGTCACTGCTTCAGGTCATACAATGATTTATTGAGATTGTAAACTAATCTTCTTTCGCAATGTTGCACAAAACCTTCTGGTTGTTCTATGTACATCTCCTCATCCAAATTTCCATGTAGAAAAGTTGTTTTCACATCTAATCACTCTAACTCCAATTCAAAGCAAAGCAACTAGTACTAAAACAATAAGAACAAATACAAGCTTAACAATTGGAGAAAATATTTAATGGAAATCTATACCTTCCATCTAGAAGTAACCTTTTGCGACTAGTCTGGCTTTATACCTTTCAAAATTTACCATCAATGCCTTTCCTCAATTTCTACACCCATTTACATCCCACAACCTTTCTATCTTTAGTAAGTTCTACCAGGTCCCAAGCTCTGCTTTTCTCCAAGGCATCAATTTCTTCTTTCATTGCCACCTTCTATTTGGCATTATGGATATCACATATTTCTTCCTAATACTAAGAAGGTTCCCCATCATCATTATCCAAATCCACAAATGAAATAAAATCGGGGTACCTTTTACGCAGAATTTTCTCCCATGTAGATCTTCTCGGTGTTGGTTGTGGAATTTCCACATTTTCCTAAATGTCTTCAACATGTACGACTTCTTTATCATCAGAAGCTTCTTCTTGCTTCCTTGTGTCTATAGATGGTTGGGTCTCCAAGTGAATTTTTTTATTTCACTGTATATGTTCCTGTTTCAAAACTTCTACACTATCTGATTTAATGAGAGGAGCTTCAACAAATATCACCTCAGTTGATGATGACATTGTGGGCAGTAGGATCCCACAACTCTATATCCCTTAGCTACATCATCATAACCACTAAAGATATATCTCTTTGATCTAGGGTCCAACTTTAGACGCTAATTCTTAGGAGTAAGCTTCACAACAAAAAAATTTAAACTTGAATAATCGTCAGGATGACATATCCAGACCTCTCCATGGATTTTACAATTTATTGCTACCAATGGTGATTGATTTACAAGATAACAAGCAGTGGTGATTACTTCTGCCCATCACTCTTGTTGCAAATTGGCATTGTTGAGCATGCTTCTTGCTCTTTCTAGAAGAATCTTGTTCATGCATTGTTCTATGCCTTTTTGTTGGAGAGTATATACATTGGTTTTGTGTCTTACGATCCCGGCTTCTTTGTAATACTTTTCAAATTCTAAGGAAGTGAACTTGCCTCCGCCATCCATTCTTAATTATTTGATTGTTTTTCAAGTTTTCTTTCCTACCATTACTCTAAATTGTTTAAATGTATTAAACAAGTCAAGTTTTCTTTTCAAAACATAAACCCACACTTTTTTATAGAAATCATTTATAAACGTTACAAAATATGATGATCCTAGGAAAGAAATAGTAAGGGATGGCCCCCAAACATCATAATGGATATAATCAAGAATTCCTTTACTAACATGACTACTTGCTTTAAATTTTTGTCTACATTGCTTTCCAAATATACAATGCTTACGGAAATTCAAATTCAAAGATTTTAAATTTGGAAGTAATATGTGATTAATTAGTACTGTAGTCCTTTCTCACTCATATGCCCCAGACACTGATGCCATAAATGAGTGGATTCAATTGCCTCCTCAGATATCATTGTTGCTACATTGATCTAAGTACTTCCATCCAACTTGTAATAGTTTCTTGTCTTAGTAGCCTTCATAACCACTAAAGCACCAATGGACACCATCATTGTTCCTCCTTGACCTATAAATTTATGAACTCCATAATCCAAAGCTCCCAAAGAATTAAATTCTTCTTTAGTTCAGGCACATGTCTAACATATGTTAATGTTCTTATAATACCATCAAACATTTTAATTTTTACGCTTCCCACCCCAACAATCTTACAAGAAATGTTATTTCCCATAAGACAATTCCACCATCAACTTCTTTATATGAAAAAAAAAATGTGTGGACACATTGGATGAGAAGTGCCAAAATCTAAGAATCATTCTTGATAGTATTGAGGAACATTACTAATAATCAATACTTCAACCATACCTGAGCCTGATTCAACCAAATTTGCCTCGTTTTTGGAGTCCTCCTTGGATTCATGTCTCTTCCAATAATCCTTCATGAGATACCCTATCTTCTTATAGTACCAACATCTGAGTTTTCCCTTTTTGCCTTTCGACTTTGATCTAGATGTACCTCTCAATTTTTCTCCTCTTTCCTTGCACCGATCTCTAGCCACCGTTGCTTCTAGTGTGGAAATTTCAATACTTGATTTCCTCCTCACCTCCATAGACAGCGACGCTTCAACAACATAATCAAATTCAAGAGTCTCAATCGTACTAAAGCTAATGGAAGTTACTAAATGATCCCACAATTCAAGCAATGAACACAACGGTGTAACTATCTTATCTTCACCATCAAGTTTAACATCCATACTATTCAACTAGAAAATAAGAGTATTAAACACATTGAAGTGATACGTAATTTTCGTACCTCCATTTTTTTAGACTATATAGCTACCTCTTCAAGTCGATCCGATTCGTCAAGGATTTCGTCATGTAAAGGCCTTCTAACTTGGTCCACAATCTTGTTGTTACTTCTCCAATAATATTGAACAAGACCTCATCTGCAAGACATTATCGAATTGTACTCTGGGCTTTGGCATCCAGGTCCTCCCACTCTTCATTGATCAGCGTGTTTGTTCCTCCTACCCCCAAACGCCTTATGCAACACTTATTCTACTAGTGTAATGTTCCCAAGGTATTAATTGGCTCAAGGGACGAAGTAGCCTATCAATCCCCATAGGCTATAGTCCTCAATAAAGAGGAAAACGCCAAATTACCCAATGCTTGGGAAAGTTTGGGGCAATTGGGGAAAAAAGCCCAAAGTTGGGATTTGATGTGAACCACACTCAATTAATTTAGGAGAAAAATCCCCTCAAGGAAATCTATATACACAAGAGGGTTGGACTCATTTGGATCATCATTGGGTTATATCATTTATCTTTGTTTCTCTTTGACCCTGAGGCTCTGAGGGTTTTAAGACCCTATTTTCTCCTTGGAGGTGATCCCACCCTACCTCGTCACTCTTTTTTATCTTTTCTATTTGTTTCTTTGTTCTAGCCACAAGGACTTAATTATCTGAAGGACCAACAAAGTAATTCGAGAAAGATCTTAGGCAAAGGCAATATCTCATCACTCTAAAATTGGATGACTTTCTCTGAGGGAAATTTTTAGGCAGACCAGAATTTTCTAGGTTTAATCATTGCAGATCCTTTCAGTGACAAATGAAAAGGCCTTTTGAAGCAGGTCATAGGTCCCTTGAGGCTAATAGAGCGAAACTTAGGTAGGAAACAAAATAATCCTGAGGCATCCGCACTCCCTTTAAAGTATCACGAAATTGTCTGAGCCCCCATCCTGAAATAAATTGAAGCTAAATTTATGTGGACTCTCCTACTAATAAATTGATATGTTGTAGGTTGAGGCATCTCCTAAAGCTAGACGAAATTTCTAAGGATAATTCATGGTTAGATTTGAAGTCCCTAGAGCAGCGAAGTGACCTTGAAGCTAAATGTAATTTTCTGAAGTTGATTCATGATCATATCATAGCTCCCGAGACAGAGAGGGCTGAAACTAAGAAAACTTTATGAGGCCCAAGATTCATGCGAAGACCCCCTGTGGCAGAGGAGAAACCTTTATGATGTGGACCAAGATTCTATTGGATAGTCCTGAGGCTGAATTTGTGAGACGGATCCATTTTGTGACTATCCGAAGGTGTTGGAGTGTGAATAGAACCATTTCAGAGTAGACCGAGCTCTCATCTAAAATAGGCCAAATTCCCTATAACAAACACAGAAGATCTAGCGATGGACATTATGAAGGAGTTATGAGGGCAAACCAAAATCCGCTTAGCCTTTCAGTCGCCGTGTATTCTTGCAGCCCTATTCTGCAACTTAATTCACATGGTGGATAGCCCTATAGTAGGACAATAAGCCAGGCAGCCTCTTTGTTCAAAATTGCACGCACCAGTTGATAGGATACAGATTTAAGTGTTGGGATGTCGTCATCATTGTCATTAATGCCCCAAGCAAAATTCAAATGGATTGTAACAGTTTGCAAGAGTTATGGTTTGTCCTCTATTATTTTGATGGTTAACTCGGGTAATGAGGATAGTCAATCCTTTACACTACTAATACCACAGGTGAAATGGGGCATCAACTATTTGAAACAAAGGGAGGATCAATGCTCAGCTTGTATGTGACATGCACATGTGAATCATTCAAAGTCACTGGATCTATATATCACACTCCTCTGGTAACATTATATTGTTATTCGGGATTTAAAAGTTAAGATTCAAAACATGTGATAAAAGGAATAACAATGACTCATGATCTCCAGAGGATTTCATAGATTAGGAAATTACCACTAGCCAAAACAACTAGCATCCCTTCAAATTTTCAGTGATGGCCTTAGACGATCCTCCTATATGTTGAAGCTTTATACCAATTTCAAACACTAATTACATTGGATAATTTAGAGAAATAGTCGTTCATGTTTATAAAGATGTAAAGGAGTGACTATAAAGGAATGAATCGAGCTATCAGTTGCGTAGGGATGTTTAAATTTGTTGTAATCACCCTCTCGCCCATTATAGTGTGGGAATTGGCCTTTGAATCAATCAGGCCTCCTCCTCAATACTTCTATTCTGCTATATAGAGAAGGCTCATCCCATTGTCATCAAGGGTATCTTTTGTATGCCTCATGTAACTACTTCCTTCACAAACAATCAAGGCATTTTATAATTCTAATTCTGGAATTCAAAATAAAAATAAGAACGTAACAAGAGGAGAAGAAACCACAGCCTACTCTGGTCGGCCCCTAATACAAATTCAAATAAATGTTAAAATTAATGCACAAGTTAGCCTCCTTATGCTCATGTTGGCCCCCTCCAATAGACGTGACTATTCAAGTGATTAACCAATATAAATAGAGAGTATTTCAACCTCATTTGGATAAGGAACTCGGTCAAGGAGCAGAGGAAGAATTTGGGCCTGAGGGTGAAGATTGAAAGGGTTCATAACTCACGAACCTGAAAGCTAATTAACAATCCATTACATGAAGAATATTTTTGTTCTAGTTAAGATTGTTTTTGGAAGGTTTGGTTGATCAAATGCTATGGTATATTTGAGCCACCAAGTGAAGCAAAATTCGAAGATTGCAACTGATTTCGGCCTACTACAAACCTCAGCGTTAATTTCTTGGATTGTGGCAAGACTTTTAGTAGCTTATCTGAGACTCAGACTCTGGTAAAAGGTGATTTGGCATATGGTAAGGTGCAGGACTTCAACCCCTGTGACAGAATCTCATCCTCTCTGGCAAGGAACAAATAACTCGTCCTTGTGGTAGAAGATATCGGCCTAGCTATTTAGTTGACTTAATCTTTGAAACAACCCACTTGCATCCTTGAATCAAAATTTTTGAACAAATCTTGAAGTTCTTTTATAGCAGTTTTTTAGCACCCTTGTTGACCATTTGTTGAAGGTGATCTGAAGGATCTGGCACAAACATTGGTGACTTCTCAAAGCAGACGTGGCGACATTGTTGAAGGCATTTTTTTGATAGACCTAGTGCATATGTTAACCTTAGTTAGATCTTTGAAGTAGTCATTTTGCACACATTCTTTGTACTCTTTGGAGCAATCCTAAAGCCTCTTGTAACAGTTGTTTAAATCATACTTAGAGCAAATTTGAAGTGGACTTTGGAGTCTTCCTTGTTGCAAACCTAGGAACATTGAAGGACATGTTGACGCAGACTTGAAACCCTTGTTGGAGCAGGTTTTTTTGAAGACCTTTGAAGCACTCTTTTGAAGCAATCCTAATCAGATTTGAAGCCAATCTTGAGCAAGTTCTAGAAGCAGCCTTGAAGTCCTTTCTTGAAGAAGTGCTTTGGATGACATTTTTGAAATAGTTAAAGGTTGGAGCCTGATTTTATAGTTGAGGATTGGAGTCCTCATACAAGGTGGGAGCCATGTGAGAAACCAGGTTGGAGCCTGGATTGATATTTCAAGATTGGAGTCCTCATACAAGGTTGGAGCCTTGTGAGAGACCAATTTGAAGCTTGGAATTGTTGTGAAAATCGGAGTCCTCATTTTAACCAAGTTGGTGCTTGGATTTGTTCATTTTGTTGTACAAGTTGGAGGTTGAGTTTTTGTATAAGAGGATCGTAGTCCTCATTATTTTCATTAATAAAATTATTTTCTTGTTCTACATCTTGTGTTCTAGTTTAACTAGTGATCTTAACTAGCATAATATAACAATTGTAAAGAAATATTGATTCACCCCCCCCCCCCCCCCCCGGTATTTCCAACATTAAGTTTTGTGGAATTCAAATTAGATTCAAATTGTTAGAACTGTACTGGAACTAGTTGGTTATATTTGGATAGTTGGATTTTGGATTACATTAGTCCCGTTGAATTGTTCCCTTGCACTATATGGCTTGACATATTATTGATGAGCAGGACTTTTTATTGAAGGCTATATTTATGTTGAAACAATTCTTTCATTTTATGGAAAGAATTTTGTGGGTAAAACCCTAGTTGCTTAAGAATAACCTAGGGCCAAAAAAAAATCTCCCTAGAATACTACAACTAGTAAATCCTGCATTTTGAGTTTCCATAATTCAAAGTTATTTTGCCATTAAACTTTTCAACTTTGAATTTAGTATCTGTCACCTTTGCCATTATTCTCTACACACATAAACTCTCCCTCCAAATTGAAAATTATTTTTTTAATGTATAAATTCAGAAATTCTGGAATAAAATTTTTTGTATACTTTCACCAACATTAACAATCCCATGATTTTCACCAAACTCAACTTCTCTAAAAAAATGTTCAAAATATATATATATATATGGATTATGGAGGTCATAAGTTTAAAGGGCTTGGTAAATGAAGTAGGCACAGCTATATTCATTATGAAACTATCTCGGTTTCCAACACCATTAAAGTAGCTATATGAAATATCAAATATCATATCTCGGTTTTCTTTTAATTGTTTTCATAAATCTCAAATATCAATTTTATTGGGAAGGAAATTATCAAAGACATCATATTGTTCCAATTATCACCAAAATATTTAGACTTGTATGAGTACTCTCTTAGGTACGTTGTTTAAAATTCCCCAGCTACATGTTAATTGTAGTATCCTAGGAAGATTTGTGCCCTAGGGTTCTTAACTAGGGTTTCAACAAAATTCTTGTGCTGTAAGAAATGTTATAGTCTATTCCATAGCATTCATCAATTCAACAATACTTCAACATTCCAGTACAATTCTAATCAGTCCCAATTTAACTTTGAATTCAGCCAAACTTGTTTACTAACCAAATGTATCTTATCAGTGATCCGGACTACACTTAAGTTGCTTGACTAGCCGCAGGGCCGACTTCTTTTCCTGTTACAGGATTGTCCGAGATACAATTAAAACTTGGGAATGCAACCTAAATTGCCTCAAGGAGATAACGAATGTATGAGTGGGTGATCGAACTTTGATCTGCTTCAGAGCTCCTCCAAAATCAGTTAGTACTTTTGTGATTACTCCAGAAACTTTAGCCTAATCCAGACTTTTGTCTAGGCTCAGTGTGGGCTTGGACTCCTTGAAGGGCTCCTGTTCATACTTCGACAGATTCGGATGGGCAAAGAATGGCTATTTGTCCATAGTTTCAGTCTCAGAAAGTGATTGGATGGTGATGTCAAACCCAGGATGCATTTTGACCTATTGTAGATGAATTTTCCTTTGCTATAAGACGACTTCGCAAGGGTTTTGACCTCGAGAAATATTCGATCTATTTCATACACTTAGCCTCTGATAGTTACATTCTATTTTGTCTCAAAGGATCTGTGACTACCTCAGAAATTTTGGCCCGTTGGCCTTAAAGATTTCGGTCGCCACAGGAATGTCGTTCCCTTGCTTCAAGGAGTTTTGACCTGCATCAAAGGATTTGTCTAGCCTTAGTTTTTCTCACCATATACTTTGTTGCTCCTTAGATAAATAAGTCCCTATTGTCGGAACAAACCAATATATCAAATCCACAAACCAAAATAGAGTTGATCCAAAACCTGTGTTAGAAAAAAAGAAGAGTGACTAGGTAGGGTGGGATCACCTCCATCGTGTTGAGAAACCAAGATGCTAGTAGATAATGATTGATTTCTCTTACTTGATAATTACTTGTGAATGTTTGTTGGCTTCTTATTAAATTTATATTCTCTTCATCAAGCAATTACCAAAACATAAAGATCACAAAGAGACAAAGAACACAAGAAATTAGGCTCCAAGCCAGGGCAAAACCCCATAAGGGGGAAACCCAAAAATCTTCTTCTTATAGAATCAGATCAAAGTGAGATATCCAAGACCCAAAACCAAGACAAAGACTATCACAAAGTTTTCAAGTCAACCCTCCTCCAAGTCACCTCCAATCAAGTCAAAGTCAATGTTGGTCAAATCACAGAAACTTTGCTCCTGCAATAGAGGCCGAATTTCGGCCCTGTAACAGGCTTTGAAAAACTGCAGAAAACTCACATGTGTGGACAAATTTAGAGAATAAACAGTTTGTCTTCTCTCTCATTCGACTTTCGCTGATTTTTCTTCTTTTTCTTGGACGGAAATAGATGTGATGATTGATGGATTGATTGGTCTTCCAAATGGTCGAGTTGACTTGTATATATCAGTGTTGCACTAATCGCGATATTATCGCAATATTATCGTATAATCGCGATAATTTCAAAGAAAAGATAAAATCGTGCGTAGTAATCGGATTATTTTTTTGCCCGATTTTTTCGAAAAAATCGCGATTTTTTCGGTAATTATCACCAGAGGCTCAGGCAACACATGTTTATTGGAAAAATGTGATTTTTTTTATTTCATTTGGACAATAGAGGGCGCGGTGGGGTTTGGAGACTTGGAGTGTTGGAGGCTTGGAGATTTTGCCATTTTGGAGCTAAATCAACTACCTGGAGGAGAAAATCGAAGAGTGAGCTAAGGAGGAGACAGATTATCTCCATAAAAACGGTATGGGCACCAATGTTTTTTGTTTTCATTGTTTTGTAACTTTGTTTTTGTTTTTTTTCAATGTTTTTGGTTGGGTTTGGAATGGGGTTTTTGACATTTGTCCAATGTAATTTTTTTTTAGTTTTTTTGGTTGGGTTTGGAATGGGGTTTTTGACATTTATCCCATGTATTTTTTTTTAGTTTTTTTGGTTGGGTTTGGAATGGGGTTTCTTAAATTGTATGTAATTTCTTTTTAGTTTTTATACAATGTAAATAGTAAATACTAAATTGTAAGTTTGTAACTTGTAAATACTAAATTGTAATCTTTATTTTCCCATAGGTTCACCGAAACACCATTCAAGTTTTCAACTTCAAAGTTCAAAATCAAACATGCCAAGGGAATTGGACCCTTTCTGGGAATTTGGTGAACCTAATGCTCCGTATGATAGACTAAACTTGACTTGCAAGTTGTGTGGGCACCATATGTCCGGAGGGGTGTACAGATTGAAGTATCACCTTGCAAAAATCCCTGGATTTGATGTAGGGCCTTGCAAAAATACAAATCCTGAACTCATCCAAAGAGCCATGAAAGCATTGGAAACTTAAGACCACAATAGAAAGGCCAAAGAAGAAATGAAAAGGCAACTAAAAAAGTCAGTTGAACAAGCAAGTGCCACTGGTTCTACTGCAGCATCAACCAATCCGGTAGCTGCCTCATCATTTTTTGTTCCTCGAACCACACCTGGTTCACAACCATCTATCAGTTCAATGCTAAAAGAAACTGAGAAAGAACACGCTGACAAGTTGCTGGCAAAATTTCTCCTGTGGAGTGATATTCCTTTCAGCGTTGTAAGGAATAATCCATTTTTCCAACCTGCTCTTGATGCTATTGCAACTGTTGGCCCAAGGTACAAAATCCCTTCTTATCGTGACATGAGAGGTCGGATTCTTCAAAATGAAAAGCTTGAATGCACCAAAAGATTGGAAGATTTTAGGGCATCATGGGCACAAACAGGATGCACAGTGATGTCAGATGGTTGGACTGACCAAAAGGGGAGACCCCTCATAAACTTCTTGGTTAGTTGTCCCAAGGGGACTATGTTTATCAAATCTGTTGATGCATCAGCACAAATCAAAAATGCAAGAACTTTATGTGATTTGCTAGATGTGTTTATTTTGGAGGTGGGTGCAAAAAATGTTGTCCAAGTCATAACGGATAATGCTGCAAATTATGCTGTTGCTGGCAGGATGCTTATGGACAGGCATCCTACTTTATTTTGGACACCTTGTGCTGCACACTACATTGATTTGATGTTGGAGGACATAGGGAAAATTCCCTTTGTCAAAGATATTGTTGAGTCATCCAAAAGCATTACAAAATTTATATATAACCATACATCTGTGCTTAGCTTGATGAGAAGATTCACCAACAACAAAGAGTTAGTGCACCTCACCATTACACGGTTTGCCACTAGTTTCATATCTCTTCAATCCCTCTTGAATTCTATGTGGGATGTGAAGAGAATGTTTCTTTCAGAGGAGTGGCGTGCTTTGCCAATGAGCCGCAAACCAGAGGGAGAGGCCATATGCAGACTAGTTTCATACCAGGAAGACTTCTGGGCGGGAGTGCAGGAGGTGTGCATCGTTACTGAACCTTTGGTAAAGGTTCTTCAGTTAGTTGATGGTGAGAAGCCCGCAATGGGCTATTTGTATGAGGCCATGGACAGGGCCAAAGAAGCCATTCGAGCCTACTATGATGATAAGGGAGATGAGGGGTTTCAGAGACAACTCCTCCTATGGGGAGTGATTGATGAGCAATGGAACAACACACTCCATCGTCCCATTCATGCTGCTGGGATTTTCCTAAACCCCGCATTTTCTTACGCATGTGGGTTTGTATTTGATGCTGAGATCATGGATGGATTCTTATCCTGTGTCCAGAAGATGGTGCGATCTCCAGCAGAACGTATAGATATCTCTAAAGAAATTGAGACATATAGGATGGCAGGTGGCACATTTGGCTTTGACATGGCTGTGACTGATAGGACGATTAAAATGCCAGGTATTTTTTAGTTTGTAACTTTGTTTCAAATTTCATTGTCTCTTCAAATTCCATTTTTTTCTTATGTTTATTTAAAATTTTATTTGTAATTTTGTTGTAGATGCATGGTGGAGAATGTATGGTGCCAGGGTACCCTTTCTGCAAAAGCTTGCCATTCGAATCCTCAGCCAAACATGTAGCTCCTCAGGATGTGAGCGCAACTGGAGTGTATTTGAAAAAATACACAAAATACACAACAAGAAGCGCAACAGGTTAACACTTAAAAATTTAAAATATTGTAAATTTCCAAATAAATTTTTCAATTCATTAAACAATATTTTTTTATAATTATTAATTATTATTTCATGATCTTTGTACAGGTTGGAGTCCCAGCAACTTAATGACATGGTCTACGTCTACTACAATCTTCGATTGTGGGTGAGGCAACTTGAGAGGACACCTGATATAAAGGCCATCTCATTGGATGGATTGACACACTATTGCATGGAGGGTTGAGGCCGAGAGGCCTCTCATGGAGTCTACTGATGATTGGTTAGTGCAGGATGTAGTGGAGGGAGAGGAGGAGGAGGATGAGGTCAAGGAACAGGAGGAAGAGGTGACACCACCTGCCCGGGCTACCCCTGCCACCAGTAGAGAACGTGGTCTACCTCCTATAGCTCCTACTCCTAGTTCTTCAGCTTCTAGAGCACAGCAGACTCCACTGCCAACTCCACCAGCACCGGCATCTACATCTAGAGGGAAAGGGAAAGCTATGGCATGTTCTCGCAAGAGGGGCAAAGGAAATCAATAGTATTAAACTTTAGTTATTTTGTTCATTTCATTGTATATGACATTATGACTCATGCGATACATTCTTATATTTTTTTGTTGATATTTTGAGGCTGAGTTGGGACTCAGGAGTCAGGACTTACTATTCAGGACATGATTCACTGTTATGTGTGATTTTAGCACTAGAAATGATATTAAACATCTTATATATTAGTTCTTTTATCATATTTATGTGTCAATGTATTTATTTTATGTTGTAGATGGTTTAGATATTAAAAATTTTGAAAAAAATGAATATTTTTGTACCAAACGATTTTTTCCCGATTATTACCGATTTTTTCCCGATTATTACGATTTTTCCGATTTTTTCCTCACGCCAATATTATCCCGATAATGATAAGTGCAACATTGGTATATATACATATCCAGGAGGGTCAAATAGCTGCCCCTAAAGCTAACTTGTCCAAGGAGGGCCAACTTGGTCTTGTGGATGAGATTTTGACTTTTTGAATCAAAATAAAAATAATTTTCCTTTTCTTACAAGAAGTCCAAATGGGACTTGACTCAATTACATTTCTTTTGACTCACAATAAATTCTCTTTTGACTCAATTGATCCTATAAGCACGATGAACATGCTTTGATTAGAAATAAAATAATAATAATAATAAATATTATCAATGATAAAAATTACTTTTTATTACATTATGAAGACCGACACTAGTTTTGTTTTCAACACTCCCTCTTAACTAGGGAGGTATTCATAATGACTCAACAGGACAATCTCAAGTTGAAATATTCATATAAGAAAGGATCCAGATTGATAAGCATCAATGATGATTTTTATCATCATAACCAACATTGTAAAAATAGCAAGGCCTTGACTTTCAAGCTCTATCTCTCCATTAGATAAGAGCACAATGTTGGGAGGCATAAACATGGACACCAATGCCTCTCTAGGGACATAGCCCATCCGAATGTTCACAAGGTACGTCCTCACAAGACTATTTCCTAATCCACCATGAAATCTCGATCCTCAGAACTATTCTTATCTTGAATTAAATCCTCAAAGAATATGGGTCCCAGATGCTTATCCAATCCACCATTCTCCTTACCAGTGCCTTCACTAGGCTTACAGCAGTTAGTCCTGCCCATAGTGAATGACACATGGAGAACACAGTGTCCACCATCACTTCCGCTCAATCAAGGAGGAGATATCCACAAGCCTAAGCTCGTCCCATTCCTTTTCATAGAAAGGAACATCATCAACATATCGGTTACCTGCTTCATCAATGGAGATGTATTGTTGCTTCACGACTTCATCACGTATCATAAAGTACTTCAATCTTCCTGGTTCTCTGTCAATCTTTACGTAGCTTCAACATGTCATCAAGTAGTTCATTAAACTGTCTCATAACTTCTTGTATCAGTTTCTGCTTTTTCTGCATTTTATATTGTACATCCTTCTGCTGCATATCCTTCTAGAAATCCATACTGTGTCTTAATCATCGTTAGTATAATTCCTAAATATCTTGCTTTGCCAAATCAATCGATGCACCCTCAAATCAAGTTGTATGTCAACTCCTGCTAGTAGCTCCCTCTGAAGTCAATATTAGTTTTCATCTTCATGACCAATAGATATGTCAACATAATTCTGCCAAAAATCTGCTCAAAGTTCGAACCAAACAACTAATGATGTTTGTCATATATCTGTAAGCTGTCAGTCATTCATCTAGGAGAATCTTCATGATAAGCATACTTTTGATTTACTGCCCAACTGTCTATAACGTATCATGCTTTGCTTTTAACTTTTTTCCCAAGCATATTTCTGGTCTACAAGTATTATGTTCTTCCTTCAACTCCCTCTGAAGATATGAGTCCTTTTTAGATATCTGATTGCAAGGTATTCATGAAGAACTTCTTCTAAGGTAAGTGTACTTCTTCCTTCCATGTTGCCATTTAATTGACTTCTTTGATCAAACTGCAACTTTAATTTTCTTTGAAGATGATGTCTATGAGTAAGATGATGAGATTCCTCCTTGTGATAAGAGTAACCTCATTTATGCTTCCATGTTGTTTCTTGACCGACTTTAATGCATATTGATAAGTTGTCTCCTCTTCTGGTAGAATGAAATGGACTTCTGCCAAAAATGCTAAACTTTAGCAGTATTGCTATACTGGTACTTGAAACAAGATATGTTGGAGAGGCTTCTATAATGCTACATAATGACCTTGATTCTGCTATTGTACTGTTTGTAGTCCTTGCTTGTTAATGATATGATGACTGCTTCCAGATGAGAAGTAACTGTAGACTCTTTCTTTTAATGCTATGTGCTTTCATGATGAGATAGACAATTTTCAATGCTTCTTTTGACTCAATTGACCCTATGTAGTATTGACATAATATAGTTTAACTGATTTATCATAGACTTCCTTGGATGTGGATAGATCTGAAACAAAAGAAATGATGTGATTCTTGATAGAATCAAAGAGGATTCTTTGAGCCCTAATTTCTCCCTTACTGTACTTGGCCACTTCTTGAGCATTGTTCTTGTCTGGTGCAGGAGATTTGCCTTCAACAAATTGCATAACTTCATTTTCCTGGAGAACTAGATCAATTCTCTTCTTCCAAGATTTGTAATTAGAAGCTCCATCAAGCTTGTTGCTTTCCTTGCAAATAGATGTCATTTGGCTAGGAGGATTAGACATGAAGAATGGTAGAGTACCTATTTGTCTAAGAATGAGATGCTTGTTATAAGAATGTCTTCAAAAGTGTTGATGATGCTTCCAAGATTCTTCAAAATGTTCTTGAGTGGTGGTTGCTATAATGATGTCATTAAGAATGATTGCTACAATAAAGTCTTCAAATTGTTATACGGCTACAATGATGATCTTCAAAGCCTTCTTCTTTTGCTTTGTGAGAGGGAGAGATATCAATTATAATACAGCCTTCAAGCTGCCAACAATTTGTGATGTTCAAGATGTGTTTCTTTCACCTTAATTTTGATACCATGTTGAGAAACCAAGATGCTAGTAGATAATGATTGATTTCTCTTACTTGATAATTACTTGTGAATTTTCGTTGGCTTCTTATTAAATTTATATTCCCTTCATCAAGCAATTACCAAAACATAAAGATCACAAAGAAACAAATAATACAAGAAATTAGGCTCCAAGCCAAGGCATATCCCCAACAAGGGGGAAAACCCAAAAATCCTCTTCTTATAGAATCAGATCAAAAGTGAGATATCCAAGACCCAAAACAAAGACCAAGACTGTCACAAAGTTTCCAAGTCACCTCCAATCAAGTCAAAATCAACATTGGTCAAATCTCTGAAACTCTTGGCCAAATAACAAAAACTTTGCTCCTACAATAGAGGCCGAATTTTGGCCCTGTCACAGCCTCTGAAAAACCGCAGAAACCACGCACGTGTGGACAGATTTAGGGCAGAAACAGCTTGTCTTCTCTCTCCTTTGACTTTGGTTGATTTTTCTTCTTGCACGGAAATCGATGTGATCATTGATGGATTGATTGGTCTTCCAAATGGTCGAGTTGACTTGTATATATACATATCTAGGATGGTCGAATAGCTGCCCCTAGGGTCGACTTGTCCAAGGAGGGCTGACTTGGTCTTGTGGAACTTGACTCAATTACATTTCTTTTGACTCACAATAAATTCTCTTTTGACTCAATTGGCCCTATAAGCATGAAGAACATGCTTTGACTAGAAATAAAATAATAATAATAATAAATATAATTGATGATAAAAATTACTTTTTATTACATTATGAAGACCGACACTAGTTACATTTTTCAACACACCGAAACTAGTCCAAGGAGAAATGGGATCCTCAAACCCTCACAACATCAGGCTCAAAGAAAACAGACACAAATAATCTAATCCAATGATGTCTCAAATGAACCTAACCCTCTTGTATTTATAAATTTCCTCAAGGGGATTTTTCTCTTTAATTAATTGAGTGAGGTTCACACCAAACCCCAACTTTGGGATATTTTGCTCCAGCTGCCCCAACACTTGCCCTCCACTACCCAAACATTGGGTATTTTGGGGTTTGCCCCTTCATCGAGGACTATAGCCTACGGGGATCGATAGGCTACTTCATCCCCTGGGCCAACTAATCCCTCAGGGACATTATAGTCCCCCCCCCTCCCAACATTGTTTGTCCCCGAGCAGTGACAAATCTGGGTGCTACAACTTTTTCTCATCAACCCTTGAACATGAAAAATTGCCTTCAAACTTCACAGTTACCATTCCAAACATACCAGCCCTGCAAGATGTCATTTCATTCATTAGAGGTTGCATTCTACTGCCTGCACCCATGCCTTCATTAGTTACTCAAAGATGGCGACCCTTGTATGCTTCAAATTCTGCACTTCCATGAGGCACAAACTTCACAGTTTCCAATCTGCAAAATTTATGTTGCCAATATACAATCCAGTCGATTCTTTTATCAGAGATTTCAGCGATGTGCATGCTACACCTTTCTCCGTGTTTTGTAGCAATCAATTGACCCATTATGTCTTCGGTTAGACTTCCACCTTGCTCCACAATTTTCCAAGAACATCCTCCAACAAAATTTCCCTGAAATTTCTGCCTAATCATGTCCCAAAGCGGTCTAGGATGCAGAAAAACAAGAAAAAGTGATCCAGAATATAGGAGGCAGTTATTATTTTCAACCTCATGCATTTGGACAATACAAGATATGGGAAAATCATAGATGTTCCTTATGATCTCAAGGAGTGATCTTTCTGAAATCTACTGCAAAAGACCTATTTGCAAATGAGGTTACTTTGCGCCCTTCATTACACACAATATTGGAGTAACACCAAAGAGAGAAACTTGTTGATTGTGAACTCACCAAATTTCGCATTATACCCTCAAAGTCTGCTAGCATATAAACTATGCTCCGCACCAAAATATACTTCATAGATAATGGACTTCCTTTTGTTCAAAATCATGCCTGGTAAAGATGCCAGTCTTGTTTGACCCCACTTGTTCAACAACAGGCCAGTCAGCATATGAAATATTGGTGTTGGATGGATATTGTGTCTGCATGCGCGTTTGTCTTGTGCTCCTTTTTGTTGAAGAAAAGTGTAACTAGGTTCAGTATTTGTCAATATAATTTTGATCTTTGTACTTGTCAAGAAAAAGAAATATTATTTTTGTAAATCATATGAATGGGTTTCTTGCTCATTCTATAAGTCTATGAAAGTCAAAGAGTCAAAATTATGTTAAAGAGCTCCTCTTGAGCATTTATGTAATGTACATGAGTCAACCTAGTGTCAAGTAGCCCTCCAAGACAAGCACCATCCTTCAAAGAAGAATACTGCTAGCAAAACGATGTAAATCTCAGTCATGTCAGCCTACAAATGAATTAAAAGGACAATCATGTCGGCTCAATTAAAGACACAACGGTTCACACTTATGTCAGCTTATTTATGGAAGCATAACCACTATATATACCCCATTAGGGTCTGTGCAAAAGAGCAAGAAAAAAATCTCAGATAAGGCTTTGAAATCTCGGATGGGTGCAGGATAGAATCTCAGATGGGTACAGGACAGAATCTCGGATGGGTGCAGGACAATAAGGTGCAGTATTGGTGATAGTTACAGTGAATTCATCACATATCTCTCTGCTGTCTTGGCCTAGTCACAGGGTCACAGACATAGTTTCGCCATTCAGAAGGATCTCAGCGAAGTATATATATCATAGACACAGTCATCACTATAATCATGATATCAATCATGATCCTAATGAAGACGAAGATCTTGGTTATAATGCTAGTGAAGATAAGGTCATGATGCAGATCTCGGTGCATTGGTGAAGACATGTTATCAAAGTCATGACAAAGACAAGGTAGAGATCTCGTTGACATGATGATAACCTCAGTAAGAGTGCAGCTATGATTTCGGTGAAGGCAAAGCTATGGTAAGACAGTCATGATCTCAATGAGTCTAGGAACAGACCTCATGGAGATCTCAGTGGTATGGTGAAGACCTCGGTGAAAGTGCAGCAATGAAGATCTCGATGATCTCAGCAGTGACAAGGAAGAAGAATGGTGTCTTGGTCTTGCAGTGGCACAGAAGGTCAAGTGTCAAGGTCTTGGTGTTCGTCAATTGGAATCTCTATAAGAAGAATTACGTATGGGTTTTCCTCTCCAAGAGGGAGAGGTTTTGACCCTGGCAGAATGCCAACTTCTTGAGTTCTTGTCTCTTTGTTTTTTTATAGCAGTTTGATGAAGTAAATACACACTAATAATAAGAACAAGATCAAGCTAAGATAAATTGTAAAAGCACTTCACAAATTGTTATCAAGTCTAGAAGAATCTTACTAATGCTAACTGCCCTAGATTCTTCAACACTTTCTTCCCCTGTTGCTGCAATTAAATTATCATTGTCTATGCAATCCTTGTCTTGAGGGCGATACTTTATTGTGACTTCAGCTGGTTTGTTATGTGTAGCTCTAACGAGCTTCTCCTTGAGCATAGATTCAGGGGCAAAATATATCTCATCTTTGTAGAAGATGATTTCGTCTTCCACCTTATACCTGTCATCATGAATGAGTGCATCCAATATTTCACAAGAAAATTTACTCTTGGATTACTCTACTAAGAGATGGGCTTTCCAATCTCTCAAAAATGTGTCATGTTCCACAAATGTGACCTCATTAGATTGTAAGTTGTTACGTTTAGTACCACAAGCTAACATGCAAGTGACTTCTCCTTGTTTGGGTATGACCTCCATTTGTTGAGTTCTGACAATGCAGGGACCACCATTGGTCAAGCCTCTCAGGACTACCTTGCTACCCCTTGGGTCTCGGAATTCCACTCCATCATTTTGTAGTTCATCACAATTCTTCCCAGCGAGTAGGCAGATCAACTAGAAGGAAGGTCATCTAAGAGCAGTGAAAGATGACTGTTGTAGCTTGCCATCAAACCCTAACCAGAACACCAGAATACAAAAGCTTTTACAGCAGTATGTTTCAAGCCTAAGAGGGCACAAATTGTCTTCTCCAGAATTGCGTTGCTGAGTCAGCTATGTATCTAAGGAAGGACATTGTTATTGAATCTCCAGATTGGCAAGTCAATCTTGACCTTGAACTATTGTACTCTCTCTCTGCTGAACATTTGATATTAATAGTAAGAAGAATTGATCAAGGGTTTTCCCCATCTTGGGGCTTTTCCTGGCTTGTGCCAATTCTTGTGTTCTCTTGTCTTGGCTCACTCTCTGAATATGTTTACTTATGTTCTTTCTTCAGTTACTGTCAGTGGAATATCAGTTTTTGTGATTGCTATTGAAAGCAATGGAATTAATCTTGGGATCATAAGAATCATTGAAGTAATTGACCTAAGCAAAGAACATGTTATCCGAAAATTAACATGGATTCGAAGCACAGGAGAGGTCAAGCCCAAGCAAGAGCAAAAAGCAATCTCAGAAGGTTTGTTGACAATTCTCTGATGAAGCAAGGTATGTATCAACATTCATAAGGTGTGTTTTGATTGACATCAAGAGATATCTTCAAAGATTATTTGGCAATCATCATAGAGCAGGTAAACAAAAGATAGTGTAAAGGAGTTCTCGGATCTGTGGAATTATTACAGGACCTGTGCACCTTACCTGAAGTATATTACTGTAGCTATTTCAAAACCTATGATAGAATACTACATTCGATCCTGGAGAATTCTCGCATCTATAGTAACATTCCTGCAATCCTGTGACTAAAATTAGAAGCCTTGTAACTTCTGTTATGGATGAACTCACTGTCACTGTCTCGCCTCATTAGGTGGATCATAGAAGCTCTCTCTAATCCTAGCAGACTTGCAGACCTCTCTATTATTATGCGTGTCATTTCAATCTTCCAGACCTCTGTTCATTATCACTGTGCGATTATAGCAGACCTTAACTCTTGGAAAAATCTTGGAAGCACAGTCCTAGTTGAAAGCACAAGAGTAGCATCGTTTTGCAGACCTTAAAAACACAATGATGTCTTTTATCTTGCACCCCTTGTAGATCCAACTAGAAGCCTGCAAACATGAAGCACCCCTGGAGTTTTTGACATCATTATTGAAGCAACTTGATATCCTGGAGGATATCCTGAAGCAGCGTTGAAGTCTTGTAGAAATCATTGATGAAGAGATGTTTTTTTTAACTACTCCTAATCTCTCATTCGAGGACTTCTACATAATGGAGGACTCTCACTTCTGGAATTGTCTAATCATAATGTCAATATTAGCGCTCTTCTGTAAGGCCTCATTGTATTGACATAACTTCTATATGGCATATGCGAGTTATAGTTATATGGTCTCTGTTCATCTAAAACTCCTCAGTGTATAATCTTGACAGTATAAATCCGACGCTATCAGCTTCATTCATATACAGTAATCTCAGTTGATCTCTGCACTCTATATATATATATTCTCGACATTCTTGAATATATGGGTTCTCATGACTCAGTAAATTGGAATGACCTCGGCACATCAAACATGATGTATAATTTGCTTGATTCGATGCTCAGTTTTATGACACTCAGACTTCTTCTGAGACTTTCACTTATCATTTTGGTCTGTGGCTTTCGCATGGCAAAAGGGTTTTCGCATGTCAATCTGCTCTGAAGTTTTTGCTCATCTCTGTTCTTTGCAAGGGCATCAAGCTACGACACCTTAAGTAATCTTGTCACAAGTGACGGCCTCAGTCATATAGCATTATAGCATCGCACCTCTGTTTCGCACACTGTTATGAATGGCATCTCACTGATGGATTGACTTCGTCGGATTGAACAGCAACAGGGTCGCACAGAACTCTCGGAAGTATTGATGAATTCCTCTATGATTGAGACAGTTGCTCAACGTTCTCTGCTATGTTAATGGTTCTCTGTCTCATGGATGTATGGTGTTGGCTCCTTCTCAGCGTTACATGTATGGTCCCAGTAACGTATGAATGGTGTTGATTCTATCTTCGGTTCTATATTTATATATGGCATTGTCTATGTATGGTGTCGGCTCTATAAATGGCTCAATACAATATTCTCAGCAACTCTGTTATTAATGCGGTTGGTTTCATTACTCCGTTGAATTCGACTTTCGTAGCATGGTTGGCTCCGACACAATCTCATATGTGCAATTCAGTAGCCCTAGGCTCATATTGTCATCACAAGTTCAGGTATATATATGTGTGTGGCTTCATTGGTATTATGTATGGTCACGCCCGCTCAGCATTATCTATGGTTCCACAGCAGTTTAGTGTTTTGCTTGGTTTTGATATACAGCATAATCGATCCTGGCTCTAGAGCAATATTGATATTAGCACTATAGCAGCATGATGTATCTTTAACAATGAACCTTGTTCACAAACGAAGTTGTGAACAAGTCATAGATAGTCTGCGGAAGCCTGTTGGTATTTGTAATTCTCTATTGATGAAAATCTAGTGCATAGCACTGTGGAACAGTTTCTTTTGTGGCTACGCTCATCACCATGAAATCAGAAGTGCCTTAAATAAGAAAGTTCATATCAGATTCTATGTCTCATCAAGTACAATAAGCAGAAGACTATGATTTTTGTCATCCAGGTTACATTAAGAACAATGTTATAAGACATGAACCCCTGAATGCGAAAGAACCCTCCTTATAATGAATCAGTTGTCTCAAATGGGAAGATCATGATTGAAGGAGAGATGATCACCTTAAGAGGGAGTTATAAAGTCCCTGGATTAATAACAGATGGTTACATTCTCGATATTCAAAGGAGCTATGAAGTTTGGATACAGCTATTGATGTTGTCTCTCATTTGTAAATTATATGCCTTGGTACGAAGACAATTTATGGACAACTGCTCATTAAAATAATATGATTCGTAGCTCTTCGCAGAAAGTTGTTGGACTGACAGTATGGTAGATGGAAAAAGCACATCTAAGTGTTGTATCTCTTGAGATCCACCTTTATATCTACAAAGTGGATGAATCTAATGATGAGCAGGTTGCCAGATGGACACTTTGCACTCTGGAAAGACAAGCTTAGGCTTGTGGTCCCCCTGAGCAAGAGGGAGTAAGAACAGTTAAATATTTTCTTCATCTAGATATGCGAGAAGCAGAGGATTACTAAGTGCTGCTAAAATGGCTAGTTGTAAATCAATATGTTTATAGAAAGTTGTATACATCTACAGGCTGTTGGGTGGAGCTATGAGGCTTCCATTGACGATTCGGTCAACAATATCATTGATTTTCATAAAGCAGCCTGGCTCTATCCCCTATATGAAGGGATCTTTTGTTAAGATGGAACATTGAGCTCTGGGAGCTCCTGAAGGCTTGGGGTACTTATTGAGCTATGAGCGATTGTAGGGAGAGTGGTTCACCTTCCCCTATTGGTGTGTTGTGTACAGGGTGAGTGGTTCACCTTCCCCTGTGATACCCCATGATGGTTGACATGTGTGTAGGGTGAGTGGTTGCAGACACATGTATGTAGGGTGAGTGGTTCACCTTCCCCTACTGTTGATGACATATGCATAGGATGAGTGGTTCACCTTCTCCTATGGCATATGAGCAGGATGAGTGGTTCACCTTCTCCTGCAGATACCCCAGTGAGAGATGCTTATGGGCATCTGTTGACATGTCAGTGGGACGTGGTTCATCCTTTCCCCACATGTAGGATGTTTATTCCCTACGATTTGTGGTTGACATGTCGGTGGGATGTGGTTCATCCTTTCCCCACGTGTAGGATCCTTCCTACTATTGTTGGTTTGCATGCATGTAGGATGTGGTTCATCCTTTCCCTACTCTCGATTGTTTGCATGTGTTGTGATATGTGACTATAGGATGTGGTTCGTCCTTTCCCTACATGTGATTGTGATGTGTGATTGTAGGATGTGGTTCGTCCTTTCCCTACATGTAATTGTGATGTGTGATTGTAGGATGTGGTTCGTCCTTTCCCTACGTGTGGTTGTGAGCAAGATGTGATACATTCTTTCCCTGCTATTGATTTAGTATCATCCTACCCATGTAGTCCGGGACACATGGGAAGTACCTCTCATCTGGCCAATGAGTTGGGAAAAGTGGTTAGGGACCATAGCACTACCGATGGATGCATCGAGTACTGCCGTACTCGCTATGAATAGGATGCTTGGTGTTCTTCAACTTGATCTGGGATCAAGTCTGATTGAGGTTTTACCTCTGAACTGACTTTTGTCAGTGGAAAGTGGTGAGGTCTTGTGACTCACTCTCAATCAATTCTTCTTCATTATTATTTCAGTGTTCAGCAGAGCAGAATCGAGATACAAAGATGGTTCATGATGGCATGATGATCAGTGACATAGCTATTGGTTTGATAGGTGGAATTCTCCCTAGTTGAGAGGGAGTGTTAAAATTGGTAACTAGGGACAAATCCCACTTTGGACAGCTCCTTTGAGGAAGATAATTGTGGCATTGAATTTCTCTTTGTTAAAATTGGAAACTAGGGCCAAGCTCCATGTGGGTCTCCTTATTTATGGCAGCTAATATTTTTCTTGGATTCCTCTCTTCGAGAGGTGTAGGATTGATCTAAAGATCATCCAATTCCGATATGTATTGATAGAGATATGAATTTATTTGTATTATTTGACAATTTGTCAAGGTCGGCCAGCAAGCAAATTACCCTAGCTTATCCTCAACATTGCATTGTAAATAGAAGAGGTCTCAAGTCATTTCACACACACTTCTCTTAAGATCTCTCTCCACTCGTTTGGGTTTGGTGGCTAGAGAGGTCAAGAGGGAGAAGCACTAAAAGCAGTTGAAGGGGGATACAGCTAGCCACAGTTGAAGGAGATCTAGCCATGCCCTAGCCGCAGTCACAAAGAAGGTATAGCCGCAGTCACAAAGAAGGTATAGCCGCAGTCTTGAAGGTGCCCTAGTGCCCTAACCGCAAGCCTTATTCCGCAACAATAGAAGGTCTAATGCAGCCCTATATCCGCAGTTGAAGGAGGCTCCTATACACAATATAGAGTAGGCCTAACCGAGATCCAAAGAAGCTCTAGCCGCAGACAAGAGGGAGGCTCCTATCCACAGTAAGCCGCAGTCAAAGGAGGCTCCTATCTGCTGTCCAAGAAGGCTCAAGGCCCTAATCCGCAGTTAGGGAAGTTCCTAATATGCTGTCAATGAAGGCCCTAATACGCTGCCTGAAGAAGCTCCTATACACAGCCTAAAGAAGCCCTTATCCGCAGTCCTAAAGGAGCCCTAATCCACTGTCAATGGAGTCCTAATTCACAGCTAAGTAAAGACCCTAAACCGCAGCAAAGGTAGCCCTAGAATGCAGCAAGAAAGTGTCTTAACACAGCATTAAGATGCATGGATAGACAGCGTGTTTGCTGTAGGTGACTGTGTGATAAAGGAAGCTGATATAGGCATGCCTTAAGGACTGTTTGCTAGGTTGATAAGCCACAGTTATACATTGAAGGAATGCGTTGAAGTCTGCTCCATAGATCAGCATATGTACACAGTTAGATGCTTGAAAGTGCTGCTGCGTTGATGATGTTTTGAGGACATTTACTACAGTGTTGCTATGTGCTAGGCCACAGGCCATAGCACCATAGCAAGGGTTACTTTGGGGTTGCTCTCTTAGGACTGTTTGAAGATTATGAAGGAAGTTTAGGACAACTCCAGGTGCCCTTATCAGATCAGCCATTCATCACAGTCAAGGGAGTTTAGGGCTGCATATTGTGCCCTAACCAGAATTGCTGGAGCAGCTAGCAATTTGAGGAATGTTGCATCAGGATATGCTACAGCACTCTTAATGATTGAAGACTGTCATAATGATGTACTTTCTACTGCTGTCATAAAATCTCAGATTTGTGTATTTGTACTATCTCTCTCTCTGCTGAACTATTGAAGAATATAAGAAGAATTGATCAAGGGTTTCCCCACATTGGGGTTTGTCCCTGGCTGGTGCCACATCTTGTGTCCTCTTGTCTTGGCTTGTCTTCTACTGTTTATGTTTATGTTCTATCTGCACTTTACTATCATGTTGATGTGATTGCTAATCTGAATATTGACATTGGGCTAATATGAAAAATTGAAATAAATTGCTCTAAGCATAGAACATACCAAAATTTAACATTCTTTTCGAGAGGACCAAAATCGACCTAAAGAACACCGAATTTGGATAAGTAAAATTATTTATTTGTTTAAAAGAAATTCTACAAGTCATAACTTTATTAAGGCGGGAAAATTGAAAATTTTAAATTCAAATTTGCCTCCAATTTTCAAGGTCGGCTTCACCTCCATAAGGACAAATTGTTATATATATAGGTGTCCTTCATCCTCATTTTGACACATCCAATCACACATTTCTCTCTCTGAAATAGCCGCAGAAGGAAGGAAAGCTCCAGCGAAGAAGGTAGGGATAGATTGATGTCTTGGTTGGGCTGTCTAAAGGACCGAGTTCCTCAGGAAGAAGGTTGAGCTTGTTAAAGGCTTGTTTGGACTGTTTTGTGGGTGGTTCTATGTCTACAACAGGTCAGTATTGCAGCAGAAAGGAAGCCGCATTCATGAGGGACATTTGTATGTTGTTTGGGCTTATCTTTGGTTGGGCTTTCTCTCCTATAGCTGGCCGCAGCCCTAGCTGCGTACTTCAGGCAGGCCGCAGGCCTAGAACATCTTGGACAAGGGGCCGAAGGACTGATAGGAGGCCGCATGCCCTGGAGTTCTTGATCAGGAGGCCGTGTCACTTGTTTTGGGGTTGGTTACTAGCCCAGATCAACAGCGAATTGAAGCCGAGGTGTTTGGAAGATGGTCGCAGTCAAGGAAGAGTTTTGGAAGGTAAGGAAAGGGTGTTATAGCTTCCTGCCAACAACCCTTACTTGTGACCAGACTTATACCAGCATATAAGGGTGCTTGTATGTAGGCAGATCAACTAGAAGGAAGGTCGTCTAAGAGCAGTGAAAGATGATTGTTGTAGCTTGCCATCAAACCCTAACCAGAACACCAGAATACAAAAGCTTTTACAGCAGTATGTTTCAAGCCTAAGAGGGCACAAATTGTCTTCTCCAGAATTGTGTTGCTGAGTCAGCTATGTATCTAAGGAAGGACATTGTTATTGAATCTCCAGATTGGCAAGTCAATCTTGACCTTGAACTATTGTACTCTCTCTCTGCTGAACATTTGATATTAATAGTAAGAAGAATTGATCAAGGGTTTTCCCCATCTTGGGGTTTTTCCCTGGCTTGTGCCAATTCTTGTGTTCTCTTGTCTTGGCTTGCTCTCTGAATATGTTTACTTATGTTCTTTCTTCAATTACTGTCAGTGGAATATCAGTTTATCTGATTGCTATTGAAAGAAATGGAATTAATCTTGGGCTCATAAGAATCATTGAAGTAATTGACCTAAGCAAAGAACATGTTATCTGAAAATTAACAATGTTCCTCTTTCTTCTTACTGTGACATTGCTTGTATCTTCCGGAAGCATTCAAGGCTCATGCACTCACAAGTTGGCAGGACGCTTGTGCTCTGATACCACTATACTATCCTAGGAAGATTTGTGCCCTAGGGTTTTTAACTAGGGTTTCAATAAAATTCTTGTGTTGCCATAAATGTTATAGTCTATTCCATACAAATATAATAAACAATGTTGCTCTTTCAATACACAATAAATCATACAGTGCAAGGATATGGCTTAATCATCCATCAATTCAACAGCACTTAAACAGTCCAGTACAATTCCAAATCAATTCAACAGTACTTCAACAATCCAGTACAATTCCAATCAGTGCCAATTTAATTTTGAATCCAGTCGAACTTGTTTACGAACCAAATGTATCTTATCACTGATCTGAACTACACTTCAGCTGCTTGACTAGCTTCAGGGCCCATTACTTTTCCTGTTACAAGGTTGTCCAAGATACAATTAAACCTAATACAACCTGAATTGCCTCAAGGAGGTAGTGAGTATTTGAGTGGGTGATCGAACTTTGATTTGCTTCAGAACTCCCCCAAAATTTGTCTCAATACTTTTGCGATTACTCCAGAAACTTCAGCCTGATCTAGACTTCCATCTAGCCTCAGTGTGGGCTCAGACTACCTTGAAGGGTTCCTGTTCACACTTAGACAGATTCGGATGTGCAAAGAATGGTTATCCGTCAACTATTCCAGTCTAAGAAATTGATTATAGGTGATGTCAAACCCAGGATGTATTTCGGCCTACTGTAGATGAATTTTCCTCTGCTATAAGATGACTTCAGAAGGGTTTCAACCTCAGGAAATCTTTGATCTGTTTCAAACACTTAGCCTCCAGTAGCTACATTATGTTTTGTCTCAAAGGATATGCAGCTACCTCAGAAATTTCAGACTGTTGGCCTCAGAGATTTCAGCTGCCACAGGAATTTCGTTCCCTTGCTTAAAGGTGTTTTGACCTACCTCAAAGGATCCATCTAGCCTCAGTTTTTCTCACCATATACTTCGTTGCTCCTTATTTCAATAAGTTCCTGCTTCCAGAACAAACCAGAGTTGATCCAAAACCTATGCCAAAACAAAAAAAGAGTGACTAGGTAGGGTGGGATCACCTTCACCGAAATTAGTCTAAGGAGAAATGGGGTCTTAAAAACCCTCAAAGCCTCAGCTCAAAGAAAATAGAGACAAATAATCCAATCCAATGATGTCTCAAATTAATCTAACCCTCTTGTATTTTTTAAATTTCCTTGAGGGGATCTTTCTCCTTAATTAATTGAGTGAGGTTCACATTAAAACCCAACTTTGGGCTTTTTTGCCCCAGCTGCACCAAAACTTGCCCTTTGTTGCCCAAACATTGGGTATTTTAGGGTTTTCCGCTTTATTGAGGACTATGTCCTACAGGGATCGATAGCTACTTTGTCCTTTGGGCCAATTAATCCCTCAGGGAAATTCCACTATTCCATAACTTAACGTCCATTTTTTCTATGGTATAAAAGTCCTTCGCCCATGTACAGCCCAAAGAGTGTTGTTAAATTTACCTTTTCTTTTTCCAGAAAATGCTCTCCATCACTTTTCATTTTATGCATCTAATGGAAAGTTGTTGAATCCCAAAATGCTTGAAGCGCGCGCAGCTCCAAAAAGCATGTTTCATTGTTTCTACCATTTGGAAAATTACATAGTCTATCAAATCATCTTGCACTACAAAATCACGCTTGAACAGCAAGACTCTGATCAATTGTTTCCCAAGAAACTCTTCATTTTCCAAATACTTTTACCCATTTATCCTTGTTATCCTACAGACCCTAGTGTTTTATCAAGTCTATCTGAAATAATGGTTTAGTCTATTCTCTCATACAGCTTTTATGTGCCACAGCTCAACAATGGTAAATTAACTTGTTGGAGAGTTGTTGCATTTCATTGTAATTGTAAAATGAACATTAGTGTAGAGCCACACTACATCTCCATAAAGTATGTTTCGTCATTTCTTCCTTTGGAAAATAACTTGTTGGAGAGTTGTTGCATTTCATTGGAACCAGTGTTACTTGGGAGCGGGAGCGAAAGCGGGGAGCAGGAGCGACATCTTCAGAAGCTCCTAGTTTGGGATCGAATCCCAGAGCGTTTTTTATATAATATATATATATATATATATATTTTATTTTTTATATTTTGATACATATATGTCAACAAAAACATGTAGAATAATGAATTAGATATAAAAAAACATAGATTGAACCATATAACAACAATCATCTAGAAGTTATAATCTTCATCAACCACATCCACAAGTTAGTAACATAGTAACATAGAACATATTGAGTCTCACGATTCATCAATCTTAAAGTTTCAAGCTTTCAAAATTCAATATATAACATTTATCATCATTGATCACCAAAGTTGTACTTGTAAGCTAAGTGTAACCATTACAACGAATAATATCTAACATGAAATGAAATGAAACAACTTTCAACTTTCATGAAGCATCATATTCATAATTCATTACTAATGAGTTATATTTGCCAACTTCAAACTTAAATTGTCATATATTGTTTAAAAAAATATCATAATAAATATGAAAGAGTCAATAGTTATAAAAGCTACTAGAAACTAGAAAAGAGAAGTAAATCTATTATCTATTTCTTATGCTTGGGCCTCTTGCCACCACGAGAAATGTCTAATTTTTTAGTCTTGTTGGAAAATCAGGGTCTTTGTCATTAATATCACCCTCTACGCATTAATATCCAGAGGTATCTTTGTCATTACCTCTGTATCTGTATAGGGATCTTTGTCATTAATATCACCCTCTAAGCATTAACATAAGATAGAAAAAGCATAGCATGTCAAGTCAAGATTTTGTTTGAGTGATGCGTACATTTTTAGGAGGGTCATGATAGAGGAGTTCGACAACCAATGTCACTAACATCAAGGTACATAGAGGGATTAGTGCTCTTGATTAAATACAAGTTCCATACCCTAATACATCACAAAATTCAATGGAAACATTGCAATCCCCCAATCCTGAAATCCTGAAAAACTGATAAGTCTGCTGCATTTTGAATGAAATCAAAAATTCTACTTTCTCCATATGAAATCCAATGAGGCCGGAACCACTCTCAAACATCCTAAGTCATTTCATGGTAATGTTAAAAATTTAAGTAAAATGATGAAAATGAAGATTAAGGAGAATGTCACTTTTACTTTAAGAATTTAACATTACCATGAATAGCATATCAATACTAGGGCCTAGACTTGATCATTAAATTGCCCCACTCAAAAATTATTTGTGTCTTTCAAAAAAAATTGCATTTCGAACATTACTACAAATAAAAAATTGCAAAAAAGGCAAAACGCTCCCAAAAAGGCAGGGAGCAAAAATTTTTTTAGGGAGCGCGCTCCCGCCCAGAGCGCAGATTGGGAGCGGGATCGATTTTTGGGGGGGGGGGAGTGGGCGCTCCCCCGCAACACTGATTGGAATTGTAAAATGACCATTAGTGTGGAGCCACACTGCATCTCCATAAAGTATGTTTCATCACTTCTTCCTTTGGAAAATAACATAAAGTCCATCCAACCGTCTCACACTGCAGAATCAGGCTTTAACAGCTAGATTCCGATCAATTGTTGCCCATCCCAAGACAGAGGATACGAAAGAAACTCTAATTTTCTAATAGACTACCAGATTTTAACTTGTCTATCCTTGGTATTCTGCAAATCACCACTTTTGATCATGTCTATTTGAAACCCTATGGCTTAGTCTATCCTCTCATACAGCTTCATTATGTCACAACCAAAGTTTTAAAACTCGGACCAGTTCAACTCAAAACCAGTCAAACCAACTGAGTTGATAGAGCTCCAAGTCAACCTGGCCTACAACTCAGAGTGGGCTCGTACCTCTTCTAAGTAATTTACTTTACTTTTCCTAAGTGTACTTTAGCTCAATGAGCCAACATAATAGTATGTGTTTTTTTCTAAGTTAGACTTAGGCTAAGTTACATTAGCAACTTGGTCACACTAGAGCAAGTACCTAAGGAGACTATGGGTGACTTTGGCACGCCTAGACACGTAGGCCTGTGCAGAAGTACCTGCCCAAGGTACAAACATAAACACTCCTCTTAGCGAGGGAGGTACTTCTGCCACCTAGAACTCGCTCCAATCATGGACCTACATCCACTGCCATGGTTGCTCCCTCTGAACTCGAACTTCCCTGCCATCATCCTCAAAGACCCACTCCTTGTGAACGTGTTCCTAGAAGCCTCTTGCTCTTGAATATCCTATAAAGTCATCTCATACCAAGGGACCTTATTGACAAATTGGGAGGAATTTTCCACCTACTCCTCCCCTCCTAAAGCTGAAGGTTGACTCCCTCTGAGTTATTCAACCTTCGAAGCAATCTGCTCCTTGTTCTCTATCACTACTCTGCTTCCTCTCATAACTCGAATAGGCTAGCCCTTTAGCCTATACATGTTGCTTTCTCTAAATTCAATGACGTGGCCACCATCTAAGCTAGTTCCACTAGGTTTGATCAATGCTAGTCCATCCTCGAACGCTACACCAAACCACTTTTTCTCGATCATTGAGACTGAGAGCAAACTCCACCTAAGTTTCGGCACCCATATCATGTTTGTGCTCCTGTGTTAAGTCCTACTAGCACCACTGTGGGTCTATCTTAGTCCTTTGAGACACCCATGAACCCTGATGGCTAACCTTTGCCAATCTTGATGGGAAACATCATACACTCAATACGGCCTCTATTGGCTAGCCCTACTCGTTGTTAGCCACCTGTTGACGCGTACACGCTACCATAGCGGCTCCATGTAAACCTTGTCTGTTGCCATTGTCTCTATTGCGGAACCACCTATGGAACCATCTATCTTGCACCTTCAATGTAACTCCTTGACAATTGTATCATCCCCTACCCTATGCTTTGCTCCTCAGTTGTTCAAAAACCTATATGTCCTCTACATGTCTTATTGGCCCCTTCTATTGTTGGCACAAGCCCTAGCTAGTTAGTTGTCCTTTGTTTGCTATTCACGTCGATACCAGACACTCAACCCCCAGTCGTGCGCAGCCTATCTCCTTTGGTGGTTGGTTTGTGCTACTTATGCCAACAGTCATGCAACCCCCCTATGAGCGACCATACTGCACGGGTTGTCTACATATTTGTTTCCCTTGCACGCTAGTTATTTCTCCCTCATTGGTCCCAACACCCCAAGCACACAATGCAAGTGGCTCTGTTTCCTGGCAAACTTGTCTTGTCACTTTGTTGTCTCTATGCCCAGCGTCAACCTACACCCCATGACAGTCCATCAGCTACCAATGACAACACAATCCTAGCCAATGTCGATCCAACAACCCTTGCTCCTGTGCCACCACAACCTGCTACATTGCGTGTCGGTCCCTTCTGCAACTGTCCCAATCTCCATCTTGAACAATCTTTGCCACCTGCAATATTGCATTGTTGTCGTTTGGTTGTCTGCCTTTGCAACTAGCGACTACCTTTGTAGTTGAATTTTGGCAACTATGGACCGACAACCGTGTCGGCCACCATTGGCCAAGAAAATTTGACCTTCCTCTTAAAAAAAAATTGCTTCAAGGCACTCGATGACTGATTTACTTCAACCTCGTTAAAAAATTATGCTCATACATCTGTAGTCAACCATGGCTCGAATGATTTTGTACAAATCTAGCAACTTGAGATCGGTTCTTAGAGATCTATCCCTGATAGCATGTTAAATTTTCATTAACCTAGCACACGATAAATCATTAACCTAGCAGATTGCAAATCCACTGAATAATTTACAAAACTAAGTTCTTAACCAAGTTAGCAAAAGCAAAAATAACTAATCTCATAAAAAAACACAACAGAGAGATCCTGCCCAATCAAATTTTTTTCATGAATAATAACTTACTTGGGCTCCCATCCTGGGAAAATGGCCCAACTAAGAAAACATTGAATACAAAATAAACCTGGATATGATCTAGTAGATCTACCCTAGATTGATGCTCAATCTTCTCTACATATCTTAATCTCTCGCCTCTCTGCGCTCCCTCAAACCCAGCACACTACTCACTAAGATGCCTCTCAATCTTGTGCTTTTGTAGTAGTGTGTCTTTCCCATCCCCCTAGCCTTGCTTTTATAACTTTACATTGAGCAAAATCTCTAACCCTAATCTCCAAGGTGATTGACAACTGAAATTAGATCTCGCCTCACTTGGGATCAAGAACTGAGATTAAAACTTACTGTTAATTTTAGGTATGTTCTGTGCTTAAAGCAATTTATTTCAATTTTCATAGTTAGCTCAATATCTTTTCCATATTAGCAATCACATCAGCATTAAATTAAATTGCAAATAGAACATAAATATAGATCGCAGAAGACAAGCCAAGACAAGAGGACCCAAGATGTGGCACTAGCCAGGGACAAACCCCAATGTAGGGAAACCCTTAATCAATTCTTCTTATATGTTCTTCAATAGTTCAGCAAAAAGAGAGAGAGAGCATATACATCAAAAGTCAACATTTTGACTTGTCATAATAAGAATAGAGATCATCTCTAAGAGGACGATACATGAGGTAGCTGGACTCAACTGAAGACATGATGCTTCCACTGATTAAGGTGACTCCATCGCCATGTTGTGCCTATCACTATGTTGCACCGTGCTGCACCATCATACCATGTCCAGCATCACTAAGCTGCACCATCACTATGTTCGGCATTACTGAGCTACACCATGTTGCACCATCATTATGTCCAGCATCACTGAGCTACACCATGCTGCACCATCACTATGTCCAGCATCACTGAGCTACACCATGTTGCACCATCACTATGTCCAACATCATTGAGCTACACCATGCTGCACCATCACTATGTCCAGCATCACTGAGCTACACCATGCTGCACCATCACTATGTCCAGCATCACTGAGCTACACCATGCTGCACCATCACTATGTCCAGCATCACTGAGCTACACCATGTTGCACCATCACTATGTCCAGCATCACTGAGCTACACCATCACTATGTCCAGCATCACTGAGCTACACCATCACTATGTCCAGCATCACTGAGCTACACCATGTTGCACCATCACTATGTCCAATATCACTGAGCTACACCATGATGCACCATCACTATGTCTAGCATCACTGAGCTACACCATGCTACACCATCACTATTCAGCATCACTGAGCTACACCATCATTATTCAGCATCACTGAGCTACACCATCACTATTCAGCATCACTGAGCTACACCATGTTGCACCATCACTGAGCTACACCATGTTGCACCATCACTATGTCCAGCATCACTAAGCTACACCATGTTGCACCATCACTATGTCCAGTACCCATCGCTGCTACTGTGTGCACTATGCATCCTGTACCCATCACTGCTACTGTGTGCACTATGCTACACTATGCATCCTGTAGTCATATACTATGTTGTCTATAATGTTACAACATTCATCATAAGACCAAGGTGGCTAGCTATAGTGCTATGGCCTGCGGCCTAGCACATAGCAATGCCAATGTCTTCTCCTCTATGACAGCGTTAGAGTGACAGCAATAGGCTTCCGTTAAGACAGCGATTGGATCTATCATTCATGACTGTGTTTAAATCAAAACAGCAGTTAGAGCATCCTTACTTAGAACAACGTTAAGGATAGCTGAAGGTGTGGCTTCTTTATCTCAGCATTTAAGTGTGAGAGCATTTGCATGTAGGATGAGGGTTTTTCCTTCTATGACAGCGAGGGCATTCCATGTGTAGAACACTCTTCTAAGACAGCGTTTAGGTGTGAGAGCATTCCTTCCATAACAGCGAGGGCATTTCATGTGTAGAACACTCTTCTAAGACAACATTTAGGTGTGAGAGCATTCCTTCCATAACAGCGAGGGCATTTCATGTGTAGAACACTCTTCTAAGATAGTGTTTAGGTGTGAGAGCATCCCTTCCATAACAACGAGGGAATTTCATGTGTAGAACACTCTTCTAAGACAGTGTTTCCACTTAGGGATTCTTCTCTCCACTAAAACCCAAAACGAGTGGAGAAGAAGAGATCTCAAGTGAGTTGTGTCTTTGCTAGGCACTTGTATTTATACTAAAACGTGAAGCACAAGTGGGGGCAGTTTGGTTGCTTGACGAATTGTCCCATCACACAAATAAATTCATATCTCCATGAATACTTATCTAAATCAAATGATCTTTAGATCAATCCTACACCTCTCGATGAGAGGAATCCAAGAAAAATATCAGCTTCCATAAATAAGATGACCCACATGGAGTTTGGCCCTAGTTGCCAATTTTAACACTCCCTCTCAACTAGGGAGAACTCCATCCGCTGATCCATCGGCCAGACTGTACTATAGTCTATCTCTGCCAACTGTGCCCTGCATTGCTCGGCTCTCCTAAGCTTTGCTCTGTTGAACCATGAAGAAGAAGAATTGATCGAGACTGTCTCATACCATTCTCTACTAACCCGAAATTAGTTCCATGTGAAGAGAGTGTATCATACCACTCTTACTGATCCCAGATTAGTTCCAAGAGAGTGATTCATATCACTCTTACTGACTCGAAGTCAGTTCCAATTGATCCCAGATCAATATCAAAAGAGGGTGTCTCAAACCACTCATACTGATCCCAAATCAGTTACATTGATCCCAGATCAACGGAGGTCATCCTAGCATAGGGAGTACAGTAGATACGACGATGCGTCCATCGATAGTACTACTATGGTCCCTAACCCCATTTCCCTGCTCAGTGGTCAAATGAGAGGTACTTCCAGTGAGTCCCAGACTGCATGGGTAGGATGCCTCGACAGGAGAACCACTCATCCTGTCCCTAAGTCACCACGGGGTATCACAGGGGAAGGCTGAGCCATTCACCCTATACACAGCGCACCATTAGGGGAGGGTGAGTCGCCCTATGGTCGCTTGTTGCTCCAAGAAGTACCCCAAGCCCCCCAGAGCTCAATGCATGCATCATGCAGGACCATCATAAGAGGATCTCTCAACGACTCCAAGTCATTCGAGAAAGTCACAAATTTGACCTTTCCCAGAATGTCTGCGACCTGTACATCAATCTCAATGCAATGGAGCCTCCTCGCTCACCGACGTACCATATCCCAAATAAGGTAGTATTTGATGTCTATATGCTAGAGCAATCATAGAATACGAGATTCCTCAACAATCGAATCGCCCCTTGGTTGACACAGAAGATCACGGTGGTATCCATCATGTGTACAAGCAACTCACTGAAGAGCTTCCTCAACCAAGCAGCTTCACACGAAGTCATACTCGTATTCGCTATGTATTCTGTCTCAGCGGTGCTTATAGCAACTGACTTCTGCTTCCTGCTCATCCAGGATATCGAAGTAGAACCCAAAGAGAACCAGCACTCAGAAGTGCTCTTGTGATCCTCCACATTGCCTGCCCAGTCAGCATTCGAATAATCATGCAGCTTCACATTTCCGGTAGTGTATCTCAATCCATGAGAGATTGTGCCCCGAAGATATCTCAAAAGATTCTTGGCACCAATCCAGTGAGGCTCAACCATATATGAGCTCATCATGCTAACTGCAAAACATATGTCCAAACAGAAGTTCACCAAGAACATCAATGCGAATGAGTTTATGAAACTCAGAGGCATTTCCCAAATCTAGTCCGGCATCACTACCACATAACTTCTTAAAGTTAAGCTCCATCGAGGTAGTCACGGGCTTGCAGTTCACCATTCCAAATCCAAAATCCAACTCCCTCTTACTTTTGCAAATGAGAGGGTCTGCACCTATCAGAAAGAGGTCGTCCTCAGAAGGTGTCGGTATGAGAGGTCTGTCATCCACAACCTTCAAGCAAAGGTTTGAATCGGCTTCACTCCTGGTGAATCTTAGCATCATCAGACAGTTATCAATCCTCTCATACTAAGCTCGGGATGTTTTGCTATAGAGGGGTTTCTTCCACCTGCATACATGAGATTCCCGATCATGAATCTCAAACCCCTCAAGTTGTTCCTGTGAACCTGCTACATGAGGGGAATGGTCCCCTTGTAAGATTTTCCTTTGGTACATCTCACACATGTACCTTCATGCTCTTTTTGAATTCAGACATCCCAGTCACCATCTGACTCACATCGGGTAGAGTCTTATAATAAGTAGACCTCCGGTGCTATAGATGAGATATGTCAATTGACATGATCCCCAATAGACCATCCTGCAACTTGATACAAATTGCCAAACCTGAACTCAAAAGCATCTTTGAAAATTCCATTTTCCAACACGTACCTTTCCATTAATGAATGCCACCTGAAACCTTTGACTTCCATTGCCGAAATGGGCACCAGGTTCTTCTTGGGATCAAGTACATAAAAGAGATTCTGTAAATGAATCGAGTTACCCTCATTCAATTGAAAGGTAACATTCCCTACACCCCTTCCGAGATAGGTGGCATCAACTCCAAGTATAATCCCACAATTGTTTTCATCTCTACCAAATTAGAGAGAGCACCCTTCTATCCGTTAAAGTGCTTTGAAGCACTACAACCAATAAGCCAGATTCCCAAAGAGTCTGAAGGAGAGGGCAAATACAAGATAACGCTTCTTTATCTTATCAGAAACAACATTTGATTCTTCATACCTGGGGTTCCTTACTTTCTTTGAAGAGTCGATCGTTTCCTTGATGACCTGCATTACCTATCATTCCTCCGATCATTGAAGATGTCCCTGGAATGATTGTCATCTTCATCAAGTGATGTGTCCCTGCTATTTGGACACTCCTTCACATAATGGCTAAACTTATTGGAAGTAAAGCATCTGCCTTTCCTTCCATCCTTAGATCCGGACTTCCCATTGAAATTTTGAATTGATCTTTAGGTCATCAGAAGCTTCTGCTGCGCCACTTGGATAATATTCTCTGCTTTGACTTCACCCTTGGTGAATTTGAAGAGGGATGAGGAATCCATTGATCCTTTTGTCCTTTCCCAACTGTCTTCGGTGAATGTTGTTTCACTCTTGCTTGAGCTTTGTCTTCACCTCAACTTCGATACCATGTTAATTTTAGGTATGTTCTGTGCTTAGAGCAATTTATTCCAATTTTCACAGTTAGCTAAATATCTTTTCCAAATTAGCAATCACATTAGCATTAAAGTAAATTGTAGATAAAACATAAATATAGATCGCAGAAGACAAGCCAAGACAAGAGGACACAAGATGTGGCACTAGCCAAGGACAAACCCCAATGTGGGGAAACCCTGATCAATTCTTCTTATATGTTCTTCAATAGTCCAGCAGAAAGAGAGAGAGAGAGCATATACATCAGAAGTCAACATTCTGACTTGTCATAATAAGAGTAGAGATCATATCTAAGAAGATGATACATGAGGTAGTTGGACTCAGTTGAAGACATGTTGCTTCAACTGATTCTCCAAGGTAACTCCATCACCATGTTGTGCCTATCACTGTGTTGCACCATGTTGCACCGCCATACCATGTCCAGAATCACTAAGCTACACCATGTTGCACCATCACTATGTTCAACATCACTAAGCTACACCATGTTGCACCATCACTATGTCCAGCATCACTGAGCTACACCATGCTGCACCATCACTATGTCCAGCATCATTGAGCTACACCATGCTGCATGGTGCACCATCACTATGTTCAGCATCACTGAGCTACACCATGCCGCAGCATCAATATGTCCAGCATCACTGAGCTACACCATGCTGCACCATCACTATGTCCAGCATCACTGAGCTACACCATGTTGCACCATCACTGAACTACACCATGCTGCACCATCACTATGTCCAGTACCCATCGCTGCTACTGTGTGCACTATGCTGCACTATGCATCCTGTACCCATCACTGCTACTATGTGCACTATGTTGCACTATGCATCCTGTAGTCATATACTATGTTGTCTATAATGTTACAACATTCATCATAAGACCAAGGTGGCTGGCTATAGTGCTATGGCCTACGACCTAGCACATAGCAATGCCAATGTCTTCTCTTCTATGACAGTGTTAGAGTGACAGCAATAGGCTTCCGTTAAGACAGCGATTGGATCTATCATTCATGATTGTGTTTCAATCAAAACAGCAGTTAGAGCATCCTTACTTAGAACAATGTTGAGGATAGTTGAAGGTGTGGTTTCTTTATCTCAGTGTTTAAGTGTGAGAGCATTCCTTCTATACTTTTCATGACTGCGTGTAGGATGAGGGTTTTTCCTTCCATGACAACGAGGGCATTCCATGTGTAGAACACTCTTCTAAGACAGCGTTTAGGTGTGAGAGCATTCCTTCCATAACAGCGAGGGCATTTCATGTGTAGAACACTCTTCGAAGACAACATTTAGGAGTGAGAGCATTCCTTCCATAACAGCGAGGGCATTTCATGTGTAGAACACTCTTCTAAGACAGTGTTTAGGTGTGAGAGCATTCCTTCCATAACAACGAGGGCATTTCATGTGTAGAACACTCTTCTAAGACAGTGTTTCCACTTAGGGATTCTTCTCTCCACTAAAACCCAAAACAAGTGGAGAAGAAGAGATCTCAAGTGAGTTATGTCTTTGCTAGGCACTTGTATTTATACTAAAACGTGGAGCACAAGTGGGGCCAGTTTGGTTGCTAGCAAACCTTGACGAATTATCCCATCACACAAACAAATTCATATCTCCATCAATACTTATCCGAATCGGATGATCTTTAGATCAATCCTACACCTCTCGATGGGACAAATTCAAGAAAAATATCAGCTGCCATAAATAAGATGACCCACATGGAGTTTGGCCCTAGTTGCCAATTTTAACACTTACTCACTAAAGTAATTTACTTTACTTTTACTAAGTTTATTTTGGCTCAATAAGCCAACATAATATGTGTTTTTTCCTAAGTTAGAGTTAGGCTAAGTTACATTAGCAACTTGCTCACACTAAAGCAAGTACCTAAGGAGACTATGAGCGACTTCTGCATGACTAGACACATAGGCTTGTGCAGAAGTACCTACCCAAGCTACAAACAACAGCAATCACATGGACCAGAAAGAAGCAACATGCAGTATCCCTTTCATTGACAAAAGTAGAATATCAAGGAGCAGTGAAAGGAACATGTGATGCCATTTGACTTAGGAGGATGCTTTCGGATGTGAAGATGCTACAAACAAAGCCACCATCCCTACTCCATGACAATCAAGGGGTGCTCAAACTAGCTAAGACTCTAGTCTTCCACGAGCTTACCAAGCATGTTGAGATACATTGCCACTTTAATAAACATTTTGTAGAGGATTGATCTATTAAGCTACAGTACCACCCCATAGAGGACCAAATTGCAAACATTTTCACCAACTATTTGGATCATGAAAAATATGTAAAAATTATGGGATAAGCTTTGGCGTAGTTAGCAGACTGACCATTAATGAAGGGTGTTAAGGTAAGTGTCAAACTATAATGGTCAATTAGATATTAGACATAGGCATTATTAAAGCCACTTCAACTGCAGGTTATTTTATTCTTTTATGCTTTATTTCACTTTAGTGTGCTTCTTGGTCCATCCCACATTCATAAAGTGGATTGACTTGGCTAGCCTGTAGCACTTTATAAAAAAGATTTCACTTTCTCATTAGATATGCAATCTTGGTTTCCTTTATGTGTTCATGTTACCATATACCCCTTGGGATGACAACAGCCAAACATGAGCTTCTCTCTAAGACTACTGGGAAGGTTTCCCTTGACTCCAACAACACCTTATTCGACACCACACTGGCAACCCCATACCCAATATTTTACCCATGAATCATTTGTTAAATTAATCCTTGAATCAGCGAATAAAATGCAATAGGTGGTTTACGATGGCACATGGTTTAAACCCATGGTACTAATGTGATGACAGCATATTTTAAGGCTCATTGTCTATGTTACAACAAAATCTAGCCCAAATGATGTAAGGTTCCATGAGAGTTTTTGCAAGTCATTAAGGCTATCCACTGTCACCTCAGTAGCTCTTCCTCTCTCTTCTGGTTGGCTCTTCTCTAGCTGAAGGAGGCTCCCCTAAAAAGTAAGATTGTTAGGCTATAGAATGGCCACACAAGGTGATTTAACGAAGAGTTAGCATAAGCAAAATTGTGTGGTAGTTGTAGTATATGAAATAGAATAGCAATGGAATGGGATAAGGAAAAGATAGGAAAATGAAGGACAAAAGCAATGAATGAAAAGAGAAGGAAAGAAACCAGCGCCTATCAATAATGGGCTAATGGAGTCACAAGGCATTGGATAAATGAGAGAACTAGTGTGTCACAAACAACTTTGAAACAAGTCATATAGTAAAAGAGGCTTGTTTACCATTGATCTCTTCACTGCCATGGATATTCCACTGGAACAGATCATCAGAACAGAAATTTGTTGAATCTGCTCAATTCCAATTTGAATCCTCAATCCCTGATTTCTTGATGAATCGGATCTGGTTATGGGGCTATTTTGGCCACATCTAGTAATGTTTAAAAAAGAACATAGAAAGATAAGAAAACTATAAAATATAAAATCTCTCACTCTCTCTCTCTCACACACATAGAGAGAAAGAGAGGATAACATGATAATCCAATTTTCAGCATATCTTCCATCCATTGTCTCTATTAAGGTTATTTGGGCTCCTTCCAGTCTTGATAACTTCCTTGATTTTTCTATTATAATAATGGTTGATTTTTGCCAAGATTTTGACTTTCTTAGTGTAAACACGATGCTTTATCTTTTTCGAGTGTTTAGTTAGAGAAGAGTGACGAGCATGGTTATGCTTAATGTCTGTTGCATAGCCTTCTGTTCTAAACTTGATGTAGTAGCCTATTTCACCTATGTACGGTTTTCCACATGAGCACATATTTTGATTTGTAGGATCGGTGGAGCCCTTGATGGACTCAAGGGAATTTCTATCTGTGATTACCCATACAGCCACAGCATTAACAATCGAGGATCCTATTTCTAGCAAAATAGGACAAATGAAATACAAAGAAAGGATGCAAAACTTAATGTTTCTTTTCCAAGCTGTTCACAATGGTGACAAATATAAAAAAAGACAGTTTTTTTCTCAACTTTGAGTAGTTGAGGCTCAGGGCCCAAACATAACTCTGTACTTATTATGCATCCACAATCCTATCATGGCTTGCGAGGTCTGCACTGCCCCTGGTGAGAGAACCACATATTGTAGCATATCAACTCTGGATGTCCCCCTTCTTACTAGCCCCTGAGAAAACTTAAATTTTGATGCCATTTTTTCAGTCCTGAACAGGAATATCCAGAAGTCCCATGTTTCAACAGGTGACATCCACATTAGCAGGCTGATGTTGTAACAGATCTAGTTAGTGAATCCCAGACAACATGAAATTGATAACATATTCACACTTAAATCTCGAGACAGACATTGCCCATGGAATGACAGAAGGATAAAGAAGAACAGGTCCCTATCCTAAGAAGTTTACACTGAAAGAAAGCCTATTTTACCATGAAGTCCTAAAATGTCATGAGATAACTTAAAAACAGACATGACCCCACCAACAAGCTGCCTTTTTAATTGAATTCCCCCCAACAAAGTGATTACAGCCTTCAGAATTAAAAAATGACACCGACATGTGGGAAAGGTCTTTCGAGAAACATTATGTCAAAATTCCGATCCAGTTAGCTATTATTTCTATATTTGATGCATGTTTGAAACAAACCCATTTGATAATATTTACAGGGCCTACTATTTCCATCATAATTTCAACTCTTGCTTGTCTAAAATTATTTCAGTGGCTTTTGATGCAAAAATATTCCAGCAGATGAAACAACTAAAGATACTTAACCTTACTGATATAGGTAAAAACCAAAAAAACAAAAACAAAAAAACAAGAATCACGTAATATTTAGTTGTCACATCTGCAAGTATCTCTTTTATATACATGTGACATTAAAATCGCCTTGTTATGTAGTTGTTCTGAAACATTGTTTACACAAATAATGAAACAGACACTGCATGAACAACAATACATACAGTGAACGAGGAAATATCAATCAGACAAGATGCTCAATTTTACAAAATAATTAAATACGAGAAGCATCCCAATCATACCTTGGCTGTGCAAATATCTCATACTCTGTGGGACCATCCACAAGACTATCAATGGTCTGCATACCCTCCAATACATATGGTTGAAAGACATCATTGGTTGACGAGATTAACTTATCAAAGCCACATTTGGCACAAAAGAATACTATCAACCCCAACGTAAATACAAATTGCAGCCTCCCAGAATCTCCCCGGACTGAGAAGAAGAATAACATAGAAAGCAGGAACAAAACCACACAGACTCGCATTATTTTCAGCACAGTTGCCATGAGCTTTCCATCATTTCCTGCTGGAAATCCCCGGACCCTATAGACAAAGAGAAAATTATATTTGTCTACCACATACCTGTACCCAAAGTAAGATGCACCTACAGGCACCACAAGCGGCGCAAAGGCAGAATAAATAAGTGTTAGGGCAAAGATGATCAGATTAAATGCATAATATTGAGCAAAATCAAAAGTCTGCATCATTGAATGAGGGTTTCTTGCTATCAGATAAACTGAAAGATCTCGTCCTTGTAGATCAAGCCCATTTAAGTTCCCATTTTGAGTTAAGTCATCTCCACTGTCAAAACTGAAGTAATGTTCAGATAACAAAGAATCTTCCAAACTGTCATCTTGGCTCTCTGTGAGGTGGACCTCAGTTTCTTCTGGAGCCAGCTGTATCAAGTCATTATTTCGAAATTTCTGCATTTTTTTCTTTATCCAAGGAATTGGGGCTAGCAAGTCATAAGATATGCCCAAGAAAGTGCTTGTAATAAGGAAGGCAAGAGAAGAAAGACAAGACTTGGACAAGAAAGATGCACTCATGTATTGCTCAATTTTCTTGCAATCATCACCATCCATATAACATCGACCCATCTTGAGAAGGGTGCCCTCCAAGGATGACTCCACCAGTGCCCGCAGAAAAATCAAATTGACTAGGAAAAAGCAGAATGTTTTTACCAATGCAGCCCGATGCTCTCCTGAGACAGTCAAATGGCTTTCAAACTTGGAAAGTGAAGAAAGAGCTGCAGGAATAACCAAGTACATGCTCACAAAAATCAACACATTTGGCAAGAACTGGAAAAATAAAGCTGCTGCCCAGCTGGAGCTTTGCACCCAAGCCAACCACAACTCAGCATTGTCCATTGCCTCTGCATTAATAATTCTCCCAGCAGTCTGTAATGCACTTATTATTGCAAGTGGTGAGCTAAAAAACAAAAGTAGTATGAGAAGGCCAACATTCACAGCCACCCGACGCATTTTCATTGAAAATTTGCTGGTACCCAAATGGTGCCAATATATGTCAGCAGCCGGTGGTGCTATCTCAACCTTCCAATGACTTTTTTCAAGTTGAAGCTCCATAATAGAGACAAACATTCCAACTGGCCTCCTTTGCTCAGTTCTTATATCCTGAAGGGCCCTGTTTGCAGTACTAACATCCTTGAATATGACAAATGCAACACCAACACCCTGAGCTTGTCCATTTCTGTAAACTGCTAACCTGCTTTCTAGATCTGCAAGTCGAGCTTCAAGCCTCCTCAACCTCTCTTCCTCGGTAAAGCCCAAATTGAAAAGAAGCCAATCCTTGACCCCTTGCAATTTCAAAACAAATTGTCTCAATTTGTGCTTCACACTGGCGAAATGTGAACCATGGTACCACCCTTCAGTGGAGAGATCAGTGTATGCAGCTCTATCTTGCTCATAATAGTCCAAAAATATTTCCTGCTCCTCAGAAAGTGTTCTTCCATGGATACGAGCCTGCAACCATGCAATATCATCCCGAACTTTCACCAGATCATGTACCAGGTCATCCAGAGAAGCCAAATCTGGTGGCACTATGACTCTATGCACCTTTTCAGGATAACGTTCCTCAAAGTAATCTTGAAGCGATCTCTTGACAATGTCCAGTGTTTTTGGAATTCCTTGGATCATAAGAGTATAAACAGAGACAGAATCAACTGAGAAATTTCCATCATGGAATCTTGTAGCGTTTAATCGCACCTCCAGTGCTCTGATACAGTAATGAACCACAGTAACTACAACCACCATAAACAATACATGCACCCACAGTAAGGGAGACCCCTTCTTAATATGACTCACAGTAGTTTTCGAAAATTGATCTTCCATAGGGACTGTTCCTGCATAGAGATTAAGCGGGAGGAGAAGGCAGATTGCCATGAACGAAATCAGAGCAAAGGCAACAAAACTTCCACCCTCCACATAGAGAAACTGAGCTGCATTAGCCCCGCAGGTTCGAGCAATCTGCTGACCGGTCGTGTGCCACACTGCCAACAATTTGTCAACCAGGCTAGAAGGTCCTGGCACCTTGTGATCGCTCCGCAATTTCACAAACAAAAACAGAAGCAGACAGCACAATGCCCCAATGGAAGAGATGTTCAAAAGATACTGTATATTGCCATACCATGTCCCCTCTCCTCCTGTATCATTGGCTGGGGCAGGAGACTCTGATATAACTAAACTATCATCCGTGCCATTCAATCCAGAATTCCCACTTACGCCTATCACGGTTGATCCAAACATGTACAATAGCGGCAGTACCCCAATCAAGCCCATATAAAGCAGTTTCTGGGCCATCCTGGACTATACAGGGTTTAATCCAGAGACATAATAGATGCCCTCCTCCTTCTTTCCAAGCAGATATCACAATGTTCTTGTTTGGTTACCAGAGATACAACCCAAAGGACAAGGGTTTAAAAAAAAAATTACAAGGCCTCAAACCAAGCTCCCAATCTCTCATAATCGTCACTTCTTCATGAAATTCATACATAATGGAGACCCAAACACAAAATTAACCAATCAAATCTCTTATAAAACATTAAAACAGAAACCGTTTCCTAAGAGCTCTAGAATATGGACAAAATACCATAAAACATACAATCTATGGCTGTCCACCATCCAAAGCTGATTCCTCGATTTGAAAATATTAGATTCTGATATTCTATAGGCTTCTTCCTTCATATCAAAAACCAAGAACAGCGGAAGCATAACAGGTAGAAAAACTAATCAAACAAACCTGGGAAGTCTCTGCATTTTATCTGTGCAGGCTCGAAAAAATGATCAGCTCCCAAGATTTGACTTCAAAGCCCCTGCTTATGAATAGGAAAACTTTTACAGCTTTCTGCCATTTCTTTGAACCACAACCCTCCAAATTTTCAGACCAGTACAAAAGTAAGCGAGAACCCAATCGAATTTCCCTGGTCTGCAAGGACTAAATCGAGTTTTCCTGCTCTGCAAGTCTCGTCGTCTCCAGAATAAAGATTGGAATTTTATACTTGAAACACGTGGGCTCTTGCCATGTTTGATCAATCACTACAGATTTGTTTGATGTAGATTTCTTTGATATCGCAGTTGTGGAGGTTGAAAACCGAAAGGGTACGGTGAAGGTCTTAAAAATCAAATGGGGAATTTTGCCCACCTATGGAAGGTAGCATTTTAATTTTAGAGTGGCGGTGGGGCATAGGAATCCATGAGCTGTGGGGCATAATCATGCCTGCTAATGCATTCCTATTTGAGTTTAGAAAAGGAGGATGTCTCAATAAATTATAATTATTAATTAGTTAAGCCTATTATTCTTGTATTATTCGTATGTAAGTTTATAAGAGGTAAAAGGTCCAAAACAGACTACTTACGATGAATTGATTATTATATTATATTCGGATTAGGTACTATATTTATAAACATTTTGCTGACTTAAAGATTATATATTAAAAATAAAATGCATTTTATTTAGCGTCACAGGAATTAAAAAATAATTAAAATGCAAATTTATAAGAAGTAAAAGGTCCAAAACAGACTACTTACGATGAATTGATTATTATATTATATTCGGATTAGGTACTATATTTATAAACATTTTGCTGACTTAAAGATTATATATTAAAAATAAAATGCATTTTATTTAGCGTCAAAGGAATTAAAAAATAATTAAAATGCAAATTTATTTGAGTCGGAAAGATTTCAAGAAATGTGTGTGTTTATGGTGTATAACTTTACCAGTTGGAAAATGGTAATAAAATGCATTTTATTAAGCGTCAAAGTAATTAAATATATATATATATATATATATATTATATTTGTATGTATATTAGTTTAGGGTTACATTAAAGATATAAATCTTTTATTATTTCATTTTACATTAAAGATATAAATATTTTATTATTTCATTTTATTTTATAGGTTAATTTAATTTTTTGTGTTTAAAAATATTTAAATTAACAAATTTCATATTTCTAGATATTTAATATATTAAAAAGATTCAAATTGATTTGACTTTTTTAATTTAGATATTTTGTAGTTATTTATTTTCTATTTTATTTAATAATTTAATTTAATTTAGTGTTATTTAAAATGAAGTTGACTTGTATTTATTTTTTTTAAATTGTGTTAGTATGTTATGTAATAATTTTTACTTTACATTAAGTCTATAGAGACTTATATGAAAATTATTATTCTTATATTATAGTTTTGTATAGCATATTAAGTTTATAACTAATATTTTTGTTATTTGAGTAATCCTTAGGGAACTTAAATATATATATAAACAAATGAGTGAATTACACATACAAAAATGAAATGTAGATATAAAGAACTTATAAATTATAACATTTACATCATGATGATACAAATTCAATTATACAATTAATTACCACTTAGTAGTAACTAGTACTATGTCAATGATGATTAAATGACAAATGCACAAGAAATTAAAACCATAAACTACAGTTTTCTCATTAGGTTATCAAAATCATAATGTATCACATAGATATTGAGTCATTGTTATTATAGGTGGGAATGTCAATGGCAAATACAAAATAGGGTAGATGCAAGAACCATAGATGTAAGAATCTCATAACTTGTAACTATCAGCAATAATCCTCCACATCAAAATTAGCATCATTGTCGTTGCTCTTTCCTTCATCCTCTTCCTTTATATCTAATCCAAATAGTGCATCTTCTAATGTGGAGGATGACTCCTCAAGAAGATCACCATCATCAAAAGTGATCCCTCGATGTCTTGAAATATGCCTCAATTATGGATATTTTTGCTCTTGAGCTTATTATCTTGCCACAACAATGTTTTTCAACATTTGAAGCTACATCTGCAACCATGCTCTAATAGATAGAACACTAGCAAAGGCTAATGAAATCGAAGGAGGGGGGATGACCTGAATAAGGGAATTACTCCCTTTCCTTTTACCTTTTCTAGCTACCCTTGTTGATTGAGCCATTATTTTTGCGCAACAAGGAATAAAATGGATTGTTATAGGAAAAAACTTGAAGATTAGTGGACAAATCCTCTTTCCTAACAAATCCCTTCAATGTTGCACTAAACCCCTGAGTTGTATTCCAAGACTCCTTAATGCTCCAACCTACTAAGTGAAATGAGTGAAAAGGAAGACAAGTCACCTTTTGTTAGACCTGTGGGGCACCTTTTTTTAGGACAAGTGTCCTAATGTAGTACATATTTTGGACATGAGTTTGGCACGTGTCCTATGAACAAGACACATGCAAAACTCATGTCCCACACTGGTCATCATGAATCTGTGTTTGACACGCAAGATTCATGACATAGGACCCACTAGGGGTGTGTTCAATGACTTAGGCTAACATACGTTGATGTTAGCATTATGAATAAATGGACAAACATTACAATATTGGGATGTAGAATGCACTTGGCTTCTCCCAATGTAGTAATAGGACACATGCCAAATGCATGTCCCACATGTCATCATGAATCTGTATTTAACGCATGGGATTCATGACATATGACCCACTAGGGATGTGTCTGATGACTTAGGTTGACATATGTTGATGTTAGCATTATGGATAGATGGACAAACATTACAATCTTGTGATGTAGAATGCACCTTACTTCTCCAAGCATAGTAACTAATTTATACCCAAAGAAACTACCCTCGCTTAAAATGTGCACATGATTATTAGGGTAAAGCATGAATAGTTAAATTTGAGATAAATTTGAAGTAACCTCAATGTTAACATTGCAAGAGTATTATTCAAACTCTAATGAATATAAGTGGACAACAGAGGGGAACATGGAAAGAATGATTAAGGGGGCACCATGGAGGAAGATGTAACACGCACAAACATTTAATGCCATATAAGGGTTGTGGGGCATAATCTAGACCTAACCTCCAAGGATTGTTACAAATATGGGATTATCAAATTTTCTCTTTATTCTGCTATCTATGGAAGCACTTTTATAATATTGTTTTCATCTTATGCTCGTCAATAGCTTTCCAGTAATATAAATTTCATCTCAATCCGAGCTCCAGGTAAAAAGTTATGCTCTTTTGAATGTTTGCCTCTTTAAGGGCCACACCATCATCTATACCTACCATATGATTGATACTTGGTGACTATTGGACACATGGCACATCCGCACTCGTCCACATCCCTAGCACAAGTGACATATTGGGCCTCACCATATCAATTTTTTTCCATATATTTGCACTATTGTTCCTCTCGAGTTTTGATATCTCAGTATAACAATATGCCACCTCGATGATATAGTTGGTATGGCAATGATATTCCTTCAATATGTTGAAATCCAATGGTGTTGGTGATCCGGACTTATACAGGAACACAACATAATACATATATATGCATAAACATAGAGATGCAGTAGAAATAAAACTTTATTTCATTAATATCAAAGAACTGAAATATGCTTACATACAGAATGGAAATAAACTAGCTCAGGCGATGGTAGCTTATCTCTGAGAAGAGATGTGGCAATTACATGCCTCTCAACTGTGTTAAGATTAGGCTCAAAGGCCTTTTTATTATTGAACAACAAAGGAAAACCTTAAACAACCAAAACCCTAACCCCATGAGATGGAACGCTAAGGGTTTATGGGCCCCATTGGGGTTAGTTGGGTAGCCAACTTCCCAGGGTTGTAACTTGGTCATATGATATTCGTTTAGCGCATACGATACCTCGTTTGAAAGATCTCTCTGAGTACTATAGGTTTGGGGAAAAACTGCAGACCTCAAAAAACGTTGTTTAGGGGGTCAAATCAGCTCCAGAAGTTCAAGACCCGAAAAAACTGTTAAAAATAGTAACTGCGACTATAATTAAGGAAACTAATGAAACCAACTGGAGGCCTAGGTTGAATAGGTGGGTGGCCACTAATATCCACCTATATCAATCCTCCCCCCTTAGGAAACAATGGTCCCCAATGCATGCAGAGCCTCCATGAGGTGAGGAAATTTCTATTGAACTTGGTACCTAGTGAACCACTTGCCTTGGGGGAGGAGTTGGCCTGCTTTGACAACTCGGTATAGTTGAATCCTCTATTGGCGAGTGTTATTGATCTATGTGTCCATGATCCTGTAAGTTTTGGACTATTCAATGTAGCTTGGGTTGAGCTCTATTAGTGTCAGCTACTCAACAATGTCAAATGTGTCCAACATTGGGGGAAAATATGGTTGCAGCCAATGCACATTGAATATTGGATGTAGGACAAGGAACAGTGGAATGTTGAGATCGAAGGCATTGTCCCCTACATCCTTGGCGATGGTGAATGGCCCATATCGAAGCGAGTGAAGCTTGCAATGGGTCCCAGCGAGGTGCTCCTTCTGCAAATGTAACCAAACTTTGTTGCCCACCTAGAACTTGTGTGGAACTTGATGTTGATCATGACGCTGCTTGTACTTAACATTGGCTCTATCCAATATGTCATGGACCTGCTGGCGGATGTGCTGAATGCGCTTAATGAAGTTGTTAGCCCTGTCATCATCGGACTAGACATGAGTTGACTCTGCCTGAGTAGCTGCAAATGGTATGGCCACGTCAATGGGACATAGTGGTTAGAATCTCAACCCCACTTGAAAGGGATTGTGGCTAGTTGAGCTATGGAGAGATTTGTTTTAGTTGTGATGGACATAAGGGAGGTTTTCATCACATGTGAGTGGATGCTTCAAGTTGTACATGCATAGAATATGCACGATCATCCTATTGACGACCTCTATTTGGCCATCAATTTGGGGGTGGAAGGTCATGGACTTAGTAAGTTTGGTATCCAGCATCGACCAAAGGCTTGACCAAAATGTACTCGGAAAATTGTTGTCCCGATCTAAGATAATGGACTGTGGGATCCCAAAGTGTACCCACACTCATTCAAAGAAGAGCTTAGCAGTGGCTTCTGTTGTGATACTTTTCTTGCAGGGAACTAGAATTGCAACTTAGAGAGTCTATCGACGACCACGAAAACGTAGTCATTGCCATGCTTAGTAGAAGGAAGGCCCGACATGTAATCCATGGAGATGGATTCCCAAGGCTGACTAAGAGTAGGCAGAGGAGTATATAGGTCTTGCTTCTTGATTGTTGGTTTGGCAATGGCGCAGGCAATACAGGATCTAATGTATTTCACAACATCATGTTGAAGTTTCAGCCAATAAAAATACTTCTGCAACATTGCCATTGTTTTCTCTACTCCGAAATGTCCAGTAACCGGACTGTAGTGCGCCTCCCAAATTATCTTGGCACGCTCGCTTGAAGGAACACAGAGGTGTCCCAAGTGGCATTATAATGTGCCATGGAGGTGAAAATATGGAGTTTGCTTACCTTCCAGGAGCATCTAGTACATGTTGTTGAATTCTGGATCGCTCTTGTAGAGATGTGGCCACCCTGAAGTCTCGTGTTCACAAGAGTAGAGCATAGTGGTCAGCACCATAACTGGTGGTTGGCTAAGACAATTTGCGACATTATTGATGCTTCCCTTCTTATACTTGATGTTCAAATGGAACTGTTGTAGATATGTGGACCAGTTATGATGGCGATCGTTCTGCAAATTTCCTTGTGTCTGTATGAACTACAAGGGTCAATGCTCTGTGTGGATGACCATTTCCTTCCCCATAATGCAATGCTTCCATTGTCAACAGGCCTGCACAATGGAATACATATCTTTGTCATAAGTGGGATATTTTCAAATTGTATCTGAAAGTCTCTCACTGTGATATGCCATCGAATGCCCCTATTGGGTAAGAACTACACCAATAGCATAGTCGGAGGTGTCTATAACAATTTCAAATGGTTGTTGCAGGTTTGGTAATGTGAGCGCTGGTGCAGAGCAGAGGTGCTGCTTCAACTCGACAAATGCCTTTTGTTGGGATTCAAACCAAAAGAACTTTGCTTTCTGATCCAGGTGGATCTTGGTGGCCACCTGCCAAGTCCACCTGGACCCCCACCATTGTTTCTCTCAGCATTTTCAGTTTCCTTAATTGTAGCACAACTTACTATTTTTAGCAGTTTTTCGGGTCCTGAACTTCCGGAGCCGTTTTGAGGCCCTAAACGACATTTTTTGGGAAATCTACCGCTAGCGATTTTTCTGATAAAAATTGCCTTTTCCATCGTAGTCTTGGAGAGATCTTTCCAACGGGCTATAATGCGCGTCAAACGGAGATAATATGACCAATTCGCGACCCCGAGAAGTTGGTTGTCCAACTCACCCCAAAACGGGGCCCACAATTTGGCGTTTCATCTTCTAGGGTTAGGTTTTGGAATGTGAAGGGTTTTCCATTGTTTCTCAATAATAAATAGACCTTCGAGCCTCATTGTAAACACAATTGGGAAGAGTTCAGAGGCATGTAGATGACACATCTCTTCTCAGAGATAAGCTACCATCGCCCTAACTGGGTTATTTCTATTTCTATTTGTAAGCATATTTCAGTATTTTCCATTAATGAAATGAAGTATTATTTCCGCTGCATATCTGTCTTTATGGTTATCTCTATATTTTATTTCGTTCCTATTTAAATCCGGATCAGTGGTATCAAAGCGGTCTGCTTTTTCTCTGTTTTTCTTTGCATGTCCCCAATGAGGTCGAGATATAAGGAGTTAGGGCTTGAACTGGTCGAACCTTTGCGAGACCAGCCTCGCAGATCCCGACGGCCTCCTATGGCGGATGAGAAGAAAGATGAGGGGGCAGGAGATCCTATCAAAATCTTGCTCGAAGAAGCCCTCGAGCGACAACGGAACGCAATGATGGACAGTTTTGCCCAAATCCTTCAGCGGCTACCCAGAAGCGACGCATCGGCTTCCAGCAGCTACTCTGGAAATGCCACGCCCTTTAAGGTACAAGTTAATTTTGAAATCCCCATATTTGAGGGTCAGATAGACGCAGATGTTGTAGATAAATGGTTAAATCTGCTGGAGGGTTATTTTTCTGTTCATGAATTTTCAAGTCGGGAAAAGATTGTTTTCGCTCTTCTCAAAGCAGCCCCCCACGTCAAGGACTGGTGGGAAACCTACTGCGAGCAGAAGGATGAAAATATTGGCTCACTATTTTCAGCTGCACCCACCTGGAATTCATTCCGGGATGCCATCAAGGAGCAGTACTACCCTGTCGGAAGCTATGAGGATGAATACATAAAATGGACCACGTTGCAGCAGGGAAGGGACCAAGATGTGCCGGAGTTCACCAATCTTTTCCATACCCTTCGCACAAAGCTGGGTATCAAGGATACGGAGCAGCATTTGATACTCAAATACCGCGGCTGCCTGCACAAGTACATCCAGGAAGAAATACAATTCCTGAACATCTCCTCGCTCGGCACAGCGTATCGATATGCCGTCAAGGTCGAGCAGAAGTTTAAACAAAAGAAGCGAGACTTTGGATCTACGAATCTGAAGCAAGGGAAAGGTGCCCCTAAAACACAGAACAAAGGACAAAGCCAAGGCGGGGCAGCCCAAGACAACCCACCAAAGTTGCAGGCAAAGAACAACGTCGCGAAGACGAAAAAGGACACAGGAAAATGGTGTGAGTTCCATAAGAGCTCCACTCACAACACCAGTGAGTGTCGAGCCAAGCAGTCACTGGTGGCTGAACTAAAGGTTCCAGAATCAGATGCATGTTCCGACTCTGAGTCAGAATAGATAAGGGGGATGACAAAGGGAAGCAGATCATTGACGCGGATCCCAACACCACTGTTGCTACCGCAAAGATCCAAAAAAATGAACCTGAAGATCCAGAAGAGGAGGAGCGTCTCTTCCACTCCCAGATGTGGGTAAAGGGCTCCCCGCTACAGTTCATTGTTGATAGCGGGAGCCAAAAGAACCTCATTTCGGTAGAGGTCGTGAAGTGGTTGGGCTTGCCGACCACAACACATCCACAACCATACACCATCGGGTGGCTTCACCAAGGACGGGATCTTCGCGTGAGCCAGCAGTGTCGCCTTCCATACAACATCAAGCCCTTCACGGATGAGGTATTGTGTGACATTGCTCCCCTTGAAGTTTGTGATGTATTATTAGGACAACCATACTTGTGGAAGCGACATGCTGTGTATGAATCAAGGCCCCGTGCTGTTATTGTTACATTGGGAAATAAGTTGTACAGGATACCAGAGGTAGCACCGCCTACCGCCATCTCTTTGATTACTGCAAAACAATGCAGTAAGCTCATTTCCAAGACTGGGAAATTTGTTTTCCTGATGATACGCCCGCAAGGAAAGAATAAGACAGTAGCCATGGCCTCTAGACAAGTCCCCCCCGCACGACAACTACATATGGATAAGGTCGTGAAGGAGTACGAGGACATCTTCACCCCCCCGCAGGGGTTCCTCTGCACTGTCAAGTCAAGCACTCCATCGATCTGACCCCAGGTGCGCCGCTACCCAATGGACCAATTTATCGGTGCTCCGTTTTGGAGAACGATGAAATCAAGAGGCAGATTCAGGAGCTGTTGCAGAAAGGTCACATCCGTCCGAGTTCATCACCTTGTGGGAGCCCGATCGTGTTGGTACAGAAGAAGGATGGGACTTGGAGACTCTGTATTCACTATCGGGCGCTGAACAAGATCACTGTCCATAATAGGTACCCGATCCCGCGGATTGATGACCTCTTGGACCAACTAAAGGGGGCAAAATATTTCAGCAAGATCGATCTGAAGTCAGGATATCACCAGGTACCAATCGAAACCTCTGATGTGTGGAAGACTACCTTCAAAGCCAAGGAGGGCCTCTGCGAATGGTTGGTTATGCCTTTCGGATTAACGAATGCTCCTGCAACCTTCATGAGGCTAATGGATGACATCTTGCGGCCATTCACCAACTCATTTGTAGTGGTATACTTGGATGACATTCTGATCTTCAGCCAAAGTTGGGAAGAGCACCTCCACCACATCCGACAGGTTCTTCAAACACTGCGGCAACACAAGCTATGTGCCAATTTGGAGAAATGCACTTTTGGCATGACCCAGGTTCAGTATCTGGGATACATTATTGATGAACAGGGGGTGCATGTAGATCCGGCCAAGATCCAAGTCATTCGGGATTGGCCATCTCCAACCACTCTAACGGAGCTCCGCAGCTTTCTAGGTCTTGCCAACTTCTACCGCAGGTTCGTGTTGGGGTTTTCTCATATCACTTGGCCCTTGAGTCAAGTCACCAAGGGAGGAGCGAAAGCGAAATTCTTCTGGTCTGCATCTCAACAGAAGGCATTCAGAGAGTTGAAAGATCGCCTCTGCACGGCACCGGTGCTCGCGTTACTAGATTTACAACAACCATTTGAGGTCGAGACAGATGCCTCTGACTATGCTATTGGGGCAGTCCTTACTCAACACGGGCATCCAGTGGCATATCACAGTGAAACACTTTCAGACACAGTCCGGAAGTATCCCACTTATGATAAAGAAATGCATTCCATTGTGCAGGCCTGCCGACAATGGAAGCATTACATTTTGGGGAAGGAAACGGTCATCCACACAGACCACCGACCCCTGCAGTTGATACAGACCCAAGGGAAATTGCAGAATGATCGCCATCAAAAGTGGTCTACATATCTGCAACAGTTCCATTTGAATATCAAGTATAAGAAGGGCAGCACCAATAATGTTGCAGATTGCCTCAGTCGACCACCAATCGTGGAGTTAACCACCGTGCTCAACTCTTGTGGGCACGAGACTTCTGATTGGCCACTTCTCTACAAAAGCGACCCAGAATTTGGCCACACATACCAGACACTCTTGGGGGGTCGGCATGTTCCAGATTTTCATCTCCAAGATGCCCTGTTATGCCACCTGGGTCACCTTTGTGTTCCTTCAAGCGAGCGTGCCAAGATGATTTGGGAAGCACACTACAGTCGGACTGCTGGGCATTTCGGGGTCGAGAAAACGGTGGCAGTACTGCAAAAGTATTTCTATTGGCCAAATCTTCGACAAGATGTCGGGAAATACATCAGATCATGTACTGCCTGTGCCATTGCCAAACCAACCATCAAGAAGCAAGGCCTCTATACCCCGCTGCCTACCCCTAGTCGACCTTGGGAATCCATCACCATGGATTAAATGTCAGGCCTTCCTTCCACTAAGCATGGAAATGATTGTGTTTTTGTGGTCGTCGACAGGTTCTCGAAAATGGCCATTATGGCGGCCTGCAAGAAGAATATCACAGCAGAAGCCACCGCTAAACTCTTCTTTGAACGAGTTTGGGTGCACTTTGGGATCCCACAGTCTATCATCTCAGATCGGGACAGTCGGTTCCTCAGCACATTTTGGTCCAGTCTCTGGTCAATGCTGGACACCAAACTCACCAAGTCCACAGCCTTCAATCCTCAAATTGATGGCCAGACAGAGGTTGTCAATCGGATGATTGTACACATTCTGCGCATGTACAACTCAAAGCATCCACGCACATGGGACGAGAGCCTCCCCTATGTTCAGCACAGCTACAACCGAGCTCTTCATAGCTCGACAGGCCACAGCCATTTTCAGGTGGGCCTGGGATTCCAGCCACTATGCCCCATTGATGTGGCCATGCCACTTGCAGCTACTCACACAGATTCAGCTCATGTCCAGTCCGAAACAGATAAGGCAACCAACTTCATTGAGCACATCCAACAGATTTGCCAGCAGGTCCATGACATTCTAGAAAAATTAAATGCCAAGTACAAGCAGCGATATGATCAACATCGGGTGCCACACAAGTTTCAAGTGGGCGACAAAGTCTGGTTGCATTTGCAAAAGGAACACCTTACTGGAGCCTATCGGAAACTGAGACCACTCCGATATGGTCCTTACACCATTATTAAGGCTGTGGGAGACAATGCATTTGAGCTCAGCATTCCCCCATTCCTTGGCCTACACCCAGTGTTCAATGTGGACCGCCTTCGGCCATACTTTCCACCATTGCTACACACATCCGACATTGGAGAACAGCTCACACCCACAGAATTAAATGCAGATTGCATGAACAAGCTGCAACTGATCGGATCATGGACACACAGGTCAATAACACTCGCCAACAGAATATCCAACTGTATCGAGTTGTCAAAGCAGGCCAGCTCCTTCACCAGGGCAAGTGGTTCACCAGGGACCAAGTTCAGCAAAAGTTTCCTCATCTCATGGAGGAACTCAACGCAATGGGGACCATTGCTTCCTAAGGGGGAGGAATGATCCAGGTGGATCTTGGTGGCCACCTGCCAAGTCCATCTGGACCCCCACCATTGTTTCTCTCAGCATTTTCAGTTTCCTTAATTGTAGCACAACTTACTATTTTTAGCAGTTTTTCGGGTCCTGAACTTCCGGAGCCGTTTTGAGGCCCTAAACGACGTTTTTTGGGAAATCTACCGCCAGCGATTTTTTTGATAAAAATCGTATTTTCCATCGTAGTCCTCGAAGAGATCTTTCCAACGGGCTATCATGCGCGTCAAACGGAGATAATACGACCAATTCGCGACCCCGGGAAGTTGGTTGTCCAACTCACCCCAAAACGGGGCCCACAATTTGGCGTTTCATCTTCTAGGGTTAGGTTTTGGAATGTGAAGGGTTTTCCATTGTTTCTCAATAATAAATAGGCCTTCGAGCCTCATTGTAAACACAGTTGGAAACAGTTCAGAGGCATGTAGCCGACACATCTCTTCTCTGAGATAAGCTACCATCGCCCTAGCTGGGTTATTTCTATTTTTATTTGTAAGCATATTTCAGTATTTTCCATTAATGAAATGAAGTATTATTTCCGCTGCATATCTGTCTTTATGGTTATCTCTATATTTTATTTCGTTCCTATTTAAATCCGGATCACTTTCGCTCTGCCCTTGGTGACTTGACTCAAAGGCCAAGTGATATGAGAGAATCCCAACATGAACTTGGGATAGAAATTAGCAAGACACAGAAAGTTATGGAGATCTGTTAGAGTGGTTGGGGCTAGCCAATCATCAATAACTTGTATCTTGGTTAGGTCCACATGCACACCCCACTCATCAATGATGTACCTTAGATATTGAACCTGGGTCATATCAAAAGTGCATTTCTCCAAATTGGCACACAATTTGTGTTGTCGCAAGGTTTGGAGGACCTATCAGATATGGTGTATGTGCTCTTCCCAACTCCGGTTGAAGATCAAGATGTCATCTAGGTACACTACCATGAACAAGTTGGTGAAGGTCCGCAAGTTGTCGTCCATCAGCTGCATGAAGGTTGCAGGGGCATTTGTCAACCCGAAAGGCATGACCAACCATTGAAAAGGCCCTCCTTTGATTTGAAGGTGGCCTTCCACACATCGGATGGTTCAATTGGTACTTGGTGATAACCAGACTTCAAGTCAATCTTGTTAAAATATTTGGCACCCTTGAGCTGGTCCAGAAGGTCACTAATCTGTGGGATTAGATACCTATTCTGTATAGTGATCTTATTTAACGCCTGATAGTCAATACAGAGCCTCCACGTTCCTTCCTTCTTCTATACCAACACGACCAGGCTCCCACAAGGTGATGAACTTGGCCTGATGTGCCCTTTCTGCAACAACTCTTAAATCTGCCATCTGATCTCATCGTTCTCTAGAATAGAGCGTCAGTAGATTGGTCCACTGGGGAGCGATGCACCTGGGGTCAGATCGATGGAGTGCTCGACTTGATAATGTAGGAGTACCAACGTGGGTGAGGTGATGATGTCCTTGTACTCCTCCATGACCATTTCCATCTATTATTTTTGTGCAGAGGAGCCATTTCTGGAGACCGTGGAAATGGCCACAATATTCTTATTGCCTTGAGGGAGAATCATAAGGAAGACAAACTTCCTGGTCTGGGAAATGATCTTACTTCATTTCTTCACAGAGATCAAAGAGATGGCGGTAAGCGGTGCTACCTTTGGTATCCTGTATAACTTATTTCCCAAAGTCATAATAACAGTGCGAAGCCTAGATTCATACACAACATGACACTTCCACAAGTAGGGTTGGCCTAACAATACATCACAAACTTCAAGAGGAGAAACATCACATGGTACCTCATTTATGAAGGCCTCGATGTTGTAGGGAAGGCGACATTGTTGGCTTACGCAGAGATCTCATCCTTGGTGAAGCCACTTGATTGTGTACGGTTGCAGGTGTGGTGTGGTCAGTAGGCCCAACCACTTCACGACCTACGTTGAAATGAGTTTATTTTGGCTCCCGTTGTCGATAATGAAATATAGTGGAGAACCATTCACCCACATCTGTGAGTGGAAGAGGCGGTCCCCCTCCTTTGGATCTTCAAGCTCAATCTTCTAGATCTTAGTGGTGGCAATGGTGGCACTGGGCTCCGCATCAATAATTTGTTTCCCTTTGACATTCCCCTTGTCAGACTTTGACTCAGAGTCAGAACATGCATCTGATTCAGAAGCCTTCAACTCAACCACCGGTGACTGCTTGGCTCGACACTCACTCGTGTTAGAGTGGGGCTCTTATGGAACTCACACCACTTTCCTGTGTCCTTCTTTGTCTTCGTGGTGTTTTTCTTTGCTTGTGACTTCGACGAATTATCCTGGGTCACCCCGCCTTGGCTTTGTCCTTTGTTCTACAGTTTGGGGGCACCTTTCTTTTGCTTCAGATTCATAGATCCAAAGTCCTGCTTCTTCTGTTTAAACTTCTACTCAATATTGATATCATATCGATAGGCGACACCGAGAGAGGAGACAATCATGGTACTTGAGTACCAAATGCTGCTAAGAATCCTTGATACCCAACTTCGTGCAAATGGTATGAAAAATATTTGTGAACTCCAGCATGTCTTGGTCCCTTCCCTGTCACAGTGTTGTCCACTTTGTGTATTTATCTTCATAGCTCCGGACATGGTAATACTGCTCCTTGATGACATCTATGAAAGAATATAGGAATGCAACATAATACAAATATAAACATAAACACAAAGATGCAACATAAATAAAACTTCATTTCATTAATATCAAAGAACTGATATATGCCAACATACATAATGGAAATAAAATAGCTCGGGTGATGGTAGCTTATTTCTAAGAAGATATGTGGCGGCTACATACCTCTGAACTGTGTTATAAAGAGCCTCAAGGGCCTTTTTTACTATTGAAAAACAAATAAAACATTAAACAACCAAAAACCTAACCCTAGGAGATGGAACGCCAAGAGTTTATGGACCCCGTTGGGGTTTGTTGGGCAACCAACTTCCTGGGGTCATAACTTGGTCATATGATATTTGTTTGGCACGTATGATACCTCATTGGAAAGATCTCTCTTAGTACTACAAGATTTGTCGTAACCCCTTGCATATATATGGGCTTATTGCGGACCTAACCAAAAAAAAAATAAAAAAAAAAAAAAAAAAAAAAAAAAAAAAAACGTCGTTTAGGGGGTCAAATCAATTCCGGAAGTTCAGGACCCGAAAAACTGCTAAAAATAGTAACAGTTGTTATAATCAAGGAAACTGATGAAACTGACTTGAGGTCTAGGTAGAATAGGCAGGTGGCCACAAATATCCACCTAGATCAACTAGCCCTCTGACATTCCATTATGTCGATATAACAACGAATTGACCTGTCAGTAAGTCGATATGGGCATAACCCTATGGATTTGTCGATATGTGAATATAGTATTATACCAGCATGGTTAAACAAAAAATCTAGTAATTTCTTTATAACTAGAAATCATCACAAAACATCGATGTTCAATCGGCTAGTCTCCAAATCATCATGCCACCTCATCACTCAACATCTCAATCAGAATCCTCCACACGACAAAGGTTGGCATGTCTAACACAAGGCCACTTGATAAGTGGTAGGTGATGGCATGTCTATTGCGACATGGAACACCTAACATGTGTCATGTATCACACATTTGTACAACTTGGCATATCAAAAATGCTATATTTGGGTGACACATGTCATACATGTGGCATTGTCGCATCACCGCTTGTGACATCATCATGATGTCATCCCCCTAGGGCCTCAACACTCTTGTATTGCAAGGGTGTTAACTCACTGCCCCAGTAAACAGAGGTTTGATAATCATATAACTATTTCACTCAGACTGCAATATATTGGGGGTTCTCCGTATAACTATAACCTCTCACAAACTCACAAGACGCCGATATATTGAAAATCTCCCTCTTGTGGCTGGCTCCCAATCCTGGCTCCCTTTAGCCCATGTGACTAGGGGCTACGACCAATATTTCCCCAAACTCAAAATGTCTGGATAACTCAAAGATTTTGCCTTAGTACTTCAGGGCTCTTCATCCTCTTCCTAAGGCCAAAATGATCATATGTCTTTCATTAGGAAACTACAACCTCTAACTTCCAACATATAGATTTATCACATGGTTATAGTATGCACAGCAAGTCATGCTAGTTGCATTCAAAAAACCTTTAAGAGTGAAGTCATTATGGCCCAAGGCTAACTTCTCATCAGGCCACCTACCCCTAATCTTGACCCCAACAATAACATGACCTTACAATCCTCACAACAAACATAGGGCCCCTCTAGCACATCCATGACATCCCAAGTTTATTGATTCAAAATTATAGGAAATAGGAATTCAACCATAAACTCAGCAATAACTAGGACCACAAATCTATCATTCATGTTACTTTTGGAGCACACCATACATTATAAAGGCTCTTAAATAATTACAAGGAGGCATATGAACATTATGCAACCAACACAACCATTAAAATCATATTTACCTTCTCATATGGAAATCATTAGCAAGATCACCATTTCATGACATAAACAAACAACACAAAGGTTGTTATATCAATTTAGTAGGAAAGCTCATAGATGCATAATTCATCAACTTTTATTATATTATCTACTCAAAACTACATTACAGAATTGGAATTCCCCAAGAGAAACTTATCTAATTTCAATCAAATGTTGTATGCAATTGATGAAGGGTGAGCCATGTTCCACCCCACCATATGCTTGGTTGCATTGCTTTATTTCTTGTAGTTTGCCACACCCTAGCCAGACCATGAAGCCATGATGGAAGTTCTCACACAACAATACAAGGTAGAATTATGAATTCAATCTCCTTCATTAAGTCAAATCCATCAATCCTCCTTTCTATCGGCCTACCTGCTCTACACTACAATTAATTCATGTTTGCTATATGTAAACCTTTTCCACAAGTGCTTCTTCTCCTACACACATATCAATGGGCCTGCTATTTTGTGCATACCACCACTAGAGCTTCCTCTCTTTGTGGAATAAGTTTCTCCACGAGTACTTCCTATATCATGAGGAAGTTTCATTCTTTCCCCTCCCCATTCTCTATTGCCGCAAGAGGATGTTTCTCCCTACACAACCCAAAATTCTTCCAGCCTACCCTTCTTTATCTCTTCTTGCCTTTCATGGGTTAGCTCCCTTGATGGTTTTTTTTTATCAAGCTTGAGCATGCATGGCGAGATCATAAACTTATAGTTTCCACAAACCTTATTAAAGATATGCTACCCATACCTTTTGAGAAATTGTGGTACAACTCCCCATTATTCTCACAACTACTGGTAGTTGTCGCTACACCTTCCCATTGGATATTTTCTTGGGAAATGTTGACAATCTTGAGCCTTATGAACACTTTTTTCAACCAATAATCCATTAGAAAATATTAATCCTCCAAATTTCGTTGTTGGCTTCCCTCCTTGTGAATTCACATGGTCTATATTGTATTAAGGCTTCATCGTTCCATCAACTGATATTAAAATTATAATTACAATTACTCAATATTTTTCCCATTTACATTTACATGCCTGTACAGGGGTCAATAACTTAATAAATTACGATTACAATATAAATGGGGATTATAAAAAAGGATGTTACAATCCCCTCCCCCTTAAAGGAACAGAGTATTCGATGTTCACACCCTCTCAGGTTTTATCTTCAAGAACACGGCACCACTTTAGGTGCTTTTTGTTCATTGTAGCACCCTTTGGACTGTTTCCTTTCAATTGCACTAGCGTCCTTACTCCTTTGTATCATCACCATTATTCAAGTTCTTTGTCCTCTCCACTACTTCAATAGTGGCATCTTCTTTGTATTTTGGTAACTTTCAGAACTTTGACAGTCCTACAACACTTATTAGCAAATAGGTATATCAAAATCCATTTTCTAAGCATAAACATTTTCCTGAATTTTTACATATCTATAAAAAACATTTATTTAACCATAATAATTATGTATATGGTTATTCTTTGCTTCATCAAGCTTCCATAGGTAACAAGTTTAACTCATTGTTTGCATCAGACATACCCATTCCGGTGTCTAGGAAAAAAACTTCCTCAAGTGATCTACCTAAGCAAGATTCCTCTTGTCTTGGGTTCAATATCACTCCAATGGCCTTGTTCTTAGGCTCTCTAATTCTCAACCTTTAGTTGTTCCAACTAGGGAATTCGTCACATCCCTCTAAGGAGGCATTATATGGAATACTTGCAAGTCTTCCATTGCGCCACTCGGTTTTATAGCCATCATCTATCCTCCCTGATAGATACATCAAATCACTTGTATCTGATGCATACAGTTCCCATGATATTTATAAAAAAAATCAATCAATTTTTTCTTTTTTACCAAATTTTCTTCATATAAAATCCAAGTCTCACAACCAGGAAACTATTTTCCTATTGTTTATCTCTTTAAAGGTGATAATGCTCTCATCCTTAATCAATGGCTTACAATACATGTCCTACCCAAGGCAATCTACGTGCAATCTACATTTTCACACTCAGTGGTAATGTTAGTTTCTCTTGAATAACATTCTTTAAACATATCATTGATAGTAGTTACTAAATTGGTTTCAAAACCATCATATAGTCAGTGATTAATTCATGTTCAACTACATATTATGTAATTTGAAAGGAAACACCAATGCACTACAAAATTAATTCCATTTCATGTTGTATCTATTTGAGAAAACCTATGGCATTTAGAATTTTCATGCCAATAGTTCATATTAGCTCAAGGTTGGGAGTTTCAATATCACATTCTCCTTTACATATAGGATACAAGATTCCACACTTCGAGAACGGAGACAGGGCATATTAACATAGCAAAACATGGCCACTCAAGGTCGACACAGCACAAAAGGGATCCCTTCATTGATCTTGCAGTCCCTTGGTGCCTCTCCTTCTTCTAGTGCTTTGTGTTCCTTAGTCAAACCAACATTTCAAACTTCTTGTAGACACCTAGCCATATTGAAGGCTTCTTCATTGATCTCCCTAATCAAACAAGGTTAAATCACAATCCCACTCAAGTTGTTGTGACTTAGCAAGTTCTCAACCATCCCCATTTCATAGTCACACTCACATCCTCACATGCTTCATCATTTTCATAAGCCCACTTTTTTTTTCATTACATACTCCATTATTGCTTTCCTTGACTAGCGAGTGTACTACTCACCTATATAACTACTGTCCATCAGGATAACTCATACACATGTCTAAGATTTTTATCAAATCTTATGTGTTGGAAGCTCTCTACCTTAACTGAACCCTTCTTGGGCATTCATAACTCATGTGCACTTATTATACCATTAAAGATACAACTTAATCTCGAAGGAATGCTTAGTCATTCCTTTAATTTACCTATTGGTGTTGTATGGTTGATTTCCATGCTTTCATAGTTGTCTTACTATGCATGTTCAACTGGAAATTCTTCAAGGCCCTTTTGATGGTGGAGGCACTTCCTTGCCTCAAGTCCGATTTACAATAAGGGATCTTTTAATTTCAAATTCTTGAGAACAATCTACATCATTTCCTAATGCACAATTTCATTCATACACCAATTGTCAGTCAAATTAATTCCACACATGTGCTTTAGCACTTCTAATCAACAACCAAATTAAATCAATTGACATGTACAATCATTCAAGAATAACTTAGCATATATCAACAGTATTCAACATGCTCAAGTTGAAAGTACTTCACCCTTCAACTTCTTTTAGAAGAACGAAATAACAACCAAACTTCTTCCTATGACAACCTAGGGGTCCCTCTCCCTTGCACCCCTATGCAGATTAGCTATTTTAATCTTGGTTACACCAAGATCATTATCCTTTTTTATATCACTTATGCAAGCATTCTTAGGCCTTTATAATTCTGTACATTCCAATCATTTTCATTCTTAATATCAATAGGAAGAAATTCAAGGGTTCCCTCTTTTTAATTTTCTTTGCACAACTTTGAATTTCATGGCACTCTATTCTATTGTCTAAGAAGTTATTTTCAACCAATATATTCATCCCCACTTGGATTCAACCCATCATTACGCATAACAAAACAACTTCACAAAACCTTATTAACATCTAACATATCAGTGCAATGCAATCATATCTAAATCAGTGATTCATATCTACTCTTAACATATTGATAATACATAGCTATTATATTCATCTTTTGTAGTGAGATTTTTGATAGTTCATTCACATGTGACCATATCAACACACAATTATTCCCTAATTGCAATGTCCGACAACGCTTGTGCATTCAAGAAATACCTAACTCATCCACATCCACATGCTTGTGTGGTACCTTTACCTTTCTTATTATTCATATGCATTCATGAAATGTGAAAACAACCTATCTTATGAGAACTTACAACTATTTAATGATAGGTATCATAGGTACAACATATTGTCCTATTTCATATGACAACAACCAACAAAGAAATCATTTATTCCTATATAAATTATGGTGTAGATTTGCAACTACTCATGAAATTTTATTCAAAATCACAAGACACAATTCTACTCTATTGCTCTACGGAATTCAATTCACATTTTAAAACATCAATCATAAACATGCAATGAGATATAACATACATGCACATAGTATTTTTTCCAGGGGAAAGCAATCTGTTAAAAACCCCTTTGCCTTCTTACATTAATCTAATGAATATAGATGTATTACAATTGCTAGCTCAATCTGAGCTCAACCTGCAAGTGAATAACCTATCTCTCTGCTCACTAAGAAGCTCTGACCCAAACTTAGTCAATTTCTGCCTCTGCTTGAGCCCCTATTTCCTTGTGCAATTCCTGAGGAAATTAGGCCCCTATTATTTAGGAATTTCCTCCAAAATGATTGCGCAATTCCCAAGGTTGATCATCTGACTACATGCAACACCTGTACACTCAAGACTAGTCTACAACTGATGTTACACTGCCTTGGAATCTCCACCATAGTTGGGGAACTCGAATTCTCTGCATGCATCAAATATTTTTGGTTGATTGATCAGTTAACTGGATGGTCACTAAGTTAGACTGAAGTCTCAATGCACAACTGACCTTCCACTAGTTTCTCCAATAGTTAGAACTAGTTTAACTGAAAACAACTTGAAATAATTGACCTTGATTGCTACAAGTTAGATATCGCACATGCTTAACTCAACTCCAACTCCTATAACTCAAATTTACTGGGTAAACTGAGCGATATAATCCATGTCACACAAGTTAACTGCATCCAATTTGTTTGTTGACGTGATCAAATTTCCTCGATTTGACCTAGGTAAAATCAAATTGAGACTTTCTTGCTGCATTTTTCAACAATTCCAAGTATCATGGAATGATCATGTGATTATTATCACCATCTCAAGCATGGCTAATGTTAACTCTTGATTTACTTTTCAAACATGCATTCATATCATTCCTGCCATTAAATCTTTACTAAGGAAATTCTTACCTAATTTCCTCTCAATTTTGAGCATATGAGAAAATACATATATGGTTGTTAGCGATTATTGAATGCTACCTGATTGGATTGTGTCTTAGGAAGGGTCCTTACACTTCGCTTCACAAACCTCTTAATTAACACATTATTATACCTAGCCTTTCCCCACAAGGCTCTAAATAGAATCCTCATCGGCTTCTCTACCCATACAGTCAACCTATTCCTAGTTACATGTTTATCAATCCATGGTTAGTCATCATAATCATGTTATGACAACATACTACTATGAGTCCACAAGCATATCACATGTATGCTCAATCATTATTTACATATGCCATGACATATTTGTATGCATATAACATATCATTATCATCATTCTTATCGGTGCATATGCAATTCTAGCTATTCAATCCCTTATTATCTCATCATACCTATGCTCTTATTTATTAGAATATTATAGCCCTTTGAGAATTTAATAAAGCATCATAATAGCAAGAAATAAGTTGTGAGATTCCCCTCCATAATCATGGCTACATCACTTGGCCATATACTTGTGTATCTATCACTTATTGAGTTCTTCAAGGGATGTCTTATCAACATCCTAAATGTTTCCTCTTTCATAACCTTGGAAATCAACATGCCATTGAATCTATTCTTTTGTTTCATCTTCAACAATCCTACTCAATCCCTTAACATAGATCTATTATTCTTGTCTCAAATCCATTTTATACATATTTCATGCTTGGGTCTATACATCCACTTTGTTGTACCCAATGATCCTAGTTCTATGTTATATAATATTATTGTTATACTCCTTACTCTAGAATGATCCAGGTGGATATTGGTGGCCACCTGCCAGGTCCACCTGGACCCCCACCATTGTCTTTCTCAGCATTTTCAGTTTCCTTAATTGTAGCACAGTTTACTATTTTTAGCAGTTTTTCGGGTCCTGAACTTCCGGAGCCGTTTTGAGGCCCTAAACGATGTTTTTTTGGAATTCTGGGGCGACCGAGCCCTATGTTACCTCCCAAAGTGGTAGTACTCGGATAGATCTTTCTAACGAGCTATCGGACGCGTCAAACGGAGATCGTATGCCAAAGTTACGACCCCGGGAAATTGATGTACCAATTTACCCAAACGGGGCCCACAATTTGGCGTTTCATCTTCTAGGGTTAGGTTTCGGTATGTGAAGGGTTTTCCATTGTTTCTCAACAATAAATAGGCCTTCGAGCCTCATTGTAATACAGTTCATAACAGTTCAGAGACATGTAGCTATCACATCTCTTCTCAGAGATAAGCTACCATCGCCCTATCTAGTTTATTGCCATTTCTGTTTGTAAGCATATGTCAGTATTTTCCATTAATGAAATGAAGTATTATTTCCGCTGCATCTTTGTGTATATGGTGATCTCTGTAATTTGTTGCGTTCCTGTTTAAATCTGGATCATAGAACCTCTACTCTATTACTCTAACAACTCTACGTTTACATTCCATCTTCTTTGCCCATCCAAGGCTAGTGTTGAACTTTTGATTTGTCCACTCTGCAATGAAGTAGTAGTATATACCATTTTGTAGTAGGTTAGTACCTTTGTAAGCCACTCTTATACTAGTTTGTAGTAGAGACCATCCTGCAACACAAATCATCCTCTAGTATAGCTCTACTTTTATTCTTGTGCTTCATCTCTGGTCCTCCAAGCCTAATGTTTTGAACCATAGCCCTGATAGCTCGCTTCTTTTTGTTTTAGATATGGCCTATCTAGGTCTAGTGTTTGAACATTGTTCTGATACCACTTGATAACACGCTCAACCCCTTTATGCCATATTAGGGCTATGGGGTGTAATCTATACTTGAACTTCAAGGTTTGTTATAAAGATAGGGCTATCAAAATTTCTCTTTATACTGCTACCTCAAATTACATTTTTTAATACTTCCTTGTCTTCTATTTGTTGAGAGATTTCCAACAATATAAATTTCAGCTCAATCCGAGCTCCATGCACAAATTTATGCCCCTTTGAAAGTTTGCCCTTTTAAGAGCCACATCATCGTTTGTACCTTCCATGTGGCTGGCACATGGTGGCCCTTAGCCACATGGCACATATGAACTGGTCCACATGACATATTATTCCTTGCCATATCAATGTTTCTCCATATATATTCATATTTTCGTTTGTATGAGGTTATGATATCCCGATATACCTAATACACCACCTCGTTGATATAACTGATATGGCGTAGCGATGAAATTCCTCTTATACACCAATTTTCGATATGGAACCGGCCCTCTATTACTCCAGTATTGCGATATACAAGAAGCTTTCCCTGTCACTATGCCAATATGGGCATAACCCTCTAGTGAATACACTGATATGGTATTATACCATCACAGTTATATGGAAAATCGAGAAATTTCTTTATAACTAGAAATTGTCACAAAACACTAATGGGCTGATAGGTCGATGGTTAGCTCATCATGCCACCTCATCACTTTGTAACCAAATCAAAACTTGCCACATGGTAAAGACTGACGTGTCTGGCCCATGGCCACTTAACAAGTAGAAGGTGTTGATGTATCCACTACCACATGGCACTCCCGACATGTGCCACATGTCAGTCATTTGTACAGCTTGGAATATCGAAAATGTGATATTTGGGTGACATGTGCCATACATGTGGTATTTCCATATCACTACATGTCACATTATCATGATGTCATTCCTCAAAGGCTTCGTTTCTCTAATATCCCAAGGACGCCAATTGATTGCCCAAGTAAATAGAGGTTTGGTTGTCATATAATAGTCCATTAATTGGATCACGGTATATCAGAGGATTCTCCATATAAATACAACCTCTCACAAACTCTCGAGGGGGCGATATACCAATAATCCCCCTCTTGTAACTAGCTCTCAATACTGGCTCCCCTTAGTCCATGTGGCCAGGGACTATGAATGAGATTTCTTGAACTCCAAATTTCCAGAAAAATTAGAGCTTTTACCCAAGTAATTCAGGGTTATTCATCATCTTCCCAAGGAAAAAATGATTATTTGCCTTTAACCAGGAAGTGACAACCTTTCACTTCCAACACATCTATATGTCAAACCATTATAATATGCACAACAATTCATATTGGTCACATTCAAGAAAATTAAGAGTGAATCCATTACGACCCAAGGTTTACTTCTCATCATGACATCTACACTTGATCTGACCCCATCATTAACATGACCTTCCAATCCTCACAACAAACATAGTGTTCCTCTAGCCTGTCTAGGGCAACCGAAGCTTATTGATTCAAACTTACTGGAAATAGGGATTCAACCAGAAACTTGACAATAACAAGGACCAAGTATCTATCACTTGTGTTCCTTTAGAAGCAAACCATACATTACAGGCTCCTAACTAATTATGAGCAGGCCTAGGAACATTATACAACCAACAAAACCATCAAAATTATATTTATCCTCTCTTTTGGGCATTGCTAGAAAAATTACTATTTCATAACTTAAACAAACAACACACAGGTTGTGATATGCATTCAATGGGAAAGCTCATAGATACACAATTCTTCAACTTTTATTCTATTAGATACTCAAGGCTACATTACATAACTGAAATTCCCCAAGGGACACTAATCTAATTTTAATCAAATATTATTTGTAACTAATGATGGGTGAGCCATGTTCCACCCTACCATAGGCTTAGTTGCATGCTTTCTTTATTGCAACTCATCAAGCCCAAGCTAGACCAAGAAGCCACAAGGCAAATTCTCACGCAAAAATATAGGGTGGAATTATGAAGCTAATCTCTATCATTTAGTCATATCCATCAATCCTCCTTTATATCTATCTACTTTCTCTACGCTAAGATTACTTCTTGCTTGCTCTATGCAAACCTTTTCTGTGAGTGCTACTTATCTTGTGCACATACAAGTGCATTTGTTTTTCTATGCATACATATATGAGAGCTTCCTCTCTTTATGGGAGAATGTTTCTGTTAGCTCTGCTACATAATCCAACATTTGAGGATCAAACGTAGTCCTGATTGGGTTGTTTGCGCACAGAAGGATGCCCAAAAACGGATACAAAGTGCCCCAAAAGCCTTCAAAATCCTCTTAAGGCCTCCACCGATCGAAATGGTTGCAAAGGGAAAGCCCTTTGGAGGGCATAAATACACTATCGGGAGGCGGAAATACCCCAAAAATCATGTGAAAATCAAAATTACAGGCTTAAGGATCCGCTTTAATCTCAGCCGTTGGATCTGGCCGATCAGCGGTCCAGATCACGTTGGCATATCGCAAGTAGGGGGAGGCAGTGGCAGCTACATGATACATCGCCGATGAGCGATTGCCGATATCGCTATCGGCGTATCGCAATGGAGGACTTACCAAGAGGGCTTTATTATTCGCCGACGAGCGATCGCCAATATTGCAATTGGCACTTACAATGGAGCATGGGCCTTTTATGTTTGCGACTCGATGGGCTGGACCCGATGGCGCTATAAATTATGTCTGATAAAATATCGGGTTCGCGGTAATATCGCTATCGGCGATTACAAAGGGATAGGGCCTTCACATGATATGTTTCCGACCCGATAAGCCGGACCCAACAGCGGTATTAATCCTTTTTGATAGATTATCGGGTCCGCGGCGATCACCGATATCGCATCGGCACTTTCAAAGGGGCGGGGCTTTAACATAAGTTATGTTGCGATCCGATGGGCCGAACCCGATATATGTACAACGCTCCATTTTATAATATTTCAAATCTGCGCCCGTCGCTTTTTCATTGTTTTTTATGTATTTTCTTTGTATAAAGAAAATACAAAGGAGGCCTGGTGGGTGCCGATAGTGACGAAGGTCGGACCCGATGGGACTATAAATGATTTTTATTAAAATTTCAAGTCCGCGCTGGGCCATTTTCATTGGTTTTGGGCGCATTTTCTTTGTTAAAGGAAATATAAGGAAATACAAAGGGAAGCCTTGGGCAGGTGCGATTGCGATGGGCTTCGGATCCGAAAGGGTTCAGAAACAAAATTTATATATAATTCAAGTCCGCCAAAGCCATTTTTCACGTGTTTTGCAGCAGTGTATGTGTTTCAAATATAAAGAAAATTGCCAACCATATCGGACCACTTTTTCTCAGCAAGTGGTTTTCGTACAAGCGAGCCCGATGCAATAGAACTCTGCCACGCGTCCTCTGTAAGTTTCCCAAAACAACCGTTCTATTGGGACGTAAAGGATAGTCAGGAAAGGGCTTCCGATATTCACCTCAACCGTTCGATCTCTTGAGGGCAGATCAACGGTTGACGGACACTTTTTAAAGCCAAAGTTGAAACAGTGATGGGCGGGAATGAACAATGTAGCAGCGTTTCACTGTTTTAAAGCAGCACAGTCATAATGGAGCCATTTTTAATGTTCAGCTGCTGCAATTAATCTACAGTATGGCCGAGGAGGAAGCAGGACACCGCTTATCTGATCAGAGCATTCAATGGTTATGGTTCCTTTTCTATTTCACGCCACCTGCTCAAAGGAGGACTGCAGAGCACCAGAGGGGTCAAATCCATTTACAACACAGCCAGATTTGTATCAGAGGCCCATTTCTAAGTGTAAATGTGGTTGGTGACCATTTATGGGCTCCTCCACGCATAGCTAACAGGGAGATTGTGTAATGAGACACCATATATACTGAAAAACAGTTGTAATGGGATGGATGAGTGTTAGATGAAGAGAACCCTGTTGTAAGGTTCAACTTCTGGAGACTGTAACTACTTTGTAACCTACAGTGTCTGGTCTTCATTTCCAGCTAATACAAGCTTCTTTTGCTGTTTATTTCTCGCTTTCCACTTCTCTTTCTTGTTCCAGGCTATGCCTGTTTGCATTTGTTCTATTGTTGTGAATGTTTAGCATCAGAGGGGCTATCATCCCACCTCTGTGTTAGGATTTAGCATGTATCATAGAACATGTGTGCAGGTTTCTGTTGTTTAATGCACAGAGAGCTGTCATCATGTTTGTGTATTAGAAACTAGATTTACAGACCTTTTAACTGGTTGCAGCCGGCCATCACAGGGTCCTGTGCATCTGCTGGTGTGGTCAGTCTTCTCCATTATCACCTTATCCTCAAACTGTGAGTAATAGGTGGTTAAAAGCCTTGTAGTCTGGGGTTGTTCACCCATGTCTGGGGTCAATCATAGTAGAAGTGGTTATCTGGCTTGAATATGCAGCATTTGTTCCATTCATCCACCATTTATCCAACTATATTTGGTTGAATTTGTAATGTTCCCGAGCATCACCGATATGCAACCTAGGTGAGTTTCTTGGGGTGATAACAGTTTCTACACGAGTACTTCCTATCCTATAAGGAAACTTCATTCTTTCCCCTCCCCATTCTCTACAACTGCAAGATGATGCTTCTCCTTATGCACCTAGAATGTTATCAATCTACCCTTCTTTTCCTTTTCTTGTCTTTCATAGGTCAACTCCCTTGATGGGTTTTTTGTTAGGTCTACCCATGTATGCTCAGATCAGAAACTTCTAGTTAGACTCCAAAAATATTCTTAGTGATACATTGCCCATACCTTTTCGGCAATTTCGGTAATACTACCCATTATTCTCACAATTGTTGTTAGTTATTGTTGTTCCCATTGGATATATTCTTGGGAAAAGTTGAAAATCTTGAGCCTTATGAACACTTGTCTCGACCACTAATCCACTGGCAGACATTAATCCTCCAAATACCTGTGTTGGCTTCTCTCTTCCTCATGAATTCACATGTTTCATAACACATCAAGGCTTGATTGCTTCATCATCTGGTATTTAAATTATAATACATGTATTCAATGTTTTTCCCATTTATATTTAAATGACCATACAAGGGTTAATAACATAATAAATTACAATTATAATATTAATAGGAATTAGAAAAATGGGTGTTATTGAAGAGTTAGTGAATTTCTCTAAGGATAAGGAGGAGGTAATTATAAAGCCTATCTTCAGTGCAATATATGAGCTACTAGAAATTGGAAAGGGTCTAAGGATTATGGAAAGAGAGATTAAGAAAGGTCTGATGGAGTGTTCATATGTAAGTAATACCTTATGATAATCAAAGAACCAAAAATGAAGGACGTACTAAAATTTTACTACAAGCAAGATGAAAATGCATCCCATGATGTTAGGGAGGTCTATCTCGTATCATTAGAAGAGATAAAGGGATGGGTTGTCAAGGAGGTAATTAATTTCAACTTCTCTTGAGGTGAGGATTCCATTACTATCATTGACATAAGGGAAGGCCAAAGCATTCCAAATATGTGAATCATTGAAAGAGGTTAAGAGCTTTAAGAGTAGGTTATCCACTAGGCAAGGAGCTAGCCTTGGATAAGTATTTGAAGCATCAACCTCAAAAGTATTGTCAAGTGGGGTCAAGGAATAAATTAGCAGGAAGGAAAATCTCTCAAAATTAGGATGCCAAAGGAGTAAAATGAAGTGAAAGTTATTGAAACTCAAAAGGATAAGGTCAAATTAGTCTTGGGAAAGGACATGTGAATGAAAATCATTATTTTACTAATCAAACTATTTATGGGGAATCAAGCTTTTGAAGGTTCTCCATATTTGTGGATGGAGAAGGCTCGATAAAAGCTAGGGTATTTTCTAGAGTTCCACACTCTTATGAGAAGTTGGCTTGATTTTGAGTCTCATTTTCGAGCTAATGTGGAGAGGATTGATGGAGAATCTCGGTAAATTAATGGATTTCCATGCTCAATATTTTTTTTTTCTCGTTAAAACTAATCTATTATTTACAGTATCAAGAAAAACAGTTACATTTACAGTATCATTTTACCAGAGGCCAATTGTGGCACTTTGGAATAGGAGTGACCAAAAAGAACAGCCCTCGCAGGGGCACCACATCTGAGAGAAACAACCCTCGCAGGGGCGCCATACCAAAAAAGAACAGCCCTCGCAGGGGCGCCAAACCAAAACTAAACAGCCCTCGCAGGGGCGCCGGACCAAAACAGTTCATCCCTCGCAGGGGCACCAGCAGAACTTCAGCATTATCCCTCTCGGGTAGTACAAACATAACATAAACAAACTCTGAGCCAACATAACATAAACAGTAAAACCAAAACAAGACCTGAGCAGCGTTGGAGGTCATGATTCCGAACAGATGGGCGACTATTCGTCCGGCTCCTCCTCGACCACCCTACACCATCCATACTTCTCAATTTCCTCTGCAGTGGGAAAGGAGTCCATGTTGACATTGTCCCCTTTGCTAGTCGACACCTCCTGAGCCTGAGGAAGATTAGATGCGTTCTCTGGAGCATCCGCAGGCTTCTCCATGACGTCCTCTGAGCTGCCACCAGGTTGCTTCCCCTTACTGTATTGAACATCGCCACCATCCGGAGAGTCTTCGAGGAAGAGAACCGATACATGGGCACTGATTCGGGGTTTATTCAGAGAGCTGCTAAAGTTGAAAATGGCAGAACCGAAGGCAGGCATGGGAGCCGGGTCAGAATCAGGGGCGCTTGAGTCCAGAAATTGGCTAGTTTGAAGGGGGTTGGCCTCAGAGATTCGATGACAATGGCAATGGCAACAGTGGGATTGGGATGCATCAACTGGAGGACGCGAAGACCCACCCCGGGCAGAACCTCGACGGCTGAGCAATCGCTGTCGAGGCCTTACCATATTTGCAGGAACACCAGGGGTATGGAGCAACGCAGAATAGAATAACCGTTCAGACTTAAGACTGCCCCCAACAGTCAGGGAAATGGCTTTGACAGCAAGAGCTGTTGCTTGAAGAACCATAAACCAGGCAAGAGCCTGAACACCGAGAACCATGAACTGAGCGTGAACCGGCGCATGGAGAGCCGACCCACCACCTCTTTTAACCTCCCCACCGCCACCTCGAATCCCGTCCGCCATTACTGCTTGCTTCATTCGAACCAGTGAGCCGGACAGAGCATTGAATTGCTTCTGAAGAACTCCCATTCTTTTATTCCTTGAATCAGCTCGCATGCTTGATCCTTGAGGCAGCACATGGCCTGCATGTGTCCCTCCTTAAACACGCGTCCCGTCCATCTTGTCACCCGCATCCGGGGAAGCAGCATCACTTTGGACCAGGCTAGCGCATTCCTGTGCCTGGACATTATTTGGTATAATATTCATGTTTCCTGTGAGAAGGGTATTCTCGTTTTCCACCCCTATGTTGGCCAGGAGGTCAGCGACCTTGTTGCCTTCCCTTTTTATATGATTGAAGGTAATGGCTCTGTTGCTGCGGAGCGCTTGTTCGATGGCTTCCAGCCTTGCTTCGAGCCTCCAACTGGTGGCAATTTTCCTTGCTTGAGATCCATTCAGGAGGTGCTTGGCCATATTTATAAGGATCTGGGAGTCTCCTTCCACTACCAGGGGTTGAAAGTTAAGTTTCCAGGCGAGAAGGAGCCCTTGCCAAAGTCCTTCTAGCTCAGCTGAGTTATTGGTATCCCATCCAATGTTCCCAAAGTATAGCTGCAGGGGAGTGCCTTCATGATTCCTTAGAATTCCACCAAAACCGGCCATTCCAGGATTGCCTTTGGAGGCACCATCGAAATTGAGCTTATAGGAATGCTTAGGGGGAGCAGTCCAGGTGTCCTTGTTTATGATGCTGCTTTTAGAAGGGCCGTTATTGTGTAGTCCCTGAGGTAGATGCAGTTGCCAATTGTCTAGAATGGCTTTCTCATTGTTTAGAGTTGGAAAATCCTCCTGTGTCCAAGTTCGGAGCAGCAGCGTTTCTTTGAGATTCCCACAGAGCCTATTCCAAATATTTTCTATCGGAGATCGTTGGTTTTTGAATATGCGTTTGTTCCTTTCCTTCCAGATGCTCCAGAGGATGAGCCCTGGGATTATGTTCCACAAGTAGTTGAGAAGCTCACTTTTGTATGGATTCTGTGGCCAGTGTCTTAAAGAGTTGGTGATGTCGTTCTCCATTCTGCACCTTCTTTGACATCTAAAGCTCACCTTTTCCCATAGCTGATTGGCTAGGGGGCAGGTGTCCAGGAGGTGTTGGAGAGTTTCCTCATTATGATTGCAATTATAACAAATGGAGGGACCGTGAAAGTTTCTGCTCCTAAGTTTGTCCCATGTGAGGATTCTTTGATGTCCAACCAACCATAGGAAGTATGAGACTTTGGGCCAGGATCCGAGACCCCAGATTTTGCTCCAGATTGGGTCAGGGGGGGTAGGGATGTTGCATATGATTTTATAGGCCTCAGATGTGGTAAAGGCACCTTTTGGTTGATACCCCCATCGAAGAATGTCTCTGCCTTCGTCATGTCTAATGCTTCTTTTCCGTAACTCCTTCTCCAACTCCTCAACAATCCGATGATTTGTATTGTTGATTAACTGATTACCCTGTTTCCATTTCCTGAATCCATGCTCCGTCTCCTGCGTCCAATACTGTCGGATCTTTTCTTGCTGCTGCTCCTCCCCATTGAATTCCGGAGGTGGATGAAGAATGCGGCTGAGCTTTGGCATTTGGTTCCATGCATCTGTCCAGAATCTAGCAGTTCTGCCGTCTCTCACTTCCCAAAAACTATGCTGCTGAATTAACTGGAAGTGTTGTTTGGCTGCATTCCAGATTAGCGAGCCTTTGTCATTGGGAGTGAACCTGATGAGCTCTTCCTGAGGTCTGTTATTGGCATATTTGGCCGTCCAGATTTTGACCCAAGGTTTTTCTGGGTTAGTGAGCCATTGCCACCAAATTTTAGCGCTCATGATGGAGTTGCTATGCACTGGGTCTCTCAGCCCAATGCCCCCTTTATCTTTGGGCATGCAGACGGTGGTCCATTTTACAAGAGCCCATTTGCGATTAGTTGCCGTGCTGCCCCATAGAAATCCACGCTGAAGATTCCTGATTCTTTTTAGAACCCATTTCGGTGCTGCTAGGATTGAGAACAGATAAAGCGGCATTGCCTGAAGGACTGACTTTATGAGCACTACACGACTGGCCAAATTCAGAGTTCTATGCGTCCAAAGGTTAAGACGGGATTCGAGCTTCTCAATGAGAGTTCGCCATGAGGAATGCTTTATGGCTGAAGCAGTAAGGGGGGCTCCAAGGTATTTAGAGGGGAGAGTGGCAGTGGGGAATCCCAGGATACGAGCAACAGCTGTCTTAACAACTGGAGGAGTGTGAAAGAAGAAGATCTGCGATTTGGAGCTATTGACGTTGGTTCCAGAGGCTTCAGAGAAATCATTGAGCAGGGCTTTGAAGCAGGAGGCTTCCTGGACAGAAGGGTAGCCAAATAGCATGGTGTCATCAACAAACTGCTGATGAGAAGTTGCAGGGGTGTTGTGAACAGAGAGACCTTTGAGCTGTTGAGAGTGGAGGGCATGTTTAATGTGACGACCCAGACCTTCAGCCATTAGAACAAAGAGGAAGGGGGATAGGGGATCACCTTGCCTGATTCCTCGGGATGGTTTGAAAGGGCGGGAGGGGATTCCGTTCACAAGGATGGAGAAGTGTGTGGATGTAATAAGACTCATGATCCAGCGGATCCACATAGAACAGAATCCAAAGGCAGTTAGCATTTGCTGAATGTAAGTCCAGCTGAGTTTATCAAAAGCTTTAGAAAGATCCAGCTTAAGAATCATACCTGCCTGCTTGGATTGCTTGAGGGAGTGTATGATCTCGTGCGTGAGAAGAATGCCATCCATGATCTGTCTCCCTTCCACGTACCCAGACTGTTCTGGAGAGATGAGCAGTGGCAAGAGGGGCTTTAACCTGTTTGCGATAACTTTGAATATGACTTTGTAAATAACGTTGCAAAGAGAAATCGGTCGATATTTGTCAGGGGTGATTGAATCCTCCTCTTTTGGTATAAGGGCAATGCAGGTTGAATTGAGAGAGGGAAGCAGCCAATGGAGAGCTCTTGATTCTTCTACAATTTTCCATACCTCTAGTTTTATCAGCTCCCAGAAGGTGTGAAAGAAAGTAGTGGTGAATCCGTCCGGGCCAGGGGCTTTTCCTTCCTTAAGCTGGGACATGGCCGCATCCACCTCCTGTGTCAGAATAGGGCGAAGGAGAAGCTCATTATGTTCCTCCGTGATGAGCTTTGGCACATTATTAGTGATTCTTTCAATTGCAGGTCGCCTGTCTCCCTCGGGCTCTTGATGAACATGTTTGAAGTGATTAAGGAACTCCTCCTCAATTTCCTCATGCTTCTCTACTTTTGCCCCCCCTTGTTTTTGAATGAAAGGGATGTTGTTATGCATTCTTCGTTGAACAGTGGTTCGGTGGAAGAATTTGGTGTTTCGCTCACCTTCCTTCAGCCATCTGATCCTGGATTTTTGCTTCCAATATATTTCCTCCTGCTTCCTCCTTTCCTCCAGTTGGTTGTGGATGCGTTGCTCCTGCTCCAGAGTTCCCTCAGAGTGACCCTCTGTAGTTATTTTTTGCTGGAGTTCCGTCAGTTCCTTATTTAGGTCATGTTGCGCCTTAAAGATGTTTCCAAAGGTCTCCCTATTCCAACGCTTTAGATGATTTTTTAAATACCTGAGCTTCTGTTGGAACTGGTACATCTTGGAGCCTTCTGACGGAATGAAGGATGTCCAAGTTGATTTGACAAAGTCTTTGAACGATGGATGTGAGAGCCAGAACTCTTCGAAGCGGAAGGGTCTTCTGGTTAAGTCACCTGGTCTTTGCCATTGGAGGGCAATAGGCCAGTGATCCGAACCTGTATGTGGAAGAATAGCAGCTGAAATGTCTCCTCCGAGGTAAGTCGCATTATCTGATACGAGGAAATGATCCAGTTTGGAGGAAATTTGATGTTTGCCTGCTCTGCGATTGCTCCAGGTAAAAGTGCCGTTACAAAAAGGCATGTCTATGAGAGAGGTGTTCTGAATGAAATCCTTGAAATGGGTGTTCTCTTGTTCCATTCTATTTCTCCCCCCAATCTTTTCCTCCAGCTTGGTGATCATGTTAAAATCCCCTCCAATAATCCAGAGCGGATGCCTCCTGTTGTTATTCAAAACTTCTATGGTATTGAGAAGAGCGATTTTTCTTCCTGTATCCTGCGGGAAATATACATTTGATAGGTTTCCATGAATATTCGTGCCTAGAATATGGAAGACAGCCTGGATGAGGTGATGAGAAGCGTGAAAATCAGAGAGAGATAACGCTTGTGTGTTCATGCAATGGCAAGCCCCCCCGAAGCGCCAGATGCATCCACCGCCACTGATTGATAGCCTGGCCATGCTTTGGAGAGGATGCTGCCTAATGTAGAGCTGTTACACTTGGTTTCCTGGAGAAAACATAGTTGCGTCTTTTCCATTTTAATCATGTTTTTTAACATTCTGAGTTTTCCTGGGCTATTGAGCCCCCTTAGGTTCCATGATACAAGCTTCATGGTTCAACTATTAATAGAGGGTTTATAGTACTTCGTCAATTTAGCATACCTGCCTGAGTCTACCAGGATTTTCCCAATCTCGATTGTCCGCTGAAGATCCGTTCTTCTTCCTCTCTTTTTGGTATCTTTTGGGGGAAGGCTTCCATCCCAATGGCTTCCTGGCTGGATACCTAACTGTTGCTGTTGATAGGCCCTTGAAATGACCACTTCCAGCTTGTTGAGCTGAATCTCTGGGATACTGTCGTATGCCTTCTTTTTGCATGCTAATTCTAGTTCCAGAATGTCTAGACCGTTCAGATCTATGCTTTCTGGTTCTTCATCCATCTGTTGCACTTGGCTGCTTCCTTCCATGTTAATCTCTGAGCTTTGAAGGGGATCTAGATTTCCATCAACTTCCATATCATTGTTTTTTCCTGCCGACTCTTTTCGTCCTTCTTTGGGGTTTGCTGGAATGACATTGGGGATTTGAAGTTTAGAGGGGGAGGCTGTAGGAGGGGGTTGGGAAGAGGAAGAAGGAGGAGCAGGGCTAGGCTTGGAGATCGGGGGTTGCTCTTCCGAGGTCTGAGCAAGAATTTCAAAATTGTTCTTTGTAGCTGGGCCATGGGCATTGTCTTGCTGGGGCTTATTCCCATTTGTGGGTTTTTTGTGCGCTCGCTTTCGGCTAGGGGCTTTGGTGAAGCCATCCTGGGTTAGGGTTTCTGAGGGATCAGGAGCATTGGCTTTGGCATTCAGGGGACAGTCCCTGAATAGATGCCCGAGAGCATGGCATTTTCGGCAACGAAAAGGGACGTGCTCATAATCCAGAGGTTGAATCCATTCTTCGTCACGGTGAGAGAGACTTACCGATTCTGGCAAAGCTTCGTCCAGGCGCATGAAGACGCAGATGCGGGCGTAGGAAGTATATCTGCGCATTTTTGTTTCTTCTGCCGCTTTGATGTATTCCCCCAATCCATTTCCTATATCTTTGAGAATGTCTTCGTCCCAATATTCATCTGGAAGTGAGTACATTTTGATCCAAACTGGCGCCCAGGTGAGATCTTCCTTATCCGAGTTAAATCTTGGTATCCATTCCCTCAAATACAGACCCACTGAGTTAAAAAAGTAGGGCCCTGCTCCCAGAATTCTGTATTTGTCCTCAAGACAGAAGAAAATCGCAGTAAAGAAGCCTTTCGACCCTAGCTGCAAAGTAACATCTCCTTTGGGTTTCCACTTCGCCGCAATCCAGCCATATAAGGCTTTTTCTGTCGGCCAGAACCCTATAAATTTCCCAATAAGGGCATGATCCCTCATGTATTCGATTCGTTTGTCAATCTTGTGTCCCGGCAGCTCTATTCTGGGCCGTTCTGTAGCTATAGGCTTGCATGTAGTCGAAGAGACTTTCGGAGCTTCTTCTGGTTTTTCCTTTCTACCTTGTGTGACGCTGGCTTTGTCCTTCCGACCGCCTACCTCCTTGTGCCCGTGTTGTTGCCTGTTCTCTTTGTTTATTACTTCCTCATCAACAGACCCAAATACAATTGTCTGCTCAGGTCCGTGCTGCGAGGTGTTTGCTCTGGGGGAGGGCTCTGACGCCCCCCCCTGGGGAGATTCCATTGTACTGCACTAGAACCCTGCAACGCTGTTTCGAAACAGGGTTTTGGGTCAGGCCTGTGAATGGATCCTGAACTGTGCAGGCTGCGCCGTCGATGCTGTGATCAGAACCCTAGCCGTCACGCTCTCCGTTCTCCGTCAGTCTCGATCCCATGCTCAATAAATTAATGGAGCATCATCCGTAGTAAAAAGAAACATCCCTAATCATTGTGAAATTTTAATTACTGTTGTAGTTAGTTGGTTATTATTATCCTATCAATTGATTATTTATATTATGCAAATTATTTGCAACAAATACTGGTTAAAACACAACTACAACTTCATTGAAAAATAAATAACCACAGGGACTAAGAAAATTATGCACACAAGCACAAATAACCAATATTTTTGGAAAAATTCCCCTAGAAAAATCCCATTGTTGGGAAAACCAGTTCTATAGACGAGTAATTTTATTATTCTTTAACAAATCTGTGATGGAGAAAATTACAAAGTTGTTTACTGTAAATTAGAAAACCTTTGGAAAAAGATTTTGATCACTTCTGATAGTCAATTTGACTTATTGGAGACAACTCGACCCTCCTAATTCTACTCAGCCTCCCTCTGGCTCGTTGAATCTAGCCACACATTCGGCCTTGGCAATTCAACCTTCCCTAACAAACTCGCACTTGCTGGAAATTAACACGACCTCCACTGGAATTCGATTTTAGATAGAAAACCAATCTCCCTGTGCAAATAAATCTCTCGGGCAACCTCTCCTTACTCCTGAAAGTCATCCTCCTAGATAAATTCACTCTGTCTACTAGGGCAATTTGCACCCCCCTCTGGTGCAATTTGCAACATTGGAAAATCGAGCTCTCTTTGCAAAAAAATCGATCTCTGAAAGACTATGGAAATATTTGTGATAAAATCCTTCAACAATCCTGTCTCTAAGCATTGTTGATCTCTCTCTGTTGATGCCCCTGCACTACCTCTATGCCCTTGCTATCATTGCAATATTGTGTCTCGGTGTCTTCTCCAAATTCCCATTGATTTCCGCTCATAATCTCTTGTTGAGCAATCAACGACCATGATCTAATCTTAATCAATTGCTAAGATAATATTGATCCCTTCTCATGATTTTTCTAAAAGTCTCTAAAGGAAAATCAATTTACCTTAATTAATTCAGATTAATTAAGCCATTTCCCTAAGTTAGAAAATTAATTAACTAGATAATTGATTCTAATCAAGGTATTTTCCTTAGAAACCTTTTCTAGGTATTGGCAAAAATGTTTTCCTTAGCCCCATCGACACAACCTGAGAATAGAACACTTGTTCGATCTACACAAACTAAGACTCCCTCTTAGTGAGGGTGTTCTGCATAACACCCAAATTGTCTCTGAAGAAGAAGAATCTTAGCTTGCCCAAAGCCTTCATTAATATAGTTGTTACATGATCCTCCGCGGGTATATATTGTAGCTAAACAATCCTGTGCTGCACACAATCCCTGATGAAGTGGTATTCGATGTCTATATGCTTGGACCTGTCATGAAACACCAAATTCTCTAACAACATGATGCACCTATGATTGTCAAAGTGTATCATGGTCATCTCTATCCTTTGATTAAACAAATCTACTAGCAGCTTACGAAGCCATATAACATTGTATGGCCATGCTCGTTGTTATGTACTTTGTCTCTGCAGAACTCAGTGCCATGAACTTCTGCTTCCTGATGTTCCAAGAAACAACTCTGGATCCCATGCTGAAACAACACCCTAAAGTTCTTTTCTAATCCATTGTGTTACCTGCCTAGTCTGCATTAGTATAGCCAACCAACCTGAAATCATCACCTTAAGCATACATATCCCATACTCGATAGTGTCGAGCAAATATCATAGCACATGGATTTTTATCGTCCAATGCACTCTCTTCGACTCTGCCATGAACATACTAAGAGGGTTTACTGCATAGGACATGTATAGGCTAGTGTTGAAAAGATACGTGAGGGAGCCTTTTAACTACCTATACAAGGTGGAGTCCACATCCTTCTCGCTCGATGCATCTATGTTCCTCCAATCAATGATCATATGAGTAGACATGGCTATGCAATCCTCCATCCCAAACCTCTTCAAGATATTGATGCAATATTTCCCTTGTGTAAGGAAAATCTCACCATTTGTCTACCATACCTCCATGCCTAGAAAATAGTGCATGAGCCCCAAATCCTTCATCTTGAACTCAATTGTAAGATCCCTCTTGCATTCCTCTATGAGCCCCAGTGAAACTATTAAGAATGAGTACATAACCCCAAACCACCAAGTAGTAGGGGTGTGCATCCGCTTCACTCTTCACAAATCCCATGCCTTGCAATTATTTGTCGATGCGCTAATACCACACCTTGGGAGCCTACTTGAGCCCATACAAATCTCTCTTCAACCTGCACACATAGGTTTCTGTCTTGTGTGCCACAAAACCCTCTGGTTATTCAATGTACACCTCCTCCTCTAGTTCACCATTCATGAACGTAATCTTGACATCCATCTGATGGATTTGCCATCCCATCTGTGCTGCTAATGAGATCACGAATCATATAGAAGTTTACCTAGCCACAAGAGAAAATGTATCCTCATAATCATTTTCCTCCTTCTAAGAGAACCCCTTGGCCACAAACCTAGCTTTGTATTTCTTGATGTTGCCATTTGCATCATGCTTGATCGATCCAACGTGATCCAACCACCGCCCTGTCTATTAGTCTAGGTAAAATCTCCCACACATTATTCTACATGATGAAGATCATGTATGCCTGAGAGATTTCATTATGGCCAACGAAGTAACCTTTCTGTGCAATTTTATCTAACTTCAAATGTTTCTCTAATGGAATTGGACAATACGCTAGGTAGCCAAATATCCTAAAGTGACTGACATCTGACTTCTTCACTTTGAATGCCTCCAGTGTCATCTTGCCCAACGCTCTAAGTGGGACCCTGTTATGAATATAAATTGTCATATTGCATGCCTCTACCCATAACGTGGGAGATCTTGGTCATATAACATCGCTCTAGCTACCTTCGAAATAAAGAGGTTATTCCTCTCAACAACCTCATTTTGCTGTAGGTTGTATGGAACCGTCCACTCTCTCCTGATTCTTGCCCCAGTACATAATTCCTAGAATTATTTGTTGGTGTACTCACCTCTATTGTCTGAATTAAGAGTCCGATTATTTTTTATTGTCACATTCTCCACTAGAGCCTTAAACTCCTGAAAGTGACTAAATATCTCATCCTTTGTCTTCAAGAAATAGATCCATGTCTTCCTGGAGAAATCATCTATAAAAGTCACAAAATAATCATACCCCCAGAGAGATTCATCAACATCAACCTACATATATTTGAATGCACCATGTCAAGTGTCCCCTGCAATTTGTTGTCACTCCTTGGAATAGTTGCTTTCACAAACTTCCATAATACACATCCTCTACAAACACCTGCCATCGTCTCATGAAGCAATCTTAGTGATCCATGATGAATATGGCCCATCATCATATGCCATAGCTCCCCATGGTCTCTTGGACTGCTACTGCTAATTAGTGCCTTATGAGTGCCCATCTGCAACCTGTACAACCAACCACTCCTCTCCCCAATCGCTATAGCTGACCTCCAATCCTTGTGCTTTAGCAGAACCTTCACCTCTCTAAAGATAACATCGTATCCTTTGTCCCGAAGGATGGATACATAGATCAAATTCATCCCCAAGCTTGGGACATGCAATAGATAATGGATAGGAATTGTCTTTCCATTCTCCCTTTGAAATAGAACAATCCCTCCTCCAACTAGGTTGCACTTGGACTTGTTCCCCATCTGAATCTGGAATTTGATGTCCTCCTCCTTATAACTAGAGAAGTACTCTCTAACTCCTGTCATGTGGAATGACGCTCCACTATCTATATACTATGCACCCCGTGAAGTTGAGTTAGAGAGGAAAGTTATCCATGTGAATTCTTGACCCATCTTGTTGGAGAGCTCATCTGCATCTGCTGAAGCTGCTACTTGCTTCTTTCCCTTCTTCTTCCTATGAGGACAATCACTAACATAGTGGCCAAACTAATGACATACATAACACTTGACCTTTGATAGGTCCTTCTTCTTCTTCTTCTCTCCTTTTGAGTCGAATCCCTTCTTTGCCTTCCCATTCCTTGCTAAGGCCACGTTTTCCAGATTGCTCTCAATCTTTAGAGTCTTGCCACTATTGTTGTCATTAACCAAGATGAGCCTAAGCTCCTCCTGAGTGAAGTCGCTCCATAATAAATCGCATCTTGGAAGTGTATCTCGCCCATTAATCACTTGGATGAACATGCTCCACTCCTTGGAAAATCCATTTAATGTTATTCACACTAGCTCATCATCGCTAGGCTTATCACCAACTACAACTAGCTCATCTTTGTCAAGTCGGACTATGGTGAGGTAGGAAGTCACATCTTCACCCTTCTGCATATTGATGCTCCTCAACTTTTCTCTGAGAATCAACTTCTTGTTCTCTATATGATTCCAGTAGAAATTTACAATTGAGTCCCACATCTTCTTCCCATGTCTATCTCTGTAATATGAAAAAAAATATGGTCCTTGACTCCATCAAGGATAATCCTCTTTTCTTTGGCATTCTCCTTTTTGTAGGTGGCCAACTATTGTGTATATGTAGGTATGACAATAATATTCTCCACATACTCCTTCAGTACAAACTCATCCAATAGGAATGACATTTTGGCTTTCCATGTGCCAAAGTTGGAGGGCTCCATCCAACCTATTTTGATCCTTGAAACCTACTGTGGCCGTCTCTGGAAATAACGAAACTCAAATAAGTTGGAGAATAAACTGAAGAAATCGAATTGGGTTAAAATCCTCAACTTTTCTCTTCCTATGCCTAATCAATACTTCTTCTTCCCTCATATCTACTCTAATACCATGTGAAATTTTAATTATTGTTCCAAGTAGTTGGTTATTGTTCTCATATCATTTGATTATTTGTCTTATGCAAATTATTTGTGAAAAATATTGATAAAACACAATTTCAACTTCACTGGAAAATAACTAACCACAGGAATTGAGAAAATTATGCACACACGCACAAATAATGGACATCAATACTTTTGGACAAATGTCCATGGAAAAACCCTAGTGAGGGAAAACAAGTTATGCAGATGAGTAATTTTATTATTCTTCAACAAATCTATGATGGAGAATAGTACAAAATCGTTTGCCTAATTTAGCAAACCTTTGGAAAAATATTTTGATCACTTCTACTAATCAATTTGACTTCCTGGAGACAACTTGGCCCTCCTAATTCAACTCGACCTCCCTCAGGTTCATTGAATATAACCACATGTGCACCCCTAGCAATTCTACCTTCCTTGGAAAACTCGCAATGGATGTAAATTAACACGGCCTCCATGGGAATTTGACTTTAGATAGCAAATTGATCTCCCCGTGAAAATTGATCTCTTTTACAACTCGTCCTCCTGGATATATTTTCTCAGCCTACTAGGGTAATTCACACCCCTCTTTGGAGCAATCCGCACCACTGGAAAATTGACCTCTCTTTGTAGAAAAATCAATCTCCAAAAGACTATGGAAATATCTATGATAAAATCCTTCGACAATCCTGTCTCCAAGCACTGTTGATCTCTCTCTGTTGATTCCCTTGTGCTGCTTCTATGCCCTTGCTATCACTGCAATATTGTGTCTTGATGTGTTATCAAAATACCCATCAATTTCCTCTTATAATCTCTCATTGAGAAATAAACAACCATGATCTATTAGCAATTGATGGCTAAGATCATCTTGACCCTACTCATGATTTCTAGAAGTCTCTAGAGTAAAATCGATTTACCCCAATTAACTTAGATTAATTAAGCCATTTATCTAAGTTAGATTTAGGAAATTTAATTAAATGGCTAATTAATTCTAATTAATGCCTTTTCCTTAGAAAGCTTTTATTGGTATTGGAGAAAATGTGTTCCTTAGCCCCATAGACACAATCTGAGACTAGAACATCGTTCCGAGCTACACAAACTAACAATCACAACATTTGTACAATAGATCATTTAATAAGAATGGAGAGCCATGCTGTGAAATTAAAATGTCTTTGATAACATGCAATAAATGACTGTGAAAGTAAATTCACTGATAGTGTGTTGCTTATGTTCTCATTGGAGTACTATATTTCAATTAATGTATGATCTCGAACCTACAAGGTTGACAAAAAAATGGCTATCCTATGAAAAGCGAGTGATGTGAGAAAGTGTAGTGTAGAGGAAGTGTTGAATGTGCTATGTGTGGGAATGTAGTTGTATACGCTGGTGGGATATGGTTGAATTATGGTGTGCCAATGTTGTTGTTGGTAAGAGAACAACAGAGGGTGCATAAGAGGTGAAGTAACATAAACGAGGGCAACTGAGTGTGTATGTAGGGAAGAGATGAAGGAGTTGCAAGAGACAACAAATCAGGGTATTTATACTTTTATGTAATATAAGTAGGCCACTGTTTTTAGTCTAAAAATTGTATGAAAAATAGGATAGTTGGCTGAAGCAGGTAGAGGCCTACATTTATAAGAGGTTGGAGCCTCTAGGAAAGTTATGACTTTCTAATTTGAAGGGGTTAGGGCCTCCTATGAGTGGGTGCTCACAAACAAATGATGTAATTAAAGTTGGTGCCTTGATTATCATCATGATTCAAAATGAACTTTGGTGGTTTTTCTCCCGGAAGGGTTTCCACGTAAATCTGTGTGTTCTAGTATGTATGAATGATGGTATCTCATGTGATGTTTGAGTATTTGCAATTTAGATTTTATATATTCATCTTAAAGATTGTTAAAAGTGTTAATTATTGATTCAACCCCCCCAAGTAATTCCTTATTCCAACACACACACACACAGATTTAAAGATTATGAAGCCAAAGAGCCTAGATTTGTAATTAAAGACATAATTAAACATTTACTAATAATAAAATAGGCTAGCTATGAATCCCACTCCACAGTAAAGAGTATGGTGGGGCGGTGCAACTCTGTGGTGATAGGCAACATGGTGTCGCATGACAGTTGTAATTAACAGGGACGCCTGGGGGCCCATGTGGCTCTAGTGTGTGCCACATGGATGAGTGAAGCCATGGCCCATGTGGCTACAGTGTGTGCCACATTGATGAGAGAAGCCATGCAATGATGAAAGTGTCTCTCATATATATATAGTAAATATATATGTGTGATCATTATTATGATGATTATTATTAGTATGATTATTATTCTAAGGAAAATTATGGTTTTGTACTTCGGTTTTGAGCAACTGGTTGGTAAGTGTTGAGCTTGGGTTCTGGACTAGGTGGGAGTTGTTTCGGTTTATGGCCTAGAGGGTGCCTTGAGCCCTGGAGCAACATGAGCTCCTGAAAGTCCAGAGCTGAGAAGTTCTTGGCTGGTTGTAAGGTGCCCCTAAATGTGGGCGTCGTAGAGGGACAAAGAGGTCATGGAGAAGGGTGTGCCACTTGGGTGCAGGTTTGGGGAAGTAGAGCCTAAGGTTGGAACCATGTATGTTGGGTTGGCTCCTTGGCCGTGGATGTGTGGTTGTGTTTGGTTTTCAGTTGCCTGTGGAGTTGCAGCCCTAGCTCGGGGGTGACATATTGTTGAAATCCACAAACCACATGGTCTATGGAAGGGAAGAACATGGAGAACCCGTAGTCAGTTACTCTATTTAGCAAGATAAGTATCTAATTTCATGTGCCATGTTGTTTATGTGATTTCATGTTGAAACCATAGCTTCAGGGTTTGTGTACAAATGATTATAATATTTATAATTCTCATTTTATTCTATTGTGCATACTTATTGGATGTACATATAATCATAGTTGTTGGTTATGTGATGTTAAGTGGCTTCCTATATTATATTTATGGTTAATTGATCATTGTATTTGTTGTGAAATATAATTATGAGCCATGTTTTATAGTTATGGGCAATTTTATGTTGGTATGGTAATTGTGTGTATAAATTACTATGTCATGCATGAATTTATTATACAACATATAAACCCTAATTATTGCATAGATGATTATGGTTGAAACAAGACATTAGTTGCCCATTAATTATACAACAGGCTATGTACAAAATTATAGGGGCCCAGACAGTGAGCAAGTGTTTAATAACTAGAACCCAAAATTATGTGGTGAATCTAATTTGTGAGATTCAGGTTATGGTTACATAGCATTTCCCAGCTAGTGGTCGAGGATGTTACATGGAGACCATGTTTTGACCCTAGGAAGGAAACTATGATTGTTTAGTTTATGTGGGAGATGTTGTTTAGGTTACATATGGAATTATGAAATAAAGCTCGATTAAAGGATGTGGAGGATAGGTTAGGCAAGTTCATTGATCCAGAGGTTGATCTTCCTTCTAAAGTGGATAGGAATGTTATAAAAATATTAGTGGAATTTGAAATTTGAGAGAGTTTATTAAAGGAATTAAAGATTGTATGGGGGAAGTGGAAATTCACTCAAACTCAATATTATTGGAAAATTCCATTCATATCTCCAAATTTCCTCACAATTTTCCACATTTAGAAAGAATGTCCTGGATCAAGTAGAACATGGGACTGGAGGGAAAAAGAGAACACTCCAATAGAGTCCTTGTAAACATCAAAGAATGTAGTTGAAAATGAGGAAGCCAGGGGAAATTCTAATACAAAATGGATGAAAGGTTATAACGATATGAGCAAATAAATATTGAAGGAGCAAAAGCAAATCAAAGGAAGTCTAGCTTTGAGAAAAACGTTAATAAGCAAAAGTGAAGCACTAGACTACAATAACATAGTTAAGGAATGGCATTCCAAGGAGACACCTAAAAAATATAAAAATGGTGTTTTTATTTATTCCTACTCTTTTTTTTTTTGAAGATAGATACACCAGAGGAAGGTTTGTTAAAGAAATCCCCATCTTTGAGCCTTCCTTTAGCTACACAATCAAGTGCTACATATCAAAGGGAAGAACCCAAAATCCCTACCATATTAGGAGATGTACTCACAAGTCCAACCTAAGTAGACAAGGGGTTTCAAAGCTTGGAGGAATTTTCATTAATGAGTAATTTGAATTGTGAGATGGAGAAAATTAATCAAGAGGATAAAGGAAGGAAATTATATGTTACAAACTCATACTTAAGAATGGTGCTTCTTGAAAAGAACTATCGTGGATTAAGGGAGGTTTGGCCTTAGGGCCAAAACATTATTTTGTAGTTGGTCAACAATCCTACTTCTCACTAGCAAAAAGGAAATCCAAAAAGATGTTAAAGAAGGAAAACAAATGACTACTAAGGAGGGCATTAGAGTAGGGGGTGCCTCTAATAGGGTGATCCCATGACTGCCCTATCCTTAAATGTGAAAGGGGTAGGGGGTGGCCACAATCGACCAATTACAAAACTTGATGTAATAGTGATCCAATAAACTATGTGTGAGGGACATAAGTGGTGGATATATTGACCTTTTTTGGTCCTTTTGTTCATTAAACCTATATGGAAGTCCAACAAGTATAGTAACAGTGTAGAAAGAATCAACAAGGCTCATTAACTTGTCATTTCTAATTGTAGGTATCCAAAATTATTTAAGGTGAAAGGAACTAGGAATTTTTTTCCATCATTAAACTTTATGGTCCTTATGGAGATAAAAAGGTTTTATGGGATAATTTTATAGCATTGGGAATGATAAAAAATGATAATTTTATTTTGGGAATGTAGGTATGAGAAATATGGGGGAATGTGCCAGATAGGATACTCTGGCTGATTACTTCTCTCGTCCGCTTAAAGAACCGAAGATTTGTGATGTAGAACATGTTAAGATGGTTCTAACATAGAGAACATTTATAAGTGATTGGGGATGTATATACATAGAAATTAGGGGTGGAAGGAGGAGGTTCTTTAGATCATTACACTGTTTTGTTCCAATGGAAAAAGAAGACAATAAACTACCAAGGCCCTTTAAATTGACCATTCTTGGGTAGAACAAGGACTTAGAGACATAGTTATCCAAAACTAGAGGAATTTTGAACCAAACACAAGGGAGATAACCATACTAATTTGCAGAGAATTTAATTTTTTTTTTTGAAAAAGGCCCAAATGCAAGAAAATAGCTAATAGAGATTGAGGAATGTATTTAGTTAATGTTTGAGAGGAACGAAGGAGGTATCTTTATTGAAGAAGAGAATACTAAATTAAAATTGCTAGAGGGATTAAAACAAAAGTTATTGGAACAAGAAGCAACAAAATGGAGATTGAAGAGTAGGGATACTTTTTTCAAAAAAAGGGCATGAAAATATTAAATTCTCTCAAAACTATATAAAACCTAGGAAGAGTATAAACACTATATGGGAAATAAGGAAGAAGGAAGACTCAAACGTTAGACATAATGAAAAAATCACTTCAAAATTTTATGCAAATAACCTCTTATTATAACATAGTATCTCTACTAAAAAAAGTTTATTAATGTTAGAAAATGTAGCAAGAAAGGCTCAATTTGATTTTATGTTAGTCAAATTGAGTAAATCGAATTTCCACATCAGTAGGACAACTTGATGGTAGTTAACTAGTGTGACATGGATCTTGTCACTCAGTTAGCTCAATAAATTCAAGTTAGAGGGCTTGGAGTTCAATTATGCATGCGTGATTTCTAAATTTTAGTAATCCAGATCAATTATTTTCAGTTATATTCAATTAACTGACCTCTAACTATTTATAGAGTCAGTTGAAGGTTAGTTGTGCAAAGGGACAATAGTCTAACTTAGAGATCTATTAGTTAACTGTTCAATCAACCCAAAATAGCTCATGCATGCAAGGAATTCAAATTCCTCAGCTGAAGTGGAGATGACAAGGCAACGTAACATCAGTTGTAAACTAGTTTTGAGTGTACAAGTGTTGCATACAATCAATGATCAATCCTTGTGAATTACGCAATCAATTTGGAGGAAATTCCTATCTTTTAGGGGCCAATTTCTTCAGGAATTGCGTAAGGAAATAGGAGTCTTGGTGGGAAAATAATTGTGGCCATATTTTGTCATTGAGTAGAGAGAATAGTTATTCTTTTGCAGGTTGAGCTCAGAGATGGAGCTAGAAATTATAATAGTTTCTCTATTCATTTGATTAATGAAAAAAGCTTCAGGGATTTTTCCCAATTGGGTTCCCCTATAAATCACTGTGTATTTATGGTCTTTCTTATTGCATGTCTAGGCATGTTTTTCTAAATTGTGATTTCCATTATGCAGATCAGTAGAGTAGAATTGTGTCTCTTGTTTTCATGTTGAAATCTTGAGCAGTTGCAATTTCTATCAAATTTCTACATGGTATTGGAGCCCTAAAATGACATTATAACCAACATTTTGAACTTGTCTCTCAGGAATTTTGAAGTAGCAACTTCAGTGCATAAATTTTTCTTCAGGATGGAGAGAACGTCTTTCAACGGTCTAAGATTAGATGTTATGAAACCAGCTCAAGAAAAGATAGAAAAGATAGATCAAAACCTTAGAATTCAGCCTCTTCGAGGGGCCAACCTCCTTTACATTACATAAATGAACAATTCTTGGATGATTCAAATGACAAAACCTCCTTTCTATATATAGGAGTCTATGGAGTCACAATATAATCCAGCCGACCTAACAATAATAATATAAAGCCACAAAACTAACAATAGAGGAATTCTATGGGCACATTAATAACAATATGGGGGAAATGGGGGCACAACAATATAAATAAGGGGTATAACTACAATAGTAATGGGGTAATCACTAGTATTATAGGGACCCAACATGCCCCTCTCCTTCAAAAAAGTGTTGTCCTCAACGCTTGAGTAGTTCTGGATACTTCTGCATAAAATTCTCATCCTCCCATGTGGAATCTTCAACGGATAAGTTCTTCCACTTGATCAGGTACTCTGAAATTGATCGATTTCGTAGCTGTCGAGTTCTTGTTTCTATAACTGCTTCCGGTTCCAATATAATTTTTCCTTCCTCGTCAAGTTCTGGCAATATTGTTTGAACTGGGAGCTTGTCGATAACCTTCTTTAAGCATGAAACATGGAAAACTGGGTGCAATTGAGAAGCTGCAGGAAGCTCCAATTTGTATGCCATAGTACCAATCTTTTGCAACACCTTGTACGGACCATAATACTTTGGTGATAATTTATTATCCTTCTTGGCTTGCTTGAGGGACATTTTCTTATATGGTTGTAGCCGTAGGAATACCCAATCACCTACATCAAAACTTCTTTCACTGCGATGTTGATCTGCCTGTTGTTTCATTCTATTATGTGCCAACACGAGGTTATCCTTTAAGAGTTGGAGGACTTGTTGTTGATGTTCGATGTGATGTTCCACTGCCTGAACCTTAGAATTTTCTCTTAAATATGATGTGATGGATGGTGGTTGATACCCATAAAGTTCCATAAATGGGGTCATTTTTGTTGCTGTATGAAAGGAAGTGTTATACCACCATTCAGCCAGAGGCAACCATTTGACCCATTGTGTCTGTTTATCAGATACAAAGCAACGAAGATATCCTTCCAAACATTTGTTTACTATCTCAGTTTGCCCATCAGATTGAGGATGATAAGATGAGCTATGAGCTAACTGAGTACCAAGACAAGAAAATAATTCTGTCCAAAAATTTCCAGTGAAAATGGGATCTCTGTCACTTACAATAATCTTTGGGTTTCCATGTAGCTTTTGAATTGTTTCCATAAATGCAGTAGAAACTGTACTGGCTTTAAATGGATGTGATAATGCACAAAAGTGTGCATACTTGGTAAGTCTGTCAACTACCACCATGATGACACTCTTTCCCTCAGACTTGGGTAAACCTGTGATAAAATCCATTGATACCTCCTCCCAACGTTGGCTTGGAATGGATAAAGGTTGTAATAGACCTGGTGTCTTAATTGTTTCAACTTTATTTTGTTGGCAAACCAAACATTCTGCCACAAACTTTTGAATATCTGATTTAAGGCCATCCCAAAAAAATTCCTTCTTAACCCTGTGGTAAGTTTTTAAAAATCCCGAGTGCCCTCCTAAGGGAGAAGTGTGCAATTCCATAAGAATCTTTTGTTTTAGCTGGGAATTCTTACAGAGGTATAAGCGATCTTTGTACCATAACGAATCATTTTTCCAGCTAAATGTAATAGACGTACTGGAATCTTGTTGTAGCTTTCGAATAAGTGCCCACACTTCTTCGTCATTCTTCCATTCCTCCCTTGCTTCATTTATCCAATCTGGTTGGATGATAGAAATAGCACACAACAATGCTTCCACATCCTCATCCTTTCTTGAGAGTGCATCTGCCACCACATTTTGCTTCCCTTTTTTGTAGATGATTTCAAAGTCATAACCCAACATCTTTGTGACCCACTTTTGTTGCTCTTCAGAGGATAATCTTTGTTCTAAAAAGTATTTAAGGCTATCATGATCCGTTTTTACCTTGAAGTGTCTTCCCATTAGGTAGGTTCGCCATTTCTTAAGTGCATGGAGTATTGCCAACATTTCCTTCTCAAATAGCTTTGCTTAGAAACTTTCCCTTGATTGGACGACTTTCAAAAGCAATGGGTCTTTCATCTTGCATTAGAATAGCACCAATTCCATTTCCTGAAGCATCACATTCCACAATAAAGGTTTTTGTGAAGTCAGGTGTAGCTAAGACCGGTGCTTGGCACATTGCCTCTTTAAGATGTTCAAAGGCCTTTGTTGCTTCCGGAGTCCATGAAAATGCATCTTTCTTCAATAATGTCGTTAGAGGTGCTGCTATTCTCCCATAATTCTTAACAAACTTGCGATAATACCCTTTCAACCCAAGAAATCCGCGCAAATGCTTTATGGATGTGGGGATTTTCCATTCCTTAATGGCTTTAATTTTGCTAGGGTCTACCTTAACTCCTTCATGAGATACAATATGACCCAAATATTCCACCTCCTGGACTCCAAAGAAACATTTGGATCTTTTGGCATATAATTGTTTCTCCTCCAATAGTTGTAGCACCCTGTCAACATGTTCAACATGATCCTTCCAAGACTTGCTGTAGATAAGTATATCATCAAAAAATACTAACACAAATTTTCTAAGGAATGGTTTGAAAATTGAATTCATCAAACCTTGAAATGTTGAAGGTGCATTGGTAAGGCCAAAAGGCATTACCAAAAATTCATAATGACCCTCATGAGTTCTAAATGCCGTTTTCGGAATGTCTTCAATCTTCATTCTGATTTGATGATATCCTGAACGAAGATCCAACTTGGTGAAGTAAATTGATCCATGCAATTCATCCAGTAATTCATCAATGACAGGAATGGGGAACTTATCTTTAATAGTGAGCTTGTTGAGCTCCCTATAATCCGGACACATGCGCCATGATCCATCCTTCTTGTGCACCAATACTCCTGGAGCAGAGAAAGAACTTTGACTCGGTTGAATTATACCAGCCTCTAGCATTTCTGCAACCATACGTTCAATTTCACTTTTTTGGACATAGGGATATCTATACGGCCTGATGTTTGGAGGAACACTTCCTGGAATCAGATGAATAGCATGATCATGATCACGCATAGGTGGGAGACCTTTGGGAGTCTCAAATACCTTGGAATGATTGTGCAGGACTTTTTGGAGATCTGGAGAAATAGATGATTCTAATGTGGAAACATCTAGCGAACATAATTGTGCAATTACACCCCTTTGCTCCTTTTTTAGAAGCTTTGTCATACCATTAGAGCTGATTATCTTTTCTGGTTTCCCTGCAATACCCCTTAATTCAACTTCCTTTCCTTCCGTAGAAAATTTGATGAAAAGTTCTTGAAAATTAAAAGCTATTGTACCCAAGGATTGTAGCCATTGGACTCCTAGTACAACATCAGCACCTCCCATTAGAATGGAAAGCATTGGGCTAGTCAATACATATTCTCCCGTGGATAGCTTGATATTATGGCACTTTCCAGAGCAATTTATTGTTCCTCCATTTGGAATCATCACTTGACACTCTAGTGCTGGATATAGGAAGCAATTTAATTCTTTTGCTACCCTACAATGAATAAAATTGTGGGTGCTTCCTGAATCAATCAACACTATTACCTTTTTCTTCTTGATTTGTCCTTCTATCTTGATGGTTTGAGGAGTGGTAATTCCCGCCAATGCATTACAAGATATGGTCGGATTTATTTGTTCTTCATCTAGGCTTTGTTCCTGGAGCATATTGTTATGAAACCAGCTCACAAAAAGATAGAAAAGAGAGATCCACGCCTTAGAATTCAGCCTCTTCGAGGGGGCAACCTCCTTTACATTACATAAATGAACAATTCTTGGATGATACAAATGACAAAACCTCCTTTCTATATATAGGAGTCTAAGGAGTCACAATATAATCCAGCCGACCTAACAATAATAATATAAAGCCACAAAAATAACAATAGAGGGATTCTATGGGGCACAGAAATAACAATATGGGGGTAATAGGGGCACAACAATATAAATAAGGGGTATAACTACAATAGTAATGGGGTAATCACTAGTATTATAGGGACCCAACATGCCCCTCTCCTTCAAAAAAGTGTTGTCCTCAACGCTTGAGTAGTTCTGGATACTTCTGCATAAAATTCTCATCCTCCCATGTGGAATCTTCAGCGGATAAGTTCTTCCACTTGATAAGATACTCTGAAATTGATCGATTTCGTAGCTGTCGAGTTCTTGTTTCTGTGACTGCTTCCGGTTCCAATATAATTTTTCCTTCCTCGTCAAGTTCTGGCAATATTGTTTGAACTGGGAGCTTGTCGCCTATAACCTTCTTTAAACATGAAACATGGAAAACTGGGTGCAATCGAGAAGCTGCAGGAAGCTCCAATTTGTATGCCATAGTACCAATCTTTTCCAACACCTTGTACGGACCATAATACTTTGGTGATAATTTATTATCCTTCTTAGCTTGCTTTAGGGACATTTGCTTATATGGTTGTAGCCGTAGGAATACCCAATCACCTACATCAAAACTTCTTTCACTGCGATGTTGATCTGCCTGTTGTTTCATTCTATTTTGTGCCAACACGAGGTTATCCTTTAAGAGTTGGAGGACTTGTTGTTGATGTTCGATGTGATGTTCCACTGCCTGAACCTTAGAATTTTCTCTTAAATATGATGTGATGGATGGTGGTTGATACCCATAAAGTGCCATAAATGGGGTCATTTTTGTTGCTGTATGGAAGGAAGTGTTATACCACCATTCAGCCAGAGGCAACCATTTGACCCATTGTGTCTGTTTATCAGATACAAAGCAACGAAGATATCCTTCCAAACATTTGTTTACTATCTCAGTTTGCCCATCAGATTGAGGATGATAAGATGAGCTATGAGCTAACTGAGTACCAAGACAAGAAAATAATTCTGTCCAAAAATTTCCAGTGAAAATGGGATCTCTGTCACTTACAATAATCTTTGGGTTTCCATGTAGCTTTTGAATTGTTTCCATAAATGCAGTAGAAACTGTACTGGCTTTAAATGGATGTGATAATGCACAAAAGTGTGCATACTTGGTAAGTCTGTCAACTACCACCATGATGACACTCTTTCCCTCAGACTTGGGTAAACCTGTGATAAAATCCATTGAAACCTCCTCCCAACGTTGGCTTGGAATGGATAAAGGTTGTAATAGACCCGGTGTCTTAATTGTTTCAACTTTATTTTGTTGGCAAACCAAACATTCCGCCACAAACTTTTGAATATCTGATTTAAGGCCATCCCAAAAAAATTCCTTCTTAACCCTGTGGTAAGTTTTTAAAAATCCTGAGTGCCCTCCTAAGGGAGAAGTGTGCAATTCCATAAGAATCTTTTGTTTTAGCTGGGAATTCTTACAGAGGTATAAGCGATCTTTGTACCATAACGAATCATTTTGCCAGCTAAATGTATCAGAAGTACTGGAATCTTGTTGTAGCTTTCGAATAAGTGCCCACACTTCTTCGTCATTCTTCCATTCCTCCTTTGCTTCGTTTATCCAATCTGGTTGGATAATAGAAATGGCACACAACAATGCTTCCACATCCTCATCCTTTCTTGAGAGTGCATCTGCCACCACATTTTGCTTCCCTTTTTTGTAGATGATTTCAAAGTCATAACCCAACATCTTTGTGACCCACTTTTGTTGCTCTTCAGAGGATAATCTTTGTTCTAAAAAGTATTTAAGGCTATCATGATCCGTTTTTACCTTGAAGTGTCTTCCCATTAGGTAGGGTCGCCATTTCTTAAGTGCATGGAGTATTGCCAACATTTCCTTCTCATAAATAGCTTTGCTTAAAAACTTTCCCTTGATTGGACGACTTTCAAAAGCAATGGGTCTTTCATCTTGCATTAGAACAACACCAATTCCATTTCCTGAAGCATCACATTCCACAATAAAGGTTTTTGTGAAGTCCGGTGTAGCTAAGACCGGTGCTTGGCACATTGCCTCTTTAAGATGTTCAAAGGCCTTTGTTGCTTCGGAGTCCATGAAAATGAATCTTTCTTCAATAATGTTGTTAGAGGTGCTGCTATTCTCCCATAATTCTTAACAAACTTGCGATAATACCCTGTCAACCCAAGAAATCCTCGCAGATGCTTTATGGATGTGGGGATTTTCCATTCCTTAATGGCTTTAATTTTGCTAGGGTCTACCTTAACTCCTTCATGAGATACAATATGACCCAAATATTCCACCTCCTGGACTCCAAAGAAACATTTGGATCTTTTTGCATATAATTGTTTCTCCTCCAATAGTTGTAGCACCTTGTCAACATGTTCAACATGATCCTTCCAAGACTTGCTGTAGATTAGTATATCATCAAAAAATACTAACACAAATTTTCTAAGGAATGGTTTGAAAATTGAATTCATCAAACCTTGAAATGTTGAAGGTGCATTGGTAAGGCCAAAAGGCATGACCAAAAATTCATAATGACCCTCATGAGTTCTAAATGCCGTTTTCGGAATGTCTTCAATCTTCATTCTGATTTGATGATATCCCGAACGAAGATCCAACTTGGTGAAGTAAATTGATCCATGCAATTCATCCAGTAATTCATCAATGACAGGAATGGGGAACTTATCTTTAATAGTGAGCTTGTTGAGCTCCCTATAATCTGGACACATGCGCCATGATCCATCCTTCTTGTGCACCAATACTACTGGAGCTGAGAAAGAACTTTGACTCGGTTGAATTATACCAGCCTCTAGCATTTCTGCAACCATACGTTCAATTTCACTTTTTTGGACATATGGATATCTGTACGGCCTGATGTTTGGAGGAACACTTCCTGGAATCAGATGAATAGCATGATCATGATCACGCATAGGTGGGAGACCTTTGGGAGTCTCAAATACCTTGGAATGATTGTCCAGGACTTTTTGGAGATCTGGAGAAATAGATGATTCCAATGTGGAAACATCTAGCGAACATAATTGTGCAATTACACCTCTTTGCTCCTTTTTTAGAAGCTTTGTCATGCCATTAGAGCTGATTATCTTTCCTGGTTTCCCTGCAATACCCCTTAATTCAACTTCCTTTCCTTCCACAGAAAATTTGATGAAAAGTTCTTGAAAATTAAAAGCTATTGTACCCAAGGATTGTAGCCATTGGACTCCTAGTACAACATCAGCACCTCCCATTGGAATGGAAAGCATTGGGCTAGTCAATACATATTCTCCCATGGATAGCTTGATATTATGGCACTTTCCAGAGCAATTTATTGTTCCTCCATTTGCAATCATCACTTGACACTCTGGTGCTGGATATAGGAAGCAATTCAATTCTTTTGCTACCCTACAATGAATAAAATTGTGGGTGCTTCCTGAATCAATCAACACTATTACCTTTTTCTTCTTGATTTGTCCTTCTATCTTGATGGTTTGAGGAGTGGTAATTCCCGCCAATGCATTACAAGATATGGTCGGATTTATTTGTTCTTCATCTAGGCTTTGTTCCTGGAATATATCCTCTTCTTTTGACCTTTCTTGCTCCTTTTCTTCTTCCTCTTCACAATCTATGTAGAATAATTTCTTCTCAGCACACTTATGACCTTTTGTGTATTTGCTATCACAATTGTAACAAAGCCCTTTTGCTCTTTTTTCTTCCAATTGTTGTGGTGTCAACCTTATAGGTTGTGGAAGACTATGGGCAACAACACTTCCGTCTTTATAGTTGTGAATGGTATGCTTCCTAGTTGCCATAATTTTGCTTTCCATTTTTCTTGCTAACCTGAATGCCTTCTCTAATGAATCAGGTTCCCAAAGGCGCACATCATGTTGGATATTATCCTTTAAAGACCCTATGAACACATCAATCCTATGCTCCTCTGGAATATCTTTTACCCTTATGTTCAATTTTTGGAACTCCTCAATGTGCTCCATTATTGAACCCTTTTGTTTGAGACTTATCAATTGGCTAAAAAAAGTGTTGCTTTTTGTATCCTCATAATGTGCTATCAATTCTTCCGTAAAAATTGCCCAAGTGATAAATTGTTTACGAGAACAAAGCCATTGATACCATACAAACTGATTTGGTTCCAAATATAAAGTTGCCATACGTACCTTTTGTGTGTTTTGCACATTATTGAGATCGAAGAATTGCTCCATCTGTAATATCCATGTGGCGGGATCCTTGCCATCAAACTTCCTCATATCGATTTTTGGAACATGGTGAGTCTTCGATCCAACATTAGAGTCTATGGAATCATGATTAACATTTCTTTTGTTCTCATCATGAGTTTCCTTTAGTACTCTTTCACCCTTAGTGACCATTTCTTGTAGCAACTTATTCATATTTATCTTCAATTCTTCCATCTTATCATCCATGCCATTCACCTTAGCTTCCATGCCATCCATCTTAGCTTCTACGCCTTTCTTTAAACAATCCATCTTAGCTTCTACACCTTTCTTTAAACCATCCATCTTAGCTTCTACATCTTTCTTTAAACCATCCATCTTAGATTCTGTTCCTTTTTGTGCAAGGGACAGTTGTTGCACTTGGTCTTGTAATTTTGATATATCATGTTGCATTTCTTCCTCTTCTTCATGAGTCATGCTAGAGCTTTCAGGTTCCTTACTAGGTGTTTGCATTTTCTTTCCTCGGGGCATCAGTTACCGATAATAATGCTCTACTATGCCCTTTGAATTCCTTCAAAATAAATTTTCAAACCAAGCTTAAGCAAAAATTTAAAAAAATCTACACACCTTTTTTCACTTTGTAGGAGCTTGATATTGCCTCTGATGTATCTCTGTACTTTCCAATCATCTAGTTCTGAAATTGTGACCTGTAGTAGCTCTCTGTGTCCTCTTTCCAATGCCACAGTCTGATCCAAATTGGATTCTCCAAGAAGGAGTTATGCACAATCTCCCAAGATGACTGATTATAGACTTTCAGAAGAGTGAACTTGTATGAAGTGCCATGTGTCAATTTTCGACCTTTGGTTCTGAAAAAGATATACAAGAAACTACAGTCCGTCCTCTTTCTGTACCTTCTTACGAAATTTCAATCCGATCCCCAGAGAGAAAGTTATGACGATTTTCCCTAGGTCACCTGTTTTGAATGTAATTCAGGAGTCTGCAAAAAGACCAACTTCCTCAGATCATATCTCCACAAATATCACGCGAAAAGATCTGAAATTCAGACCCAAGGTTCAGCGCGATTTCTTCTCAAATGGGTTTTTTTTGCGACTTCTGAAACGTCACAGAAAAAAAGTTATAGCGAAAATGCCACGATGACCTGTTTGGAGCAGCGAAACCCTAGAATCCAAAGCTCTGATACCAAATGTTATGAAACCAGCTCACAAAAAGATAGAAAAGAGAGATCCACGCTTTAGAATTCAGCCTCTTCGAGGGGGAAACCTCCTTTACATTACATAAATGAACAATTCTTGGATGATACAAATGACAAAACCTCCTTTCTATATATAGGAGTCTAAGGAGTCACAATATAATCCAGCCGACCTAACAATAATAATATAAAGCCACAAAAATAACAATAGAGGGATTCTATGGGGCACAGAAATAACAATATGGGGGTAATAGGGACACAACAATATAAATAAGGGGTATAACTACAATAGTAATGGGGTAATCACTAGTATTATAGGGACCCAACACATATCCTGTTCTTTTGACCTTTCTTGCTCCTTTTCTTCTTCCTCTTCACAATCTATGTAGAATAATTTCTTCTCAGCACACTTATGACCTTTAGTGTATTTGCTATCACAACTATAACAAAGCCCTTTTGCTCTTTTTTCTTCCAATTGTTGTGGTGTCAACCTTATAGGTTGTGGAAGACTAGGGGCAACTGCACTTCCGTCTTTATAGTTGTGAGTGGTATGCTTCCTGGTTGCCATAATTTTGCTTTCCATTTTTCTTGCTAACCTGAACGCCTTCTCTAATGAATCAGGTTCCCAAAGTTGAACATCATGTTGGATATTATCCTTTAAAGGCCCTAAGAACACATCAATCCTATGCTCCTCTGGAATATCTTTTACCCTTATGTTCAATTTTTGGAACTCCTCAATGTGCTCCATTATTGAACCCTTTTGTTTGAGACTTATCAATTGGCTAAAAAAAGTGTTGCTTTTTGTATCCTCATAATGTGCTATCAATTCTTCCATAAAAATTGCCCAAGTGATAAATTGTTTACGAGAGCAAAGCCATTGATACCATACAAATTGATTTGGTTCCAAATATAAAGTTGCCATACGTACCTTTTGTGTGTTTTGCACATTATTGAGATCGAAGAACTGCTCCATCTGTAATATCCATGTGGCGGGATCCTTGCCATCAAACTTCCTGATATCGATTTTTGGAATATGGTGGGTCTTCGATCCAACATTAGAGTCTAGGGAATCATAATTAACATTTCTTTTGTTCACATCATGAGTTTCCTTTACAACCTTTTCACCATTAGTAAGTATTTCTTGTAGAAAATTTGTCAAATCTGTCTTCAAATCTGCCATGTCTGTCTTCAAATCTGTCCTCAAATCCGTCTTCAGATCATCCATCTTAGCTTCCATGCCCTTTATCTTATATTCCACGCCATTTATCTTAGATTCCACGCCATTTATCTTAGCATCTGTTAGCTTTTGTGAGCGTGACATTTGTTGCACTTGTTCTTGTAATTTTGATATATCATGTAGCATTTCTTCCTCTTCTTCATGAGTCATGCTAGAGCTTTCAGGTTCCTTACTAGGTGTTTTCATTTTTTTTCCTCGGGGCATCAGTTACCGATAATAATGCTTTACTATGCCCTTTGAATTCCTTCAAACCAAGCTTATGCAAAAATTAAAAAAAAAACTACACACCTTTTTTGACTTTGTAGAAGCCTGATATTGAATCTGATGTATCTCTGTAATTTCGAATCATCCAGTTCTGATGTTGTGATCTGTATTAGCCTTCTATGTCCTCTTTTCAATGCCACTAGTCTGATCCAAATTGGATTCTCCAAGAAAGAGTTATGCACAATCTCCCGCAGTGACCTGATTATAGACTAGTTCAGTAGAGCGAACTTGTATCAAGTGCCACGTGTCACTATTTCAACCTTTGACTCTAAAAAATATATAAAAGAAAACTACAGTCCGTCCTCTTTCTTTACCTTCTTATGAAATTTCAATCTGATGCTCAGAAAGAAAGTTATGACGATTTTCCCCAGGTCACCTGTTTTGAGTGTAATTCAGGAGTCTGCAAAAAGGCCAACTTCCTCAGATCATATCTCCGAAAATTTCCTGCAAAATGCTCTAAAATTCGGACCCAAGGTTTAGCGCGATTTCTTCTCAAATGGGTTTTTTTTGCGACTTCTGAAACGTCACAGAAAAAAAGTTATAGCGAAAATTCCATGATGACCTGTTTGGAGCAGCGAAACCCTAGAATCCAAAGCTCTGATACCAAATGTTATGAAACGAGTTCAAGAAAAGACAGAAAAGATAGATCAACGCCTTAGAATTCAGCCTCTTCGAGGGGCCAACCTCCTTTACATTACATAAATGAACAATTCTTGGATGATTCAAATGACAAAACCTCCTTTCTATATATAGGAGTCTAAGGAGTCACAATATAATCCAGCCGACCTAACAATAATAATATAAAGCCACAAAAATAACAATAGAGGAAATCTATGGGCACATTAATAACAATACGGGGGCAATGGGGGCACAACAATATAAATAAGGGGTATAACTACAATAGTAATGGGGTAATCACTAGTATTATAGGGACCCAACATTAGAGTATGCCCTGGAGGGTAGCTCAAGTTTTATAACCTGGAAGGATCGAATGGAAGCAATGCTTGATGACAATAGTGTGTTAGAATATGTGAAAACTAATTTTGCAAAACCTCCATAGTTAGATGCACAACAGTTAACCTGGTGGGAGAAGGACGTTGCAAAGGCAAGAAGAATTATTTGGGAAGGCGTGAGAGACTATGTGGTCTCAAATATCCATGGAAAAGAGACACCATTTTCTATGTGGAAGACATTGACTGAGCTATTCGAAAATAATAGTGACCATATAAAATTGGCCTTGAAAGACAAACTTCAAAACATGAGGATGAAAAAAAATGACACTATTCTACAGTATCTCTCTAGGTTTACACAAATTTGAGATGAGCTTGGAGGGGTCGGGGTGAATGTAGTAGAAGATGACGTGGTGAGCCTAGCTCTTTTAGGCCTTCCAAAATTCCGCCACAACTACTAAGAATTTGTGAATGGAAGGGAAAAATTACTGAATTGGGAAAGGTTGTCGTCTGATTTGGTTCAAGAAGAGTTAAGGAGAAATAACAAAGATGGAACAACACTTACCACCACTAACACCACAACTATACCACTTATTAATTGGCCTTTACCCGTCAAACCATGAAAGAAAGAGGGGAAGGGAGCTCCTAAGATCATCCAAAGCTAAGGATGAAGAGAATTTTGCATTGGTTGGAAAGGGGAAGAAGGAAAAGGAAAGAAGACACAGAGGAAACTTGAATCCAGCCAAAAAAATGGAAAGAAGAAAGACTTGAGCAAGATAAAATGCTTCTACTGCCACGAATATGGGCACTATGCAACCAAATGTCTGCATAAGAAGTTTAATAAGAAGTCTTTAGGAGGAGCAACAGGTGAAGCACTGGCTTAACAATTCGAATTAGACTTCACCCTAATATAATGCATGACCAACATTGTTATGGGGAGTGTGTGGTACCTTGATTTTGGTGCCTCGTTCCATATGATGGGGTGCAATGATTTTTTTAGTAGCTTGGAGGAGAAGGATCTCCAAATGCATATTGAATTGGGGGATGATGGGAGATACATTGCTACAGGAATTGGCATTGTCACCTTTGAGAGGGAGAAAGCCTCTCCTCTTCGCCTCAAAGATGTTATGTTTGTACCTAGGTTGAAGAAGAACTCGATCTCTATAGAAGTATTGGAGGATCGTGGCTATGATGTTATTTCAGTAAAGGGAAAGCCTTTCTGAGACACATAACTACTGGGAAAGTGAAGAAAATTGGATTCTGAGTCAAGAATCTATACAAACTTGAGGTGGGAGATTGTGTTGCATTGACCAGCAAGGCAAAAAAAGTGTAGAGTTAAGATGTTGGAGAACTCTGGCACAAAATATTGGGTCATCTACACCATGATGCCTTAAAAATCATGTATCAAATTACCACCAGTCTCCCTAAAGGCTCCCTTGACCAGCAGGATGTCTGCAAGGGTTGCACATTGGGGAAATATGTCAAATCCACCTTCAATGGCCGAGATATAATAGAAGATGTAATCTTGGAGCGATTCCACTCTGATGTTTGTGGACCCTTTTCTACAACCTCCACAACAAAACATAAGTACTATGTTATTTTTATTGATGATTTCTCTAGGAAATGTTGAATATTCTTCATGCAGAAGAAGGATGAAGTTTTCTCAAAATTTGTTGAATTCAAGGCATTGGTTGAGAACGACTAGAAAGAAGGTGAAGGCTCTCAGGAGCAATAATGGAGGTGAATTTCTTTCACATGCCTTCAAGGATTTCTGTGCGAAAGAAGGTATTTGAAGAGAGCTAACAACACCCCATAACCCATAACAAAATGAGGTAGCTGAGAGGAAGAATAGGAGCATAGTGGGAGAAATAAGGGCCATCTTGCATGATCAGGGGCTGCCATTACATCTATGGGCAGAAGCATGCAACACAATAATCTACTTACAAAACATAAGTTCTCATAGGATACTTGGTATGATCACACCCGAGGAAGCTTTCTCTGGGAGAAAGTCTAATGTGTCTCATTTCATAATTTTGGGAGCTTTAGTTTATTGTCATGTCTCCAAGGATTCGAGGAAGAAACTTGAACCTAAAATAGAGTTGGGAGTTTTTGTAGGATACACATAAACTCCACATAATTACCGGGTGTATTTTCCTCCTATGAGGATGAAAATTGTGAGGAGAGATGTCAAGTTCGATGAGGATGAGGCTATGAGATGCTCTTTGGAACAAGAGTTAAGTATACCACCAGAGTAGGACCTTATAGATCCAAAGGAGGAGCTTAAGATGAACTTCAAGAGGGTTTGAGCAACCACATGAAAAGGAGAAGACAAGAGGTAGAGTGGAGGCACCCACTCAACCAGAATCTTCCAGAGAGGGGAGAAAGAGAACTAGAGAAGTTGATAGATTGTTGTAGGATGCAAGGGAGAATGTGGGAGCCTCCACATCACGACGAAGGAAGAGGAGGTCACCTAATAGGTACACTTGTGATCTGGATTTAAACAGGAACGCAATAGGTTACAAAGATAACCATAAATACAGAGATTCAATAACCATAAACACAGAGATGCAACGAAAATAATGCTTCATTTCATTAATGGAAAATACTGAAATATGCTTACAACCAGAAATGGAAATAAACCAGCTAGGGCGATGGTAGCTTATCTCTGAGAAGAGATGTGCGGCTACATGCCTCTGAACTGTTCCGAACTGAGTTACAATGAGGCTCGAAGGCCTATTTATTGTTGAGAAACAATGGAAAACCCTTCACATCCCGAAACCTAACCCTAGAAGATGAAACGCCAAATTGTGGGCCCTGTTTAGGTAAATTGGTACATCAATTTCCCGGGGTCGTAACTTTGGCATACGATCTCCGTTTGACGCGTACGATAGCTCGTTAGAAAGATCTATCCGAGTACTACCACTTTGGGAGGCAACATCGGTCCATGGACCCATGTTGCCCCAGAATCCCAAAAAAACGTCGTTTAGGGCCTCAAAACGGCTCCGGAAGTTCAGGACCCGAAAAACTGCTAAAAATAGTAAACTGTGATACAATTTAGGAAACTGAAAAGACTGAAAGAGACAGTTGTGGGGGTCCAAATGGGTTGGTGGGTGGCCACCAACATCCACCTGGATCATTCCTCCCCCCTTAGGAAGCAATGGTCCCCATTGCGTTGAGCTCCTCCATCTGCTGAACTTGTCCTGCAATCTCTGATGTGTCCAGTGATGGTGGGAAGCATGGTCGACGATGGTCCACATTGAATACTCGGTGCAAGCGAAGGAATGGAGGAATGCTGTGCTTCAAAGCATTGTTGCCCATAGCCTTGGTACTGCTGTGAGGACCATGTCGAAGTGATCTGACCTTCTGATGGGTTCTGGTAGGGCGTTCTTTCTGTCGATGCAACCAGACTTTGTTGCCCACCTGAAACTTGTGTGGTACCCATGTGGGTGAGGAGAAGTTGTTCCTGTGTTTTGTCATGACCGTATCCCTTTGCTGCTGCTGCTGCATGGAGGAACCCTTTGCAGGGGTCATGGATGTAGCAACGATCTTCCCCTTATTTTGGGAGTGAACCAGACAAATGAATTTCCTGGTCTGTGATATGAGCTTGCTGCCTTTTTTGGTAGTGATCAAAGATGTGGCAGTAGGTGGGGCTACCTCTGGTATCCTGTATAATGAATTATTCAAAGAAATAATGACAGCACGAGGCCTTGACTCATACACAGCATGTCGCCTCCACAAGTATGGTTGGCCTAATAATACATCACAAACATCCAGAGGTGTCACATCACACAATACCTCATCTGTGAAGGGCTTGATGCTGTAGGGAAGGCGGCACTGCTGGCGAACTTTGAGATCTCGTCCTTCATGAAGCCACCCGATACTGTACGGCTGTGGGTGAGGTGTAGTCGGTAGGCCCAACCGCTTCACGACCTCTGCTGAAACGAGGTTCTTTTGGCTGCCACTGTCGACAATGAATTGTAGCGGCGAACCCTTCACCCACATTTGTGAGTGGAAAAGACGCTCCCCTTCCTCTGGATTTTCGGGCTCATCTTTCTGGATCTTGGCGGTGGCAACAGTGGCGCTGGGATCCGCATCAATGATTTGCTTTCCTTTGCCATTCCCCTTGTCGGGTTCTGGCTCAGGGTCAGAACATGCATCTGATTCAGAAGCCTTCAACTCGGCCACAAGCGACTGCTTGGTCTGACACTCACTTGTGTTATGAGTGGGACTCTTGTGGAACTCACACCACTTTCCTGTGTCCTTCTTCGGCTTCGTGGTGTTGTTCTTTTCTTGCGGCTTCGACGGGTTGTCTTGGGTCACCCCGCCTTGGCTTTGTCCTTTGGGCTTCGGATTTGCAGATCCAAAGTCTCGCTTCTTCTGTTTGAACTTTTGCTCGATTTTGACAGCGTATCGGTATGCTGTGCCGAGTGAGGGGATGTTCAAAAACACCATCTCTTCCTGGATGTATCTGTGTAGGCAGCCGCGGTACTTGAGTACCAGATGCAGCTCAGAATCTTTGATACCCAACTGTGTGCGAAGGGTATGAAAAATGTTTGTGAACTCCGACACATCTTGGTCTCGTCCCTGCCGCAATGTGGTCCATTTGATGTATTTGTCCTCATAGCTTCCGACAGGGTAGTACTGCTCCTTGATGGCATCCCGGAAGTCATTCCAAGTGGGTGCGGCTGAAAATAGTGAGCCTGTACTTTCATCCTTCTGCTCGCAGTAGGTTTCCCACCAGTCCTTGACGTGGGGGGCTGCTTTGAGAAGAGCAAAAACAATCTTTTCCCGACTTGAAAATTCGTGAACAGAAAAATACCCATCTAGCAGATTTAACCATTTATCTACGGCATCTGCATCTATTTGACCCTCGAAGATGGGGATTTCAAAATTAACTTGTACCTTAAACGGTGTGGCGTTTCCAGAGTCGCTGTTGGAAGCCGATGCGTCGCCTCTGGGTAGCCGCTGAAGGATCTACGCAAAGCTATCCATCATCGCGTTCCTTTGCCGCTCGAGCGCTTCTTCGAGCAAGATTTTGATAGGATCTCCTGCCCCCTCGTCTTTCTTCTCATCCGCCATGGGAGGCCGTCGGGATTTTCGAGGCTGGTCTTGCAAAGGTTCGACCAGTTCAAGCCCTAACTCCTTATATCCCGACCTCGTTGGGGACATGCAAAGAAAAACAGAGAAAAAGCAGACCGCTCTGATACCACTGATCCGGATTTAAACAGGAACGCAATAGATTACAAAGATAACCATAAATACAGAGATTCAATAACCATAAACACAGAGATGCAGCGGAAATAATGCTTCATTTCATTAATGGAAAATACTGAAATATGCTTACAACCAGAAATGGAAATAAACCAGCTAGGGCGATGGTAGCTTATCTCTGAGAAGAGATGTGCGGCTACATGCCTCTGAACTGTTCCGAACTGAGTTACAATGAGGCTCGAAGGCCTATTTATTGTTGAGAAACAATGGAAAACCCTTCACATCCCGAAACCTAACCCTAGAAGATGAAACACCAAATTGTGGGCCCCGTTTGGGTAAATTGGTACATCAATTTCCCGGGGTCGTAACTTTGGCATACGATCTCCGTTTGACGCGTACGATAGCTCGTTAGAAAGATCTATCCGAGTACTACCACTTTGGGAGGCAACATCGGTCCATGGACCCATGTTGCCCCAGAATCCCAAAAAAACGTCGTTTAGGGCCTCAAAACGGCTCCGGAAGTTCAGGACCCGAAAAACTGCTAAAAATAGTAAACTGTGATACAATTTAGGAAACTGAAAAGACTGAAAGAGACAGTTGTGGGGGTCCAAATGGGTTGGTGGGTGGCCACCAACATCCACCTGGATCAACTTGTTATATGGCTCTCATGACAAATCTCATTGATACAAAGCCTTCTTCATTTGAGGAAGCAATTTCTCAACCTGTTTGGGTTGATTCCATCGTGGAAGAATACAAACCCATCATGAAGAACAATGTATGAGAGGTGTGATCCAGGAGGATCCTCAAATGCTCAGGATTTTATAGTTTCAGATGCTCGCAAAACCAATGCTAAGTCGAAGAGCTCGTCGAACTAATTCCGGTAGTATATTCGGTTTCAAAAATGGCCTCCATATGAGTGAGAAAATGTGTTCTAAAGTTATTCTCAAACAGGCAAAAAATTGGGCCTTTGCAGGCCAAGTGGAAACCTCACATCATGACACGTGGCGATCAAAGCCAACACAAGTATAGGTCAAAGTCAACGTAGAGGTCGAATGGGCAGAGTCGGGGGTCGAACCCGCGACCTCCGTTGTAACACCACAAAATTTTACCATTGCACCATGCTTTAATATACAAAGGAAGAATGTTTTATTTAAAGTCATATTCTATGGTGTATGGGGGAAGGGTTGGCGGAGCCCCCCATACTTGGCAGGTTCGCCAAACCCAACATATGTTAAGTGTCATTCCAAACAAACCTCCAAAAATGGAGCAACACTGCCAAAGTCACAACCTAAACCTGTCATATGTTACCACCAAGATATATATATATATATATATATATATATATATATATATGCCATAGGTATGTGAATGTTTATATCATTGGTTTGTTATTATACGCAGGGTCTATCACATGTCAATTGTTACATGAAATGCCACAGGTCGGGGTGTTATATCACCATCGACTGTGGTATTAAAAATTAAAATATTTGCATGTTATATGGTTGGGCCTAGGGCCAACTATTTTCTTTTTTCTACCATTGTTATAACAATACCCTATGTTTGCCCATGCGAATCCTGGGAGGCCCACAAGTTTGACCCCGGGACCTCCTGTGGACCTTATAAAAAGAATTTCCATTGCACCATTAGCAAGGGGGTTGTACAAGGAGTCCGAGAACTATGTACTATTTGTGCTTGTATATTCCTTTTTGGGCATATCTTGGTCATCCTTGGGCCTTTTTGAGAATGGAAATTTGCGTTGGAGAGCAGAGGCCAAGGCCTTCATTTTGATAATAGCCATTGGTGCCCACGTGCACAGTCCAGAATGGCTAATTTTTATGTAAAGAGACATTTTGAGCATTCCTAATACATTAGACACCCACTTGGAAGCGGGCTTGAAGATGTAGTCTAAGAGGGATGAAATCCATCATCAAATATCTTGAGTTTGCTTCTTATTTTCTCTGTTGTTTATGCTTATGTTTAGATTTCAATTTTATGTTTAAAGGCACTTAAAAAATCAATTTCTCTCATTCATTCACATAAAAAAACCTTAGTTAATATTTGGTGAAATTGAGCAAATAGTCAATCCTGTGTTTTCGGATCATATTTTGGTATTAAAGTAAGGTTGATCATGTATAAGCAGGATATTTGCCAATGTGAATGTTGACTAGATCTAGGTCGTAACGTGGAGAAGGGAAACTTGAAGAGATAAATCCAGAGATTGGAAGGAGGAAAGTCTCGCAAAAGATGGTAGGTTCAAATGAAGGAGAAGCTCCTGAGACAAAGAGAGAGGAGTAATTTCAGAAGAGTTTCCTTAATATGAAAAGGATGATTGTAGAACTTTATGAAGAAAAGAAGACTAGAGATGCAACTTTGTCTTCTAAAGGCACGAAAGTGAAAAAGGGCAAGGAAAAAGCTGATGGTAATGAACCTCCTTCTCCTCCATCTTCGTCTTCTTCTTCTTCCTCATCCTCTTATCATTCCAGTTCAGATTCAGACTCACAAAAGAAACCAAAGAAATCTCCTTTTTTGAAGCTTGATGTTAAGTTTGAGTTGCCAATATATGATGGTGAAATGAATCCTGAAAAGTTAGATAACTAGATAAAGCAACTTGAGGTATATTGTAGAATTCAGAATATTGTTGATGATTTTGCAAGAATTCAATTAGCTACACTTAGAATGGGGGGAACAACTTTGATTTGGTGGGAAAGTAAAACTCAATCAGATTTGAAGCATAAAGATAAAATTATCTCTTCGTGGTCTAAGTTTGTTAAAGCTCTTAGAAAGCAATTATATCCTTTAGGATATATGCAACAAGCTATAACAGATTGGCAACATATAAGGCAAGGTAAAGGACAGAGTGTGACAGAGTTTACATAGGAATTCAGGAAAAAGGCATTTGCACTTAATGTTCCATTAAACACACATGATACTTTGTTAAAGTATATTGGAAGTTTACATTCTTATTTGCGACATACATTGCTATATTTAATCCAGCTGACTTTGATGAAGTGTGTGTACAAGCCATTCATATTGAATCAGGTGGCAAACCTTTTCAGTCAAACTTTTTAAAGAAACCATTCAAGAATTTAGAGAACAAAGATTCCAAAGAAGGAGAAGGGAAGAGCAAGTTGAAAGGGAAGAAATCGGCAACAACTAAGAAAGAAGGAGAAAGCCGTACTTGTACTTATTGTTAGAGGGTTGGACATGATGACTCCAAGTGTTGGAAGCTTCATTCGGAACTTAAAGCCAAATAAGTTCCTTAAGAAGAAGGGTGAGATGAAAGTTAATGTTGCAGTCCAACAAGATTTGGGATCTAACTTCGGTGATGAAAATAAGATAACCGTTATGGGTCTGACAGGTAATCCTTCTGAATCTAGATCTAGTTCTACTTGTTCTACATCTTCTTCAAAATCTAATGATGTGATTGAAGAAAAGAAGAGAGTTGAATTGTTTCATATCAGGATTATCTCCAAGCACACTAAGATAGATACATTATTCGATAGTGGATCACAAGCAAATCTAATATTTGAGGAACTAGTAAGGAAATTGGGATTGGAAAATAAAATCATCCAAAACCATACCCTTTAGGATGGTTGAAAGAAAACACTCAGATGCAAGTCACAAAACAGTGTCATTTAAGGTTTGCAATTACAACTAATTTTGTTGATGAAGTTGATTTAGATGTGATTCCTTTGGATATATGTGGAGTTGTGTTGGGTAGTCCTTATATTTATGATCGAGATGTCATATTTCATAGAAAGGAGAATAAGTATCATCTTGTTAAGGATGGAATTGAATACATTGTTAGGGCACATAGAATTAAGACAAGCTTGGATTTAATCAATGTAAGTCAAATGAAAAGAATCATAAATTCAAGTAAAAAGTATGTTCTCATGTTTATTAAAGAACAACCTAAAGATAAGTATGATGCTTTCCAGGGGTTTGATTGTCAGTTTAAGGACAAATTGGTTGAAATAGTAGATTCTTATAAATAATTGTTTAAAGAACCAAAAAGTATACCTCCTAAATGAGAAATACAACCTGATATTCAATTACAATCTGATGCCCCTCTTCCGAATATTGGCATGTATCGTATGTCGGTCATAGAAAATGAAGAAATTAAGAAACAAATTCAGGAATTGGTTGATAAAGGCTTCATTCGACCTAGTTCTTCTCCATGTGGATCACCGATCATATTAGTCCCTAAGAAAGATGAAACTTGGAGAATGTGTGTTGATTTTAGAGCCTTAAATAAAATCACCATTAAGAACAAGTATCCTCTTCCGAAAATAGATAATTTGCCTGATCAATTAAAGAATGTTGTTTACTTTAGGCATAAGTTCGAACAATCAAGCAAAGATTTACAGTATCTTAAAAGCTTGCCAGATTGCTAAGGAACTAGGTTATAAAATAATTCAAATATTCGAAGATTCGGAGCTTCTGATTAATCTCTTAAACTCCGAAGATTATTTTCATAACCCTTCTTTAAACAAAACCTTGCAGCAAATATGAAACACTTTGAAAGACTTTGATACAATTGACTCATACCATATTATGCGGGATTTAAACAAGCAAGTAGACTCGTTGGCAAATAAAGGTTGTCTGCTGTCTCAAGGAAAACTTAGCCTTAATGGAGGACCCTGCTTGATTCATCCTCTGCCTTAACCAGCCATCGGAACAACATCCGAAGGAACAACAAGTAGAAGGAATAGCAGCAGAAGGAACAACTACTAGAAGGAACAGCAGCAGAAGGAACAACAGCAGAAGGAACAACATCAGAAAGAACAACAAGCAAAAGGAATAGCAGCAAAAGGAACATCATCCAAAGGAACAACAATAGAAGGAACAACAAACAAATGAAGGAACAACAACAAAAGGAACAACAAGCAGAAGGAACAACGAGCAGAAGGAACGATAAGCATAAGGAACAACAAGTAGAAGGAACAACAAGCAGAAGGAACGACAAGCAGAAGGAACAGCAAGCAGAAGGAACAACAAGTAGAATGAACAGCAGCAGGAGGAACAACACACTAAAGGAACAGCAAGAGGAAAAACACAAGGAACAGGTCACAGAATTTTCTTTTCCAGTGAGACATTATGTAAGACAGTAATCAAGAATAGCCAAAGAACTCAATGAATTTTTGAATTTAAGCATAGGAGAAGGGACTACGCTCCCAGCTCATTCTCATTGCTTAGTTTTCATAAGCTACTGTCGATTGTAATAGGAGCTTGCTCCACTTTTGGCAATATATACACTACCCATTCTTGTTAAAAAAAAAAAGAATGTTGTTTACTTTACAAAACTGGATTTAAGAAGTGGTTATCATCAGATTCATATTGCAAAGAATGATATATGGAAAACTGCATTTAAGACTAGACAAGGGCTTTATGAATGATTGGTTATGCCGTTTGGTTTATGCAATGCTCCAACAACTTTTATGAGAGTGATATTTGATTTGTTTCGTCCTTTTATTAATAAGTTTGTCATAGTCTATCTGGATGATATTCTTATTTTCAGTTCAAGTTTGGAAGAACATGTAAAACATGTTAAACTAGTTTTTGATGTGTTGCAAAAAGAGAAACTATATCTCAAACTTTCTAAGTGTGAGTTTGGGGAAACTTCCTTAGTTTATCTTGGTTACATAGTTAGAGGAGGTCATCTAAAAATAGATCCAACTAAAATTGATGTAATCATTAAGTGGCCAAGACCTCAAAATGTGACGGAAGTTAGAAGTTTCTTGGGTGCAGTTCAGTATTGGAGGAAGTTTATTTCTCATTTATCTTTTATTTCATCACCACTTCATGCTTTAACAAGTTCTAAAGTCTCCTTCCAGTGGGGAGGAAAACAACAAAAAGCATTTGATACTTTAAAACAAAAAATTGTGACAATTCAAATCTTAGCATTACTAGACCTTCAACAGCCATTTGAAATAGAAACTGATGATAGTGGGTATGCAATGGGTGCAGTGTTATTACAAAAAGGAAAGCCTATTTGTTTTCATTCATAAAAATTTTCTAAAGCAGTTGCTAACTATCCAACATATGATAAAGAATTATATGCATTAGTGGAAAGTGTTAAAAAATGGAAACATTATTTAATGGGCAAAGAAACAATGATTCATACAGATCATCAGCCACTTCAATACCTTCAATCTCAAACTAAGTTGCAGCAGTCTCGACATTATATATGGATGGGGTTTTTGCAGAAATTCCACTTAGTAATTAAATATAAGAAAGGTACCACCAATAAAGTAGTTGATATGTTATCAAGACCTTCTTTGAATGCTTCAGTTATTCTTCAAAATAGTTCTTTAGCACATGAAAGTTACATTGAACAATATGCTGAAGATACTGATTTCAAATATGTTTATGAATCACTAACTCATGGTGCTCGGGTGGAAGAAGTGAATTATCATGTTCATGACAGGTTATTGTACCATCTTGGCAAGTTGTGCATACCACAGGGAGAAAGAGTGCATGTCATCAGGGAAGCACATTCTTCTCATGTTTCAGGGAATTTTGGTGTAGGTAAGACATTGGCATAGTTACAAAGGTATTGCTATTTGCCTTGAATGAATGAAATGATTGCTAAGTGCATCAAAGGTTGTGTCATGTGTTCAACAATCAAACCAAACAATAGAAAGCTAGGTTTGTATATGCCACTTCCAGTTCCTTCTAGACCATGGGACAATATATCTATGGATTTTGTAGGAGGACTTCCAATGTCTAGAAAAGGGCATGATTATTTGTATGTTGTGGTTGATAGATTTAGAAAAATGTGTATTCTTGTTCCATGTAGAAAGCAAGTTACTGTTTAACAGACTGCAGAGTTGTTCTTTCAAAATGCATGGGTTCATTTTGGGTTGCTTACTATCATTTTAGATCGGGACTCTCATTTCATGGGAGAGTTTTGATCCACTTTATGGGGACTCATGGACACTAAGTTGAAAAAGAGCACAACTTTTCATCCACAAACCAATGGGCAAATAAAGGTGGTGAACAGAACAATGGTACATCTTCTTAGAGGCTATTGCAGCAAGCATCCTAAGTTGTGGGATGAATCCTTACATTATGTCTAGCATGCTTACAACCGGGCCTTGCATTCTTCTACAGGTAGATCTTTTTTTGAGACATGTTTTGGGTACCTGCCAAAATCACCAATGGACTTCATGTTTGGTGAAGAAGCTAAGGAGGATGGACATGGATATGTCGACAAAGCAATCAAGTTCATTCAAAGAATCCAAACGATTCATGAAGTAGTGCAGGATCAATTGGAGAAAAGTCAGGCCTAATAAAAAATGTGCAATGATAAGCATTGGGTGGATCATCACTTCCAGGTTGGTGATCAAGTATGGATACACATCAACAAAGAAAGGATGAAAGGTGAAGGTAAAAAGTTGTAATCTATCAGGTATGGTCCATTTAAGATTGTTGAAAAGATTGGGCACAATGCATTCCTGTTAAAATTACCTCCATACATGCACATATATTAAGTTGTAAATGTTGAAAATTTGAAGTTATATGAACCTCCAATGATCATTGATCCAGAGGAAAATTCTCAAATTCCAACTGTAGAGGATTTTGCACCTAAAAGTATGACTGGGTTACATGAAGATACCATCTTGGACAGGAAGGTTCGCACTTCCAGGCATGGAGATGTCGAGTATCTTCAAGTGGGACTCAAAGGCATGAATCCAAGCAAAGAAAGGTGGATGGAGATCAGAAGGGTGAGGGAGTTGTACCCTCACCTCATGTCTGCTTAAAACCAAACTTTTGGTGGTCCAAAAGCTTCCAGTGGAGAGGAATGATCTAGGAGGATCCTCAAAATGCTCAAAATTTTATAGTCTCAGATGCTCACAAAACCAACACCAAGTCGAAGAGCTCATCGCGCTGATTCTGACAATATATTTAGTTTCGAAAATGGCCTCTATATGAGTGAGAAAATGTGTTATGAATTTATTCTCAAAACAGGCAAAAATTTGGGCCTTTGTAGGCCAAATGACAACCTCGCATCATGACATGTGGTGGTCAAAGCCAATGTAGGTACATGTCAAAGCCAACGTAGAGGTCGAATTGGCAGAGTCAAGGGTCGAACCCGCGACCTCCGTTATAACACCACAAAATTTTACCATTGCACCATGCTCGTGATTTAATATACAATGGTAGAATGTTTTATTTAAAGTCATATTGTATGGTGTATGGGGGGAAGGGTTGGCGGAGCCCGCCATACTTGGCAGGCCCACCAAACCCAACGTATGTTAAGTGCTGCTCCAAACAAACCTCCAGAAATGGAGCAACATCGCTGGAGTCATAACCTAAACTAGCCATATGTTACCGCCGATATATATATATATATATATATATATATGTAATGCCACGGGTATTTGAATGTTTAGACCGCTGGTTTGTTATTGTATGTAGGGCCTATCACATGTCAACTGTTATATGAAATTCCGTGGGTCAGGGTTATATCACCACCGACTGTGGTATTAAAAATTAAAAGATTTTCATTTTATATGGTTGGGTCAAGAGCCAACTATTTTCTTTGTTCTACCATTGTTATAACAATACCCTATGTTTGACCATGCGAATCCCGGAAGGCCCACAGGTTTGACCTAGGGACCTCCTGTGGACCTTATAAAAAGAACTTCCATTGCACCATTAGCAAGGGGGTCATATAGGGAGTCTGAGAACTATGTATTCTTTGTGCCTGTAAATTCCTTTTTGGGCATATCTTGGCCATCCTTGGTCCTTTTTTAGAACGGAAAGTTGCATTAGAGAGCAGAGGCTGAGGCCTTGATTATGAAAACAGCCATTGGTGCTTGCGTGCACAGTCCATAATGGCTATTTTTTTATGTAAATATACTTTTTGAGCATTCCTAATACAACAAACGCCTACTTGGAAGTGGACCTGAAGATGTAGTCCAGGAGGGACAAACTCCATCATCAAATATCTTGAGTTTGCTTCTTATTTTATCTGTTGTTCATGCTTATGTTCAAATTTCAAGTTTATGTTTAAAGGCACTTAAAAAATCAATTTCTCTCATTCATTCACATAAAAACAACCTTAGTTAATATTTGGTGAAATTGAGTAAATAGTCAATCCTATGTTTTTGGATCAAGGTGGTACCGAGATTAGAAGCAAAATTAGTGGTTGGTTTGAGATGGATCCACAAAGTGAAGCATGCATTGATGGGAGCATCGAGAAGTACAAGGCTATACTTGTGGCCAAAGGATTCTCTCAGATAGAGGGAGTGTACTATGAGGAAAATTTTGTACCGGTTGCAAGGTATTCCTCAATCAGATTCATTTTATCAATGGTTGCGTAGATGGGGTGGAAAATCCACTAGATGGATGTGAAGACCACCTTTCTCAATGGTGTTGTTGAGGAGGAAATTTACATAGAGTAGCTAGAAGGATTTGAGACATATGATTGGGAGTAGCATGTGTGCAGACTAAAGAGAGCATTTTATGGTCTCAAACAGGTGCCCCGAGCATAGTACACTTGGATTGACAATTATCTCATTGGATTGGGCTTCACCAAAAAGTGAAGCAGATGCAAACTTCTATCACATTGTGGTAGATGGTAAGTTGTTTATTCTTGTCTTTTATGTCGATGATTTAATATTGATAGGTGATGAGCAACTGAGCCACTCTTGCAAGGGAATTTGAGATGAAATACATGGGCCTCATGCATTACTTCCTTGAGTTGGAAGTATGGTAGGGTGAAGGTGAACTATTTGTGTCTCAAGGCAAGTATGCTAATGAGATACTTTAGAGATTTCACATGGAGATTTGTAATCCCATGGACACACCTCTAGCTACTGATTGGAGGAAGAGGTATGCTTCTTCAAGCGAGGAAGTTAATGCTACCATTTACAAGCAGCTTGTGGGTTCATTGATGTATCTTGTGAACACATGACCCAGCATGTGTTATGCAGTCAACGAACTTAGCCAAGCTATGGTGAGGCATAGCAAATTATATTGGAAGGCAACAAAGCATGTGTTACGGTACCTCGGAGGCACTACCCAATATGGATTATGGTACAAACAGACAAAGGAAGTGAAGATGCAAGGCTTCACCGATGCAGATTGGGAAAGGAGTCACCTGATTGGAAAAGTACATGAGGTGTTATCTTCAATGTTGGGTCCACAACTATTTCTTGGTAGATCAGGAAGTAGAGGTATATGACGCTCAACTTAGTAGAGGTCGAATACATGGTTGCAAGCCAAGCAACATGTGAAGCAATTTGGATGATGAAAATACTTGTGGAACTATTCAGTCAAGAGATGGATCCGATAGTGATATATTGTGATAATCAAAGTTTCATTAACCACTCTGAGAATCTGGTATTTCATGATGATATCTAGTATCATCATTTGCGGGAATGGGTGTAGAGGAGAATTATGTTGCTATAGTACATTCCAACTGAGGAGCAAGATGTTGGTATCTTAACAAAGCCATTGTCAAGAGGTAAATTTTAATTCCAAAGGTGCATGATAAGGGTGGTTGAAAATCCCTTTCTTGTTAAGAGGGAGTGTTAAAAAATTTAGCAAGAAAGGCTAAATTTGACTTTAGCCTTAGTCAAATTAAGTAAATTGAATTTCCATATCAGCAGGACATCTTGGAGACAGTTAATTAGTGTGACATGGATCTTGTTAACAGTTAGTGTAGAAATTCCTTTTAGATTCAAACTCCTTATGTAATATTATAAAAAAAAAGACTTGAATCTACTCTACTCATTAGCGGAAACAATTAGTCGATCGAGAGATCACAAAACATGAGACAAGATTCAATCACATATGCTCATAGATTTATCTATGGGGAAACCCTGCTTCTCAAAACCCCTTCCTATCTATTTATTGCACTAGATAAGAAAAATAGAGAATATTTATAATGCTTGTTCAACCTCAACAATCGATGCACAAGTACAATCTGTTTCTCTGCCTCATAAGATGACTCTGGCCAATACTTAGCCAATTCTGCTACCTGCCAAGCTCCTATTTCCTTGTGTTTTTTCTCAAGGAATTAGCCCCCTATTAATTAGGGAAATCCCCATCCTAAATTGTGCAATCTCTATAGGCCCTTCTATTATTGCATGCACCACCTGTACAACTCGGAAAATTATACATCTGATAGTACACATGCCTTGAACTCCAATCTCAATTGGGTAACTTGAATTTCATGCATGAATGAGTTAATTATGGTCGATTTATCAATTAACTGGTTGAACACATGAAGTTGCACCCCACTGCTAGATCTCTTACTAGTTCCTCCATCAGTTGGAATTAGTTTAACTAACATTAACTCAGTTTAACTGAATTAAACTATTACAACTCAAAGTAAACTCAACCCGAGCTCCTAAAATTTAGGAACCACTCTACATGACTCAAGTTAGGCCCTCAAATCGAGTTAACTGAGCCAACTAAATGAAATTAACTTAGTTAACTCATTCTCATTGTCTTGTGATGTGGAATTACAGTTTTCTCCTAATTTGATTCAATGGAAAATTAAATCAGGATTTTCTTGTTGCCATTTTCAACATTCCCTGTCAACAAGAAAGGGATTATCCGCTACCCTGATCCTCCCTCTATGGAACTCAAATTTGCATATTGACAATGCCTTTTTCAAAATATATGCATTTTGTTCCTATATAGGAATGTACTCCAACAACATTGTTCTCCCCTACAAACAATCTCGTAGATGGTGATACCAGATGTCGATATGCTTGGACCGATTATGAAAAATTGGATTATCAAAGAGTTTGATACAACTTTGATTGTCACTATAAATCATAGTAGGATCCATCATCTGATCAAATAATTCAACAATAATCTTCCTCATCCATATAGCTTCACAAGCTGCTTGACTAGCAACCATGTACTCTTCTTCCATTGAACTGAGTGCAATTGATCTCTTCTTCATGTTGTACCAAGAAACTATTTCTGACCCAATACTAAAGATTCCTACTAATTTGCTTATCTCGTCTAATGGACTACCTACCCAATCTGCATCTGTGAAGCTTTGCAACTTCACTCCCTCTATCCTCATGTACTAAAGACCATACTGAGTAGTGCCTATGAGGTATCTCAACACATGTTTGGATGCCTTCCAATATAGTTTGATTGGCTTAACCATTGCTTGAATAATTTGGTTAACTGCATAACACATGTCTCATCGTGTGTTCACCAAATACATAAGTGAACCCACAAGCTGCCTGTAAATAGTAGCCTCCACTACTTCACCTAAAGTAACATCTTCCTTCCTTCAATTCCCTACTAGGGGAGTCTCCATGTGTTTGTTGCTCCCCATGTGGAACTTCTTTAGTATCATGTTGGCATACTTTCCTTGAGAGACAAACAATTCCCCATTTCCTTGCCATACTTCCATACCAAGGAAATAATGCATGAGGCCCAGGTTCTTCATCTCGAATTCACTTGAAAGATCCTCTTTGCAATATTGACTAGTTTCTCCTCACATGTTAGAATTAAATCATTGACATATAATACTAAAATCAATAATTTACCTTCAACCACAAATATGGTAAAGGTTTTCATTTGCTTCACTTTTGGTGAAGCCCAACCCGGTGAAATAGTTGTCAATCTTGTTGTACCAAGCATGATGCTCGCTTGAGTCTACACACATGCGACTCTCTATCAAAGGTCTCAAATCCTTTCGGCTGCTTAATTTACACCTCCTCTTCAATCACTCCTTGAGGAATGTTGTCTTTACATCCATTTGATGTATCTTCCATCCCATCTGTGCTGCAAGAGCTAGAATTTATTTTATTGAAGAGTACCTTGCTACTGGAGTAATGGTCTCCTTGTAATCAATTCCCTGCACCTGAGAGAACCCCTTGGCCACAAATCTAGCCTTGTGTTTCTTGATGCTTCCATCTGTTGCTTGCTTCACCTTGTAGATCCACCTAGAACTTACCACTAACTTGTTCTTTGGCCTTGGGACAACTTCCCAAACACTGCTTCTGACTATGGAATCATATTCCTATACCATGGCATCAACCCATACTGGATTCTACACTGCTTCCTCGAATGAGGATGGTTATGTCTCAACTAGCTCACTCATAAGAGCCATGTACCCAATGTACCGATCTGGTGATCTCTTGTGCCTGCGTTGTGATGTGGGTGCTCCCACATTCTCTTTAGCATCATGCAATAATATGTCAGCTTCCTTGGTGTGCTTCCTTCCATCTCTGGATGTCTCTACATGAGTGGGTGCTTCCACTCTCTACTCCTATTCTTGTGGCTGCTCCACATCATCCTAAGGTTCTTCCTTTGGAGCCAAAATCTCCTCATCTGCATGCAACTGAAGCTCCCTCTCAAGGGAACATCTCATGGCCTTCTCTTCATTGAACTTCACATCTCTACAAACAACTATCATCTTGTGAGATGGCAGGTACACCCGATAGTTGTGAGGTGTATCAGTGTACCCCATAAATATGCCCAAGTCAGCTGTCAACTCTAGATTTTTCCTTTCATCCTTGGTAACATGGCAGTAAACTAATGAACCAAAGATCCTGAAGTGTGACACATCCTATTTCTTCCCTGAAAAATCTTCTTCTTGTGTACTCATCTCGAGAATCCAATGAGGACTCTTGTTCTGCACATATACAATTGTGTTGCATGCTTCAGCCCACAAGTGCAATGGTAAGTCTTGATCATGTAACATCGCTCATGAAGATCCCACAATACTTATGTTCTTCTTCTCAGCCACCCCATTCTTTTGCGGGTTATGGTGTGCTATTAAATCTCGTTGAATGCCTTCTGATGCACAGATGTTATTGAACTCATTCGAAACATATTCATCATTGTTATCGTTCATGAGAGCCTTCACTTTCCTGCCAACGTCTTTCTCAACAAGTGCTTTAAATTCACAAAATTTGGAGAATATTTGGTCTTTCTTTTACATGAATAAGATCTAGCACTCACATGAGAAATCATATGCAAATATAACATAATACCCGTGCTTGGCCGTGGAGGTTGTCCGAGAAAGGTCCACACACATCTGAGTGAACTCTTTCAAGGATTTCTTGCGCTCTACTGTCCTTATCATAAAAGGTGGATTTTGTGTACTTTCCCAGTGTACACCCTTTGAATGTATCTCGTTGCTCTAGTGCACCCTTGGGAAAACATGTAGAAATTTGATGCATGATCATCAAAGCTCCATGGTGCAAATGGCCAAGTCGCCTATGCTGTAATTCACCAATGTCTCAGCTCTACACCTTCTTTGCTTTCGTGCTCAAAGTAGCACAGTATTCTACATCCAATTTATGGAGGTTCTTCACCCGAACCCCAATTTGCTTCACTTGTCCTGTGGCGATATGTCTAAGGAAAGCCTTTCCTTTGCTAAATATCACATCATAGCCATGATCTTCCAACATAACAACTAAAACTAAATTCTTTTTCAAACCCAGAAAATACATGACATCTTTTAATGTGAGAGGAGAACCATACTTCTTTTGAAAAGTAACTGTATTGATCTTGGTTGTGCTCTACCTTCCATCATCTCCCATCTCGATGTGCATCTAGAGGTCCTTCTCCTCCAAGTCACTGAAACATTCTTTACTTCCCATCATATGGAATGAGTCTCCACTATCCAGATACCACACACTACCTATCACGAATATCACCATGCATGTAATGAGTGTGAAATCCAACTCGAATTGTGAATCTAGAGCTTCACTTGCTCCTGAGGGCTTCTTATCGGCCTTCTTGTGCAGACACTTAGTGGCATAATGTCATAGTGCATGACAATGAAAACATTTAATATTCAATAAGTCCTCCTTCTTGCCTGCCTGACCTGAATCTTCTTTGGATTGGGATTTCTCCCCTTTCCATTTCTTTACCTTTCCATCCAAGTTCTCCTCCTCATCATGCTTGGATGAGGTTCCATCTACGATGTTCTGCCTTATCTCTTCGTGCACCAAGTTAGACCATAAACACTCAAAATTTGGTAGCTTTTCCCTCCCATTTACTGAATCCTAGTAGTTGTGCCAGCTCTTGGGAAGGCCTATAAGTGTTAGGCTTACCAGACCATCTTCAACAATTATAATACCAACACTCCCAAGTTCATCCTGACATTGGGTGAACCTGCTCAGGTACTGTGGTATTGTGTCGCCCTTCTCCATCTTGACCTTCTGAAGCTTGTCCTTCAGTGCTAACTTCCTGTGGTCACTGTTGTTCTGAAACAAGTCTATCAAGGTTTGCCACATTACATATGGGGTATCCTTCCCATGGAGATTCGAGACAATATGATCTTGAACTCCTTATAGTATGATCCTCCTCGACTTTGCCACACATTTATTCTACTCTGCCAGATCTTGAGCATCGATTTTTGGAGGCTTAGGAATACCATTATTTATGCATTCCTTTAGTCCATTATCTTCCAACACTGCCTCCATCATGTCCTTCCAAGAAATGTAATTCGATATACCCTCAAGGGCATACTCGAATCTCAATCGATAGAATAACATCTTGCTGGCTCTGAAGAATGATCCTGAAAATTCTATTTACCTACAAAGACAAACTCAAATTCTTCTCTTCTATTATGATTCCTGCTCTGATACCACGTAAAAGTTCCATGTAGATTTAAACTGCTTATGTAACATTCTAAAACAAAAAACTTGAATCTATTCTATTCATCAACATAAACAATTAATCGATTAAGAAATCACAAAACATGAGACAAGATTAAATCACATATGCTCAGAGATTTATTTGAGGGGAAAGCTTGTTGCTCAAAACCCCTTCCTATCTGTATATTGCAGTAGACTAGAAAAATAGAGAATATTTACAATGCTTTTTCAGCCTAAACAATCTCTGCACAATTACAATCTAACTCTCTGCCTCACAAGGTGACTCTGGCCAATACTTCGTCAATTATGCTGCCTGCCATGCCCCTATTTCCTTGCATTGTTTCTCAAGGAATTAGCCCCTTATTAATTAGGGAGATCCCCATCCTGAATTGCGCAATATTTATATGCCCTTCTCTGACTGCATGCACCACGTGTACAACTCAGAAAATTATACCACTGATAGTACACTTCCCTTGGACTCCAATCTTAATTGGGTAGCTCGAATTTCATGTATGCATGAGTTAAATATGGCTGATTTATTAGTTAACTAGTTGAACACATGAAGTTGCACACCACTACTAGACCTTTGATTAGTTCCTCCATCAGTTGGAACTACTTTAACTTATATTAACTCAGTTTAACATAATTAAACTATTGCAATTCAAATTAAACTCAATCCGTACTCCTAAAATTTAGGAACCACTCTACATGACTCAAGTTAGGCCCTCAACTTGAATTAACTGAGCCAACTAAGTGAAATTAACTTAGTTAACTCATTCTCATTGTCTTGTGATGTGGAATTACAATTTTCTCCTAATTTAATTCAAGGGAAAATTGAATCAGGATTTTCTTGATGCCATTTTCAACACTTAGCTTAGTAAATTCGAGTTAGAGGGTTTGGAGTTCAGTTATGCATTTGTGATTGCTAAATTTTAGTAATCTAGTCCAATTATTTTCAGTTGTATCCAATTAAATGACCTCTAACTATTGATAGAGACAGTTGAAGGTCGTTTGTACAGTGGGACAACAATGTAACTCAAAGATCTACTAGTTAATTGATCAGTCAACCCAAAATAGCTAATGCATGCAAGGAATTCAAATTCCTCACCTGAAGTGGAGATAACAAGGCAGTGTAACATCAATGGTAAACTAGTTTTGAGTGTACATGTGTTGCATGCAATCAATGATCAATCCTTGGGAATTATGCAATCAATTTGGAGGAAATTTCTATATTTTAGGGGCTAATTTCCTTAGGAATTGTGCAAGGAAATAAGAGGTTTGGTGGGAAAATAATTGGCTAAGAGTTGGCTAGAGTTTGTCATTGAGTAGAGAGAAGATTTATTCTTTTGTAGGTTGAGCTCAGAGATGGAGCTAGAAATTGTAATATTTCTCTATTCATCTGATTAATTCAAAAAGGCTTGAGGGTTTTTTCCCAGTTGGGTTCCCCTAGAAATCATTGTGTATTTGTGGTTTTTCTTATTGCATGTTGTACTAAATTGTGATTTCCATTCTGCAAATCAGTAGAGTAGAATTGTGTCTCTTGTTTTCAGGTTGAAATCTTGAGTAATTGCAATTTCTATCAAATTTCTGCAATAAATGAATAAGAAAATGATGCACTAATAGTAAAGTAGGAACTTAAATCGATCTTTCAATATTTTGATGACTACTAACCTATTTATTTGTGCAATTTTACGTGTAAAAATATAACAAAGATTATGGCCAACAAACTTTGAGGTATTCTCTTTGACTTAATTTTGGAACAATAGTTTGGTTTTCTTCCGAATCAATAGATTCATGATGTGATGGGAACAATGCAAGAGGTGTAAATATAATTACGATTGAAAAGCTTTCAAAAATGGTGAAGAAATTAGTTTTGGCCAAGGTTTATGATAAGATCGATGGGTCTATGTACCACAAGCCAAAACTGATAAGAAAAGCAACATAGCCAATCATACTTTGTAATGTAAGGTAATAAAAATAAAGGATATTTATCTTCCAAGACAAATACATAAATTAATAAAGTAAGCACGTTGATTTGGAAAAGCAAGATTTCATATAAAACATATGCTAGTATCATTCTCAAGGAATTTATTTGGGTTTGACCTAGAGATACACATGACCGCCCACCTTAAATTCCCAGTGTTTTTTTTTTAATATCCCTGAGGAAGCCAATAGCCCACCTGACATGTAGCTACTAGTAAACCTCTCGAGGTCTACAACCTGCCCTCCTCTCCTTAAACCAAGTCACAACCGGGGGTGGGGTTTGAACCTTGGATCTCTCATTTTTTACAGATTTCACATTACTTCGATCACCAATTAAGGTGCCCCTTGGGACTCAATGGGTTTTATTTTTATATGTGTAGCTCTTTTGGCAAGTTTAGGCCGCTTTCAACCTCTTCTTGATTTGTAAGACTTCCTGTTCCATTTCCTTTAGAATGTTATGTGCAATTGTAATCCAATCCACTAGATGGTCCAAAATAATCAGAGTATTACACTTTCAGCCATATAGGGCCTCAAGTAGACTCATTTTTAATAATTCTTGGTAGCCATTATTGTATGCAAACTCTACTAGTGGTAGATAATCCTCCCATTTAGTAGTTTACCCATCACATAGATGCAAAGTATATCTTGTAGGATATTATTTTTCCTCTCTATTTGTCCATTCATTTGAGGATGATAAGCAACACTGAATGCTAACTGCATTCTAATTCCTTCGATCAATGCTTTTTAGAATAATGAGGTGAACTTAACATCTCAATTAGACACTATTTACCTCATGCATACCATGCAGTTTACAAAATTATTTAATGAATATTTCAAAAATATCAATTGTGTTATAAGTGGATTTCATTGGAACGAAATTACCTACTTTGTTAAGCTTGTCAATCACTACCATTATTGCATCTTGTTGTCCTATGTTTTTTGGTACTCCTATGATGAGATTCATAGTTATGGTTTCCCACTTCCATTACGGAATCGAAAGGGTTTGCAACAAACATACCAGATGTATATTCTCAACCTCGACTTGCTAGCATTCCAATCATTGAGCAATGTATTTCACAACTTCCTCCTTCATCCTAGGCTAGTAGTATAAATTCCTCGCAGGTGTAATCATCTTTTGATAAATAGGGTGCCCTGAATAAGGCTTTTTATGTAGTTTATCCATGATGAGATTCTTTAGTTTAGTGAAATCTGGTATGTGCAACTTGTCTTGGTACATCAATAAGTCGTCCTCAATTAACTAATATCCTACACACCTCGGTCCTTCAATCCTTTGCTGCAAGCATTCCTTAATATGCTTAAAATATGCATCATTTTGTAGAGCATATTTTATCTTAGCCTTCAAATTAGTATCATAGGTGTTGATCATTGCCATGTGTATTACCTACATGCTATGACTTAATGAATTTCCCACATGTTTCTTTTTCTTTCATGTATTTAATCTCAAAGTCATACTCACTAATGAGTGCAAACCATCTGGCTTTCCTGCCATTCTTGTGGGGCAAGTCTAACAAATACTTCAACCCCGCTATGATTAGTCTTTAATACAAATATGCACCTAAGCAAGTAATGGTCCCACATGTTAAGGGCATGAATAGTAGTTGCAATTCCAAGTCATGCATAACATGCTCATCGAGCTTCCTCGACTCGCAACTAATTACATATCCATCTTGCATAAGGACTCCTCCTAGTCTTTCTTTGCATGCATCAATGCACATTAAGAAGTATTTGTCTAGATTTTCAATCTTCAATACCATTGCATTAGTAAGGAGATGCTTTAGCTATCAAAATATTTCTTCACATTCATTTGACCAAACAAACTTCACCCCTTTCTTCTGCAATGAAGTGATCAAATGGCCTATGTTGGAGAATCCTTGGATGAATCTTTGACAATATCCTACCAATCCCATGAATGATCTTACTTTAGTAATTTTCCTAGCAATGGGCCACTCTAGGATGGCCTTTATCTTGTCAGGATATATTGTGATCCCTTGCTTAAAGATGATGTAGCCTACATAGTGAATTTGCTTATCGTGGAAATTGCACTTGTTGAACTCAACATATAACTGATGCTCCCTCAACAATTATAGTACAGTCTTAAGGTGTTCTTCATGCTCTTCCATAGTCTTTTCATATATGAGTATGTCATCGATGAAGACCGATAAAAATTTGTTTAAATACTTATTTGGTATGTTATTCATTAGGCATATGATTATAGCTAAGGCTTTGGTAATCCCAAATGACACCACCACGAATTCATAGTGCCTATATTAGGTTCAAAATTTTGTGTTATCAATATCTTCATCTTTAATTCTGACTTGGTGGCATCCCGATCTTAGACAACATTGTGGCGCCCTTCAATTGATCAAAGAAATCATCAATTCATGGAAATGGTATTTTTTCATGATAGTCACTTTGTTCAGTTGCTAATAGTTGATGCACAAACTGAGAGTCTTTACCAGGGAGACACACTTGGTTTAATATATCCCTTGGCCAACATCTCTTTTAATCGCAACTTTAGCTCCACTAGCTCAAGTGTGGTCATCCTCTAAGGTACTAGAGATATTATTGGTACTAATTATGGCCTGATCTCAATTTGTAAGTCCATATCTCGCTTAGGTGGAAATCCCTATTTCTCTTTCAAAAAAAGATCTAGTAAGTCTTGCAATATGGGATAGCCTTTGAGCTTTGTTTCCTTGTTTATAGATTCTGCTATAGGAATAACATACAACTAGCATTCATTCTTGTAGCATTTAATTATTCACATTGCTGATACCCATCTCATAACCAATGCTTTGATATGCCTTTGAGGGTCCTAAGATTTCCATTATCATCCACAGATTCTAAAGTATTGTTGTAGCATTCTAGCTTGGCCTGGGGCACTACCAACCAATCCATGCCAATCAAGATATTATATGAGCATAAGGGAAACATATTCGATGTTTCCTGTGTGTTTAACCAATCCATTTCAATTGGGCATGCTTCCACTAATTCAATCACCTTTCTTTTGGTCCTTATAGCTTGCTGGACCAACCATGATTTCTTATGCTTATTTTCAAGGACATAAACATCAACAACTTGGGGTACAACATAAATAAGTTTATCTCTAGGGTCAATCAAAATAGAAACAAGTCATTGAGTGATTATACCTTCTACTTTGACCACTAATCCCTAGTTGTCTTGTTGTTGTTTCTCCACAACTACGTAAATTTGAGGCATCACTCACATTACATCCTTAATAATGGTAGCTTCCTATACTTGATAAATCCTCTCATTATCATCTTTCCTATGGGGACGATCTTGGAGTAGATTCTCTTATCCACAACCCAAAAACTTCAAGGGTCCCTTTTTCTAATCCCTTGTCTTTTCTTCTAGGTTTTCTATCAACTTATTCCCACTTTGCATGGAGTAGTTCTATTGGAATTTGCTTTTGATTGGCTAAGTCATCTTCATACCCTTTCCTAAAGTCTTGTGTTGTTTTAATTTGAATCTCTTCTCCTTTAAGCAAGTTTTGTCATTCGTCTTCCAAGGCTTTTGTAGCATTGGTTCACTTGATTACTCATAAAAATAGTTGGCCTTTCTTATTATATCATCAAGAGTCTCAAGTTAATCAAACCCTATTTGATATTGGTAGGACTTAGGAAATTGATTAAGAAAATGTTAAATTTTTAACTTTCTCATCCTTAATATATGAAACACAATGCAGTAGTTCCAGAATTCTATTGGCATAATCCTCCATAGTCAATTGTCCCAACTCCAAGTCATGAAGTTCCCGATCTTCCCATCATAGCATATTTTAGACAAGTACTTTCTCCCGAAGTATTTCTTGAATTGTCTCCAAGTGATGCTCTTCTTGGTACTTTCGTTTACATTCTTGAGGTAATCCCACCATATGGCATCCCTTCCACTCATGTTGAATATAATCACTATGGGTTTCATGTGTTGGAAAATGTAATTATGTTCAGTCTTCAATAATGTACTTGAGTCATTATGTAATCTACTTGTCAAAATAATAAAGAAAAGAATTATTATTATTATTATTATTATGACTTATTAAAGAATGGGTTTGATGCTTGGGTCACCATGTTTTAGGTCAAATTACCCATTGAGGACTTCTAGGATTTATTCCAAGTCTATAGAGTTATTGTACATTTAAAGAGATTTTTCTTGGGCTTTTGAATCATGTAAAAAGGTTAAGTATTGAGTCAAATATGCATTATGTAACCTCCACACCATGTCGACCTAAGAGAAGATCAAGTCGGCCTAAAGAACCTATTCAACCCCACAAGAAGCCTATAAAAGGAAGCTCATTGAATCCATTTGTAGCATCATTATCTAACAAGTTCGAATTCCCTTGTAGCTGGAAAGAAGTGTGAAAATCTCTTGTTGCTAGGCATAAGTGCAGAGTTCTCTTGTAGCTGGGAAAAGGTGCAGAGTCTGTTGTCGGGAAGCCAAAGTGAATGCGAGTTTGGGGAAGTCTAAGGATGATCCAGGTGGATTTTGGTGGCCACCCACCTATCCCATTTGGACCCCCACAACTGTCTCTTTCAGTTTCCTTAATTATAACATAGTTTACTATTTTTAGCAGTTTTTCGGGTCCTAAACTTCCGGAGCCGTTTTGAGGCCCTAAACGACGCATTTTGGGAAATCCACCGCAGCTTTTTTGATAAAAATCGTCTTTTCTGTCGTAGTCCTGGGAGAGATCTTTCCAACGGGCTATCATGCGCGTCAAACGGAGATAGTACGACCAATTCGCGACCCTGGGAAGTTGATGTACCAACTTACCCAAAAACGGGGCCCACAATCTGGAATTTCATCTTCTAGGGTTAGGTTTTGGAATGTGAAGGGTTTTCCATTGTTTCTCAACAATAAATAGGCCCTCGAGCCTCATTGTAACAGAGTGGGAAACAGTTCAGAGGCATGTAACCGACACATCTCTTCTCAGAGATAAGCTACCATCGCCCTAGCTGGTTTATTTCTATTTGTAAGCATATTTCAATATTCTCCATTAATAAAATGAAGTATTATTTCCGCTGCATCTCTATTTTTATGGTTATCGCATCTCTATATTTATGGTTATCTTTGTAATCTATTGCGTTCCTGCTTAAATCCGGATCAGTGGTATCAGAGCGGTCTGCTTTTTCTCTGTTTTTCTTTGCATGTCCCCAACAAGGTCGGGATATAAGGAGTTAGGGCTTGAATTGGTCGAACCTTTGCAAGACCAGCCTCCCAAATCTCGACGACCTCCCATGGCGGATGAGAAGAAAGACAAGGGGGCAGGAGATCCTATCAGAATATTGCTTGAAGAATCCCTCGAGCGACAAAGGAATGCGATGATGGACAACTTTGCCCAAATCCTTCAGCGGCTACCTAGAGGCGACGCATCGGCTTCCAACAGTTGCTCTGGAAATGCCACACCATTTAAGGTACAAGTAAATTTTGAAATCCCTATCTTCGAGGGTCAAATAGATGCAGATGTCGTAGATAAATGGTTAAATATGCTCGATGGGTATTTTTCTGTTCATGAATTTTCAAGTCGGGAAAAGATTGTTTTCGCTCTTCTCAAAGCAGCCCCCCACGTCAAGGAATGGTGGGAAACCTACTACGAACATAAAGATGAAAGTACAGGCTCACTGTTTTCAGCCGCACCCACTTGGAATGACTTCCGGGATGCCATCAAGGAGCAGTACTACCCTGTCAAAAGCTATGAGGACAAATACATCAAATGGACCACCCTACGGCAGGGACGAGACCAAGATGTGCCGGAGTTCACAAACATTTTTCATACCCTTCGCACACAATTGGGTATCAAAGATTCTGAGCTGCATCTGGTACTCAAATACCATGGCTGCCTACACAGATACATCCAGGAAGAGATGGAGTTCTTGAACATCTCCTCTCTCGGCACAGCATACCGATACGCTGTCAAAATCGAGCAAAACTTCAAACAAAAGAAGCGAGACTTTGGATCTGCAAATCCAAAGCCCAAAGGACAAAGCCAAGGCGGGGTGACCCAAGACAACCCGTCAGAAAAGAACAACACCACGAAGCCGAAGAAGGACACAGGAAAGTGGTGTGAGTTCCACAAGAGTCCCACTCATAACACAAGTGAGTGTCGGACCAAGCAGTTGCTGGTGGCCGAGCTGAAGGCTTCTGAATCAGATGCATGTTCCGACTCTGAGTCAGAACCTGACAAGGGGAATGACAAAGGGACGCAGATCATTGATGCGGATCCCAACGCCATTGTTGCTACTGCCAAGATCCAGAAAAATGAGCCCGAAGATCCAGAGGAGGGGGAACGTCTTTTCCACTCACAGATGTGGGTGAAGGGTTCGCCGCTGCAATTCATTGTCGACAGTGGCAGCCAAAAGAACCTCATTTCAGCAGAGGTCGTGAAGCGGTTGGGCCTACCAACTACACCACACCCACAACCGTACAGTATCGGTTGGCTTCACGAAGGACGAGATCTCAAAGTTCGCCAGCAGTGCCACCTTCCCTATAGCATCAAGCCCTTCATAGACGAGGTATTGTGTGATGTTACACCTCTGGATGTTTGTGATGTACTATTAGGCCAGCCATACTTGTGGAGGCGACATGCTGTGTATGAGTCAAGGCCTCGCGCTGTCATCATTTCTTTGGATAATTCATTATACAGGATACCGGAGGTAGCCCCACCTACCGCCACCTCTTTGATTACTGCTAAGAAAGGCAACAAGCTCATCTCACAGACTAGGAAATTTATTTTCTGTCTGGTTCGCTCCCAAAATAAGGGGACGATCGTTGCTACATCCATGACCCCCGCGAAGGGTTCCTCCACACAGCAGCAGCAACAGAGGGATACAGTCGTGACAGAACACAGGAATAACTTCTCCTTACCCGGAGGGGTACCACACAAGTTTCAGGTGGACGACAAAGTTTGGTTACATTTGTAGAGGGAGCGCCTTACCAGAACCCATCAGAAACTCAGAGCACTTTGACATGGTCCTTACACCAGTAACAAGGCTACGAGAAACAATGCTTTGAAGCACAACGTTCCTCCATTCCTTCGCTTGCACCGAGTGTTCAATGTGGACCATCGCCGACCATGCTCCCCACCATTTCTGGACACATTAGAGATTGCAGAACATCTCACTAGAGACCCAGCTCAGCAGAAGCTTCCTCATCTCAGGGAGGAACTCAACGCAATGGGGACCATTGCTTCCTAAGGGGGGAGGAATGATCCAGGTGGATGTTGGTGGCCACCCACCTATCCCATTTGGACCCCCACAACTGTCTCTTTCAGTTTTTCAGTTTCCTTAATTATAACATAGTTTACTATTTTTAGCAGTTTTTTGGGTCCTAAACTTCCGGAGCCATTTTGAGGCCCTAAACGACGTTTTTTGGGAAATCCACCGCCAACGATTTTTTTGATAAAAATCGTCTTTTCCGTCGTAGTCCTCGGAGAGATCTTTCCAACGGGCTATCATGCGCGTCAAACGGAGATAGTACGACCAATTCGCGACCCCGGGAAGTTGATGTACCAACTTACCCAAAAACGGGGCCCACAATCTGGCGTTTCATCTTCTAGGGTTAGGTTTTGGAATGTGAAGGGTTTTCCATTGTTTCTCAACAATAAATAGGCCCTCGAGCCTCATTGTAACAGAGTGGGAAACAGTTCAGAGGCATGTAACCGACACATCTCTTCTCAGGGATAAGCTACCATCGCCCTAACTGGTTTATTTCTATTTGTAAGCATATTTCAATATTCTCCATTAATGAAATGAAGTATTATTTCCGCTGCATCTCTATTTTTATGGTTATCGCATCTCTATATTTATGGTTATCTCTGTAATCTATTGCGTTCCTGCTTAAATCCGGATCAAAGGAGACAAGAAAAATCAAAATTTTGGTCTCTCTCTCTCTCTCTCTCTCCGTTTCATGTCCTAGATTGGGAGATCAAAGTCTTCCAAGTTTCACTGTTGCCGTAACTTGCTGATTAGTCGAAGTTGCTGGGAAGAGGTCGAAATTTTGGGAGGCTGGCTTGATGTGGAGGGAATGTTTGGCCTTGGTCTAGGGTGAAGAGTCTCAAACAATACTATTGAAAGGAAGAATTATCTTGACTGGGTTTTGCCCACAAAGGGGGTTTTTCCCTGGCATGTGCCTACATCTGGTGTCTATTGTTTTATATGTTGCTACTTTTGGTAATTGCTTGATGAAATAAAGAAAAAGGATATAAAGAATCATAATAATAAGAAATATCACAAGTAATTATCAATAACAAAAAAATATTTACTGCCTTTTTTGATTTTCTAACATGGTATTAGAGCTTTGGTGAAGAAGGAAGAAAAAGTCAGTCTCATGCACTTGATCCATTCAAAGGTACTATCTCGGAGAAGGAGTCGACTATATTCAAGGAAAATGTCTAACTCAATCAAGGGTGAGAAAAAAATTGAAGGAGCCTCTAACTTCAGGTCCTGGAAAAAAAGGATTGACCTAATCCTCGAAAAGAACAAAGTAATAGACTTGGTAAGAGGAAATGTAAAAAGGCCTATAGAAGAAGCCATTGATGTCAACAAAGAGAAACACATGGAATTATAATTGGTGGCCATGACTCTGATGGTAGAAGGGATAAAAGGCAATCTTGTCCCATTTATAACCAATATTGATCATGCTTAGGAAATGTATGAAGCCTTCTCGAAGTTGTTTACTATTAATAATATTGGTTAAGTAGCAAGTTTGAATAATGAGCTGAGGACTACGAAGATGACTAAAGAACATATTATGGCAACCTTATTTGTGAAGATAGATAGACTTAGAGATGATCTCTTGGCCATTGATGATATTGTTCGGGACAAAGAACTTGTGATCACTGCTCTATTAGGGTTGCCACCCTCTTAGGGTGCATTTGTTTCAAGTCTCAACAATTGGAAGGTAGCTCCCACCTTTGAAGAATTATGGACCACCTGAAGTCAAGAATTACTAAGGATATCTATGGTTTCCAATCTTGAAGGAGTATCACATGCTTATGTTGCTCATCATAAAGGAAAGAGATCGAAGGGACCGAGGAAGAAAGTTGACATGTCCAAGATAGAGTGCTATCAATATCATAAGAAGGGTCACTACAAGAGTGATTGTCCCAAGAATCCAAAGAATAAAAAGAGAGGAAGGGATCAAGTCTACCTTGCTATAGAAGGAGACTCAAATAAAGTCAAGCCCGAAGAACCCAACATTAGGGGCTTTCACTATTGAGTCCTTTGCTTGTAGCTTTATATGCCTTGTTTTATATGTTTTAGAATTTATAGGTTTTTAACATATTTTGGAAAAGCCATTTTTTTTATTGTTTTTATAAGTTTGTAGGTATCCCTTAAGCTTTGGAGGGAGCCCCCAACAACTCCCAAATATAAGTATCTCATGTCTTTTCAGTTTTTGGGTTCATGTATTCATTTAGTTTTGATTATATTAAATACTAATCACCTTTCTCCCTCTATTGTCTTGATTAGGAAAAACATCTGCAAGAAGGAGGATCTCTCAAGACAAGGTTAGTCAAGAAACAAAGGTATGCTTTTAAATACATTGATTGAAAGGATTATTCATTTGATGATATATTACTAACTTTGTTATGACTAGTTGTATTGAATCTCAATGATTCTTTTTGGGTGATTCATCTCTTGATAAATCTACCCACCCCACTCATATTCTTGACTAATTATGTAGAACCCTAGACAGGTTCTGGGAAACCCTAACCGAAGGGTGTGCTAATGTGAATGTTTGAAACCCTAAGCTGATTAGGGATATTATGAAATGATGTTTGATTTTTTTATTGATGATGTCATGTTTAGGAATTTGGTATGATCGAGAAAACCTAACTTGTTAGGATTGAATAATAAGGTCTAAAATCCCAAACTTTTGATGTTTTGGTAATGTTGGGTTTGCTATGTTTCTTCATTGGAACCATAGATCATTAGGGTTTGGTGGAATGTGTGAGCAAGAACCTTATATTTTCCTACAAATGTTTTCCTTGGTATGGGTGTGTTTGTTTGACCAAAGCCTAGTGTAATCAAGATGGTTGTGTGCCTAACTCTTATTGATCTTTGTGAAGTTGGGTTTGACTAACACATGATATGAAATGTATTTGCATGATGAAATCTAGGCATATATAGATATGTCCTTTTGGTTGAAAACCTAGGTTAGTCTAGGTCATATGTATTAATGATGTTGGACATATGATATGCTTATGAATTCCTAGATATGTGTGTTGACGTAGTAATTGATGGTCATGAGTTTTAGGATTTAATGGAAATCCTCGTCTGAGATTATAAGATGGTGATATTTAGAAATCTAGGGGTTTGTACCTAAACCCTAGTGAAGTTAAACCGTCTAATATGTGTGATATAACAATTTGAAACCTATTTAAATGATTGATGGAAAATGAAAATCTAGGGTTTTGTAGTTAAATCATAGTAGTAACATTGTTTAATGTGTGTAATATAACAATATGAGATCTATATATTTAATGATTGTTGAGATTGTGAAAATAGAATTGTGCCTAAATTGTTGAGGGACTGGTTGGATAGATTGCCCTGGTCTAGTCCATGGCATTGCAGTGCCTAAAAATTATTTATGTGTTCATATAGTTTGATATCTTATATTATATTTGTACATTATGAATACCTCCCTAGTTAAGAGGGAGTGTTGGAAAATGTAACTATGTTCGGTCTTCAATAATGTACTTGAGTCATTATGTAATGTAATTTTCAAAAGAATAATGAAAAGTATTTTTATTATTTTTATTATGACTTATTAAAGCATGGGTTTCATGCTTGGGTGACCATGTTTTAGTTCAAAGTCCCCATTGAGGACTTCTAGGATTTATTCCTAGTCTACAGAGTTATTGTACATTTAAAGAGACCCTTCTTGGGCTTTTGAATTATGTAAAAAGGTTAAGTATTGAGTCAAATATGAATTATGTAACCTCCACACCACGTTAATCTAAGAGAAGATCAAGTCGGCCTAAAAAACCCATTCAACCCCACAAGAAGCCTATAAAAGGAAGCTCATCAAATTCATTTGTAGCATCATTCTCTCATTAGTTCGCATTCTCTTGTAGCTGGGAGGAAGTGCGAAAATATCTTGTTGTTCAGTAGAAGTACAGAGTTCTCTTGTAGCTGGGAAAAGGTTCAAAGTCTATTGCTAGAAAGCCAAAGTGAATGCGAGTTTGGGGAAGTCTAAGGAGACAAGAAAAATCAAAATTTTGGTTTCTCTCTCTCTCTCTGTTTCGTGTCCTGGATTGGGAGATCGAAGTCTTCCAAGTTTCACTGTTGCCGGAAGTTGCTAGTTGTCGTAAGTTGCTGCATAGTCAAAGTTGTTGGGAAGAGGTCAAAATTATGGGAGGCTGAATTGGTGTGGAGGGAAGGTCTGGTCTTGGTCTAGGGTGAAGAGTCTCAAATAATACTATTGAAAGGAAGAATTATCTTGACTAGGTTTTCCCCTCGAATGGGGTTTTTCCCTGGCATGTGCCTACATCTGGTGTCTATTGTTTTATGTGCTGCTGCTTTTGGTAATTGCTTGATGAACTAAAGAAATAAGATATGAAGATTCGTAATAATAAGAAATATCACAAGTAATTATCAAGAACAAGAAAATCTTTACTGCCTTTTTGATTTTCTAACATCATGTTGAATAGTTATATGCATGGAAGTACTTATTTAATCCGAAAAACCATGCCTTTATCCCATTTCCTTTATTGATTTCTCCATCAAAAGTAGGTGGCCTTTCCTTCTTAAACTCTTCATGCAACATATTCTTTGAATGAATTCTCTTGTTCTTCACATTTGAGGAAGACTTAGAATTAGTACATGACAATCCAGTCAAGTAGTTGTCCCTTCACTGGAATAATTTTTTGATGATCTATCACCGGATTTACCTAAATTTTTATTTATAGGCCTTCTTCTAGAAAGCATTCCCCTGTATTGCTAGTAATTTTCCCATGCTTTTGGATCTCTAATGGGTTGTGCACTTTTTGAGAGGGATTTCTCTCCGTGTTGCTAGAAATTGGTCCTTGCTGCAATTGCTTTTGTATTTCAGATAGACTTTACAATAGTACAACATTCAATTATGATTGTCTTTTCCATTCCATAATTGATCTTTCATTGTCTTCCATTTAGCTTTAGATCCATACCTTTAGGCTTCTTGTCGTTTTTTCTAGCTTTGAAGGTGTTACCATATTCCTCCTTTCTTCAGATTCCTTGTATCTAGTATGTGAGGTTTCTTCCAGATTGGCATTCTACCATCTTTGATTTACTGCAACTTTACCTACACTCTTGGCACCTACTTATATCTTCTCTGCAATTTTGTAAGGAAAGTGATTCAGTTGTTAATTATAGGTCATCATCATATCAAAAATCAATATAATATTTTAACCTTTAAGCGTAATGTTTAGCCCATAATGGGTAAAGGTTGTAACTCCACTCTAATACCACCTATAACATACCCAATTCCCTTTGTTCCATATTGAGTATATGGGGTATCAAAATTTCACCTTTTTTATTCAACTTGAAACTCTGTTTTGAGATCACTATCACTTTCTTCTCATTGAGAGTTTTTTGGAGATATAAATATATTAAAAATGAAGTTTGGATCAGTGAGATAATGATAATTTAAAGATTTCCACCCTTGCCACCAACAATTAATCACCTTACATTTAATTTAAGCTAATCTTTGATTAACAACTTAACATATTTAAGTTGATATAATCATATTGAATAATAATAATATTTAAAATAGGTTTTATTAACACTATAATTAAGTTAGCCCCCTGGGGGCAGATCAATTGTTAATGGTTGTGAAAATGAAGTGTTTTGTGCAAAGAGGTTCAGGGTTCAAATACTCCTGATTCACCTATGCCCTATGCCCATAGAAGTGGCATACATAGGCACCTAGAGTTTATAATGGTAGCCATTGGAATCAAGCCTGTGTCACGTGAGTACGAGACCAACCTAGCTGTTGCTCTAGATATAAAGAAACACTATCATTATGTTAATAAATTACCCACATGCACAGTTTCCAAAGTCCTAAATATTTTGGCCATCAGTGAAATCCAAAAGTTACGCATGAACAACATTTAACTATCAATAAAATCCAACACATACCCATGTAAAAAATTTCAACACCGATGTAGTAAATCTCCTAATTCTTTGTTGACCTTAATGAGATCATTGACCATGGACCAAATTTGATGAGTTACCGACCCAAAATATTTTGTGGGTCATTGATGGAGTCAACTCTTGTTCAACTGGATGAGCTCATTGGGGCTGGAGCTAACCAACCATATATTGGGTATTTAATGCCCTCAGAGCAGCACGCCACTTAGCCTGATAACACGGCTTAGCCTGATAACACGGGAGCGGGCAAATATTATTTAATGCCGAATTTGCCCGCTCCCGTGTTATCGCGTTAAGTCGCACGCTGCTCTGAGGGCATTAAATACCCAATATATGAGTGGTTAGCTCTTTCCGCTCATTGGTTTTGTGAAATTTGATGGGTTATATTTTGTCAATAGTCAAGGAAGTCCAACTCTTATTGATCTCCAATGAAATCATAAACCATAAGTGAAATAGGATAGGTTACCAAAATGGTACCCAAAATATTTCATCGATAAAGTTCTCTTACAAGCTCTACCACAAATTTCGAAGGGTTTTGCACTAGCCATTAGAAACGATTATAATCCAATCAAATTTGTGAATATCAAGCTCTTCATAAAGCTCCAAACAATCAAATTTATAAATATCAGGCTCCGCATCAAGCTCCAAACAATCACTTTTTGGGTAAAACCTGAGCGCACACATCAAAATTTATATATTGAAATTGAAATTTATAAATATCAGGCTCCGCATCAAGCTCCAAACAATCACTTTTTGGGTAAAACCTGAGCGCACACATCAAAATTTATATATTGAAGATTCAATTTCAATTTTTAAGAATAAGGAAATTTCATACCTTCTTCATATGCACATAAATAAATATAATTATCAAGATTTACCACCCACCATAATTTAAGCAAGGTTTCAATCACATGTAAATGAGTTTCTAAGAGACAATGCCAACCAAAATTTATTAGCACAAAGATAATTAAAAATAATAAAGTAAAAAATGCAAAGTTACCAAATGTTACTGCCCACCAAAATTTATGCATTTTATTGCATAAATTTAGGTAGGAGGATTATGTAATTAATTTCTCTGCTTAAATTATTTCCAACAAGCTCTGGTAAGATTGAATTAATATACATTCAAACAAACATAATTCTAGATCACTAAATGGGGCATGTAGTTCCCTACTCTAGTTGACATGAGATATCTTGAATTTGAGATAACATTATGACATATACATTATTCTTTGAGGACGAGTTGATGATGTGAATCTTGTTATTTCTTGTGATGAGGACCTATGTTGTACTTATTTTGATTTCAATAGGCTATGTTGATGATTATGGTATATGTGGTTATTGATGATTTTGGTGTTTCTATCCTATTTATATATTTTGATGACTATCTTTGTGATCAGATGTTACTGACAGTTGTTTGTGTGTGGCAGGTGACCACCTTGGTGCACATGCACGATGAGTCAAGAATTATAGTATAAATCGTTGGGTAATGTTCATGTTAGAATTTAATTTGAGAAAATTTTATATGCTATGATTTATGAAGACATGTTAGTGTTTGCGGGCACAGATCAGGTGCTTGGCCAAATGACTCACACATGGGTGATGGGGTTGTATGAAGCAGGTTAGAGTTTCATGGGAGGGGTGAGACAGTGTCCTTGATTCCACTTGCTAGCACTCTCCCTGTGACTTGGGTTGGAGAGTGTCAAAATTGTTTCGCCTTGAAGTTCACAATTCCATGAGGGTGGACTACATATTCAACCACTCACAAGGATTTATTGATAGGCACACATCAAGACATAATTCTTGATCCTTGACACCATTAGTCTCAAAACATAGGACAACCTAAGAGTTAATAGTGGCCTCCATCATCATTCCCATGTTCCTCTCTTTTAGTCACATATGCTTAGAGGGAAAGCGATGTGGCACCCTTGGAACTCTCTGAGGAAGTTTTTGAAGGGCACAACCAACTTAGCACTCTTGACATTAGGAGATTGAAGGTGATTAATGGTCATGTTGATGATCAAAACACCAAAAGAAATGAGACCAATAAAATAGTTAGGTAAATTAAATCTTAATCAAAAGGTCAAATTTTGTAGGATGGAAATAATGATATACTTCTAGAGCTAAACTTAAAGATAAACGAAATATTTCCTCTAATCACCCTCACACTTAGGAAATGATCCTTAATAAATTACACCCTTGGAATATTAAAAATTTCCTGAGATATGGAGGAGGAATGGAATCTAAATTAGAAACTAAGAACCATTCAATGAGTGATACATATTTATAGTAAGAAAAGGGAAGTGTGCATGAAATTAAATTGACTAATTTAAAAATGGGGAAAAATAGATTCATGAGAGAATCTTCATGTGACTAAAACATAAATTAAAAATGTCCAATTAAGATTTAACTCAAGAAAAAGTAGGGGATAGTTGGGGACAAGAATCTCATACCTACTTGTTGACTCTAGTTAATGAAACATGTAATGGCAAAAATTGGGAATCTAGATTGGATCAAGAGACAACTAAGAGGAGTAATAGGGAAACATATGTGGGTGAGAGAAATTAGATCTTTTAAAAGAAAATAAGAAAAACAATTTCATGAGAACCTTGGTAAAATTCTGACACTTGAATGGGTGAATAATCAAATTTTAGAATTAAAGAAAATATTTATTTTGCATGAGGGGCCAATTGGCACTACTAAAACCTTTTATAAAAGGAAGATAAAGTTATAGGAAAGGGGTCTACTTTGCACCATATTGGTGGATGGATATCCTAATTCTACTTTGTTGAGTGACTACTAAGAGTTCTATTGTGAGTTTATTGAGTGGGAACCTCCAGAGTTGAGAATTCACCTCTCGTACAACCCCATTGCAATCTAGGGGTTCACGGGAAAGGAGAGCACCCAAAGAGTAGGTAGGGAGCTTCATTAGTGAGTAAAAAATGTTTGGTCAAGCCTAGAGATTCAACCATTCACAAGGACTTCACCAATTAGACACAAAGGTTCATCTTTCAAATTTCAAGTTCAAAACCTTTTGGTGTACAATATTGCGGCTTGCTAATTTGGATTATTTATTGTAAAAGTTTTCTTATATCCAAGATGTTGAAATTTGTATCTCAAAGATGTTATTGGGATTGAAATTTTAAGGAACAAGTTGATTTCAAATAGTGTTATGATAATTTTTTCATTTATGATCATTTTTTAGGCAAAGAAGATTATATTATGTTTTTTAGGTTATTTCTTACCCTAGAAGTGTAACTCGTGAATTAGTAGGAGAAAAATTAACATGGCATACATATTATACTTCGGTTAATGTTTGGCAGACTATGAATTAACCATATAATAAACATGTTGAATATTGGAACCATGTGTTAACTTGCTCAATATAAATATAATACTATTACACACATTGTTCAATATAATGTGTCATATAACCTCTCTTCGAAAGTAGTTAAACTACAATAATGGTGATTGTGAATTGTGATATTAAACTACTGTTTTGATTTATAATGGACAACAAACTACCATTCTTGCTCGGAATCTAACCAACACTAGTAAATAGTGTATGAATCGCTAAGGAAACCAATTATATATATAACTTCATTTTGAGCAAAATTTTAATATCTTAAAGACATGTAAATTCAATCTTAGAGTACACCTCTTTATTATTACATTGTTATTTACGCTTTAAACAATGCCATGGTTATTTTGCACCCATATCACAACTATTAAGAATGTAAGATATATATGTTGAGAAATGGCAACAAGAAATTCCAATTTAATTTATCCTTGATTTAAATTGTGAATTAAATTTGAATTCTATTCTCATAGCAACTTAAAATAGTTAAATTAAGTTTATTAAACTTATTTAACTTAGGAATTTCGAGTTGGAAGTCTTTTGGAAGTCATGTATATGTTCTCCCTACTTCATAGGAGTCTAGTGTGAGTTAATTGTGAGTTGTAAAATAGAAGACTTAGTATCATGAGTTAGTTCAGTTAAATTAGTTCTCACACTGATTGAGAAAACTAATAGTGAGTTAACAATCAGTGGTGACACTAATGAAATCCACCAGCGCTACTCTAGTTAACTGAATATTTACTCATCAGAAACTCATGCATGCTGATTCTGAGAAAGACCCAGTTGAGACTAGAGTGCAAGGACAATGCACTATTTGTTTTAGATTTTTATGAGTTGCACTGATAGTGCGTGCAATCAGGAACTGATCCTTGAGGGATTGCGCTATTTTTAGAGGCTTTATTTCCATTTAAATACAAGCTATTCTCCATAGGAATTAAACATTGGAATAGATACTTGGAGAGCTTGTGAACAGGCTAAGCTTTGGCCTTGAGCTTGCTTATAAGTTGGAGATTGAATTTGCTAAGTGTTGGGATTGTTCTATAGAGAACAAACATTGTAATTTCATCTTGATTTTCTAGATTAATACAAAATAGATAGTGGGGTTTTAAGCTGTGGCTTTCCCAGGATATTTGTTGTGTTATGTTCCTTTGGTTCTATTACTCTATTGATTATTGTTTGCTCGATGTTTATAAGTTTCCGCTGTAAAGAGTAGAAGTAGATTCTTGTCTCTTGCTTTAGCAAATTGCATTAACTTGTGAATCTATAAGATTTTCTACATGGTATCGGAGCAAGATTGTGTTTCAGTCCGAGAGTTTGCAGAGAAGATCTGAGAATATTTGTGCAAAATTTTCAGAAACAAATTTTAGATCTGGATTCCTTGGGAAAATATACCCAAATTCAAAAAAAAAATCAGCCGAATTAGAGTTCGGATGAGGGAGATATCGTTGATTTAAAATCAACTCTCTAGAGGAGATTTCAAAGTTTTGAGTTTTTGGGTTATAGGTGAAAGTCGAATTTGCAATACATACTTCAGGATCGACATATGGCATTCCATGGGTTGAGGCTTGAGTATGCCTTGGAAGGCAGCTCGAATTTCATAGCCTGGAGGGACATGATGGAGGCTGTGCTAGAGGATAATGGCTTGAAGGAATTTGTTGAACAAGCAATTCCTAAGCCAACAACTACTGATGCACAGAACTTGGCTGAGTGGAAGAAGTGTGTGGTGAAGGCAAGGCAAATAATCCTTGAGGGAGTTTGAGATCATATTGTCTTGAGTCTCCATGGAAAGGAAACCCCACATGCTATGTGGAAAACATTGACGGACTTGTATAAAAATAGCAGTGATCAAAGGAAGTTGGCATTGAAGGATAAACTTCGTAAAATCAAGATGGAGAAAGGCGAGACGATTCCAAAGTACTTGACCAAGTTGACTCAATGTTAGGATGAACTTGGAAGTGTTGGAATTACGTTTTTTGAGGAGGATATGGTGAGCCTTGCTCTTCTTGGACTCCCAAAGGGTTGGCATAATTATCAGGACTCTGTCAATGGTCGGGAGAAGCTACCAGATTGAGAACGACTATGGTCAAATTTTATGCATGATGAGATCGGGAGGAACACCAGGAATGGCTCTTCATCAAATATTGATGATGAAGAGAATTGTGCCTTAGCGATTAAGGCGAGGAAGGGAAAAGGTAAAATTTCTCATTCCAAATCAAATTCTTATCATGGAGGTAAGAAGAAGGACATGACGAAAGTTAAATGCTTTCACTGTCACAAGATGGGTCACTTTGTTACAAATTGTCAATTGAAGAAGTCCAAGGAGAAGTCCTCAGGAGGAGCGACGGGCAAAGCCTCCCAATTCGAATTGGAATTTTCCCTCATTGCATGCATGGTGCCTTCAATTATGGGAAGTGTTTGGTACTTAGACAATGGAGCTTCTTTCCACATGACTGGCGAAAAAGAGTTATCACTGAATTGGAGGAGAAAGATCTCAAGATGCATATCGAAATGGGTGATGACGAAAAGTATAATGTTACTGGTGTGGGCACTATTACTTTTCAGAGGGAGCATGCGGCTCCACTCACCTTGAAGAATGTTATGCATGTACCCGAACTAATGAAGAACTTGGTATTTGTTTCCATGTGTAAGGATAGAGGCTATGATGTGATCTTTTCGAAAGGAAAGGCATTCTTTCAACACATAGCCACGGGTCAAGTAAAGAAGATAGGGATTCGAGTTCAGAATCTCTATAAGATAGAGGTAGAGGATTGTGCTACTTTGAGTTCAAAAGCGGAAAAGATGTTGAGCCGAGACATCGACAACTTGTGGCACAGGCGATTGGGCCACTTGCATCATGGGGCTTTGAAGATATTGCAACAAATCTCTACCGGTCTTCCCAAAGGTATGCTTGATCAAGTTGATACATGCAAGGGTTGTACTTTGGGAAAATACACCAAGTCTTCCTTTGGAGACAAAGACTATCGAGCATAGTCTATTTTGGAGAGAGTCCATTAAGATGTATGTGGAGCATTCTTGACAAAATCCATGGCCAAACACAGGTATTATGTTATATTTGTTGATGATTATTCTCCTAAATGCTGGGTATTTTTTATGTAGAAAAAGGATCAAACTTTCACAAAGTTTTTTGAGTTCAAAGCATTGGTAGAGAAAGAGTATGGCAAGAAGGTTAAATCTCTATGAAGTGATAATGGTAGTGAGTATGTCTCTAATGAGTTTAAGAACTTCTGTGCATTGGAAGGGATTAAACATCAATTGACGGCACCCCGTAACCATCAACATAATGGGGTTGTCGAGAGGAAGAACAGGAGCATAGTAGGGACAGAAAGGGCGATCTTGCATGATCAGGGCCTACCACTACACTTGTGGGCTGAGTCATGCAACAAAATGGTTTATGTTCAAAACCGTAGCCCACATCAATTACTTGAGATGAAGACACCAGAGGAGGCTTATTCCTATAAGAGGCCAGATATTGGCCACTTTAGGATTTTTGGGTCATTAGTTTATTGCCATGTGACCAAACATGCATGAAAGAAGCTTGAGGTAGCAATAGAGTTGGGGATCTTTGTGGGGTACACTGATACACCCCACAACTATCGGGTGTACATGCTGACTAGTTGGATGACAGTGGTTCACAGGGATATCAGGTTTGATGAGGAGAAGTCCATGCGAGTATCCATTGAGAGGGAGCTTGAGATACATGCAGATGAGGAGATCTCAACTCCTAAGGTTGAGAAGCCTCAGATTGATGTGGAGTAGCCACATGCAGAGGTTCCGGGAGAGGAGACATCCACTTAGGCAGAGTATTCTGGAGAGGGAAGAAAGCGCACTAGAGAGGTTGACAGATTGTTGGATGATGCATGGGAGAATGTGGGAGCACCCTCTTCTCAGCGTAGACAGAGGAGGTCACCAGAGAGGTACACTGGATACATGGTACTTATGGGTGCGTGTGTTGTTACAGAGCCATCTTCCTTTCAGGAAGCAGTGCAACAACCAGTTTGGGTTGATGCGATAGTGGAGGAGTATGACTGCATAGTTCGAAACAATGTTTGGGATGTGGTCTCGAGATTGGAGGAAAAGTCAGTTGTGAGCTCCTGTTGGCTTTACAAGGTAAAGCAAGCTGCAAATGGTAGTGTGGAGAAGCATAAGGCCAGATTTGTGGCCTGTGGCTTTTCACAGGTAGAGGGGATTGACTATGATGAGACCTTTTCTCCTATTGCAAGGTACTCATCAATCAGATCTATTTTAGCACTATCAGCACATATGGGTTGGAAGATCCATTAGATGGATGTGAAGATTGCCTTCCTCAACTACATGATTGAGGAAGAGGTGTATATAGAGTAGCCTGAAGGTTTTGAAACCTTGGACTGTGAGTCGCATGTGTGCTGACTCAAGAGAGTGTTGTATGGGTTGAAGCAAGAACCCCATGCTTGGTACACTAGGATAGATATATACTTCTTTGGGTTGGGATTCACAAAGAGTGAAGCGGATGCGAACATGTACCACATAGTGGTGGAAGGTAAGTTGTTGATTATTGTACTTTATATATATGATCTTATATTGACAGGTGATGAGAAGCTCATCAAAGTTTGCAAGGAGGACCTTGCAAGAGAGTTTGAGATGAAGGAGATGGGGCTCATGCATTACATTCTTGGCATGGAGGTATGGAAGGGAGATGGGGAGTTGTTTGTATCTCAGGGCAAGTATGCCAACGAGATACTCAGGAGATTCCGTATGGAGAGCAGTAAACCCATGGAGACTCCTCTAGCTAGTAACTGGAGGAAGGAGGATGCTACTTCAAAGGAAGTAATGGAAGCTACTATTTACAGACAACTTGTGGGCTCACTCATGTACTTGGTGAACACACGAACATATATGTGCTATGCAGTTAACCAACTTATTCAAGTGATGGTTAGGCCTACCAAGCTGTATTGGAAGGTGACAAAACATGTAGTGAGATACCTCAGAGGCACTACTCTGTTTGGGTTATGGTATAGACATACAAAGGGAGTGAAGCTTTAAGGCTTCACTGATGCAGATTGGGCAGGGAGTCCATCCGACAAGAAGAGCACATCAGGAGGGATCTTCAGTATTGGGTCAATGACAGTTTCTTGGTACAACAAGAAACAAATATCGATTGCACTTAGTTCAGCAGAGGCAGAGTACATGGCTGCAAGTCAGGCAACAATGGAGGCTATCTGGATGAGGAAGATCCTGGTTGGTTTGTTTGGTCAGCAGATGGATCCGACAATGATTTATTGTGACAATCAAAGTTGTATCAAACTCTCTAAAAATCCAATCTTTCATGATTGGTCCAAGCATATTGATATCCAATATCATCATCTTAGAGATTGTGTATTGAGGCAGATCATGTTGTTAGATTACATTCCCATGAAGGAGAAAGATGCTAACATCTTGACAAAGGCATTGTCAAGATGTAAATTCGAGTTTCATAGAGACAGGATCGAGGTAGTTGATAATCCCTTTGTTGTTGAGAGGTAGTGTTGAGAAATGGCAACAAGAATTCCAGTTTAATTTGTCCTTGAATTAAAATGTGAATTAAATTCGAATTCTATTCTCATAACAACTTAAAATAGTTAAATTAAGTTTATTAAATTGACTTAACTTAGGAAATTCGAGTTGGAATTCTTTTGGAAGTCATGTATATGTTCTCTCTACTTTGTAGGAGTCTAGTGTGAGTTAATTTTGAGCTGTAAAATAGAAGACTCAGTTTCATGAGTCAGTTCAGTTAAATTAATTCTCAAACTGATTGAGAGAACTAATAGTGAGTTAATAGTTAGTGGTGACACTAATGAACTCCACCAGTGCTACTCTAATTAACTAAATATTTACTCATCAGAAACTCATGCATGTCGATTATGAGAAAGACCCAGTTGAGACTAGAGTACAAGGACAACATACTATATTTTTTAGATTCTTCTGAGTTGCACTGATAGTGCATGCAATCAGGCACTGATCCTTGAGGGATTGCACTATTTTTAGAGGCTTTATTTCCCTTTAAATACAAGCTATTCTCCATAGGAATACACATTGGAATAGAGACTCGGAGAGCTTGTGAAGAGGCTAATATTTGGCATTGAGCTTGCTTATGAGTTGGAGATTGAATTTGCTAAGTACTGGGATTGTTCTAGAGAGAACAAGCATTGTAATTTCATCTTGATTTTTTGGATTAATACAAAATAGATAGTGGGGTTTTGAGCTGTGACTTTCCCTGGATATTTATTGTGTTATGTGCCTTTGATTCTCTTCCTCTATTGATTATTTTTTGCTCGATGTTTATGGGCTTTTGCTGTAAAGAGTAGAAGTAGATTCTTGTCTCTTGCTTAAGAAAATTGCATTAGCTTGTGAATTTACAGGATTTTCTATGTTATAGAGATATAAGCCAGTGTAAATTTCTTCAGGATTTGAATCAATGAACTACTCCTTAATTCAAATCCTCCCTATGCTCTGTAGTATATCAGTGATGCAACAATTATAACTTGCCAAAGTATATTTTGACTCTCCTTTCATATACTAGAGGAGGCACACTAAACTAAAAAAAATTCACAAAATTATCTTTAAATAGGGGATTTTTGTGTCTCACAAAATCAATTTACTGAGCTATAACCCTTTGGGCTGATGACATTTTAGTTGTAATGGAGTATAGTGGTATAATCTTAAATTATAGTTAACGATTAGGTTTATCTCATTCTTGGTGTTTAACTGAAAATGGAAATTGGTAATAGTGGTGTGTTATATAGTCACACAATGATTATTCTCCAATATTGTTTCCTACTTCGAGAGAAATGCCGTATGAGGTTAGATCCACCAAGTCAATTCAATGAAAATGATTTTTGGAACCATTCGAACTCAACACATTAATTCCTTCGTTGACACTCATCATGCCTCAAGTAAAAAGTTGGATTAGAGTTTCTTTATTGATACACTTCAAAAAACTCTTATGAGAAAGTTTGAATGTGATTGTTGTGTTGGTTTAACCTCTTATATCTTGAATTCTTCCTAAAAATGTGGCACTTACCTTAGTGTTTAATGAAATGATAAGTTGGGCACATTTTTATTTATCTAAGATTAGTCTTTGTATTAGCAAAACCAAATACCAACACCTCTGGGGTCTAGATATTGACACCCTTTCGCTTAAGCTCATTGATACGATATCAATTCACAGTCACAACATGCTTGTGCATGGATAAACTACATGGTTTAATACCATTCAATTCTGTGGGTACTTAAATATCACCCATAGATTATTTTAAAATGTAACATGTTCTTATAGTTGAGTTACCAATACCTCTTTTTTTTCCCAAGAAAAAAATCGTAATTTCCATTATCAAAAAGAAAATTACATGTTGTATCATCTGCATAAAGGATATGCTAAATTATCAGAGATGGACCAAGCCATCTATCCAGTGTCATGTTCAGTTAGGACCATAAATATTTACATAAAAGGCATATAAAATAAACATGTAAATAACATCATAATCAATCAAAAAAGTCTGCATCATATACAAAAAGCAAAATAACAACCAAATGATCATGGTTGATCATTCGGTATATCTCCCTCAGCATGCTCGATGAAAGGCCTATGGTAGAACTGATGAATATCTTGATCTCTGTGTTCATGAATTATCCACTGCCCCCTGAGTTGCTGCGCGGCCTCCTTGGAAAGACTGTCAGAAATCTCATTCCTTTCCCTGTAAATATGTGAGTAGACAATAAAATCAAATTGTGATTTTAGTGTGATGACCTCATCCAACAATCCCCTGAGTGTGTGCATGTGACAATGAGATGCAGAGTTGAACCAATTGATAACAATTTTTGAGTCCCCAAAGATCTGTATCCTGTTGTAGTTTTGCTCAAGTGCAAATATGAGTAGGTGTCTGAGACTATTAAGTTCAGAATAATTGTTGGTGCCCCTCCCTAATCCCACTTTGAGCTTGTAAAATTGTCTTTTTGATTTGTATAGTACTGCTCCACCCCCACAACCAGTGTCTTGGGTCGATCCATCAAAATATGCCCATGGGAAGGTGCGATCAATTACTTCAGGAGTAATGTCTCGGGTGGATTTTGATGCCAGTTCCTCAGGTACTAATTGATATAGTGCAACAATGTTATTGCATGTCGATATCCAATGTATGGGAGAGTCCTGGAATATGGTCCGATTCCTGACCAGCCATATACCCCAGCAGACTAGTAGGGGAAGATTTCGAATTTTTTGTGATGTTGCTACTATCCACCAATTATGCCAAGAATTTGTGAGTTGAGTCCCATTCCATTTGATGTTGATATCGAGGGAGAGATATATTTGATGCCACACCTGATTCGTCACTGGGCATTGAAGGAAGAGATGGTCTATGTCTTCAGCTTGTTCCTTGCAAAGACAACATCGTGATGGTCCATGTATGGCCCGACGATTTAGGTTATCATCTGTAGGCACTTTGTTTGATAGTATGCACCACATGAAAAATCGGGCTTTGTGTGGTGCCTTAAGCTTCGAGAGATGTTGCCACCACCAAACCGCCTCCACAGGTTCCTGTTCCAAAATAAGGAAGGCGTATCCATATCGAGGTGTATAACGATCGTGTTGGGTTGCAGCCTAGATGATTTCACGTCTCAATTTTTTTTTTTTATGCAACCAACTCATAAAATAGAAGAAAAGATAGATAAACGACTTTAAAATCAACCTTCTTTACATTACACAAATAAATAATTCTTGGATGATACAAATGAAAAAACCTCCTTTCTATATATAGGAGTCTAAGGGGTCACAATATAATCAAAGTCGACATAACAATAATAATATAAGAGCACAACAATAACAATAGTGGGCTTTTATGGGGCACAATAATAACAATATGGGGACAATAGGGGCACAACAATAACAATAAGAGCTACAATGACAATAGTAATGGGGGAATCACTAGTATTATAGCAACCTAACATGCCCCTCTCCTTAAAAAAAATGTTGTCCTCAATGCTTGAGTAGTTCTAGATGCTTTTGTATAAAATTGTCATCCTCCCATGTGGAATCTTCAGAGGGTAAGTTGTTTCGCATGGTGAGATACTCTGAAATTGATTGATTTCGTAGCTGTCAAATTCTTGTTTCTGTGACTGCTTTAGGTTCCAATATGATTTTTACTTCCTCATCAAGTTCTAGAAATATTGTTTGAACTTGGATCTTGTCACCTATAACCTTATTTAAGCATGAAACATGGAAAATTTGGTGCACTAGGGAAGCTGCAGGGAGCTCCGATTTGTATGCTGTAGTACCAATATTTTGCAACACCTTGTATGGACCATAATGCTTTGGTGATAATTTATTATCCTTCGTAGCTTGCTTGAGGGACATTTGTTTATATGGTTGTAGCCGTAGAAATACCTAGTCACCTACATCAAAACTTCTTTCACTGCGATGTTGATCTGCCTGTTGTTTCATTCTATTCTGTGCCAAAGTGAGGTTATCCTTTAAGAGATGGAGAAATTGTTGTTGATGCTCGATGTGATCTTTCACTGCTTAAACCTTAGAATTTCCTCTTAAATATGATGTGATGGGCGGTGAATGATATACATAAAGTGCCATCAATGGGGTCATTTTTGCTGAAATATGGAAAGAAGTGTTATACCACCATTCAACCAGAGGCAACCATTTGACCCATTGTGTTTGTTTATCAAATGCAAAGCAACGAAGATATCCTTCCAAAAATTTGTTTACTATCTCAGTTTTCCCATCAGATTGAGGATGATAAGATAAGCTATGAGCTAACTGAGTACCAAGACAAGAAAATAATTTTGTCCAAAAAATTCCAGTGAAAATGGGATCTCTATCGCTTACAATAATCTTTGGGTTTCCATGTATCTTTTAACCTGTTTCCATAAATGCAGTAGAAACGGTATTGGCTTTAAATGGATGAGATAATGCACAAAAGTGTGCATACTTGGTAAGTCTGTCAACTACCACCATGATGGCACTCTTTCCTTCAGACTTGGGTTGAAACCTCCTCCCAACGTTGAATTGGAATGGATAAAGGTTGTAATAGACCCAGGGTCTTAATTGTTTCAACTTTATTTTTTTGGCAAACCAAACATTCCGCCACCAACTTTTGAATATTAGATTTAAGGCCATCCCAAAAAAATCCTTCTTAATCCTGTAATAAGTTTTCAAAAATCCTGAGTGCCCTCCTAAGGGAGAGGTGTGCAATTCCATAAGAATCTTTTGTTTGAGTTGGGAATTCTTACATAGGTATAAACGATCTTTGTACCATAACGAATAATTTTTCCAGCTAAATGTATCAGATGTACTGGGATCTTGTTGTAACTTTTGAATGAGTGCCCACACTTCTTCGTCATTCTTCCATTCATCCCTTGCTTCGTTATCCAATCTGGCTGGATAATAGAAATGGCGTAAAACAATGCTTGCACATCCTCATCCTTTCTTGAGGGTGCATCTGCCACAACATTTTGCTTCCCTTTTTTGTAGATGATTTCAAAGTCATAACCCAACATCTTTGTGACCCATTTTTGTTGCTCTTCTGAAGATAATCTTTGTTCTAAAAAGTATTTAAGACTATCACGATTCGCTTTTACCTTGAAGTGTCTTCCCATTAGGTAGGGTCACCATTTCTTAAGTGCATGTAGTATTTCCAACATTTCCTTCTCATAAATAGCTTTGCGTAAATACTTTCCTTTGATTGGAAGACTTTTGAAAGCAATGGGTCTTTCTGCTTACATTAAAACAACACCAATTCCTTTTCCTGAGGCATCACATTCCACAATAAAGGTTTTTGTGAAGTTTAGCGTAGCTATGCTTGGCACATTGCCTCTTTAAGATGTTCAAAGGCCTCCGTTGCTTCTGGAGTCCATGAAAATGCATCTTTCTTCAATAATGTTGTTAGAAGTGTTGTTATTCTCCCATAATTCTTAACAAACTTGCCATAATACCTTGCTAACCTGAGAAATCCTCACAAATGCTTTATGGATGTGGGGTTTTCCATTCCTTAATGGCTTTAATTTTTCTAGGGTCTACCTGAACACCTTCATGAGATACAATATGACCCAAATATTCCACCTCTTGTATTCCAAAGAAACATTTCGAGATTTTTGCATATAATTATTTCTCCTCCAATAGTTTAAGCACCCTGTCAACATGTTGAACATGATCCTTCCAAGACTTGCTGTAGATTAGTAAAAATACTAACACAAATTTTCTAAGGAAGGGTTTGAAAACGAAATTCATCAAACCTTGAAATGTAGAAGGTGCATTGGTAAGGCCAAAAGGAATGACCAAAAAATCATAATGATCCTCATGAGTTCTAAATGTTGTTTTCAGAATGTCTTCAGTCTTCAGTCTGATTTGATGATATCCTGAACGAAGATCCAACTTGGTGAAGTAAATTGTTCCATGCAATTCATCCAATAATTCATCAATGACAGGAATGAGAAATTTATCTTTAATATTAAGCTTTTTGAGCTCCCTATAATCCGGACACATGTGCCATGATCCATCCTTCTTATGCACCAATACTACTAGAGCAGAGAAAGAACTTTGACTAGGTTGAATTATATGAGCCTCTAGCATTTCTGCAACCATACGTTCAATTTCATTCTTTTGGGCATAGGGATATCTGTAAGGTCTGATGTTTGGAGGAACACTTCCTGGAATCAAATGAATAGCCTGATCATGATCACGAATAGGTGGGAGGCCTTTGGGAGTCTCAAATACCTTGGCACGATTGTCCTAGACTTTTTGGAGATCTGGAGAGATAGATGATTTCGATGTGGGAACCTCTAGCGAACTTAATTGTGCAATTACGCCTCATTGTTCTTTCTTTAGAAGATTTGTCATTCTTTTAGAGCTGATTATCTTTCCTAGTTTCCCTGTGATACCCCTTAATTCAACTTCCTTTCCTTCCGAATAAAATTTCAAGAAAAGTTCTTGAAAATTAAAAGTTATCGTACCTAAATATTGTAGCCATTGGACTTATAGTACAACATCAACACTGCCCATTGGAATGGAAAGCATTGGGTTATTCAATACATATTCTCCCATGGATAGCTTGATATTATGACACTTTCCAGAGCAATTTATGGTTCCTCCACTTGCAACCATCACTTGACACTTTGATGCTGGATATAGGAAGCAATTAATTTCCTTGGCTATCTTACAATGAATAAAATTATGGGTATTGCCCAAATCAATCAATACTATTACCTTTTTCTTCGTGATATGTCCTTCTATCTTGATAGTTTGAGGAGTGGTAATTCCGGCCAATGCATTACAAGATATGGTTGAATTGATTTCTTCTTTCTCTAGGGTTTTTCTTGGTGTATGTCCTCTTCTTTGGACGTTTCTTGTTCCTTTTCTTCCTCCTATTCACAATCTATGTAAAATAATTTCTTCTCAGCACACTGATGACCTTTAGTGTATTTGCTATCACAATTATAACAAAGCCCTTCTACTCTTTTTTCTTCCAATTGTTGTGGTGTCAACCTAGGTTGTGGAAGGCTAGGGGAAACAACACTTCCATCTTTATAGTTGTGAGTGTTAGGCTTCCTTGTTGCCATAATTTTGCTTTCCATTTTTCTTGCCAACATGAATTCCTTTTTCAATGAATCAGGGTCCCAAAGGCGAACCTCATGTTGGATGTTATCCTTTAAAGTCCCTATGAACAAATCAATCCTATGCTCCTCTGGAATATCTTTTACCCTTATATTCAATTTTTGGAAGTCCTTAATGTGCTCCATCATTCAAACCCTTTTGTTTGAGATTTATCAGTTGGCTAAAAAAGGTGTTGCTTTTTGTATCCTCATAATGTGCTATCATTTCTTCCGTAAAAATTGCCCAAGTGACAATTTTTTTATGAGAGAAAAGTCATCGATACCATACAAACTGATTTGGTTCCAAATATAAAGTTTCAATGCGTACCTTTTGTGTGTTTTGCACATTATGGAGATCAACATATTGCTCCATCTGTAGTCTCCATGTTATGGGATCCTTGCCATCAAACTTCCTCATATCGATCTTTGGAACATGATGAGTCTTTAATCCAACGTTAGAGTCTATGAAATCACGATTAACATTTCTTTTTTTCTCATCATGCATTTCCTTTACTACCCTTTTGCCATTAGTAAGCATTTCTTGTAGCAACTTTGTCAAATCTATCTTCAAATCTTCCATGTTGATTTTCACTTTTTCTTCTATACCATCCATCTTAGCATCCACACCATTCATCTTAGCTTCCATGCCATCCATCTTAGCTTCGATGCCATTCATCTTAGCTTCCACACCTTTATTTAAACCATCCATCTTTGCTTCAGTTACCTTTTGTGAGAGTGAAATTTGTTTCACTTGATCTCGTAATTTTGATATATCATGTTGCATTTCTTCCTCTTCTTCATGAGTCATGCTAGAGCTTCTTGTCCTTTGAGATGACTCTAGGTAATTTAGTCATGCCAGAGCATCTAAAATGTGTTATTTGTTTTTAAAGTTTTTGGATGACCAATGTTATGAATAATTTGAAAACAAGTGCTTAAGCCTTAACAATTACTAAGTTGGATGAAAGGGCTACTATTTGTTTGCTTATAGTTAATTGATTTAAAATGGGTGAATAGAAGAATATTGATGAAATATAACTTGCTAAATATTCATATATAATATTTGATTGGTTATAAGTAAAGAATACATGCAAACATCGTTTCCTCTAGAAAAAATTATACTTAAATGAATGCAGATGGGTGTTACAATTAATTGATTTAGAGGAGTTTATAATAGCATATAGTCTTATAAAATAGTCCCTAATTGTTGTTTATAACTTCGCAGGTGATTTAAGACTAACTGATACTCAGTATGATCTTACCCAGATCTCTGCATAAAGACTTAAATACATGAAGAAAGACATATTGAAATAAGCACATAAGAAAAACTTACTAGGAGACAAACTATAGAAGGTAGATTTAGAATCCTTTCATTTACTTGAAGCAAATCTCTAGATCGGTTACAATTCTATTCTCAAAGCTCATCCAAGGGTTCAACCCTTAATAACTTGAAGGAGGAGTTATTTATACAAAATAAAAGTTGTTCTAGATGTTTTTCAAACAAAAATACAAAAATAGTACAAAACTATAGGAATTTTAAAACTGCTAAGTGCTGGCACTATCCTTTAGGAATCTGTTGATGATGTGCACCCAAAAAAGTGTTGCCCAGCTGTCTGTTGGTTGTTGATGAAAGTTACTCGATAACTTCACATAGGTGATCCCATCTGTCTTCACTTGGTATAGAAAGATTTTCCATTTTCCTGTAAACTTCATCAACCTCAATGTACTTCTCAAAAGTGGGCTTATTTATTTTAATCTCATGCTTAATGGTCAAGTCAAAATCTAAAGTCTCTAACATTTGTTTTCCTATAATATGACCCTTTGTACCTGCAAAACTTGATTTATCAATTGCTATCGTATAAAGATTTTGACAATATTCCTCCAAGATGATCAACTTGTCATTTGGGGCCACTAATCCTAGTAGTCCTCTCTAATTGAGTAAATTAAACTTAAAATGAAACCTTTGGACATAAGTCTTCAAGGTTTGGCACTTAGTCTCTAACTGAGTCATAAGGTTCTTTTTCTGCAAAACCTTCTTGATCTCCAAAATGGTTTCTGTTCTGTCCAGAATCTCAATCCACTCCAACTCAGCCCTGGTTTTTGAATTTAGAACTTTGATCATGTCTGTAGCTTCACTTGGTTTGTATTTAAGAAGTTGCTTGACTTCATCAATATCTATCTAACATCTCTTTATAAGTTTCACTTGCTAAAAAATGATTTGTATGGAGGGTCATACCTCAGTTATGACCTGACTAATATCTGCCCAAATGCTTTCCTTGGCTTGGGCCAAGGTTTGAGCCATTAATGACTCACTCTGCAACTCTTCTGTCCTTCTGGTCAACATGTGTGTCTTCTGCATTTCTTCAACATACAAAGTGTCATTTTTAATCTTCTGAGCTTCCATATTCTTAAAATTCTTACGAAGCCTTTCATTTTATTATTTCTAGCGAGTCAGCTCCTGTAAGAGTTTGTTCAAATCTCCTACTATTGATGTAGATTTTGCTGTGGGTGATGTCGATTCCTCTACTGTTTTGGACATTGTAATAGGAATAGTTGTGATGGGAGCTATAGCTAACTAAGTAAAATTCTCTTTTTCCTTAAAGAATTTCTCAATTTGTTCCTCCACAGTCTTTATCTGTACATTCTGCTCAATGATCAGTTTGAGCATTTATTCCTTGTGCTGTTCACTTTTTGCTATCTCCTTGGTCTGTGGGTCCTCTATAGAAGGCATTTTGAGCTGCTTTCTCAATATTGTAATATCTGCATTTTTCTTTTTGATAATATCTTCTGTAGCTTTAACATCAGTAGGGTCATATCCAATTTTAATCACTAAGTCTTCTAAAAACTTAACCTTGTTAGCCTTTGCTAAAGATGATATATTTTCAATCTTTAATTGTGACTGCACATTTGACAAAGCAGTTCTGAGTTTTGACAATGCCATAGCAATATTGGTCATGGTAGAGAAAATCATCTCATGAGACTGCCTATGCATGACCATTTGATCAATTGGGTGTATCTGATTAGCATCAAAAGAAAATGCAGTGTTCTTTAATCAGAAGAAGCCTTGGGGAAAGGGACTTGAGCTCGCAGAAATGCCATTTGCATTCTACCCTTTTCACTGTCAAAAGCTGTCAACAACTTGTGCTATGAAGTAGAAGTCTACTTCCAAAACTGTGCATAAACATTTGCTTTTAAAGCTTCATTCTTCTGCTGCAGATTGAGTGATTTCTAACAAATTTTGTAAAGATGAAGAAGAAGACGGAGTAGTGATTACCGGTTCTTTTGTCCCTATGGAAACCTGTGAATCATATAGGTTAATGATGATAGGCTCCTTCTGACCTTGAGTAGTAGTAGCGCCTTTGGAGTCAATCCTTGATTTCTTTTGATAATGTATGAATTCCTTTTCTTCAACTACTGATGATGAAGATCCTTCTCTGGGCCTCTTGTCTTGCTTGGTTTCAGAAGTAGGAGTTTGAAGAGTAGAAGGAGGTAAAACATGTTCTTCTGCTTCTTGAAGTGTATTCTCCTCCCAGTTTTCTTGATTCTATACTTCTCAATCTCTAGTCTTGGTGTATGATAGTAAGGAGTGGTTTTGAGTTTCACCCTTGAGTTTGAAATAATATTGAATGGGTCATAAGACTAGGTGAAGCTTGGGTGAAAACCCATCTGTTTGAGGATTGCATCTGCTGATATAGTATTACAAATGAAAGATCCTACATGTGACTTTATCTTAATCTGAGATTTCCTCTTCCGTGAAATAAAATGAAGTTCATCCATATTAATCATTTGCCTAATATATTCCAGAGAGAAAATTCTCATTGGAACATATTTGGGAAATTTATATGGAGCCAATCCGCAACCATATACTCTAATCTCTGTATAGTTTTGGTAAAGATACCAGTCTCATGTTCTAGCTTGATCACTGAGATGCAAGATCCTTTTGATTTCTGCACTGATCCTGGGTTCACTCTGGCTGCTGAGAAGTTGTGCAACTAGGTGAATGAAACAATCAATGAAGTCTGAAAATCTGAACTCAGTTGAGTTCTTCCTAATCAATGAGGTCCACTGTGTGACTGCTTGATTTACTTGCTGATAATCCTGCTTGTGTAGAACAATAGGTAGCCTATCTCCTTGCTGAAAAATAAACATATGTGCTAGCACAGAAGTGTATTTAAACAATCCTTCAGTAGTAACATTCATCAATTGCTCATGCATAGTTTCAACCAAGAATTGACTGTAATTATACATGAAGGCAAGTTTGTTTTCTTTAAAGAAAATGGATAGATAACCTAGGATAGCTTCATCTACCCATTGATCTGTTTGGTATCATAACAAGCAAGAAACTAGGGAAATGATGTGTTTAGCTCTCTCAGGGAACATGGATGCTGGATAAGGAGGATTCTTTTTAGGGAGCTCAACATCTTTAGGGAGAAAGATCTAAAAAATTTGAGCTCTTTGAGGGAAGGTGAGCTTATGATATAAGTCAATTAAAGCTGTAGTGGAGAAAAAGCTAAGGGAATAATTTTCAGGGATCAGAAGCATTTTGTTGATGATTTTTGGGGTGATAGATATCAGAATGTCTCCATTCTGAGCTACCACAGTTCTCTGCAAAGGGTTATACTTAGCTTGGCACCACATGACTAGATCAAGAAAATTATGGGTTTGAGGGAACATATACAGAGGCAGAAGGGATTCCCATAGATTTATGTCATCTTCAGAGTTGATATAGGTCTTCTTAAGCCAATTGTGTAATTCAAACATGTCGAATTCACATTCTGTGTTTGTAATTTTAAAATATTGGTTAGCCAGTGGAATGTGGTCCAAGTCTAAGGCATCAAAGGCCTTTGTATTTTCCTGTAGTGCAGAAGAACTAGCAGATGGCCTGTCTTTGTTCTTAGGAGCCATGATAATAGAATTGTAATATAGGATAACAGAAAAAGAAGCAGAGATACCTTCAGATGACATGTACTGTTTGTAGGCTCGGTAGCGGCATGAACTATAAAAATAGGAACAATGAATTCAAACAGTGAAAGAGAAGTTTAGGAAAAGGGGGTATGGGAGAAAGGGATTATTTATCATCGGGATAAGATTACTGTTACGAGAAAGCTGTTTCTAATTGGTAAATGGGCATTTAATGCAGAGGGAGAATAGTTAATAGGAGGCAATAAATCAGCAGCAAAAGATCAGCGAAATGTGACATACAATGGTTGGAAGCGGAAGGCGCGGGATATGTTACCATTAACGTGGTATCGGGAGGCGCGGGAAACTAGAAAGCAGATTTCAGAGGGGGGGTGGTGGTAAGTGGTAAGGAGTGAGGGGGTGCGAAGCATCGAGGTGGTGATATGTTAGCGGGGGGTCTGCGCGAGAAAAACTACTTTTCACACCCCCTTGCTGTTATCCAATATCAAAGCGAGGCAGTGCGATGTGGCTTCCCCGTTGTTGATCTGGGTGGGGAAGCAGAACACCATCGATTTATAGTTGCACTTTATCGCTTCACAACAAATCAACTTTTGTTGTTTATTGACTTTGACCAAAAAACATATAACATTTATTTACAAAAAATTAATCACCATTTAAAAGGTAATTAAATGCTAATTAAAATCTAATCTAATTTTGGCGCATTTGCACTAGCAACCATTATTTTCCTAATTCACTAACTAATCCTAATCTAATACAACTTTGGCCAAATTTTGAGCATATTAGGCCATCAATTCATCCTATTCTATCCTATCTTCAAGTGTTCAACCAAGATTAAGCAGTTTGGTGAACTTATTCACTAATCTAAAACATAAATTTAAATGATTTGATCAAGATTAAATAGTTTGATCCAAAATCAGAAGAAAAGACTGTGGCATATAAACAAGCTTCACACAAACCTTTACTTATTACAAATGCAATTTATTTCTATGAAGTGGCAATTAAAGAGGCACACTTACACAAATTTTGATTTTCTTTTGATGGGGTTTTATTTCATCTTTTTTTTTTCATATTTCCATTTTTTCCTTTCTTTTTTCATACCCTCTTTTATAAATAAAAACTAACTTATCAAAAATAAAGCATGTTACAAAAGAGCTTTAAGGTTGCTTACTAGGTGTTTCCATTTTCTTTCTTCGGGGCATCAACTAATGATAATTATCCTTCACTATGCCCTTGGAATCACTTCAAACTAATTTTTCAACCCAAACTTATGCTAAATTTTAAAAAGACTACACACCTTTTTTCACTTTGTAGGAACTCAATATTGACTCTGTTGTATCTCTGTGATTGCGGATCTCCAAGGTCCAAAATTTTGTTCTGCGGTAGCCCTTTGAGTCCTCTTTCCAATGCTACCAGTCTGATTGAAATTGGATTCTCCAAGAAAGAGTTATACCCAATCTCCCAAGATGACCTTATTATATACTTTTTCAGTAGAGCGAACTTGTACGAAGTGCCACGTGTCACTGTTTTGATATTCCGTTCTAAAAATGATACATAAAACTAAAGTCCGTCCTCTTTCTATAACTTCTTACAAAATTTTAATCTGATGCTGAAAGAGAAAGTTATGACGATTTTCCCAAGGTCACATGTTTGGGATGTAATTCGGGAGCCTACAAAAACCCTAACTTCCTTCAATCATATCTCTGAAAATATATCGAGAAAAAATATGAAATTTGGACCCAAGTTTCATCGAGATTTCAGATCAAATGGGTTTTAATTTAAACTTTTGAAACGTCGTAGAAAATAAGTTATAGCGAAAATGTCGCGATGACCTGTTTGGAGTAGCGAAACCCTAGAATCCAAAGCTCTGATACCTAATGTTATGCAACGAACTCAAAAAATAGAAGAAAAGATAGATAAACGACTTCAAAATCAGCCTCTTCGAGGGGGAAACCTCCTTTACATTACACAAATGAATAATTCTTGGATGATACAAATGATAAAACCTCCTTTCTATATACAAGAGTCTAAGGGGTCACAATATAATCAAAGCCGACATAACAATAATAATATAAGGGCACAAAAATAACAATAGTGGGCTTTTATGGGGCACAATAGGGGCAAAACAATAATAATAAGGGCTACAATGACAATAGTAATGGGGGAATCACTAGTATTATAGGGTCCTAACAAAATTTGATGTGATTATCGTTGAAAACATGTCTCAAAAACTTGATTTCATCCTCCCGATTAGTTATTCTAACATGTGACTCTTCTAGTGCCCCTATGAATCTATTCCAATCCACTACTCCAAATATATGGTAACATTAGGTCCTGTGCAGATAACCAAGCCTGTGAGAGCCATGTAGTGTTTCTCTCGTCAACAATTTGAGAGAGTTTAGTGATACTAGCCAATTCAAGATATTGTTTGAGCTCCATTGGTAGTATATGTGCATTCCCACATCCCGACCAAGCATCTATACCAAGGCGAACAAACTCACCTGTTCCAATCTGCCATGCCAATCCTCTCTTAATGACTGATATGGAGTGAGTGATGGCTTTCCATATGATGGAGGAGTTGGTTATTCCCTATTCGGCTTTCGAATCCATTCCATAACTGCGAGAGGGTATATATATTTGTGATAAACGTCCTATTTTCATGAAACTGTGAAATGTGATTATCTTCCAGCCCATTTTTGCTGCAAGAGCCGATGCAAATATATTCAAATCCTTTATGCCCCATCCTCCCCATTTTTTGGGCTTTCCAATTCTCTCCCATTTAACCCAGGCAAAAGTCCTACCAACATGTTTCCCCCTCCATAAGAATCTACAACATATTTGTTGTATTTTGTTGATGATGCCTTTTGGTATCCAGGCCAAAGCCATCCAGTATACTGGTATGGCCTCCAATATAGATTTAATTAGGATCAATCTTCCTACTCTAGATAACCATTGCTGCTGCCAGATGTTGACGCGCCCTTCAATTTTTGCAATGAGCCAAGTCTAGTTCGTAATGCGGTAATCATTGGGCTTGAGTCTGAATCCAAGATACTTCAGATTGGCCACCATGTCTTGCCTCATGAATTGAAATTTTTGTAGTGCATATATTTTATCATTTAGTAAACAACACACAAACATTATGGTTGATTTGTTGAAATTGGGCATCATTCCTGTAGCTTTACAAAATAGGGACAATATATTCTTGAAGCAAGTGGTGTCACATATAGATCCATCTAAAAAATTAGTACATCATCAACAAATAAAAGATGCATTAGATAGGATACATCAACATCTTGACACCACTTAAAGATCTGTTTGCCTGGGCATTGGATATGAGTCGACCTAACCCTTCCATGATCAGCAGGAATAATAGGGGTGATAGTGGACATCCCTGTCTAAGGCCACGCTCAACATGGAAAAAATTGGATCCAACCCCATTGATGAGTATTCTATATGATGCATATGTAAAACAACACATAATCCATTTTATGAATGAGTGTGGAAAGCCAATATGGGTCAATATAAGTTGTAAGTATGTCCAGCTACCTCTGTCAAATGCTTTTGATAGGTCAATATTAAGAATGATACTCTTAATGTTATTATGCTTTATGGAGTGAATCCCTTCTTATGCAATACCAATGGCTTCATGAATCTGTCGATGATTGAGAAATGAAAATTGCTCCTTGGATATCATCTTGGATAAGATGGGCTTGATGCAGATAGCAATGATCTTAGATATGATTTTGTATATACAATTGCATAAGGAGATAGGTCGATAATCATCAAATGTTTGAGGGTTATCATCTTTGGGAATGAGTGCAATGAATGTAAAATTGAACCCCTCGTGTATTTTCCTCGAAATCCTGCAATCCTTGATGGCCATGATGTCAGTTCCAATATGGTAAAAAAATTAAGGTAGAATTCAATTGGCCATCCATCAGGTCCTGAACTTTTATCTTTTTTTTTTTTTAACCATTTTAGTACAACTTCGATCTCGCCCTGTGTGACCGGCTTGTTTAGTGACTCCTCATCCTCTCCCTCCACAAATCAAGGCAGTGTATCGTATGAATTACTTTAGAAATGACGACTTCTCTAGGCGCGCTAAACATTTGGGAGAAATGTGTTAGAGTCAGTCTGGTCATCCCTCCGTCAGAGATCATTTCTCTTATTGCATTTCATTTTTAGGTGTCTCATTCAGTTCTTTTATTTGCATTCCGCTAGGGGCATGCCATAATCTGACGGAAGGGTCTTGTCATTCATTACCCCTCATGCATTATCCTTGCTGGCTCAGGTCTGTCCGTCAAAATCAAGTTTTAAAATCACTTACAGTCCCGTTTTAGTCTATTGATCAGCAAGAGTCATTTCAGTCACTAGGTCTAGGGTTAGTCAATTTGGTCTTGAGCAATGTCTAATAATGCCAGCAGACTCATGAGGGAGGTCCTTAATAGGTTTTCATTTTCAATACTTTCATCATCATATGCTCGACTATGACTTTTCTTCAAAACTCTGTTTTGAAGAAAATTCGTCATTTCGCTTTGTAATAAATTGTCATGTAATTTTAATTTTTTTTTTCAGCTGTTGAATTCTCCTGGCATAGCCCTGGTCTTCCTTTGTCAAGACATGCCACTATCCTTGCAAAAATTGACAAAAGATTCATCACTCAAGCCAAAAAATCAAAAGGGAAACAAAAATACAGAGTTTTATTAATTGTGGAAAAAGTGCCAAGTCAAAACATTACAAAGTGGGTTTGTGAGAAGCAAAAATCAAATCCATCACTATAAGATGTTTTCATGGTTTTAAAACATTCATTTGCATCTAAAAGGTCAAAGAGGGTTGAAGTCTAGTGTTGAGAGGGCAAACTTGCAAAGTTTCAAGCCAAAGCTGCGTTCAAAGCCAGCGCGACGCATAGAGCAGGTGGGGCGGCGCACTGGGGAGGCGCGGCGCATAGAGCAGGTGGTGCGGCACACTGGGGAGGCGCGGCGCATTGGGCGCGATCATCTAGTGTATTTTTGAATGGGCGTGATGCATTGGGATGGCGCGGTGCGTTGGGCAAGCTGCACGGCGCATTGGGCGCGATCATCCAGTGTATTTTTGAACAGGCGCGGCGCACTGGGATGACGTGGTGTGTTGGGCAAGTTGCACGGCGCACTCAGCTGTCTGGCCCAAAAATTTCCGGAACGGCCTCCAAACACCCAAAACATGCAAATTTCTCTTGAATTCAAGTAGGTTGAGCTCCTCCTTCGCTGTTCATCATCCAAGTTTATGGTGTATATTATGTTTGATGTGGTGAATGCCAAAACAAAATCTCAAACCCTACCATGTCAAAATCTTCATATGAAAATTGCTCTTTAGGGTTTAAAAAATTGTTTACCACCAAGGTTACTCTTTCCATCATTTTCCTTGGTTCCATTTTTTCCCCTGTTTTCATTGTTCCCTATCCCCTAAAATTACTAAACCCCTATCCCAAATTCCCTTTCCCAAACTTTTAAATGTGAAACCCTAAACCCTATTCCCACACATAAATCTCAAACCCTCTCCCATATTTCCCTAACAAATCTATCCCAATAGTTCCTAATCCCTTACTATTACTTCCCCTTCCTAACAGTCCCTGTTTCATTTGTTTTCCCCTTGGTGGCAGAATTTAGGCACAACACTAAAGAGCGGTTCAGCACAATTTTCAAACACCAGCATCTATTTCTCCAAGGCAGTTTGAATAACAGCAGTCATGGCTTCTAAGCATTCATCTGATTATGAAATGGAAACCCAAAGTGACTCACCCATGGAGGAACATGCACCCCGGAGGCCTCATAGAGGTGGCAGACATATCAGAGAAGAACCAATCACCCTCACTGAATTACAGGCCTGCCCTCTTGCCATGTTTTGTTTTCAGCATCAGTCATGCTATGAGTTTTGTGAAAAGGTGGCTAATGTTCAATTTCATCATGAGTTGGCTCATCTTTTTGTGCTGCTCTTACATGGAGATCAGGCTACCTTAGCCGGTGTCACCTTCACACTTACACCAGAATCTGTCTCACTAGCAAATGGCATACCAAACATTAGGGAACCATGGACCAAGAGGAAGAAGATTGACCGGCAACATTATGAGCCATACATTAAAACCGGTTTCTTGAGGCAGCTCAAGAGAGTGTTTCCATTCCGATATCTTAAAGATGAATATGCTCCACTAATGAAATTGATCATGAAGTATTTCAGCTGTGAAGGACGGTTCTCACGTTTGTATGCTTATCACATCAGGTTGCTCATGCATTTGACCAGGGTACGGATGATGAACATTCCTTATTTAATTTGCCGGAACATAGAGAGGATGACCACCCTTGTGCAACACAAAACCCCTCAGCAGCAACTTAACAGTGTTTATCATTTTTCTCTCATCAAGATTTTGGTGGTTGATCAACTTGGATTGCAGGGCATCACTTGGGATGATTTCATCTCTCGTGACTTCTTTAGAGCTTCCCAGGGATTATCAGAGGTTAAGCATGAGACAGGTGGACCTTCTCATCAGTATGGGTGCCATGAGACCACTAGTGTGCCAGTATTCATCACATATCAGAGGTGCACTAGACATTTGTTTGCAGCAACGAAACGAGTGTTATCTCCACTCGGTGTGGAAGAGGCCTTGCTTCCGACATCAGCACCACAGGTACAGGACAAAGGTAAGAGGCCAATGCAGGATGAGGGGCTGTCAAGTGAACAAGAGACCGAATTCATTCTCATTCATGATAATGATATAGATACTGGCGCATAAAGTGTACATATTAGAGAGATCATTCAGGAGCAGCAAACAGAGATCAAAGCTTTATCCCTTGACTTAGAGAGGGCTAAGTGGACTATGAAATACTTGGAGCAGAGGAACAAATAGCTTGAATATCAGCAAGCAATCATGGAGTTACAAAACATCCGCGAGAATCGCCAAGCTGCACAAAGGAGAAGAATTGAGCTCACTTCATTGGAGCAAGAGATTAATGATGATCGGGAGTCTAATCTCGAGAGAGTTAACATCCACTTAGAGAGACTGTTGGACAAGGCCGATAAGGACCATGCATTGCTGAGACACATGGCACGGAACAAGGTCTGCAAGGCACGAATCAGGAATTTAAAGGAAAAATTAAAGAAGGCAATAAGGAAGCAAAAGAGGCAAAGGGAGCTTGATCGTCTTCAGATATTGGCCGAAGCCTCTTTAGCCCAGAATGACACTTAATGAAGAAGCTCCAGCCCAAATTTCAAGAAATTTGGGGCATTTTGACAAATTTTGGCACAAAAAACAGGGTTTTTCTCCCTATGCGCCGCGCCACGTGGCACACGCTTTTGCTAAGGAGCTCCAAATTGCAAAAACTTTACATTTCTGGATTTGGCATGAAAAATCATGGTTGCTAATGCATGGCCAAGAAATTTGGGCAAGTTTTGAGTCCTCAGGAGGCCAAAAACACTCAAAAAATGACCTCACTGCCCCTATTTTGACACACAAGAAGCAGTGTTGGGAGAACTGACTTTTGGAGGGGCAAATGACATCCAAATTCAGAAATTCCACTTGGGTTGGAAAGTAGACAGGTAGGGCTTTCCAACAAGCACACTTGGGCTCAATTTGGACTTCAGGAAGTGCCTCAAAATCAGCTCCAAAGTGGCACGATGCATAGAGAATCAAGCGCGGCGCATAGAGGATTTTTGCCTATTTTTCACTGTTTAGCTCAGAAATTCGCCCAGTTTTGACCAGTTTTGCTTTTTGATCTTACTCTTGACCTTGCATGATGTAATTTGTAACCATGATGTATATTGGCACATTTTTACTTGTTCTAGAAGATTCATTCACTAAAAAGTTAAAATTGAATGAATGAATCAGTTTCCTACTATATAGGGGTAAGTTGTTTGATTGCCTAGATTCAGTTCCTTATTTAGAATTGGTTGAAACAACTCCTAGAATGATGAGCTCTACCCCTAGAGGCATGGGAAGGAGTTAGGCTTGTCTATATTATGTAATTTCTCAATCATTTTCATGGTTGGACACTTGGGATTGCTTGGCACTCTATTGTACATTTCATTTCTGCAATTTTGGCAAAGGAAAGACCAGGGTTTTGCAGCACTTGTTGGGATCCATGTGGCTTTGTGTTTTGATGGTGTGTTTATCTATGTATTTGTAAGTTCATTGATGTTATTGTGTATCATTTTCCCTTATCTTGTCTTTTGCAATTAAACAAAAGAGTGATTAAGGTAGAATTCATGGACTGCTATGCTCTCCCTGGATATTTTGTTTAATTCTTCATGTTTTCATATGTTTGAGGAGGACTCTTGAGACCTTCTTTCCCTCCTTGGCCCCTCACCGGTCTGATCCACCCATTCATTCAAATCCAAAGCATAAAAAATACTACCTACCTTGCCCCTACCTGACCTTTGCAAAAATCTGGCCTCATCCCCGGACCCAAAATTTGCCTGTCCCTTTTTTCAACAAAACCCCCCCAAAAATCAAAACAAATCCTTTCACTTCATACCTAGCCTAAGATCAGTTGTTGAATCAGTCATCTCAAGCCCGATCGATTATATTTCACTGAGATTGACCCGGAGAGAGCCCTCTCCTTTCCTTGTAGTGCTAGCTACGAGGCTGAGCGTGGTTTGATGTGGACCTAGAACCTTGTCTTTTCAGCCTGAGGCAAATCTAGGCTCTAACAAAATGTATGTGCCCATGTTGGTTAGTTGACCAAAAATGTTGGCTTCCATGCCATTATGATCTCTTAAACTCCATATTGTATTGGTCAGTTTCCTTCCCTTGGCACATTGTTGAAAGAATTTTGTGTTTTCATCCCCAACCTTTAGCCAAATAACTCTGCTATTTAATCTTCAAGTCTCCTCTTGTTGTCTCAAGAGTTTAATCTTCTTTGCTTCCATCCTCATCAGTTGTTCTTTTCTTTCATTTGTTATATAATTTGCATTACTAGTGCCCCCCATTTCCTTAATTTCTGCTTCAATTTTCAGAATTGTAGCATTGTCCTTTATCTTTTTCCTTTTGCCCATTATATTGTCCTGTGCTTGATCCGAGATAAATTACTTGCTATGACCTCGGCTGGTGAGGAGTTGTTGTCTTCTCCACAATGAATCCAAGATTCCTTTACAATATTATGCAATTTTGCTTCCTCCAGCCAAACCGAATTAAATTTGAAAGGAGAATTTGGCTTGTAATTGGAGTTCATGATTTCCAAAAATATTGGGAAATGATCAGATATACCACCCAATCCCACCCATTGTCTAATTCTATCCATATTCTCCACCAAAGGTGCTTTAATGATAAATCGATCCAATCTTCTGGCCAGTGCATCCACATCTATTCTCCTATTCTACTAGGTAGGATGGATCTTGGCCGAGTCTATATTCATGAGGTTATGATTATCCAACATGTGCTCAAAATACTTAGTTAGGGGATTAGTCTAAGCTCGAGTACCCCAAGATTCTGCATGTCCCAAGGAGAAGTTTAGGTTTGCTTCAATAATGGTATTGTCATTATCCATAAAAGATGTATTCATCAATTTATCATAAAATCCCACCCTATTACGACAGGGTCCATATATATTAATCAATCAGAGTAGTGCATCTAGTTCAATAGCTGTAATATCAGCTCCCAATCCACCTTCACTTCCCCATATATTGCTTAATTTGATAGTTTTGTAATTGAATTCCATGGCACATCCCCCAGAACGACCTCTCACATCAAGTGCATGGAATGTCTAGCTAGGGAGTATGGTCGTCAAAATGGTGTTTATGGGAACACCCTCTCCTAGTGTCTCTTGTAGAAACAAAACATCGATCCTTTCAGATCCCAAAAGTCTTATGAGTGCAAATTTTTTGTTGGGGCTGGCCAAACTCCTACAGTTGAAGGATATACAATTCACGAGGTAACACTATCAAGGTTGGCTTGTGCTCTAAGAACCCGGTTAATGGAAATCTGTATGCATGTTGCCACCTCGATACCAACCATCTGGATGGCCTTAGATATATTGAATTGTCTGCCCCTGAGATTTTTTTGAGTTTTAGGGGGAGGATCATCACCCAGGTCGAAAGTGTGGGGCTTGGGGTGGGCAAGGGAATGAAGGTTGTATCTATGAGTGCTATTTCTGGATGATTCCTCCCATTTAGGATGTAATGAGGGTGAACCCTCAATGGTGGAGGGCTCAATAGCCAGTGCGGTAGGGGGGGCCGATGCAACAAGACAAGTGATGGGACTCAGATTGCATGCAGATAAACCCAAACCCAATGCATCTAATGATAACATGGCATTTTCAGAAAACAATAAATTACAAGATGAGGGAGGAGAGGATGTGTGAGTACCCAAAATTGGACCAAAGCCTGATGAGTGTGACCGAGTGACTCAAGCATTAGGTGTCTAGGAGTCCACTTGAATATGATCCTTCCCAGTCTCTCTTTGCCTCCTCGAAGGTTTCATTTTTACATTTTGTTCAAGTGTTGAGCAACCATCCAAATGAGCATAAGTGCTCGTTGTAACTTGTCTTATGGGAGACTCGATGAGGGACATTAGTAATCAGTGTACAATCCTTGTACAGATGCCCAAATTCATGTCACCATCTACACCAAAATGGTACCCCCTCATAGTTGAGGATCTGCCATCTAATGATCTCCCGAAATTGTAAATGAAGGATTTCAACTAACCCTTCTCTAGTGTCTAGATGTACCATAATTCTGGAAATGGCAATGTTTCCTATTTCAATGTATGATCTATCATGGTCTATATAAATCCCCAGATCATCCCCAATGCATCTGAATACATCATCCGACCAAAATTGTAGGGTTAGGCCCGGTAGTCATACCCAAATTGGTCTCGCCCCCAATTTCTCTTTTTTAGGGTCGAATAGTGGCGTCCAACTCTTGAGAAGAACCAAAGTCATTTCGATGTGCCAGTATTTGGGAAACACCCAATTAGCCTAATATGGTCTAGCGAAAATGAGGGCAAACCAACCTCTCGTCATTATAAGAAGAACCTGCAACTGATCCAGTATATGTCCCCATATCTCCATAGTCCAGCGCTTTAACCTAGCCGGGGTGTAATTCCAGCCTCTGACGCGACTGACTATCATTGTGCTTTCTGTATCCGTAGCCTGTGCCATACTAATGCCCTCATAAAAGTAAGTAATTGCCTTGTTTCTCGCACCTTAGTGCATTTGGATTTTTTCCTGCCCAACCTCTGAGGGTGGTTTACCGGGATATGTTTAGTCTCTTCAGGAAGGTTATCATCAGAATCAAAGATTCCATTTTCCTCTTGGACTGGTACCTGTTGCATTATGCCTTTGAAGCATCCCAATCTGCGAACTGAGTACTGAGGTCATGAGCCTCGCGGGTCAGAACTTGTGGAATCTTCTATGTTATGCCCTGTATTGTCTATGCCAAGTGTGGCTCTCCCATGACCAAATGTGCCCCCTGCAGCCACGAAATTCTCACCATGAACAATTGTTTACTACACCTATTGTTCGTATTCCCAGTACTGAAGCTTGGATGGTGACGAAATTTTCAAAACCAGTTGTGGCTGGTCCTCCTGAAAGTTGTTAAGGTATTCCAAAGTCGCTGTAGGGTTTGGTTGTATAAACCATAGGTCATTGATAGTGGCAACTACATCTTCCATCTCCATTATAGATGCTTCAAACTGTACATCTGGTACTTGGGGGTTCTTCGGTGTACACTGAGTTTGTTGCTGATGTGGATCATCCGCCCAGATTTGCGTTCCATCCATTGAGTCTGAGGAGTAATCGACCTGCTCCTCTTCCATACAAACGACGTTCCCAGCTATTGTTGTTCTGATGAACCTGTGCCCTGATGATCACTGTAACCCCTGACAACCTTTGGCCCAGTGAATATTTTAAGTATGTCCCTCCGTTTTATTCCTTCACCACTTGTTGACTACCCACGCTAATAAGTTAAACCCAGCCTGCATAGTCATGTGTGCAAAAAAAGCCATTCAATTTGTTTACTATTGCCATTGCCTGTTATATCATACCTCCCATTAACTGTCGCTGCGGTCTAGGGTTTACCATTATCGCAACAAGGTTTCAAGTTACCAATACCTCTAATTGGCATATGACCAAAATTCATTAGAAATGGGGTTGCTCTGGTGTCCTTTATAAATTACTAAATCTCTTCAATTGTACCTGTAAAGTATTAAAATATATTACCAAAGATAATGTTTCTAAAAATATTCTTTGGCAGCATAAAGGAAGAGTCAATGAAATTGTGCATGCCTAAAAATCCCTCGATGAATATTAGCTCTGAAACTGGTTGCACTTTCAGTGTAGTCATTAAATAATACGGATAACTAGGACGTTACTAAAGTTGGCACTTATAGTTGTAATCAAATATCGGTCTAGGAATTTAATTATATATGCGTACTACTCATGTCAAGAAAATCATATTGGAAGCCTCTAGAGATGATATCATATGGAAAGGAATTCCAAGGATCCTTATGTTGAGAAATTAGGAGGCTTACATATTAGATTACATTTCTCTTTCTTTAATAATTTTCTTATGATATTGGTTGGCTTCTTATTTTTTAATTATATTCTTCTTCATCAAACAATTATCAAATGTACAAAACATGAAGATTACATGAAACATACACAACACAAGATATTGGCTCCAAGCCAAGGAAAAACCCCTCCAAGGGGAAAACCCAAAAAAAAATATTCTTGTTATAGAACCAGTTCAAAGTGAGATATCCAAGACCAATGACCATTAACAAACTCCAATCTTTTAGATTCCAAGTCAAACCCTCCTTTCTCTACAACAAAATCATTAAAAAGAGACCAACAACAAATCTTCAACAAGAGATGTGATAAGGTAGAACTTCCACAAAACAGACTTCAAGAAAACCATTCTTCAATTTCAGACTTTGGCCCTGCTCTTCTTCTATGAAATTTCTGAACAGATCTAGAGAATTGTATGTGTTCAAATGAGCTCAACTCACCCTTTATTTATATTGTCCAGAGGGGTTCAAATAGACATGTCATTTGGGGCATGGAAGACTTGGCATACAGAGGGTTTTTGGACCCAAATTACATATATAAAATTCTTTTTCCTTTTTCTTTACAATATGTCCAAACAAGACTTTGACTCTTTGACACATCAAATCCTAGAAGCATGAAGAACATGCTTTAACTAGTGAAACAATAATTTCTTGAGCATGAAAACCATGGTTGAAAAATAACTTTTTCTTTTTCTTCTTTTTTCTCTTCAAATAAAATATACAATGACATAAGTACAAAGATAATTATGAAAAGCAAACTTAGTTACACTTACTAACACCCCCTCTTAATTAGGGAGGTATTCATAATTTCACAACTAGTACAAGAATACTTCTCAACTTGAAATATTCTCATAAGAAGAGTCAGATTGATATGCCATCTTTAAGCATCAACATCATAATTGACATTTTCAAATAGCAACATAGTAGTGCCTTGACTAACAAGCTCTAACTCTCCACAAGATTAGAGCAAAATGCTGGGAGACATACACATGGACACCACCATAGCCTCTCAAGAAACATACCCCATCCAGATGTTCACAAGGTACGTCCTTCTAGGACTATTCTTATATTAGATTCCCAATCCTCAAAGAATATTGGTTCTCTTCGACCCCTCTTACCTTGGATACCCTATCAGATCCTCAAAGAGTGTCGACCTATGAGACTACCTATCTTGGATTCTCAATCCTCAAGGAGTACCAGTCCCAGATGCTTATCCAATCCTCCATTCTCCCTCCCAGTGTGATACACTAGATTTATGACGATTAGTCTTGGCCTAGTGCATGACACATAATATGGTGTTCATCGTCACTCCATCCCAACCAGGGAGGAGGTTCTTACTCCTCAAACATGGAGGAGATTTATTACTCCCTCTCAATCAGGGAGACATCATCAAAATCCTTAGTTTGTCTCATACTTCATCAATGCATCAGCTACATGTTCTTCCATGGATATCTTAGTGGTAGCAACAAAGACTCCTATCTCGCAATACATCATATCTCAGCTTCGACCTTCTTTCATATTTCATCTTCATGATAAGGTTTCTCAGCTCCTAGCAACATCATGTCATATCAAAATTCGAGCTTTGTCAATCATCAAACAACATTATCATCAACTGGTTCTTCTGTCTTCTACAAAGATTCGAGCTTCCTCATAGCTGTTAGCACATGACTTCTTTCTTCATAACATAGTTCTACCTCATAAGTCATATCAAATTTATAATATCAATTCTACTCACATGCTTATCCAAACTATCAATAATGTTATTCAAGCAATCCATGTGTTCCATGATCATGTGACGCAGTTGTATGTACATCAACATCATCCAACAAAATATGTCAACTGCTATCCTTCCAGCCTCTGCATATATTTATGCAATATGTCTTTATGGGGAGACAAATTATATCTCAAACAAATAATCAGTATCAGACTTTCCAAATCATAATGGAAATATATCAAGGTTTCAAATTCTGTTACTTTCTCCCTTTGAAGTCAATAATTCCTTTGCATGTTCTATCTTCATATTGTAACAAGGTTCTGCTTCATCTTTTAATTATCAATGTGTTCCTGGAATATGCTCATCAACTAGAAGCTTCAATATCATTGGGGTTCTTGCAACTCCCTCTTTCCATCACGTTCATCATTACCAAGGAGTCATCATCAAGCACGAGTTTTGCTTTACTTTGTTCTTCCATCCTTCTTGTCTTGCTTCCAAAATTTTTGAAAACCTTCATTATGTGCTTGAAATTCTCACCAGCAAGTACAACAAAGCAAAATATACAAAGATAAGAGCATGATGCCAATTCTTTCAATCTTGGGTTTCCATGATTTCTCAAGAGTGTACTTTTAGGGTTCTAGTTATAAATCCTATAAATTCCTTGATCTAACCCTTATTAAGGTTTTTACTTTTAGCAAAAGCATCTAGTACTAGGGTTTTGTCTTCAAGCCCTAGGTTTTATCTTAATCCACCTTTTGCTAGGGTTTAATACATACCCTTGAGTCTTTCTTTTAAAACTCTTTATGTTAGGGTTTCGAGATATTCTAATATCAAAGAACAATGAGCTTGCAAACCCTAGATACCATTTCCCAAAAGCTAGGAATTCCTTAGAGGGAACAATTAATTAGGGTTATGGTTTTATAACTTAATTTATATCCTCAAGAACTTCAAAAGCATGCAAAGGACCAACAGCTAAATTGTAGAAACCCCTATAACTATATATATGTAGACCCTTTCGAATAATCATCACCATAATTTTGACACATAACATGAAATGCACATAAAAATTGTACATACATCTGTGATATTACCATACCTTCTTCTTTCCAAAGATATGGTCCTTCTTCATGTGTCAATGCTTCTTCAACAAGTGTTTATTTTCAACACAGGTTCCTTAGTTCATTGTCTTTCAAGCTAGATATAATTTTTCAAAGTCCTTTGTCACAATTTTCGAATATCTTGGCTTTCATGGTTCAGGTCCCTTCCTCAAACAAAGAGACTCCAATTTCTATAATTGCGACTGTGATCTAATTCTAAAATTTATTCCTTTTAGGTTGGGTTTATTGACTGTTTCTTCTCATAGTTGATATACATACTTCACAAGCCGTCACAAAGATCACTGTCAATATTTCTTAGAGCGAGCCTCAATTGTATAAATGTGTGTCAATATACTGTCGATGTAGTGCCATAATACTAGGAGCGATGTTTATGTGTAACAGTGTCATTGAGTGCCATAATACCAGGAACCACAGTAGTTCAAAGTGAACCAAGGAAATGCAATCCTCTGTAGTTTAAAAGTGAGTCATTAATTAATACGAACCTCAGCAACAAGGCGATCTACCAATATATGATAGACACAGAGGGAGTACTGTAGAGCGATATCACTGTTACTGAATGCGAGCCATTATAAACCATAAGCATAATCCTTCATTAAACGTGTTCCAAATGCAATGTCGAGCGAGTCACAGAGACGTACTACAGGAACAAAGCAAATCATAGGGAATGCTATCCTAACATAATAATGTCGACCCTTGGAGATATAAAGTCTAGTCTCATACAAAGTGATGTCACTATGGAGCCAGAGAACACAGAATATAACGGTATCATTACTATAATGTTGAGATACCATAGATGCGCGCTATGTGAATCATTTTGTAACGTTGCCACTGTAATACTTTGATGCTCAGAGTTGAAGAGATCTAGGGAAAAGTCATTGTTGTGCATCTATTATAGAATCATTATGTGAGTTGAAACATTATCTGACAGGTCCGAGCCATCGTTGTATGATACGATCCATAGTATATGTGCCACAATATACTACAATCACAGTGTAAACAACAATTTACTGAAACAACGAGAAACTCATAGAGTTATAATGCTTATAGCGATCCAATAATTTATATGAGTGCGAGATTGGTGTACCACTTAATAAGCCTAAGAGTCTTGAGAAACACGAATCATTGACTATGCGAGTTACAACAATGTAAATGAGCCAAAAACAAACCATAGATGTACTACTATACATGAATGTAGACCAATGTATATTTCGAGTTATTGTATAGAATATGCTAGTCAATCACTGTTATATGGTATCACACGATGTAGCGATGTCACTGTTATGAGACAAGCATGGCACCAATGAATCACTATCGAGTTAACGAGCCACACAAAAATATACGATGAGGATCTTCGAGCCACCAATGAGACACACAAAAGGTGTGCAACTTAATGCCATGAGAATGCAAGCTTGTGAGCTACAAATCACCCAAACTACAGAATTACAATACGAGCCTTAACAATAAAGTTGTCCACCAATAATAAGTTGACCACAGAGATATGATCTTCACATCAAAATTGAGACTAGGGTTTACATGTACAGAGATAATGTTGTTGCATCCTTAGGAAGTCTAGAATTTTGTCCAAACCACAATAATTCATCAATATTAGCCACATAAATACATCTAACATAGAGAGATCCTTCAAAGATGCATCAAACTTTGATCCAAAATCCAACTAAGTGTGATCTTCAAGACTCCTTCTCCAAACCTTAACTCTGATACCATGTTGATAAATCGAGAGGCTTACATATTAGATTAGATTTCCCTTTCTTTCATAGATGCTTATGAAATTTGTCGGCTTCTTATTATTTTAATTATGTTCTTCTTCATCAAACAATTATCAAATGTACAAAACACTAATATCGCATGAAACATAAGGGACACAAGATATAGTCTCCAAGTGAGGGAAAAACCCAGAAAAATTCTCTTCTTGTAGAATCAGTTCAAAGTGAGATATCCAAGACCCATGACCATAAACAGACTCCAACCCATTAGATGCCAAGTCAAACCCCCCTTCTTTATATACAGTAAAATCATTAGAAATATACCAAAAATCTTCAACAAGAGATGTGATAAGGCAAAACTTCCATAAAATATATTAAAGAAAACGATTCTTCAATTTCATACTTCAACCCACCTCTTCTTCTATGAAATTTTAGAACAAATTTAGCGAATTGTATGTGTCCAAATGAGCTCAACTCACCCTTTATTTATACTATCAAGAGGGTTTCGAATATACATGTCCTTTAGGGTAGGGCAGACTTTAAACTGTTGGTAGGCCAACCCCTCCCATCTTATTCACTAATGATGAAATGGGCCCCTCTTCGCTATTTTGAATTTTTGATTTGATTCTTATGGTTTTTGGTTTTTAATGCCTTTCAGTCGCTTGAGAATAGCTAACATTGTATTTGGACTTAGATTTTATTTGATTTGATCTCGCTTAACATTAATGATCATACCCCAAGGTTATAACTATTAGTGCATTCAAACTCATACAAGACATATTGTATTATAAGTTATTACAAAATTTTAAAATTTTTGTAACAACCCTTTATTTATTATAAATGAAATGTCTTTTTGTCACTATGTTCAAATTGCATGTATTTTCATTTTATACCCCTCCACGACCTATTTACCTAATCCTATCCTAGTCTATTCCAAACTTATTTCGATAGTGTTATCATTATTGTTTAAACCTATGACTAAACACCTATCAAATGATTATTATTATTCAAAATATGTATTGCTAAAAGCCTTAGCCTAAACTCTTAAATGTGTTTTGAACTCTTTAGAATGAGGCCCTGATCACGAGGATTGGGATATGGGATTTTCATGATGATGTGAAGTGCCATGATCATGGCATTGATCAGTCTGTACACTTGCTATTTTTGGACGGTCCAAATTGTGAGCTTTGTCATGACTGTACTTCTCAATTCATTACTTGAATTAACTAGGCTTTTCGAAGCCTACTCCTTTTGTTGTTTCTGTAGCCTCTTATGGTTTTAGCTCTCCCAGTATCAAGTGAGGGTTTCAAGGCTTTTGAGGGTTTCTTTCATCCTATAGAAGTCCTTAACTGTGTATGCCTAGTATTGTTCTGCCATGTCTTGAGTGGTTATATATGAGACTTTGGGAATTGATATGTTAGAGGCCTACGAGGAATGTATGCAGTTGTTTCATACCGATGATTGGCTTGAATTCTTAAAATTATTTTAGGGACATAACCATATGGTCACAGAGGCTTTTGTTGCTTCTGGCCGTAGGGTTAAAATTGGTGATATGTCATTTACAGTTGACCTCGAGTTCATTGTAGAAGCCACCGACTTGTCACTTGAAAAGGAAAATGGTCGAAGACCAAGAGGATAAAAAAGGTTCCCTAGAAGAAATTTCTAGCTAAAAGGTCATACTCCTATGACATCAAAGGTATGTCAGTTTCCCAATTGAAACCTAAATGGCGAAACATGTTATTGTTTATCATAATGTATATAACGTATGAAGGCCACTACTACTTGGTATTTCTCTATCATGTTAGATTGTTAATGGTTTTTATGGGTTACCCTTTAAATCTCCTGCATTTATTATATGTTTCACTGGTTAAAATGGCTTTGACATATCAGAAGTGACAAAATGACCGCTACTTGATTCATCATGGTTTAATTGTAATTCTGGTTAAGTTTCAGTTGAATAAACTAGGGTTAAAGTGGGAGTTTTTTCTTTCAAAGAAAGATTTTGTTGGTAAACCCCAACCCAAGAAATCCTTCCTTCAGGTGTCTTATGACCATGATGATGCTCCTTATGAACCCTTGGGTGATGATACCTTTATTAGCGACCCTGAGTCTGTTTCACAACTCATATCTTCAGAGAAAAGGGAATACAAGGTTTTGACACCCGAAACCCCAAAATTATGCCACAGTCAGAATGTTAATTTTGTTGTGAAGGAGGGTATAGTTTGAAAGGTTTCTGGTCGACAAGGTAAACTTCCATTTAAGAAGGAAAAACCTCAATTCGACTCTTTCAACCCTGCAACACAATATACAAAAAGTTAGGATAACGATAATCATATAAAGGACAAATTATTAAATAGGAAAATATCTAGGTTGCTGCGTAACATGAAAAATACCCTCTCTGACCCGAATGTTGTAGAGTTGGAGGAAACCCAATAAAAAAGGGTTAAAGCTGAAGTTAACCAGGAACAAATTTCTCCTCATGATGTTCAAAATCCACCGGAATTAGAGAAAAAGTCTCAGAGGGATGCTTCTGAGTCACTGTTAGATCTTTATTGGCACCAACAACATTTGGTGACAATTCTAGGACTCACCCATCAAATTGAACAATTGACCCAAGAAAATGAGCAGTTGAGGGCTGCCTGTAGTCGTCATATTAATGCTAAGAAGCCATAATCTACCTAGTCTATTGAAATTTCTCAAGGGCCGACACTCACATTATAGTAAAATCTGCCAATCTCAAGTTGGTTATTTCTCAAGAACTAGAAAGCACTAAATAAATTTTTTAAGTTGATATTTCTTTCAGATTGGTCTTGAGGTAATTTTTATTATTGATTTTAGTTTTTCTTATATGAAGTAAATTTATAAGATTGAATAGATAATAATAAAGGAAGTTACAAATTTTCTAATTTTGTAGCAGCTTTATTTGCTTTATACTATTTTTTAATTGTTTGTTATGTATTATCACAGGTCAAATTATTGATGAAATTTTCTATCACTTTGCTTGTGGGACACACCTATTTGAATCAAGACATATCCTCAAAAGTTCTCTTACCATTTGTATTTAATAGTGTTTTTGGTAAGATAGGCTAGCTATCCTAGCAAACAAAAAACTCTTTTATTAGTTTGTAATCATATTGTTTCAAAGTTTGAATTTATGATATTGTAATCTCCTATATAAAACCCCTTATTTTTGAAGGAAAAGAGGGGAAACCCGAGAAAGGAGAGGGAGATATTATTTTGACAGAGAAGTGTTATTTTTCAACTGTGGAATGAATGACAACACTAACATTATTAAATAATGAATCCATACAGGTGAGGACAATTTTTATTGATAGAGGAATGACCTGTTATAGAGTTTTGAGAACCCATTCTGCTGCTTGATTTAAGCAGATGTCAGTTACGTTAATGACTTGGGCTATCTGTTTTCGGATTTTGCTGCTGATTAGTATTTATGGTTCCTACATGAGGGATTGACAAGCCAGGAGATGGGTTGCTGTCCTTATGAGGGACCCTGGAATGCGTTATGTTCGAATTCGAATGGGGATTGCTAACGTTTTTTGAATTCTGGCATTCTTTACTATGGGAGAAACTATTGTGGTTATCTTGCCTTATGAATATGTTATGGTCTTGAGTGGATAACCACAATAACATAGTCATAAGGTAGGATAACCACTCAAGACCATAACATAGTCATAAGGCAGGATAACCACAATAGTTTTTCCCATAGTAAAGAATGCGAGAATTCAGAAACTGTTAGCAATCCCCATTCGAATTCGGACATAACACATTCCAGGGTCCCTCGTAAGGACAACAACCCATCTCTTGGCTTGTCAATCCCTCATGCAGGAACCATAAATACTAATCATCAACAAAATCCAAAAACAGATAGCCCAAGTCATTAACCTAACTGACATCTACTTAAATTAGGCAGCAGAATGGGTTCTCAAAACTCTATAACAGGTCATTCCTCCTCTATCAAGAAAAACACTAACATACCTATGTGGTTTGATTCCATTAGTGTGTTATGTTTTACTCCTTCCATAGTGATAATTTAAAATTTCATAATATCTTGTGGTTTATGGAATGTATTTGCATTTTTTAAGCTAACTTTGCGCTCTAACAAGTGAATGTTTTCATCCATTTCTCGATTATTACAACTTTACTACTCAGATTTGCTTAATTGATCAATTATTCATCTCCAATGGCTTGTGCCCTGAGAAGAATAATTCAATTTTAATGGTTGGATTAGCTAGAACAATATCTAGTTAATTTTATTGTTGTTTTTCTTGAATCTATAATAGGAATATTACAATGAATGTTATAAAACTATTTTGTTCAATATTATTTGATGATAATCTGATTTGATTCGTTTATCACCAATGATAGTCTAATTTTTTTTAAATACGTATCATTCATTGTTTGATTTTTCTCTCTCGCCTACAAGTCTTGGCCAAGTTGTAATTGTAAGGAACAACAACTATTTTTAACTTTTGTCTTTTCTTAATGATTTGAAAAGCAAACATAATTCTTTTACACTGTGTTTAATGAATAGTGTGAACTACTTGTTTTGATTACAATTGTTCATTCTATTTTATATTACATTGAGAGAAGAACTAATTTTATTTGTGTTAATGAAAGAGTTTTCTTTAGCTTTTCCCTTCTTTAAAATAATAGTTATTTTATAACAATTTTTTCATTGTGCTAGTTACATTGAGTTCTAGCCTTCTTTTTGTATTATAGTATTGTAAATATTACAATTTAATTTAGTTAGTTGTATTGATTACATATTTTTGGATTCCCAATCCTCAAAGAATATCGATCCTATTCGACCACTCTTATCTTGGATACATATAAAGAATATGGCATCCACCATCACTCCTTCTCAACCAAGGAGGAGGTTCTTACTCCTCAAACATGGAGGAGATTTCTTACTCCCTCTTAATCACGGAGACATAATCACAATCCTTAGCTGGTCTCATTACTTCTTCAATGCATCAACTACTTGTTCTTCCATGGAGATCTTAGAGGAAACTGTAAAGTCTCTTATCTCATAATACATCATATCTGATCATCGACCTTCTTTCACATTTCATCTTCATGACAACGTTTCTCAACTCCTAGTAGCATCATTTCATATCAAAATTCAAGCTTTGTTAGTCATCAAACAACATTGTCATCAACTGGTTCATTTATCTTCTATAAAGAGCCAAGCTTCCTCACAACTGCTAGCACATGTCTTCTTTCATCATAACATTGTTCTACCTCATAAGTCATATTAACTTTCCCATATCAATTCCACTCTCATGCTTATCCAAGCCATCAATAGTGTTATTCACACAATCCATGTGTTCCATGAACATATCACACAACTGTCGGTACATCCACATCATCCAACAAAATATGTCAACTGCTATCCTTCCAACCTTTGCATCTATTTATGCAATATGTCTTTCTATGGAGACAAATCATATCTTAAACAAATCATCAGTGTCAGATTTGCCAAATCATAATGGCCTTAAATCAAGGTGTCAAATTCTGCTACTTGCACCCTTTGCATGATCTATCTTCATATTGAAACAAGGTTCTGCTTCATATTTCAATTATTAATGTGTTTTTGGAATATGCTCATCAACTAGAAGCTTCAATATCATCAGGGTTCCTATAGCTCCCTCTTTCCATCATGCTCATCATTATCAAGGAGTCGTCATCAAGCATGCGTTTTTCTTTATTTTGTTCTTTCGTCCTTCTCGTCTTGCTTCCACAATTTTTGAAACCCTTCATTATGTGATTGCAATTCTCACTAGTAAGTACAACTAAGAAAAATATGCAAAGACAAAAGCATGATGTTAGTTCTTTCAATCTAGGGTTTCCATGATTTCTCAAAAGTGTACTTCTAGGGTTCTAGTTACAAACCCTAGAAATTCCTTGATGTAACCCTTATTAGGGTTTTTACTTTTAGCGAAAACATCTAGCCCCAAGGTTTTGTCTACAAGCACTAGGTTTTATCTTAATCCACCTTTTGCTAGAGTTTAATACATACCCTAGAGTCTTTCTGTCAAAACTCTTTATGCTAGGGTTTCGAGATATTTTAATATCAAAGAAGACTCAACCTGGAAAACCTAGATACCATTTCCCAGTAGTTAGGAATTCCTTAGAGGGAACAATTAGTTAGGGTTAGGGTTTTATAACTTAATTTAGATTTTAAGAACTTCGGAAACATGCGAAGGATCAAGTGCAAAACCCTAGAAACCCCAATAACTATATCTATGCAAACCCTTTTGAATGATCATCACCATTATCTTGACACATAACATGAAATGCACATAAAATTTTTACATCCCTCTCCAAAATTTCCATACCTTCTTCTTTGCAAAGATCTGATCCTTCATCATGTGTCAATGCTTCTTAAACAAGTGTTTATTTTCAACATAGGTGCCTTAGTTCATTGTCCTTCAAGCTAGAAATAATTTTGCAAAGTTCTTTTTCACAGTTTTCGAATATCTCGGTGTTCATGGTTCAGGTCCCTTCCTCAAACAAAGAGACTCCAATTTCTGTAATTGGAATTGTGATCTAATTCTAAAATTATTCCTTTCCGGTCAACTTTATTGGTTACTACTTCTCACAGTTGATATACATACTTCAAAAACCGTCACAAAGATCACTATCAAGATTTATCAAGATTTCTTAGAGCGAACCTCAATTACATTAATGTGTGATATATTGTCACTATAGTGCGACATCAATCAAATCCTAGCGCCATAATACTACAGCGATGTTTATGTGTAACAATGTCATTGAGTATATACATATAAATAAGCCATAGTGAATCAGTGTAGTGATAAATATGCCACATGAACTATATAGTGATAACGCTAAGTTTGCGATGTCACAGTTGACTTAGTGCCATAAAGCATATATATAAATCTGTGTTATCATATGTGAGCTTCCATAATTGTGCGAGCCACAGTAGTTCAAGGTTAACAAAGGAAATGCCATCCTTTGTAATTTAAATGTGAGTCATTAATTAATACGAACCTTAGCAATAGGGAAATCTACCAATATATGATAGCCACCTAGTACTGTATAACGATGCCATTGTTACTAAGTGCAAGCCATTGTAAGCCATAACCCTTATCCTTCATTAAAGGCATACCAAATGCGATGTCGAGCAACTACAAGAAAAAAACGAATCATAGGGAATGCGGTCCTAATATAATAATGTCGAGCGTTAGAGATATAAAGTCGAGTCTCATAAATTGCGAAGCCAGAGAACAAAGAATATAATGGTATCATCACTGTAATGTTGAGTGACTATTGATGCAGGCGATACGAATATTTTTTTAATGATGCCACTGTAATACTTCGATGCTCAAAGAGTCAAAGATCTAGGGAAAATTCATTGTTGTTGATCTGTTATATAATCATTTTTTTGAGCCAAAACGTTATCTGCCAGGTCAGAGCCGTCGTGGTATGATACGATCAATAGTATACGTGCCACAATATACTGCGATCACAGTGTAAACAACGATTTATTGAAACAACGAGCAACCCACAGAGTTACTGTGCCAATAGTTTATATGAGTGTGAGATCCGTGTATCACTTAGTGAGCCTCAAAGTCTTGAAAAATGTTAGTCACTAACTATGCGAGTTACAACAATGTAAACGAGCCAAAAACAAACAATAGATGAACTACTATACATGAATGTATACTTCGAGCTATTTTATAGAATATGTCAGTCAATCACTGTTATATGGTGTCACATGCCACCAACGAATATGCCACCAACGAATCATTGTCGAGTTAACATGCCAAATAACACTATACGACGAGGGTCTCTGAAGGTATGCGAATTAATGAGTCACACATAAGGTATGCGAGTTAATGACATGAGAATAATCACCCGAAATACGTGATTACAATACGAACCTTAACAATAAAGCTATCCACCAATCAGAAGATGACAAGAAAGATATTATCTTCACATCAAAACTGACACTAGGGTTTACATTACAGTGATAAGGTTGTTGTATTCTTAGGAAGTCCAAAATTTCGTCCAAACCACATTTTTTCGTCAATACTTCCACAGAAATAAGCCCAACACAAAGAGATCCTTCAAAGATGCAGCAGGCTTCGATCCAAAAGCCAACCGAGTGTGATCTTCAGGCTTTTTTCTCCAAACCTAAACTCTGATATCATGTTGAGAAATCTGGAGGTTTACATATTAGATTAGATTTCTCTTTCATATCTGTTTGTGAAATTTGTTAGCTTCTTATTATATTAATTATGTTGTTCTTCATAAAACAATTATCAAATGTACAAAATAAGAAGGGAACACAAGATATAGGTTCCAAGCCAGGGCAAAACCCCTCCAACGGGAAAACCGAAAAAAATTCTCTTTTATAGCCTCAGTTCAAGTGAGATATCCAAGACCCATGACCATAAACAGACTCCAAACCTTTATATGCCGAGTCAAACCCTCATTTTTGTACGACAAAATCATCAACAAGATACCAACAACAAATCTTCAACAAGAGATGTGATAAGACAGAACTTCCACAAAACAAACTTCAAGAAAACCCTTCTTCAATTTCATACTTCGGCCCTTCTCTTCTTTTGTGAAATTTCAGAACAAATGTAGTGAATTTATGTGTGAAAATGAGCTCAACTCACCCTTTATTTATACTGTCAAGAGGGGTTCGAATAGACATGTCCTTTGGGGAAGGGTTGACTTGACAAGTAGGGTTGACTTAGCATCTAGAGGGGTTTTTGACCCAAATTACATATTTAAAATTATTTTTCCTTTTTCTTTACAATAGTTCCAAATAGGACTTGGACTATTTGACTCATCGAATCCTAGAAACATGAAGAATATGCTTTAACTAGTGAAATACTAATTTCTTGAGCATGAAACCCATGCTTAAAAAATAAATTTTTCTTTTTCTTCTTTTTCTTTTTACATAAAATATACAATGACATAAATTCAAAGATAATTATGAAGACCATACCTAATTACGTTTTCTAACACCTTGTAATCTTCTCAATATTATAGTAAAAGCTTTTGATTTTACCAACATATCTCAACAAAGAAACATAATGTAAAACCTAACTACCATCAAATAATTATGTGTGAGGGAATTACCCCATAGCAAATATTTAAAAAACCATGCAATACCGTGGAAAGTTGGATTCTCCCCATACATTGATTGTGTAGAGATAATTCATATGAAAAATTGATAGAGCTCCATTAACTAGAGTTCATTTAAATCTATCTCTTAGAGTATCTATCACTGGAATCAACCACCTTTACTTTATTCACTCACATTACTCCTTGCCCATGATAAATTCTCAATACAATTTATACCTCCGTAAGACATAGGTGTGACCAATGCTCGAAACATAAATTAGAGCTATATCTTACCATAATACACAGTATGAGCATATCAATGAAGAATCAAACTTCTTAGATGACATAGTTAGGAATTTCATGTGCTGGTAGCGAACCATCAACTATAGTTTCCTTGTTGACCCAACTCGCAACATTGTCTCGTTGTTCATAGACTATGCATGGTTAACACTCTCATCCAATTGGGAGTTGACCAAAATGATAAGGTTATTAGGTGTTTGGTTGAGTAAGGTGACAACTATAGTTTCCTTAACCAAAATCTATATGATCAAAATGTGTATCAATCTTATTGATACACATGAGTGTTATTAGATTACGTCAGATGGGAATAAAGAAGTGAAATGAATATTATTTTGGGGGTAAACAAGTGATTGAATTGTTAAGCACAAATTTTACAACATGTATATTTAATACTAATGGGAAGATAAATATTTTATATTATTAAGTGTTACATATATTTGGGATAATTCAATGGGTACACCAAAAGTAATTTAATTTAATAGAATTAAATATACTAAGTGGAGAAGAATAAATGTGTTATTTAAATTTATTATAATAATTATTTGAGTTAATGAATTGGTATGTAATAAGTACCTATAAAATAGAAATTAGTGAGTAGGTTATGTTAGATTTTAAACTTCTGTGGTTGTTTTTTGGAGTAGCATTATCAGGACTAATTTTTAGAATATGATTGATAGTTCCTTGAGAGAAGAATCTTGTGACCAGAGTATAAATAAATCTAAATCTTAATAAATTTTATATAGAAGCCGACCTATATATATATATATATATATATATATATATATATATATATATATAAGAATTCTTTATTATTAATTTTTTTTAATATATTATAATAATTTTAGTTAAATAATTTTAATTTTGATTATTATTTTAATTGATTTTAATATGTGGATTATTATTCCTATTAATTCCCTTGATTATAGGTTAGTTTTATTGTTTTACTTAATTTTCTTAATTTTCTTTTTATTTTATTTAACCTAAGAATCTAAAAATATCTTTTAATTAATATAATTAATTCATAAATTAATTTAATTAATTAATTTATAATTATTTCTTTTGTTTTTATTTTTATTTTTTATTTTAGTTAATTAATGCTAAGTGTCAAATAAAGAAAAATATTATTGTTTAATTAATTCAATTAATTAGTTAATTAATTTTATTAATAAAAAAATTATTAATAAAAAATTAAAAAAATTATTAATAAAAAAAAATAAATCAATAAATAATAAAAATTTATCAATTAATTTATCCCTTTACCTCATTAATTAATTAATCAATCAAACTAATAAATTAATAATTAATAAACATATTAATAAATAATAAATAATAAAATTAATTAATTAATCTATTTTTTTAACTAATTTATAAATTAATTAATCATCTAAACAAATTAATGAATTAACTAAACAAGTTATTTAAATAATTAATTTTATATAAAATTAATAAAAATAATAATTAATTCAATAGAGAATAAAATTAATTAATTAATTTATCCCTTTAATCTTATTAATTAATTAATTAATTAAAAAAATTAATAAATAAATTAAATAATAATAATAATAATAATAATAATAATAATAAATGAAAAATTAATAAGATAATGGCCGACTAAATTTCATATATCTTTCCTTTAAAAACCTATATATACCCTAAATAGAGCTCTTGGATAAATCATTAAAATCTAGTGAATATCTATTGATGCATCCCTTGATGGACTCACTTGGTAGTCCGAAACGTTGGGTTCACAAAACTCTATAACAGGTCATTCCTCATCTATAAAACGATCCTCACCTGTATGGATTCATTATTTAATAATTATTTTATTTGATTAATTAATTATTTTAATTTAATTAATTTAATTCATAATTTTTTTATGAGATTTTTCGGCATACATCACAAGAAATTTCATTTGTCGACGCGTTTCGAACCAACTAGTGTGATTCATAATTTCTTTTGACTTTATTATTGTTATTTTCCAATTTTTCATAGTTAATTTTTATTTAACCCTAATTGTCTAATTGATAATTAATATTCTAATTTATTTGATCAATTAATCAATTAATTAATTAATTAATTTATATTTTATAATTTTTATAATTTTATTTTGTTTTATCAAATGTTAATTTTTATTTAATTTTCAATTTCAATTTTAATTTTTATTTAAAATTAATTTAATCGATTTAATTAATTAAATTAATTAAAAAAGTTAAAAAATTAAATATTAATTAAATTAATTAAATAAAAATAATTTATTTATTAATTAATTAATTTTAATTTAACTATTTTAATTGATTAATTTAGTTTAATTAGTTTAATTTAATTAAAATTAAATTAATTAATTTATTAATTTTATTAATCTTATTAATTTCGAAAACCTATGATACTATGCTTCTAAAGGTTTCGAGGGATTTATTTGTCTAATCACGGGAAGCCAATTTCCACTAATCTCACTCCCATTGTCCCCGTTGAGGTTCTGAGGAAATTTCATAATTTCGATGGCCTCTCTAATTTTTCTTTTTTGATAACTATCCTCTCTTGCAATTATTCTAGCGTCTTCTAGACACACATGATGTTTGGTTTTGGATGAGTGTTCCGCAAGGGATGATGTACGGGATCTCGCATTCTTTATATCAGCTCCGTGCTCTTTAAGTCTTATTCTTAGAGACCGACCCATTTCCCCAATATAACTCTTGCCACAAGAACAATCAATCTTGTACACACCCTTGAGTTGTTGACGATCGATGTTATCCTTGACTGACCTCATCATTTTCCTTATTGTTCCACATGTAGTAAATTGAGTGTTTATGTTATTCTTTCTTAAAATTTTTGCAATCTTATCCGTTATCCCTTGGATGAAATTTTTTTTTTCCAAAGAAAAAAACGAACTTTTTATTACTATGATGAAAAGTTACATATACAAGCCACAACTTTCCCTTTGCCGTAGAACGTCATAAAAACCTGCTGGAAAGCTATTCTGTGCATAATCGGAGCCTCCTCTAGAGAGGAAAACAACTCCCTTCCTCAACGTTGTCAAAAAGAGTCAATAGTTTCCTTATGTTTTAATATCCATGATAACAAAAATAGCAGCTGACATCTTTTCTTGGGTTTCCTCTATCGAGGAAAACAACCCAAGACGAAAAATAATGTGCAACACTAGCATAAAAGACTAAACATATTTTCAGAAAAAAGACTTTTCTGTTGTTTGCAAAAAGAAAACTAGTATGATGTAGTTCTGCTAAGTGCGAGGATCATGCAAACTGTACATAAGGAGGCTGGTCTGAGAGGACGATGCCTCCATTGTTTTCCTCCACCATTCTCCAACTACCCAAATCTTGTTGTAGACCTTCTGTAGAAAGCTTGTCTGCCAAGTCGTTTTGTTCCCTGTAGATGTGATGAATAGAAAAGATATTAAAAGATAATTTTAAATGCTGTATTTCTTCTAATAAAGGATACAAGATATAATTTTGGCATCTTCTTTGATCATTTATCCATTTGATAACATTTAATGAATCTCCAAAAATCTGAACTGTGAAGATGTTCCTGTGTATCAGCCAACATAGAAGAAGCTTAAGAGCAGATAATTCTGCAAAATTATTTGAGCCACTGCCCAAGCCTACGGAAGCTTTTAGAGAATGTCTTCCGTTTATGTGGATGATTAGACCTGCTCCAACTTTGTTATTTTGAGAGGCTCCGTCAAAGTAAGCCCATGGCACTCCTTCCTTGATTTGTTCTTCTCTAACCTGTCTGGGCATCCTTTCTTCCTCTGAATCCGGAATGTTCGAATAAATTGATGTGCACTGAATGACAATTGATTCAGTAGTGGGTTCCTTGTCCTGAAAAATTCATCTGTTTCTTGCAATCCAAATGCCCCAACAGATAATAGGAGGTAGATTCCTCAATTTCCAAATAGAATTTAAGTGCCACCATTTGTGCCAAGCTTCAGCGGAATTATCCCCTTCCCAGGCTATCGGTGAATGAATAAGATTTTCAACCTCCATCCATACTTTTTTAACTACAGGACAACCAATAAACAGGTGCGTTATAGTTTCAGAGATTTTTGCACATAGCGCATCTTCTCGGCCCTGATTTAAATCTAGATTGTAGAATGTCCCATGTAGGGACTTTCTCTTTCAAAATACACTAGAAGAACAGTTTTGCTTTAGCAGGGCACTTTAACTTCCATAGTGACTTTGCCCACCATTCTGGATCTCCCCAACCTTTTTTTGTCATGAGGAACTTGTATCCAAATTTTGGGGAGTAGATTCCAGAGTCAGCATGAGCCCACACCAGCTGATCTGGTTTGTCCTTAAACCTTACATTTGATCTGGAAAGTTCTTGAATGTAGACCTTCCAATCGTTCCACCAATGGGGATGAAGATCCAATTCCTCTCCTGATTTCCAAGCTTGTCCCCATATGGTTGAGTGACCGATTTTCTCTACCTGATTTAGGAAGATAATTCCTTTGGATTCGATATGCCTAATCAGGCCAGGGGGCAAAGCAAAGTTCTCGTTACACCCCACCCAGGGATCCCTTCCAATTCGAATATTTTCACCGTTTCCAATCTGCCAGGACAATCCTTGTTCAATAATTTTGAAGGCATCAATAGTCGCCCTCCAGACTATCGACACATTTCCTCCTTTCTTTTCTGGGTTCCTTATCCAATCCTCAAGAGGAGTGGGGTCAATGTATTTCCGTTTCACCACTTTCATCCAGAGGTTTTCCATGTTGATGATTCTCCACCCCGATTTTGCCGCCAGGGAGGATCCAAAAGCAGTGATGTCTTTTATTCCCCACCCTCCCCATTCTTTTGGTCTTGCCACTTTCTCCCAGGCAATCCAGGGAAGCACTGAATCCTCCTTTGATCCAGCCCATAGAAATCTGCTACAAATTCTTCTTATCTTTTCCAATATACCTTTAGGAACCCAGGTCAGCGCAACCCAGTAAACTGGGATTGCTAGAAGGACTGATTTAATTAAAGTTAGTCTTCCTGCTCTGGAAAGCCACTTAAAGCTCCAGTGAGAAATTCTGGCTTCAATCTTTGCTACCAACCAATTCCAGTCATGCTTCCTATAACTGTCCAGTTTTAGCCAAAACCCCAGATATTTGACAGGGCCCCCAAGCTTATAAACTTCTAAAGGAAGAACTGATGTAATTTGGCTTTTCTCCTGTCTATTAAAGCCTTCCAGAATGAGCTGCGATTTCCTATAATTTACTTGCATCCCAGTTGCTTTCATGAAAAGCTCAAGAATCTTCTTAATCTCTTTTATTTCTGACAGGTTTCCATTACTGAAGAGTAAAATATCATCGACAAAGAGAAGATGCGAAATGAATAAGTTGACAGCAACCTCCAGACCTTTTATTGTTCCTTCCCTTTTGGCTTTTAGAATTAGCTGGCTTAGCCCTTCTGCTACCAGAAGGAATAACAGTGGAGACAAGGGGCAACCTTGTCTTAATCCTCTTTTCCCTTTGAAGAATGGAGAGGCTACTCCATTTGTAAGTACCGCATAGCTGACACTGGTGATGCATCCCATAATCCAATTGATAAAGTCAATTTTAGAACCCAGGTGAGTTAGCAGCATCCAGAGGTAGGTCCAACTGACTCTGTCATAGGATTTTGATAGGTCGATTTTCACTACTGCTCCTTTATTTTTCATCAGTTTCACACTATGGATTGTCTCTTGAGCCACCCCTATGGCTTCATGAATTTGGTGCCCATCTAGAAAACCAAACTATTCGATTGAGATGCATCTGGACAGCATTGGATTTAAGCAGACAACAATCACCTTAGCTATAATTTTATAAATGTTGTTGCAGAGCGAGATGGGTCTAAAATCTTCAAACGACTCAGGGTCTTCTTTCTTGGGAATAAGGGCTATAAAGGTTGAGCTAAAAGGCGAATATACCATACCTTTCCTTCTGGATTCCTCAATCACCTCTATTAATTCTGAGCCAATCTGATCAAAGAAATGCTGGAAAAGTTCTATAGGCCACTCGTCAGGCCCAAGACTTTTATCTTTGGCCATAAATTTTATAATATTCTCCACGTCTTCAGATGTGACTTCTCCCTGCAAGCCCTCAGCTTCATCCTCCTCCACATCTCGAGGAAAACATTGAGTTGTTTTGATAACCTCTGCTAATGTAGTTTCTCCTTGCTCAGAGAATAAACTTTGAAAGTGGCTCCTCCCCATGTACGAGAGAGATTCAAAGGTATTGGCCTCTCTACCTTCCTCGCCCTTTAATTTCCAGATAGTATTCATTATCTTCCTCCCTTTTGCATAATTGTGAATTTTTTTTGTATTTTCATCTCCAGCCATCAACCAGATTGCCCTGCTTTTCAACCTCCATTCCTCTTCTCTGTCCAAAAGAATTTGACTTCTCTACTTTTCTAACAACAATATCCTATCCTTCGACTCCTGAGAATCATAGCCATTCGAATCAGGATTTTCCAATTCCCCAAGCTCCAGGTTGATATTGAATAAGGCTTCATTTTGCTTCTGCTTTCTCTTTTTTGCCCAATCCAACGTGGCCTTATTTAGCCTTTTCAAATTTTTAATGAAAAGGAAACTCTTATCTTTCGAGGCATCCCTACACGAGTGTTGCCAAGTTTCATTAAAGAGCTTTCTGAATGATTCCTCCTGCATCCAAGCTGCATTGAATTTGAAGGGTGCTGCCGGCTTAAAGGGAGGCTTGGACAGCTCGAGAAGGACTGGGAAGTGATCCGAATTTCCCCCCTCTCCTACCCACTGTCTGAACACTGGGATTCTGGAAGCTAGATCTTCACTTAGAAGAAACCTGTCTAATCTTTTTGTGACTCTAGCTTCACCTGTTCTACGATTTCTCCATGTAGGTTTCAATTTTAGCAGGTTTGCATCGATTAGATTATGCGTAGCAAGGGAATATAAAAAGAAGTCTGAAAGAGGGTCTTCTCTGGCTGAGGGACTCCAAGTCTCGGCATTCCCAGTAGAAAAATTTAGGTCTCCTCCTACCACCAGATTTTGATTTCTCATCATTGTTTTAGCCAGAAGGTTGTTCCAAAACGAGACTCTCTCCTGGCATGGCCCGTATATATTTAAGATTATCATAGGGAATTCGAAATCAGGGGACATAGCTTCCATCCCCAAAACATGATCCATCCCCCACGTATTTATGAGTTTCATTCTTCCTTCCCTGAAGCCTATAGCCAAGCCTCCCGAGTGACCACTGGAATCCAATGCTTGAAACTGCCACCTCGGGAGTATGGAACACAAAGATGACACCACTTCTGAACTCATGCCTAATGTCTCCTGCAGCATGAGTACTTCTGGGTTATAACGCTGTACCAACTCCTTCAAAGCCAGTTTTTTGGGTTTACTGGCTAAACCCCTACAGTTCCATGAAAGGCAGATCATTTTGACACATCCCCATAGGGTTTCGCTGCTCTAAGCACCCCAGGAATCAAAAGTTGTTTACCATCTACCACATCAAGTTTTGCTTTCACCTGAGCCTTAGATAGGGAAGACTTCCGTCCCCTTGACTTCTTCATAGAGGTCTGAGGTACATCCATGCCTAAACCTCCGATTGGATCTTCAGAAGCCGACCTTTTGTCAAGGGAATGTAGGTTATAATGGCATACAGGTTTGGATGCAGAGATTTTTATATCACCGATATCATTTGGGGCCTCTTCACAGTTCAGATTGATCATGGGGATAGATGCAATGATGTTTTCAACCCGTGAGTGTTCTACAGATGAATGACTATGTGAATTTGAATTTAAGCATGCATCTTTTACTTCAAATGGAGGAGGCATAGAAGGAAAACAAGAGTCCAGATGCGTACCCATCGTGACTTCAAGGATGCCTTCAGATACTTCTTTTGTGTCTTTCGGAGCACCATTCCCTGATCCAATAGGAGATCCTTCTCCAAATTCCGGGCGCATGGTCTGTTGTGCCTGCATCGGAGCCTTCTTCTTCTCATTCCTATCCACTTCCATGGCATCCTCCACTTGGACCGCCTCATATCTGGGGTCTATCTCCTCTCCTGTTGATACCACCTCTGCTTCGACTTTCTTTTGTTTCCTCCTGCGGCGAAAACCCAAAGGGCAGTCCCTTGCAAGATGTCCATACTCATGGCATCTATGACACCTAAAAGGCAGGTGTTCGTAGTCCAATGGCTGATCGAAAATGAGGTGTTTATAATGAATTTTTATATTTTCCGCTAGGCCTTCTCCGGGGTTAAGATTGACCAATATCCGGGCCATGGCTTTATTCCTTATTTCGATGAAAGACATATCCGTTTCTAGATAAGTGCCAAGCATGTTACCAATGGACCTGAAAACTAAATCCACCCATAGAAAAGGAGGTAGTCCAGGGGCGCGAACCCATACCGGGAATGAATCTACCTTTTCTCACTGTGCATCGAACAATGGTGTCTAAAGCCTGAAGAGAACGGGGCGATTCCCAAAAGCCCAATTTTTCGCCATCACCCAGTCCGTTGTTTCCTTCTTATCGAACTGAATCATGAACCATCCTTTTGCTAGAACTGAAACTTTGAAGGATTTTTCTGGGGCCGCCTGCCATTGCTGATCTACCCAATTTTGAATGAATTGGGCCGAATTTTTTTTTCCTCGAGCTTGTCCTACCAATGTGCACTCCGCCACCTCCATAGCTTCCTCTATTTGGACGTCCACCCCCAGAACAAGATTTGCTTCTGTCTTTTTCTTGATTAGTTTTTGTTTCTTTCTCTTCTCCCCAACCTGCCTATTGCCAGAACCCTCTTCCCTTCCTTGAGCGACAACCACCCCATTTTCTGCTTCTGTTTGCTGCGAGAAATCCTTTTTGCCTACTGGCACAAATCCTGAGGGGATCTTTGACTCAGTAATTCCCACAACACCCCTGATCCCTGCTCCTTTGTCCACTCCTTCTTCTACGCCCTCCTCTTCTGGCTGATTTTCTGCTTTGCCTCTCGAGCCATCCTTCCTTCGACCCTCCTCCGCTTCAGATCCCGCTATCTCTGGCCCAGGTATCACGCTAGGGTTTACCAAAACCCTTGCTATAGATGATCTAGTTATAGCCGACGATCTACCTTCTTTAACCGGCCCTAGGTCAGATTTGAGCCCTCCAATCGGGCTATGCCAGTACCAATTTTTAGGGCCATGGCCGAAGACCACATCTTCAAGACCTCCAGTATAAGGATGAGCATGAGAGAGGGATTTTGAATTACTTACTTGTGGGAAGCTGAGTACTTCCGCCTGAGGGAAACCCTTCTTCTGAGCACTCGATTCCTGGTGATTGAATTGAACAGGGACCTCCTGGTTTTCCTGCACTACCAGCCCCAACCTTTCTTCCAGAAATTCGATCGAGGTCCTATTGTTCCATGACTCTTCCAGATCTGGACTCGGCTTCGAAATCCCATGAAGACCGCTTGACCCGAAGAACTGTTCAATATTCTGTGCCGTTAGGTCCTTTCCCCACACCGACAGTATGTCTTCCGGTTCAGGGTCGAGCTCGATGGCCTCACTAGGGTTAACCATGATTAATTCACCTGCTTAAATGCTAAAACCGCCAAAAACAAACCGTTTCGGTTTTTAGTGACAGGGTAATACCTCGGGTTAGACGGAGAGAGCGACAGCTATGTCGACCGGAAGGCAGAGTCTCAGGCGGTTTTCTGATGCCGAGATCGTGAAGCCTCCAACTGCATCCAGGATCCAAAGACTAACTGTCCACATTTCAAACCGGACCTTCAGATCCTTGCCAGATGTCTTCCTCTGAAGCCTTGATTCGCCAGCCGATCCTTCCGCTAACCTCCGCTGCATTCAACCGCCTTCCATATCAAGCTTTACCTTAACAAAAAAGCCCTAGGCCCTCGGCCCAGTTGGCCGCAGCCCTCGCACCTGCGACCATGACCTAAGACCCGCGGCCCTGATCCGCTTCATCTCCAAAAAGTAAGACATCACGTTACATTACGGTACACATCTCTACTGTATTCGCCTGGAGAGCTCCTCTCGGCGTAATTAAGATCCATTATGCCATATAAATTAAAATAGTCTAATCCCTTGGATGAATTGAAGGTAAACCTTCCCACAATTCTCTTTTTCTTTCTTGTTTTCAGGAGGACTCTCAGAGAGGACCTTATCCTGAGCTCTTCTTATAGCTTTTTTAATACTAAACTCTTTGTATCCTAGGTTTTTGAAGACCGAGGTTAAATGTTCAATTTCCTCATTTAGGTGATCAAGGGCAGAAATCCTGAGAGCCCTAACAGCTAGAGTGTTTAAGACGCCTGCTTTTTGGGATGGATGATGGTACGAGTCAACATGAAGATAGCTATTAGTATGTGTCTTCTTCCTATGGACCTAGTGTCCCAAAGTTCCATCCTCTTTTCTACTGATCAGAACATCTAGAAAGAGGATTTTACCGTTCTCTTCAAGCTCCAAAGTAAACTTGATTTCGGGAGATATAGAGTTTAGATGATTGAAAAACTTCTCCAGTTCAGCCTTGCCATGAGTCCATTTTAAGTTTGTGTCATCAACAAATCTTTTCCACCAAGCTGGTTTCAAAGGGTATGAGTCAAGGGCTTTTCTTTCAAAGTACTCCATGTATAAGTTGGCGACAATAGGTGAGAGCGGAGAACCCATGGCGACTTCCATATAATCCACATATTAAAATCAATTAAAATAATAATCAAAATTAAAATAATTAAACTAAAATTATTATAATATATTAAAAAACAATTAATAATAAAGAATTCATATATATATATATATATATATATATATCTATATCTATATATATATATATATATATATATATATATATATATATATATATATATATATATATATCTAAAGGTCGGCTTCTATATAAAATTTATCAAGATTTAGGTTTATTTATACTCTGGTCCCAAGATTCTTTTCTCAAGGAACTATTAATCATATTCTAAAAATTAGTCCTGATGATGGACCCCCTTTGGGGTTTGAAATGTTGATAGAATGAACATGATACTGTGGAAAATCCGGATCATGCTAGTGAGTAGGTTATTTAATCATGTTAACATGTATTCCATAATGTTAAAATGTTACCTATAGTTGGGGTAATAAAGGAATAGATAACAAATTAAGTAATTCTAGTTAATATAATTAAATAAATTCAATGGATAAGTAGGGTATATAATCAATACTCATTAATGGCTATGTTTATTTAACTCTAATTAATAATTGACTTATTATTAAGGATTGATAAACACTTAATCAATGGATAAGATATATTGTCAACAAGTATACTATGTATGCAATTTTTAACCTAGATAAGTTTACTTAATGACAGGAGCTAATTCAATTTTATTATTATTTAATGGGTCTCACTTTTAAACGTTGACCTATATGGTCGACCATTAGTACAACTCCAAGTTAATATTGAACCCTACTTTATTATCATGAACGAATGAACTTTGCTTGGTAAATAAATTTGTTACATGACCATAATAGTTTCACAAAGATAATAGTAATAAATAAATAAATAAATATAATAAGGGTGTATTGTGTAACTAAAAGGTAGAAAGGGTGTTACAATGCATTTGTATGTGTTTACTCTGCTATGCACTTACAATTCTTTGGGTTTTTGTTGAGAGTTATAGCATGTGAGGCATACTCTCATACAAACACAACATGTTAGATTATACCAGACCCAGATTTCACCCACGTAACTGTGAAAATAAGGGAGACAACAAATAATATACATATACATCTTCACCTCACTAGATCGGATTTGTAAGACATTTTAACTCATGTGACACCTTCTAAATTTCATACAAGAGAAAACATGCATTTTTCATCTCTAATTTTACTAATAGAAATTCAGAATGCAAATGAACAATAATCATAGGAGTCAAAAGAAACACTTATCTAAAATTTCAAAGTTTGAAATTGATTTGATAAGGATCCTTTCCACCCAACGTAGGCATATTGCACCAATTCTCTCTACCATTGATCACCCCCTAGCCAAGATATGATACAAGAAGAGGATACTACCAAAATTAGAGAAAAATAGGATGTGTGAAGGTAACTCTCCTTCGAAGAATAAAAACATTAGAGAACTCATCTTCTTCTAAGTCGAGGGCCTCCAAAAATCTTATATTCCTCTCAGTTAGTCAACATAACAATATAGAAATCCCTTATATTCTCTACAGTCTCTTGACAACTTCCTTTCTCATTGCTCAGAATATTAGCTCGACAAGCATCAATTTGCAACCCCCACTACTTAACTAAGTTTCATAACTTTCCAGTGAGTAATGGGCATAAAAAAATTGTTTTTAGAGAGCTCAAAACACACCAAAAATATTCCAATCCATGATTTGAACTTTTTTAAGTGTGTTTGGGCACCAAAAACTTTGTGTAAACACTCAAAACATGTCAAAAAGACTTACACCTGAAAATGGTAACTCTCTTCTCATGAAAATTACCAGTTCTGGCACTCGTGTGTCTTTTATCTCTTTGGGTATGGTCTTAATAAACTCACTAATGTCTAATCCACTTGTTTTCCCCCATTTTATCGCACCACTCGTGGGTCAACCTTCAAATTTAGAGATGGGTGCTTTCCCATGCTGCTTAATGAATTATAAGGGTACTCTACAACGACCAGTTAGCCTCCATAAATGTGGTAGGTGGTTGATTCAACTACCAATGGTTTCATTTAAAAAATAAAATGTGTTGGGAAAATAAGGTAATAGAATTTTAAATTCAAGTTTTGGCATCAAACACTAGGTGAGGTTTAGCATGGTTAATTTCCCGTAACCCCTTCACTAATTCCCAGTCGTGGTATTAGTCTGTATCGATCCTCAAATTCCTAGTTGGTTGCTCAATATTTTTAATTATCAAATAAATATTTACATATGCATCATTTTAAAATTGTTCAACATGGTCCATCATCGAGATGCCATTTAAACGTCGCTATAAGTGATAACGATATAATTAATTAGATTAATCTTAGGGTTCAAAATGTGTTTGTGCCAATAACTGTTGTAAATGAATAATTATTTAACAAAACAACACTATAAACATACAAAAAGTATTTTCATTTCAGGTGATTGTTTGTGTTCCTCAACATCAAATTCAATTAGTAATAAATTTGCAAAAGTTATGTAAAAATCATAAAAATTGCTTTGTTTAGAACAATATTCAAACACACTATAGCAAAGAAAATAAAATCAAAGGAAAATAAAATGAAAACATGAAAAACAATAAGGAAATCAAGTGAAACATAAAACAAAATTTATTTTTTTACATAAACCTTTTTCAAGTTTTTCTTTTCATCCCATTTTAGGTTCAACATAATATTTCAAATATGAACCATTTATGGTGTAGGAAAACAATATGTCATCTTCATCTTTAAGCTAAAATGAATTATTGCCAATAACATAAGAAATTTTTATGCTCCCAACGACAATTTCCAAAACTCAGCGTGTTTCACTTTATCCACGAGTAGAGTTCCACAGTAAAACTTTTTTACTAGCTTCAAAAGCAATTATTTTTTTCCCTTTATCAAAATATTTTTAAACTTTTTACTATCTTCATTTCGAATTACTTAAAGAATAATTCCTCTATTCTTATAAGTTTAAGAAAGCATTAATTCTATGAGGAATGTTTGTTGAATTTAACTCTTCAATTGTAATGCTAACCCTATAGAAGTGAGCTCAAGCTCAATTGGTATGATGCCTTCTTATCCATAAAGAAACTAGAAAGGGGTATGACCAATTCTAGTCTTGGTGGTTGTACGATCTTCCCATAAGACAAATGTCAATAGAGTATGCCACTGTTGAGGCTTATCATTTATTATCTTCATTAATATTTTTACTAGGTTCTTGTTTGTAGACTCAACTTGGCCATTTCCCTGGGAATAATAAGTTGATGAAGTGGAATGTTTCACTCCAAACATAAAAGTTGGTCCATTACCTAAAATGATCTTGATTGGTAAAAAAGTCTTAGAGAAAAAAAATATTTGATTCAAGAAAATAAATCACATGTTCATACCTAGCATGCTTGAGAGGAACTGATTTTGCACAAGTTGTAAATTAGTCTATAGAAGTTAAGATGAATATATGCCCTAAAGATGAAGGTGAATTGACATGCCTCATGAAATCTAACCCTCATTTTGAAAAGGGAAAATAAAATATAACTAGTTGTAAAGGTAGTGCAAATTTTTTTCTTTACCGATAGAACTTTGACACCCATCACAAGCTTGTATAAACTTGTATATGTCCTTAAAAATTTAAGGTCAATAATAGTCAATCCTTCAAATTTTATAAGCAATGATCTTTGCTGTGAAATGTCCACCAATATGAATATCCAATTTAGTTGATCCATGAAGCTTTTTAAGAAGCATCTGAGTTTTTGTTTCATCAACGCATCTTAATAACATCCCATCTGTAGCATCCATAGTCTATGGTCCTAAAATTTCATGCCTATAGAATAAAAAATTATAGCCTAACAGTGACACTAATGTGAAATTATAGTAACAACTTCCAATATACTATCATCCATTCACATATGGCCAAGAATTTATAACATAGACATTTTACAATGATGTTATGAGTTTATACATGAACATCAACCTTTCAAATATACTCATTGAAGACAACATCAAGTTTAAGCTAGTCAATTACTTTAAAGTACCATTCACCCTAGTGAGTGTAGAATCATTAATGTAGGTAGTCATAATCCTCATTCCTAACTTGAAGCCACTCCAGTGACCAATTTTTCTGCAATTCCCAGTGCATTAGATAGAAGTTGATGACCCACTTAGTTGTCCACCCTACCAATTCCAAAATACTCCTTTTCCCTTTCCCCCCACCGAGCTGCAGTGGGGTTGTAGGAAGGAGAAGAGATCAATACTAGTCAATAAGAATTGGGCCACAACCATGATCTCCCCAAATCAACAAGTTCCTATGCACCATACTATCCAACAAGTACTCAAGATCACAATTTGACAATCACAAGATTACAATATCATAAGTTCTCACAAGAATATATAGAATGTCTTTACAACCCCCATCTAGCATTAGGGAGGTAAAACATCCCCCATACAAAAGAATGTGTTCTTTTTATAAAGGATTTTAGGTCAAGATTAGATGTGACACTTGTTTTCATATGAACAAATAATTAATTATTTAATTCCATAAATTTGATTATTCACCAAGACACGTGTCTTATCCACAAATTGACTTTCATGTAAATTCCCATTATTTTATTTAAAGTAAAGATTTTCTCTCACCTTAGTCACATGTTCCTTGGTCCAAGTTATTTCATTACTACCTACCACGAGTCCAAGTTATTTTTAGTTACTTCCTTAAATTTCTCCATTTCAAAATTAATTATCTTTTCGAGGATTCCCTCAGTTAGGTGGGGTTCTCTTCATTTTATTTTTTTTGAATTTTTTTTCTTCAAATAATTCAATGCTTTCACATGTCTATTTATATTTCGGTGTACTTGAGTTCACATCCATTGAATTTTAAGCTAATCCCCCTTTTAAGTATTAGTCTACTAACATTAGCCAAGCCATTTCTTTCATTTATTAGGATTTGTCATTAAGTTTAGTTTTTAAAGTTAACATTGATTAACTTTAGATTAATGGATACTCAAATAAATTACTTTCTTTTCACTTTTATCTTTCATAACATATCAATATTTAAGAATATTATTAATTAAACCCAATCAATATATTTCCTTATCCTCCATTTGGTGCCAAGGGTGCTAACTCTCATGCCCTTCAAGAACCCTACATTCCAAGGGTGCCACATGTTTCCCTTCAAACACCTATGGTATGATATTTCCTTATCCTCCATCTGGTGTTAATGGTTCCAACTCTCGTGTCCTTCAAGAACCTCATGTTCCAAGGGTGCCATGGGTTGCCCTTCAAACACTTATAATCCGATTTGGGAAAGAATTACCAGTAGAATGGAAACTCAATAGTCTCCTCGTTTCCCTTGTCGAGAGTTTCACGATGATGAAGGATCAAGGTTCCCCTCGATGCACACCCCTCAATAGTTCCACATGAGCAACCACAACCATGGTCTAATCCTCATGACATTGTGAAACTCCAAGGATTACTCTTTCGTATTTCATCCCAAGCTATGATTAAAGTGCTAGAAGGTATGACAAGGGGTTTTGATCATACGCCTCCAAAGATGTCTAGTATCCTTCACCTACAATCCCACTACCCATATGTGGGTCATTCAATCAATACTTGTAAGTACCTACAAAACTATAAGAGCATCCATTGGTATAATCCATATAAGTATACCCATTATCTGCATTAACATCAAATGTTAAAACATAAACATAATTCACAATGTGACTAAAACCATCATGGTATTGATTGTGTCCATAGTTCTCTTTCCCTACCACACTCAAGAAATAGTCAGTAAAAGCTAACAACAAGATATAAGTGTCATCTAGTAAGCATCATAAATGATCACATATAAATGCCATAATCAACATCATCATCATTACAACAAAAGTAAAATATCATAATATCATGAAATAAACTTTAATCAAAATACATATAATGTTTGGATAATCACAATGATGTCCTCAAAGAACAATGTATAAGTCAAATGATGTCTCAAAGTCAAAATATAAATCTCATGTCAACTAGAGTAGGGAACTACATACAACCCCTCTTAAATCTAGACTTCGTCTCGAAGTATCAAAACAAGAAAAGAAAATGATGACACATCTCCTTGGAGGCATCCCAAGTAGCCAAACCGGGACAATAACTGTCCCATTAGACCTTCAATTGGTCCACCAATCGCCACCTAAGATGTAGAATTTTCTGGTCTAATATGAGAACCAACTCAGTCATTATCGTCCTCTCGTCTCAGGCCTACAAACAAATCAAGTCAATAACATGGGAAGGATCTGAATTGTAATGATGTAATACAAACACATGAAACACACCATGCATACGTGCCAATGATGTAGGTAATGCAATCTGATATGCTAATGGCCCTTTCTTCTATATGACTTCAAATGGTCCCACAAATCACGGAGATAAATTCGCTCCCTTTCGAATTTTATAGAACTCTTTCAAGGTTTTACCATTAAAAACATTTTATCTCTAATATCATAACTATGATCGATATGATGAGCATCCACATAACTATTTTTTCAATCTTGAGCTACCTTTAACCTTGGCTTAATCATGGTCATTTCATATTCCATCTATTGTATTACTTCAAATCCTATTAATACCCAGTCCTTGAGTGGATCCCATCTTAGAGGCATCATGTCGGATGTCTGTGTTCAACACTTACTCGTCGACACTCTAAACACCTTTCCATGAAAGTTATGATTTCCTTCTTAATCCCCTTCTAGAAGAATAACAATTTCAAGTTAGCATTCATCTTCCTCACACTTGGGTGTGCCATGTGCATAGGTTGATGAGATTTGCTCAAGATTAGTTGGTGCATCTCTTCATTTGGTGGCACATATATCCTTCAATGGAATCATAATAAGCCATAACTCTCTAAATAATACCCCTATTATTTTGGAGTCATCATTTTGTCTTCCCTCAAATGTTGAGTAACTTACTTGTACCAAGAATCCTCACTTCATAATCTATTCAGCTTCTCTCTCAAATTTGTCCTTAAGGGAATCATTGAAAAGATTCGAGGCCTTCGACTTAGAGTATCTGCCACCCTATTTAATTAGGGGAATTTTGAGGTTTGAAATGGGCCTCCTAAGGAAATTCTAAAATAATAGTGGAAATAATAAAATAATATTAGATTACATCATCAAATTTTAGAGGGAAAAAAGAAAAAAAAAACTATTTTTCAACTCGTATTTTCAATCTCAAATTTAGAGCGACAACGCTCTCTGGATGCAAAATTTGATTCCTCATACAAGGAGTACCCATGTTGCATACTGTCGATGGATCTTGCTACAGGAAAAATGAGAAATAAATGAAAAAACGTGATTGCAATCACATTTTTCATGTATTTGTCATTTTTTGTGTAGCAGGGTCCATCGAAAGTATGCAACATGGGTACTCCTTGGATGAGGAATTACATTTTGCATCCAACGAGTACTCCCACTTGAAATTTGAGTAAAACCTTAGGGAGACAAGTTTAAAATACGAGTTGAAAAAGTAGTTTTATTATTTAATTATTTTTTAATATTTTTAATTTTTTACTCCAAAATTAGTGAATCATCCCCCATGGTTGACATCATCATCTTGAATCCTATTAGTTCTTATAAAGTTGATTTTGGATGTACATTTTTCTTAGGAGGCCCATTTTAGACCTCAAAATTCCCCTAATAGGCTATCCCCTTTATGTAAGTAATATTGAAATCAAATTCACTTATTAAATATGACCACCTTATTTGTCCAACATTTAAATGGTCTTGCATGAAGATTTGTTGTAACCCACAATGATTAGTCTTAAGTTCAAATTTCCTTCGTAGCAGGTGGTGTCTCCAAACCTTTAGTGTGTACATGATAACAACCATGTCTAGATTGTGTGTCACATAGTTCTCCTCACGGGATGTAATTTTTTCTTGATGGATACGTTATTACCATTCCATCTTGCATCAATATGCATCCAAGGCCTTCCTTGGATGTGTCGGTGAAAACCATAGATTCCTGCTCCATGTAAGGTACTTTTAGGATCAATGCAGTTTATAACACACCCTTCCACCCCCTTGAGTTATTCTCGGGTTGTGGAAGGTGTTACTTTAAAATTAACCCAATCTCTAAGGTTTATAATGAAGATGGGGTAACAAAATTGTCTTTTTCCAACCTCATCAAAACTTAAAACAAATGAAACCATCATGTTGGCTCATCGAGATCTTTCAAGCGATATCATTTTTATCCCAATTTGACCTATAGATTGAAAGTTATGCCCATTTGAAGGTTTACTAATTAAACCTTGCCACATGTTATGTAAGCATAGCCAAATGGAAATGCCAAATGGCATACATGGCTCTTCCACTTAGCTCAAATCTAGTGTGGCTCCCACCATGTCATAGTGCCATAGTGCCACCATGTCAATTCCTCTAGAAATATCTTGTTCAACCTCCTCAACATGAAAATAAATTTCACGTTAGCTATTGGAGGGTTTCCTGTCTAGCGATCTCTGTCAAGTTCTAGACTAAAGGTGCTAATGGGAACCTTCTCGTCTCTTAACACCAATAATTGATGTCACACCTTTTGTTCCCTTCAACATGGCAGCACCCATGGCATCACTTGGCAACCACATCATTCGATTCCACATCACTTGTCTCCACTTATTGTTGACCTCATGCTGACGTAATGGTGATGTCACCTTGCTGCATGGCATCCTCAGATGCTGCCATGTGTCATCCAAAAATGGACTCTTTAGCCATCCAACAGAGCTGATTCTACTTGCCATGTGTCATGCCACAAAGGTTCCATGTCAACAATATTCCATGTCACTAGCCCTCATGGAATCTATGCAACCCTACCTACCCTATGTCACACTTGCCACCTCAACCTGCGTGGGGGGGTCCCACAGGGCCCAGCCTTTTGAGAAAAACTGAGCCTTTACAATATATGAAATTTGGGCTCGACGACATGATTTCTCCATTAAATGCCATTCCCCGTCTTTATTCCTTGAGATGTATATATATTACTGCCCCGCCACCACGCCATAGCTCCATGATACAACCAAGCCTCATGCCAATCAGGTGTAGTGCGATGATAAAAATATCATTAAGTGATGAAGGGGGAAACTCTATCCTATGCCCTTCATCAATAGTGCCAGTTCCATCGAATACTACTTATCGGGGGGGGGGGGCATGACGCGACATGAGTTTTCACTTTGGGTAACAAGAATAATATTGTTCCATGCCACTGTCAATAGTGCCAACACTAAACTAAGCAAGCTTACTGCTTTGGCGAGGGAGGTGTGTTATGGCGTGAAAATTCACATTAGACAAAGGGGATATTCCCGTCCAAGGCGCTTCGTCAACAATGCCCATTATCAAAGTTCTATCATATAAAATTATTTTAAGGCTTATTAAGCTGAATACAACCCTACAACTTATAATACATAGGCATAAAAGCTCCAGGGGTTCTCAAACCAACTTTTTCATTGGAAATCCACAATCTTGCCAACTCTATAGAGTTAAGGGTGTAACCATTCACATCAATTTAACTCAGAGCTCTATAACTCTTGCAAGATTCTTATACAACACAGAGAGTATAACCATCCTCTTCACAATCATAACACATTATAGTATCAATTAGAACAAAGATCCTTTTGGTCCATAAGCATGCCAACCATCGAATTGTTGATAATGACAATTAACGGCATGTCATAATGCAGCCAATCATAGTTGCATATAACATCAAGTAACATTCATATCATCCACACAAAGTTAGTATTTTAACTCAGTCCAAAAGAACATCCAAAGCATATTTCCCATCTAAGACATGCAACAATTTTCAATGACCATTCAGGAACATTACAGAGCCATGCATCGACTAATAACATACTAGTCATGTAATCATTCACATTTACACATATATAAGTCATAACACTTATCTGAATGGCTAGAGATGTCTGAAAATGAAGGTGGGACTTCAAATCTCCACCCAACCATAGGCCACTCGCACCACATTGTTTCTTGCAACTGTCCACCCCCGAGCGAGATCCATGATCCGAGAGATTTCTTTCTCAGGGATTTCAACCAAGCTCAGATGGGGTATTGCTCAGTTTTCAGGAGTATGGGTTTACTTTATCAGTGGTTTATCAATTGTGTTTTCAAGGAAAGCATTGTAGGAGTCTATAGCTCATTATATGGGTGGTTTATTAGCTTACTTGGCAATCAATAAGTGGTTTACCTGTTGCAAATGCAACAAGAAAATCCTAATTTAATTTTGTCCTTGATTTAAATTAGAAATAAAATTGTAATTCCACATCACATGAGAACTTGTATTAGTCAACTAAGTTAATTTGACTTAGTTGGCTCAGTTAATTCGAGTTGAGGGTCTAACTTGAGTCATGTAGAGTGTCTCCTACATTATAGGAGCCCTGGTTGAGTTTATTTTGTGTTTGTAATTAATTAATTCAATTTAACTAAGTTAAAGATAGTTAAAATAGTTCCAACTGATGGAGGAAATAATAGTAGGCCAGACAGTGGGGTGTTGCTTCATGTGGTCAACCGATTAACTATGATTCACTCATAAATAACTCATGCATGTCAGATCTGAGAGTTACCCAGTTGAGATTGGAGTTTGGGGACAATGTACTATCGGTTGTATAATAATCCAAATTGTACAGGTGGTGCATGTAGTCAGAGGAAGGCCTATGAGGATTGCACAATTCTAATTGAGGAATTTCCCTAATTAATAGGGGCTAAGTCCCAAGGAAACAACGCAAGGAAATAGGGACTTGGAAAAGTGAAATTGGTTAAGTATTGGCTTGGGCTTGTCTAGGTAGCTGTGAGATAGATAGAGATAGTGCAGAGGTTGCTAGAGCTTGAGCAAAGCATTGTAATCTTCTCATTTTTTTGACTAATGCAATATACAAATACAAAGTTTTTTAGTTGTGGCTTTCCCCAGAAAATCATTATGTAATGTGTTGATAGAATTATTTCTCTTGTATACTTCGTGATTTTGCAATCGTTTAATTGTTTCCGCTGATGAGTAGAGTAGATTCAAGTCTTTTTTTTTAGTAAATTACAATTATCAATTTGAATCTACAAGGAATTTCTACATTACCAACCTCTTCAACAAGCACTAAGTGGTTTATTAGCCTTTTTCAATAAGCACCCCAGTGGATTGCTACCCTGCCTAGTGGTTTATCAACCTTACAACAAGAACCTGAGAGGTTTATCAACTTAATTAGAAAGCATTAAGTGGTTTATCATCCTTCTCAACAAGAACTTAGTGGTTTGTTAGCCCTTTTTAGAAAGCACTCATCACCCAATTCCTCCTTTGAGCTTCCCACTGACCTTTCATGCTTGGACACAACAATACAACATTTTTTTATGCATTGAACTGGGAATCACACCCCATCAGTCTGAGTAGATTTTCTTAGGTGCATAACTCCTTGTTCCTGTGCTTAGCCTTGTATTTTATCCATATTTCTCTTACTTTGTTTGTTCAACATTATGCTCCTCCTTGAATCTTCTGTCTGTTCTTTTGTTTTCTATTCTTTCTTTTTTCTTTAGGCTCCCTTTGTGCCCACACATAGGATTGTTCATTTCCCATCCCCTTGATGACGTGGAAGCATGGAAACGTGGGCATATCCTCTACCCTACCATTGCTTTCCAACTGTTTGGTGGTGTGTGTTCAACTATTCCAACCAACACCATCTCTCCTTGAGATCGTGGATTCATTTGTCTCATTCTTTAATTCCAACAAATAAAAAATTTAATTTATAATTACAGTCATTACAAAAAAGGGTCAACATGAGGGGTGTCACACAGTTGTTAGTTCATTAAATTTTTGAATTCCTCTTCGCATTTTTTAGTCCAAGAAAACTTCTTATTCTTCCTTTGGAGTTCAATAATGAGAGTTCCTATCTTTGAAAACCCTTCAAAAAATCTGTGATAATATTCAACCATACCCCCAAAACTACATACTTCGTGAACATTGGTCAATGCCAATCACTCCATGATGGCTTCTATATTTGAAGGATCCAATACAATACCTTCCCTAGATATAATGTGCTTGAGAAAATCGATCTTGGATTGGTAAAAGGAGACTTATACTACTTCCCATATAGTTGGTTCTTTCTAAGACACTGTAAAACTAATCTTAAGTCTTCATCATGTTCCTCTAAGGTCTTTGTGTAGAATCAATATGTCATTGATAAATACCTACATGAACTTATCTAAATACTCTTGGAATATCCCATTCATTAGGCTTATGAAAACAATTAGGGCATTTGTCAGCCCAAAAGGTAGTACTACAAAATAAAAATGGCCAAATATTATCTTAAAGGCTATCTTTAGGATATCCTCTTCCTTTATTCTTAAGTGATTATGTTGTGACCTGAAATCTATCTTAGAAAACATAGTTTCCCCCTTCATTTATTTCAACAAATCATCTATCCTTAGTAGAGGATATTGATTTTTGATCATAACCTTGTTCAACTAATGATGCTCATTGCATAATCGCTAGGAACTCTCATTTTTAACAAAAAATACAGGTGCTCCCAACATAGATACGCTAGGTTGTATGAACCCCAAGCCTAATAACTATTTTCACTAGATGTACAACTCCATAACTTAGGAATTGACATATGATATGGTGTCTTTGTGATAGAATCTTAGCTAGGTTTTAGATCAATTGTGAAGTCTATCCCCCTTTTGCAAGGCATCCTTGATAATTCTTCTAAGAATACATCCTTGAATTTAGCAAGAAAACAATATTTATCTAGATCCTCATAGTCACATTTATCATTTAGTGTTGTAATCATGAATAAATGACATCCTTTTCATCTACATTTCAAAAGTTGCATTGAAAAAATGAACCTGAGGGACACCTCTTGGTTGTTTCCTATCAAGGATTTCCTTTGACCTTCATCATCTGTGAAATGCGGTACCTTATCCTTACAGTATGAAATAAATTCATGGTATTCCAACCAATCCATTCCCATGAAAACACCGTATGATCCTAGGACTACGGAGTATAATGAAACCTTTGCCTTACACATGCCTAGATCCACTTCACATTCCTTTGTCATTTCTCTTATGCTCCTTTTCAACCCACAAGCCATTTTTACATGCCTAAATTCATATTGTACAACTACATCATGTCTAATATTTGACAAAGCATTATGTGAAATAAATTATTTAGTAGCCCTTGGATCTCTCAAAACAACAAAAATCATACCATTAATATCACCATTTGTATCGAGTACAACGAATTGGTGCTCAACTTGGCTATTATTCACCACTGCATGGATGTGATGAGCCCTTCCCATGATCCCCATCATGGCTTGTCGCTTAGATATTTTGGAATTACCTTGTCATTCAGGGAAATGCCTCTTGAAATGCGGACTTTCATAAGTCCAACACCCCCTTTTAGGAGCATGGCTCCTACTACTAATTGAATCGAAGGTTAGCCCATATCTATGTTAATATGAGTCAGACTAATGTGCTAGATGTTGTTGTGGTGCAACACGATACCACTGTATAAAACGATACTTGTAATACCCCAGTTGTTCATGATGTAATAAAATATACATTAATATCTAGGTTGGTGAGCCGAATGTATTTGACTAATAGGCTGGTGCACTGAAATGATATTATGAGGCTTGCGTGTCCATGGAGTCATAATAAATAGGTTGTGGGGTCAACATGCCCAAATTGATATGCCTTTAATGGATGTGAGGCATTAGAGCTTGAATTTGTAATTATATTGTAATTAAATAATAATAATAATCAATTAAGGCAAGCGGTAGAGCCCACTCCACAAAAACAATATGGGGAAGCGACTCTAGAGATAAAAGGCAACAATTGGGTTTTCGGTTAATGGTGCGCTCTAGGGCCCATGTGGCTTCAGTGAGTGCCACATGGCTAATTGGGACCATAAATTTAAAAAGGATGTGTACATTCTGTTAGTCTTGCTGGCAAAAGGCCCAAAAATGGATCCATTTAGGCTCTTAAAGTCTCCAAATTTGCTTAAAATCATGCCAAGGAAGCCAAAAATGCTCTTGAAATCTTTAATATTTGCTCAAAGATCATCCAATGATCAAAATCAACACAAGAGGAGAGCCCTTGGAAGCGCGGAAATACATTATCGGGAGGCAAAAACGCTTGAAAACCATGAAAAACCCGCAATTGCAGGCTTAAACACAGGAATGAACAACAACCGTTAGATCTGGCTGATCAACGGCCCAGATCTAAGCAGCTAATTGCATCGGTGGTGGCCATCGGAGGCAGTCTGAGCAGAGTCGCGATGATCGGGCCGAGCGATATGTCGATCACCGATATCGGCAATATCGCTATCGGCAGGGAGCATATGCCATGATATATGAAGGACTCGGGAGTGAGCGACGTGCGATTTATCGCATCGCTATAATCGCATCGGCACTATACCATAGGTGGGGCCTATGCACAGGCATGTGTGCGACCCGATGAGCCGGACCTGACGGCATTATATATCAGAGTTCATAAATTTTGAAGTCCGCGCCAAAGCCATTTTTAATGCATTTTCCATTTATTTCGTTATATAACAAAATACAAAGGGAAACATGGGCAGTGCGATAGAGATGGAACCTAGACTCGATGGGTTTCAGGAAGAAAAATATATATATATTTTCAAGTCCGCAAAAGCCCATTTTTTAATGTATTTCGTGTATTTTCGTTATATAACGAAAATACGAAGGGAGCATTGGCCAACAACGATTGCGATGAGTCCCAGACTCAAAAGGGTCCAGGAAGTGAAATATATAATATATGAAGTCTACAAAACCCATTTTCACAGATTTTTTAGTGTTTTTTGCATATTTCATAATATAAGGGAAATACACAGGAGCAGGCTTTTTGCGACTTGTGATGGCGACAAGGCTGGACCCAATAGACAATTAAACCATATTTTAGGACTTTTGAAGTCCAAAATACACAGAGAAGGTGGGATTTTTGCAGTAATGTTGTGTTTTCTGTATATAACAGAAAAACAATCATTTATAAATGTTTAAGGGATTACACAGGCCCGAAGACCCTTTCCATTATCTAACAGAGGCCAGGAGATAGGGACAGAGGCCAGAAGGGGAATAGAAAGAGCCACAACATGCGCAACTCACCCTCAAACTGACAAAGCAGTCATGGAGCATCAACAGACAACGCAGCTCATCCATAACAACAGAATCAATTATGGAGCATCTCTGGCACGGGAGAACTCCCAGACAGCGCAACAAACCACGCAAAATATCTGAAAACGGTTACCTTCTGTCAGAAGCAGAAAACTATGAGCCCATGCTTGCCTAGAGGGCATCAAAACAGTTAACAAGGCATATAAGACAGATTAAGATTTTGAGCCTCTTAGAGCTCAGGAGCATTGTAAATAGGCTATAAATAGCTGAAAGTAAGATGTAATAGGGGTTCAAACTTCTGGAGAATGTTCCTCCTCTGTTCCTTCAAACTTCTCATCTTCATTCTAGCAATAAAGCTTCTTTTGCTATTATATGTTCAATGTCCATTCTCTTTGTTGTTCTATGCTTGCACTTGAATAGTTTATTCAGGTTTTCTGCTGCATCCAATGCCAGATAAGTGTCATCTTATCTCTGCATTGATAAATTAGATTTGCAAGTCTTATTTTCCTGTAGGTGGTCATTCATATGTGTTTATGTATGCAATCTTCTGGTACAGTCAGTATTCTCCATCTATCCATTGACTCTATAAATTATTGAGCATTATTGGTTTAAAGCCTTATATTGGTATGAGTGTTCATGCATGTCTTAAGTGAGAATAGAGCTGAAATGGTTATCTGAATTGATCCAAACCATCATCCATTCCAATAGTTCTGAGAACAATATTGAAGATTATATGTTACCAGGCATCTCCGAGTTGCAACCTAGGAGAGCTTCCGGGAGTGTTAACATAATTGGTGTCACTGTCGGGGAGAGGAAACTAAAGCTCAGCTTCCCTGGGAAACGACATAGATCCAGCTTTGATGATAGACAAATCCTGGGCACTTTTTTGGTTGTAATCATCTATCTGGCGACTCTACTGGAGGCCAAACCTCTTGGCGACTCCACTTCATAGTTCTGGCTCAGTTTGTGAGGCATACTCAGAGAAATCCTCAGAAGCTACAAGCTGACCTAGTACCTGACCCTGAAAAAATCATCAAAGAGAGAAAGGTATTGTAGAATGGAGCATCAGGTTCAGGTAAACCTAAACAATATCCTATATCTCTTCAAGAAAGGCCTGTAATAGAACAAATACATGTTGAGAGTATAACATCTAATAATAGCAGTGAAGAAAAACTATTAGAGATTCATAAAGCTCCTTATTCTTTAGGTTCTCCTTTTGTTGTAAGCCCAAAGGAAACCTCACCTCCTATCCATCATACTCCTTTAGTCTTATCAATCACTCCTCAGCCCTCTATCATTCAGACTGCCAGTACTCTTTTAGCCACCACAACCATGGCAGGTCCATAAGCACCTACCAAAATGGAAAGAATCATAGTTGATAGGTATGGACCTCTAATACTGCCCACTCCTTTGAATGCCATGCCTAGTGGAGAATATCAGAAATATAGGCCTAAGTTCACTGGGATTGAAGGTGTTACTGCTGAAGAACATCTTGAGTCATTCTTTAGCTATGTCGATAATCTGGACATTAGTGAAGATGATGTGTGGATGAGAGTCTTTGTCCAAAGCCTAGATGGAGAGGCTAGAAAATGGTTCAGAGAATTAACCCCAAGATCTATAGTAGATATTGAAGCTTTAGATGATGCATTCCTAAAGCATTGGGGGGATAAGAAGGATCTCCTCTACTACCACACTCAGTTTGGGAACTTAAAGAGGGAAAATGATGAGTTGCTGTCTGATTTTAATAAGAGGTTTAACCATATGTACAAAAAGATACCAGCTGAAGTAAAACCCACTACTACCTCTACTAAACTCACCTATTCCAGTGCTTTTGACTCTGAATTCTACCTACTGTTGAGAGAGAGGTGATGTGTACTTTGGCTGACATGCATGATGTAGCCTTGGAAGTGGAATCAAACATCATGGCCGGAGAGAAGCTCAAGGGAAATGTTGATAGAAGAAGACAAAGGGGCAAGTCCTCATCATCCTCTGATCCTAAGATAGATAAAATGACCAAAATTATCGAGTCATTAGCCTCTGAAATCTCCAAATTAAAGGTTGAGCAGCACCCGAGGAAAGGAAGAGTGCCTAATACCTTTGCTCCTAGAAATCCAAATCCAAATCCATATAGAAGAACTAATGAGCAGTTGCAGATTTTGCAAAGAAACAAAGATGCAAATGAAGACCAAAGGGTGGAGGCTCCTTTTCAAAATGTAGTCATGGAAGAAGAGTAGTTTAAAGAAGATGATGAGATCCATTGTCTGGAAGACAAAGGCAATGCTTCCTTTTTATCTCAGCTGCCTATGAAAAGTCATTATGCAACGACTAGATTAGCCAAGAATGGGATGGTAAAGCTATTCTACAAATTGTAGATCAACAAAGATATAATTTTAGGTCAAAGATAAATAATGCCAAGGAAACTCCTGTTCAAAGAGCTACTGTCCCTGCAGTACAACAAGCTAATAAGCAAAAACAACTGGCAGTTGATCCCATCGTCCTCAAAGCTCCAACTCATGAGGTAAGAGGCCTTGACAAGTCTCCTTCTCCTTTCAGTTTTCAATCAGAAATTCAAAAGCTAAGAATATCTATGCCTCTGATTGAACTAGTGAAGAATGAGTCCTTCAAAAGATCCATCCTCGAGGCCCTTGAGCCTAAAGCCATCCAAGTCTCCATTGACCATGTAAATATGCAAGATGACAAGCCAACTATTATTCTCAGCCCAATGATTGAAAATTGTGAAGACAACTCCCCATCATTCTATGTCTCTCTGACTATTCATGAAAAAATCCTTCACAACTGCCTTTTGGACACTGGAGCCAGCCATAATCTAATGCCCAAGGCTGTCATGGATGAGTTGGGTCTTGACATCACCAAGCCTTATCATGACCTGTTCTCTTTTGACTCTAGAAAAGTGAAGTGTCTAGGATTAATCAAGGACCTAGCCATCACTTTGTCTCAGCTACCTATGAAAAGCATGATGATGGATATTGTGGTAGTAGATGTACCTCCCAAGTTTGGCATGTTACTTTCCAGAGGTTGGATCAAGAGACTAGGTGGATCATTACAAAATGATCTGTCCTATGCTACTGTCCCAGTTTTCGGAGGTGAGAGCAAGAGATTATACAAAGAGGCGCAGTTGGCTTATATCATCAGCGATGAGAAGAACCCTACTAATCATCCCATCTATGTTGTTGACACTGATTTTGGAGCATGTATTCTTCATATTGAAGAATCCCAGTTGGCCTCCACGTAGCTTAAAAAACTAGTTTGCCAAATCGCTGAGGAAGAAGGCCCACAGATTTGGGACATGTTCTTTGATGGAGCTTGCTCTAAGGAAGCTGCTGGGGCAGGTGTAGTCCTTGTGTCCCCCACACAGGAATACATTCATTTATCTTTCAAATTAACCTTTTAGGTCACAAATAACATAGCAGAATACGAAGCTTTGATTTTGGGCTTAAGCACTGCTAAAGAAATGGGTATCAAAGGCTTGAAAGTGTTTGGAGATGTAGACCTCATCATTCAGTAGGTCAATAAAGCGTTCCAAGAAAAGAATCCAAGGCTGAAAGCATACAAAGATGAGGTATGGAGACTCAAGGATTCTTTTAATAATTTCGGTATTTCTTATATTTCGAGAGTGAAGAACCATCTTACCGACTCCCTTGCTGTGTCTGCTAGCACGTTTATTCCTCCTTTGCCTCCTAAATTGACATATGAAGTTCACGTAAAATACAGACAGTCTCTGCCTGACAATGTCAAATATTGGAGATTTTTTGAAGACGATGAGGAAATTAACAGGTTTTTACAATTCGTTGAGGAATTTGCTGAAACGCACATCAACCAAGAAAATTAAACCATGGAAGAATGCAACCAGTCCAAGCTAAAAAACGAGGTCAACTGAGGAAGCATCGTCCAACTGCCTAGTAATCATATACCAAAAGGATTGGTGCCTCTAGAGAAATTGTTCGACCATATCAATGTGCCTTATAAGCCGACCAAAACAGAAAATGAGTCTGCTATTTGTAAACACAATATAGGAAGCCTAGCCCATCTGAAATTCATCAATCTATCCACTCATTTTTCTTCTGCCCAGAATTTCGAGCATTGCACCCTCATGAAGCATTTCACTGATATTTTTTCCTAGGAATACAGTGATCTTAAAACCTATGATACGAACATCATTTAGCATAAGATTCCACTAGAAAAGAACACCACCCCTTTTAAGCAGAAATTAAGATCTATCAAACCTCTCTTATTTCCTTTGATTGAGAAAGAGATCAAGAAGCTGTTGGATGCCAAAATCATAGTTCCCCTAAGGTATTCAAAATGGATAGCTAACCTTGTGGTAGTGAGAAAGAAAAATGGAGAAATCAGACTTTGTGTTGACTTCAGAAATTTGAACAAGTGCTCTAAAAAAGATAACTACCCCCTGCCTAAGATGGAACACTTACTGCAAAGAGTTTCAGGGGCCAGAGTCATGTCTTTCTTAGATGGATTTTCAGGTTACAATCAGGTTGTTGTACATCCAGAAGATTAGGAAAAGACCGCCTTCACTACTCCTTGGGGCACTTTCATGTACTCCAAGATGCCTTTCGGACTGATGAATGCTGGGGCTACTTTTCAGAGGGCCATGGACATAGCCTTCGTGGGAGAGAAGGACAAGTTTGTCCTTATTTATCTTGATGACATAATAGTCTTCTCTAGCAGCCACAAAGACCATTTACAACATTTGAAGAAGGTCTTCCTAAAGTGCAGATAATTTGGAATTTTAGTGAACCCAAAGAAGTCACAGTTTGCTCTAGAAGAAGGCAAACTTTTGGGACATATTGTTTCTGCTGAAGGTGTGAAGATTGATCCAGCAAGGGTTCAAGCCATTCAGACATTGTCCATCCCAAGGTCAAAAAGGGACATTCAATCCTTCCTGGGTAAGATTAACTTTGTAAGGAGGTTCATTCCAAACTTTGTAGAGCTAGTAAAGCACATCACTTCCATGCTGAAGAAAGGATCAGAAATAAAATGGACAGATGCTTCAAGAAGCTCTTTTGAAGCCATCAAGCAAGCTATCATGGAAGCTCCCACTCTAATCAGCCCAAATTACACTAAGGAGTTTTGTATCTTCTCTTTTGCCTCTTATGATACACTTGCAGCAGTTCTGTTGCAGAAAAATGATGAAGGCATAGAGCACCCCATGGCCTTTTTCAGCAAAACTTTAAGGGATGCTGAACTAAGGTATGACCTTATTGAAAAACAAGCTTATGCTCTCATAAAATCTTTAAAGGCATTTAGAATTTATATTCTGCATTCCAAAGTAGTTGCATATGTACCTTCAGCCTCAATAAAAGATGTCTTAACTCAGCTAGATATTGATGGGAAGAGAGCTAAATGGATTGAAAAATTCATAGGGTTTAACATATACGTGAAGCCCACTAAGCTTGTCAAAGGCGAGGGCTTGGCTAAACTTATGGCTGAAGAAAATTGCAACTTGTTAGACATAAATTCCATGGGTCTAAATTCAGATGATGAGTAGACAGAGGGGGCAACAGAAGAGCAAAGAAGAATTAGTCTTTGACTGAAAATCTAGCCACATGTGAATGGTATTACAACATAGTTCATTTTTTGCAAAAGCTAGAAGTCCCTCTAGGGCTTAGCTCAAGTCAAGCTCGTGCCATTAAACTCAGATCAGCCAAATTCTGTATTAATAAAAATCTGCTTTATTGGAAAGACCCATCAAGAATCCTCTTGAGGTGTCTAGATAAAGAACAATCTGTGGAAGTCATACACCAATTCCATTCTAGCATCTGTGGAGGGCATCATTATTGGAAAACCACAACTCACAAAATCTTGAGGGCTGGATATTATTGGCCTACTCTGTTCTCTGATGTGTTTTCTTTTGTAAAAGCTTGTGACAAGTGTCAGAGGTTTGCAGGAAGACAATAGCTAAAATCTTTGCCCTTGAAGCCAATACATGTCAATGGTCCCTTCCAGCAATGGGGCTTGGACTTTACAGGTGAGATCAACCCTTGGAATTTATAGGTGAGATCAACCCACATTCTAGTGGCCAACACAAATGGATCTTAGTAGCCACTGATTATTTCACCAAGTGGATTGAGACTATAACCACTAAGAATGCCAATCATTAAGTTGTCATAAAGTTCTTGAATGAGAATATTTTCACTAGATTTGGTTGCCCAACTAAACTAGTCACTGATAATGCAGCAGCTTTCAAGGCAAAATAATTGGTGGACATGACTAAATCCGTGGGCATTCAAGTGGTGCATTCTACCTCATATTATCCTCAAGGCAATGGCCTGGTAGAATCATCTAACAAGAGTCTGGTAAGGGTAATCAAAAAACTGTTAGAGGACAACAAAAAGAGCTGGGATTCCAAGTTAAAGTTTGCACTATGGGCTGACAGAGTTACCATCAAAAAGTCCATAGGCATTTCTCTATTCAAACTGGTTTATGGCGCTGATGCTGTTTTCCCCATCCAGCTGATTCTCCTTGTGGCTAAGTTCTTACAAGAAGAACAAGATGAAGAGAATGACATGGTAAGAAGAATGAATAACTTGGTTGAACTACAATAGATCAGAGAGCAGCTGGTTGAGAAGTCAAAATCTCATCACAAGAAAATCAAAGAAACTTTTGACAAGAAGGTAAAAGTGGACAATTTCCAAGTTGGTGATTGGGTGCTTAAATGGGATGCATTTAAGGAAAAGAATGGTAATCATGGAAAGTTTGACTCCTTATGGATAGGTTCATTTGTCATCACTCAAATTCAACAGAACAATACATTCATTCTGCACAGTATGGAAGGAGGAGATACTTTTGGTAGCCTAATAAATGGGCGGTTCTTGAAACTTTATTTTGGTTAAGGCTTTAAAGCCTTGTCATTGTAAATATGTTTTTCTAGTTTTTATTTCTTTACAAAATAGACTCCATGCCCAATGGAACACTAGAAGGAATATTTGACTTTGCTTTTCAGGAAAGGCATTGATCTGTGATCCTTGAAACCTCATAGGGAGGATTTCATCCCCAGAAGGAGCCAGTGTTAGCCTTGCTGGAAAAAGGCCCAAAAATGGATCCATATAGGCTCTTAAAGTCTCTAAAATTTGCTTAAAATCATGCCAAGGGATCCAAAATGCTCTTGAAATCTTCAAGATTTGCTCAAAGATCATCCAATGATCAAAATTAGCAAAAGAGGAGAGCCCTTGAAAGGGCGGAAATACACTATCAGGACGCAAAAACACTTTAAAACCATGAAAAACCCACAATCACAGGCTTAAACAGAGGAATGAACAACAACCTTAAGATTTGGCCGATCAACGGTCGAGATCTAAGTGGCTAATCGCATCGGCGATGGCCATCAGAGGCAGTCTGAGTAGAGTCGCGATGAGATCGGGTCGAACGATATGCCGATCACCAATATCGGTGATATCACTATCGACGGGGAGCATATGCCATGTTATATGAAGGACCTAGGGAGTGAGCGATGCGCGATTACGATTTATCGCATCACTATAATTGCATCGGCAATATACCATGGGGCAGGGCCTACGCATAGGCATGTGCACGACCCGATGAGCCGAACCCGACGACATTATATATGAGAGTTCATAAATTTTGAAGTCTGTGCCAAAGCCATTTTTAATGCATTTTTTATGTATTTCGTTATATAACAACATACAAAGGGAAATAGGGGCAGTGCGATAGCGATGGAACCCAGACCCGATGGGTTTTGAGAAGCAAAATATATATATTTTCAAGTCCGCAAAAGTCCAATTTTTAATGTATTTTTTGTATTTTTGTTATATAATGAAAATACGAAGGGAGCATTGGCCACGAGCGATTGTGATAAGTCCCGGACTCGAAATGGTCCAGGAAGTGAAATATATAATATCCGAAGTTCGCCAAACCCATTTTCATGCATTTTTCAGTGTTTTTCGCATATTTCATAATACAAGGGAAATACATAGGAGCAAGCTTTTTGTGACTTGCGATGGCGACAAGGCTGGACCTAATAGACAATTAAACTACATGTTAGGACTTTTGAAGTCCAAAATACATAGAGAAGGCGAGATTTTTGCAGTAATGGTGTGTTTTCTGTATATAACAAAAAAACAACCATTTATAAATGTTTAAGGGATTACACAGGCCCGAAGATCCTTTCCATTATCTAACAGAGGTTGGGAGATATGGACAAAGGCCGGAAGGGGAATAGAAAGAGCTAGAGCACACGCAACTCACCCCCAAACCGATAAAGCAGTCATGGAGCATCAACAGACAGCGCAGCTCATCCATAACAATAGAATCAATTATGGAGCATCTCTGGCACTAGAGAACCCCTAGACAGTGCAACAAACCACCCAAAATATCTGAAAATGGTTATTCTTATATCAGAAGCATAAAACTATGAGCCCATGCTTGCCTAGAGGGTATCAAATCAGTTAACAAGGCAGATCAGACAGATTAAGACTTCAAGCCTCTTAGAGCTCAGGAGCACTGTAAATAGGCTATAAATAGCTGAAAGTAAGATGTAATAGGGGTTCAAACTTTTGGAGATTGTTCCTCCTCTATTCCTTCAAATTTCTCATCTTCATTCTAGCAATATAAGCTTCTTTTGCTATTATATGTTTAGTGTCCATTCTCTTTGCTGTTCTATGCTTGCACTTGAATAGTTTATTCAGGTTTTTTTGTTGTGTCTAATGCCAGATAACTATCATCTTATCTCTGCATTGATAAATTTGATTTGCAAGTCTTATTTACTTCCTGTAGTTGGTAATTCATATGTGTTTATGTATGAAATCTGCTGGTACAGTCAGTATTCTCCATCTATCCATTGAATCTATAAATTATTTAGCATTAGTGGTCTAAAGCCTTATATTGGTGAGAGTGTTCATGCATGTCTTGAGTGAGAATAGAGCTGAAATGGTTATCTGACTTGATCCAAACCATCATCCATTCCAATAGTTCTGAGAACAATATTGAAGATTATATGTTATCAAGCATCTCCGAGCTACAACCTAGGAGAGCTTCCTGGAGTGTTAACATGTTCTTTTTATTACTATTCATTATTCATTCCATCATTCATTTAGTCAGTTATGGTAGGATGGAGAGGAAATTCAATCTTGGTGACTAATGGCGAGTGCGTCCTAGGGTTGGACACTAGAACTGGCTGGTGTGTTGTTATTAAGTTAACCATGCCCTACGAATGCATCCTATTTAGGATGTGAGCCCCTATGTTGGCTCCAAGATCTTGGTGCTTCGAGGGTTTGTTGGCCTTGTTATGGCTTTATGACCATGGAGTTATGGTTGGGAACTCGATTCAAAGATAGTTGGTGAGTCCTGTTGGACTCTTAGCCTAATTGAGGGGTTTGATCTCAGTTCAACTGTATGGCACTTAGACACTAGGTGATAGCAGGGCTCCTAAAGTTGCAGGCAAAGACTATCTTGGCCAGCCATAAGTCATCATGCAAGGTAGGTATTTCTAAGGGTTTTGGGTTGCGCTACTTGGGTTCCAGTCAGGGGGACACGAGCCTGTGGTTGGAGACAGAGGCTGCCGGGGTTGGTGCCGTGGCCAGGGTTTTTGTTTATTTGTTGTACAACTATTGCCTGAAGCTACTACCCCAACTTAGGGGTGACCGATGGTTGAGATTATTAGCCATATAGTTTACAACTAGGAGGAACACGGAGAGCCCACAACCGACCAACTCTTTTAATTTAGATAAGTACCTTATTCCATGATATATTTTATGTGTATTTTTTTTTTTATGTAAATTTATAGATTATGGTTATAAACCCTGATTTGGTATTTGCTGTGGTTGTTGGGAATCATGTGATGTATTTACTTGTATGATGTGTATACAAACCCTAGCCAATGTTTGGTGCTTTTGAGTTTAAATTTACGCTATGCGTTATTGTGAATTTGTATGCTTAGTGTTGTTGAACAAGATGAATTATATATGTGCTCGATATGATTTATTTACTCAATTGTGGATAATTATTTACAATTATTGTGATGTTAAATCCCTATATATGGCATACAATGCTGCATTTTATAATAAATACAATTGCTAGGAAATATAAGGATTATGACAGATTTGGTTATTATGCTTCTGCAATATAAATTCATTATATTTACGCAGTACTAGCTGTTTGGTGTTGCCTGGCTGGGAGTTGGAGACATTACAGAGTGATATCAGAGCCTAGTTCCAACACTAGGTCTAGATTGGGCAAGAAATTACAGGTTGATAGCCATGTATTTGACGAAAGGACATGTGGAAAAAGTAACATAAATTTCGTTATTTTTTTAGAACAGATGCGAGTACTATTCAAAGAAACTACAAATCAAAATTTGATGGTTTCTAGGCTTGATTTAACCAAATTTGGGATAAATTTTTAGAATCACAGATTTCCTGTCAAGTGCTTGACGAAAGTTTCTCATTAGTGTTTGACGAAAGTTTCAATGAGAAGAATGGTGAAAATTAACCTTTGAAGCAGATTATCAGTGCCAAGAAAGACACAACGAGAGTTAATTGATTTAATTGGAAGATCAAATTAAGGAAATTATTGGTTTTAAGCCTCAGAGGTCTGATGTACAGGTGTAGGGTATCACCCCCATGGAAAATGAGGGATTTTTTTTAATCATGCATATATATATAAGGGTCCCATTATAAAAAAATATTTGTTTCGGGTTGCAATTGTTAAGCCTGAGTGGGGGTCGTCGAAATACGTCGAAGTGGTTTTAAGGTATGTACACATTTGTATGCACAACATAATGTTTTATTTAAAATTATGAAGTTTTCGAGCCCCCTCGTCCCCTCGTCATATGCATACGAAACCTTCAACATTACCACGAGGTACCAGTTCGTATATGGGTATGAAATGTAGTAAAAGGGGCATATTTAAAAGGTTTTATTAGTGATGGTATATATATATATATATATATATATATATATATATATATATATATATATATATATATATATATATATATGTTTTTATGAACACCGCCAAGTGCTTGATGTACCTCGTGATATGCTAATTTATAAGGCATATTAAATATTATATATATGAATGTTTGTTGGGAATTTTGAATAAAGATGGCATAATGATCTCGTCGTTATGAGCAACATTTTTCATGGAAAAATGAAACCCGACCTTACCTTCAACAGTGACGATAGCGGGCAAAAATGGGACAAACAATTTTAACCAAATTTGTAATCTAAGTAGATTACAAATAGTATCTTTCTATACTAGTCTTAATTTTATTGATTTGTATATCCTGTATAAACATAATCAAATATTTCTAAATTCAGGGTTTTTTTTTTTCTATATTGAATAATTAAAAAAAAAAAATCGGTAGTAAAGAATTTTTTCCAACACGTTTCAAACTTCAAACCATCTAGTATGATTCATCGTCAAGATAAGGATGAACCACACTGGATAGTTTAAAAAACGTCAAAAATGTCAACACAAATTCTCTTATGTAATTACTACGTAAAGTTTTTTTCTTAATTATATTCAAACATGCTACATAGAGTGAACATGCTACATAGAGTGAGCACTGTAATCATGTTTTATCACATATTGAAGCTTAGAGAAGCTTAAATACTAGTCTCTTAATTAGGCCGAATACATTAGTATAATCCTTAGACTAACCTATTTGTAAGAATAAGAACACTGCTTAATAGTGATAGGTAATAAATATATGTTGATGAAGTTCATATAAATCAAAATTTAAAGGAAGCCGCTATTTTTAGCTACTGGCTCAGGTTCTCATTTGTGGAAAGGGTATATAAAATTCACCAATCCCATAAATTCCTCAAATACAAGTATACTTTCATTGCAAATCTCCCGCAACCAAAAAATAATTTAGAAATTCCCCATTGCGAGTCTTCCTTCAACTAGAAGAGAATCCCATGGTTGTCCATTCAGACATCTATGGAGGAATATCATCTACATGTAGTGACAACCCACTATTTAGACATAAGTGCTAGTGAATCTCAGAATGTTGGACTATCCTTTGTCTTAATCTGTTGGTTGTCAGTGTTACAGTATGCTTCCAAAGTAGAGGTTCAGGACGCAATGACATCGTCTTCCAAATGCAGTCAAAATTATTCTGGAAGTGAATTTTTGCAGGAGTTGATGGGGTGAGATTGTTTGTTATAAGCTAACATATATATACATAGACAAAAACTCTCGAGTGAATGGAATCATTTCTACACCATGGAACTTTGAATCATATATCCAAAAGAGATGGTGGTAGCTACTACACTTGTGCAAGTAGGGCAGAGTGTAATCAAGCTAAGTCCCTGGAAACTGACCCGTGGATTCACCTTATCCGTTAAATAGGGAAACACCTTATCCCTGGTTAAGATTATGTTATAGTGGCAAGGTTTGTGTACTGATTTGTATAGAGTAACTAGGAACCTTACTTAAAGCTATATGAATTTTTAGTAATGAATACTTAGTAACAAGGTATATATGCACGATATTAGAGATATGGAGCTTAGCTATTCATTAAGACGAGCTTGCTTGACATTATAGGTATCATATGACCATAGCCATAGTGTAATAAATAAGCGTAATCACTTACATGTATAACTAGCATAGGTAATGGTATTGTGATTACTATGATATGCAATTATCAACGTCGGGGGTAAGCCACAGGATTGGAATTGCTTTAACAAGATCTACTGGTGTTGGTTCACAAGTGTCATTAACTTTTATTGCAACTTTGACTTACAACAGGATACCCAACAACAATCTATTATAGGGGTTTGGTTTAGAGGCTTAGTGTGAATTTTTATGCATTAAAGAATTTTCCAATGTTGTGGTATACATTGGGTCACACTATCTACTCTTAGTTCTGAATACAGGCTGCAGGTCAACTACTTGTCCACTCAAGGCATGGACTTGTTGCCCCGCAACCCACCTTGTTAAATACTTGTGTCATATGGTAGTACATGCCAATTCATGAAATGTATAGTTATGCATACAAGATATCGTAGTGCGTGTGATTAATGGAAATATTGGATTGGGATATATATACAACGTCAAAGTTCATATAGGGCATTCCGAAATGTGTTATTAGTCTTTGTCGCCAGGCATGGGATTATAGTAGTCGAAATGGTTCCTTTAGTATTACTCTGTATGACATATAACTTAATGTTTTTAGCCCCAAACTTTTTGCAGCCAATGAAATTTCAGTATTAGTTTTCATCGTCTTATTTGGCCTCATACCGAGGCATATGAGGCGAAAGCTTAAGATAAAAATAGATAATGAAGGACGATTTGAAACAATTTGAAACTGAAATGATTTAATGCTAGCATTAAATCTCAAACATTTTATGTTAAACCATATTGTGCATGCTGCCACGAGTAAACTATATTTTCCATGCTGCCACTGCTACATGTACGCCTGCCACCTATATTGTCCACACTTCCACCGCTACATGTACGTCTGCCTCCACTTTTGTCAGCATGTAACAGGTGCCACCGTTCTATTTACATGTATCTAGGTGCATTTCATCTGTATGAAAGCGTTTTGTATTTGTATCTATCCCCATGACGTCTCAAGAAAAACAAGATTTCACCTCCTCTTTGCTCTGTGGTAACAATATTTCTTTTAAATAGCTGGAATAGAAAGAAAATTCATTGGAATAGGGAGAGAACTTACGAGAGGAACCAAGATCTATATTAACTACTTGTTATTTCTAGCTAAAGGTAGAGGGAGGAACCAATCGAGGGTTGGTTGAACACGGATGGCTACTGTTTGCTGGGAGAATCCACCAGGATCATTCGGTTCTTCGTCTGGAAGAGCTGGTGCTTCATCCCTAACATCTGGCTCTGAATCCCTATTATGAATCTCTGAATCACGATCACAAGCATCGTTATGAACCTCTGAATCACGATCACAAGCATCTGGGTATCACAAGTATCTGGGTAAGTATTTTTTATATAGAGATATGCTTTAGCTACTTCACATGTAGGCTGATCATAGAATAAACTAATAAAAATGTCAACGTTTTTTTAAGGATGACCTGGAAATAGAGTTTACCATGGTGAGGGACCTCTTCCTGCAACAGACATCAAACCATCTATGCTTAGCAACAAACATTAGACCATTTACAACCCCACAACCTCAAATCTGGTTGACAACTTCTCCTCTCATTATTTCATTATCTGGGCATAACATATTAAGCTACTGCAGGGTGTTACCACCTATGTTGTTCTTTATACTATCTCTAATTTTTTTCTACGCCTTTATATTCACCACTACTGATGGTGTTGTTTATAGGCTATTTTCTTTCGAACCAGAATGGATTAAGGGTGTCCACCTCTGCGATATCCGGTTTGGCTAGTATGATGACAGTTACCGTATGAGCTTCTATTTTGAGTAATTATGCAAATTGTATCCTCATAGGATGTCGCAGAAGGTGGTCCTAATTTATAGAGTCAGAGATTACTACTGTCTTCAGCTTGAGGTCTTCTTCAAGTGTTGAGGAGCATGGAGTTACCTAAAATGGAAACAGATTGCATGCATGGCAGGGAGTGTTACAACTATAAAATTGCTAGAAGACGACGGCTCCACAAGACTATGTTATATGGGGTTTAAGCTATTTTGCTGGAAATGACTGCAACAATAGCAACAAACCGGTTGAAGTATCTGTCATATTAAAGGGTTTATAGCTTGGTGTGGAGTGTGGATATGAGAATACTTTTTCAAGCCTGCCAGATTCTGCATGTAATACAACTATGTGCAACATTTAAGGTCACTGGGATTTGGAGAGAGAGTATAGAAGTTGAAGTCGGTTATTTTAGGAAACCAGGAACCAGAACTATCGTAGACTATGATGCATGATATGATTTTGTAATTTCCTAACACAGTTACAACCGCCTCTTACCCGACTTCCCCTTCTCTGTTGTTTTGTTCATACGGGTGGGCCGGAAGTGAGAGCGAAATCAAAGAAGTAGGTAGTAGGCTTTGGGAGAAAAAATAGTCTACGACTACTAAAATTTGAACAATATATTCAAAAGTACAGACACTAAATTCTCTAAAAATCTGTCAAAAGTCAACAATATACTAACTAGTGCAACATAAATAAAATTTGAGAACATCAAGAAGAATTTGCAGAATTTCAATCACTTAACTGTTTAATAACTGAGAAAACGGAAATACAAACTCTAGCTATTAGCCAAAATTGATAATGCTAAATACAAAACATCACACTTTCTCATTTTAAAGCAATTACAAGTTTGTAAATATCGAAGAGTGGAGGCAATAGTTAGAACGACTCTACACCAACATATGCATACACATGCCATGACTTCTATATAATTATTATGTGCCTCCCAAGATGGCTAGTGCTGCACCTTCATTCACCGTGCCCTCATCACACAGAGGTATCTGCATTTCGCTACACATATTTGCTGGTGCACTTTCCACACCACAACAATCACCACTCCACAGAAACCTAGCGCTCGAATTGGATATTCCCATCATTGTTGCACCAATCATAACTCCACTTGTCCTTACTGCTCTCTACATCATAATCAACTCTGACTGATAATAATTCACAAAACAATAGTCACCAACAGAGAACAATAAAACTTGGCGATTAAATGTAACTTCCCACACTTGCTTGAGCTTCAATATTTAGCTACTAGTGATTCGAGACTCACTATTTCGCTTTTTTATCAAAATCTCCCACTATTAACTCGTCATTTTGGTTGATCTCAATGTCATCTCACTGAAATTGGATATATTTCACTGAAATTGGCTTTATCTCAGCATCATCTCCACAGAGGCTTGCAACAAGCTCTGTAACAAGGTTATTCTTCGCTCATTCTTCCTTAAAAGTAGGCGACTACAACTAAACATGCCACTAGCTTTGAAATTCGAAACAATGAATTAGTTTGAGATTTCTGGAGGGTGAACATGTTTAGCTTGCAAGCTAGGTGCCTTTCATATTAGTTTTGCTTATTATTAATACTATTTACTTTTTGTTTTTTCTTAAGTGTTTTTTCAGAACAAACGAGTAAAGATACCCTTATTTATATGAGGGAGACTTTATGCATCCCTTATTTATATGCAGGAGGCTTTATGTATGCATGTAGCACAGGACCCGCATCAGGTGAGCCATCCTTCCTAATTTGACTTTCCTGAATTACGATGTATTAGCTTTCTTTACCTAGTTGGACCATCCATTTGATTTTCATCTATCTTCTTCTACCTGGTTGGACCATCCTTTATCACCCCCTGTATGGGCTAGGAGGGGCCCTGCCTTGTTACTTGTTGCCTTTTCATTAACTCCATCCATAGGAATACCAACTCTAGCTAATAGGACAAGATGGGCTATCCTTCGACCCTTAGGTGACCTATCCTCACCCCCGGTGAGTTATTCAACTAGTCAATTAATGAGGAGTTACTTCGTGAAGCCTCCCTCGATTGAACCAGTTGAACGCAACGGCCTAACTGATCAGGTTTACTGGGGCCCCTACTAATCGATGGAGTCATGTGGCCTAGAGGACCTCCCGGTCAAAATGGATGGGATCGTTCCAACTTGATTTAGCTTTGGTCATTGGTGGCTATTATTTATGTATGTGATCAATTGAATATAGTAAAATATAGATCAACTGAATCAAAAGGAACGGGGACTGGGGATTTTGCTGCTCATAATGGTGAGGTACCCACCAACTGTGGGAGGGAATTCTAGAGCCTAGGATACCCGCCTAATTGTTTTAGTGTACCAACTTCCCTTAGCGTGGTTCAATATCCATACCTAGTAGATTCAGTTTGAGTAGAAGAACAAGTTTACCAGAGATTCCTTCATTTACAAAAACCAAATCTACTATTGTAGCTAGTACCTCACCTACTACCTCATATCGATAACTATCACACCAAGCAATAACACTCACCCTAACACTGCTACTTATTTTACACTACCCACTAATCAACACTACCTGAACTATTCACACTAAACATTGATGAACACTGCCTGAACTAACTACTACCTTACCAAACTCACACAAGATAAAGAGGCACTAGCATGCGTACATGCGATATGAAGTACAGGCTCAAGCGGATGTATAAAAATATAAAGGAGATTAACGAACTGAAGAGTGCTAGGTTGGAAGCCAGGAAAGGTAAGAGGATTGAACTTAACGAGGAAGCTAGGTTGGGAAGTGACGAAGCTAGGTAGCTAGGTGGACAGTGGGTTGTTCAAGTCAAGGTGAGTAAAAGGAGATGAAAAAACTATCTACTTTTACCCTATTATCTCCCCTCAACTGTATCGTAGCTATCATGTGCCTCGTGAACTGTCTCATAGCTATGATTTCAGTGACATTCTGTATCACTCAATCTTCACTCATGTGTTCTATCAAAAAAAGATAAACGCTAGGTAAGAAAAATAGGTGCTTTATATTATTATACGATGCATTATTCACACTTCGATGATGCACCTAAGTGATCGAAGAACCGAAATTGATCATTTCAGTTTCTCGATTTAGAGTGTGAAATCACAATATCTGTTATTATATGATGTGCTCTTGTATCGATGTGTTTAAACCCATAAGAGCCATAAAGCAAACAATAACTAGCTCAAATACATGTCCTCCTGGTGGAATGCCGTTCAAACCAATGTCAAACCTTTATTTAGTGAAGTACAAGAATGAAATAAGTCCAAATCCAACCATTCAATATGTGGGAGGGGATCTATTAGTGAGATAAAGTACTGCTATTCTCCTACCCGCCTCAGAAAGAAATCAAGTTTGGATTGGACAGGTGGAAGGGGAGGGCTAGCATTCAATACTATTCCCTTCAATTGTTGATATGGCAGGTGGACATGATGACCCAATGATGGATTGGGTTGGCTGTTGATCCATATTTGATATTCTTTCTGTTTGATTGCCCAATGATTCGAAAGGTTGACAAGTTGAACATAAGGGGAATTCTATCGATTGTTGATACCAAGTAACCCAATCCTTTTAAGGTGAATGATTGAAGGAGCTATACTTCACGTTCGAGTCCCCAATGATCTTTGAATAGATAATTCATATTTAAGCTATTATGCACCACAACATATACACTTTGATTTCATAGTGACAAAGTCATAAGAGTAACAAATCCTCCAACCTCACAAATCTGTGACCATTTCCTCGACAATTTTGCTAACAAAACTTGAAGGACAATTCTGCTAATGAAACTCGAAGTCCAACAATCATTTGTGAAGGCTGCATTCTTGACAAGAATCTAGAGGAGCTGTTCCTCTAAAGCATTAAATTGCACTGTATTGTTCCTCTGCAAAAACTCTAGCTTTCTCAAAATTAACTTCCAGTGTTCCCAAAAGGCAGGGACTTGTTGCCATGCAGCGTCCCTTGTTCATACTAATGTTTATATGGTGTATGAAACAGATTACCATTGAGGATTGCACGAGGTAGTATCATGTTTATATATATATATATATATATATATATATATATAGTTGTTTCACATGGTCATATTTCATTACCCCCTTACCGAATGCATATATAAGATTTATATTGAAATACAGGAGCAATAAAATGATGTAATGTCGAATTATTATGGTGTAAATATGCAGTGCAATGTCGATATACAAAATCACGTTTCAAGGTGTTATATTGTGTGTGATCACATATATATATTTATAAATGATTTAAAAGAGTGGTTGTGCCGAGAGGCACATTCTACAACCTAATATGATGTGTAAGGGTGTCCGTCTGTCATCAAAGTTGAAATTTTTCTCATGTCAGCGAAAATAACTTTTTGAAAAAATATAAAAATAAAAAAAATAAAATAATGTCGACTCATAAAAAAAATTTAAATAACGTAATAAATAAATAAACAATTAAAAATCTATTAATACAACAAAGTTTGATCATTATTCTTCGCATTCACTATCAGTGGCTGGATCTGTTTTGGGGTTGAGTCGTTGGATTCATGTTCTCCGTGCTCTCCACATACAAGTAAGTTCTATACACTGCAAACCCTGTAACTTAGATTATACCAGCTGTGAGGGATCAAATCCCTCGACGTGCAAGTCTTCTTTTTAGAGTGTAGAATTTGAGGAAAAGTTTGCACCTTCTTTTTGGAGTGTAGAATTTGACAAAAAATTTGCACCTCGAGGGATTTTATCCCTCTCAGCACGTGATATATCCGAAGTTAGATAGATCTAATCTGGTATATATTCAGTAAGAAGATGCCAACACTTCATGTAATATTTACACAGGTTATTGCATATATAGGGCTGAAGTCAAAGGTGTATACATCGAAATGATTTATGAAAGAATATAAGGAAACACTTCATGAAATGTTTTGTACAAAGCTAAACCTTTATATAATTTGTATGTACATATAAAAGTTGGAGGCAACTTCACATAATTTAACGTATGTATATAAATATATTAAGTGGTTATGTTATATTAATCCATGGTGGAAATGTCAAACAGTTAGGTGGCAGGAAATTGCATTAAGTAAAAAGAAAATTGTTTGACATGCCCCCTCTGTGAAATCGTCACTGAGCAGAGCATTGGAGAGGATTGGGAAAATTATTGTAGAACGTAGGGAAGTCCTGCCAATTGAACCCCACCTGCAACATTTCAAATTGGCCACTGAATTTTTTGAGGGTGTGAACCATGTACCAAGGGCGTTGTGCCAAGAGTTTACCATGGTGGATGGTGTTGCATGCGGTGGTAAGACGAGCCATGAAGGCGGTAGATTGATGGTTGCAGTGGGGGTGGCTAACTGCCGACGTGGAGTTTTATGCCAGTGAACCCAAAGAAGTCACAGTTTGCTCTAGAAGAAGGAAAACTTCTAGGACATATTGTTTCTGCTGAAGGTGTGAAGATTGATCTAGCAAGGGTTCAAGCCATTTAGACATTGTCCATCCCAAGGTCAAAAAGGGACATCCAATCCTTCTTGGGTAAGATTAACTTTGTAAGGAGGTTCATTCCAAACTTTGCAGAGCTAGTAAAACACATCACTTCCATTCTGAAGAAAGGATCAGAAATAAAATGGACAGATGCTTCAAGAAGCTCTTTTGAAGCCATCAAGCAAGCTATCATGGAAGCTCCCACTCTAATCAGCCCAGATTACACTATGGAGTTTTGTATCTTCTCTTTTGCCTCTTATGATACACTTGCAACAGTTCTGTTGCAGAAAATGATGAAGGCATAGAGCAACCCATAGCCTTTTTCAACAAAACTTTAAGGGATGTTGAACTATTGTATGACCTTATTGAAAAACAAGCTTATGCTCTCATAAAATCTTTAAAGGCATTCAGAATTTATATTCTGCATCCAGATATTGATGGGAAGAGAGCTAAATGGATTGCAAAATTGATAGAGTTTAACATAGAGGTGAAGCCCACTAAGCTTGTCAAAGGCCAGGGCTTGGCTAAACTTATGGCTAAAGAAAATTGTAGCTTGTTAGACATAAATTCCATGGGTCTAAATTCAAATGATGAGTAGACAGAGGGAGCAGCAGAAGAGCAAAAGCAGAATCAGTCTTTGGCTGAAAATCTAGCCACATGTGAATGGTATTACAACATAGTTCATTTTTTGCAAAAGCTAGAAGTCCCTCTAGGGCTTAGCTCAAGTCAAGCTCATGCCATTAAACTCAGATCAGCCAAATTTTACATTAATAAAAATTTGCTTTATTGGAAAGACCCATTAGGAATCCTCTTAAGGTGTCTAGATAAAGAACAATCTATGGAAGTCATACACCAGTTCCATTCTAGCATCTGTGGAGGGCATCATTATTGGAAAACCACAACTCACAAAATCTTGAGGGTTGGATATTATTGGCCTACTCTGTTCTCTGATGTGTTTTCTTTTGTAAAATCTTGTGACAAGTGTTAGAGGTTTGCAGGAAGACAACAACTTTCAAGGCAAAAGAATTGGTGGACATGACTAAATCCATGGGCATTCAAGTGGTGCATTCTACCTCATATTATCCTCAAGGCAATGGCCTGGTAGAATCATCTAACAAGAGTCTGGTAAGGGTAATCAAAAAACTGTTATAGGACAACAAAAAGAGCTGGGATTCCAAGTTGAAGTTTGCACTATGGGTTGACAGAGTTACCATCAAAAAGTCCATAGGGAATTCTCCATTCAAACTAGTTTATGGCGCTGATGCTGTTTTCCCCATCCAGCTGATTCTCCTTGTGGCTAAGTTCTTGCAAGAAGAACAAGATGAAGAGAATGACATGGTAAGAAGAATGAATAACTTGGTTGAACTACAAGAGATCAGAGAGCAGCTAGTTGAGAAGTAAAAATCTCATCAGAAGAAAATCAAAGAAACTTTTGACAAGAAGGCAAAAGTGGACAATTTCCAAGTTGGTGATTGGGTGCTTAAATGGGATGCATTTAAGGAAAAGAAAGGTAATCATGGCAAGTTTGACTCCTTATGGACAGGTCCATTTGTCATCGCTCAAATTCAACAGAACAATACATTCATTCTGCACAGTCTGGAAGGAGGAGATACTTTTGGTAGCCCAATAAATGGGCAGTTCTTGAAACTTTATTTCATTTAAGGCTTTAAAGCCTTGTCATTGTAAATATGTTTTTCCAGTTTTTATTTCATTACAAAATAGACTTCATGCCCAATGGAACATTAGAAGGAATATTTGACTTTGTTTTTCAGGAAAGGCATTGATTTGTGATCCTTGAAACCTCACAGGGAGGATTTCATCCCTAGAAGGAGCCAGTGTTAGCCTTGCTGGCAAAAGGCCCAAAAATGGATCCATATAGGCTCTTAAAGTCTCTAAATTTACTTAAAATCATGCCAAGGGATCCAAAAATGCTCTTGAAATCTTCAAGATTTGCTTAAAGATCATCCAATGATCAAAATTAGCATAAGAGGAGAGCCCTTGGAAGGGTGGAAATACACTATCGGGAGGCAAAAACACTTGAAAACCATGAAAAACCCACAATCGCAGGCTTAAATAGAGGAATGAACAACAACCGTTAGATCTGGCCGATCAACGACCTAGATCTAAGTGGCTAATCGCATCGGCGATGGCCATCGGAGGCAGTCAAAGCAGAGTCGCGATGAGATCGGGCCGAGCGATATGCCGATCACCGATATCGGTGATATCGCTATTGGCTGGGAGCATATGCCATGTTATATGAAGGACCCAGGGAGTGAGCGACGCGCAATTGCGATTTATCGCATCGCTATAATCACATCGGCACTATACCATGGGGTGGGGCCTATGCACAGGCATGTGTGCGACCCGATGAGCCGGACCCAATGGCATTATATATGAGAGTTCATAAATTTTGAAGTTCGTGCCAAAGCCATTTTTAATGCATTTTCCGTGTATTTCGTTATATAACGAAATACAAAGGGAAACAGGGGCAGTGCGATAGCGATGGAACCCAGACCCAAAGGGGAAGCAAAATATATATGTTTTCAAGTCCGCAAAATCCCAATTTTTAATGTATTTCGTGTATTTTTGTTATATAACGAAAATACGAAGGGAGCATTGGCCAGTAGCGATTGCGATGAGTCCCGGACCCGAAAGGGTCCAGGAAGTGAAATATATAATATCTGAAGTCCGCCAAACCCATTTTCATGCATTTTTCAGTGTTTTTCGCATATTTCATAATACAAGGGAAATACACAGGAGCAAGCTTTTTGCGACTTGCGATGGCGACAAGGCCGGACCTAATAGACAATTAAACCATATTTTAGGACTTTTGAAGTCCAAAATACACAGAGAAGGCGAGATTTTTGCAGTAATGTTGTGTTTTCTGTATATAACAGAAAAACAATCATTTATAAATGTTTAAGGGATTACACAGGCCTGAAGACCCTTTCCATTATCTAACAGAGGCCGGGAGATAGGGACAGAGGCTGGAAGGGGAATAGAAAGAGCCACAACACACGCAACTCACCCCCAAACCGACAAAGCAGTCATGGAGCATCAACAGACAGCGCAACTCATCCATAACAACAGAATCAATTATGGAGCATCTCTGGCACTGGAGAACTCCCAGACAGCGCAACAAACCACCCAAAATATCTGAAAACGGTTACTCTTCTGTCAGAAGCAGAAAACTACGAGCCCATGCTTGCCTAGAGGGCATCAAATCAGTTAACAAGGCAGATCAGACAGATTAAGACTCCGAGCCTCTTAGAGCTCAGGAGCATTGTAAACAAGCTATAAATAGCTAAAAGTAAGATGTAATAGGGGTTCAAACTTCTGGAGATTGTTCCTCCTCTGTTCCTTCAAACTTCTCATCTTCATTCTAGCAATATAAGATTCTTTTGCTATTATATGTTCAATGTCCATTCTCTTTGTTGTTCTATGCTTGCACTTGAATAGTTTATTCAGGTTTTCTGCTGTGTCTAATGCCAGATAACTATCATCTTATCTCTGCATTGATAAATTAGATTTGCAAGTCTTATTTACTTCTTGTAGCTAGTCATTCATATGTGTTTATGTATGCAATCTGCTAGTACAGTTAGTATTCTCCATCTATCCATTGAATCTATAAATTATTGAGCATTAGTGGTCTAAAGCCTTATATTGGTGAGAGTGTTCATGCATGTCTTGAGTGAGAATAGAGCTGAAATGGTTATCTGACTTGATCCAAACCATCATCCATTCCAATAGTTCTGAGAACAATATTGAAGATTATATGTTACCAAGCATCTCCGAGCTGCAACCTAGGAGAGCTTCCTGGAGTGTTAACAGGTTCTTTTTATTATTATTCATTATTCATTCCATCATGCATTTAGTCAGTTATGGTAGGATGGAGAGGAAATTCAGTCTTGGTGACTAATGGCGAGTGCGTCCTGGGGTTGGACACTAGAACTGGCCGGTGTGTTGTTATTAAGTTAACCATGCCCTACGAATGCATCCTGTTTAGGATGTGAGCCCCTATGTTGGCTCCAGGATCTTGGTGCTTCGAGGGTTTGTTGGCCTTGTTATGGCTTGATGACCATGGAGTTATGGTTGGGAACTCGATTCAGAGATAGTCGGTGAGTCCTGTTGGACTCTTGGACTGATTGAGGGGTTTGATCTCAGTTCAACTGTATGGCACTTGGACACTAGGTGATAACAGGGCTCCTAAAGTTGCAGGAAAAGACTGTCTTTGCCAGCCACAAGTCATCATGCAAGGTAGGTATTGTTGAGGGTTTTGGGCTGCGCTACTTGAGTGCCAGTTAGGGGGACATGAGCCTGTGGTTGGAGACAGAGGCTACCGGGGTTGGTGCCATGGCCAGGGTTTTTGTTTATTTGTTGTACAAATATTGCCTGAAGCTGCTGCCCAAACTTATGGGGGACCGATGGTTGAGATTATTAGCCATACAGTCTACAACTGGGAGGAACATAGAGAGCCCATAATTGACCAACTCTTTTAATATAGATAAGTACCTTATTCCATGATATATTTTATGTGTATTTTTTATGTAAATTTATAGATTATGGTTATAAACCCTGATTTGGTATTTGCTGTGGTTGTTGGGTATCATGTGATGTATTTACTTGTATGATGTGTATACAAACCCTAGCCAATGTTTGGTGCTTTTGAGTTTAAATTTACGCTATGCATTATTGTGAATTTGTTTGTTAGCGTTGTTGAACTAGATGAATTATGTATGTGCTTGACATGGTTTATTTACTCGATTGTGGATAATTATTTACAATTATTGTGATGTTAAATCCCTATATATGGCATACAATGCTGCATTTTTTAATAGATACAATTGCTAGGAAATATAAGCATTATGACAGATTTGGTTATTATGCTTCTGCAATATAAATTCATTGTATTTACGCAGTACTAGCTGAGTGGTGTTGCCTAGTTGGGAGTTGGAGACATTACAGAGTGATATCAGAGCCCAGTTCCAACACTAGGTCTGGATTGGGCAAGAAATTACAGGTTGATAGCCATGTGTTTAACGAAAAGACATGTGGCAAAAGTAACATAAATTTTGTTATTTTTTAGAACAGATGTGAGTACTATTCAAAGAAACTACAAATCAAAATTTGATGGTTTCTAAGCTTGATTTGATCAAATTTGGGATAAAATTTTAGAATCACATATTTCCTGTCAAGTGTTTGACGAAAGTTTCAATGAGAAGAATGGTGAAAATTAACCTTTGAAGCAGATTATTGGTGCCAAGAAAGACACAACGAGAGTTAATTGATTTAATTGCAAGATCACATTAAGGAAATTATTGGTTTTAAGCCTCAGAGGTCTGACGTACAGGTGTAGGGTATCGCCCCCATGGAAAATGAGGGATTTTTTTTTTAATCATGCATATATATATATATAAAGGTCCCATTATACAAAAATATTTGTTTCGGGTCGCAATTGTTAAGCTTCAGTGGGGGTGGTCGAAATAGGTCAAAGTGGTTTTAAGGTATGTACACATTTGTATGCACAACATAATGTTTTATATAAAATTATGAAGTTTTAGAGCCCCCTTGTCCCCTCGTCATATGCATATGAAACCTTCAGCGTTACCACGAGGTACCAGGTCGTATATGGGTATGAAATGTATTAAAAGGGGCATATTTAAAAGGTTTTATACGTGATGGTATATATATATATATTAACACGGCCAAGTGCTTGATGTACCCCGTGATATGCTAATTTATAAGGCATATTAAATATTATATATATGAATGTTTGTTGGGAATTTTGAATAAAGATGGCATAATGGTCTCAATGTTGCGAGCAACATTTTTCATGGAAAAATGAAACACGACCTTACCTTCAACGGTGACGACAGTGGACAAAAAATGGGACAAGCAATTTTAACCAAATTTGTAATCAGGGAGATCACAAATAGTATTTTTCTATACTAGTTTTAATTTTATTGATTTGTTTATCTTGTATAAACATAATCAAATATTTCTAAATTCAGGGTTTTTTATCCATATTGAATAATTAAAAAAAAAATTCGGTAGTAAAGAATTTTTTCCAACATGTTTCAAACTTCAAACCATCCAATGTGATTCATCATCAAGATAAGAATGAGCCACATTGGATAGTTTAAAAAACGTCAAAAATGTCAGCAAAAATTCTCTTATGTAATTACTATGTGAAGTTTTTTCTTAATTATATTAAAACAAACATGCTACATAGAGTGAGCACCGTAATCATGCTTTATCACATATTGAAGCTTAGAGAAGCTTAAATACTAGTCTCTTAATTAGGCCGAAAACACTAGTATAATCCTTAGTCTAACCTATTCGTAAGAATGAGAACACTGCTTAATAGTGATAGGTAATAAATATATGTTGATGAAGTTCATATAAATCAAAATTTAAAGGAAGCCGCCATTTTTAGCTACTGGCTCAGGTTCTCATTTGTGGAAAGGGTATATAAATTCACCAATCCCATAAATTCCTCAAATACAAATATAATTTCATTGCAAATCTCCCACAACCGAAAAAGAATTTAGAAATTCCCCATCGCGAGTCTTCCTTCATCTGGAAGAGAATCCCACGGTTTTCCATTCAGACATCTATGGAGGAATATCTTCTACATGTAGCAACAACCCATTATTTAGACATAACTGCTAGTGAATCTCAGAATGTTGGACTATCCTTTGCCTTAATCTGTTTGTTGTCAGTGTTACAGTCTGCTTCCAAAGTAGAGGTTTAGGACGCGATGATGTCATCTTCCAAATGCAGTCGACATTATTCTATGGCGAACTTGGCCACCTCGACTTGAACTTGTGCCATCATAGAAATGAAAACTAGGGAATTCAAGACTTCAGTCAGCGACTTTTGAGACTATTATGGTAGTCATGGTTTGTGAGGATTTAGTCATGTCAAGTTGTTACAGGGGAGTCAGACTCAGGACATGCGGGGGAGTTTGAATTCTGTAAGGGGATGGAGTGTGACGGTGATAAAAATTGATGTGGGGGAGTAAAAATTCTGGAAGGGAATTTTTGCAGGAGTTGATGGGGTGAGATTGTTTGTTGTAAGCTAACATATATATACATAGACAAAAACTCTCGAGTGAATGGAATCATTTCTACACCATGGAACTTTGAATCATATATCCGAAAGATATGGTGGTAGCTACTACACTTGTGCAAGTAGGGCAGAGTGTAATCAAGCTAAGTCCATGGAAACCGACCTGTGGATTCACCTTATCCGTTAAATAGGGAAACACCTTATCCCTTGTTAAGATTATGATATAGTGGCAAGGTTTGTGTACTGATTTGTATAGAGTAACTAGGAACCTTACTTAAAGCTATATGTATTTTTAGTAATGAATACTTAGTAACAAGGTATAGATGCATGATATTAGAGATATGGAGCTTAGCTATTCATTAATACGAGTGCTTGCTCAACATTCTAGGTATCATATGACCATAGTCATAGTGTAATAAATAAGCGCAATCACTTACATGTATAACTAGCACAGGTAATGGTACTGTGATTACTATGATATGCAATTATCAATGTCGGGGGTAAGCCACAGGAACTGGAATTGCTTTAACAAGATCTACTGGTGTTGGTTCACTAGTGTCATCAACTTTTATTGCAACTTTGAATTACAACAGGATACCCAACAACAATCTATTATAGGGGTTTGATTTAGAGGCTTAGTGTGAATTTTTATGCAGTAAAGAATTTTCCAATGTTGTGGTATACATTGGGTCACACTATCTACTCTCAGTTCCGAATATAGGCTGCGGGTCAACTACTTGTCCATTCAAGGCATGGACTTGTTGCCCCGCAACCCACCTTGTTAAATACTTGTGTCATATGGTAATACATGCCAATTCATGAAATGTATACTTATGTATACAATATATTGTAGTGCGTGTGATTAATGGAAATATTGGATTGGGATATATATACAACGTCAAAGTTCATATAGGGCATTTTGAAATGTGTTATTAGTCTTTGTCGCCAGGAATGGGACTATAGTAGTCGAAATGGTTCCTTTAGTATTACTCTGTATGACATATAACTTAATCTTTTTAGCCCCAAATTTTTTGCAGCCAATGAAATTTCAGTATTAGTTTTCATCGCCTTATTTGGCCTCATACCGAGGCATATGAGGCCAAAGCTTAAGATAAAAATAGATAATGAAGGACGTTTTGAAACAATTTGAAACTGAAATGAATTAATGCTAGCATTAAATCTCAAAATTTTTATGTTAAACCATATTGTGCATGCTACCACAACTAAACTATAATGTCCATGCTGCCACTGCTACATGTACGCCTGCCACCTATATTGTCCACACTTCCACCACTACATGTACGTCTACCACTGCTTTTTTCGGCATGTAACAAGTGCCACTGTTCTGTTTACATGTAACTAGGTGTATTTCATCTGTATGAAAGCATTTTGTATTTGTATCTATCCCCACAACATCTCAAGAAAAACAAGATTTTACCTCCTCTCTTCTCTGCAGTAACAATATTTCTCTACATTAACAATATTTCTTTTAAATAGCTGGAATAGAAAAGAAATTAATTGGAATAGGGAGAGAACTTATGAGAGGAACCAGGCTCTATATTAACTACTTGTTGTTTCTAGTTGAAGGCAGAGGGAGGAACCAGGCGAGCGTTGGTCGAACACAGATGGTTGCTGTTTGCTGGGAGAATCCACCAGGATCATTTGGTTCTTCGTCTGGAAGAGCTGGTGCTTCATCCCTAACATCTGGCTCTGAATCCCTATTATGAATCTCTGAATCACGATCACAAGCATCATTATGAACCTCTGAATCACGATCACAAGCATCTAGGTATCACAAGTATTTGGGTAAGCATTTGTTATATAGAGATATGCTTTAGCTGCTTCACATGCAGGCTGATTATAGAATAAACTAATAAAAATGTCAGCCTTTTTTTAAGGCTGACCTGGAAATAGAGTTTACCATGGTGAGGGACCTCTTCCTGCAACAGACATCAAACCATCTATGCTTAGCAACAAACATCAGACCATTTACAACCCCACAACCTCAAATCTGGTTGACAACTTCTCCTCTCATGATTTCATTATCTGGGCATAACACATTAAGCTACTGCAGGGTGTTACCACCTATGTTGTTCTTTATACTATCTCTAATTTTTTTTTGCGCCTTTGTATTCACTACTACTGATGGTGTTGTTTATAGGCTATTTGCTTTCGAACCAGAATGGATTAAGGGTGTCCACCTTTGCGAAATCCGGTTTGGCTAGTATGATGATGGTTACCGTATGAGCTTCTATTTTGAGTAATTATTCAAATTGTATCCTCATAGGATGTTGCAGAAGGTGGTCGAAGGTATCAGGTGGTCCTAATTTATAGAGTCAGAGATTACTACTGTCTTCAGCTTGAGGTCTTCGTCAAGTGTTGAGGAGCATGGAGTTACCTAAAAATGGAAAGGGATTGCATGTAGGGCAGGGAGTGTTACAACTGTAAAATTGCCAGAAGACGACGACTCTACAAGACTATGTTATATGGGGTTTAAGCTATTTTGTTGGAAATGACTACAACAATAGCAACAAACTGGTTGAAGTATCTGTCATATTAAAGGGTTTATAGCTTGGTGTGGAGTGTGGATATGAGAATACTTTTTCAAGCCTGCTAGATTCTGCATGTAATACAACTATGTGCAACATTCAAGGTCACAAGGATTTTGCAGAGAGAGTATAGAAGTTGAAGTCATTTATTTTAGGAAACTAGGAAACTTGTACTATCGTAGACTATGATGCATGATATGATTTTGTAATTTCCTAACACAGTTACAACTGCCTCTTACTTGACTTCCCCTTCTCTGTTCTTTTGTTCATACGGGTGGGCCGAAAGTGAGAGCGAAATCAAAGAAGCAGGCAGTAGGCTTTGCGAGAAAAAATAGTCTACGACTACTAAAATTTGAACAGTATATTCAAAAGTACAGACACTAAATTCTCTAAAAATCCGTCAAAAGTCAACAATATACTAACTAGTGCAATATAAATAAAATTCGGGAACATCAAGACGAATTTGCAGAATTCCAATCACTTAACTGTTTAATAACTGAGAAAACGGAAATACAAACTCCAACTATTCGCCAAAATTGATAATGCTAAATACAAAACATCACACTTTCTCATTTTAAAGAAATTACAAGTTTGTAAATATCGAAGAGCGGAGGCAATAGTTAGAACGACTCTACACCAACACATGCATACACATGCCCTGACTTCTATATAATTATTATGTGCCTCCAAAGATGGCTAGTGCTGCACCTTCATTCACTGTGCCCTCATCACACAGAGGTATCTACATTCCACTACACATTTGTTGGTGCACTTTCCACACCACAACAATCACCACTCCATAGAAACCTAGCGCTTGAATTGGATATGCCCATCATTGATGCACCAATCATAACTCCACTTGTCCTTACTGTTCTCTACACCGTAATCAGCTCTGACTGATAAGAATTCACAAAACAATAGTCACCAACAGAGAACACTAAAACTCAGTGATTAAATGTAACTTCCCACACTTGCTTGAGCTTCAATATTTAGCTACTAGTGATTCCAGACCCACTATTTCGCTTTTTTATCAAAATCTCCCACTGTTAACTCGTCATTTTGGTTGATCTCAACGTCATCTCACTAAAACTGGATATATCTCACTGAAATTGGCTTTATCTCGGCATCATCTCCACAGAGGCCTGCAACAAGCTCTGTAACAGGCTCATTCTTCGCTCATTCTTCCTTAGAAGTAGGCGACTACAACTAAACATGCCACTAGCTTTGAAAGTCAAAATAATGAATTAGTTTGAGATTTTCGGAGGGTGAACATGTTTAGCATGCAAGCTAGGTGCCTTTCATATTAGTTTTGCTTATTATTAATACTATTTACTTTTTGTTTTTTCTTAAGTGTTTTTTCAGAACAAACGAGTCCCTTATTTATATGCAGGAGACTTTATGTATTCCTTATTTATATGCAGGAGGCTTTATGTATGCATGTAGCATAGGACCCACATTAAGTGAGCCATCCTTCCTAATTTGACTTTCCTGAATTACGGTGCATTAGCTTTCTTTGCCTAGCTGGACCATCCATTTGATTTTCATTTATCTTCATCTACCTGGTTGGGCCATCCTTTATCACCCCTTGTATGGGCTAGGAGGGGCCTTGCCTTGTTACTTGTTTCCTTTTCGTTAACTCCATCCATAGGAATACCAACTTTAGCTAATAGGACAAGATGGGCTATCCTTCGACCCCTAGGTGACCTATCCTCACCCCCGGTGAGTTATTCAACTAGTCAATTAATGAGGAGTTACTCTATGAAGCCTCCCTCGATTGAACTAGTTGAACCCAACGGCCTAACTGATCAGGTTTACTAGGGCCCCTACTAACCGATGGAGTCACATGGCTTAGAAGACTTCCTGGTCAAAATGGATGGGATCGTCCCAACTTGATTTAGCTTTGGTCACTGGTGGGTATTATTTATGTATGTGATCAATTGAATATAGTAACATATAGATCAACTGAATCAAAAGGAATGGGGACTGGGGATTTTGCTACTAATAATGGTGAGGTACCCACCAACTGTGGGAGGGAATTCTAGAGCCTAGGATACCCGTCTAATCATTTTAGTGTACCAACTTCCCTTAGCATGGTTCAATATCCATACCTAGTAGATTCAGTTTGAGTAGAAGAACAAGTTTACCAGAGATTCCTTCATTTACAACAATCGAATCTACTATTGTAGCTAGTAACTCACCTACTACCTCATATCGATAGCTATCACACCAAGCAATAACACTCACCCTAACACTGCTACTTATTTTACACTACCCACTGATCAACACCACCTGAACTATTCACACTAACCATTGATGAACACTACCTAAACTAACTACTACCTTACCAAACTCACACAAGATAAAGAGGCACTAGCATGCGTACATGTGATATGAAGTATAGGCTCAAGCGGATGTATAAAAATATAAAGGAGATTAACAAACTAAAGAGTGCTAGGTTGGAAGCCAGGAAAGGTAAGAGGATTGAACTTAACGAGGAAGCTAGGTTGGGAAGCAACGAAGCTAGGTAGCTAGGTGGACGGTGGGTTGTTCGAGTCTACGGTGAGTAAAAGGAGATGAAAAAACTATCTACTTTTACCCTATTATCTCCCCTCAACTGTATCGTAGCTATCGTGTGCCTTGTGAACTGTCTCATAACTATGATTTCAGTAACATTCTGTATCACTAAATCTTCACTCATGTGTTCTATCAAAAAAAGACAAACGCTGGGTAAGAAAAATAGGCACTTTATATTATTATACGATGCATTATTCACGCTTCGATGACACACCTAAGTGATCGAAGAACCGAAATTGATCATTTCAGTTTCTCGATTCAGAGTGTGAAATCACAAGATCTATTATTATATGATGCGCTCTTGTATCGATGTGTTTAAACCCATAAGAGCCATAAAGCAAACACTAACAAGCTCAAATACATGTCCTCCTGTGGAATGCCGTTCAAACCAGTGCCAAACCTTTATTCAGTCAAGTACAAGAATGAAATAAGTCAAAACAACCATTCAATATGTGGGAGGGGATCTATTAGTGAGATAAAGTACTGCTATTCTCCTACCCGCCTCAAAAAGAAAAGTTCGGATTGGATAGGTGGAAGGGGAGGGCTAACATTCAATACTATTCCCTTTAGTTGTTGATATGGCGGGTGGACATGATGACCCGATGATGGATTGGGTTGGCCATTGATCCATATCTAATATTCTTTCTGTTTGATTGCCCAATGATTCGAAAGGTTGACAAGTTGAACATAAGAGGAATTCTATCAATTGTTGATACCAACTAACCCAATCCTTTTAAGGTGAATGATTGAAGGAGCTATACTTCACGTTCGAGTCCCCAATGAACTTTGAATAGATAATTCATATTTAACCTATTATGCACCACAACATATACACTTTGATTTCCTAGTGACAAAGTCATAAGAGTAACAAATCCTCCAGCCTCACAAATCTGTGACCATTTCCTCGACAATTTTGCTAACGAAACTCAAAGGACAATTCTGCTAATGAAACTCGAAGTCCAACAATCATCTGCGAAGGCTGCATTCTTGACAAGAATCTAGAGGAGCTGTTCCTCTAAAGCATTAAATTGCACTGTATTGTTCCTCTGCAAAAACTCCAGCTTTCTCAAAAGTAATTTCCAGCATTCCCAAAAGGCAGGGACTTGTTGCCATGCAGCGTCCCTTGTTCATACTGATGTTTATATGGTGTATGAAACAGAGTACCATTGAGGATTGCATGAGGTAGTATCATGTTTTATATATATATATATATATATATATATATATATATATATATATATATTGTTGTTTCACATGGTCATATTTCATTACCCCCTTACCGAATGCATATATAAGATTTATATTGAAATATAGGAGCAATAAAATGATGTAATGTCGAATTATTATGGTGTAAATGTGCAGTGCAATGTCGATATACAAAGTCACGTTTTAAGGTGTTATATTGTGTGTGATCTCTCACACACACACACACACACACACACACACACACACACACACACACACACATATATATATTTATAAATGATTTAAAAGAGTGGTTGTGCCGAGAGGCACATTCTACAACCTAATATGATGTGTAAGGGTGTCCGTCTGTCATCAAAGTTGAAATTTTTCTCATGTCAGCCAAAATAACTTTTAAAAAAAATATAAAAATATAAAAAATAAAATAATTGTTGAATTGAGGCTTCTGTGATCCATAATATTTGTAAGTAGAACTTCGGCGTAAATCACATAAAGAGAGACATTTGTCGACACGTTTCGAACCAACCAGTGTGGCTCATCGTCAGGACAAGTTGAAGAAACAGATCTAGCCTATGCATGCTAAATAGTCTGAGCAGAGCCTCCAACGACTATCTTGATCAACGGCTAACTTCGACTTAGGGATAGTTGTTAAAAAGTCAAAATGATAATTTAAATGGAGTTAGTTAGATTATAGATGTTGATTACGTTAATAGTTTAATAAAATCGTGACTTGTATAGGAATTAGTTAGATTAAAGACCTGACTTATATATATATATATATATATATATATATATATATATATATATATGTATTAAATATATAAATATAAAAGTTAGTTAGATTAAGGACTTGACTTATATATATATATATTAAATATATAAAAATTAGTTGATGGTTTGATTTACAAATAAAGCAAGGGGAATTAGTTATGATAAAGACCAATATAAAGTTAATATTAAAAAATAAATCAAAGTTAGTTGAAAGGTATAAATCTAAAAATAAATTAAGGGGCATTAGTTATAATAAAGACCAATAAATAAATAAATAAATAAATAAATATATATATATATATATATATATATATATATATATATATATATATATAAGAGTTAGGTTAGTTAGTTAAATTACTAGAAAAGAAGAAATAATATTATTTTATATGGTGATTACTTATTGGTAGGTTAAAAATTTATTTTCCCTTGTATTTTTTATTATTATTTATTTATCTATTTTACTTTTATTAATTTTTAACAGAAATTATTTAGATAAATGTATAAGTAATATAATTCAAGGTGATGGTTATAGTAATTATAAATTACTAATATGCTAAAAAAAAAATAAAAATAATAATAATACTAATATTTACGATCATATTTATATAAAAAAAAAAATTATTAGAAAGAAGCAAATAGAAAGAGCGCTAGAAAAGAAGGAGAAGAACCAAAAAAAAAGAAAAAAAAGAGAGCCTTAAAACAAGAAGGACAAACACTAACGACAGCAAAGAAGAAGAAAAAAGAGGGGGGGGGGGGGGGGAGACTAGGATGAAAGGGCGGGGATCCAACATCTACTGATCTTCCAGCTGTCATCCCTATTGAGATTGTTTGGCCTTCTTTCAATCTCAATAGCTTCCCTGAATTTACGATGATGGAAATGAGCAACTTTGGCGACAACCTTGGCCTCCTCTATACACACTTGACGCTTGGTCTGGAGAATATAAAAAATCTGGGCGATAGCTAGGCTAAGTCGCCCCTCAGCCTACTGCAAGACCTGACCCCAAGGGCTTCGGGTGGATTCGACCCTGTAACCTCCTGATGGCGAGGCACGGTTTTTGACCAATTGAGCTAACGCTAGACCAAGCATCAGGTGTGTATAGAGGAGGCCAAGGTTGTCGCCAAAGTTGCTCATTTACATCATCGTAAATTCAGGGAAGCTATTGAGATTGAAAGAAGGCCAAACAATCTCAATAGGGATGACGGCTGGAAGATCAGTAGATGTTGGATCCCCGCCCTTTCATCCTAGTCTTCCCCCCCTCCCTCCTTTTTCTTCTTTTTTGTTGTCGTTAGTGTTTGTCCTTCTTGTTTTAAGGCTTTTTTTTTTTGGTTCTTCTCCTTCTTTTCTAGTGCTCTTTCTATTTGCTTCTTTCTGATAATTTATTTATTTTTATTTTATTTTTTATTTTTTATTTTTATTTTTTATGATCGTAAATATTAGTATTATTATTTATTTATTTATTTATTTTTAGCATATTAGTAATTTATAATTACTATAACCATCACCTTGAATTATATTACTTATACATTTATCTAAATAATTTCTATTGAAAATTAATAAAAATAAAATAGATAAATAAATAATAATAAAAAATACAAGGGAAAATAAAATTTTAACCTACCAATAAGTAATCACCATATAAAATAATTTTTTTTTTTTCCCCTGGAAAAATCCGTAATTTTCATTAATATGAAAAATTACATGTGTAGATGCATTGAAGCATATGCCGTAGTCATTTTGTACATCTGTGCTTTTTGCAAAAAGATCGGTATGAGTTGCTGTACAGATTTACCACGCAGGGTATTCTGTTTGAGCAGATTACAGTGTGCCTTTCCGGCATCTATCTAACTGAAAACAAAAATAAAAGTTTGTCAAAATATATATTGCTGTCATATACATGCAAGTTCATTTAAACTGTTAGATGACCCGCTGTTGGATAACCTGGGTCTATGTATGGACGGTGATAAAATTTTTGTTCCTGTTGATCTTGGACCTCAGTGATCTCCCAGATGCCTTTGTCCATCAGCGCGGCCTCCTTGGATAATTTATCAGCGCCTTTGTTATATTCCCTGTAGATGTGAGAAACAGTGATATTGTTAAATGCCGCTTTGAGTTCGAGAACTTCATTCAATATAATGTTGAGTGTGTGTATGTGACAGGTGGATATGCCATTGAACCAATTTATGATGATCTGAGAATCCCCGAAAATGTTGATACTAGTGCAGTGGTGACTCAATGCAAAATGAAGTAAGTGGCGCAGTGTGATAAGTTCAGCATAATTGTTGGTTCCAGCACCCAGTCCCGCCTTTATTTTGAATAGATGATGCTCTGATATATGGATGATGATGCCGCCCCCACAGCTCTGCATGTTTGCGGCTCCATCGAAGAAGGCCCAAGGTGTGCCTTGATCGATGTGAGGGGGAGGAATTGGATGTCGAGTTTTTGGAGGGGGCGGGTCCGGAAGCTCTCTTAAAGCAGTGATGATACCTGCCTCAATCAGTGGCCAGTGTATCGGCTTGTCCTCAAAGATTAAACGATTCCTTGATTTCCATATGGACCAGTTAACAATAATAGGCAGATTGATATTCTTCGAACCTTTATGTCTCCTTTCCCATTCGGTCCAGGCACTAATGAGGTCTGTTCCATTCCATTATCCAGTGTAATTTGTGAGATTCTTAAGATTTTTCCATAAGTTCTAAGTGGTATAACATCTCATGAATATATGCTCTGTTGATTCTGAGGCATCTTTGCATAATACGCACCAGGTAGGTCCATACTGTGCCCTGTGCATTAGATGTTCTCCTGTGGGTATTTTATTTCTCAAGATGCACCAGGTGAAGAGCTTGGAGCGTGGCGAAGCGGAGTGTTTCCATATACTCTGCCACCAGCTAGCTAGGGCTTCAGGTTTCTTTTGAATGATTAGCTGGTTGTAGCCTGCCTTGGGTGTGTAATATCCACTTTCAGCCTGGTTCCAAATGAGCTCGTCCGGCCCCTCTATGATTCTGATATGTGATTCAATCAGGGCCTCTCTGTATTCCCGCCAAGCTGGGTGCCATCTTCTGGGAAGGTTTAGTTGATGAGCAGATTTCCATGCCTGGTGGAATATATCAGTGTGATCTTGATCCGCGATCTGCGCGATCACTTTTATATCTTGTGCAGAGAGGTAATCCACCAGATCTCGAGGGAGTAAATGCCTCCCGCCACTGCCAGTCCAAGGGTCGAGTCCGATCCGAGCTCTGTTTCCATCTCTGATACGCCATACCAGGTTGTCTCTAATTAGAGACAGAGAGTGTAATAGGGCCTTCCAGATGGAGGATATGCCTGTTATGTTCCATGATGGAAGTCTAACCCAATCCATAGTGCTGAGAGGCCATATATATTTATGGTAGGTAAGACTGGTCCATAAGCTTTGTGTCGTCAGCAGTGCCCAGCCCATTTTCGCTGCCAGGGCTTTAGCAAAAGTGGGGAGCTCCTTTAACCCCCAGCTGCCCCATTTCTTTGGTAAAGCTATCTTATTCCAACCGATCTAGGCAAAGATACGTTTGTCTTGATTTCCTTGCCATAAATATCTGTTACATAATTGCTGAAGTTTTGCCAGTATGTTCCGAGGGATCCAGGCGAGTGCCATCTAGAATACCGGCGTTGCTTCTAGTACAGATTTGATCAGGGTTAACCTCCCTGCCCTGGAGAGATATCTGTGGCTCCAACAAGATAACCTTTTTTCCACTTTTGCTACAAGCCAAACCCAGTCTGCAATATTTTGGCTTGTCGGCTTTAACCAATATCCAAGATATTTTAGCCCCCTGTCCAAAGGTTGAGTAGTGTAAGGGAAAGCCTGCCTTGCAATAAAGGTTTCGTTAGCTGAAGTACCAACCAGAGTGATGGTAGATTTCATCCGATTGACTTCCATACCCGTAGCATGTGAGAAGAGACCTAATATGCGGTTGAAAGTAGTTATGTCCTGTATGCTACCATCCAATAAGATTAGGACATCATCTACAAATAGTAGGTGAGTGAGGTAGCATTCATCAGTAATCTTTAGGCCTCTGATAGACCCTTCCCTTTTTGCAGAGATGATTAGCCGACTTAAAGCTTCCATAACCAAGAGGAAAAGGAGGGGCGATAGTGGACAACCCTGTCGCAGCCCTCTTTCGGAGTGAAAGAAGTGTGAGGCAGATCCATTGATCAAGATACTGAAGGTGGGAGATGTAATGCAAGCCATGATCCAATTGATGAGAGGAAGGGGGAAACCCAAATGAATAAGGATCATCTTAATAAAAAGCCAACTGACTCGGTCAAATGCCTTAGATAGGTCAATCTTCAGCAGAATACACTTGAGGTGTTTGGTCCAAATGGAATGAATTGCTTCTTGGGCGGAGCCAATGGCTTCGTGGATCTGCCTATCTTCCAGGAAAGCAAATTGCTGAGGGGCGATGTGCTTTGACAGGATGGGCTTGATCCTATTGGCAATGATCTTAGAGATGATTTTATAGAGTACATTGCACAGGGAGATGGGACGGAAGTCGTCAAAGGAGGAAGGGGAGTCTGATTTAGGGATGAGGGCAATGAAGGTGGAGTTTATAGCATTATAGAGACGGCCCGAAGTTCTGCTTTCCTCGACCACTTTTAGGATGTCTCCTCCTATGAGTTCAAAAAAGGCAATATAGAACTCTATGGTCCAGCCATCCGGCCCAGGGCTCTTTTCCTTTTGAAACCACTTGAGTGTGCTTTCCAGTTCTTCCATAGTGACGGGGACTGATAGACCTTCAGAGTCCTCATCATCTACAAATCTGGGGAAGTGTGAGGCCACATTGATGATTTCTGCCAGATTTGTGCCAACTGGGCTCTTGTATATTCCTCTGAAGTCTGCAGTGCCGAGTTGAGAGAGCTTGTTAAAGGAATCCACCAGTCCACCTTCAGGAAGGGGAAGGTTCCAAATGGTATTTGCCACTTTCCTTCCTTTTGCAAAATTGTGGAAAAATCTCATGTTTTCATCTCCAGCTTTAAGCCAAGTTGCCCTGCTGCGCAGTCTGAGCGATTCCTCCCTATTCTTGAGAATATTATTCTTCTGGTTTTCCAATTCCACCAGGCGGGCCTTGTCTTCATGCGAAATGAATCCCAGATTTCGCTCATCCAGAAGAGCTTTCAATTCTTCTTCCGCTGTAGAGAGCTGCACATCTTCTCTTGTCTTCTTATCTTTAGCCAGTTGATCACAATGTGTTTTAGTTCATTGAGATTTTTAACGAATCCCCTAGCCATAGATGATTCTCTGTCAATGGGATGTGCTTTCCAAAAATCTGTGACCAATTTAAGGAAGCTTTGATCCAGAAGCCACAGGTGATTAAACTTAAACGGGGCTTTTGGCTTCAGATGAGGGCCCAGAATTTCCACTAAGATAGGGAAATGATCAGATATACCACCATTTCCCACCCATTGTTTGTAGAAATGTAACTGTTGGGTCAGGGGGCCTTTCAGCAGGAATCGATCCAGCCTGCGAGCCAGTGCTGCTGCCCCCACCCTTCTGTTTCTCCACGTGGGAAGGGGTTTCTGCATGGGAATGTCAATGAAGTCGTGCTGCTCCAAGATGCTCCTCATGAAATCTGTGATGGTATCCACTTGGGCCATTGAGCCCCATGACTCCCTGAACCCCAGTGAAAAATTCATATCTCCTCCCAAAATGATGCGATCAAGAGTCAACAGATTACGATTGAGGAGTTGTCTCCAAAAACTTTCCCGCTGTTGACAAGGACCATATACGTTGACAATGCGAAGGGTAAGGCCAAGGTACATAGAGAAGATGTCCACACCCATGAAGCCTTGGCCTCCCCATGAGGAGTCCAACCTGATAGATTTGGGATTATACCCTATCGCCAGTCCCCCCGATCTGCCGATAGCATCTGTGGCTAGGAACTTCCATCTCGCGGACAGGGAGTTTAGGGAGTGAGTTATGGACTCAGCATGGCCAAGAGTTTCTTGTAGTTGAATGATATCAGGTAATTCGACCTCAAAAAGTCGATTGAGCGCTAGTTTCTTAGGGGAACTAGCCAGGCCCCGGCAATTAAAGGAGAGGCACTTCATGGGGGACCATTCTTCGGGGGTTTTGATGCTCTAAGGACCCCGTCAATGGTGGATTGGCGCCCAGATGCGACCTCCGCTCCTGCACGCCTAATGGCTTTGTTGAGATTGGATTTACGGCCCCGGGTAGATAGGGACCCAGGACCCAGAGGGACAATACCCAACCCGATATGTGTATCAGGGACCTCCAAATGAGAAGACCGAGGGCGAAGGGAGTATGGGTGGGAGGGTGTCGTTCTGGATGATGAATTCGTGGAAGGCGAAGATGTGAGAGACAATGAGGGCGGTGCAGTAGATGGGATCAGAGGGGGCGGAGGGATAGTGCACTGCGCCATGGAACATGCAATTGTATTCACACATACAGATGAGAGATCTAAAGAGATAGAGGGAGGGATAAGTGAAGTACCCGAAGCCTGCGCTGCCGCTGCTGCTGCCCGAGCCCTTGTCAGTGGCGGCGAGGGCGAGGCTGTCTTGTGCATATCTGCTTTCTCTGGGGAGCCTTGGGGAGCCGCTCTGCCTTGGGGAGGACGGGGGATGATTGGGGAGACACCTCTGGAAGCTGAGGGCGAGATTTTTGGAGAACCTTCCGGACTTTTGTTCAATGGACAGTCCTTGAAGAGGTGTCCCACTTGGTGACATCGATTACAGCGGAAAGGGACGCCTTCGTAATCAAGTATCTGTGTTCTGCTGTATTTTCCCCATTTCAGTGTGATTTTTTCTTCCAAGCCATCCCGCGTGTCCAGGTGCACCAGAACCCTCGCTAGGGTTCTTTTCTTTGTTTCCACATACGAACGATCATGGTCCAAATACGTGCCCAATGCGTTCCCGATTCTGATTAGTGCTTCCTCACTCCAATATTGTAACGGCAGCCCTGGCAGGCGCACCCACAGTGGCCCTGCTCCTATCTGTTCGCGCTCAGGATCGAAAAGGGGACTCCACCGCTTCAATAGCACAGGTGCCATTTCTATATGCCAGTACTGTGCAAGTACTGTATCCGTGTGGCCCTCGTTCGCAAAGTGGAGTGAGAACCATCCCCTTGGGAGTACATGTACCTCTGGCAGTTCTGTGAAGAGGGCACCCCATATTTCTTTGACCCATTGCGTCAATCTGCCCGCCGAGAAGGTATGCCCCCGCACATGTCCAACCAGGACCGTCTGAGCCATTGCCATAGTTTCCCCAAAGTCTGTAGGGTCACCGAAGGCTATGGTGATGTCTTTTGCCGTTGCTCTGATGCACTTTGATTTCTGCTTCTTTGTGCGGGGCGCAGACGGGTGATCTACAAGGGGGTTTGTGACCCCAATCGGAGGAGAGGGTTTTGTGGGCTTTACATTGATGGCCGGAGTACCAAAACAACCAGATGGCCTCGTCCCAGCTTCCTGGTGGGGTTTTGCTACTGTCTCCCGAAGCTCTTCTTGTGCAGATGTGGGTTCGAATCGCGTCGATGGGATCGGGTCGAAAGCCAAGGAGTCAGGTGAGAGAGTGGAGAGGAGGAAAGCTGTCCCAGGCGAGAGAGGCGGTGCTTCCAGTCCGATCGGCGGGGAGAGAGGATCTGGCAGGGTAACCACAGGTGTGGTATCCAGTGTGGGGGCCTCTACTGCAGTTGGTGAAATGGAACCCGGGGTCGCCGCATTAGGGTTTCCGAATATTATATACCCGTCCAGTGGATCCTCGGAATAATCCACGAGATCCGTAGCGCTGTAACCCTCCATACCGGTCAAAACCGCAGATAACCGTCTTCGAAAACTGAACTGTCGATAAACCCAAACCCCGTTGTCCGGTTCCTGAGCAGGCCGATCTGTATGCGGCGGCCTGTGGTCCTGCGGTTCTGCTGTCCTAATTAACCTAATCCTTCGCGGTCGCGACGCGCAATCTCCATCAGAGCTCTTCTCCCGTCTCTTATAAAATAATATTATTTCTTCTTTTCTAGTAATTTAACTAACTAACCTAACTCTTATATATATATATATATATATTTATTGGTCTTTATTATAACTAATTCCCCTTAATTTATTTTTAAATTTATACCTTTCAACTAACTTTTATTTATTTTTTAATATTAACTTTTTATTGGTCTTTATCATAACTAATTCCCCTTGCTTTATTTTTAAATCAAACCATCAACTAATTTTTATATATTTAATATATATATATATATATATATATATATATATATATATAAAAGTCAGGTCCTTAATCTAACTAATTTTTATATTTATATATTTAATATATATATATATATATATATATATATATATAAGTCAGGTCTTTAATCTAACTAATTCCTATACAAGTCACGATTTTATTAAACTATTAACGTAATCAACATCTATAATCTAACTAACTCCATTTAAATTATCATTTTGACTTTTTAACTACTATTCCTAAGTCGAAGTTAGCCGTTGATCAAGATAGCCGTTGGAGGCTCTGCTCAGACTATTTAACATGCATAGGCTAGATCTGTTTCTTCAACTTTTCCTGACGATGAGCCACACTGGTTGGTTCGAAACGTGTCAACAAATGTCTCTCTTTATGTGATTTACGCCGAAGTTCTACTTATAAAATAAAATAATGTCGACTCATAATTTTTTTTTAAATAACTTAATAAATAAATAAACAATTAAAATCTATTAACACAACAAAGTTTGATCATTATTCTTCGCATTCACTATCAGTAGCTGGATTTGTTTTGGGGTTGAGTCATTGGATTCATGTTCTTTGTGCTCTCCACATACAAGTAAGTTCTATATACTGCAAACCCTGTAACTTAGATTATACCAACTGTGAGGGATCAAATCCCTCGAGGTGCAAGTCTTCTTTTTAGAGTGTAGAATTTGAGGAAAAGTTTGCACCTTCTTTTTGGAGTGTAGAATTTGACGAAAAGTTTGCACCTCGAAGGATTTTATCCCTCTCCGCACATGATATATCCGAAGTTAGATAGATCTAATTTGGTATATATTCAGTGAGAAAATGCCAACACTTGATGTAATATTTACGCAGGTTATTGCATATATAGGGCTTTGACTTTATGTAATATTTACGCAGGTTACTGCATATATAGGGCTGAAGTCAAAGGTGTATACATCGAAATGATTTATGAAAGAATATAAGGAAACACTTCATGAAACGTTTTGTACAAAGCTAAACCTTTATATGATTTGTATGTACATATAAAAGTTGGAGGCAACTTCACATAATTTAACGTATGTATCTAAATATATTAAGTGGGCCTGTTATATTAATCCATGGTGGAAATGTCAAACGGTTAGGTGGCAGGAAATTGCATTAAGTAAAAAAAAATTGTTTGACATGCCCCCTCTTTGAAATCGTCACTGAGCAGAGCATTGGAGAGGATTGGGAAAATTATTGTAGAACGTAGGGAAGTCCTGCCAATTGAACCCCACCTGCAACATTTCAAATTGGCCATTGAATTTTTTGAGGGTGTGAACCATGTACCAAGGGCGTTGTGCCAGAGTTTACCATGGTGGATGGTGTCGCATGCGGTGGTAAGACGAGCCATGAAGGCGGTAGATTGATGGTTGCAGCGGGTGTGGCTAATTGCCGACGTGGAGTTTTATGCCAGTGTGGAGCCACCGAGTAGGGAAGCAGAGCCACGAGACATCTTGTTCAGTGTGTGGGTCCTTGTCAGGGAGTTGGAACCTTGACGAGGCAGTGGAACCATGATCGGGTCGGACGAGGCCTGTTAACATGCTAGTAGGTTGATCGAAGACGATCACAACCGCTGGGTGGATGTGATGTCAACCGTCAGATATTTCGGGTGGCAACTTGGCACTAACGTCTGTGCAGTTCCTAGACTCGAAGTCATTTTCGTCGTCCGATCTAAAGTTTTCGACTTTATGTTTTTGGAAGCTCCGTCATCGATCGAGTGGTTGCTGGGGTTAGTCATGGTATTTTTTTTTTTTTAACACTAGGACAATCGGTAACTGGTGAGAGTTATCCTGGGCAGGCTCAGGATCAAATCCAACTGGCTTCCACTATAAACCTAGGCTAGGTGCAGCAACCTGCAAGCCACACATAGCAAGAACTTATGCCTCAACAAAAGTCGAGACGTCCACTCTGGGGTCGCCTACTTTTCTAGCCAAGACACAACAGGTCATGTACTCAACGAGATTTGAACCTGGGTTAGTCATGGTATTTAATAGCAACTACCGTGAGGGAACGAAGGAACTAATAGGATGGGCCCATGAATGAGGGCGTTGGGTCTTTTATTTAATTGGCTAAATTAATAGTACATATGTTATATACGCTGAATGCCTTATTTTATGTTCAATACCCTATATCGTGGGTGCCATGGATGATGGATTATGTAGAGCCCGCGTTATTTTATAATGTATCATATGTTAGACAAGCTCGGTACCATGGTACACATGTGGGGGCGAAGGTTTTTGGTGTGATAGGGCCCACAAGTTGTTGTTGTTAAAGGGTTATTGCATAGGGATTTGATTATATAACATGCTTGGGTTAATCAAACCAGTATTATTCCATGTAAGGTGGGTGGTATGTAAGAATAAGAAATGTGGGAGGGCCGAAGCCTATATATATATAATGTAAGATGGCACGCCCAGTATGTGCCATGTGGGTAAGGGGTGTCTCAAAAATATATATATATATATATAGGCATGCCATCATGTCATGAGGGCTGGGATTGCTTCGAGAATTTATAATTATATATATGTACAATAAAAATATTTATGTTTAATATTTAATTATGTGTGGCTAGTCTATTTACTATGTGGAGGAAAAATAGAGGCTAGCAAACCAGTTCACCTTCAATGGGCACTGAAAAAAATAAATGAGCAGGACTTATGAGCAGCCATGGAAGTAGTCCATATGCCGAGTATTATAGTTATCAGCCAAAACAAAAAGGGGCAGTGATAGGCTTGATCGAGGTAGGTAGATGTGAATTCCATATATGGAAGAAATGGGGAAAAAGAGGACAAAATTCACAGGGCCATAATTTTCAGCCTGTAGATCAAAATTTGGCACATGACTAGTCGAAAGAAATGGAATGATCTAGATTTATGCAAGAACGAAATGAAATACAGATTTAAATATAAACACATAGCTACACTGAAAACTAAACTTCAATTAATTAATCACAAATATTGAGAACTATTTACATGCAGAATGGAAATAAACTAGCTCGGGAGAGGTAGCTTATCTCTCAGAAGATATGTGATGGCTAAATGCCTTCTGAATTGTGTTACAATGAGGCTTAGAGGTATTTTTATTATTGAAAAATAGTGGAAAAACCTAAACATCTAAAAACCTAACCCTAGGAGATGAAGCACCAAAAGTTTGTGGGCCCCATCGGGGTTAGTTGGTACAACAACTCACTGGGGTCGTAACTTTGGCATACGATCTTTGTTTGACATGTATGATACCTTGTTAGAAAGATCTGTCCAAGGCTAACAACTTTTGAATGCAAACCCTATCATAATTGACAAGTTTTCCCATTTTCTAAAAAACATCGTTTAGGGCCTCAAAATGGCTTTGGAAGTTCAGGACCCGAAAAAATGCCCAAAAATAGTAAATTATGCTAGAAATTAGGAAACTGAAAGGAAATAATGTTGGGGGTCCAAGTGGAATAGGTGGGTGGCCACCAATATCCACCTAGATCAGCCCTCCCCCCTTAGGAAGCAATGGTCCACATTGCGTTGAGTACCTCCATGAGATGGGAAAACTTTTGTTGAACTTAGTCCCCGATGAGCCACTTTCGTTGGTGCAGGAGTTGAATGACTTTAACAACCCGATTCAGTTTGATCCTTTGTTGGTGAGTGCTCTTAATCTGTGTGTCCATGATTCGATCAATTGTGGCTTGTTCAATGTAATCTGGGTTGAGCTTTGTTGGTGTCAGCTGCTCAACAATGTCTGATGTGTCAAACAATGGTGGAAATTATGGCCGAAGGCAATCCACATTAATCACAGGGTGCAAGACAAAGAATGGGGGAATGCTAAGCTCAAAAGAAATTGTCACCCATAGCCTTGATGCTAGTGTAGGGCCCATATTGGAGTGGTCGAAGCTTTTGATGGGCTCCAGTAAGGAGTTCCTTCTGCAAATGCAACCAAACTTTGTCACCCACTTGAAACTTATGTGGCACCCAATGTTGATCATGGCATTGGATTTATCTAGGATGTCATGAACCTGCTAGCCGATGTGCTAGATGCTTTCAATAAACTTGGTGGATTTATCAACTTCAGACAGAACATGTGCATATTTTGTCTGTGTAGTCGCAAGAGGCATTGCAACATCAATGGGACACAATGGTTGAAATTCCATGCCCACTTGAAGGGGTTGTGACCAGTCGAGCTATGGAGAGCTTTGTTATAGTTGTGTTGCACATAGGGAATACTCTCATCCCATGTTCATGGATGCTTGGAGTTGTACATACATAGTATGTGCACTATCATCCTATGACAACCTCTGTCTGGCCATCAGTTCGAGGATGGAATGCAATCGACTTCATGAGCTTAGTGTCCAACAATGACCTGAGGCTCGACCAAAATGTGCTCAGAAACCTGCTATCTTGATATGATATAATGGTCTGTTGGATCCTAAAATATACCCACACTCGTTCGAAGAAGAGTTTGGCAGTGTCTTCTGCTGTGATGCTCTTCTTGCAAGCCATCAATATAGCCATCTTAGAAAATATATCAACGACCATAAATACACAATTATTACCATGCTTAGTAGAAGGAAGGCTAGGAATATAGTCCAAGGAGATGGATTCCCAAGGTTGGTTAGGAGTAGGAAAAGGAGTGTATAGGCCTTGCTTCTTAATAGTTGGTTTGGAAATGACATAGGCAGTGCAAAATCTGATATATTTTCCAACATCATGTCAGAGATTTGGCCAATAAAAATACTTCTGTAGTACTGCCATTGTCTTCTCTACACCAAAGTGTCACACGGCCCGACTGTAGTGCGCCTCCCAAATCATCTTGGTATGCTCGATTGAAGGAACAAAAAGGTATCCCGTGTGTCATAACAATGCATCTTGGAGGTGGAAGTCTAGAAATTTCTTTCCATCCATCAACAACTGGTATGTGGTGGAAAATTCTAGATCATTTTTGTAAAGTTGCAGCCATCCAAAAGTCTCCTACCCACAAGAGTGGAGAACAATGGTTGGCGCCACAATCGGTGGCCAAATGAGGAAATCTGCAACATTATAGGTGCTTCCCTTCCTATACTTAATGTTTAGATGAAATTGTTGCAGGTATGTGGACCATTTTTGATGGTGATTATTCTCTAACTTCTCTTGTCTATGTATAAACTTAAGAGGCTAGTGATATGTGTGGATGATCGTATTCTTCCCTATAATGTAATGTTTCCATTGCTGGAAAGCCTGCACGATGGAATACATCTCTTTATTATAGGTGGGGTATTTCCGAATTGTATTGGAGAGTGTCTCATTGTGATAGGCCGCCGAATGCCCTTGCTAGGTGAGAACTACACCAATGGCATAGTCAGAGGAAACTGTCTCAATTTCAAATGGTTGTTGCAGGTCTGGTAATGTGAGTACTAGTGCAAAGCAAAGGTAGTGCTTTAGCTCAATGAACGTCTTTTGTTGGGACTCAGAACACAAAAAATTTGCTTTCTATCCTTCCTTAGAAACTTGACTCAAAGGCCAAGTGATATGAGAGAATCCCAACATGAACCTTCGATAGAAATTGGCAAGGCCCAAAAAGCTGCGAATCTATGTTAGAGTGGTCAGGGTTGGCCAATCCCGAATGACTTGGATCTTAGCTGGATCCACATGCATGCCTTTCTCATCAATGATGTAACCTAGATATTGGACCTGGTTCATGCCAAAGGTGCATTTCTCCAAGTTGGCACATAGTTTGTGTTGCCGCAGGGTTTGAAGGACTTGCCGAATATGTTGCAAGTGATCTTCCCAACTCAATGTTGCAGATGAGTATGTTGTAGAGATATACAACCATGAAGGAGTTGGTGAAGGGCCACGAGATGTCATCCATTAGTCTCATAAAATTTGTAGGGGCATTCGTCAACCCGAAAGGCATGACCAACCACTCAAAAAGACCCTCTTTGGATTTGAAGGCGATCTTCCATACATCTGTGGGTTCTATTAGAACCTGGTGATACCTAGACTTCAAATCAATATTTCTGAAGTACTTGGCCCCCTTGAGCTGGTCAAGAAGGTCGTCAATATGTGGGATTGGATATTTTTTCTTGAAAGTGATTTTGTTTAGTGCCTGATAATCAATGTAGAGTCTCCAAGTCCCATCCTTCTTCTGGACGAGTACAATTAGGCTCCCACAAGGTGAGGAACTTGGTTGGATATTCCCTTTTTGTAGAAACTCTTAGATTTTCCACTTGATTCCTTCATTTTCCAGAAGGGAGCAATGTTATATTGGCCCATTGGGTAAAGGTGCTCCAGGATTTAGATCGATCAAATGATTAACCTGACATTAGAAAGGTACCCCAGTGGGTGAGGAGACGATGTCCTTATATTATTCTACAACCTTATTCACTTTCTTCTGCTACGTTGAGGAACCCTTCCTTGGGGTCATGGATGTGGCCATGATCTTCCCCTTACTTTGAGAGCGAATACTTTTTTTTTTTTTTTCCCAGTTTTGGAGATGATCTTACTGCATTTCTTAGCAGAGCTCAAAGAAATAGTGGTAGGTGAGGCTACCTCCGATATCTTGTATAACTTATTTCCCAAAGTAATAATAATAGTGCAAGACTGGAATCGTACACAACATGATGCTTCACAAGTATGGTTGTCCTAATAATACGTCACAGGCTTCAAGAGGAGCAACATCACATAATACCTCATCTATGAAGGGCTTGATGCCTAGGGTATGTGACATTGCTGGTTGACATGGAGATCTCGCCCTTGGTGGACCCATCTAATGATGTACGACTACATGTGTCGTGTCATCGGTAGGCCCAACAGCTTCACGACCTCAACTAAGACGAGGTTCTTTTTTCTCCCGTAGTCGACAATGAGTTCCAATGGAGAACCCTTCACCCACATCCCTGGGTGGAAAATACGCTCCCTCTCCTCTGGATCTTCAGGCTCAATCTTCTAGACATTGGTGGTGGAAACAATGTTGTTAGGATCTGCATCGATAATTTGCTTCCCCTTATCAGTCCCCTTGCCAAGTTCTGAATTAGATTTGGAACATGCATCTGACTCTTAAGCTTTCAACTCGGCCACCAGTGACTGCTTGGCGCGACACTCATTTGTGTTGTGAGTGGGGCTCTTGTGGAACTCACATACTTTTCCTGTGTCCTTCTTATTCTTCATGGTGTTATTATTTTCTTATGGCTTTGATGGGTTGTCTTGGGTCAACCCACCTTGACTCTATCCTTTGTTCTATGGTTTGGAGGTGTCTTTTCCCTACTTCGAATTTGCATATCTAAAGTCTCACTTCTTTTGTTTAAATTTCTACTCAATCTTTACAACATATCAATATGTGGTGCCAATTAGGGAGATGTCCAGGAAATCCATCTCTACCTGTATGAATTTGTGCAGATAGCCACGCAACTTGAGTACTAAATGCCGCTCAAAATCCTTAATACCCAACTTCATGTGAAGGGTATGAAAAATATTCGTGAACTTTGACATGTCTTGGTCCCTTTCTTGCTACAGTGTGGTTCATTTTATGTACTTACCTTCATAGCTCCTAAGAAGGTAATATTGTTCCTTGACGACATCTTGGAAGGAATTCCAAGTGGGTGCGACTGAAAATAGTGAGAGTTTCTTCTCGCCACTCTGCTCAAAGTAGGTTTTCCACCAATCCTTGATGTAGGGGGTGGCTTTGAGGAGTGCAAAAGTAATATTTTCCCTATTGGAAAAACTATGAACCAAAAAATATCCTTCTAGTAGATTTAACCATTTATCTACGACATCTACATCTATCTGGCCTTCAAATATAGGAATATCAAAGTTAACTTGTACCTTAAAGGGGGTAGTGCCTCCGAAGTGATTGGTGGATGAAGATTCTTCACCTTTGGGAAAATTTATCCATCATCTTGTTCCTTTATCACTCGAGGGCATCTTTAAGAAACATTTTGATTCTTGAAAGGATCTCCTACTCCCTCATTTTTCTTTTCTTCTGTGATAGGAGGTCCTCAGGGTCAGTGTTGGTTGCGTGGGGCCTGACCCAGGTTCAACGTTAGTTAGCTAAACAAATCCCTACACTACTGGCCCTTTCAGCATCAACCCAGGGAGAGCGGACTGAAGTCTCACCCAAAGCAGTATGGGGGGATGATGGAACCAAGTTTCCACACCCTGAGATGGTCGTGATGTCAGTTTATTCCTTTTGTTCCTGCTTTCGTGCAGGTTGCTAAGTTCTAGGCTCTGTTAGTCTAGCTCTTTTTTCTACCCTTCAGTACCTCCGCGAAAGGGTACGATTGAACTTCGCATAGCCCTTACTTGTAGTTCAGGTACTTTCGCACTGTTAGGGCACCGTATTGTGCAAATTCCCAAATTATCGTAAGTGTCTTACTTATCTTATTAAACAATCACAATTAACACTGCATAAACATATATTCTTACTTGCGTTCAATTAACCAACGTAATTACATACATGCGTGCATCACATAAGCATTGTAAATGAAATCCATACACAATATGACCAGATGCATTAACAGGAAACACAAACACAGAATTTGTAGAATGCTTCTTTTTATTGGTATCTTTAGATGATTACAAACTTTATCCGCCTTGTACACATAGCTTCAGGGGTCCGTGCACTCAGCTACGGACTTCCACCCTAGGCCTCTGCGCACTCAGCTGTAGAACCTCTACCTACACTAAGACCCGAAACATAGACTTCTCTAAAGACTTCCTCCTTATCGCTCAAGACTTCTTACTTCCTTAAGCTACTTATATCTTAATTATCTCTTTTTATACAATCCCATGGTCCGCAGACCATGGGTAGATCTTTACAGCCGAATTTACACTTTACAAAATAAGGGTAGACAACCCTTTATGACTCATGACACCTTCGCGCTCCGCGACCACAAAATGCGAAGAGTTTACAACTTTATTACAAAACTTGACCCAAAACATGGGCTTTTAGCCTCAAAATTGTCCTTGGGGGATCCCGTTCCCAATAGGCCCCCAACACAAACATCGTGACTCACCGTCGAGTCACTCTACAGGTGCGTAGATCTTAGCACGAAGACCTCCCAGCTCGACTTGTATGACCGCAACCTTGACAGTGCACTGTGCGGCTGTTTACTTCGCATCTTCGACCATCTACTCAGTCAATTCTCCTAAACTGTCGGCTTGAAGCTTTTGTTGAGTTGCTTGTAGAGTCGCAAGGTTTCCTTCAATAGAGGCTGTAACCGCATAAGACTCATCCAATCAAGGCTTTAGTCGCGCCTTCAGCACTGCTTTCTTGTGCTGTGCTATATCCACCTGTTCTTTTAGCTGCTTGGCCTCTTGCAACTTTTACAGTCTCTATGTGAGCGCGATGGTTCATGCTGTGCCTTTGACCTCATCATAGCGCTGTTGCAGTTCTCGTGCTTATATCTCCAGTCATTGTACATTAGGATCCTCCTGCAAGCTCGTAAATACCTCGAACAACTGTTCAAAGAGTTGTTTGCAGTCTGCTACTGCACTGTCAACCGCCGCTATTGCATTGTCAACTGCCGCTATTGCCTCTGTGACAACGATTGCACGCTGCTCCTTTACTTCTGTCGGAGTTGAAGGCTGGGCCTTCAACTGTAATTCAGTGATCTGTAGGTTCAACTCCAATTGAACCCTTGCCATTTCTGTACAAGCGTCGTGCACCCTTGTAGCCAGCTTGCGGACGCGCACCTCGACTGGTTCTTCCTCAGGAATGGCCAACTCTGGGACCATTCGACATGCCTCCTCCACGACCTGAAGTATACACTTGTTTTGGTCGGTCGCCTCGGTCATGGTGGCGATGGCAGAGTCTCGTTGTAGTGCCATCTGCTCATTGTTAATCCGCTGCTCACTGATCACCTGTAGAGCGCGGTGCTCACAGGCCCTCAGCTCCACAATTACTCCATCCTGCAATAGGTGGAGCACCTCACCAGGGAGTGCTGCTAGATTCAACCCTAATCCCTTGAGGGCATTGACAGTGGGCCTATCAGCTTCATTCTCTGTGGTCAGTGCTCCATTAGGTAGCACTATCACGCTGGAGACATTCGTGCGCAGCATCTCGGCAGCTTCTGAAGTGCCGATGGCAAGGATGGTGGACATCATGCCAGCCTGTGACGCGCGGGTCTACAACTCCTGTAGACCTGTCTGGATGGCCCCCAATATTAGTTGTTGCTACTGCTCAAACTGTTGTAGGGCCTCTGCGGTGACATCTCGCACCATGTCTCCAATGTCATGCAAGTCGCCTTCTGTGAGGGTGATTGGGTCCAACGACGTCTTAGTGGCCTTGGACTTCTTCCTCGACCCTCCTTTCTCTTGTTCCCTTGGACACTTGATGCGGGCGGACGTCGCCTATGGGTCTGCGCCGTGCTGCTATGTTTGCTCATCCGTCTCTTCCTCTGTCTCGGGTGAAGGTGACCTCGCACCTTTGTCAAAGCCCTGCTCTATTCCACCTGTTTGCTTCTCTGTTTGCTGAGAGGAATCGCGCTCCATTAGTCCTTGTTAGCAGCCTCCTTATTTCTCTTTTCGGCTAGCTGCATCATCTTGAGCTTGGCCTCCTCTTTCTTGCGCTACGCAACAGACTTGCTCTCTCCCACCACCAAGTCTGCTGTAGTGCGCCATTCTGCTGTCCAACGATCAAGTACTGCATCAATGGCATCATCCGTTGCCAGGTAAGGCAAGTCATACCATGTCTGTGCAGGGTCCTTCCACGCCTTGATGGACACATGGTGAAAATCTTCCTTAAACTCCGTGTAGCCCTGTAGGTTGGCAAACACCATAGGCGATAACTGCAGTTTGTGATTGATGGCCATGCAGATGTTCATCTCCATCAAGATCCAGAAGATCTTATTGTCCTTGATGCGCTGTGCATCCTTGGTCGCCCACAACGAAACGTACTTCGCTGCCTCTGGTAGGTCTGGTGTGACCGAAGGGAATTGACTGTCCTATGGCAGCTCCCATGTTACCAGAACAATAGACAACAAAAGCCACACATAGTGGAATGTCTTGTTGAGCTCCTGTGCCTCGCGACAGTTTGCAAGGAACTCACCACGGAGATAGTCCACCGAATTGAATTGGACTCCTTTGACGCATTGGGATACTAGCGCGATGACAGGTGCTGACACCTCATCGGAGTAACACTTCGTCATCACCTTCCCTGCCAAAATTTGTGTGGCCACCTTTACTGCAGGTTCACTGATACTGGATATGGCATATCCATGCGGCTTCTTCACCAGCTTAAACTTCTCCTTCATGGCCTCCACAAGCTTGGTTTTCTCACCACCTATTCCTCCAAACATCATGGCCGGATTTTTTCCTGTGTAGGGCAACCATGTGATCCTGTGGATCAATCTGTCAGTGATGGATATTGGCTCCTCTAGCCATAGACACCCATCATGCACTAAGCATAGCAGCTACTTGATGACCAATACTGTAACCAAGGTGTGGTTGTAGTGCAACACCCATAGCAGGTTGAACAAAACTACCTTGTCTACTCCTCTGAGCCACCTCCGCGGCTCCAATGCGATCATTCCAGTGGTTGTATCGATAATGCAGCGCATCAGTTGCTCGATCTCCAAGTGTGGGAACTTCTCATGGTTAGCCAAGTCCCAGTCTTCGAGTTTTAACAGAGGAACCTGCCCCAAGCGCAGTTCTTCAAAAGCAATCTCATTTGGCAGCAGAGGGGTTTGCAAGGGGACCTTACTCTCGTCGATATCTTTCAGTACCTTGGTCTTGCCTTTGCGCGGAGGGACATACTTAGGCAACCAAGTGATAGGGTTAGCACCCTAGGCTTCAAATTCCACCACAATTATCCCCACATCCTCATCATCCATCGGGATGTCTTTGATTTCTTCCTCCTCTGGCTCCAGATTGATGGCTTTGCCCTTTTCCTGTGCGATGGGCTTGTCCTTTGGTGGGTTTCTTCTTGGTGATGTGCGCACCGGTATTGCAGGCTGCTTTCCCTTATTATCCTTCGTGCTCTCCTTGGTTGGGGTGGGCTTTGGTCTCGACGTCCTTGGTGATTTGCAGACTTCTGCTAATACTTCAACAACCTCTGGAGTATCTTCTTCTGCCTCCATAACAATTTCTGGCACCAACTCCTTTGCTATCACTGCTTCGATATCTATAGCTTCTGCGGGTGCCGACATGATGCTATTCAACAATGCTTGTGTTGTCTCTGGTAACTGCTCAAATGCCAAACTCGCTATCAGAGCCTCGAAGAAATCTCAGTTCATGTGCACCTGAGAGCTTAACAACTCAATTCTCAAAATGCCAAGTGTTTTTCACTGGGCAGCCACCTGTAATTTATAGGGCATTTTGAATTCAAATCTGACCGTTCCCCCCATATTCAGTTCATTAATGCCGGATTGGCGGTAGATTTTCAAGGATCTGATCCATAAATTTCTTCTTAAATTCTGGCCGATCGCTCCATTTGGCTGCATTTCTACCATCAAATCATGAACAATGACTTTAACGACCACTTTTTGGCCGACCTATGTGATTTATTCTTGGGTAGCACAACTCCCTTTGCGTTGCCACGACCCCTGTGACACTTCCTTGCTTCGCATAATCCGCCAATTGCACAGCTCCCCAACCCGGGCAGTGTAGTTTATAGTCCCATGCCTCCTTTCAGCTGCCTGGAGTGCTAAGACTGTGCTACCTTCATATAGTCACATGGCCAGACCACCGGTGTATGGCTTCAATCGGCTACCATTCACCTTTCCTGGGAAGGGATCTCCATTCAATTTGACCAATTGAACTGCTCCTCCGTCAGTAATCTCCTTAATGACATAGGGCCCTAACCAGTGCATTCTGAATTTCCTTGGAAATTTATCAAACTTGCTGTCATATAACAAAACCAGGTCATTTACCTTAAAGGTGCATAGCTTAATGTGCCGATCATGCCATGCTTTTTCGTGTTTCTTTTGGACCTGTTGGTGAAATCCAGCTAGAAATATTTCTTCCTCAAGCTCAGCCAGCTGCGCGAGCCTCTCCTCCAGGGCTCCACGATCCGTCATACCTGTGAGTGCCGCTATGCGCAGACTAGGCACAATTTATTCCATGGGCATCACCGCTTCAATGCCTTATACAATCCTAAAGGGTGTTTATCCAATCAACTTCTTGCATGTTGTCCAATAGGCCCATAGTACTACGGGTATGCGTAGGTCCTAATCACTTCCCTGAGTGTTGAAAACCTTGGTCAACACGTTTTCCAACACTTTATTTAATGCTTCCACTATCCCATTAGCCTGCGGGTGATAAGACATGCTTTTCTGGTGATAGACCTGAAATTCCTTCGTCAGCACGCTGATCGTCTCATTCAGAAAGTGTGTACCATGATTACTCATCAAAATATTTGGACACCCAAATCGTGTCAGCACATACTCAAAGAGGAAATTTGTAGTAGTCATGCCTATGCAATCCTTGACAGGCTATGCCTCCGCTCATCAAGTTAAATACTCTGTTGCGGTGATAATGTACCTCTCTCCTGCTTTCTTCCCTTGGGGCTGAATGGGTCCCACAAAATCTATCGCCCATTTCTCAAAGGGTTGTAACGTCATCTGTGGATTCAGAGGCAGCTCATCCCTCCATGATGGCCTTCCAGTCCTTTGACACACATCACACGCCTTGCAGTAAGTTTTTGAATCTTGATGGAGGATTGGCCACCACAACCCTGTGCGGAGAATCTTTTGCGCGGTCTCTCTTCCTGCATAATGTCCTCCCGCGGCGTCCCCATGAGCGTCCACGAGGATACTGCTCCTTTCAAACTTTGGTACATATCGTCGCAATATCTCATTGGACCCCATTTTGTACAGATGCCCGACAATGACAGAAAAGTCTGCAGTGCGCATCTTGTCTAGCTTTAAGCGAACCTTCTCCTTAGACTTCGGATTGAGACGACAAGGTCTTTGCTTAACTGGCTTCGCGTCGGGATTCAACGTGATCGTTGTAACACCCAAGTCTCTTATTATCCCTTTTAGATCCGTAAACTTGGTAGGGAACAAATCCTGGTATTTGCGGAGTAATTCAACGACCTTATCCATCGTCGTGTCATCCCAGTAATCTCAAATTTTTGCAAATTTGGGCTCTGCCTTCGTACCAATATTTACCTATTTCGTTTTCAGTGGTAGACAACCCTTTATGACTCATGACACCTTCGCGCTCTGCGACCAAAAAATGCAGAGACTTTACAACTTTATTACAAAACTTGACCCAAAACATGGGATTTTAGCCCCAAAACTGTCCTTGGGGGATCCCGTTCCCAACAGTCGGTGAGCCTGGTCTTTCAAGGGTTTAACTAATTCAAGTCCTAACTCTTTATACCCAGACCTTTTTGGGGAAATGCACAAAAAAATAGAGGAAGAACAAACCCTCTGATACCACTAATCTAGATTTATGCAGGAACAAACTGAAATACAAAGTTAAACAGAGACACATAGCTACAATGAAAACTAAACTTCAATTAATTAATAACAAATACCGAGAAATGTTTACATGAATAATGGAAATAAACTAGGTGGAGCGATGGTGGCTTATCTCTGAGAAGATATGTGAAGATTACATGCCTTCCGAACTGTGTTACAATGAGGCTCGAAGGCATTTTTATTATTGAGAAACAATGGAAAACCCTAAAAATTAAAAAATCTAACCCTAGGAGATGAAGTGCCAAAAGTTTGTGGGCCTTGTTGGGGTTAGTTGGTACATCAAATTCTCGAGGTCGTAACTTTGGAATACAATATTCGTTTTACGTGTACGATACCTTTTTAGAAAGATAAATCAGAGGACAACAACTTTTGACTGCAAACCATTATAATAGGCTATGAGTTTTCCTATTTTCCAAAGAAACATCATTGAGGGCCTCAAAACAGCTTTGGAAGTTCAAGACCCAAAAAATGCCCAAAAATTGTATGTTGTGCTAGAAAATAGGAAAATGAAAGAAAATAGTGTTGGGAGTGCAAGTGGAATACGCAGGTGGCCACTAGTATCCACCTAGATCATGAAATTTTGAGCATATTGTGATTATTTACCTAGAATTTTAATCTAAGGCCAAGAATTCTGAGAAATTTTAGAAGAAAGCTACAAGAGTCCTAAAAGGGCCAAAAATGTCCTAGCAAGTTGTAGCAGTCTACAGGGCATAACTCATAGTCCAAGGTCAGAATGACGCAAAAATGTAGTCAATAGAGAGATATTGATGAGGAAAATTTTATGAAAACCCATAATTTATAATCATATGAGATTTGTGAGGAAAAATATGACAGGAAGTTACAGGTATTGGAAAAGGGGCAGTTCACCTAAGATTTTTGGAGACCATATCTTGTAACCTAGGAATCATAGATTGGAAAATGAAAAATTAATGGAAATTTATTGACTAAAAAGTCATGATAGTGAACTAAAAATTGGAATATGTGCAGGAAATGCGAGAGAAAATGTCCTAGAAAGTTACAGGTCATAATGAATTTTAACAGTGACAGGGGATTTGTACAAGAAAGATTGGATAAATAGTTGCTAGTATGACATAGTAGTAGAAATAGGTACAACTGTAAAAGTAACAACTATGTGGGGTGGCTACTAAATTAAATGGAATAAACGTGAAACGAGACAACCATGAGGTGGACATCCTATGAAATAAATTGAACAAGACAATTCCTTTAACCTTCCCTTTGTTGTTGTAACTTCTAAAATTGAATGTGATGTATAAGCGTGTGTGTTGTACATGCATGTACGTGTATAATGAATGGGCATGTGTTTGTTGATTGTAATATGTATGACAACAATTTTTTGTGGTATCATTGCTAAAAATGGTTGGAAGCTAATATTGGTTGTTATGTTGCTGATGATGAAGCTGTTAGGACAACCACCTTATGAAGGAGTAGACCCAATGGGACTAAATTATTCTTTCACACGAAGGCCTTGGCAATATGGTTCATCCTGGGGATTGTAATCAGTGAAGGGGATGCCTAATCTTGGAAGGGCGAGTGCAACTAGACAACATGACTAATGCATTTGAATATAAAGTGAATGGGTAAAGGGCTTGAGGGGTACCTAGAGGCCTTGGAAAAGTGAAAGGTTGGAGGCTATTTTGGCTTGGTACCTTGGTTAAAGGGTACTGAATATGTATGTAGTGATGGGAAGCGAGTGAATTCTCATGAAGCCAACATAATATCAACTGTTACAAATAAGTGTTGGATGCTATCTCTCTCTTGTATTTGAATATACATGCTTTAATTAAGAAATTGAATTAATAGGGATACAATTTTTGTTGTATAGTCATGAGTATAACATGTTGGTTTATTTGTTGAATATTGTAGGTGCATGCTAAGAACTAAGACCTTGGAGCATCTCCGAAAAATGAGTGATTAAATGAATCATTTAGTCATTAAGTTATTTAGCCTTGGAGAATGATCAACTAGGAAGTCCTACAGCCTGGACTCTGGAATTGGTTGAGAAACCAGTGAGTCCTGGGGTTGGGCTCTATAATCGGCTGAGGTGCGATTATTCAGTTAAATACAACAAATGATGCATCTTGGTTTCAGGGTTTAGTGCCCTAGTTTTGTGATCCTGGATGGCTCTGGAAGCTTGGTGGCTTCAATTATTGATTAGCTAGAGTGACCTGGGTTGGACTCTGGAATTAGCCACGGTGAAGTTAATTAGTCAACTATTCCAGTTGGATGCATCCTATTTATGTGAGCTCCTAAGTATCGTTAGGGGCTATGGTGGCTTTGAGAGCCTTGGTGGCTCTAGTTTATGGCTTGAATAACTGTGGAGTCAACATTCCATCAACTCTACAAGATAAGTGTCGAGTCTATTACATACTTTATTCTTGTATATTTTTGATATTCGTGTATGAAATGAAAATTGGGTATTCCATTTTCTAATTGATATATATATATATATATATATGAAATGAATGTGTTTGTGTAGTAACAAATGTTAAGTAATGGAAAATCGATAAGTTGGTTGAAAAATGGCACATGATTATTGTAAAATATGACCGGCTCAATACAGGATGAGTCGGGTATTGTAATAGCCTTGCATCTAAATTCTACTGCATAGATGCAGGCGATATAACTAGGTATAGGCGATATACCCGAGACACAACGATGGTATCCTAAATTTCTTACAGGTATATTGCATGTTATTTGACACGATTGTCACATGCATGTGGCAAGCATAATGCGATTATAACAAAGAGGTGATCACATGTACCACCCAGATGTCAGAGGATGTGACATGTTTATAACCATAAATAACATGATATCACTGATAGATTGGTTACAAGTGGGTGGTAGGTTCTAAACAAGGTTATAACTTGTGAATTGGACACAAATAAGTAATGAGTCTTTTGCAAGATATAACAAGTTGTAGCAGGTCTATAACAAGTTGTTTGACATGTCCTGAAAACGGGTTGTAGAAAGTCTACAACATGTTTTGTAACATGTATAATACATGTTTAAATGGTTATGATAGGTGTTATCGTGATATGGTAATAGATACGTCACAGGTTATGATAGGCCTTGACAAGACATGGCATGTTTAGTATGTAGGTTATGACAAATCTTTTGACAGGTCTTGACAAGTCACAAGGCCATGCTAGGTGTATGGAAAAAAAATAATGATAGTTTTTGGCAGGGTTTTGTCGCAAATCATAACAAGTTTGGTACAATCTTGGGAAACATAGTTGAATAAAGTTTTACTAGAAGTCCAAGCTCTGATTAATCACCACAGTGAAGAAGATAGGAAACTTAGTAGGGATTCACACAAGAAAATTCTCGAACTTGAGCATAAACATAAAGAATTAAAGAAAAGAGAAGTTAAAATTGCTTTTAACAGATTGCCTATGATTTGGAAATCAGGTGATAGGAAGGATCTACAATAGCTATGTGAACAAAACATGTTAAATTTCTATTTAAAATAGAGATTAAGCAATAGGAATAACGGCAACTAAATATGCAATAACAGTAAGACAATCAAATATTTGCACGCAAGATTTGTATATAGTACAACAGATAGTGAGATTGCACGGTGATTGTATACAGGAGTTATATACAAAAAATGTATAAAAGGATGGTATACATTATTGACATGTAGAAATAGTGCTCCATAACATAAGCAACATAATTCCAACATGGAATGAACATTTTTTCTCATTTGATACAATATCACTATTAATTTAGAAAGATTCATTTATTCAAAAGTAATTATTTATCAATGAAGACTAATTTCTTACTATTAATGATCAGGAGCTCAAAATTTGCCAAAAAAATTAAAGCGTTGGAATCTTGATAATCTTAGCTACATATCGAAGAGCTTGTCATTCTGAATCCAACGGTGGGAACAACACTCAAATCCAAGCTCGTATGCAGAAGTTGGAGCAAGTCAAAGTTCAAGTTTGAATTGTCTATATGGCAGGATTGGATGACGTTGCAAATCCCTTTAGCGAATCGGAAAGCACCAAGTGGAAGGTTACCATTTGCCCCCACATATCGCATATCGGAGCAAAAACAGGTTGACATTAGAAATCAGCCCTCGAGCAGGAAGGGTTGCAATGCGATAAGGCAATTGCAAATCGTGATCGCAATTGGTGAAGGGGAAGGTGTTGCAGAATCGGCCCCCGGCAGGATGGGTTGTAATGCGATATCGCAATCGCATATTGGAGGAGTTGATAATCAACCCCCGGTTCAAGCACGATTGCGATACGATTTATCGCATATCGCAATCACAGAAAGTCCCGCATTACATTACCGTTGGTTCTCCACTGATGCGAAATGCGATAGGATATCCTGGATGCGATGTGACTTTAGATTCCAGTTTATAACCCTGGTAGGTCTGCTGCTATCACAATGTATGGACTTTGATATCCGCCGAGGGAAAGTGTCGATTGCAATAGGACTGCCAGATGCGATATGTTATATGTTGTGTTTCATAATCCTGGCAGATTCGTGTATCACAGAGTTCCTGTTGATTGGGCTTGGGGTTATCCACCAATTGTGATAATCAATAAGTCCTAGATGTGATATGTTTTAGAGTTGTAGTTTATAACTCACTAGGTTTTCCACATCGCTAGATTGCATGTCACAATGCTTTAAGTCCTATGTATAAGAATCACCCTCGACAAAGCCGATTGCGATATCTGACAGTGCTGCGGACCTGTAGCCTTTTCCGCCGGACCACCACTCTGCATGTGACCACTAGGCCCTTAATTGTGAGATAGGCGGGAAAGATGCCGGGATCGCCAATTTCGTTGGAATTGCCAGTTTTAATTGCTGATAATGAATTTAACTGGCAGTAAGCTAGATTTGGAGGAGAAAATTGTGGAGAGACCAGAAGAAGTCATAACTAAGGAAATTTTCGACCAAATGGGTTGCAAAATGAGGCTAGATTGCCATTTTTGGGAATTATGAACTCATTGGAATAAGTTTCAGGAGCAAAGGAGCACTTATGGATAGGATTTTTGCAAAGTGAATCCTATGGGTGCTCTGGTCCAATAGTGTGTTGATTCAGTTTATGGAGGATTATGAAGGTGGATATGACCTTGCAGGGGTCTTCCAACCCCCATGTGCTTTCTACAATAGCCATTACAACAATGATGTAGATTTATTTCTTCTTTTCTCTATATGTGTATGGAGAAAGAGAATTGTTTAAGTACTTCAAGTGGATTATAGTACTATTTATGTTCTTGGAAGTTGGAGTATGGGGTCTTGGTGTAAGATGTATGTGTTTGCTGAAGATTTACATGTTTAATTGTAGGTTAACATGTGTATGGAGTGAGAAATTTTATAGGAAGTTTTTTCTTTGAAGGAGAAACTAGCCATTCCATCTCAACAACTTATGTACTCTTCTTTTCTTGATATTAAGCATAATGAGAAGGGGAAATGCCTTTAGAGCTGATCCAAGGAGATGTATCCCAAGAGTGTTGAACTCCTTTATCAATGGCTGGTGTATTACTATTTGATGCATGCTTCCGTTCAATGTTTGGTTTCATGTTTTAAGTTTTCTTCATGAAACTAACTTAAGTAAACACACATAAAATTCATGCTTTTACTTGATATTTTGGAGTCAAACCTCAAGCACATTTTTATATTCTGATGAGGGGAATTAGCATAACATTACTAATCTGTTCCAATTCAAATCAAGTTGGTATCAGAGATTTGGTTTTCTTTGTGCAGGGAGGAATTGACTGTTGTTTTCAAGTGAATGTGTTTTGAAGCTCAAGTGAGGATAAGGTTTTGGAAAGGAGAGAAATATTGTTACAATCTCTACCACCAAGTTCTACCTCAAATTGTAGTAGAAGCTTCAAGCAAAGCATGTCCCAAGGAGGATAACCTCAAAGAATGTCAGAGGATGTGAAGGCTCTTAGAAAGGGTTTCTTAGACATGGTAGAAATGGTGAAAGTCCTCTATGAAGAGAGGAATACCAAATTGCAAGGTGAAAGATGTAGACCTCCAAAAGGAGAATGTTCTCTAGGAGAAGAAGGTAATAAGAATGGTGATAAACCACCATCTTCTCCACAATATTCATATTTTCTACAACTCTTAAGCAAGATGCTAGTGTAGAAAGTCCCTCAGAGAAGGTAGATGGACATGTTTGTACCTTTTGTCCACATGATGTGGAATATAAGGTTCTATCAACATCCAAATTAGAGGAGTTGAAAGAAGAGATCCAAAGAGTCCAATAGGACACATCCAGAATCAAAACGGAGTTCGAAAACATCTTTGTATGTTAATCAAAAGATAAGGCAAATGGTAAGAATTTACATGCTTCTTCCTTATGCAAAAGTGTTGATGTAAATTCATTTGCAACCTTTGAAAAACATAGTAAATGCATTGGATCCAAGCTCTTGACCAAGATGGGTTACAAGGGAGGAGGCCTTGGCATAAACTAGTAAGGCATTAAAAATCCAATTGTGGCCAAGGAGAGGCCTAAATACGAAGGCTTAGGCTATGTTGCAAAAGAAGAGTGGTATTCTAGAGACATTTCATGGATATCGTGTTCCTTTTGCCGTAAGAAAGGACACGAGGAGGCAAGATGTTGGGAGTTGCATCCAGAAATGGTTCCCGCTTGGTTCCTCAAGCATAAGGAGGACTTACAGTGCAAAACGTCTCCAAAGAGAGATGTAAAAGCTGAAGAAGAAGGAAAGCCGAGTTCTTCTTGCCATGCAAGTTCCTCACGCAGGCAACGTAAGCCAAAGGACAACAAACAAAGGTATAACCGTTATGTTAATTCAAATGTTGTTCATGATGGAAAACAACATGTAGATTTGAATAACATGTTGAGGAAAATGTTTCCATGCACCTTTTGCCTTTCATCTAACCATTGTGTAGATAAGTGCGATAAAAGGAAAGCAATCATCAAGAAGATGTTTATGTCTACTAGAATTGAGACCGAAAGGAGAAAATCTCATCCAAGGATAAAGGCAAGTGAGCCAAGAGGAGCTCAAAGAACTTCTGTACTCACTCCAATACCAGTGGTCATTGGGTCGAGAAGTGTTGGAAATTATTTCCACAACTTCATCCTAGTAAGGGAAAGAAAATCATGCAAGCACCAAAAGAGGAAGCGACAAAAGAAAAAGTGGTGCAAGATGTGACCATCCATGAAGCAGCTTCAAAAGAAGAGAAAGTTCAAATAGAGGGTTCATTTACCTGGTTGGGTAAGAAATGGGCATACTATTTTCCAACTGAAGTTTGTAAATTTATATTGTTCACTAGTTGCATATCCTCATAGTTGGGTAATTTGTAAAAGTGATGTTCATAAATAAATCACTTATATGCAACAATGTTTCCTTTAAGCAATTACAATGCTAGTTTGGCTTTTTGATAGTCAATTTAAATGGAAAATTTGGGAGTCAAGTTTATTCCATTTTGTAAAAAAAAAAAGGCATTTTAAAACTATTGTATGAGTAGTTGCAACACACTTAGTATGTTCCAATTGTGTGTAGCACTCAAGTTATACAAGTATTCACTATGTGAATCTTCTTTGGGTTCATTTGGAAAAGTATTTTAGGATCTTATCATTGATAAGGATTTTGCAGATAAGCAATTACAATTTGCTCATCTTCTTGGAATTCTTCTTGGGAAGGATGTTGATGTAGATGGATATAGTGACATGGAAAGCTGAGAAGAACATCAAACTTGAATTATTTGGTCAAGTTATATTTTAAGTTCAACTTGAGAAAATGCCAAGACAAGTACAAGTCAAGGCACTGAAAACAACGATTGGATCGAGTTTGGAAAAATAAAGGAACTGTACCTTCAAATGCTGAACAATTGAAAGTAAACTTTTGGAGACCAAAAGTTTCTCATTGGGGAAGAGTGATTAGGAGCTCAAAATTTGCCAAAAAAATCAAAGTGTCAGAATCTTAATAATATTAGCTTTAGATCGAAGAGCTCTTCATTCTGAATCCAACGGTGTGAACGCCACTCAAATATGAGCTCGTATGCAGAAGTTGGAGCAAGTCAAAGTGCAAGTTTGACTTGTCTACATGGCAGGATTGGATGACATTGCAAATCCCTTCAGCGAATGGGAAAGTGCTAAGTGGCAGGTTTCCATTGGTCCTCACATATCGCATATCGAAGCAAAAGGCAGGTTTGCATTAGAAATCATCCCCTGAGTAGGAAGGGTTGTGATGCGATAAGGCATTTGCAAATCGTGATTACAATCAGCGAAGGGGAAGGTGTTGCAAAATCGGCCCCCGACAGGATGGGTTGCGATGCGATATTGCAATCGCATATCGAAGGAGTTAAGAATTGGCCCCCAGTTCAAGCACGGTTGCGATGCGATTTATCACATATCGCAATCGCAGAAAGTCCCGCATTACATTACCGCCAATTCTCCATCGATGCTAAATGTGATAGGATATCCTAGATGCAATCTGAATTTAGATTCTATTTTATAAGAGTCCGCTGCTATCGCAGTGTATGGATTTTGATATCTTCCGAGGGAAAGTGTCGATTGTGATAGGACTACCAGATGTGATGTTATATGTTGTGTTTTATAATCTTGACAGATCCGTGTATCGTAGAGTGCCTATTGTTTGGGCTTGGGGTTATTCACCAATTGTGATAAGCAATAAGTCCCAGACGTGATATGTTTAAGAGTTGTAGTTTATAACTCGTCAGGTCCACCACATTGCCAGATCGCATGTCGCAATGCGTTAAGTCCTGTGTATAAGAATCACCCCTAGCAAAGTCGATTGCGATATCCGAGAGAGCTGCAGAACCATAGCCTTTTCCACCGGACAACCACTCCGCATGTGACCACTCAGCCCTTAACCGCGAGATAGGTGGGAAATATGGCGGGACCACCGATTTGGCGGAACTGCCAGTTTTAACTGCGGATAATGAATTTAACTAGCAGTAAGCCAAATTTGGAGGAGAAAATTGTGGAGAGATTGGCAGAAGTCATAACTAAGGCAATTTTTGACCAAATGGGTTGTAAAAAAAGGTTAGATTTCCATTTTTGGGCATTATGAACTCATTGGAATAGGTTTCAGGAGCAAAGGAGCACTTTTGGATAGGATTTTTGCAAAGTGAAGCCTATGGGTGCTCTGGTCAAATAGAGTGTTGATTCAGTTTATGGAGGAGTATGAAGGTGGAGTTGACCTTGCAGGGGTCTTCCAACCTCCATGTGCTTTCTGTAGTAGCCATTACAACAATGCTGTATCTTTATTTCTTCTTTTCTCTATATGTGCATGGAGAAAGAGAATTGTTTAAGTAATTCAAGTGGATTGTAGTACTGTTTATGTTCTTGGAAGTTGGAGTATGGGGTCTTGGTCTAAGATGCCTGTGTTTGCTAAATATTTACATGTTTAACTGTAGGTTAACATGTGTATGGAGTGAGAAATTTTTTTGGAAGTTGTTTCTTTGAAGGTGAAACTAGCCATTCCATTTCAACAGCTTATGTACTCTTCTTTTCTTGATATTGAGCATAATGAGAAGGGGGCATGCCTTTAGAGTTGATCCAAGGAGATGTAGCCGAGGAAGGGTGAAATCCTTTATCAATGGATGGTGTATTACTATTTGATGCATGCTTCTGTTTAGTGTTTTGGTTTCATGTAAAGTTTTCTTCATGAAACTATCTTAAGTAAAAACACATAAAATTAATGCTTTTACTTGCTATTTTGGAGTAAAACCTCAAGCACATTTTTATATTCTGATGAGGGGGATTAGCACAACATTACTAATCTGTCCCAATTCAGATCAATTAACATGATAAAATGAAATATTACAACCAACATGTTATCACTTCATGTTATTGCAACCATTGATATATTTAGCCTTTTCAAATTTTCTAAGGTCTTAAACCAGAATAGAAATATTATAATCCTCTATTTAGTTACATTAATATTAAACAAGCACTAAATATCAACTATATGCTTATCTAAGTTTTTTGACCTTTCCTTCAATTGAATTGAGCACTAGTTGCACTTATAACATGAGAGGTTGACTTGATATGAATACAATGATGGTTAACTAGAACTTATTGAGATGAATACAACTGGTTGATCTATTAGATGTGTCATCATCCAACTCACACAATAAAGATAAATCTAGAACGATTTCTTCTTGAATATCATGGATGCCCTCTAATTTTTATTTCTCATGACATAATTTTGCCTTCTTCATAAGACTAAAAACTATCTTTTTGTTAGATATCATTTTTGGGATTCAACTGCGTTAAGTAAGTCATTCAAACGTATGACCATTTCCATGAGAGGTAGTCGTAACTGACTAATTTCTCATGATTATTTGAATAGTTCACTTAGCACTCATTGCATCAGGTGATGCTCACAGGGGTGAAGAAGTGGGATTGAAACTAGTGAAATGTGGAGAACGAATCACATAGCATCAATCATCACTTCCGGGGCTTGCACCCGGTAACCAGGACTTCCCAGGAGGTCACCCATCCCAGAACTCCTCTGGCTCAAGCGCGCTTAACTGTGGAGTTTTTCCACAATCAAGCCCACTTAGCTTGCTACCCCATTTGCAAAACCTTAGCAAGTATTGTGCCTCATGAACCATTCAAGTAGAGATCCCTTGACTCTTTTTGAATTTAAGTATGGGGGATTACGCAGTGCATTATATTAGATATCATTTTTGGGATTCAACTGCGTTAAGTAAGTCATTCAAACGTATGACCATTTCCATGAGAGGTAGTCGTAACTGACTAATTTCTCATGATTATTTGAATAGTTCACTTAGCACTCATTGCATCAGGTGATGCTCACAGGGGTGAAGAAGTGGGATTGAAACTAGTGAAATGTGGAGAACGAATCACATAGCATCAATCATCACTTCCGGGGCTTGCACCCGGTAACCAGGACTTCCCAGGAGGTCACCCATCCCAGAAGTCCTCTGGCTCAAGCGCGCTTAACTGTGGAGTTTTTCCACAATCAAGCCCACTTAGCTTGCTACCCCATTTGCAAAACCTTAGCAAGTATTGTGCCTCATGAACCATTCAAGTAGAGATCCCTTGACTCTTTTTGAATTTAAGTATGGGGGATTACGCAGTGCATTATATATCATTTTTGGGATTCAATTGCGTTAAGTAAGTCATTCAAACGTATGACCATTTCCATGAGAGGTAGTCGTAACTGACTAATTTCTCATGATTATTTGAATAGTTCACTTAACACTCATTGCATCAGGTGATGCTCACAGGGGTGAAGAAGTGGGATTGAAACTAGTGAAATGTGGAGAACGAATCACATAGCATCAATCATCACTTCCGGGGCTTGCACCCGGTAACCAGGACTTCCCAGGAGGTCACCCATCCTTGAATGGTTCATGAGGCACAATACTTGCTAAGGTTTTGCAAATGGGGTAGCAAGCTAAGTGGGCTTGATTGTGGAAAAACTCCACAGTTAAGCGCGCTTGAGCCAGAGGAGTTCTGGGATGGGTGACCTCCTGGGAAGTCCTGGTTACCAGGTGCAAGCCCCGGAAGTGATGATTGATGCTATGTGATTCGTTCTCCACATTTCACTAGTTTCAATCCCACTTCTTCACCCCTGTGAGCATCACCTGATGCAATGAGTGCTAAGTGAACTATTCAAATAATCATGAGAAATTAGTCAGTTACGACTACCTCTCATGGAAATGGTCATACGTTTGAATGACTTACTTAACGCAGTTGAATCCCAAAAATGATATCTAATATAATGCACTGCGTAATCCCCCATACTTAAATTCAAAAAGAGTCAAGGGATCTCTACTTGAATGGTTCATGAGGCACAATACTTGCTAAGGTTTTGCAAATGGGGTAGCAAGCTAAGTGGGCTTGATTGTGGAAAAACTCCACAGTTAAGCGCGCTTGAGCCAGAGGAGTTTTGGGATGGGTGACCCCCTGGGAAGTCCTGGTTACTGGGTGCAAGCCCCGGAAGTGATGATTGATGCTATGTGATTCGTTCTCCACATTTCACTAGTTTCAATCCCACTTCTTCACCCCTGTGAGCATCACCTGATGCAATGAGTGCTAAGTGAACTATTCAAATAATCATGAGAAATTAGTCAGTTACGACTACCTCTCATGGAAATGGTCATACGTTTGAATGACTTACTTAATGCAGTTGAATCCCAAAAATGATATCTAATATAATGCACTGCGTAATCCCCCATACTTAAATTCAAAAAGAGTCAAGGGATCTCTACTTGAATGGTTCATGAGACACAATACTTGCTAAGGTTTTGCAAATGGGGTAGCAAGCTAAGTGGGCTTGATTGTGGAAAAACTCCACAGTTAAGCGCGCTTGAGCCAGAGGAGTTCTGGGATGGGTGACCTCCTGGGAAGTCCTGGTTACCGGGTGCAAGCCCCGGAAGTGATGATTGATGCTATGTGATTCGTTCTCCACATTTCACTAGTTTCAATCCCACTTCTTCACCCCTGTGAGCATCACCTGATGTAATGAGTGCTAAGTGAACTATTCAAATAATCATGAGAAATTAGTCAGTTACGACTACATCTCATGGAAATGGTCATACGTTTGAATGACTTACTTAACGCAGTTGAATCCCAAAAATGATATCTAATATAATGCACTGCGTAATCCCCCATACTTATCTTTTTGTTCCTGAATATTGCATTGAGAGTCTTATTATTTCTCACAAAACACATCAGAGTGAATCTATTCCATTCACTCAAGACTGGAAGAGGCCCTGGGTTTTATTCTCATGATAAAATAATCCAATTTAGGGAATGACATAAAATCTGTAACGAACTCGTCCCACATTTACCTGTTTTTACAAGCTCTCCAGGGTAAACATGAGCCGAGTGATACTATGACATGACCCGACCTCCAATTTCTAGTTATGGAAGTGGGGTCTACAACCAGAACACATACTATCACTCCTCAAGGACACTAGATCACTCAGTAGCCTGAAAACCACCCCTAGTGATCAATCCCTGAGCTAGAACTAATCAACACAAGCTTAACACCCCAACCATACCTATAACACAGTGTGCATGCAATTATGAGGATCCAACCGCACCCATAATACTGTCTACATGCGGTTATGACCAAGATCTCCCACTTTTGTGCATGTAGTGGCGAGACCTATGCACTTTTTTAGGCTAGCCTCCAAACCATTTCCCATAACTTTCAAAACTTTCCAGAACTAGGTTCAAGATGATGAAAAGTATAAACATTTAATACAAGGGCTAGACCTTTCCAAAAAAATTCCTAATACATGATAGACATGTCATCAAATATATGCTAAACATAGAAACTATAGCTCATGAATGCATATCTAATGATAAATTTTTTTAGTTCATTAGAGAATCATCAAGAAAGCCCATTGCCCTCTTAAGTAGCTGTAACAACACTTGTTAGCCCATGCATTCATCAAACATTCAATAGCTTATCAAATCATGAACAAGATCCATAATAACAACACGCCATAAAAATATGCATATAAACAACATATAAACAGAATATAAGCCATGTCAAATCAGCCATAAGATCAATATAATAACCAATAAATATGCTCATTGATCACAATAGGAAAATAATTTATATTAACATGTTCAAAATCCAACCAATTTCATGACTTCCACATACCACCCAACCATAGATTGGGTTGAAACAAATCTCTCTTTCAACCAATCACCCCCATGCCATATTCCAAACATGAATGTGGGATCTCATTGGATAAACAAATAAATAACCAAACATGGAATCTAGAGTTTAAACCACATCCACCCTCATACTACAGTGATCTCACCTAAATCAGTCTAGAGATCACAAAACCAAAACAAGCTTGGATGCCTCAAAATTATTTCACCATACTCAAAGGAATATTCCTGTCTCCACCCACCTGTCAAGGGCTTCCTGGAGAAGACCATCTCTGTCCCCAACCCTTGGGACTTTCCTGAGACCACCTCAACTAGATCCAAAATCTTCCAGCAATCCAAAGGTCAATGAGGAATGAATCCCATGACACCATGGCTATACAGGAAATGGAAATGCAAGGATGAAACCACTACCAATCCAGGAAAAACCCATGCCAATGACAATAAGTTAACCAAATAATCAAATTCATGTACCATGCATTCACATCCCAGTAAGGAAATTGCACATGCAACCTATTACCTGCAAGGTATTCCTGCTGTAGCTAATGATCCGACTTTCTCCTTGCGCTCCCTTGCTTTCCTTTGCATTCTTGATCTCTCCTCTTAGAGTTGTATCTCTCTCTCTCTCTCTATGAAATTGATCCAAAGCCAAAAAAACTTACAAAAGCCATGAACTATTTTTTTGATGCCTTTTTATCATTGCTGTCTCCTTTTTCTTTCATTTCCCTTCATTTTCTCTCTAATTTCCCTTGCATTCATATTTGTGTCTCTTCACCTTCCTTTTCTCCTATTTTCCTTTTTTTCTCATAATTAAATGCCATTTATTGCCTCTTTTCCTTTGCCAATTTCCATAGCCATTAGTAAATCATAAGTAATTCCCACTATAATGTTTACCCACCATTCAACTTGGAATACGTGTCCCATGACCTTGGTCTTATTTTATTTACATGGAAAATCAACTCGGGGATGTTTCAAAATCCCTATTGCTTATATCCATAAGGATCTTGGAACTGCATAGAAGATCCACATTGATATCCAAGCTATTGAAAAGGGAATTGCCAGGATTTTCCATGAGGTGGCAAGAAAAATTCCTTTTGAAGCATGAGGGTTGCACTTTAAAACTTGGGCATCGTGGAAAAAACCTTGAAAATCAGTGTAGATGATATATGGTAAATTATATTCACCCCACATATGTTAAAATATGGTAAGTATATTCATAGTATTTCCTCTTGTGCCAACTCTAATCTCTAATCCATTTTGGTCCCTTATATGCATTTTTGAACCATTTTGATCATCTAGGGATCGATCTTGATTGTGATGACTTTGTAAGCAACCTATATAAGCTCTAAGGTTAGATTTTTGATACTCAAACTGATTTCTAGTACAATATCAATTTCTCTTACGATGCTTTCTATATGATGGAATTGAGAACACATGGATTTTTGGGAATTTGTTTCCCACAACTCTTTTGAAGTTTTATCCTCCATATGTTCCAAATATTGATTACAACTTCACATAACTTCTCATGGTGAATTTAACGTTGTATAAAACCAACACCATAACAAACAAGCTTCAAAGTTTCCTTCAATCAACACCTATCGTTGCATTTTCACTTAAACCATTCACTTGATACAATTAGCCCAATTTTTTTTTTGCAGTGGCTAAGAAGTGATTACAATGATGAATACTACTATAGAAGTTGCAAAGGCTTTGTTTAGATTTCATTGAGTAGCAGGATGGATGCAGTTGGCTGAGGAACAATGAGTGGAGAAAACTGCCATAGATACTAGAAAGAATGAGTCTATATTTCCATTGAGTATCAACAAAAGCTTCAATACAGATAACCAAATGTCCCAAAATATTGGCAAAGAAGTGATTAAAATGAGCACATAGAACTGCCATAGATGTTGGAAAGACTATATTCCTCTTAGATACGGGACACCTTGACTCTTTGTAAGAACATCTATTTAAATTTGATGGTATTCTGCCTAACAACAAGTTTCTTTCTCATAAGATTCAAGTTGCGTGTATATTGGGGAATCACTATTCTCCATGTGACTTGTTTCTAGAAATGAGTCCCTCCTTAGGGAATCTTGATTCTCCATTCAACTTATTCCAGGACTGAGTCCCTATTTTTTTATTTTATTTTTTTGTTAGGGGCCTGCTGAAAATCCTGTAATACTCAAAGACATCCTTCAAACGAGGTTTTTTACACTCCAAACTGAGATCATATGACCAAATTACGACCCTGGGAAGTTGGCTGCCCAACTAACCCCAACGGGGCCCACACACTTTTAGCGTTCCATATCCTAGGGTTAGGGTGTTGGTTGTTTAGGATTTCCCTTTGTTGTTCAATAATAAAAAGGGCCTTAAGCCTCATTGTAACACAGTTCAGAGGCATGTAGCTGCCACATCTCTTCTTAGAGATAAGATACCATCGCCTGAGCTAGTTTATCTCCATTCTATATGTAAGCATCCTTCAGTTCTTGATATTAATGAAATGAGTTAGATGAAGGGATGCTGATCATACACCTCCAAATATGTTAGATTTCCTTCATATAAAACCCCACTACCCATATATGCGTCATCCAAATAACACTTATCAGTGTCTACAAAACTATGAGAACATTCATCACTATAATCCATATAAGCATACCCAATATCTACATCAATATAAAATATAAAACATAAACATACATGACAATGTGACTCAAATTGTCATAGTATGGGTTGTGTCCATGGTCCTCTTTTCCTACCACACTAGAGAAATAATCAATAAAAGATGATAACAAGATATAAGTATAATACAGTAAGCATCATAAATAGTCACATATAAATTCCGTAATCATCATCATTGTCATCATAACAAAATTAAAATATCATAATGTCATGAAAGACATGTCTCATCAAAATACATAAAATTTCCAAATCATCATAATAGTGCCCTCAAAGAATAATGTATAAGTCAATTGATGTCTTAAATTCAAGATGGTGTAAATCTCATGTCAACTAGAGCAGGGCACCACACCATCGACCAATCTATGAATAATATATCTGGAAGCTTCAAGATGAAGCTCCCTTTGCTCATATTGTTCAAGGTTAACAAGACATTGTTCATGTTGTAAGTAATAAATGATATTCCAATACTAAGGATGTTTTTCCAAATCAACATTTCCATATTTAATTAAAAATAATGGAGATAAAGAAACATTAATATTTTCAGAAGCAGATTCTAGTCTATCATCTTGAGCGAGATGCAAAATTAAATCTCATCCCTTTATAATATTAATAGTTGTAATAGTGAAATCATGTTCTTGTATCTTGGCAAGCCATTGAGCTAGTTTTCCTTAAATAAGTGTTTTTGATAACACAAATTTAGCAGCAAGTAAAAGGACTTTTACTTCAATATACTTGCAAGGAATAAAATGAAAAAAGAAGTTGATAGCTTTTACAAGAGAATATGTATGTTTCTCAATCAAAGTATATTTCACATCATTCTCAGAGAAGCTTTGACTCATGAAACTATCAAATGTTCACTATTTTGATTATCTTTCTAAAGAAGAATTGAAAAGCTTCTTCAATGGCATTTGTGTAAATAATAAAATATTTTGAAAAATTAAGCTTTTAAATAATGAATCCATACAGGTGAGGAAAATTTTAGATAGAGGAGGAATGACCTGTTATAGAGTTTTATGAACCCAACGTTTCAGACTACCAAGTGAGTCCATCATCAGGGGATGCATCAATAGATATTCTGCAGATATTAATGATGTATCCATGAGCTGTATTTAAGAGTATATATATAGGTTATGGAAAAAATGATATAAGAAATTTAGTCGGCCATTATCGATTAGTTTTGTTAATATTTAGAATTTTTTTAATTAATTAATTAATTAATTTGTTTAATTAATTGATTTGTTTAATTAATATAATAAAATTAATTAATTAATTAATTTTATTATATTAATTAAACAAATCAATTAATTAAACAAATAATAAATAATTAATAAATTAATTAATTAATTAAAAAATCTAAATATTAACAAAACTAATCAGATATTAATGATGTATATATATAGGTTATGAAAAAAATGATATAAGAAATTTAAATATTAACAAAACTAATCAGATATTAAAAAAAATCTAAATATTAACAAAACTAATCAGATATTAATGATGTATCCATAAGCTGTATTTCGAAGTATATATAGGTTATGAAAAAAATGATATAAAAAATTTAGTCGGGCATTATCTGATTAGTTTTGTTAATATTTAGATTTTTTAATTAATTAATTATTATTTAATTAATTAATTTTTTTAATTATTTTATTTGTTTAATTAATATAATAAAATTAATTAATTAAATAAAATTAATCAATTAATTAAACAAATTAATTAATTAATTAAAAAAATAAAATCTAAATATTAACAAAACTAATTAGATAATGGCTGACTAAATTTCTTATATCATTTTTTTCATAACCTATATATATACTCTGAAATACAGCTCATGGATATATCATTAATATCTGTAGAATATCTATTGACGCATCCCTTGATGATGGACTCACTTGATAGTCCGAAACATTGGGTTCATAAAATTAAGCTTTGTCAAGGCATGTGTAGAAATGATAACATTTTTTATATCTAAACAAACCTTTTCAATATTTGCATTCCATGAAAATACTTGATATTTTTTTAGTGAATTATGCATAGTTTTAACCATCTTTGTCAAATAAGGAACACATCTCCTTCCCAAATTGATTTTTCCCATGAATGTTTGATTTTTCTTTTTTGATGTAGGAACCAAATAGGAACCCAGAGATTTTGTATAGCTTCAACACATTTTGGATCAATATCTTTCTTTTAGAATACTTGGTTGAAATTTTCTTATGAATCTAACATTAATTGAATAAAAGAAGATCTTAAGGGTGTTATCCATTTGGAAAATTATTATCATTTAAAGAAACAATTTTACTTTTGTCCAGAGACTTATTTTTAAAAAAATTCACAAATACTTTCATCATAAGAGAATAGTTTTCATGCTTCCATGTTATCTAAAAAATGCTTGTGATATAAATATTTGAAAATGCATTCATGTTTCTTGGGAAGTAATGATCTTTGAGGATTAGCTGCATAAAAAACTAATCTATCAACCATTGAATTTAACACCCTACATATGTGCATGACATTGAAAAACAATATGTTTGAAATCAATTGCCAAACCACTTGTGCATATCTTTTCAAGATATTATTTGATTATTTGATGGGTTATATATTTTCTTAACCAAATTGATAACTAGCTTTGAATCACGAAAAAACAATGAGGTGATAACACCCTAAGTTAGAATCATTTTTTATTCCAAGCATTAGGGCTTTGAATCATGCTACATTATTCGTACAAGAAAATTCATTACCAACTTTAGGAAGAGACATATGAGTCCCATACATGGAACGTATGCCCATTAGTTAAAGATTCCCGATATCTTGCCATAATAATCAAATAATTACTAGCTAACATATCAATGGCAAGAGCTAACGAGCATACCATAGGGCATTAAATGCCTAGTTACATGCATACTCGATAACCCGATAACACACACGCACGCGGTGACTAGATAAATAAAAAATAATGGCATGTGTGTTATCAGGTTATCGAGTATGCATGTAACCAGGCATTTAATGCCCTATGGTATGCTCGTTAGCTCTTGCCACATATCAATCACTTGTCTATTACATGTAGTTCGAATTTTAAGATGAGCATATAGTGCCAAAGTTACATCTTTAATTTCACCAAAGGAAGCTTGTTGAGGATTGTTATAAGATAACATGTCTTTGTTGAGGATTGTTATAAGATAACATGTCATGGGATTCTCGTTGGTGCAAGAGAGACCTTACTCTTCCGTAATAATCTTGGACATAAAATTTAGATTAGATCGACCATCGTTTAGATAACAATAGATATCCATCATCAATTATAAAAAAAAACAATCGGATTTTTTTTACATGGTCATCATATAAACATAAAAGGAGGATTTTAATCAATTTTTTAGGAAAATATACAACTAACACTTCATTTTCACATAATTCTTCTTCACCTTTTTCTTTGATTAAAATAGCAATGGTAGAAGTATTTCCTTCTATTTGCTATCAAATAGTTTCCATGGCCAATAATGTAGCATCTACTTTAATGTTAGCCATTTGTTTCAAAACATTGTATTTTTGGAAAGGATGAAGAATAAGAAGGATTTATAAGGTTTTGGAGTAACCTAAGTTGATTGATTATTTGAATTAGAAGCATTTCAAGAACTATATTTTTGAGAAGGCTTTTGAGGACCTCCATTTCTTTTATATTGATAAGAATTATTTTGTGTATTTACTAACATTATATCTTCTTCTAAACCCTGATATACAATGGAAATAGTAGAGTTAGATTTATTTTAAAAAATCCTTTCATGAACATTTTTTTTATTATTTCACAATTATTCTTCTCATGCTTCTCTTCACAAAAATTACACCCTAGTCATGAAATAATTGTTTTTGGTTCAAAAAATTGATATTTATTTCGCAAATTGGCTTGAGCAGAAGTTTCTGCTATTGATTGAACGACAACCTTTTTCTTAAAAGAAATGTAATCACCCCTCCCACATTTACCCACTTTAACTGGGATGTCGGGGTAAACATGAGCTGAGGGCTACTATGCCATGAACCAACCTCCTAAGTACAATTAAGGAAGTGGATTTGACAAACTGGAACTTTAATAACCTTTCTGAGGAGCTAAAAGACACCTAGGGCTAAGAAACCACTCCAAGTGCTGAAACCCTGAGTTGGATTGCTTTTTTATTTTCCCAGGCCCACAATCGTATGCATGAAAAGGTCTCCATGTGATTATATGACTCCAATCGCATGCATAAGAATGTAAGGGTATAATTATGGCCCAAAAATTCTAGTTCAAAGAGTGCGGTCCTAGATTCTAAGCCACCATTTCAGGCTAGCCTCCAGAAACTACCCATAACTCAATGAGACTTTCTAGAATGATAAATAACATCAAGACAAATCCATTCATACAAAACTTGATCAAGGAATTGACCTAACCAAGCCTAACCATGATAGTCATTTTGTTAAACATATGGTGAACATGTAATCTATAGGTCATGAATGCATATATGAACATAGGAGTCTAAAACTTATATGAGAATCACCAAGAAGGTCTAATTCCCTCTCATAATAGCTGCAATAACATTTGTTAGCTCATGCATTCATTAACCATTCATCAACTAATCAAAACATATCAAGAGCCATAACTAGAACCTATTATGGAACCATGCTTATAACCAACATATAACTAGAATAATAACCATGATAGAACAACCATCAAAGCCATATATTAAAAAATACAAGTATTCATAAAGTACAATAGGAAAAGATCTCTTATTAACATATGAAAAAGACAACCAAGTTAGGGACTTCCACGTACCACCCGACCATAGATTAAGCTAAACCAAATATTTTATTAAACCAATCGCCCTCATGCCATATTCCAAGCATGAATGTGGGACTCAATACATAAACAACTAGGGCTTCCCGAAGATTAAACCACCTCCACCCTCATGCTCCCGCAATATTGCCACAACTGATAAAAATATCACATAAGTAAACCAAAACATAAACAACGATGGCTTCTCGCAGATAAACCACCTCCACCCTTAGGCTACTATGATCCTGACAAAACCATTCAAGAGACCATAATTCCCAAAACAAGCTTGGATACCTTAGAGTTTCTTCACCAATACCTTGAGGAATTTTACTATCTCCACCCACTTGTTGAGGGCTTCCTAGAGATTAAACCACCTCCAACCTCAAACCTTGGGAATTTTCCTGAGACCACCTCACTTGGTTCCAAAATCTTATGGAAATCTAAATCTCAACAAAATAACAAAACCCCATCACACCATGGCTATTCGGAAATGGCAAGGCAAGGCTAAAACCACTGTCACACCCGACAAAATACATGCCAATGAAAACAAGAGAACCAAAGACACAAATGTATGTACCATGCATTCACAAACCAACTAGGAAATCACACATGCGGCCTGTTACCTGCAAGTCTTCCTGCTAAAGCTACTTGATCCAACCTTCCTTGCTTATCACTTGCTTTCCTTGCCTTCCTTTCTCTAATACTAGAATGCTCCAAGAAATGATCTAAGTGTGCAATAGTATAAGAGAATAGAGAGATATCTCTAAAAGTGAACTGACAGAAGATGTGAATTAATCCTCATAAGCCTTTTTATCATTGAGGTCTCTATTTTCTTCATTTTCCTCTATTTTCCTTCAATTTTCCTCCTCATGTAAACATGTGACCTTTCATCTCCCTTTTCTCCTATTTTCCTTTATTTTCACAAATAAATGCCAAAGAATGACTCTCTTCCTTTTCCAATGCCTTCGCCAATTTCCTTAGCCATAAATAAACCGAAAATGACAACCACTAGGATTTTTTCCCCAACATTCATCTTGGAATACGTGTCCCATGACCTTGGTCTTATTTTTGTTTTATTAATTTTATTACATGAACTTTAACGCGAGGCTGTTACAAACCCCTTCCCCTTAGGTAAACACCATCCTCAGTGTTCTATGACACCTATAACCAACAAGGCCATTGAAAACCAAAACACTGCCCATGGAGCTTTATAACTTAGCTCGATGCAATATTTAGAATGGACATTCGGTTGAAAAGAAAAACTAACATGACAAACATGATAACATGAAAAGCATACCACTTAAGCTTTATAACAAAGTTCATTGTGGTATTTACAATAATAACCATACACAAATATGCACATATACCAAAAATCCTTTACCTCAACCTGCAAACAATGAAGGATACATAGACCGCATCTGATCAACCATCTCCTATGTAGCTTCAATGGGCCCAAAGTGCTTCCACTACAATTTAACTTGCTTGATTGCTCAGTTCCAACTAGAATTCTCCTTTTGGTTCCACCCACAATACAGACTAGTCAATCGAGTGATCAACATCCTTAACATATATTTTAAGCAATGAAACATGGAAAACATCATGGACTTTCACTATAGGAGGTAGTACAAGTTTCTAGGCCACTGGTCCAATCTTCTCAATGATCTCAAAAGGTCCACAATACCGAGGTACAACTTAGCACATGACCCAATCCTCAAGGAGCTCCTCTTAGATTTGATGTGCAAGTACACATGCTCCCCAACCTGAAATTCCTTACATTCCTTGTGATCATCTGCATAGTTCTTCTGCCTATCCTGTGATGCCTTTAGATTCTTCTTTATAACCTGCATTTCTTGTTCCATCTCTGCTAACATGTTCGATCCTATTAGCACCTTGTTCACTAGATCACTACAACTGATTGGAGTATTACAACTATGCCCATAAAGTGCCTTAAACAGACTCATCCTCAATGACTCCTGAAACACATTATTGTAGGAAAACTCTACCAGTGGAAGATGCTCCTCCCACCTCCTCTTCTGATGCATAACATACATCCTCAGCATGTCCTCTATAATCTTGTTAACCCTCTCTGTTTGTCCATCTGTCTGCGGATGATAAGCTGTACTAAAATCCAACTATGTACCCAAACCTGCAAATAACTCCTTCCAAAACTTGGAAGTGAACTTGGCAGCTCTGTCAGATATAATCTTCTTAGGAATACCATGAAATCTCACTATCTCCCTGATGAAGACCTGTGCTACCTCACTAGCTGAATTGGTAGACTTAAATGGAATGAAGTGAGCTATCTTGGTCAACTTGTCAACTACAACAATGATGAAATCATGTTGTCTAGATGTCCTTAGAAAACTTGTGATGAAATCCATAGAAATGACCTCCCATTTCCTTTCCGGAATCAGAATCGGCTACAGTAAACCACCTGAATGCTTACACTTTGCTTTTACCTGTTGACAATCTAAACACCTTGCGATGAATTCAACTACCTATTTCTTTAGATTCAACCAATAGTATAAATTCTTCACAACTGTCAAAGTCTTTTGATATCCCGGGTGACCTAAATACAACTTGAAATGAAATTCCCTCAAGATAAGCTTCTTGGGTTCACTATTGTCTCGCACATAGATCCTATCCCTAAATCTCACCAAACCATTTGCCTTGAGATGATAATCCACATCATGATCACCTGTACCTTGCTACTGTAACCTGTGCCTATGCTACTGGTACCTATCATCCTGTTGTCCCACCTACAAGATCTGATCCCGTAAATCTGTTCCATATGAAATCATAGTTTCTATGTGATTTACCTGCACCCTTCTGCTAAGAGCATCTGCAACCCTATTCTCCTTACCCTTAATGTACCTGATCTTTAAGTCAAACTCACTGAGCGTAGCTAGCCACCTAGTTTGTCTGGAATTTAGATTAGGTTGGTCAAACAAGTATCTCAACCCACTATGATCACTCATCAACAAAAGCCTTATGCCAAGAAGACAGTGCATCCACATCTTCAATGCATGAATGATCACTGCCAACTAAAGATCACACATCACACAATTCTGCTTGTGCTCATTCAGTTTCCTTGACTCATAGCATACCACCTGTCCCTCTTGCATCAATACTCCAAGTCCTCTCTTGCAAGCATATGTACACCCCACAAACTCTGTATTTGGATACACAATCTTTAGAACTTGAGCATTTGTAAGCAATTGCTTCAACTACCCAAAACTCATTGCACATTCCTTTGTCCATTCAAATTTCTTTCCTTTTATCTGTAAGGATGTAATAGGATAGGAAATTCGTGAGAAGTTCCTGATGAACCTCCTGTAATAACCTGCTAACCCCATGAATTATCTAACCTCATCCACATTCCTAGGAGCTGCCCATTCCATGATAGCTCTGTTCTTTTCCGGATCCACTAACATGCCTTCCTTGGAAACAACATGTCCCAAGTAATGAAATTTTGTTTGAAAGAAACTGCACTTAATAAGCTTGACATACAATTGATGCTCTCTTATCAATGTCAATACTCTGCCATGTGTTTGGCATGCTCTTCCTCATTCTTACAATATATCAATATGTCATCAATGAATACTATCACAAAATTTTCTAGATAAGGACGCAACACACTATTCATTAAACACATGAAAGTAGTTGGAGCATTAGTCAAACCAAAAGGAACCACAACAAACTCATAATGACCATACTTGGTCCGGAAAGAAGTCTTGTGGATGTCCTCTTATTGATGCATACATGATGATTTCCTGATCTCAAATCAATATTCGAGAACACTGTTTCTCCCTTCAACTAATCAAACAAGTCATCAATCCACAATAATGGGTACCTGTTCTTGATCATCACTTTTTTCAGCTATCTATAATCAAGGCACAACCTAAGAGTACCATGCTTCTTCTTCACAAACAACACTGGCGCACCCCATGATGACACACTTGGCCTAATGTATCCCTTGTCAAGAATTTCCTTCAACTGCAACTTCAATTCCACTAGCTCTGGAGTGTTCATCCTCTAAGTTTCCTTTGATGTTGGTGCTGCTCCTGGTACCAACTCAATAGAAAATTCCACTTCCCTGTGAGGAGGCAACTCTCAAATCTCTACTGGAAACACATCCTGAAACTTCTACAAAACTAGATACCTCTTCAAGACTTCTCTATCCTCAACATCCTTAAGTTTATCATTAGAAAGATGCACTGCAAATAATACACACCCTTTCCTGCAACTACGCTTTTCCTACATAACTATAACCATTCTTACCGATGCATGATTCTTCTTCCCCAATAATATTATCTTATCTCCATCATCATCCAAGCACTCAATATCCTTTTCGTAGCAATTTACCTTAGTCCTATGAAGATACAACCAATTCATACCCAGAAGCATACTATATGATCCTAATGGAAGAAAATTTAGATGTGTTGATGTAGGCATACCATTCAACTCAAATTCATAAGCTATTACCCAATGATGAACTCTTTTCTTAGTATCTGTATCCAACTGCACAAACAAAGACTCTGCCTGCATTTCTTTACTCAAACCACACTTATCCACCAGGTTAGGGTTGACATAACTATAATTATATCTAGGGTCAATCAAAATGGAAAAAAATCAATCACAAAGCTAACCTTCCATCTCAATAATGGATGCTTGGTGATTCGCTTGCTTGTTATCAAATGCTCTGCTTGTTATCAAATGATCTACTTGTTATCAAATTCCACATAGATTCAAGGAATGTTCTGTGCAACATCCCCAACTGTCTGTGCCTCTTGAGCACTATAGATATGAAGCCTACCACCCTGATACAATGAGAAATCCTTCTTGCGATGATCCTTGCCACATATCCAACACTGCAAAGGCCCACTACCTCTGTTCTACTGCTCTTGAGGTTGCAACCCATGTCCCTTCTCAACTGCATTAAAATTCTTGTAGGGATCAACATTTTCCTTCTCACCTATATCTTGAGGTCTTCCCTGCTTCAGTGGCCACTTTCCTTTAGTCTTGTCATTCCCTTTCCAACCCTTCTTAGACTCAAATTTATGCTTCAATTTCTCATAACAATTCTTCAAATTTCCAATGAATTCCTCTAGAAACCTAGGCTCATTGTACTCAATCTGATCCTTGAATGCTAATGGTAGTCCATTGATAAATTTATGAACTTTTGTCTTCTCATCCTTGAGATAAAGCACATACCTCAACAACTCCAGGAAATTAGTCATGTACTCATTGTCTATCATAAATCCCTTCTTCCTCTCATAGAACTCCTTGGCCTTACCATCATAATACCTCTCCGACAAGTATTTTTGCCTGAAGAGTCTCTTAAATTCATGCCAATTCAACTCCTTTGTCCCAACGTCTCTGAGATGCTTCACATCATGCAATTCGAAGAACTTATTCATCCCAAGCAACCATGCTTCTGCATCTTCCAACTTCTTCAACTATCCATCGAATGTAGGTGGCTTGGATTTTTTGAACTCATCTGGAAAATATCCCTCACTCCTCTTGTAAGGATGACAGTGATGATGACCATGATACCTGTCTAAACTAGAACTAGAGTAGAACCTGTAACCACTGCCTCTCCTATTAGGTGTATCAAAGAACCTTCCATCTCTGACTGTGTCATCCATGTCTGACCTATGCCCACAATGATACCTACTACCATATGCCTCATTAGTCCTTTCCTCTTGTCCATAATTGATCCGTGGCTTTCCCTGTCTATGCAAGTATAACAAACTTTGAAGGATATCTGCATTGACCTCTGCTTGTTTGTCCTGTTCCCTGACAAGTCTTTCTTGTGAATGAATGATCCTGTCATTATCTACTTTGCAACTTCTGATTTCCACCTTTAAAATTCTCAAGGTATCTGCTATGTCAGGAGAGTACTCATCTCCATGCTGCTCATTTGATCTATAAGGAGAGTCTCGTGAACTGTAATCCACTATTTTTCTAGTCATATCTGATTCTCTTCTTCCTACAAACATACCATGTTAGATAAACCAAATATAAACATAATAAACATACCTCAATGAAGTTCAAAGGAGGCTATCTCGTCTGCAAAATCAATCTTGATTAACACGATACATGTATATACATAATCATATCAATATGTCGACATCATGCATGATGAGACCAACTACATACCATGACCTCATGCACAAAAACCATAACCATGAAATGCTTGCATAACTACAACATATACAACTGACATGCATGCATGACAAACACATTCTACCCATCCCATTTGGCGTTGAACCTAGGAGCTCTGATACCTATCTGTAACCTTCCATCCCACATTTACCCACTTTAACTAGACTACCAGGGTAAACATGAATTGAGGGCTACTATGACATGACCCAACCTCCTAAGTACAATTAAGGAAGTGGAGTAAACAAACTGGAACTTTACTGACCTTCCTCAGAAGCTACATGACACCCAAGGGCTAAGCAACCACTCCAAGTGCCCAAACCCTAAGCTGAAATTATTTTTTAGTGACCTAGGTCCACAACTGCATGCATGACAAGGCCTCCATGTGGTTATAGGTCTGCAACCACATGCATAAGCATGTAAGGGTGCATTATGTCCCAAAACTTCTAGTTCAGAGGGTGTGGTCCCAAATTTTGAGCCACCATTTCAGGCTAGCCTCCAAACCACTGGAAAAAACTCAATGAGACTTTCTAGAATGATAAATAACATTAGGACACATAGATTAATACAAAACTTGATCAAGGACTTGACCTAACCAGGCCTAACAATGGCATTCATTTCATCAGACATGTACTCTATAGGTCATGAATGCATATCTGAACATAGGGGTCTGAAACTTATATGAGAATCATCAATAAGGTCTAATGCCCTCTCATAATAGCTGCAATAACATTTGTTAGCTCATGCATTCATTAACCATTCATCAACTAAAAAAAACATATCAAGAGTCATAACTAAAACCTGTTATGGAACCATTCTTATAACCAACTTATAACCAGAATAATAGCCATGATAGAACAACCATCAAAGCCATATATTAAAAAATACAAGTATTTATAAAGTACAATAGGAAAAGATCTCTTATTAACATATGAAAAACCCAACCAAGTTAGGGACTTCCACATACCACTTAACCATAGATTGAGTTGAACCAAATATTTCTTTCAGCCAATCACCCCCATTCCATATTCCAAGCACGAATGTGGGACTCAAGACATAAAAAACCAGGGCTTCCCAAAGATTAATTCTTCTCCACCCTCATGCTCTCACGATCTCGCCAAAACTGGTCAAGAGATTACATAAGCAAACTAAAACATAAAAAACTAGGGGTTCTCAGAGATTAACCACCTCCACCCTTAGGCTATCGTGATCCCGCCAAAACTAGTTAAGAGATCACAATGCCCAAAACAAGCTTGGATGCCTTAGAGTTTCTTCACCAATACCTTGAGGTATTTTCATGTCTCCACCTACCTGTTGAGGGTTTCCCGAAGATTAAACCACCTCCACCCCAACTCTTGGGAATTTTTCTCAGACCACCTCACTCGATTCCAAAATATTCTGGCAATCCAAAGCTCAACCAAATAACATAACCCCCTCACACCATGGCTATTCGGAAATTAAAAGGAAAAGATGAAACCATTGTCACACCTGAAAAAACTCATGCTAATGACAACAAGAGAACCAAAAACACAAATGCATGTACCATGCATTCAAAAACCATATAGGAAATCACATATGCATCCTGTTACCTGCAAGTCTTCCTACTGAAGCTGTTTGATCCAACCTTCCTTGCTCATCCTTTTCTTTGCCTATCCTTCCTTGTATTTCCTTGCCTTCCTTTCTCCAATGCTTGAATTCTTCAAGAAATTCTCTAAGTGTGCAAGAGTACGAGAGAATAGAGAGAGAGAGCTCTAAAATTGAACTAACAAAAGTTGTGAACTGATACTCATAAGCCTTTTTATCATTGAGGCCCTTATTTAATTCATTTTCATCTATTTTCCTTCAATTCTCCTCCTCATGCAAACCTGTGACCTTTCATCTCCGTTTTCTCCCATTTTCCTTTATTTTCATAAATAAATGCCAATTAATTCCTCTTTGCCTTTGCTAATGCCTTCGCCAATTTCCTTAGCCATAAATAAACCAAAAGTGACAACCACTAGGATGTTTTTCCTAACATTCAGCTTGGAATACTTATCCCATAACCTTGGTCTTATTTTGCCTTTATTAATTTTATTACATCGATTTTTAACGAGGGCTGTTACATACCAGTTCAAGTTGTCTACATGCTCTGGAAGGGGAATCATGAAAGGTTTGTTTGCTATGTTTTCCAAGGATACATTACTTCCATTTCCTAGGAATGGTAGGAAAACTAGAAACACCTTTTTTTTCTACAAAAAAAGGTTTCCATAATTAATATCCCCAAATATAGGATGCCATAGAAGACTAGATGACCATGTACCTTCATTATGATGAGAGGGGCATGTATAATTTTTTGCATAAGCATATTTCCCTTCCAACATCAACAATATTTCATTCTCAACTCCAACTGTGACAACCATGTTATTGGAAGCCTTCCTTATTTAAATTTTTGCATCAAAGATATGAATGAAGTGGACTCACTGTCAAAAGTGTACAAGGGACTACAAGTTCCTTCATAGCTCATCACACAGAAGAAAATTTGGAAATCTAGGCAATTTAAGCATTATGGTGCCAATTATTGAAGGTATAAGACTTGATTTATGTGCATAATACACTATACAATCTACATTGTCATTGAAATCTTCAAAGAAGTCTCTCTAAAAGGTCATGTGACATGTTGCACCCCATGTCAAGCAGTCATGCACCTCTCCAAGAAGCAAATGAAGTATGAAATAAATGTTCAAATGCTATAATATTGTAATGGGTAACAATATAATGTGCAGATTCACGTGCTTTACCTTTCACTAGGTTTGGTGTTTTTACATTTTTCTCCCTTACGATTTTGTTTTTCTTTGATATTCTCTTAGGGGAACAAATAAAATTAAGATTAGATATCTCACCTTGATTATGCATACCGCCACTGTTATAATTCTTTCTTCCACATCCTCTTTTACTATCATTTCCTTCATAAGAATTGCGTGAATAATTCTCCTCTTTTTGATTAAGGCACATGGTATCTCATGTGGGCTAAGTTCTTGTCTTATTCCTTCCAAAGGATTTCTCATGTTCTACAATGTTTTCCACCAAGGAGTCAAATGTGATAGAATTTTGTTGGCAATAAGTTTGTAGGTATTCAAAGTAGTGACAATATGTAGGATATAGGGATTTAATGAAGGCTATGAAGGAAGATATATTTTCACTCCATTGGAATCTATTTCATGCATGATGGATTTAACCTCAAAGGCTAAAGCCATGGGATTATCCTCCTTCAAATCTAGGTTGAAGAGCTTCACCAATAGTTGCATAAGTTATAGCTCTGGGTGTGAGTCATACAAATCCATTAATTTCTTTAGAGAACCATAAGAATCTTTACTAGAAACAATATGACAACTCATCCATCCACTCATTTTCGCAACAATCAATGCATATGATTTCTTGTCTTTGTTCTTCTATATGGCTAGTTCTTTGTATAATGTAGGCTTGTCAGGTCCATTTCCCTCCTCTCTATTACTGGTGATAGCTTCTCCTTCACAAATTCCATCCCATAGATCACTGAAGATGAGAGTGTTTTTTTGGAAAACCAAGTGCAATATAGTTTAACACTTGATTTATCTTCTTGACAATTACTTGTGAATATTAAATATATTCTTGTTACTTCTTACGTCTTCTTCATCAAGCAATTATACATTTCTTCAATCAAAAGAGATCACAAAGAGACAAGAGACACCAAAATTAGGCTACTAGCCAGGCAAAAACCCACAAGGGGAAAATCCAACAATCCTTCTCTTATAAAATCAGATCAAAATGAAATATCCAACGCCAAGACCAGACTACCACCAAGATACCAAGTCCAACCCTCCTTCAAGTCACCTCCAAAAATTCAAAGTCAACACTGGTAAATTTGCTCCAAATCTGGTCAAAATTTTGAAATTCAGACCTGCAATAAGGGGGATGAATTTTGACATGTGGTCACCTTAGAAATTTCAACCTTCTTCCAAAAAATTTCATCCTTCACATGTGTGATAGGATATGGGTCAAAGTTTTGGTCAATGATGCTAAAATTATTCCTTGTTTTGACTTGTCCTTTTCCCTCTTTTACTCAGCCTCTGTTTCCTTCGTTAGGTATGGAAATACTTCTTAAGTGATGAGTGAGTGAGTTTCCAAGAGGTCAAACTTGTCTCCAATATATAGTTTTCCAAGAGGGTTGAACATGTGTCTCATAGAGGGCCAGGTTAACTTGTCCAAGGAGGGCCGACTCAGTCATCTTGTGGACATTTAGACTCAAAATAGAAATTCAAATTCTATCTTTTAAATGTCCAAATGGGACATGACATAAACACATTTTCTTTTGACTCTTAACATGAAGAACATGCTTGAAAAAAATATAATAAATATGATTAAAAAATTAATGATAAATTTACATTATGAACATTATGAAGACCGACCTAGTTACAACTCCAATACTCCCTCTTAATTAGGGAGGTATTCATAATGACTCATTAAGATATTCTCAAGTTGAAATATTCATATAAGAAAGGATCAATATTGATAAGCATCAATGATGATAACATCATCATAACCAACATTGTCATATTACCAAGGCCTTGACAAGTAAGAACTATCTCTCCACTAGATCAGAGCACAATGCTGGGAGGCATTCAATAGGACACCACACTGCCTCTCCGAGGCACATACTCCACCTAGGTTCACCAGATTATGTACTTAATAGTACCATTTCCTTCAAGGAAATTTCAATCCACTAGACCATTCTGTATCCAAGTCCATGTACTTGACATAGGGCGTTAATCTTAATCGATCACAATACATGACTCAAAAATGTTTGTCCAAGATGCTTATACAATCCACCATTCTCCTTATCCATGTATTTGTACTTGATTTACGACTGTTACTCTTGGTCATAGTACATGACATAAGGAGGAATATGTGTCCAACCTCACTCCCTCTCAACCTGGGAGGAGAAATCCACAAGCCCAAGCTTGTCTCGGAAGTACTCATACTTCCCTTACATCAACTATCTTTTCAATTGTGAAGTCTGGTTGTAGCTTATTGGCTCATATCTCCATCATACTCTCGAATCATAAAGTGCTTCAACCTTCCATGAAAAGATGGGTTCTCTAAAAATATTCATACAACTATGATCATCACAAAGTATCACGGTCTAATATAGAACGCCTTTAAATAGTTCAATAGACATTTTATGGAGCCAAAACGACGTCACAACTAACTGCAAAAACTGTCATATTTTCTGCCTCTGTAGTGCATGTTTTATGCTCTTCCAAAAATCATACCATATCCCAAGAAGAAACAACTACCAGTAGTAGCTTTTTCTCATCATCAACATTGTCAACCAAATCAATGCAACCTTGAATCAAAAGTATCAAGGAACAAATCAGTTACATGTACAATGGTGGATCAACAAGATAAAAAATTCTCAGCTTCTTCAGATTGGTTTACAATTCATTATTCCAAATTCCTGGAGGATATTAATTAAAAGATTCCTTTGATCATGGAATATTTTATCAGTTTTCTACCAAACCTTAGGTCACAAGTAGTAGTGTTGTAACACCCTCCTCACAGAACTACCCAAGTAACCAACCCACCAGGGTAAACATGCAACGAGAGGCTACTATGATTGGATTCAAACTCCTATGTGACCTTAAGGAAGTGGAATCAATGGAACACATCAACCAACCTATCCACATCAGCAACAAAACCCTCAGGAGACATGTTAGCCACTCAAACATCTTGTCCCTGGGTCCCACTGATGTTATGGACATCTTAAGCCTCAGTCGCTTTCATGCTATAGGCATGAAAATATCTAGAAACCAAAAATCGCTCTCACAAGCTTGCCTGCCGGCGTCTAGAGACCCAATTTACCAGTGTTATGCCAATGACCCTGGGATTTGAACCACTTTTTCAGGCCCAGAGCCCAGGTCATTTTCTAGAATGGAATGATAACTTAGGAGTAGTAAAATAACAGGGAAACAATGATGCAAAATAAATAAATTAAACAAGACCTTAATCATACCCCTACTAGCCATGACATGCATTTTTTCAAACATGTCGCAATGTAATCTACAGGTGTAACAAACACAATTAAATATAGGGATATTTTACTTATCTGAGGATCGCTAAGAACCATTGTTCCCTCATGCCATTTGCTGCATTACCATTTATTAGGCCTTAGATACATTATCCATTCATTTATAAGCAAAACATGCTGAGAGCCATACATAATTGCTGTCATAAAATACAAATATAACAAACATAATAAAAATGGAAATACTCATGAAAGTACAACCATATAAACCACATATGATCCATCAAAATGATCATAGAAATACAAGGAGAAATAACCTTTCATTGATGATGCAAAAACCAAACCCAGGATGGGACTTCCATGTTCCACCCGACCATAGAATGGCTGAGCCAAATATCTCTTCAGCCATTCACCCCCGTGCCATATTCCAAGCATGAATGTCAGATTCAAACCAAAAGAACCAACTAGGCATACCGAGGCTAAACCACCTTACCCTCATCAATAGGAACCAAGCTTTAACGTAATCCATCCCAGATCACCAGGCCAACAAAATGAACACATTATAAAAGGATTTATTGTGATATCCACTCGATCACTAGGAAAAACAAGCATGGATTCCATCGGATTTCTCAACCTACACCGTGAGGAATTTTCATGTCTCCTATTCTCTCAGGCTTTACCACAATCTAAACTCGGATCACTAGGCCCTAAACAAAGACCCACTCTCCAAGCTTTACCGCATATCTCAAATCCAGGATTACTAGGTGTTGAGCCGATTTAATCACTGTGAATATGATTGAATCGCAACCATTGATTGTCAACCTAGGGTAGTTCTATTTATTTCTAAGAAGTATGCATTGTCTGTGCCAATACACTTCAGCCAAGAGTAAAATTAAAAGGAAAAGCAAATGTCGCTGAATTTAATTGCAGAAAGTAACACTCATGCATAAATCAAAAAAACATTCTACATAGATGAAACCACACTTCATGTTACCAAAGGAAAGGCATGCCACACACCACACCACTAACTAAGCCATATGGTTGAGTATTATGTTCAAATCAATCTTGTGTGATAGCATGTCATAAATCTGGAAACAAAAATAAACCCATTCTACAATTTACACGACGACATAAATAGTTTCACACTTACAGAAAAGAACAATAATTGATCTACCGCTATGCTATTGCTAGAGGGCCCTTCCTCCCTAGCAGGGCACAAGGATGAAATACGAATTAAGAAAATGTCAACACCACAGTTGTGAAAGCATCAACAACACTACTCTTGTATTAAGAAAGGATCGTGAATTACATGAGAAAAATAATGATACTTGTTGTTGTTTATGTTAGCCTCGTTGGCAAAAGGCCCAAAATTGGATCCATGTATGCTCTTAAAGTCATCAAATTTGCTTAAAATCATGCCAATGGATCCAAAAATGCTCTTGAAATCTTCAAGATTTGCTCAAGATCATCCAAAGGTCAAAATCAGTGCAAGAGGAGAGCCCTTGGAAGGGCGGAAATACACTATCGGGAGGCAAAAACACTTGAAAAACCATGAAAAATCCAAAATCGCAGGCTTAAACATTGAAAGAACAACAGTTGTTAGATCTGGCTGATCAACGACCTAGATCTAAGCTGCTAATCGCAATTGGCGCTGCAGAGAGGACGACTTAAAGAAGGGCGCAGGACACCGCCGATCAGCGATCTCCAATGATTGGAGCGGTGGGTCGCATCGGTGATTTAAGTAAGGGCCTTGGGCATTAGTGATAAGCGATTGCGATCAGATCGCATCGCTATATCGTAGCGGAGCAGCACCAAGGGGCGGGGCCTATGCACAAGTATATGGGAAATGCGATAACCGGACCCAACGATTATATACAAGACATTTTATATTATTTGAGATCCGCACAAAGGCCGGTTTTAATGCATTTTCAATGTATTTCGTTATATAACGCAATACAAAGGAGCACAAGGAAGCACCGATAGCGATGAAGCCCAGACCCGAAAGGGTCCAGGAAGTGAAATATATAAAATTTGAGATCCGCAGAAAGCCATTTTTAATGTATTTCACATATTTTCATTATTTAACGAAATACAAGGGGAGACAAGGAGTGGCATCGATGTGATGAGGCCCAGACCCGAAAGGGTTCGGGAATGAAATATATAAATATTTCAAGTCCGCCAAGGTCGTTTTTCATAGTTTCCAATGTTTTCGACATATTTCCAATATAAAGGGAAAATCACAAAACCAGCAGGATTTCGGGAGAGCCAAAGGCGATAAGTGGTTTAGGCCAAGCTCCGCCCGATGCCATACAACGACCACCACGTGTCCAGGACGAGGAGAGAGAAAACCACCCTCATCGAGTGGTTAACTCCAGTACAAAAGAGTCGCCTGAAATGGATCACCACCGTTGGATCTAGAACTCCCAAATCAATGGTGGAGATGTGATATCACCCCAAAGGCGGACCCGATGGATATATATCCCATTTTTGAGGACTTTTGAAGTCCAAAAAGGACAGAGAGGGGCAGGACTCAAAATTGCCATGTTTTCTATTTAAAACAGAAACAATATGGCAATGTTGTTATGTGTTGAAAGAAAGCATGCCTTGCTAAAAATTTGAAAGGGCACAATGCAACAAAACACGCCCAACACAACCAAAACAACTGAGATAATGGAGCAGACAGCGTAGTTAGCCCGAAACAGAAATATCATGGGCATCTACAACGCAACACAACCCGAAACAGAATTTGTCATGAGGCATCAACAACGCAGCTTATCCAAAACCAACAAGTGATCATGGAGCATCTCTGGCACGAGAGATTTCCCAAACAATGCATCAAACTACCTAAAAGTGGTTATTCCTCTGTCAAAAGGAGAAAACCTCCAAGCCATGCTTGTCTGTTCAGGGAATCAAACAGTTAAGAGACAGAGAGGATAGATTAAGACACCGAGCCTTTGAGAGCTCAGGAGCATTGTAAAAGGCCTATAAAAGGTTGAAAACTAGATGTAACAGGGGTTCAATTTTTGGAGATTGTTGCTACTTTCTTCCTTCAAGCTTCTCATCTTCATTCTAGCAATATAAGCTTCTTTTGCTATTATATGTTCAATGTCCATTTTCTCTGCTGTTCTATGCTTGCACTTGAATAGGTTATTCATGTTTTCTGTTGTATCTAATGCCAAATAACTGTCATCTTATCTCTGCATTGATAAATTAGATTTGCAAGTTTCATTTACTTCCTGTAGCTAGCCATTCATATGTGTTTATGTATGCATCTTCTGGTACAGTTAGTATTCTCCATCTATCCATTGAATCTATAAACTATTGAGCATTAGTGGTCTAAAGCCTTGTACTGTTGAGGGTGTTCATGCATGTCTTGAGTGAGAATAGAGCTGAAATGATTATCTGACTTGATCCAAACCATCATCCATTCCAATAGTTTTGAGAACAATATTGAAGATTATATGTTACCAGGCATCTCTGAGCTGCAACCTAGGAGAGTTTCCTGGAGTGTTAACATAATTGGCGCCGTTGCCGGGGAGAGGAAACTGAAGCTTAGCTTCCCTGGGAAACGACATAGATCTAGATTTGATGATAGACAAAGTCTGGGCACTTTTTTGGTTGTAATCATCTATCTGGTGACTCTACTGGAGGCCGAACCTCTTGGCAACTCCACTTCATAGTTCTAGCTCAGTTTGTGAGGCATACTCAGAGAAATCCTTAGAAGCTACAAGCTGACCAGTACCTGACCCTGAAAAAATCATCAAAGAGAGAAAGGTATCGCAGAAAGGAGCATCAGGTTCAGGTAAACCTAAAAATTCTCATATATCTCTTCAAGAAAGGCCTGTAATAGAACAAATACATGTTGAGAGTATAGCATCTAATACTAGCAGTGAAGAAAAACTCTCAGAGATTAATAAAGCTCCCTATTCTTTAGGTTCTCCTTTTGTTGTAAGCCCAAAGGAAACCTCACCTCCTATCTATCATACTCCTTTAGTCTTATCAGTCACTCCTCAACCCTCTATCATTCAGACTGCCAGCACTCTTTTAGCCACCACAGCTATTGCAAGTCCACAAGCACCTACCAAAATGGAAAGAATCATAGTTGCTACATATGGACCTCTAATACTACCCACTCCTTTGAATGCCATGCCTACTGGAGAATATCAGAAATATAGGCCTAATTTCACTGGGACTAAAGGTGTTACTGTTGAAGAACATCTTTAGTCATTCTATAGCTATGATGATAACTTAGACATTAGTGAAGGTGATGTTTGGATGAGAGTCTTTGTCCAAAGCCTAGATGGAGAGCCTAGAAAATGGTTCAGAGAACTAACCCCAAGATCTATAGCAGATATTGAAGCTTTAGATGATGCATTTCTAAAGCATTGGGGGGATAAGAAGGATCTCCTCTACTACCACACTGAGTTTGGGAAATTAAAAAGGGAAAATGGTGAGTTGCTGTCTGATTTTAATAAGAGGTTTAACCGTATGTACAACAAGATACCAGCTGAAGTAAAACCCACTACTACCTCTGCTAAACTCACCTATGTCAGTGCTTTTGATTCTGACTTCTGCCTACTATTGAGAGAGAGGCGATGTGCTACTTTGGTTGACATGCAAGATGCAACCTTGGAAGTGGAATCAAACATCATGGCTGTAGATAAGCTCAAGGGAAATTTTGATAGAAGAAGACAGAGGGGCGAGTCTTCATCATCCTCTGATCCTAAGATAGATAAAATGAATAAAATGATCGAGTCATTAGCCTTTGAAATCTCCAAATTAAAGGTTAAGTAGCACCCTGGGAAAGGGAGAGTTCCTAATACCTTTGCTCCTAGAAATCCAAATCCAAATCCATATAGAAGAACTAATGAGCAGTTGCAGATTTTGCAAAGAAGCAAAGATGCCAATGAAGACCAAAGGGTGAAGGTCCCTTTTCAAAATGCAGTCATGGAAGAAGAGAAGTTTGAAGAAGATGATGAGATCCATTGTCTAGAAGACAAAGACAATGCTTCCTTTTTGACCTCAACTGCATATAAAAAGTCATTATTCAATGACCAGATTAGCCAAGAATGGGATGGTGAAGCTGTTCTGCAAAGTAAAGATCAGCAAAGATATATTTTGAGGTCAAAGATGAATAATGCCAAGGAAGCTCCTATTCAAAGAGCTGCTATCCCTGCAGTATAGCATGCTAATAAGCAAAAGCAACCGACAGTTGATCTCATCATCCTTAAAGCTCTAGCTCATGAGGTAGGAGGCCTTGACAAGTCTCCTTCTCCTTACAGTTTTCAATCAAAAATCCAGAAGCTAAGAATATGTATGCCTCTGATTGAAATAGTGAAGAATGAGTCCTTCAAAAGATCCATCCTCGAGGCCCTTGAGCCTAAAGCCATCCAAGCCTCCACTGACTATGTAAATCTATAAGATGACAAGCCAACTGTTATTCTCAGCCCAATGATTGAAAATGTGAAGACAACTCCCATCATTCTATGTCTCTCTGACTATTCATGAAAAAATTCTTCACAACTGCCTTTTGGACACTGGAGCCAACCATAATCTAATGCCCAAGGCTGTCATGGATGAGTTGGGTCTTGACATCACCAAGCCTTATCATGGCCAGTTTTCTTTTGACTCTAGAAAAGTGAAATGTTTGGGATTAATCAAGGGCCTAGCCATCACTTTGTCTCAACTGCCCATGAAGAGCATGGTGATGGATATTGTGGTAGTAGATGTACCCCCCAGGTTTGGCATGTTACTTTCCAGAGGTTGGATGATTACAAAATGATCTGTCCTATGGCACTATCCTAGTTTTCGGAGGTGAGAGCAGGAGATTGTATAGAGAAGCTCAGTTGGCTTATATCATCAGCGATGAAAGGAATGCCACTAATCATCCCATCTATGCTGTTGACACTGATTTTGGGGCATGTATTTTTCATATTGAAGAATCCGAGTTGGCCTCCACACAGCTTAAAAACTAGTTTGCTAGATTGCTGAGGAAGAAGGCCCACAGATTTGGGACATGTTCTTTGATGGGGCTTGCTCTAAGGAAGATGCAAGGGCAGGTGTAGTCCTTGTGTCCCCCACATAGGAATACATTCATTTATCTTTCAAATTAACCTTTCAGGTCACAAATAACATAGCAGAGTACGAAGCTTTGATTCTGGGCTTAAGCGTTGCTAAAGAAATGGGTATCAAAGGCCTGAAAGTGTTTGGAGATGCAGACCTCATCATTAAACAGGTCAATAAAGCATTCCAAGCAAAGCATCCAAGGCTAAAAGAATACAGAGATGAGGTATGGAGGCTCAAGGATTCTTTTAATGATTTCAACATTTCTTATATTCTGAGAATGAAGAACCAGCTTGTCGACTCCCTTTTTGTGTCTGCCAACATGTTTATTCCTCCTTTGCCTCCTAAATTGACATATGAAGTTCAGGTGAAATGTAGACCATCTCTGCCTGAAAATGTCAAATATTGGAAAGTTTTTGAAGACGATGATGAAATTAACAGGTTTTTACAAGTCGTTGAGGAATTTTATGAAACACACATCGACCAAGAAAATGAAACCATGGAAGAATGTGGCCAGTCCAAGCTAAAAAACGAGATCGGCCAAGGAAGAATTGTCCAGCTACCTAGTAATCATATACCAACAGGATTGGTGCCTCTAGAGGAGCTATTCGATCATAACGATGTGCCTTATAAGCCTACCAAAACAAAAAATGAGTCTGTTGTTCGTAAACACAATATAGGGAGCCCAACCCATCCGAAATACATCAATCTGTCCACTCATTTGTCTTCTGCCCAGAATTTTGAGTATTGCACCCTCATGAAGCAATTCGCTGATATTTTTTCCTGGGAATACAGTGATCTTAAAACCTATGATACAAACATCATTCAACATAAGATTCCACTGGAAAAGAACACCACCCCTTTTAAGCAGAAATTAAGACCTATTAGCCCTCTCTTATTGCCTTTGATTGAGAAAGAGATCAAGAAGTTGTTGGATGCCAAAATCATAGTTCCCCTAAGGTATTCAAAGTGGATAGCTAACCTTGTGGTAGTAAGAAAGAAAAATGGAGAAATCAGGCTTTGTGTTGACTTCAGAAATTTGAACAAGTGCTCTAAAAAAGATAACTACCCCTTGCCTAAGATGGAAGACTTACTGCAAATAGTTTCAGGGGCTAGAGTCAAGTATTTCTTAGATGGATTTTCAGGTTACAATCAGGTTGCTGTACATTTAGAAGATTAGGAAAAAACCGCCTTCACTACTCCTTGGGGCACTTTCATGTACTCCAAGATGCCTTTTGGACTGATGAATGCTAGGGCTACTTTTCAGAGGGCCATGGACATAGCCTTTGTGGGAGAGAAGGACAAGTTTGTCCTTATTTATCTTGATGACATAACAGTCTTCTCCAACAGTCACAAAGACCATTTGCAGCATTTGAAGAAGGGCTTCCTAAAGTGTAGACAGTTTGGAATTTCGGTGAACCCAAAGAAGTCACATTGTTCTCTAGAAGAAGGCAAACTTCTAGGACATATTGTTTCTGCTAAAGGTGTGAAGATTGATCTAGCAAGGGTTCAAGCAATTCAGACATTTTCCATCCCAAGGTCAAAAAGGGACATTCAATCCTTCCAGGCTAAGATTAACTTTGTAAGGAGGTTCATTCCAAACTTTGCAGAGCTATTAAAGCACATCACTTCCATGCTGAAGAAAATATCAGAAATGAAATGGACAGATGCTTCAAGAAGCTCTTTTGAAGCCATCAAGCAAGCTATCATGGAAGCTCCCACTCTAATCAGCCCAGGTTACACTAAGGAGTTTTGTATCTTCTCTTTTGCCTCTTATGATACACTTGCAGTAGTTTTTTTGGAAAAAAATGATGAAGACATAGAGCACCCTGTGGCCTTTTTCAGCAAAACTCTAAGGGATGCTGAACTAAGGTATGACCTTATTGAAAACAAGCTTATGCTCTCAAAAAATATTTAAAAGCATTCAGATTTTATATTCTACATTCCAAAGTGGTTGCATATGTACCTTCAGCCTCAGTAAAAGATGTCTTAACTCAGCCAGATATTGATGGAAAGAGAGCTAAATGGATTGCAAAATTCATAGAGTTTAACATAGAGGTGAAGCCCACTAAGCTTGTTAAAGGCCAGGGCTTGGCTAAACTTATGGCTAAAGAAAATTGTAGCTTGTTAGACATAAATTCCATGGGTCTAAATTCAGATGATGAGTAGACAGAGGGAGCAGCAGAAGAACAAAAGCAGAATCAATCTTTGGCTGAAAATCTAGCCACCTGTGAATGGTATTCCAACATAGTTCATTTTTTGAAAAATATAGAAGTCCCTCCAGGGCTTAGCTTAAGTCAAGCCTGGGCCATTAAACTCAGATTAGCCAAATTCTGCATAAATAAAAATCTTCTTTATTGGAAAGACCCATCAAGAATCCTCTTGAGATGTTTAGATAAAGAACAATCTGTGGAAGTCATACACCAGTTCCATTCTAGCATCTGTGGAGGGCATCATTATTGGAATATCACAACTCACAAAGTCCTGAGGGCTTGGTATTATTGGCCTACTCTATTCTCTGATGTGTTTTCTTTTGTGAAATCTTGTGACAAGTGTCAGAGGTTTGCAGGAAGACAACAGCTAAAATCTCTACCCTTGAAGCTAGTACATGTCAATGGTCCCTTCCAGCAGTGGGGCTTGGACTTTATAGGTGAGATCAACCCACATTCTAGTGGCCAACACAAATGGATCTTAGTAGCCACTAATTATTTCACCAAGTGGATTGAGGTTATACCCACTAAGAATGCCAATCATCAAGTTGTCATAAAGTTCTTGAATGGGAATATTTTCACTAGATTTGGTTGCCCAACCAAACTAGTCACTGATAATGCAGCAGCTTTCAAGGAAAAAGAATTGGTGGACATGACTGAATCTATGGGCATTCAAGTGGTGCATTCTACCTCATATTATCCTCAAGGAAATGGCCTGGTAGAATCATCTAACAAGAGTCTGGTAAGGATAATAAAAAAACTATTAGAGGACAACAAAAAGAGCTGGGATTCCAAGTTGAAGTTTGCGCTATGGGCTGACAGAGTTACCATCAAAAAGTCCATATGGAATTCTCCATTTAAACTGGTTTATGGCACTGATGATGTCTTCCCTATCCAACTGATTCTCCCCGTGGCTAAATTCTTGCAAGAAGAACAAGATGAAGAGAATGACATGGTAAGAAGAATGAATAACCTGGTTGAACTACAACAGATCAGAGAGTAGCTAGTTGAGAAGTCAAAGGCTCATCAGAAGACAATCAAAGAGACCTTTGACAGGAAGGCAAAAGTGGACAATTTCCAAGTTGGTGATTGGGTGCTTAAATGGGATGCATTTAAGGAAAATAAAGGTAATCATGGCAAGTTTGAATCCTTATGGATAGGTTCGTTTGTCATCGCTCAAATTCAACAGAATAATACATTCATTCTGCACAGTCTGGAAGGAGAAGATACTTTTGGTAGCCCAGTAAATGGGCGGTTCTTGAAACTCTATTTCGTTTAAGGCCTTAACACCTTGTTATTGTAAATATGTTTTTCCCAGTTTTTATTTTCAGTACAAAATAGACTCCATGCCCAATAAAACACTAGGAGGAAGATTTGATTTTGTTTTTATAGGAAAGGCATTGATCTTTGATCCTTGAAAACTCACAGGGAGGATTTCATTCCCAAAAGGAGCCAGTGTTAGCCTTGCTGGAAAAAGGCCCAAATTGGATTCATGTATGCTCTTAAAGTCTCCAAATTTGCTTAAAATCATGCCGATGGATCCAAAAATGCTCTTGAAATCTTCAAGATTTGCTCAAGATCATTCAAAGGTCAAAATCAGTGCAAGAGGAGAGCCCTTGGAAGGACGGAAATACACTATCGGGAGGCAAAAACACTTGAAAAACCATGAAAAAGCCAAAATCATAGGCTTAAACATTGAAAGAACAACAACCGTTAGATTTGGCCGATAAACAGCCCAGATCTAAGCGGCTAATCACAATCGGCGCTGCAGAGAGGATGACTTAAAGAAGGGGCGCAGGACACTGCCGATCAGCGATCTCTAATGATCGGATCGGCGGGTCTTATCGACGATTTAAGTAAGGGCCCTGGGAATCAATGATAAGCGATTGTGATCAAATCGCATCGCTATATCGCAACGGAGCAGCACCAAGGGGCGGGGCCTATGCACAAGTATGTTGTTGGGAAAAGTATCCAATACGGAATGACCCTATCCCACTCTAAGGGTGATAGTACCTCAGCAACAATCAAAGCAAAGCTATTCGAGATTACTTCTTTATGAGATGTAAGAGAGGGGAGAAAGAGATCCACTAACCGTTGTCTTCCGCTAATGATTGATCCAATCTTCTCTCTTTGCTGCTTGCTCCTAGCTCCTTGCTCTTTCACTGGCCCAGCTACACCAAGATCCTGCAAAATGGCAAGAGAGGGAAACTACAAGAAGCATACATTCATAATTGATTCAAGGATTAGAATAAATCAAATACACAAGTATAACAATACACCATTGAGAGACATGTATATAGAAGAACCTCAAATGCTTTATTAATGGAAGAAGTAAAGTTCAGGAAATGATACAACCATAAAAGGCCCAATCCAGCATCACCTCCCAGCAGAAAGAAATCTCCTCTTCACCTCCTTCAAGAAAATCACCCAATAGTTCTATACTCAAACCAACAACACTTCCTTATATTCACAAGATTCCAGCCCCCCTAGACCTCATGAGAGAGCTCTATATATAGGAGTTTTGGAGAAAGGATGAGTCAGCTTGAGGCTGGCATGAAGCTGACTAGTGTCCTCTCCCACTTCAGTTATTCTTCAGTTCTTGAGTCCACTTGGAGGTTCTTGCTTCCACTTGGAGATCTAGACCCTCTTACTCATCACCAGTCGAATTCTCTGATCCAAGTGTCATTTTGGAAGCTTCCTGGGCATTGACACCTTGAGGAATGACTGTGCCACTTGGCCAAACTCGCCCAGCGCAGGTAGCCTTCTTTGCAGTTGACATTCAGCGCAGGTACACAGTGGAGCAGTTGACATTCAGCGCAGATGCTCAGTGGAGCAGTTGACATGATCCAGAATTAGCTTGTTTTTGAGTGTTTTCAGGTGGAGAACTGATATTCAGTGCTGTGGTTTGCTGACCTTGTTCCTCTAGGGGTAGGAACAACATGTTTAGGGACTTTGGATCCCTTAGATTATTGACATTTCATGCTTCATGCTGTAAGGCACAAAAATGTCTATAACAGTTGCCCCCTAAAGTATGAGGTCGTTTATCGGGTGAAATGCTTTATCAGGAGGATCCGAAGTTCATTCAATCGCTGAAAGGTGACCTGTAATAAAATACAATACAATACAATACACTATTTTTCATTCTACTTTCATGATCTAGCTGAGGCGGGCATTCCCATGCTCAGCTTTATAAATTCATTTTGGTACATAGAACAGACGATCGTCTGATGATAGACTGATAATTCTCTGCTGAAATTATCATCCTTTGAGTAGGATGATCATCTGCTGCAATGATGTACATGTCAAATGTCTTTATATTTCCTGAACATATATCGTAGCCCGGATGGATGAAACTAGATCCGGGGTCTTCAAACTCGTTCGATCTTCACTCTAAGTACAAGTCGATCCATGTGAGAATTGTGCTGAAGTCGAACATGGACAGACATCGCTTGATTACCGGTCAATGATGTAAACCGTTAACAAGCGCGAGAGGAATCACCGATAATGATAATGACCCTCAAGGTACTGCAGTACAATTCACGTGGTGTGAATAAAGGACTTGGCGTCGAACACCACGCAAAATCTTCTGGTCGAAGGTCATTGATGTATACCTATCGCCGGAAGTGAGAAACTTGCCATTGAGGCATGCAAGCTTCAAAGTACTGAGGGGGGTGTTCCTAGATCAACTTCTCAGATAATGAGCTGAAGTCGACAAGAAGCGATCCGTCAAAGGAGGGCCTTAATGAATCCCACATTAGTGACACGGAACGGAGCTAATGATTTTAGTGGAGGTGAAAACAATCTGTGACATATGATTCAGGGTGGCGATCATGGGTGGATGAAGGATAATGTATGGCAGTGGATGGGACACGGTTGAATATTTCTGAACAACATCTCTTGAACATATAACGACACTGATGCGATGGATTGGTAGCATTACCTCAAATGTGGATGGTTTGGCGAGGACCATGGTGATGAGACCGGTGAATGAAACAACCCAACCCGATGTGATATGGAGGAAAAGTGTCATGTTCAAGAGCGACTTGCTACCATTAAAGCTTTGAGGTTCTCCCAATTTTTCCCTAGTCATTTCTGACCAGTACATCTTTATTTTTGTCAAGCTTGAGGAGGATAACATATGCTTGTTCTATAACCTGCCCTTCGGGCAAGCCCATCGCTATATTTTAACGAGCCTAGCGATAGGGAAACTCGTTCTCGTCTAAAGACAAGTTTGTCGCTATTTAATCATTTTAACGAGTCTAACGACAAGGAAAACTTGGTCCTTTTCATTTTTAGAGAGTCTGAAAAGGTACAGAAAGTTAACTCCAAAATTCCTTTTTCGTCATCTAATCCCTTAAGTCCGAAAAAGTATAAAACAATACAGAAGGGATGAGTTTTCGATAATTTTAATGAGCTGAATAAAACAAGCGCTCGACCTTTTTGTGTAATAATCCCTCAGGTCCAAAAAGATTAAAATCTAGAGGAGGGATAGCTCTTCCGGTCACTTTAACGAGCTGGAAGGCCAAAACTCGGCAAACTTTTCATATTTTACGAGTCAGATGAAAGGAGCTCAAAGAAGACTCGTCTTTTGAGGAACGAGTGATAAACAGGGATAGCAGCAGATTCCAGGTACAGGTTGGAATTTTCCAATCACGGCAGTGTCACAAGGATGGCTAGGTGAAATCACTCTTCGCAGCTGTTCCTAAAAATGGGTAAACAATCATATGGAGGTGAACGATCGGCCAAATGGAATGGAGGTGGCAGGTGCAAAACACGACCAAGGCTTTTTATGGCTAATAATTTTACGATCACAAATGGTTATTTACCGGTACTGGGTTCATTTTTTAAAGAGCTCGAATGCGCCAAAACACTGCTCAATCTTATGTTTATTTTTTAACGAGCATGAACTATGTGCTAAAACTGCTCGGATATCGCTTTTCTATTTTTTAACGAGCATAAATTCCGCGGTAAAACTGCTCGATATACCAGTCATAAGATAAGAAATGTCTCCTGTAAGATCCCATTTTTTTATAGAGCTCGCGACTCACATAAGCTATGCTCCCTCTCATCCTTTCTTTATGCAAGTTCGGAAACGGCTAATCCCAAAAACAGATAAATAACCGCTCTTAGCTTACACTCCAAAAGGTTTGCATGCCCCCAGGTATAAGGTACAATTTCAAGGCTGCCCCTCCTCTCCCCCACCTCTGCTTTTCTTTGGGTGTTCACAGCTACTTGTCGTCTTGCTAGTCTAATGTTAACGATACTTGTCTTCTCGTTATTTTTAACAGGTCTTATGCGGTACTTGTCTTCCCGTCAGCCTAACTTTTGACAGCTCTTTTGCAAGATCGCAAGAGAACAGCTACTTGCGACAAGAGAAGAACACTACTCAAAGACAAAACATATGTGTTATTGAGGGAGGCTTGCCTCTTTCTGGTTACCCAAAGATTGTTTTGTTAACTTCTTCAAACGAAAACATTTCTTCGGCACTGTCTACCGAAGTAGACAATGGTGAATGACCTTTGTCAAACAAGTGACCTTGACAACAGAATCTTATTCCAGAACAACCCCTCTTCCAACCACGGACGGGGTACGGACTAGTCATATTCTCTCGCGGAAATTCTACCTTCTACCCAAGGTTTCCTCTGCCCGAAGCAGACCAGGATGCATGCCCCCTGGGTTCCAGTCCCATCTTTCCGAATCACTCGCACTCATCGGGAAGGAGGACTGGGGGTGGAGACATTTCTTGATTGAATAGACCATTCAGGGTTGGTATGTGACTATTTGCGATGCGTGATCCCGGAAATGAAAGTTGGTCTACGAGCTTGACCATCCTTCCTTCATGTGGAAAACACATTACTCTAAAGAGTGAGGAGACTATAGCTCCCATGCAATATATATAGTCTCGTCCAAGGAGTAGGTTATAATCCAAGGGTCCTTGAACGACCATCACGTTCATTTGAACGGTCTTCCCTTTCAATGTAACAGGCACATTGGGGAGGATCCCTAATGGTCGACTGGTTCCTTTATCAAAACCCGAGAGATTTCTTATCTCAGGCAAAAGCGTCGGGGAACCCAGTGCTTTCCAAGCAATAGAGGAAAGGATACTCACAGATGCCCCTTCATCAATGATAGTTCCAGCCATTACCATTCTGTAAATTTGGACTATAATTCTGAATGGTATACTGGCTGGTAACCGGGGTCTGCCTAGTTGGTTCCAATCAAAGGACACAACCAGGTTGCTTGGTGGTGGGACCGAATACACGGCCGGATATGACCCTGACGATGTTCCTTCCTGCGATAAAGGAATGGGTGCATTGCCCTAATGCTCATCAGAGTCGGTGTTGATGAAAAGAATTTGGATGGTGTCATCTTTATTCTCTTCAGTGAGGGTGTCATTTGAAGATGAATCTTCATTGACGGTGTCATTTGAAGATGAAACCTCTGAAGGCAGAACCGGGTCAACTGCCGTTTCGACCTTTAGACTTTCGTCTGGTCTGGATTCAGTAGGTTCATTTTCAATGACTGACGCTTCAGTTGACCACTTGAGCGGGCCAGCTGTATTTTCAACCAACGAAGGACTTGGCACGAGTTTTTTGTATCCAGGAGGAAGTCTCAACGGTGAAACCGGGCGATCTTCCAAAACTCTCTTCGCTTCGTCTAAGAAGGGACAACGGTGGATGGCGTGATCGCCTTCACACAGTCTGCAGGGGGATCTTGCTCCTCCTCTTTGTCTTGAACCTTCACTTTCGCTGGTCGACGGTAAGCATTCAACATGGCTATCAGAGGTTGATGCTCCCGAATTGTGCAAACGAGGAGACCAGTCCCTTAGTATCCGGGGAATACAGGGACAATCTCTATGGAAGTGGTCTCCTTTACATATGACACATGGCGATTTAGGCCCGGTCTGTGCTGTGTGTGGATTTTTGTCAGATGTCTTTTGCTTGCCCCCAGTTGCCTTAGGCTCCTTCTTCTTCTTCTCTCTCTTCTTCTTCTCCTTCTTCTCCATGGGAGCTTGGCTTTTGCCGGCTCTACCTTGCGAAGATGAAGGATTGGAGGAAGAATTATAGGAAGTAGAAGGCTGGTGGGCAGCTCTAGACTCATCTAACTGTTGACTCGACTGTTCAGGAACCATGGTGTTCTCAACTACATTGGTTGAGAATAGCCAAATTGGCAGGCCAATTGTCAGTCCTGGAAGCGACAATGTGGCCATGTGGGGCGCACCAACTTCTCCCCAAGAGGAGAAAGGACTAGGATTTCCATCATGCGGAATCCCTTGGTTGGGGCGTTCCATGTTCTCAACCTACAGATCAACGCAGGAATAGGAGGTGATTATGTTCTGTTTAAAATAAATTTTATAACGACGCTTTAGACACAACTTGCTTTTTCACTTTTTAAGAGTCGAGAAAAAGCTAAAGATGACTCTAGTCTCCTTCGATATTTAAACGAGCCCGAAGTGACAAATGCTCGGATGGACTTTTTCAGTTATAGAGTTTGAAAAAGGCCAAAAGAAACTACTCTGGAGTTCTAGGCAGAGGGTGTGCCAAACTTTTCGCAAAACCATAGAATACGTTTTACGGTACGAGTGGTCGATCTTCGTGAATGCTGTGTTCACTGCATTGCGATCAGTAGGGCGGCCGACACGGTTTCCTATGGATAAAGGCTTTGTTCCTATAGGGGTCTCCCAATATATACGCGACGGTACGTGGGAGCACAAGTCCGTATTGATACTTATCGCTTCACCTCGGAGGAATCACCCAACCACTCAACGCTAAGATATCACGTTTAACGACGCCGGAACACGTCTCTAGCTTAGACCTCTATGTGTTTGCGTTATGTTTCAATGCGTTGTTATGTAAATTCAATTTATTTTAAGGTTGATCTTGTTTAGCAGTTTGCCTTTATGGATCACCACGAGATGTATGATAACACTCCTAAATGCAGTCTAAGATGATAAGCAAGCTTTTCAATCTTTCAACTTTGAAAATCTTAACTACTGAGGGAAAAGAAAGACATCATCTTTTCACACAGATCATAGAGCACACACTAATGCACTTTTTCCTAAATCAACATGCAAACTGTCAAAATGCATATGCACAATGCAGGTATTTCTTTTCTCTTTCTTAATGTTGATGTAATACAAAAGGAAAGCTGTTGTATAACTTTGAATTCAATTTCAAGTGAAAGCAAACAAGCTTGTCCAAAATCAAAAGACACCTTAAGATTTACTTGTTTCGACACTAGAAATATATAAATTCAAACCATATGACGAAAGCAAAAGCTCAATCAGCTATGAACAGCAAACAAACTAACTCTTAAGATCAAAACGACACTTATCACAGGTCTAGATCTAAGAGGCCACAGCAAGACTAGTTCACTTTCGTTATGGGAAACTGTAAATGATATAAGAAATACACAAAGAACAAACACAGTTTCTTTATACAACCGAGGCGGAATAGTGGCAAGGAAAGTTGGTTTCAGATAGGTACATTGACTGGTAACAGGCTGCAAAAACAAGGATGAAAACAGGGCAATAAACAGCAGGGAACCCCAGTAGCACTAGGCAAAACTGGTTCAGCGCAGGTAGTACACTGGCAGTTTGACCTTCAGCGCAGGTAGCCCCTTCGGGAACTGCGCTGAAATGCAGACTGCCTTCACAGTGCCTGCACTGAAGAGATAAACTTTCGTTTTTCTCAGTTTCCGGGTCACAGATTGCTAAAAAATTCACAGTTTTTGGCCAAATCAGAAGCTATCAATCAAGTACACACTAAGGGATGAAAAGGAGGATGAAAAGCTATCACTAAGAGCTGTTCAGAGTCCTTGTGGATCAGCTCTTCAAATCATAAACATGCCCAGAAACTGAGCTAGAGTAGCTGCCCTCTACTTTGCATTTGAAAGATCCAAATGCAGTTTGATTCGGTACTCCCTGTGTTTATGAAATGAATAGCAAAAACACAAGCAACCAACAAGATACAATCCCCAGTGGAGTCGCCAATTTGTTGTTGGGAAAAGTATCCAATACGGAATGACCCTATCCCACTCTAAGGGTGATAGTACCTCAGCAACAATCAAAGCAAAGCTATTCGAGATTACTTCTTTATGAGATGTAAGAGAGGGGAGAAAGAGATCCACTAACCGTTGTCTTCCGCTAATGATTGATCCAATCTTCTCTCTTTGCTGCTTGCTCCCAGCTCCTTGCTCTTTCACTGGCCCAGCTACACCAAGATCCTGCAAAATGGCAAGAGAGGGAAACTACAAGAAGCATACATTCATAATTGATTCAAGGATTAGAATAAATCAAATACACAAGTATAACAATACACCATTGAGACACATGTATATAGAAGAACCTCAAATGCTTTATTAATGGAAGAAGTAAAGTTCAGGAAATGATACAACCATAAAAGGCCCAATCCAGCATCACCTCCCAGCAGAAAGAAATCTCCTCTTCACCTCCTTCAAGCAAATCACCCAATAGTTCTATACTCAAACCAACAACACTTCCTTACATTCACAAGATTCCAGCCCCCCTAGACCTCATGAGAGAGCTCTATATATAGGAGTTTTGGAGAAAGGATGAGTCAGCTTGAGGCTGGCATGAAGCTGACTAGTGTCCTCTCCCACTTCAGTTATTCTTCAGTTCTTGAGTCCACTTGGAGGTTCTTGCTTCCACTTGGAGATCTAGACCCTCTTACTCATCACCAGTCAAATTCTCTGATCCAAGTGTCATTTTGGAAGCTTCCTGGGCATTGACACCTTGAGGAATGACTGTGCCACTTGGCCAAACTCGCCCAGCGCAGGTAGCCTTCTTTGCAGTTGACATTCAGTGCAGGTACACAGTGGAGCAGTTGACATTCAGCGCAGATGCTCAGTGGAGCAGTTGACATGATCCAGAATTAGCTTGTTTTTGAGTGTTTTCAGGTGGAGAACTGATATTCAGTGCTGTGGTTTGCTGACCTTGTTCCTCTAGGGGTAGGAACAACATGTTTAGGGACTTTAGATCCCTTAGATTATTGACATTTCATGCTTCATGCTGTAAGGCACAAAAATGTCTATAACAAAGTATATGGGCGATGTGATAACCAGACCCGACGGTTATATACATGATATTTTATATTATTTGAGATCCACACAAAGGTCGATTTTAATGCATTTTCAATGTATTTCGTTATATAACCCAATAAAAAGGAGCACAAGGCAACGCTGATAGCGATGAAGCCCAAATCCGAAAGGGTTCAAGAAGTGAAATATATAAAATTTGAGATCTGCAGAAAGCCATTTTTAATGTATCTCACATATTTTCATTATTTAACGAAATACAAGGGGAGACAAGAAGCGACATCGATGAGATGAGGCTCGGACCCGAAAGGGTTCGAGAATGAAATAGATAAATATTTCAGGTCCGCCAAGGTCATTTTTCATAGTTTCCAATGTTTTCGACATATTTCCAATATAAAGGGAAAATCACAAAACCGGTAGGATTTTGCGAGAGCCAAAGGTGATAAGTGGTTTAGGCTAAGCTCCACCTGATGCCATACATCGGTCGCCACGTGTCCAGGACGAGGAGAGAGAAAACCACCCTCATCGGGCGGTTAACTCCAATACAAAAGAGCTGCCCGAAATGGATCACCACTGTTGGATCTAGAACTCCCAGATCAACGGTGGAGATGTGATATCACCCCAAAGGTGGACCCGATGGATATATATCCCATTTTTGAGGACTTTTGAAGTCTGAAAAGGACAGAGAGGGGCGGGATTTCTCAATATTGCTGTGTTTTCTGTTTAAAATAGAAACAGTATGGCAGCGTTGTTTTGTGTTAACAGAAAGCATGCCTTGCTAAACATTTGAAAGGGCACAATGCAACACAGCACACCCAACACAGCCACAACAACAGAGATAATGGAGCAGACAACGCAGCTAGCCCAAAACAGAAATATCATGGGCATCTACAGCGCAACACAGCCCGAAACAGAATCTGTCATGAGGCATCAACAACGCAGCTTATCCAAAACCAACAAGTGATCATGGAGCATCTCTGGCATGAGAGAGCTCCCAGATAGTGCATCAAACTACCTGAAGGTGGTTATTCCTCTGTCAGAAGGAGAAAACCTCCGAGCCATGCTTGCCTATTCAGGGAATCAAACAGTTAAGGGACAGAGAGGATAAATTAAGACTTCGAGCCTTTGAGAGCTCAGGAGCATTGTAAAAGGCCTATAAAAGGCTGAAAACTAGATGTAACAGGGGTTCAACTTCTGGAGATTGTTGCTACTTTGTTCCTTCAAGCTTCTCATCTTCATTCTAGCAATATAAGCTTCTTTTGCTATTATATGTTCAATGTCCATTTTCTCTGTTGTTCTATGTTTGCACTTGAATAGGTTATTCATGTTTTCTACTGTATCTAATGTCAGATAACTGTCGTCTTATCTCTGCATTGATAAATTAGATTTTCAAGTTTCATTTACTTCCTGTAGTTGGCCATTCATATGTGTTTATGTATGCATTTTCTGGTACAGTCAATATTCTCCATCTATCCATTGAATCTATAAACGATTGAGCATTAGTGGTCTAAAGCCTTGTACTATTGAGGGTGTTCATGCATGTCTTGAGTGAGAATAGAGCTGAAATGATTATCTGACTTGATCCAAACCATCATCCATTCCAATAGTTTTAAGAACAATATTGAAGATTATATGTTACCAGGCATCTCCGAGCTGCAACCTAGGAGAGTTTTTTGGAGTGTTAAAAATTTACATGGAACCAAGTTCCCTTTATAAAATTGACATGTCCAAAATAAGAAATAGATCAGTCATGAAAATCTCATGATTCTCATGCTGATCAATATCGAGAGAAAATAGAAATTGTTACAACAAGTTCTAAATACAAGGCTTTTTGTTGTTACATCATTTCTCAAAATCACAACTATCTTGATTCTATAGCCGTCCATAAATAATACAATCTTCGTGACAACTATCTTGTGGAATAGTACCCACAGTCTTAGATGGTTGTGGAGTAGTCAATGTCCTGCGGTGTAACAACAACTTGTAGTGTAAAAACAATGCCTGAGGTGTAACAACAATGTTTGAGGTGTAACAACAACACCCGAGGTGTAACAACAAGTACTCAGAATCCATTGTTCATCCTTTGGCCATGGTCTTGGAAGCATCACCTGAAAGAAACAAAGCCATAGAGCCTTTTTTCCACAATTGCCTCGGTTAGCCATAAAAAAGGATATCACCTCATTCATATTTAACAAAAATGGAAAAATAATATGTCATAACAAAAATGAATACTTATAACCGGGAAAAAGGTAATTGTGATGTAAAGTCCACAGGTTCAAAGGTGAAATGGTCAAGGATAGGGGGAAAAAGGTATCCAAAATATGCACAAATCCTGCACCCAACATCTCCCCCAAGCTGAAGCAATTGCATGTCCTCATGCAAAATACTTCAGAGCTTGCTATTATACTTCATGTGCAACTCTGTTAGGTTATAAGCATTAGCGGTATCCTCCTTAGCAGCCCTATAACCTTGATTGGCCGTCAGCTGATGTGGCCAAGGTTCCTCCTCATAATCACATAATTGATATTGAGGCTATTACTCCTCCACTAGTAATCAAATTAGAGGATATTTGAACATGATTCCTCTCTGAAAGGTGCCCAATAAATCTACAATCTGGGCATACTCTAGGACCTGTGAAACAACAACCACAAAATTTTGAAAACCAAATGGGTTGCTCTCCTGTAGTCCTGCACTACTAACCTTTGTGCATTTGTAGCACCTTGTTAGTGCACGACTCTTCATCTGCACAAAAAGGTTGAGGCATATCTTCACAATCCTCCTCCTGTAGATGACTTCCTGCTCCTTGACATCCAGAACACTCAAAATTTTCCTAAAAAGTCGTCTTAATTCTGCAACCATACCTGGTTCAGCCCGGATCATCAATGTTGCCTTTTCTTCATTCGTGTCCAATGACTTCATAGCCATATGCCAATCTATCTGATTTTTCATAAAGGAAATAAAGGCATGCAACTGTAAATCACCCATGTAAGAAAGAATGTTCGCAACCATGTGCGTACTAACATGTTCACAAATCATGTTATGAAGAAAAAGATCGCAAAGCAAGCTTTGATCCTAAAAATTACAAGCATGAAAAACATCCTAAAAAGTTTGGGTGGAATTACCCAAGTAAGGTCTATTTTCATAGACCACATTCAACTGAAACAAGAAAAATCGTTCCCACAGAAAAATTGGGTAGGCCAGAGAGGGTCTTCTACACCCTAACAAATTTAGGGTGAGTTCATGCAACTTGTGTTTTTCATTTGTTAAATCCCGAACCTGATCCTGTAACAGCTGCAACTGCTCTTCTTTCTTCTTCATAGCTGCCTCTTTCCCTTGTCTTTCCCATTTTTCTGCCAAATCCTTCTCAACCCATTTCTCCTTGAGAGAGTTTACTACTTCCTGGTGTGTCGCCAACGAGATGACTCCTTCCTGCAACAGGAGTGCCTGCCATTTCCATTTTTGCAATTAAGATATCAATAGAATTTTCTCAAAACACCATCCTAATTTAGGACCCTGTGTTCCTCTACATGCACTATCACTTGGGGGTGTAACAACATCTCGAGGATTGAGCTGCTCCATCTCGGTTGCTGGTTCTTGTGTAACAACAATGTCATCAATGGGTTCTTGTGTAGCAGTCTCTTATTTTCGTCCCTGATCAGCTTTTGCCTCTACTACTGGTTCTTGTGTAACAACAGTGTTGTCGACAGGTTCTTGTGTATCAGCTCCCGGGCCACTACCCATGGGATGCTCTGTTTCAGCTGCTGGTTCTTGTGTATCAGCAACGTCGTCAACGGGTTCTTGTGTATCAACAACATCGTCAACGGGTTCTTGTGTAGCAACTTCCTAGGGATCGATTTGAGTCTCCATTAAGGTGGTGCCTGCAACACAGACTTTGTATGCAGTTTCTACTAGGTTTATGGTGCATATCGCACACACAAGACCTTGTGCAGAATCCACCCTCATTTTGTCCACTACCTCTGCCAGGGTATCCAGGTCCGGGACCCTTGTTTCTGCTATGCTTTCTTCTAATTGTTGCTTTAACTTTTCATTTTCTTATTCTAAAATTTTAATTTTAAGCCGCAAAGACTAAGTCTCGTCCTTACCTAGCAGAGGGTCTTCTTCTGGATGGATCTGTTCCTCCTCTTTCTGCTTCCCCGTGTCCTTGCTTAGTCCTTCGCTGGATAAACGTGAAGGTTCCAGTCGTGAACTGAATTTTATCCTTTTCTTCGGTATTCTACCACCTATCGGCTTCTTTAATGATCTTTTCTCGACCGTACCCCCTAAAGATTGGCCGTTTCCAGTCTCCTTTGCTTCCTTTGGGCCGTCAGGGATTTCAGTTCGCCTCTTGCGAGAGGTCCTTATCTTTCTACTCATGAATTCTTCCCAGCTTCTGCCTTGTCGTTCCAAGGCATCCAATACAATCAATTTAATCAGACCATGGTTGGTGACACAAGTCTCTGGGTGTGCAGTAGTTTTTACAGTCGCAGACATGTGTCTGATGTTCTCTAGCAAAAAATATGGAATTTTAACCAACTGCCTATGCCATAGGTGGTTCAGTAGTGAAAAATGGTAGTTGAAGATGATCGTTTCCCTTCCTTCACAGGTGATATACTTGATAATGTACAGGGCAACATCTCCCCACGGTTGAGGGAGTGAAAATCTGTTAATTCCCCTACCCTTCTTCTCTAATTGTTCCTCTCCTTGAAGGAACTCAACCTTAAGAAAAGGGTCATTTCTTTTTCTTCCAAACCACCGTTTCCCCACAGTCTATAGTGATGTTACACGGGAAATCACTTCTTCTATGACTTCAAGCTTTAACCCCCAGACTTCCATCTAATTTCTATACAGTTTCCGAGTGAATTCCATGGCCACTGACTCCTATGATCCCTTGAGCCATTCGAAAGATTCGAACCAGCCTACTTCCTTAAAGACTTGGCATGCCTCAGGGAATTTCTCCAATGCTTTCGTCGAAGTGGGCTCCTGTCGGACTACTGCTCCTCCCATCTCCTCCCTAACACTCTGTACTATGCTCTAGCGCTAAGAATTTTGGAATGAAGGTGCAATGCCTGCTGAGGTTGATGCTAGGGAAGTAATAGGAAATTAAAACAAGGATTTAGGGTTAAAGAGGATCGTAATGCACACGATATGGTTCCATTATTGGTTTGGATCATGGAGATCTAGCATTAAATGCATTTTAATTCTTGGCATGATTGGAATAAAGAGATATAGATGACCAAGTTTTAATAATGATTACTGGTTTTAAATTAGAGATCATAGATTACAAAATGACTCGTCCTCTCCATTGAATTTAATATGATGTTTGTCCTCAACTGTCTGAAGAGATGCCATATTTAATTGCCATAATTGTTAAATAGAGGGCAAAAGTGATATACCTTTGTGTGACGTACCTGACGTGATGTGGCAAAAAGACTGGTGACAAGAATTAATTCCGGAAATAATGTGCTTGTTGTATGAGTTGCTCCCATAGCATAACGCTAATGAATACTCTTTATTTTCATATTGCGACTAACAATTTTGTTGATGTGGCTGCTCACAAGTTGACAACTGCTACACATGTAACAACAACCCGATTTCCACACTATTTGTACAACCGTCTCTTATTTACATAATTCCTTTTAAAATACTTACAAAGAGAATTTACAAACATATTCTAATAGAACTTGTAACAACATAAAAAGTAGAATATACATGAGTTGCATAATGCTGTTACAGAGGGAAAAGAAATGTGTAACAACCACCACATAGTGGTTTTCAACTGTCATAATCAGTCTTTCTGTGCCCCATAAGAGGTTTTCACAGTCAGATTTTTATTTATATGTTTTTATTATTATTATTAATTTTTTTAATATATATATATATATATATATATATATATATATATATTTTTTTTTTTTTAATTACTTAATTAATTAATTAATTTTTACACTGGGTGTAACAGTTGCCAATGGAAGTCGGTTTTCAGCTGTTACACTTATTGGAATGTTAAGAAATTGGTAGCATAGGGAAATAATTCCCTGCCTCCGTAATCTGAAGGCCAGAATCCTTGATAATATTGATGAATGATTCCTTTGAAGTGGGTTTGTGATATAACCGAAGACAGTGTCCATTAGAAAACATTGGTGTCCTAACACTGTCAATGGTTACTAAATTTACGGTCCCATTGTCAAAAGATGCGTCAACTTCATAAGGAGCTAGCCACCTGGTGCAAAGATTCCCTTTAAAATCCTTAAATATTGAATCATATAATAAAGCCCAATCTCCTTTTTGAAATTTCTTCTTTTTAATGAATTTATTGTGCCACTTAGCTCTCTGTTGCTAGACAATGTTTGTTTGCTGAATGACAGCTAACCGTTTCTCATCCAATTCATTAAGTCGATTAAACCATTGTTTCTGTGTTGTTTCTAGATCCAAATTCACTTGTAGCACTGTTCTTAATGTCTTAATTTCAAATTCTATAGGAAACAAAGGGTTTTTACCATACACTAATTCATACACTGAGAACCCTGTAGTATTCCTCCATGTAGTCCGGTATGCCCACAACGCATCTGGAAGTTTATCAACCCAATTTCTTCAATGGCTAGCTACGATCTTAGTGAGAATGCCCTCAATGAACTTGTTGGTGCTTTCCACTTGGCCATTTTCTTGTGGGTAATAAGGCGAAGTGATTCTATGGCAGATTTTGTATTTTTCAACTAGGTTCTAAATCAAATGAGATGTGAATTAGGGGCCTCTATCTGTCACTATTTCTCTGGTTACTCCAAAGTAGACAAAAATTTCTTTCAACAAGAAGTCTGAAATAGCCTGCTCTGTAACTCTTGATAATTCTTTTGTCTCAACCCATTTTGGGACATAGTCGGTGCAGACCAAAATGTAGGATTTCTGCTGAGCTGACGGGTTAATTGGTCCTACAAAATCTAGAGCCCATTTCTCAAATGGTTCTAAGACTATTTTCGGTCACAATGACATCTCATATGATTGGAGTGTTTGACCCATTCTCTAGCAGCTGTCACATCCCTTCACAAATTTATTAGCATCCCGTAATATTGTGGGCCAATAGTATCCTGTTGAGAGCACCTTGTATCCTGTTCCCTTATCTCAAAAGTGACCTCCACAAGGTTCCTCATGACAATCTCGAAGGATATAAAAAATTTCATCCTCCCTTACACATCTTCTGATCTGATGATCTGGCCCAGTGTGATAGATATTTCCTTCTATCCATGAGTATCTAGCACTTTGCTGAACGATCCTTCTCTTTTCCCTGTAAGATAGGTGTTGGGGGAATTTTCTTGCAACAAGATAATTAGCTATGTCTGCATACCACTGTGAGTGAACTGAAATAGAAAAAATATATTCATCTAGAAAATAATCTTCAATAGGCATGCTTTCACTACTAACACTCAGTCTAGAAAGAAAATCAGCTACCACATTATCCTTCCTAGGTTTATCTAGGATAGTTATATCAAATTCCTGTAACAACAATAACGACCGTGTAATCCTACCATTAGTGATTGGTTTGTTCATCAAAAAACGAATGGCAGAGTGGTCAGTGTGTACAAACACTTGATATCCTGTGATGTAGTGCCAAAATTTATTGATGGGATGCACAACTGCAAGAAACACCTTCTCGGTCACTATGTAATTGAGTTCAACTAGAGTCAAGTTTTTACTTATATAATAAATGACATATGGTTTCTTGTCCTCCAACTCGCCCAAAACAGTGCCCATAATAATATCTGATGCGTCCGTAGCTATGTGGAACAACGAATTCCAGTTCGGGCCCCGCAAAACAGGAACTGCTGATACACAGTCTTTCAATTTCGTAAAGGCCTGCTCGCATTTTTCCGTCCATACAAATTCTACCTCTTTCATAAGTAAAGAAATAAAGGAGATGCAATATTTGAAATTTTTTCTATAAACCTCATGACAGAAGAAGCTACGTACCTCTTTTTGTGACTTGGGAATTGGAATTTTCAAGATTACCTCTATCTTAGCAGGGTCCAATTTAATCTTGTCAACTGAAATAAGATGTCCTAGCACGATCCCTTCATTCATCATCATGTGACATTTTTCTGTACTCAAAGCAACATTAGTCTGCACACATCATTCTAATACTTTTTCCAAATTAACTAATGCTGTTTTGAAGGCATCCCTGTAGGGTGTGAAGTCATCCATGAAAATTTCTAGACAGTCATTCAACAGATCTGAGAAAATTCTCAGTATCACCCTTTGGAAAGTTGCTGGCACATTGCAGAGTCCAAAAGGAAGAACCCTGTAGGCGAAATTTCCCCAAGGGCAGGTAAAGGTCGTTTTATCTCGGTCTTTCGGGGCAATTTGTATTTGGTTGTAACCCTAAACCCGTCTAAAAATGAGAAAAATTTCTTTTCGGACAGGGTATCAAGGACCTAGTCTATAAATGGCAAAGGGAAATGGTCCTTTTGAATGTCTTTGTTGAGTTCTCTATAATCCACACAGACCCTCCAGTTTCCATTCTTTGTGGGGACAATGAGAAGCGGCGATACCCACTAACTTTCAGAAATAGGTTAAATGAAATTAACATTTAGGAGTTTCTACAATTCTTCTTTTACTACCTCCTTCAATGCAAGGTTCATGTGCTGTTGTGGTTATCTCACTGGATTGCAACCGTCCTTCAAATAGATACGGTGAGTGCATAGGCTGGGATGGATACCCTTCATGTCTATATAATCCCATGCAAATGTCTTTTTGTATTTCTGTAACAGTTGTAACAACAATATGTTCTTCTTAGCAGTCAAACTTGGATTTACATTAAGATATTTTCCTGGTTCTATTTCAAGAGGATTGTTGTTAATACTTGGAGCGGTTTTCATCTGCTCAAGGCTAAAAGATTCTAGAACATCCTCTTCCCCCAAGTCTTCAATGGAAGTAACAAAAAGTGAATTACTAATAAAACCACTTATGATATCATCTTTTGTTTCATTCTTAAAGTATTGTGCTTTCCCAAGGGCGAGAAGTGGTTGTGAGTGATTTGAATCGGGTTCAAATTCATCCCACAAGGGATTTCTCGAATTCATATTTGGTTTTGTTGGGGGATAAAGGCTAAGATTCTTGGTGGCTTGGCCATCAGAAATCATCATGGACCCAAACCTGCATCCTATGAATGCATCTGCAGTGGCTAGCCACGACCTTCCTAAAATTAAAGGATGTCCCCCCATGTTTGATTTAGTTTGTAAAATAAGGAAGTCAGCAGGATATTGCCAAGAATCTACTGTAATCACTACGTCTTCTATCATCCCTTCGGGTTTGACACGGGACCTATCTTCTAGTTCCAACACTGTAGGTATGTGGTTGAAGTGTATCGGCACAGACAATGCATACTCCTTTGAAATAAACAGACCTACCTTGGGTTGAAAATTAATGGTTGCGTCGTATTCACAGTGATTAAATCGACTCAACATTTTGCAAACCCTAGACTCTTAAACTACAAGTGCCCAAATGCCAAAACCCTAGATTTCTTACGTCATTAATTTAATCAACAGGTAATATTAACTTCATCAAGCCAAGTAACCATTGTATTTCATCATGGTGGATCTTAATATTTAAGAGACTTTGGCATCAATCATTTAGTAACTCAACAACTTTCGATCCAATATCCCTGGCTTATAACATCGTAGCTTTGATATTGTACCTTCATATCTAAACTTGATTCTAAACTAGCCATGTCACAATTGAGTTTCAAAAGAATTACTGCTACATATATGCCATACTTGAAGGAGAAACTAGGTCAGATTTCTGTAATATGTATTTCGTTCTACTATTATGTATAGAAAACAATATCATGGTAAACTCCACAGACTTGTACCATAGGTATAGATGAATACTTGTCACAACAATACTACTATAATTCAGATGCCATAATAGAAAGGCCTAGTTGTACTTAGAATTTTGGTTATATTTTAGAAAGATAAGGCTCCATGGCTCAAACTAGTACTCATATTCAGAGCCCTTCCATAAATCCTAGATCTATGCTATAGGTCTCATAATAGTGCTCATAACTTTGGACATGACTTGGATGATAAAAGTAATTCAGACTTCAAACTACTCTTCAAGTGTAATGAGACTGCTAGTATTCATGTTACTATGATGATAACCTTCCTTTGGAGATTCATGCGACTTGAATTTATTTCAAATTTAGCCTTGTCACGCTTCCACAAAAATGAGGTTTTATATTTCCATAGACTTCATATTTCTTATAGCTCGGATCACAGTTCTTCTTTCACGAAGATATAACACAGTTTTTTCATTTGCACAGTTCCTTAGGCTTCACATCATTCCTTTATACTCAAAGTATGTGTTATTTTACAATTATAAAGTGCTTTAGATTTGCATCCTCAGGTTTGCAAGTTTTCAATGAAAACATATGTCATAGGTAGCTTGTGAGAACAACATAAGAAGTGCCACATAATTTAGCCAAGTTGCAGAATATAATGTCACAGGTATTGTCCCACAGAGATTTAGTGCCTTAATCTTCTACTTGTTCTTCCATAATTTCTTGAGATGTGTATCTAAACATTACTACTCCTCAACCTTGCTTTCATAGGACTTCAACACAAAGATAAATTGATCATGTTTATAAATTCAATAGATTTGAACTTTTGTTTCAAAGGAGGGAGACATGGTTAAGTTATTGTCCACATAGGCTCATACTTATTACAGAGATATTCACAAGGAGGATCTTTGAAGCATATAGATGGCTTCACTTGGATCTCATCACAGAGACATAGGGAACTCATATCACATTAGATATGTAGCTTAGATGCCATTCCTTTAAAACTGCTATGTAATTTTCTCTGGCTCTGAAACCATGTTGGAAAACTAAGTGCAATATAGTTTAACACTTGAATTCTCTTCTTGATAATTACTTGTGAATATTAAATACCTTCTTGTAAATTCTTATGTCTTCTTCATTAAGAAATTACACATTTGTTGAATCAAAAGAGATCACAAAGAGATAAGAGACACCAAAATTAGGCTGCTGTCTAGGGAAAAACCCACAAGGGGAAAACCCAACAATTCTTCTCTTATAGAATCAAATCAAAATGAAATATCCAATACCAAGACCAAACTGCCGCCAAGATACCAAGTTCAACCCTCCTTCAAGTCACCTCCAAAAAGTCAAAGTCAATGTTGGTCAATTTGCTCCAAATCTGGTAAATTTTTTGAAATTCGGACCTCCAACATGTGGGTTGAAATTTGGCCTATGATCACCTCAGTAATTTTGGCGTTCTTCCATACAATTTCGTCCTTCACAGGTGTGAGCTGGTAGGGGTCAAATAATCGGTCAACAATGCTAGAATTCTTTCTTGTTTTGACTTGTCCTTCTCTTTCCTTTTACTCGATTCCCTTTAAAATCCTTAAATATTGAATCATATAATAGAGCCCAATCTCCTTTTTGAAATTTATTCTTTTTTAATGAATTTATTGTTCCACTTAGCTCTCTGCTACTAGACAATGTTTGTTTGTTGAATTTAAACTAATCGTATCTCATCCAATTCATTACGCCGATTCAACCATTGTTTCTGTGTTGTTGCTAGATCCAAATTCACTTGTAGCACTGTTCTTCATGTCTTAATTTCAAATTCTATAGGAAACAAAGGGTTTTTACCATACACTAATTCATATGGTGAGAACCCTGTCGTATTCCTCCATGTAGTCCGTTATGCCCACAACGCATCTTGAACTTTATCAACCCAATTTCTTTGATTTCTAGCTACGATCTTGGTGAGAATGCCCTCAATGAACTTGTTGGTGCTTTCCACTTGGCCATTTTCTTGTGGATGATAAGGCGAAGTGATTCTATGGAAAATTTTGTATTTTTCAACCAGGTTCTGAATCAAATGAGATGTGAATTGGGGACCTCCATCTGTCACTATTTCTATGGGTACTCCAAAGCGGACAAAAATTTCTTCGAACAAGAAGTCTGAAATAGCCTGCTCTGTAGCTATGGTTAATGCTTTTGCCTCAACCCATTTTGTGACATAGTCGGTGTAGACCAAAATGTAGGATTTCTGCTGAGATGACGGGTTAATTGGTCCTACAAAATCTAGAGCCCATTTCTCAAATGGTTCTAAGACTATTTGTGGTCACAATGACATCTCATCTGATTGGAGTGGTTGACCCATTCTCTGGTAGCTGTCACATCCCTTCACAAATTTCTTAGCATCCTGGAATATTGTGGGCCAATAGTATCTTGTTGAGAGCACCTTGTATCATGTTCTCTTATCTGCAAAGTGACCTCCACAAGGTTCCTCATGACAATCTTGAAGGATATAAAAAATTTCATCCTCCCTTACACATCTTCTGATCTGATGATCTAGCCCAGTGTGATAGAGATTTCCTTCTATCCATGAGTATCTAGCACTTTGTTGAACGATCCTTTTCTTTTCCCTGTAGGATAGGTGTTGGGGGATTTTTCCTGCAACAAGATAATTAGCTATGTTTGCATACCACAGTGAGTGAACTGAAATAGAAAAAAGATATTCATTCAGAAAATAATCTTCAATAGGCATGCTTTCACTACCAACAGTCAGTCTAGAAATAAAATCAGCTACCACATTATCCTTCCTAGGTTTATCTAGGATAGTTATATCAAATTCCTGTAACAAAAATAACAATTGTGTAATCCTACCATTAATGACTGGTTTGTTTGTCAAAAAATGAATGGTAGAGTGGTTAGTGTGTACAAACACTTGATATCTTGTGATGTAGTGCGAAATTTATTGATGACATGAACTACTGTAAGAAATTCCTTCTCGGTCATTATGTAATTGAGTTCAGCTAGAGTCAAGTTTTTACTTATATAATAAATGACATATAGTTTCTTGTCTTCCAGCTGGCCCAAAACAGCTCCCACAACAGTATCTGATGCATTTGTAGCTATGTGGAACAACAGATTCCAGTTCACGCCCCACAAATAGGAACTGCTGATACATAGTCTTTCAATTTCGCAAAGGCTTGCTCGCATTTTCCTGTCCATACAAATTCTGCCTCTTTCATAAGTAAATAAAATAAAGGAGATGCAATCTGTGAAATTTTTTCTATAAACCTCTTATAGTACCCTGCATGACAGAAGAAGTTACGTACCCCTTTTTGTGTCTCGGGAATTGGAATTTTCAAGATTACCTCTATCTTAGTAGGGTCCAATTTAATCCTGTCAACTGGAATAAGATGTTAGAGCACGATCCCTTCATTCATCATCATGTGACATTTTTCTGTACTCAAAGAAACATTAGTTTGCACACATCATTCCAATACTTTTTCCAAATTAACTAATGTTGCTTCAAAGGCATCTCCATAGGGTGTGAAGTCATCCATGAAAATTTCTAGACAGTCATTCAGCAGATCTGAGAAAATTCCCAGTATCACCCTTTGGAAATTTGCTAGTGCATTGCAGAGTCCAAAAGGAAGAACCTTGTAGGTGAAAGTTCCCAAGGGTAGGTAAAGGTCGTTTTATCTCGGTCTTTCGGTAAAATTTTTATTTGGTTGTAACCACTAAACCCATCTAAAAATGAGAAAAATTTCTTTTCGGACAGGGTATCAAGGACCTAGTCTATAAATGGCAAAGTGAAATGGTCCTTTTGAATGGCTTTGTTGAGTTCTCTATAATCCACACAGACCCTCCACTTTCCATTATTTTTGGGGACAATGAGAAGCGAATATACCCACTGACTGTCAGAAATAGGTTAAATGAAATTAGCATTTAGGAGTTTCTGCAATTCTTCTTTTACTACCTCCTTCAATGCAAGGTTCATGCGTTGTTGCGATTATCTCACTGGATTGCAACCATCTTTCAAATAGATGTGGTGAGTGCATAGGCTGGGATGTGTTAGTGTCAGTCTTTGCAGCCTTCCTCCAGTGATCAAACATGCTCTTACAAAGTGATTTTAAGGTGCCAAGGTCAAATTTTGTCATTTCAGTAAGTCTTCAAGCGAAATTTGGTCACTAGGTATTAGGTCTAGGGTTTTCTTTTACTCCTTCCAAATTTGTCCAAATGTCAGTCCATGTCACCATTCAGATGAGTGTGTCATCATTCAGAGCATTTTCATTATCATGTCAGGTTCCATTGGGTCATTTTACACCTTGTTCATGCTTCAGTTGTGCCTAGGTAAAGTTCGTTTCCCTCTTCTAGGGTTTTGAAGGCAATTTATCTTGGATGGTCAAATCATTGGCAAAACTTGTATCCTGATGTTCATACACCTTCCCCTATCCTTAATGTACCTTATTAAACACTTCCCATCACTGAGATCCCCCAAATTCCTCATTTTCGCACAAACCCTAGTTTCTTGCTACAACTTGGCAATTTTCTAGGCTAGACCTGTGTTTTTCCCTTTTGGACCCCTTCCCCTCACTCAATATCTTAAATTCCACTTTCCCCTACTTCCTAGCATCCCTCCCTACTTCCCAAAATTTTCTCAAGAATTTAGAAGCCCCTTATCTCCCTCATTTCGCTTCATTTCGACAAATCCCTTATTCCACATATCGGGATAGGTTTTACTCCAATGATGTTTTTGAACAAGAAAAGATGAATTTTGGAAAAATGAGAGATTTTTTTGTCCACAATAGGCCAAGGAAGAAAAACCTCCTTCACTTTTTACACAGGTGTTATGGTTATGGAGAAATGTCAAAAATACAGTTGCCTTGGGAGACTTGATGCACCTCTGAAGTAAACTTGGGAAAATCAAGTTTTCTCCTAGCTTGGTTGGCCAAATGACTTTCTTGATGATTCAAATGATAACTCGAAAAAACGATATTTCCAATGAGCTATCATGAGCTCAATTTGGAGTTGAGGAAGCCCTTCAAAAGTTGACTGCAACAACACTCTGCCTTTAGGCAGCCTCATTTGGCACATTTTGACCAGTCTTGGGAGATTTGATTTTTGACATTGCAAATGAACTCGAAATTGAAAAATTCTAGTTGGGTTGGAAATTAGACTCAAAGATCTTTCCAACGCGCTATCCTATGCCCAATTTAGACATCGGGAAGGCCTCCAAAAGTCTCCTGCAAAAAGCGCTACGCATAGGGTAGGTGGCGTGGTGCACATAACTGGCGCGGCGCATTGGGCTCAAATTTCCAGTGTAAAAATACATTGGCGCGGCGCATAGGGAAGGCGCGGCATGTTGGGCTTGTGGCGCGGTGCATAGAGCTTCCAAGCCTGTTTCACTCCAAAACTCTCTCCAATTGCCAAAATTGTTCACGACTCCTATTGTGCATGTAAGCTACGATCTCTCCATTGCTAGTAAAGGAGTTTTTCATAAAGTTTATGGTGATTGTCTAAAGGAAAAATCAAACCCTACATTCTTGACATTTCCCAAGAAACTGCTACCTAGTAGGGCTAGCCTAGGGTTTGCATTGGTTGTTGTGGCTGCCAAGTACATTTTCCCATTCCTTCACCTTTTCACTCCTTCACTCCTTTTCTCACCTTATTCCCCTATTCCCTAAACTCTCATATTCCTAAAAATCATCTATCCCTATCCCAATTCCCATTTCCCAATTCCTAAAATACAAATTCCCAAACCCTAATCTTATACAAAAATCCCAAAACATCCCACATTTCCCTAAACTAAAATCTATCCCAAATAGTCCCTTAATTCTCCACTATCTTTCCCTCACCTTAAACCCATCATCCCTATTAAATCCCCTGTTCCTCTACATCCCAAATCACTTATTTCTAAAGTCCTATTTTCCTATCCCTAAACCCTACCATACCCTATTACTCTCTCTTTCCCATACCATTTTCAAAATTCCTAAATCCCCAAACCTCACACTCCTAAAACACAATCAAGTGACTGTCCTCACATTGCAGACTTCACTTGATTGAACCATATCCTTTCCCTCACTCCATTATACCTACTGTTCCATATTTCTCACAGTCCCTCATTTCCCTTTGGCATATTTGGCACTTGGAGACAAAGACATCAAGTCTTCATTTCTCATTTTCAACAAACCAAACATACACTTAACATACACCTTGCAGCACCATGGAGATGGACACCGACATATCATATGAACAAGACAGTGATTTCCACCACTGAAACTGCATGCACCAGGAGGACACTAAAATGTCGAAAAAGAGGATGAAGGACTTCAAATCTTGGCTGAGGCTTCCTTGGCCCATCTCAGCACTTGATAAAGATGACTCAGCCCAAATTTCAAGAAATTTGGAGCAATTTTTGTATTTTGAAAATTTTTTGCACTAAAAAACAGGGTTTTCCTCCCTATGCGCCGCGCCATGTGGCGCGCGCTTTTGCTAGGGAGCTCCAAATTACAAAAAATTTGCATTTCTGGATTTGGCATGAAAAATCATGGTTTCTTGTTCATGGCCAAGAAATTTGGGTAGGTTTTGAGCCCTCAAAAGGTCAAAAAACACTCAAAAAATGACCTCACTGCCCCTATTTTGACACACAGGAAGCAGTCTTGGGAGATTGGACATTTGGAGAGGAAAATGGGCACCAAATCCAGAAATTCCACTTGGGTTGGAAAGTAGACAGGCAGGGATTTCCAAGGAGCTATCTTTGGCTCAATTTGGACTTCGGGAAGTGCCTCAAAATCAGCTCCAAAGTGGCCCAATGCATAGAGAATTCGAGCACGACGCATAGAGAAATTTGGCCTCATTTTCACTCTTCAGCTTAGAAATTCGCCCAGTGTTGACCAGTTTTGCTTTTTGATGTTACACTTGACCTTTCATGATGTAATTTGATAACCATGATGTAATATTGGCACATTTTTACTTGTTCTAGAGGATTCATTCACTAAAAAGTGAAAATTAAATGAATGAATCAGTTTCCTAGCATATAGGGATAAGTTGTTTGACTACCTAGATTTCAATTCCTTGTTTAGAATTGGTTCAAACAGCTCCTAGAATGATGAGCTTGACCCCTAGAGGCATGGAAAGGAGTTAGGCTTGTCTATATCATGTAATTTCTCAGTCATTTTCAGGGTTGGATACTTGGGATTGCTTGGCACTCTATTGTACATTTCATTTCTGCAATTTTGGCAAAGGAAAGACCAGGGTTTTGCATTTCTTGTTGGGATCCATGTGGCTTTGTGTTTTGATGGTGTGTTTCTCTAAGTAATTGTAAGTTCATTGATGTTTATGTGTATCATTTTCCCTTCTCTTTTCTTCTGAAATTAAACAAATGAGTGATTGAGGTAGAATTCATTGGACTACTGTGCTCTGCCTTGAAATTTTGTTTGATTTTACATGTTTTCATCTGTTTAAGGATGACTCTTGAGATTTTCTTGCCCTACTTAGCCCCTCACCGGTTTGATCCATCCATTCATTCAATCCAAAGCATCAAAACGATTGCCTTCCTTGCCTCAATCAGAACTCTGCAAAAACTAGGCCTCATCCCCGAACCCAAATTTGCCTTTCCCTTTTTCCAACACAAAACCCTCAAAAACTCAAAACAAATCATTGCACTTCATACCTAGCCTAAGATTAGTTGTTAAATCAGTCATCTCAAGCCCTACTTGATTATCTTTTGCTGAGATTGATCCGGAGAGAGCCCTCCCCTGTGCTCATAGGGTTAGCTACGAGGCTAAGCGTGGTTTGATGTGGACTTAGAACCTTGTCTTTTCAGCCTGAGGCAAATCTAGGCTCTAACATAGTGGCGAACATACTGGGGAAGAAAGTTTATTTTCTTTGTTTGGCTTTGTAGACTACAGACGGAGCCTGAAGTTAGCTAGGTAGACTTTAAAACTCTCTTGCTTTGCATTAGCGAAAGTAGATGAAAGCTGCTTCAGTCAATCTCCGGTCTAGTTTATAAACTGAACATCTGATCTAAATGATCATCTCTCTTGCACTATCTGGGTGCCTTTGATCCGGAAATGGAGTTTCAGCTGAGAGAAAGGAATGTTGCAACACTTGAAGAGATGCAAAAAAGTGCAATAAATGTAGAGGCTCATCTGCTGATCCGAAGGGAAAAGTTGAAGGAAGAAGAGATGAAAAACATAGATCCAGATGAATTGACATCTCTAGAGGTAAAGCTTGAGATTTTGTTAAGTGCAGTAGAAGAGATGATGCAAAGGATCACCACAATGAATGAGAATAATGTTCAAGCCCATGGCTCGCTGATTGAAGAAGAACAAGTTGCTACTCCAAAACATCTTCTTTCTTATCCTAGTTGTCATAGATCTGATAATGATTGTTTTATAGATCATCTTGGAGAAGAGAGATCTGTTGATATGACATGTATGCTTGATGACATCTTTTATACCGATGATTTGCCTCATTTTGATCAGTATGATGATGATTATGTTCTCCAAATAGAAGCTAATCTTACAGACAAATCAACAGCTAGTTTGAGGGAGGAGGAAGTTCATTTTCAGCAACTCGAATACAATGATCAAACGATGCATATCAGTTATGACAATGACGAGGAAAGTGCAACAAATTTTGAAGTAAGTGAAGGATATTTGCCTTTTTGTTTTGATTCATTTCAATTCATCAGAGACAATTTCCATGCAATCAGAAATCAGCTGTCAACAAGTCTTGATTTGGACCCTTTTGAGGGCGATGAAAACTTTGTTCCAGACTTCTCATATTCAGCTTTGCAGTCCCCGAAAGCCATTGCTTGTCAAGTGACAAATGAAGACATAGAAGCTAGCACATGTGATCAAATGATACAAGATGATTCCCTACCTTTCTGTTTTGAATCATTTCAGTTTTTGAAGGGTAAATTGCATAGTAAATCTTCAAATGAACAGCTTGTAGGAAGTCAACAATTTCTCAGTTTTAATGTTGAGGATGAGACAGATGGCAAAATTCTTGAGCAAGTTGTTAATGAGAAATTTTCCCTTGAAACGACTGATGTAATCATTTTGGATACTAAACCCTCCCTAGCACCAGATTTGCAGCCACCAAACACAATTGAAGATCAGATTATAGATGAAGGTGTGGAATCTGAAATACATGATCTAATGATGCAAGAGGATTCTGTACCCTTTTGTTTCGAAGCATTTCAGTTTATAAGGCAAAATCTTCGTAATATCTCTAAAGAAAAAGATGAACAGCCAGTAGGATGTCATACAGTTTTAATGGATACATCGCAACAATCTTCTCAAATTTTTGATGATCCTATTGCTCGTGTGTTGGATGATGTTTGCTGTAAAAGTTCTTCTCCATTAGCTAACCATGTGACAGAAGAGAATGTTGATAATAATCTGATTCAAAGGTCACCTTCCTTGTCTTGTTTAACAGATTGTTCATTGCATAGCCCATACCAAGGTTTGCAGTCATATGAGGAGATTGATAAAGGAGACTTTTGTTCTGTTTGGAATTAGAAATAGAGTTTGGTTATTCACGAAATTCAGGATCCTTTTAGCAACTTGTTGCAATCACCAAAGAAAGACAGTGCAGATGTGAGGAAAATCTCAATATTCAGCTATGAATATTACTTGGACCAGAGCAGTAATGTGTTAATGGAAATAAACATCAATGTTTATGAAGATCCTTTCGTAGTATTCTTGAAGTCATCCAGTCAATTCATGCTTTGCAAGTTTATCAGTAGTCAACTTGATTCTGACTTTCCATGGGAGTTTCCGTTCAGTAGTTTTCTCTTGTTGTTCCTAAGCGAGCATCTGGGAAGAAATCAAATATCAGCCATGATGATTACATGGTTGCATTGGCTGTTCCATTTCACTTGATCAGGTGGTGAAAAGAACTGTTAGAGTAGGTTTAGTTGAGTGAGAGTCAGTTTGTGTCATCAAGTCGTCAGTTTTCAGTCATGCATTTCAACTTGAGTTTTTTGACTCCATTGCCCAATGGATAAGGCACTGGTCTGCTCTCCCAAAGATCTACCGTTCTTGGCACCTCCAAGGAGCTACCATCCCCATTGGAGTCAATTATAGTGTCAGTCTTTGCAGCCTTCCTCCAGTGACCAAACATGCTCTTACAAAGTGATTTTAAGGTGTCAAGGTCAAATTTTGTCATTTCAGTAAGTCTTCAAGCAAAATTTGGTCACTAGGTATTAGGTCTAGGGTTTGCTTTTACTCCTTCCAAAGTTGTCCAAATGTTGGTCCATGTCACCATTCAGATGAGTATGTCATCATTCAGATTATTTTCATTATCATGTCAGGTTCCATTGGGTCATTTTACACCTTGTTCATGCTTCAGTTGTGCCTAGGTAAAGTTCGTTTCCCTCTCCTAGGGTTTTGAAGGGAATTTCTCTTGGATGGTCAAATCATCGGCAAAACTTGTATCCTGATGTTCATACACCTTCCCCTATCCTTAATGTACCTTATTAAACACTTCCCATCACTGAGATCCCCCAAATTCCTTATTTTCGCACAAACCCTAGTTTCTTGCTACAACTTGGCAATTTTCTAGGCTAGATCTGTGTTTTGCCCTTTTGGACCCCTTCCCCTCACTCAATCTTTTAAATTCCACTTTCCCCTACTTCCTAGCATCCCTCCCTACTTCCCAAAATTTTCTCAAGAATTTAGAAGCCCCTTATCTCCCTCTTTTCGCTTCATTTCGACAAATCCCTTGTTCCACATATCGGGATAGGTTTTACTCCAAGGATATTTTTGAGAAAGGAAAGATGAATTTGGGGAAAATGAGAGAGGTTTTTGTCAAAAATAGGCCAAGGAAGAAAAAAATCCTTCACTTTTTACACAGGTGTTATGGTTTTGGAGAAATGTCAAAAATACAGTTGCCTTGGGAGACTTGATGCACCTCTGAAGTGACCTTGGGAAAATCAAGTTTTCTCCTAGCTTGGTTGGCCAAATGACTTTCTTGATGAGTCAAATGATAACTAGACACAAATATATTTCCAATGAGCTATCATGAGCTCAATTTGGAGTTGAGGAAGCCCTTCAAAAGTTGACTGCAACAGCACTCTGCCTTTAGGCAGCCTCATTTGGCACATTTTGACCAGTCTTGGGAGATTTGATTTTTGACATGGAAAATTAACTCAAAATTCAAAAATTCTAGTTGGGTTGGAAATTAGACTCAAATACCTTTCCAAAGAGCTATCCTGTGCCCAATTTGGACATCGGGAATGCCTCAAAAAGTCTCCTGCAAAAAGTGCCACGCATAGGGCAGGTGGTGCGGCGCACATAACTAGCGCGGTGCATTGGGCTCAAATTTCCAGTGTAAAAATACACTGGCACGGCTAGGAAATGCACGGTGAATTGGGCTTGTGGCGCAGCGCATAGAGCTGCCAAGCCTGTTTCACTCCAAAACTCTCTCCAATTGCCAAAATTGTTCACGACTCCTATTGTGCATGTAAGCTACGATCTCTCCATTGCTAGTAAAGGAGTTTTTCATAAAGTTTATGTTGATTGTCTAAAGGAAAAATCAAACCCTACATTCTTGACATTTCCCAAGAAACTGCTGCCTAGTAGGGCTAGCCTAGGGTTTGCATTGGTTGTTGTGGCTGCCAAGTACATTTTCCCATTCCTTCACCTTTTCACTCCTTCACTCCTTTTCTCACCTGATTCCCCTATTCCCTAAACTCTCATATTCCTAAAAATCATCTATCCCTATCCCAATTCCCATTTCCTAAAATACAAATTCCCAAACCTTAATCTTATACAAAAGTCCCAAAACATCCCACATTTCCCTAAACTAAAATCTATCCCAAACAGTCCCTTAATTCTCCACTATCTTTCCCTCACCTTAAACCCATCATCATTATTAAATCCCCTATTCCTCTACATCCCAAATCACTTATTTCTAAAGTCCTATTTTCCTATCCCTAAACCCTACCATACCCTATTACTCTCTCTTTCCCATACCATTTTCAAAATTCCTAAATCCCCAAACCTCACACTTCTAAAACACAATCAAGTGACTGTCCTCACATTGCAGACTTCACTTGATTGAACCATATCCTTTCCCTCACTCCATTATACCTACTGTTCCATATTTCTCACAGTCCCTCATTTCCCTTTGGCATATTTGGCACTTGGAGACAAAGACATCAAGTCTTCATTTCTCGTTTTCAACAAACCAAACATACACTTAACATACACCTTGCAGCACCATGGAGATGGACACCGACATATCATATGAACAAGATAGTGATTTCCACCACTGAAATTGCATGCACCCGAAGGACACTAAAACGTTGAAAAAGAGGATGAAGGACTTCAAATATTGGCTGAGGCTTCTTTGGCCCATCTCAGCACTTGATAAAGATGACTCAACCCAAATTTCAAGAAATTTGGAGCAATTTTTGTATTTTGAAAATTTTTTGCACTAAAAAACATGGTTTTCCTCCCTATGCACCGCGCCACGTGGCGCGCGCTTTTGCTAGGGAGCTCCAAATTACAAAAACTTTGCAATGGATTTGGCATGAAAAATCATGGTTGCTTATTCATGGCCAAGAAATTTGGGTAGGTTTTGAACCCTCAAAAGGTCAAAAAACACTCAAAAAATGACCTCACTGCCCCTATTTTGACACACATGAAGCAGTCTTGGGAGATTGGACATTTGGAGGGGAAAATGGGCACCAAATCCAGAAATTCCACTTGGGTTGGAAAGTAGACAGGTAGGGCTTTCCAAAAAGCTATCTTGGGCTCAATTTGGACTTCGGGAAGTGCCTCAAAATCAGCTCCAAATTGGCGCGACGCATAGAGAATTTGGGCGCGGCGCATAGAGAAATTTGGCCTCATTTTCACTCTTCAGCTCAGAAATTCGCCCAGTTTTGACCAGTTTTGCTTTTTGATGTTACACTTGACCTTTCATGATGTAATTTGATAACCATGATGTAATATTGGCACATTTTTACTTGTTCTAGAGGATTCATTCACTAAAAAGTGAAAATTAAATGAATGAATCAGTTTCCTAGCATATAGGGGTAAGTTGTTTGACTATCTAGATTTCAGTTCCTTGTTTAGAATTGGTTCAAACAGCTAATAGAATGATGAGCTCAACCCCTAGAGGCATGGGAAGGAGTTAGGCTTGTCTATATCATGTAATTTCTCAGTCATTTTCAGGGTTGGATACTTGGGATTGCTTGGCACTCTATTGTACATTTCATTTCTGCAATTTTGGCAAAGGAAAGACCAGGGTTTTGTAGCACTTGTTGGGATCCATGTGGCTCTGTGTTTTGATGGTGTGTTTCTCTAAGTAATTGTAAGTTCACTGATGTTTATGTGTATCATTTTCCCTTCTCTTTTCTTCTGAAATTAAACAAATGAGTGATTGAGGTAGAATTCATTGGACTATTGTGCTCTGCCTTGAAATTTTGTTTGATTTTACATGTTTTCATCTGTTTAAGGAGGACTCTTGAGATTTTCTTGCCCTCCTTAGCCCCTCACCGGTTTGATCCATCCATTCATTCAATCCAAAGCATCAAAACGATTGCCTTCCTTGCCCCAATCAGAACTCTGCAAAAACTAGGCCTCATCCCTGGACCCAAATTTTCCTTTCCCTTTTTCCAACACAAAACCCTCAAAAACTCAAAAAAAATCCTTGCACTTCATACCTAGCCTAAGATTAGTTGTTAAATCAGTCATCTCAAGCCCTATTTGATTATCTTTTGCTGAGATTGACCCGGAGAGAGCCCTCTCCTGTCCTTATAGGGCTAGCTACGAGGCTGAGCGTGGTTTGATGTGGACCCAGAACCTTGTCTTTTCAGGCTAAGTCAAATCTAGGCTCTAACAAGATGGATACCCTTCATGTCTATATAATCTCATGCAAATGTCTTTTTATATTTCTATAATAGTTTTAACAACAATTTGTTCTGCTCAGCAGCCAATCTTGGATTGACATTAAGATATTTGCCTAGTTCTATTTCAAGAGGACTGTTGTTAATACTTGGAGCGGTCTTCATCTGCGCAAGGCTCAAAGATTCTATAACATCCTCCTCCCCCGAGTCTTCAATGGAAGTAACAGAAAGTGAATTACTAATGAAACCACTTATGATATCATCTTCTGTTTCATTATTAAAGTACTGTGCCTTCCCGAGGGTGAGAAGTGGCTATGAGTGATCTGACTCAGGTTCAAATTCATCCCATAAGGGATTTCCCGAATTTGTATATGGTTTTGTTGGGGGATAAAAGCTAATATTCTTGGTGGCTTGGCCATCATAATTCATCATGGACCCATATCTGCATCCTATGAATGCATCTGCAGTGGCTAGCCACGACCTTCCTAAAATTAAAGGATGTCCCCCCAAGTTTGATTTAATTTGTAAAATAAGGAAGTCAACAGGATATCGCCAAGAATCTACTGTAATTACCACGTCTTCTATCATCCCTTCGGGTTTGACACGAGACTTATTTGCTAGTTCCAACACTGTAGGTATGTGGTTGAAGTGTATCGGCACAAACAATGCATACTCTTTTGAAATAAACAGACCTACCCTGGGTTGACAATTAATGGTTGCAATTCAGTCATATTTACAGTGATTAAATCAGCTCAACATTTTTCAAACCCTAGACTCTTAAACTACAAATGCCCAAATGCCAAAACCCTAGATTTCTTACGTCATTAATTTAATCAACAGTTAATCTTAACTTCATCAAGCCAAGTAACCATTGTATTTCATCATGGTGGATCTCAATATTTAAGAGAATTTGGCATCAATCATTTAGTAACTCAAAAACTTTTGATCTAATATCCCTGACTTATAACATCGTATCTTTGATATTGTACCTTCGTAACTAAACTTGATTCTAAACTAGCCATGTCACAACTGAGTTTCAAAAGAATTATTGCTACATATATGTCATACTTCAAGGAGAAACCAGGACAACTTTCTGTAATATGTATTTCATTCTACTATTATGTATAGAAAACAATATCATGGTAAACTCCATAGACTTGTGCCATAGAAAGAGATGAATACTTGTCACAACAATACTACTGTAATTCAGATGCCATAACAAAAAGGCTTGGTTGGACTTAGAATTTTGGTTATATTTCAGAAAGATAAGGCTCCATGGCTCAAACTAGTACTCAGATTTCAGACCCCTTCCATAAATCTTAGATATATGCTATAGGTCTCATAATAGTGCTCAAAACTTTGGACCAGACTTGGATGATAAAAGTAATTCAGGCTTCAAACTACTCTTCAAGTGTAATGAGACTGCTAGTATTCATGTTACTATGATGATAACCTTCCTTTGGAGATTCCTGCGACTTGAATTGATTTCAAATTTAGCCTTGTCACTCTTCCACAAAAATGAGGTTTAATATTTCCATAGACTTTAGATTTCTTATAGCTCAGATTATAGTTCTTCTTTCACGAAGATATAACCTAGTTTCTTCATTTGCACAGTTCCTCAGGCTTCACATCATTCCTTTATCCTCAAACTACGTGTTATTTTACAATTATAAAGTGCTTTAGATTTGCATCCTCAGATTTGCAAGTTTTCAATGAAAACATATGTCATAGGTAGCTTGTGTGAACTAGAGAAGAAGTGCCACATAATTTAGCCAAGTTGCAGAAATATAATGTCACAGGTACTGTCCCACAGATATTTAGTGCCTTAATCTTCTACTTTTTCTTCCATAACTTCTTGAGATGTGTATCTAAACATTACTTCTCCTCAACCTTGCTTTCATAGGACTTCAACATAGAGATAAATTGATCATGTTTATAAATTCAATAGATTTGAACTTTCGTTTCAAAGGAGGGAGACATGGTTAAGTTACTGTCCACATAGGCTCATACTTATTACAGAGATATTCACAAGGAGGATCTCTGAAGCATATAGACGGCTTCACTTGGATCTCATCATAGAGACACAGGGAACTCATATCACATTAGATATGTAGCTTAGATGCCATTCCTTTAAAACTGCTATGTAATTTTTTCTAGCTCTGAAACCATGTTGGAAAACTAAGTGCAATATAGTTTAACACTTGAATTCTCTTCTTGATAATTACTTGTGAATATTAAATACCTTCTTGTTAATTCTTATGTCTTTTTCATCAAGCAATTACACATTTGTTGAATCAAAAGAGATCACAAAGAGATAAGAGACACCAAAATTAGGCTGCTAGCCAGGGAAAAACCCACAAGGGGAAAACCCAACAATCCTTCTCTTATAGAATCAAATCAAAATGAAATATCCAATACCAAGACCAAACTGCCGCCAAGATACCAAGTCCAACCCTCCTTCAAGTCACCTCCAAAAAGTCAAAGTCAATGTTGGTTAATTTGCTCCAAATCTGGTAAAATTTCTAAAATTCGGACCTGCAACATGGGGGCTGAAATTTGGCCTACGATCACCTTAGAAATTTTGACTCTTCCACACAATTTCGTCCTTCAAAGGTGTGAGCTGGTAGGGGTCAAAGATTCGGTCAACAATGCTAGAATTCTTCCTTGTTTTGACTTGTCCTTCTCTCTCCTTTTACTCGATTGCTTTTTGCTTCGTTAGATACAAAAATACTTCATAAGTGATGAGTGAGTGAGTTGCCAATAAGTTGAACTTGTCTCCAATATATAACTGTCCAGGAGGGTCGAACAAGTGTCTATTGGAGGGCCGACTAGGTCATCTTATGGACTTTTAGACTAAAAAATATAAATAAAAATTTTCTTTCTTTTAAATGTCCAAATGAGACATGACATAAATAAATTTTCTTTTGACTCTTAGTATGAGGAACATGCTTGAAAAAATTATAATAAATATGATAAACACATTAATGATAAATTTACATTATGAATATTATAAAGACCAAACCTAATTACAACTCCAACATGTTTTTGATCTTTATGGACCAATTTCAACAATTTTCTTTTCTAATTAGCACCCTATAATCAATGGAGATGAAAGAATACATCTTTGAACAAAGCTATGACAGCAAAAGCTCAGGAAAAAAATCTCTGCAATAACAATAATCTTTGATAAAAAAAAAATTTCTAATAACGTTTAATAGATTTTTATCCTCAAAAACAAAATTCAAACATTCATTTTGTTAAATTTATTAAAAACTACATTCAAACATTCCTTTTGTTAAATTTATTGAAAAAAATGACCAGATTCCAGCTCCGGGCTTAGTAGACAACGCCTATCTTCGCTTGTAATGTAGAAAGATATGTGTAGTTCGTTGAAAATGGCGGAGGATAAAGAATGGGAGACGCTGCATAAGGGAAATATTTCAAACGGAGAGAGACAGTAGGGTTTCCAACAGATGATATGGTCATGAATGAGAGGAATCCAACAAGAAAAAGTCAGGCAGAGTCAGAGGGAGGTCCAGCAATTTGTGGACAGAGTTCAACTTCTCGCACGATGATGACCTGAGAGGGCACGCATAGCGAAGTTATGAAAAGCTAACGCCCATAGTATAGCTCTGATACTAGGTCAAACTGAGGAATAACTCCACGTAGTTGATTGACTTCATTAAATTGAAACGTACGTAAATACATCATGGAGATGGCTCTTGATTTCATCTTCCTATTGCAGTTTTCTCACTCTTCAAACTCTACAGATTCCTGATTTATTCAATTACAAAATATTTGTAGTTATTTTCGGAGGATAATTATCCAATAAAAACTCACAAAAATATCAATATACCAATTTAACTTGCTGAATACTTAGGTGATGTTAATAGGAAATCCAATATCCATGACCTGAAGAGGATATAAATTGGGAATAGATGGGTGAGAAACCTTACTAGAAGAGGATAAAAGATTGGGAGTGGATGGGTGAGAAACTTTACTAGAAGAGGATAAAAGATGGGGAGTGGATGGGTGAGAAGTCCAAATGGAGCATGGAAACACAAAGGGAGAAACTATGATGTGAATCTAATATATTATGATTAAATAAATTAAAAATGTTGTGTAATACTTATGTGTGGGCCATGCTAACAGAAATTGCATTGCTCATAGTTAAATGAGATGTTATTATTAGAGTTAATATTACATGTTCGTTATGAACCATAGTCATCATATACCATGCACAAAATGATCTGATTCAATGAGAGTATAACAATGTAATGAAAATATATTCTCAACAAATTGAATGTATTACCTATTTATGTGTGCCACGATAGGAGAAGATATAACACTAAAGGGACTTGACTTACTATGTATTACAAAATTGAAAGCTAAAAATAAGAAAGTTATATACCAGTATAATGTTGTTTTGGGATATTAAAAATAATAATAATTATATTTGATTTTAATGTGACATCTTAAATTTTTTTATTATACTAAATGGAGCAACAAATGTGGTATGAAATGATTTATGGAATACTTTGCCATCAATTGCATACATGTGTATAATAAGTTTGGAGTTAGTTCAAAAACATGAAGAATGAACAAAAAAATATTCACACATTTTAAAACTAAAATAATTTGAAAAAACACTTCACTATAACTAGATCCAATAGAAACTTGAATGCCTAAGGTTGTAGTAGCTATTCTACATGCAAGATGGGATATGTTCGTGATAGGTGTAGATGTCAAGTCAAAGTCCCTTATTAGTAGTCGTAGAAACATGTATGCATTTAATTATATGGAGATACAAAAAAATGATTCAAACACAACATGAAAGGATACTGGCTACTATTTAGGGTACATATTACATAGGGCATATATGGACCACTTTGCATATGTTACCAAAAATGATATTGCATGGTTGTTACAAAGTCCTATGTGAATGTCCTCAAAAATACTAATTCATGACAAGGAGAGACTAACATATTGATGCTAAATTACAAAATCTATGGAAATCAACCCTTGGAAAAATCTCAAGAACATTTACATATTGCTACTAAAATTATGGATTTATAAACTAGGATAGGCCCCTAGAATTGGGGAAGATAAACCAAAGAGAATCATGGTTGGTTATATTGTAGAGCTACATTTATTTGGATGTTATGTTGCGTTAGGCACTTTGCATAAAAGGATGTCACGAAATCCATAATTAATATTTTTTTAAAATGTGTCCCACAAGTTTGTACTCCATTATACAATAATACACTTTGATATGTAGAGACAAATATTTTAGGTGATTTTGTTTTCAATGTGTATACATATAATAATTTTATACCTAAATATCATGTAATACTAATTGTATTTGTGCATGTTATGCCTACAATGACGAAACAAGTGACATGATTTCTACAATGCTTATGAATTAAACATTCATAAGCCAAAATTTATTTTTCCTATGCATTGATTTGATTAACTACCAATGTAGGACTTTGATTAAGAATGAGTATCCACTTCTTTCAATGTGGGGAGAAGCATTACAACTAACCCAAAGATGGAGTACAAACAACTTTCCTACTCAAGCAAAGTAATCCTTGACAGATGAACATATGATCATAAACACATATTATCATAATAGAGTACCATTTTGTCAACTTATCTAGCTCCAAATACATTCATATCTCCAAAAGTATCGAACCATAATTGACGGTCAATAGGCCATTAGACCTTAACCCAATTAGCATATCATTAATCTTCACAACATCAATTTCTTTCAAATGTACTATGATATCAATATGAAAAAGTGAATTAGAACCAAATTTGGATTAGAATCATGCGACAAGGATCATTGAAAGTAGTGACAAATATGATTATGCTTATAAATGTTGTAGTGTACTTACACCAAAGAACAATAAGAAATATAGGTGCTCATCCACTATCCCTAATACTTGAGCTTTACTTTAGTTGGATAAACTTGGTTACTCTTTAGAGATTTATCATTCTTCTTCATAAGAAAGTTGGTTTTATATTATCCTTGGTTTATGGGTTTGTTGGCACTTTTTAAGTTCTTTACAAGTAAATAATTTTTGTATAATTATTGTCTCTAGTGTTTCATTCATCCAACTTGGGCAAAAATAAGGGTGGAAAGCCTCTTTAGGTTCCTTGTACATTAGAGTTTGGAAGACTCTCAATATGTTAATTTTATACAATCTACAGTTGGTATATTTATAGTCAAACATTAAACTGTTATATGCATACCTAAGGGATGTTTTGGAATTTAATAAGATTGGTCCATATATTCTAAATTTTTGGAAAGTTGAAAGTCGTGTTTCAAAGATGGATTCCAAATTTAGATATCTTTTATAATCAATTTACCCATGCTTGGATGCGAACTATTTAAAGGGTTTTGGTCTTTATGGCATGACAATACTTTATGAGGAAATGTGAAAAAATTGGGATTTATGGCAAATAATGATATGCAACACCTATTATGAATGTTATGCATGGTTGGATTTTTAATATGAAAGTTAAATGTTACTTTCATAGTTATGTGTTGGTGTTCATGCAATTCTTACCAAGATTTAAATTTAACATAAAGATATTTCCTCTTCATCGATTATCAATTGAAGATAATAATCAATGAAAAATATACGTAAATCTAAATATAACAATAGCAAGTCCATGCAATGGCTACTCCTTAGTTCATCTAGCTAGTAAAAGAGATATGTAATCTAAGTTGTTAAAACACATATGCAATCTAATGTTTACTTGATATTATGTGGTATTCCTAAATTGTGGTTGAACCACTCATAAAATTTATGCTTACACATCATTTAGAATTAAGAGTCACCTTCTTAAAGGTAGACACTTGTAATTAGCTAACAAGATGTATTGTTGATTTGTGAACTTTGGCAAAGAATTTAATAAAATCTTTAGGCACTTACTATTTGAGAGGATCAAGGTCTTGGGGCTTCTAAATTTGGTACTTTATTTAGTAATGACTCCCTATAAGATGATTAACAACAAGGTTTTCATTGAAATGGGAAACACTAAGGACACACACAATGGTCTAGGGTTCAAAAAAGTGCATTAACTCTACCCAACACTCTATGTGGCATATTGAAGAATTAGGTGACATTATTTTAAATTCTATAGGTAATATAGGTGGTTACCTTCTCATAGTGATCTGCCTTATTATTTTATTGTTTGAATATAACATTGTTATTCTACCCTGCATAGTTGTGGGCCTCCAAAATCAATCATGTAAAATTTTCTCATTCTATGATGACCATACTTGCAAGTTAACCTTAAATAAAACTAATATTATGGCCCTTAATATTCTTAAAAAAAGAGGCAATCAATATTGTTCTCATGAATAAAGAACAAGTGGCGGAGGTTGAAACAAGGCGTAATCTTTCATTTTGGAATTTAACAAAGCCTTTGATGCACTCCATAGGCACTTATTATTTGCGAGGGTTAAGGAGTTGAGAATTCTAGATTTGGTGACTTCATTTGTAATGTCTCATATGAGATGATTATTGACACGGTTTAGACTAAAATAGACAACATAGGGAGATGTACAAAAAACTATAGGGTTCAAATAAAGGTGCCTATAAAATTCAAACCCTATGTTAATTTCTTATAACAACATTATTCTCTTACATTTGTATTTTTTGTGTCATCCCTATAATTTGTTTAAGCAAACAACTAATAGTATCAAAGTAACAAGGTTTTAGATATGTTGTCATGCTTTACTTCCAACTAGAATGTTATTTAACTAGAATTGCTTGCATGGGTGCTAACTGCAATAACATCTAACATAAGAGACACCTACACCTATTATTTAATCTCTTTAAGAGAAACAATACATCAATCACCTCTGTTGCATTGGGGTCTATTAGGTGGCATCCTAGGTATGTTTTTGACAATATCTACATTATCAATGCATTGAAAATCTATTTCATATTGAATATGTAATATAAATAATATGTTCATAATGTGCAAATAGTTATTCATTCTTTTTAAATGTGACCTCCAGAATCACCAATGTGAAAATTTCTACAAACTAACACATATACTAATAAATGAATTAATTATATTATATGGTCTTGATTAGAGATAGTAACTGCTTAAATATGTCTATGTGTATTAATAATTTTTACAGGATAACTCGTAGATTGCATTTGTAGGAGATCTTACTAGCAAGATAAATAATACAGTGGCACAAAGTTCCACAATACCTATGTGAGGTACACCAATTAAGTGAGCCATTGCAACTTCTAATTCAGTGTTGGAAACTATCATTGACGTATCTCAAGGAAACAAGTACTATCAAATCATAGCAACTACAAAAAAAAAATTATATATAGAAAAACAAATGATACAACAAACTATACATAAGACTATTCATTTGTAATTTTGTATATAAAATCAATGAAGTATAAAGAAAATATTTCATGCTAACCTCCTTGTTGAAAAATGCAGTAAGAAATTCTTAATTTTGATTTTGCCCTAGTCAAAATTGAGAAAAATTCGAAATTCCACATTAACAGACAACTTGAATGAGTTAACTGAGGTGACATGGTTGTTATCACTCAGTTAGCTTAGTTAATTCGAGTTAGGGGCATGAACTTCAATTGTGTGCAGTGATTCCTAAATTTTAGGAGCCTAGGTTGAGTTAATTTTAGTTGTAACAATTTATATCATTTAAATTGAGTTATGGTCAGTTAAACTAGTTCCAACTGTTGGAGAAACTAGTGGAGGGTCTAGTAGTGGGGTGTATAGTTAGTGATCAACCAATTAACTGATCAACCAACCTAAATTAGCTCATGCATGCAGAGAATTTGAGTTACCTAGTTGAGACAGGAGTTCAAGGGTAGTGTGCTATCAATTGTAGACTAATCAGAGTTGTACAAGTGGTGCATGTAGTCAGAGGAAGAGCCTAAAGGAACTGTGCAATCCAATGGAGGAAAATTCCTATGAAATACGGGATAATTCCTCAAGGAAAAACGCAAGGAAATATGATCTTGGAAGGTTGAGAAATTGGATAAGTATTGGCTAGAGTCAGTTAGTGAAGCAATGTGTGCTCAGGCTTGAGCAAGCATATGTATTCATCTCTATAATTTGATTAATGCAATACAAATAGGAAGGGGTTTTGAGAAATTTATTTCCCCTATATAAATATCTATGCATGTGTGTTGAATCATGTCGCATGTTTATGATTTGTGATTTCGATCGTTAATTGCTTTCCACTTATGAGTAGAGTAGATTCAAGTTTTATGTTTTAGTAAATTACATGAGTAGTTTTGAATCCACAAGGAATTTCTACATGGTATCAGAGTAGGAATCACAATAGAGAAGAGAATTTAAAGTTGTCTTTGTAGGAGAATCAAATTTGCAGGATCAATTCTTCAGAGCTAGTAGGATGGCTTTCTATGGACTAAGACTTGAGTAGGCCCTTGAGGCTAGCTTGAATTATGTTGCTTGGAAGGACAGGATGGATGTAGTGTTGGAAGATAATGGGTTCAAGTAATTCATAGATAATGATATCCCAAAGACACCAACATCCGATGCTCAAGATCTAGTAGAATGGAAGAAGTGTGTAGCAAAGGCGATGAGGATCATATTAGAGGGAATTCGAGACCATATTGTCTTGAATATCCATGGGAAAGAGACTCTGTATGCAATGTGGCAAGCCTTGATAGATTTGTTCCAGAATAGTAGTGACCACAGGAAGCTGACACTGAAGGACAAGCTTTAGAATATCAAGATGCATAATAACGATATAAGCCTAGCCATTCTAGGCCTTCCCAAGAGTTGGCATAACTACCAGGATTCGATAAATGGGAGGGATAAACTACCAAATTAGGAACATCTATGGTCTGATTTGGTATAGGAGGAGATAAGGCAGAATAACAAAGATGGGACCTCATCCAAAGAAGTGGAATAGGACTTTGCATTAGTTAGAAAAGGAATGAAGGCTAAGGGGAAGAAGTCTCAAGGTGAGGCTGATTCTATCCAAGAGGGAAAGAAGAAATACTTGTCTAAAATCAAGTGCTTTTAATGTCATGAATTGAGGCACTATGCCATGAAGTGTCCTCATAAGAAGGAAAACAAGTAGCCTGTAGTAGTAGCAACGGGTGAAGCTTTAGCTTCACAATTCGAGCTTGATTTCACTCTCATTGCATGCATGGTCAGAAACATGATGGGGAGTGTGTGGTATCTAGATAGTGGTGCCTCGTTCCACATGACAAGGAATAGAGAATTTTTCAGTGACTTGGAGGAGAAAGACCTCAAGAAGAACATTGAGTTTAGAGACGACGAAAGGTACAATGCTACTGGGATCGGTACCATAACCTTTAAGAGGGAGTCAGGATCCCCTCTTAGACTCAAAGATGTGATGTTCTTGTCAGGTTTGAAGAAGAATCTCATATCTGTAGCTGTGTTGGAAGACTCTGGATATGATATGATTTTTAGTAAAGGTAAAGCCTTTCTAAGACACATAACCACGGGGAAGGTGAAGCAAAGCGGTGCTAGAATCAAGAACTTATATGAACTTGAGGTAGAAGATGAATTCAAAGCATTGAGGAGCAAGGAAAAGGTTAGAGACATGGTGGTTGTGAGGGAGCATAATTTACCTTTCAAAATGGAGCCTCAAAAGCAGTCTCGGGAAGTTGTGGAGAAGCCACAAATGGAGAAGTAGAGAGGAGAAAGAGTGGAGACATCTACTCAAGAAAATACCTCCGGTTGGGGGAAAGTTTGAGCCAAGTGGGAAGAGGGAGCACATGCAACCATACCTCTAGGTGTGAGGTGGGGCAATGTGAAGCCATAGTCCAATAGTTTCAGAAATTTGGGTAGGGTCCATTGAGGTGTTTTTGTCTCATGGATCATTACCCTTGCTACGAGGGCCCACAATATTCAGTAGAAGGAGGATCAATGTCAGTCAGATACGGAGGAGTGTAGAGGATTTTTGACGACAAAGCAGGAGGCTCAGTAGCAACACAAATTTTCCAGTAGACAATTGTAGATTGATTCAATGCTTATTGTTCTATTTTTTATGGATGCTTCTTAGTTGCAGATGTTGCAGTGGCAACATCAACAAAGAGAACTGTTGCATGCAGTACATTTTCAAGTTTTTGGGTTGGGGTACATGTGAATCCCTTTTTTGCTGAGAGGGAGTGTTGAAAAATGCAGCAAAAAATTCTTAATTTTGATTTTTCCTTAGTCAAAATTGAGAAAATTCAAAATTCTACATTAATAGGTAGATTGAATGAGTTAACTGAGGTGACATGGTTGTTATCACTTAGTTATCTTAGTTAATTCGAGTGAGGGGCATGAAATTCATTTGTGTGCATTGATTCCTAAATTTTAGGAGCCTAGGTTGAGTTAATTTTAGTTGTAACAATTTAAATAAGTTAAATTGAGTTATGGTCAGTTAAACTAGTTCCAACTATTGGAGGGTCTAGTAGTGGGGTGTGTAGTCAGTAAAAACTCAATGATCAACTAGTTAACTGATCAGTCAACCTAAATTAGCTCATGCATGCAGAGAATTAGAGTTACCCAGTTGAGATAGGAGTTCAAGGGCAGTGTACTATCAGTTATATACTAATCAGATTTAGACAGGTGATGCATGAAGTCAGAGGAAGATCCTAAGGGAACTGCGCAATACAATGAAGGAAAATTCCTATTAAATAGGCGCTAATTCCTTAAGGAACAACACAAGGAAATAAAAGCTTTTTAGGTTGAGAAATTGGCTAAGTATTTGCCAAAGTCAGTCATTGAAACAATGAGATAGATTCTACAAGTGCAGGGCATGCTCAGGGTTGAGCAAGCATATGTATTAATAGCTATTCTTTGATTAAAGCAATACAGATAGGAAGGGGTTTTGAGCATTTGATTTTCCCTATATAAATATTTGTGTATGTGTGTTGAATCATGTCACATGTTTATGATTTGTGATTTCGATCGTTAATTTCTTTCCACAAATGAGTATAATATATTTAAGTTTTATGTTTGAGTAAATTACATGAGCAATTGTGAATCTACAAGGAATTTCTACACTCCATGAAATTGTCTTGTATAATGGCCTTCATTGGCCCATAACAAGATCACTCATAACTTGAGCATTGATGAGGATCACATTAACTAGGACTAGAAGACTTAATATATCTATGTGACCCATTCTACATGATACATCAAAGGTCCTTCCCAGTGGGATAAAGTAATCCACATGCTATGCTATAATAAGCTATGTGTTAAGGTGGAGATAAAGGTTTGGGTCCAACAAATGTTACTTGAAATGGAAAGATATTGGATAGAGGGTTATAATTTTTCCTAGGAGGGAAAGGCCCTCTTAATGGGCCATATATGTCATTTTCTTGATCTTGCATAGACCTACAATTGTAGTGAAATTAACCAAAAAAATTCAAAATATTCACATAGAATGTTGTGCAAAACAAAAGAAAACAAGAGATGAAAGAGATAAACCCTAATAAAGATATCTTTGATAGAGAACCATGTTCATTTTTTCTTCAAGGGGGAAAACTGCATATACTCCAAATACAATCACAACTCCTGAAAAAACATTACATAAAATTCTATTCAATATATAGCTATCCATAGATTAACTACCTATAGACCCACTTACAATGAGAGCATATTAACTAATTTGGTCTTATTAACAAAGAGAATCCCTTTTAGGGGAGGCTGGAGCGGGAGGGGTTATCTATCACCTTGATGAAGAAATCAAGTTACAATATGCATGGGGCTTGGGGATTGCTTCTAACAATCAAGATGAAATTTTAGCATTGTGATAAGGATTGGAGTTAGCTATCTTAAGGAATATCTGACAACTAATGGTATTTGGGGTTCTATGATAGTAATTCAACATGTTTTCAAGCTCCAAGAGAATGCATCAAGTTAACCCTACTATGTTACAAAGAATAAAAATCCAATTGGGAAAATTTGAGAGAATTGAATTTTATCATATCAAAAGGCACCTAAAATCAAAGGAAGATGCCTTGGAAAATAAGGGGGAAATATTAGAACAAGGAATATTGATTAAGGATGAAATTATTGGTTCTTATTCTCCTATACCATGATTCTAGTAATCAATATTCAAAGGTTTGTAGAGTTATTTGAATTAAATGTTAGTAGAGGAGGACTAATGAGGCAGGTGGACCGACGTCCTAGTGCCATCCCACTCCCATGCCTCTAGAAACATCAATATAATTTCCTTACCAAATGAAAAATCTATTCTCTTGTTAGGATTGGACTTTGGCATACACATGGAAAGAAGTTTTATCAGCAAGTGTAGGCCGAGACAGATGTAAGAAAGATCTTAATGTTAATAAATGCAAGGAGGAGGTATGTTTTGATATCTGCACAATTGAAGAATTTCAATCACGCTTGAGGTATAAATACTTAATGGAGATCAATGAGATTTACAGTGAACTGAAATCTAAATTCGATTGTTTGATCAGGTCAATGCATTGAAGTTGAAGAGGACATTAATGGCTCAAAGATGGAAGTTTGGCCTGGATATAAGGCAAGACAACATTTCTTCTCAATTGCAATGTAAATTTGGATGTTTAATCTCAGGCTGGAGGAAATAGATCGTTGTGAGGTTGCAACCATGGTGACATCATCAATGATGGAGAAAGAGGAAATTAGTAGCCATCTCGATTATCTCATGGATACGATGGAACACATTCTGACTATTTTGAATAGGCAGGGGGATATGTGGGATGTGGAGGTAAAGGCCCAATTAAACCTACCGAAATATAAGATTAGTTTGCTCCAGAAAAAACTTGAGAGGCTTTAGCTGCATACTAATTTTCTGGATCTTCACCTTGATAAGTTAGAATCTGTGGGAGGAAAAGGCTCAGAGGAGAGAAATTTTGATGAGAGAGGAAAAGTAGCAACCAGAATGCGCTAATTAATAGACCTAGAACATGTGGAAAATGCAAAAGTGCTAGGGTACACACTCTAGGATCTAGCTCTAGGTCAACCTAGGAAAGGAATTGTGGGAAATTATGAAGTCCACTTGGAGGTTGGAGAGGTCAATGCAGAATAATCCATATATAAATTATTCAGTGCAAATATGTTTTAGTTTTTGGAGCATTCTGGAGGGTATATAGAAGATACCAGTTTAGAATTCTTGTATGTAGGAAGTACAATCTTTTTTGGAAATATCTGAGCTTAGTAGATGAAAATCCACTAGCAGATATACAAGTTTTTAGCCTTGAAACCAACTCCAAATTAATATAAAATCTAGTCATTTCATTAAAAAAAACAAAGAGGATCCCTTTTATAATGATAGTATTAACTAACTATTCAATGAATATTATTAAATAAAGTGACCTTATAATTAATAAAGTATCTAAATAAAGGGGTTAGAGTGGGACAATAACATGTTCTCCCCTTCTAAAGAAACATTGTCCTCGAAGGTTGAAGGTGAAGAAATCATTATATAATTGATGTCGATTTTCATGTGGTATCTTCTAGTTGTATATATTTTCCATGGGATTAATACTTCCTTGATCTCTCTCCACCATAATTAGCACTCTCTAGTATCCATCACTACTTTTGGCTAGATCCAAATGGAACCTTCTTCATCACGTTCTAGTAGGTTGATTTTCACTTTGCAATTTGATCCAACAAACTTCTTCAAACAAGATAAATGAAGATTGGATGAACCTTGAAGTGGGATGGGAGGGCCAACTCATAAAAAACCTATCCAATGCACTATATCAGTTGATAGGGACCATGTTAAGGCCCTTGAGCCCCTATATTAAGGCCCTAATAAACATATATTATTATTTTATTTTTAATTTTGGGAAGTAAGTTAGCACCTTTCATTATAATTGTACCCTTTGTGTGTGTGTGCATTGTGTGTTTTGTGTGTGTGTGTGTGCATTGTGTGTGTGTGTATGCTAACCTATAGGTTGTAAGAGTAGAAACATATTGCATTTGTATGAGATCTTACTAGTAATATAAATAATAATGTGACATAAAGTTCCACAATACCTATGTGAGGTACACCAATCAAGTGAGCCATTCAAATTTTGCATTAGGGTTGGAAACTATCATTGATGTATCTAAAGGAAACAAGTAATATCAAATCATGACAACTACACACAAAAAAAAATTAGCTATAGAAAAAATGACACAATAAACTATACACAAGACTATTAATTTGTAATTATATCTATATATATATATATATATATATATATATATAAAGCAAGTATAAAGACATGGTTTCATACTAACCTCCTCCATGAATTTGTCTTGTATAATGGCCTCCATTAGCGCATAACAAGATCTCTCATAACTTCAGCATTGATGAGGATCACATTAACTATGATTAGAAGACTTAATATATCTATGTGACCCATGATACATCAAATATCCCTCCTAGTGGGATAAAGCAATGTACATGCTATGCTATAGTATGTTATATGTTAAGGTGGAAATCAAGGTTTGGGTCCAATAAATGTTAGGAATTTTCTTAGGAGGGAAAGGCCCTCTTAAGGGGTAATGTATTTCATTTTATTGATCTTTCATAGACCTATAATTGTAGTGTAATTAACCAAAAAATTTCAAAATATTCACATAAAATGTTGTCCAAAAATCCAAAGAAAACAAGAGAAAAAAGAGATAAACCCTAATAAAGATCTCTTTGAGTAATAAAAATAGAGAACTATGTTCACTTGCTTCTTCAAAGGTGAAAGCTCCGTGAGAAATATTCCAAACACAATCACAATTCTTGAAAAATGCTACTCAATATATAGCTATCCATAGATTAACTACCTATGGGCCCACTTACAATGAGAGAATATTAACTAATTTGGGTATTATTAGCAAAGAGGATCCCTTTTTATAATGATATTATTGAATAATTATTTAATGAATCTTATTCAATAAAGTGGCCTTATACATTAATAAAGTATCTAAATAAAGGGGTTAGAGTAGGACGACAACATGTCCCGCCCCCTTCTAAAGCAACATTTTCCTCCAAGGCTAAAGGTGAAGAAATCGTTGTCATAATTGATGTCGATTCTCATGTTGTATCTTCTAGTTGTATGTCTTTCCATGGGATTAACACTTCCTTGATCACACGCCACCACAATTCGCGCTCTATAATATCTAACACTGCTTCTGGCTAGAGCCAAATGGAACCTTCTTCATCAAGTTCTGGTAGGTTGATTTTCACTTTGAAATTTGATCCAACAACCTTCTTCAAACAAGATACATGAAAGATTGGATGAACCTTGGAGTGGGTTGGGAGATCCAACTCATACGAAACCTAGCCAATGCATTGTATCATATGATAGGGATCGTGTTAAGGCCCTTGGGCCCCTATATTAAGGTCGTAATAAACATTCATTATTATATTATTTTTTATATTGGAAAGTTTGTTAGCACCTTTCATTGTAAATGGTACACTTTATAACACACACACACACACAAGGGAGAGCTAGTATTAAGATCATCATAATTTTCATCATGTATTGAATGCATTGTAAAGGAGCCTTTCCCTTCAAAGTGGACCATATTCATTAAATTCTTCTCATTTTATTTTTATTTTTATTTCTGAGTTAATTTTATTTTCATGTAAGCAATATTTACATCAAAATTCCAAAGTTTTTTGTTGGTCCGCTACTAGGGAAACCAAACCAAACACAAAGTCATGATTTCCAAAAAAACCAAATGAAGAGTTTACTGAGTTTTTACCAAAACATAATAAAGATAATATTTATAGAGATAGGGCCACTAGGGCCATTTTTCATCATTGAACTAAAAAAACTAAGTATATGATAAAAAAATAGATTTACCTAGCGTGCATTAATATTCATCGGAGTCAGAGGCCTCAACTAGGATAGGGTCCTTGGTACCATCTAGTGAATAGCCCGATGCATGAGATAATCCTAGGTGAGCCTCAATTTTACTGAGTTTGTATTCCATGGATTGCAAGATCACCTGGATTTCATCCAACTAGAGGAGTATTTCCTCTCGAGCCTCATTTTGGTCTATCGACACCTTTCCAAACAATTCTTGAGATGTTAATAGATGCCAACAACGATTATCTATTAATTGAAGCAACCTCGTGAGTGGCATACATCAAGAACTCGATCTTCCATTTTTGCTAGTACTTCAGAATTTGTCAAGCATTAGTATTCATCAATTATTTCTCAATCTACATTAGTAATCATTTCTTGGATCTAGGGAGGATTATGAGCTTAAAATTATGCGGTGGAAGATTATGCTCTTTTCTGGGCCCTAAAACCACCTATTTCCATGTAATACAAAATGCCACACTTGACACGAGCCCATGTTGTGCTACTTTAATTAAAAAATCATAATAATAAGATAAACTACAAAACATCTATATTGAATTCCAAATTTTCATCGAGGACATATTTATATGTAAATTTTTATTTTTTAAAATATAAATTATAACACTAAACTATACAGTCTTCCATTTTTTTAATAAGACATATTTATATGCAAATTTCTCCTATTTAATACAAATTATAACACCAAACCATATTGTCCATACACCACAATGGTTGAGTTTCTCCAAACCTTCAGTGAATATGAGGGGCAAAGGATCTAGGATCATAATATGAAACACTTAGATCACATCAGTTGCTACTTACAAATAACACCATCGCCGTATCTTAACCACCATTAACATTAACTATCAAACCAAACTTCTTGAAGTGGGCATGCCTAGGATAAGATTGTATTGATATGATCGCAAGGGTCACATGTACTCAAGGACGAAGGAAAGGAAGAGATAGAACATGTTAAAGATTTAGCTATTGTGAAGCTCCATATTGCCAACACTGATAAGGTGGGCACCAAAATTATATGGGGGCTATCAAGGTAGTTATAATCTCTTATTATTCCTTGACATAACAAGGAATATAGAAATCTATTTTTGGTTAACATTTTTTTTTTTTTTTTCTAGTTAAGACTAACCTAAGTACCCACGGGGGATTTGAACCGGTGACCTATCGCAAGGAGTGCCTTAACAACGCACCCATTCACCGTCAATCCAAAGCCCCGTGGGCATTTTTGGTTAACATTTTTAATAGTCATGGTTGAATTTTTAAAAAATGTTAATTTTTTTATAGCTTATTGTAATATTTTGCAAAAATAATATTCATGAAAATATTATAAATTAAAAAACATGTATATTTTTAAAATTTTGAAAAATGGAATTCTAATTTTTAATTACTTAAAACACATGAAAATACTAATTACCTATGGTTTGACATGACAGGATAGAAATAAAAAATGAAACATATATGTTCTTATTTTAAAAAAGATACAATTGCCAAGTGGAAATTAAAAAAATTGTATTCAAGGCACCATTCAATAATAAACTATTAGAAAGTGGCAGAGAAAATACCACTACAGATTTGGATATCGAGGTGTGAAACTTGTATTGAAGACACCATTAATAACATAATGTCAGAAAATGCAGAGCAAAGACACCATGTAATAACATATTGTCAGAAAGTGTAGAGAAAAGACACCATTTAATAACACGCTATTAGAAAGCGCAAAGAAAATCCTGCTACTAATTTGGATTTAGAGGTGGGGTTTGCTCTGACTATCTCCCTTGTGAAGTTGCAGAGTCTGCAACAAAAGATAACATAAATTCACCTAATTAACCATTACAAATAGACCTCCCTCGAATTACAGATAAAACTCCTCAATGTTGGGGCATGTTGTTAGAAAGTGGTAGTGAGATCGTTTTATAACATTGATGGCCATAGTGGCATTAGTGCATCCTATCATATAATGGAAGATACACCATTCTATAAAATTGATGAGAAAAGTATTGTGTTGAAATAAATGAGCTATCAACTCTTGGTTTTTGGTGGCTAGGGTTTCCCTAGCTATTGCAACTCTGCAAGCTAAAATCTGAAGAGAAAAGGCTGCTACACTCTAAAATGTGTTCTGTTGGTCAGCTCACTAGCTGAGCATGGGCACCGACGATTGATTTCAGCAAATTAGGATCCCTTGGAAGCTGACACCATCGCTTTAGAGAGATGTAAGGTTTGTTCAAGCTTGTCTCTTGACATGCATGCTATTGCAGGGCTAAGGCATTCGACTATAACAACCCCGGGTTAAAATTTCATGTAATAAAGTTAATAAAGGAAAAAGAATAAGACCAAGGTCATGGGACATGTATTCCAATCTAAAAGTTGGGCAAAGCATCCTAGTGGGCATCACTTGTTGTTTATTATGGCTAAGGGGAAATTAGCAAAGGCATTGGCAAAGACTGTGAAAATGTAAAAAGACATTATTGGAATTTTATTTATGAAAATAAAGGAAAATAGGAGAAAAGGGAGATGAAAGGTCACAGGTTGCATGTGAGGAGGAAATTAAAGGAAAATAGATGGAAATCGAAGAAATTAGAGGCATCAATAATAAAAAGGCATCATAGCATCAGTTTGGGGCCTTTTTTGAGTTGAGTTTTGGAATTAGCTTCAGAGAGGAAAAGAACACCAAGATGAGAAAGAAAACAAGCAAGCAAAGGAAGGACAAGGAAAGCAAAGGAAGGACAAGAAAATTAAAGGAATGCAAGGATCAAGCAAGGAAGAGTTAGATCAGGCGACTTCAATGGGAATGTTTGCAGGTAACAGGCTGCATGTATGATTTGCTAACTGGTTTTGGCATCCATGGTACATGGATGTGTGTATTTGGTTTATTTGTTGTCATTGGCATGGGTTTTGCTGGGTTTGACAGTGGTTTCAGGGTTGCCTTGCCATTTATGGATAGACATGGTGTGATGGGATTCATTCTTGGTTGACATTTGGATTTCCGCAAGGTTTTGTATCTGGGTGAGGTGGTCCGAGGAAAATCGCAAGTGTTGGGGTGGAGATGGTTTTCTCCGGGAAGCCCTCAACAGGTGGGAGGAGACAAAAAATTTCTCAAGGGATGGTGAAGGAATTCTGAGGCATCCAAGCTTGGTCTTGTTTTGTGATATCATGAACGATTTAGATGAGATCACGGTAATGTGAGGGTGGAGGTGTTTTAACCTATGGATTCCCTTGGTTGTTTATGGATTGGTTTATCCCATGATATCCCACATTCATGCTTGGAATACGGCACAAGGGTGATTGGTTGAAAGAAAGCTTTTGTTCAGCCCAATCTATGGTTAGGTGGTATGTGGAAGTCCCTAACTTAGTTGGCTTTTGCATATGTTAATCAGAGCTAATTTCCTCTTTTATTTTATGAGCATGTACTTGTTAAGGTGTGGCTTTAATGGTTGTCATATCATTGTTACTATTCTGGTTATATGATGGTTATAAGCATGGTTTTATGACAGATTCAAGTTATGGCTCTTATCATGTTTGATTGGTAAATAGATGGTTATTGAATGCATGATCTAATAGATGTTTTTGTAGCTATTGTGATAGGTAATTAGACCTTCTTGATGATTCTAAAATAAGTTTCAGATCTCTATGTTCAAATATGCATTCATGACTTGTAGATTTCATGTTCACTATGTGTTTGGCGGAATGACTGTCATGGTTAGACTTGGTTAGGTCAAGTCATTGTATAAGTTTTGTGTTAAAGGATTTTCCCTTGAGTCATTCATCATTTTGGAAATTTCTATCAAGTTTTGGGCAGAGGTATGGATCTTATCCTTGAAAAAGAGGCTTAGATTCCAGGGTCGCATGCAAAATATTGGGGATTTTAGACTACAGTCACTGGGAGGAAAGGTTATCCTTGCATCTGGAGGGTTACAGTCACTGGCTTGTCTTATTATGCAAGAAACTGGGAGTCCAGATCATTAAAAAGTCAAGTTAACTCAGGGTTTGGGCACCTGGAGTGGTTGTTTGGCTCCTGGGGTTCTTGTAGCTCTTGAGGAAGGCTAGTAAAGTTTCAGTTTGTCAATTCCACTTCTTTAATTGTACCTAGGAGGTTGATTCATGTCATAGTAGACATCAACTCATGTTTACCCTGGCAGCCTAATGAAAGTGGGTAGATATCGGAGGGGTTGTTACATATTGGTACCAGATCATGGTTCAAACACTTGGAATGGATGGGCTGGATGCATGTTTTTATGCATGAGGTCATGGTATGCAGTTGGTATTGTCATGCATGATGTTGGAATATTGATATGATTATGATTATACATGTATCGTGCTAATCTGGACTAATTTTTGGGATGAGATAGCCTCCCTTGAACTTCACTGAGGTATGTTGATTATGTTTATATTTTGCTTCAGCTGACATGGTATACTTGTAGGAAGAAGAGAATCAAGTATGAAGAGAAAAAAGGTGGACTACAGTTCACATGACTCTCCCTACAGACCAATTGGACAACAAGGAGATTGGTATTCTCCTGATATAGCAGACACATTGAGGTGTTTGATGGCAGAGATAGGAAGTTGCAAGGAACACAATGAAAGGTTGGTTGAGGCTCAAGAAAGACTTGCAAGGGCTTGGGAAAAGCAGGATGAGGTCAATGCAGTGATCCTTTAGAATTTTTTAGACTTGCAGAGATAAGGAAAACTAAGGATTAGTCAAGAAAAATAAGAGAAGACTAATGGGGTATATGGTAGCAGGTCTCGGTCATAATAGAGGTTGGATAGAGAGGACACAATCAGAGGTGGCATATCACTGGGTACACCTGACAGGAGGAATGGTATGTATGGGTTTCATTCTAGTTCCTCGTCCAAGAGGCATCATAATCATCATCACCACCATCATCCTTATAGGAAAAATGGGTTCTTTCCATAGGAGTTGACGAAAGTCAAGCCTCCTATGTTTGATGGAGAGATGAAAAAGTCAGAAAATGCAAAGGCATGGTTTCTTGGGATGAAGGAATTCTTCAGATTGCATAACTATTCGGAGAACATGAAAGCTAAAATAGTTACCTTCAGTCTTAAAGGGAAAGCATATATTTGGTGGGAAGACGTGAAGAATGTCAAAGGAAATCAAGAAGAAGAGTTTATTTGGGATGAGTTCGAGAGACTCTTCAAGAAGAAGTACCTATCTGAAAGATATATGATGACATCGCTAATGAATTTTATGAGTTGCAGCTGGGTTCCATGACTGATGATGAGTATAGTAGCAGGTTCCTAGAACTGTTGAGGTATGTGCCTTACCTCAAGGATGAGAAAGAAAAGATTCAAAGGTTGATCAATGGGTTTCCAATAACATATAAAGACCAGATTGAGTTTGATTAGCCACAATCGCTGAAGGAAACCATCAGGAAATTGAAGCATTGTTATGAGCAATCAAATGTAAAGTTGAGGCTAAACATGATTTGAAGGGGAATGAGAAAGTTAAATAGAAGTGGCCACCAAAGCAGGGAAGGCCTAAGGATGCAAGTGAGAAAGAGAATGTGGTTCGTTACAAGAATTTTAATGCATCTGAGAAGGAACATGGGTCACAGCCTGGAGAGAAGCAGACTAGAGGTGATGGTAGGAGACCATTGCAATGCTGGATTTGTAGCAAAGATCACTGCAAGAAGGATTGTCCATTGTACCATAGTAGTATGCCTCAAACCTATAGTTCTCAAGAGGTGCAGACAGTTGGGGATGTTGGTCATATGATCTGATAATCACCCTATGAGTGACCTCAGTTGAAGATTTATTAAACAAAAAGGTATTACAGACCCATGTGCTGGTGTGTGTGTGTTTTGTGTTATTGAAACAACGGATCGATCAGATTGCCAATACACAGAAAATAAGTGGAAAGACAACAGAGAAATACAGTAAGAAACACAAAGACATAAACAACTTTTAATAAGGAGTTCATCCTATTCTCCAGGGCTACGTCTCCGATCCAGCTTCAGTGGTGGCCTTGTTTTATTATGTCTTACAACAGAGAAATTACAATACAGGGACTCAATGTGAGTTCTCCTGAAGAAGATTTTTCTTGGTAGGGTGGTTCTTGGATTCCCCAAGCCACTCAAAGTTCACAGACTCTTTTCCTTCCTACTAGTTCTGTGACCCTCGGTCTACAGTGGAAAGAGCCAACTGTGATGCTCAATCCGGACAGATTCCTCTATGGGAAGGCTTGAATCTTCAAGCTCTCTGGTGCTCGACGCTGCATGTGGTTAGCTCGACCCTCTGTCTCCTTTGCTTGGCTTTACTGTTCTCTGTGTTCAGTCCTCCTCTCAGGGTTCACTATTCACTGTCTCTCTTGGTCTCTTGGACTCCTCTCTATTCCTCCTCTCTCAATCTCTATTCGACTGTCTCTGTTCATCGCTTTAGCCATTCAATCTCCATGCCTTTTCAGTTCCTCTCCTACCTACGTCGATTCGCCTATCGCCTGCGTGCTTGGAGTTCCCTGTCCGGCGTTAGCATGAACGCTCGGGAAGTAGCCATGCGTCCCCATCGGAACAACGCCAGCTTGCTCGTCGATTCATTTCTTCGGTTATGTCGTGGATACGTTCTTTCTCCACCGTGGCGGTCAGCAGATTCCAAATCCCCTTAAATCGCGGCTTAATTCCTTGTTGATTCCGCTTCTGTCTATCGGGCGCAATCTTAGCCATCCGATCTGGGCTCCTCAAGATCCGACGTCATACGCACGTCGAGCACGGTTGACTTGCTCGACCGATAACACGCGATCAACGATGGTTTTTCTCTCACCTCCACTGCCACGCATTGATCGTTGAGTGGGATCACTCCGCTCTCCTCCAAAACCTCTTACCGTTCAAGGACGCCCCGATCAAAATCGCCAGTTTCTAGGTCGTGGGTCCCACCTCCGTACGTTGGTGCTTTTCGTGTCTTCACCCACGGTCCTCTGGCTCCCAATGCAACCAAGGGATTAAGGCCCCTCTATTTCAGCCCTGTTTTCCCAGCGATGCGCGATTTAGGCACTAATCGCGCATCGAAAATCAACTCCTTTTCCCGTTCCGGGGCTCCCAGGGGCTACATCGACCTCCTGCGCAGTCTCCATGGGCCTCGGTCAGCGTGCTTTGACCGGGGTCCTCGTCGTTCCATGCTGGCTGCCATGGCCACTGGTTCAGGGTGTTTTCGATTGTTGTTTTGGATTTCATTTGAGATTTGTTCGACCTGATTTAGTCACGGTTATTTGACAGTCGTTTACGGATTCAATTCGGATCACGGCCTCCCTACTGAAAAAGATTTTGGACCACCAAAGGTTGGTTTTCTTCAAGCATCGACTAAGTGAGGAAACTACTATCTCACTTGTCCAATCTCAATCCACTTCGCACTGCTCGGCTTCGAACCTTTAAGCCCAATCCTGAGGTATTCCACTTGTCCACTGCGTGTCGTCCTTACCTTCCTGTCCAGCACTATATCTTCCTGCAACTCATTAAGATATTCAGGTAGCAGGTCATCAACATAAGGTAATTGACTCTGCTCTTCAGGGTCCTCAACCATTGAAGGTTCATACAACCTCAAGCAATCTGTGTTCACGACTGAGTAGATGTGCATGTAAGCTGGAAGATCAAGGCGAAAAGCATTTTCACCAATCTTCTCAAGTATCCTGAAGGGTCCATACTTGATAGGTTTTAGTTTCTTACCTTCACCTTGCATCCTATCCTTGCTGATATACAGCCAGACTTGGTCTCCAACTTGAAAACTATGCTCCATCTGATGCTTATCATTCCTAACCTTGTACTTGGCCTGGATCTTTTGCAGTTGTTCCTGTACTGCCTGGCGGATCTCCTGGATCTGTTCAATGAACCTAGTTGCCCTGTCCACATCATTGTGTTTATCAACCGTGGTATCTTTACCAAAGACAAAATCCAAGGGAGACCTTGGTATGAAACCAAAGCAGGTCTCAAAAGGAGATCTCTAGGTAGAAGAGTGTTTGGCTCTATTGTAAGCATGCTGCACATAACAAAAGTGTTCATCCCAAAGCTTAGGGTGTTTGCTGCAATATCCTCTCAGTAACTGGATCACTGTCCTGTTAACTACTTCTGTCTGGCCATCTTTTTGTGGATGAAAAGCTTTGCTTTTCTTTAATTTGGTGTCCATTAGTTCCCACAAACTTGACCAAAACTTCCCCACAGAAGTGGGTAATCCGAAATGAACCCATACATGTTCAAAGAATAATTTTGCAATTTGTTCAGCTATAATATGTTTACTACAGGGTATCAAAATACACATTTTGTTGAACCTATCCACAACAACATATAGATAATCATGACCTTTCCTAGATTTAGGCAGTCCTCCCACGAAATCCATGGAAATGCTTTCCCAAGGGTGAGAAGGAACTGGCAAGGGAGTGTATAAGCCTAGTTTTCTGTTGCTGGGCTTGCTTTTAGCACACATAGCACACCCCTTTACATATCTAGAAACTGTCTCACTCATTCTTGGCCAATAGCAGAACCTTTGCAGCTGTGCAACTGTTTTACTTGCCCTAAAGTGACCTGATATCAAAGAAGTGTGTGCTTCCCTAATTATCTTTGCTCTCCCAGTTTGTGGAATGCAGAGTTTCCCACAATGATATAAGAGTCGGTCCTTCACATGATATTCCAATTCTTCTACTCTTTTGCCTTGACTCAAAGTTGCATATACATCTTTAAAGTCCATATCCTGAGCATAATATTCTATGTAGCTTTCATGCAGCACAGAATTATGCTTAAGTATGGTAAATGCATTTATAATGGGTCTAGATAACATGTCTGCAACCTTGTTATGTATGCCCTTTTTATATCTGATGACTAAATGAAACTGTTGTAGAAAACCCATCCATCTGTGATTGTTGCAACTTAGTTTGGGAGTGTAGATATTGAAGTGGCTGATGATCAATACGTATTACTGTTTCTTTTCCCATTAAGTAATTTTTCCACTTTTTCACACTCTGAACTAATGCATACAATTCTTTATCATAGGTAGGATAGTTAACTACTGCAGGATTAAAAGTCTCAGAATGATAACATATGGGTTTACCGTGCTATGTCAACACTGCTCCCATGGCATAGTCACTGGCATCAGTTTGGATCTCAAATGGTCTTTGTAGATTTGGCAGTGCTAGTACAGGTGTTGTACTAATTTTTTCTTTCAAGGTGTCGAAGGCTTTCTGCTGTTTGCCTCCCCACTGAAACACCTTGTTCAATCCTGTCAAAGCATGTAAGGGAGCTGCAATTGAGGAAAAATTTGAAATGAACTTCCTCCAATACTGTGCTGCTCCTAAGAAGCTTCTCACTTCTGTAGCAGACTTGGGTTTAGGCCAGTTTACAATGACTGCCACTTTAGAGGGATCTATTTTCAATTCACCTCCCCCTACTATATGACCCAAATAATTTAGAGAGGTTTTGCCAAATTCACATTTGGAGAGTTTAACATAATTTTTTTCTCTTTTCAAAACATCTAATGTCTGCTTAACATGCTTTAAATGTTCTTCCCACGTTTTACTAAAAATCAGAATGTCATCCAGATACACAATAACAAAATCATCAAGAAAAGGTCTGAGTACATCATTCATTAATCTCATGAAAGTAGCAGGGGCATTGATCAAGCCAAAAGGCATAACTAGCCATTCATACAATCCCTGCTTTGTTTTGAAAGCAGTCTTCCATGCATCTTGATCTGCAACTCTGACCTGATGGTATCCATTGTGTAAATCCAGCTTGGTGAAATAAACAACTTCCTTCAGTTGATCTAAAAGATCATCTATGCGAGGAAGGGGATAACGATTTTTGATTGTTATTTTATTCAGTGCTCGATAATCAATGCACATTCTCCACGAGCCATCTTTCTTTCTCACCAAAATGATTGGTGACCCACATGGTGATGTGCTAAGCTTGATGAACCCTTTCTCGAGCAACTCCTGCACCTGCTTCTTGATTTCATCATTCTCTAAAGCAGATAACATGTACATCCCAATGTTAGGCAAAGGAAGATCTTGCTGCAAAATAATATCATGTACTATTCCCTTTTTGGGTGGCAGACCTTGAGGTTCTTGAAACAAGACATCATACTCTAAAACAATATTTTCTATATCAGCTTGCTGATAAAAATTACAACCCTCAAATACATTGGTTTTATCAGTTTTCTTTTCCTTTACAACCATCAGCAAAAACTGTTTGCATGAATTTATCATTCTTTTCATCTGTCCTGAGTTTATGAGAGTATAATTATTCTTGAGCTTATGAGCTCTTACAAAGTATTTGATTCCATCTTTAACAAGTAGATACTTGTTCTTAGCTCTATAGAAAATAGCCTTTCTATCATACAAGTAAGGACTTCCTAAAACAATTCCACATATATCCAAAGGAATTACATCTAAGTCAACCTCATCTACAAATGCTGACCCAAAAGAAAACTTGAGGTTGCACTGTCTAGTCACTTGTAGTTGTGCTTTATCATTCAACCATCCTAATGGGTATGGCTTCTTATGAGGTGTAGTTTCTAATCCAAATTTCTTTACAATTGCTTTAGAAATCAGATTTACTTGTGAGCCACTATCAAACAAAGTATCAATCTTTTGATTTCTGGAAACAACTCGAATATGGAAAAGCTCATGTCTTTTTCTCTCATGTTCTTCATCAATAACAGATTGAACAGAATTACTAGTAGATGCTTCAGAATTCTTACCTTTTATACATGTGGCTGAAATGATTGTTTCATCTCCCGAGTCTGACCCCAAATATTTATGAATAGCTGCAACAGTCTTCTTCTTCTTGCCCTCGGACTTCTTAGGCCTCAGCTCTGAATGCAGAATCCAATAGTGCTCATCATCATGCCCCTCCTTTTTATAGTGAGTGCATGAAGCTTTGCCTTTTGTGCAGTGTTAGCCTTCCTTGCTTTCCACTTTTTCTTTCTTTTCTCCTTGCTCTTGCTTACAGTGGGTTGGGATGGTCCCCCAACTTCTAGATTTCCATTCTTTCCTCTAGTTTCTAGATGAGTAGCTTGTACAGATACCTCATCTATACTAGTGGGATTAAACATGAGGATGGTATGCCTCATGTAGTTGTGTAGACCACCAATGTACTTCAAAAGAGTTTCTGGTGAGTCTAATGAAATACCCAACATCAATGCTCTCTTTTTGAACTATTTAGTATACCCTTGTACACTTTTCCCTTTCAACTGCCGAAGAGTTTGCCAACTTATCATGGCTTGTTGCATGTAGGCCAATGGATAGAACTGCTTTTTGATTGCAGTAACAAATTCACTCCAAATAGAGATGGTCTTACCATGCTTCTTCACATCAGCTTGGGTTCTGCCTTCCCACCAAACCAAGGTAGTGCCTCCTAGGCGTAGGCTTGCGAGCTGAATCTTACTCTTGTCTGAGTCTATATTTTGTAATCTACAATACACATCAATTTGTCTAATCCAATTGTCCAACTTTTTAGCATTTAGCTCTCCATCATATATAGGAAAATAAAATTTAACATCTAACTTAATCAAAGATACTTTCTTATTATGCACAGGGCTATTAGGAGGTGTAGGGAAGCTTTCTTCTTTCCCCTTTCCTTTGGAGTGGTCATGGGAATGACTTTCATCTTCTTCTTTATCTTGCTTAGAGCTTGATGAATTCACCCTTATGCTTTCTAAAGTCCCTATACGTTTCTTCTACCATAGACTTTATAGCTAGGAAACTTTCTATGAATTGAGGGTCTGGCCCTATAGAACCTTCTTCTAACATTGTCTTCTGATAATAGAGTCTCCCAATTTCAGGATTAGTTTCCACCAACTCTCCTTCTCCTAATTTGAGCTTTGATCTAGCAGCTAAACCAACACAAGCTTGTTTAACCTTAAAGCCTAGAGCTCTGATACCACTTGATCTGATAATAACCCTATGAGTGACCTCAGTTGAAGATTTATTAAACAAAAAGGTATTACAGACCCATGTGCTGGTGTGTGTGTTTTGTGTTATTGAAACAACGGATCGATCAGATTGCCAATACATAGAAAATAAGTGGAAAGATAGCAGAGAAATACAGTAAGCGACACAAAGACACAAACAACTTTCAATAAGGAGTTCACCCTACTCTCCAGGGCTACGTCTCCGGTCCAGCTTCAGTGGTGGCCTTGTTTTATTGTGTCTTATAGCAAAGAAATTACAATACAAGGACACAATGTGAGTTCTCCTGAAGCAGATTTTTCTTGGTAGGGTGGTTCTTAGATTCCCCAAGCCACTCGGAGTTCACAGACTCTTTTCCTTCCTACCAGCTCTGTGACCCTCAGTCTACAGTGGAAAGAGCCAACTGTGATGCTCAATCCAGACAGATTCCTCTATGGGAAGGCTTGAATCTTCAAGCTCTCTGGTGCTCGACGCTGCCTGTGGTCAACTCGGCCCTCTGTCTCCTCTGCTTGGCTTTACTGTTCTCTGTGTTCAGTCCTCCTCTCAGGGTTCACTGTCTCTCTTGGTCGCTTGGACTCCTCTCTATTCCTCCTCTCTCAATCTCTATTCGACTATCTCTGTTCATGGCTTTAGCCATTCGATCTCCATGCCTGTTCAGTTCCTCTCCCGCCTACGTTGATTCGCCTACCGCCTGCGTGCTTGGAGTTCCCTGTCTGGCGTCAGCATGAACGCTTGGGAAGTAGCCATGCATCCCCATCGAAATAGGGTCAGCCTGCTCGTCGATTCGTTTCTTCAGTTATGTCGTGGATACGTTCTTTCTCCACCATGGCGGTCAACGGATTCCAAATCCCCTTAAATCACGGTTTAATTCCCTGTTGATTCCACTTCTGTCTATCGAGCACAATCTCAGTCGTCCGATCTGGGTTCCTCAAGATCTGACGTCATACGCATGTCGAGCGTGGTTGACTTGCTCGACCGATAACATGCGATCAACAAAAGTTTTTCTCTCACCTCCGTTGCCACGCGTCGATCGCTAAGTGGGATCGCTCCGCTCTCCTCCAAAACCTCTTACTGTTCAAGGACGCCCCGATCAAAATCGCCGGTTTCCAGGTCATGGGTCCCACCTTTGTACGTTGGCACTTTTCGTGTCTCCGCCCGCAGTCCTCTAGCTCCTAACGCGACCAGGGCTTAATGCCCCTCCATTTCGGCCCTGTTTGCCCAATGATGTGCGATTACATCGAAAATCAACTCCTTTTCCTGTTCCGAGGCTCCTAGGGGCTACATCGACCTCCTGCGTAGTCTCCATGGGCCTCGGTCAGCGCGCTTTGATCGAGGTCCTCGTCGTTCCACACTGGCTGCCATGGCCACTGGTTCAGGGTGTTTTCGATTACCATTTTGGATTTCATTCGAGATTTTTTCGACTTGATTTAGTCATGGTTCTTTGACAGTCGTTTATGGATCTGATTCGGATCATCATAACATTCCTCAGATTTATGCAGTTGTGGACAACAAGCTGGAATATCACCAGGCATCCATTATTGAGATGGAAGGTAAGATCTATGATCGAGTTGTTTCTATTTTGATTGACCTTGGATTGAATTATAGTTATGTTAATCCTGACCTGGTGGATAAGTGTGGTTTGAGAAAACAAGTGCATGCAGAGTCTTGGTTGGTGCAGTTGGCTACAGGTACTATGAAGAGAGTTCATCATTGGGTAATAGATTGTGCATTTGAGCTTAACGGTATGCCTACGTTAGCGAATCTAAATGTGCATGCTTTTGGGTATGGATTGGTTGTACCTCCATAGGAACAAAGTAGATTTTTATGACAAGGCTATTGAGTCCCTGGATGATAATAGTGAAAAGAGAATCTTGTAGGGAAAAAAGAAGCCTACATTAGTGAGACTGGTTACAACTATGCAGGCTAAGCATAGTCCCAGGAAGAGGTGTGTACTATTTGCAACCCATATTTCCAGTGAAAAGGGTAAGTATGTTGAGGATGTGGAAGTCCTTGAGAGGTACCCTGTATTGTAGCATGTCAAGATGTATTTCCAATAGAAATTTCAGAGTTGCCTCCCCATAGGGAAGTGCAATTTTTTATTGAGTTGGTACTAAGGGCAACACCAATATCAAAGGAACCTTACAGATGAGCACTCTAGAGCTAGTGGAATTGAAGTTGCAATTGAAGGAAATGCTTGATAAGGGATACATTAGACCAGGTGTATCACCTTGGGGTGTACCAGTATTGTTCGTGAAGAATAAGGATGGTACTCTCAAGTTGTATATTAATTATAGGCAGTTGAACAAGTGATAATCAAGAACAGGTATCCATTACCAAGGATCTATGGACTTGTTTGATCAGTTGAAGGGAGCAACAATGTTCTCAAAGATTGATTTTAGATTAGGATATCATCAGGTATGCGTCAAAGAAGAGGACATCTACAAGACTTCTTCTTGGACCATACATGGGAATATGATTTTGTGTGGTTCCTTTCGGTTTGACCAATGCTCCAACTACTTTAATGTGCTTGATGAATAGTGTGTTGTCTCCTTATTTGGAAAATTTTGTGAATGTATTCATTGATGATATATTTATATATTCTAAGAATGAGAAAGAGCATGGAGAACACCTGGAATAAGTGTTGAGATTGCTAAGGGAGCATTAGTTGTATGCCAAGCTTAGTAAATGCAACTTCTTTTAGACAAAGGTACATTACTTGGGAGCTGTTGTCTCCAAGGAAGGCATAACAATGGATCCAAAAAATATAAGAGCTATCATGGAGTGGGTAGCTCCTAGAAATGTGGATGAGGTCAAATCATTCATGGGAGTAGTAGGTTACTACAGGTGGTTCATTAAGAACTTCTCACAGATTGCATATCATGTTAAATCATTGTAGAGGAAATGAAAGAAATTTTAAAGGACGAAGGAAAGTGCAACAAGTTTTGAGCAGTTGAAGTAGTTGCTTACAAATGATCCATTTTCAAATATTGCAGATCCAAATAAAGAGTTTGTTGTGTGCACATATGCTTACAAGAGAGGACTTAGTGGAGTCCTGATGCATGAGATACATGTGGTGTGGTATGAGTCAAGGAAATTGAATGAGCATGAACAAAACTATGTGACTCATGATCTTAAGTTGGCAGCGATCATTCATGCCTTGAATATGTGGAGGCACAATATTTTTAGCAGGGGGTTTGTATTGATGAGTGACCATAGTGGACAAAGATATCTATTTGACCAACCTAATCTAAATGCCAGGAAATCTAGATGGTTGGCTATCCTTAGTGAGTTTGACTTGAGACCAGATACATTAAAGGAAAGGAGAACATGGTTGTATATGCTCTCAGTAGGAGAGTGTAGGTAAACCACGTTGCAGCTGTGAGCTATTATGTGATAGATTTATAGGATCAAATCTTCAAGCAGGACAACAGGATGATAGGTATTAGTAGCTTAAACATAGGTTAAAACAGGGTACAAGTGAACAGGATAGGGTTTATCATCTAACATTAGATGGCATGGTGAGATTTAGAGACGATCTATGTGTTGGATGACAGTGAGCTCAAGAAGCTTATCTTGAGGGAGTTTCATGTCAAGCCATATTCAGGTCACCTAGGATATTAGAAGACGTTGAAAACTGTGAATAAGTTCTACAATTGGCCGAATTAGAAGAAGGAATTGGTGGATTTTGTTGCTAGATTCTTAGATTGTTGGTAGGTGAAAACTGAGTGTAAGCACTCATCTGATTTGTTACAACCTATTCTGATTTCAGAGTGCAAATGTGAGGTAATTTCCGTGGACTTCATTACAGGTTTGTCAAGGACATCTATACAACATGATTCCATTGTGGTTATGGTTGACAAGTTGAGCAAGGTAACTCACTTCATTCCATTGAAGACTACTTATTCAGCTAGCGAGGTAGCACAGGTATTCATCAGGGAGATAATGAGGTTGAATGATGTTCCAAAGAAGATTGTATCCAACAAAGATGCCAAGTTCACTTCCAGGTTTTGGAAGGAGTTATTTGTAGGTTTGGGTACAGAGTTGGCCTTCAACACAACTTATCATCCTCAAATAGATGGACAGATAGAGAGGGTCAACATGATTCTGGAGGATATGTTGAGGATGTATGTCATGCATCAACAGAGGAGGTGGGAGGAGTATCTTCTACTGGTTGAGTTTTCTTACAACAATGGGTATCAACAGTCACTGAGGATGAGTTTGTTTGAGGCACTTTATTGGCAGAGTTGTAATACTCTTATTAGCTGGAGTGATCCAATGAACAAGGTATTGAAACGAACGAACATGTTGGAAGAGCTGGAACAATAAATGAAACTTATAAAGAAGAATCTAAACACAACACATGATAGAAAGAAGAGTTATGCATATCAACACATGGCATTTAAGGAGTTTCAGGTTGTGGAGCATGTGTACTTGTGCATCAAGCCCAAGAAGAGCTCCTTGAGGATTGGTTCATTTTCCAAGTTGGCACCTTGGTATTGTAGGCCTTTTGAGATCCTTGAGAGGATTGGACCAGTGGCCTACAAACTTGCATTGCCTCCGATGGTGAAAGCCCATGATGTTTTCCATTATTCATTGCTTAAAATATATGTGAAAGATGTTGATTATGTTATTGATTGGTCTGTATTGGAGGTGGAGCCATAAGGAAAATTCTAGCCAGAACCTCAGTGCATATTGCAGTGGAAATAACTCATGATCCAGAATAGAGTAATCAAGAAAATTAAAGTGTAGTGGAAGCACTTTGAGCCCGAAGTAGCTATATGGGAGATGGTTGATTAGATTTGGGCTACGTATCCTTCATTATTTTCTAGTGGAGGAAAATGAGTTTCTAGTATATATACATATTTATGTATGGTTGATATTGTAAACACCACAATGAGTTATGTTATAAATCTCTAATAAGTGGTATGGTTGTCATGTTGTCATGTTTGTCATGATGGTTTTGCTTTTGAGTAGGTTGTTCATTGTAAATACTACAACGAGTTGGGTTATAAAGCTCCATGGACTGTATGTTTTGGTTTTCAATGGTCTTGCTAGTTGTAGGTGTCATAGAAGACCGAGGAGGATGTTCCCCTAAGGGGGAGGGGTATGTAACAACCCCGAGATAAAAGTTCATGTAATAAAGTTAATAAAGGCAAAAGAATAAGACCAAGGTCACGAGACACATATTCCACGCTGAATGTTTGGAAAAGCATCCTAGTGGGCATCACTTGTTGTTTATTATGGATAAGGGAAAATTGGCAAAGACATTGGCAAAGGATTTGAAAAGGAAAAAAACATTATTGGCATTTCATTTATGAAAATAAAGAAAAATAGGAGAAAAGGGAGATGAAAGGTCACAGATTGCATGCGAGGAGGAAATTAAAGGAAAATAGAGGAAAAATGAAGAAATTAGAAGCATCAATAATAAAAATGCATAAGAGAATAAATTTGGGGCCTTTTGTTAGTTGAGTTTTGGAATTGGCTTCGGAGATGATGTAACACCCTCCTCCCACATACACCCAAGTAACCTGCCAACTAGGGTAAACATGATACGAGAGGCTACTATGATCAGATTTGACCTCCTATGTGACCTTAAGGAAGTGGAATTGATGAAAAATCACACACAGTCATCCAACATCATCAACAAAATCCTCAAGAGACAAGTCAGCCACTTAGACAACCTATCCCAGGGTCCCATTGTTGTTATAGACCTCTTAGGCCATAGACTCTCTCATGCTATGGGAAAGGATGTGACCAAAGACACAAAGTCACTCTCATAGGTCTGCATGCCAGCAATTGTGGACCAAAATTTCTAGTTTTGTGTCAACGACCTCGAGATTTAAGCCACTTTTTTAGGCCCAGAGCCCAGGCCACTGCCCAAAATGGAATGATAGCTTAGAATCAGGAGATGTACAGGGAAACAATGATGAAAAAAAAAAAGTTGATCAAGACCTTAACCAGACCCCTACTAGCCATGAGAGGAATTTCATCAAACATATCACGAACATGTAACCTACCAGCGCATACAACAGAATTAAGTGTAGGGATCTCATACTTATCTGAGAATCGCTATGGACCATTGTTCCCTAATTTCATTTGTTGCATTATCATCTTTTAGGTCATAGACACATTATCCATTCATGTACAAGTAAAAACATGTTGAGAGCCATACATAGCTGTTGCCACAAAATGTACATATAATCAACATAATAGAAACAAAAATACCATAAACATATCAACCATTAAAATCCATATATACATTAGTACATTTTCACATGAAAATCAAGGGAATGAATTTCTCATTAATGAATGCAATAAACCAACCAGAGATGGGACTACCACGTTCCACCCGACCATAGAATGGCTGAGCCAAATCTCTCTTTGGCCATTTACCCCTGTGCCATATTCCAAGCATGAATGTGGGATCCCATAGAACACATCAATAAAAAATCATCCAGGACTTCTAGAGGCCATCCACCTCAACCCATCAAATAGTGATTCCACCTCATGGTCAGACATCACAAAACCGTCATCAGATTGGTCTCCATCCAAGCCTTCCAGGGCTTCTAGAGCATTTGTCCAACCAAGGCTTCCAGAACTAGTAACTCCACCCACAACTTATACAAGGCTTCCAAAGCATTTATCCAACCAAGGCTTCGAGGACTAGTAACTCAACCCAACAAGGGATTCCAAAGCATTTGTCCAACCAAGGCTTCCAGGACTAGTAACTCAACCCAAGCTGTTACAGGGCTTCCAAAGCATTTGTTCAACCAGGTATTCTAGGACTAATAACTCAACCCAAGCTACGGAAAGATGAGAACCAATCAAGAATAAACAATGAAAGTAAACCCACAATCACCATGACTATCCAAGAAATGGAAAGAATAGGCAATCCACTGTTGATCCAGGAAATCCTCCATGTCAATGACAGATCACAACCAAGAAACCACATGCATGTGTCATGCATGCCAAAACTAGTGAATAAATCATACATGCAACTCGGTACCTACAAGTAAATCTGGTGTAGCTACTGATCCCTGCCCTCTTTCACTTTCCTTCTCTTCCTTTGCCTTCTTGCTCCAAGAATCCAAATATGCTACACCCTCCAAGAGTGCTCCAAGAAACTCTAAGTCTCCAAGAGTATGTGTGTGTGTGTGAGAGAGAGAGAGAGAGAGAGAATAATGAGAGAGAGCTCCAACATTGAATTGATCAAGTCAACCCCACTGATCCTCATACGCCTTTTTATTAATGAGGCCTCTATTTTATTCATTTTATATTATTTTCCTTCAATTTCCTCCTCACATGCAACCTGTGACCTTTCACCTTCCTTTTCTCCTAATTTCCATTACTTTCATAAATAAATGTGCCAAAATAACTTTTTTCCTCTTTAATGCCTTAGCCATTGCCTTTGCCAATTTCCTTAGCCATAAACAACTAAATGAACACCCACTAGGATGTCCTGCCCACCATTCATCTTGGAATACGTGTCCCATCATCCGCGGTATTTATATATAAACATCAACATAGTCATGATCATGAGAAAATTGTTAGATATTATAAGGTCAAGGTTAAGAAAAATTCCTTTATTCATGCAACACATGTGAAATATTGAGAACAATAGTCCCAACATAGCCAAGGCATCTGACACCTCAAATCCATTTACTTTAACTTTTCTTGATTACCTTTCCCATGACTATTATGTCATCGTCCATTTACCACAATGGACCCAACTAGTCCAACTGTCTGTTATACTCTTACCTTCCATTGCGCTTACTCATACACCGAGCTTCATTCATATCTTACATTACTTGTTGGGTACCACACAACTCTCCCTGAGCTCCATCAAATTTTCCTCTTTCCCAACCAATTCCCCAGACTCAAAACATAAAAGGCAAGAATAGAAACCACAAGAAGAAGAAAACCATGAAAACCAATAACGACATGACTCCACAAAAGAAGTGGTATGGACATACTCTAGACATAAATAAAGTTTCAAATCAAGCGCAAGAAAATAAAAAAGACCAAAATCACAAGACTAACAACAAACACCATGACTCAATCCCCATGGTTCCAAGGGAAAATCAACCAGAGCCTTCTTCAAGATTTCATGGAAACCTCTCTTTTCCATGCAGTCCCTTGCATCATATTGCCATAAACACATAACTGTCAATGTATAAATAAACATAACAATACATCAATTACCTTATCTTGTTGTGCCAAGCATGTTTCTTGCAACTAAACACATCCATGCCATCTATTAAGGGACTCCAATCCTTTGATAGATCCACTTGTAACTAAAGACTAGCTAATATACTTTTCAAGTACATGTTAATGAATCTAGCACATATCCACATAACGTCAAACAAAATGAAGGTTAAGAAGACTCCTTGTATGCAAAGCACTCGTTTTTCTATAATTAGGGTTTCCAAACATGGCCAAAGGAATTATTACCTGATTCCTTTCTTTTACCTTTACCCTACTGCGACTGAGTCTAAATATATACTATCACATCACCCAACTGTTAGTTATATAAACACATCAATTATTACCTCGTCATGCGAATACCAAGCATGTTTCCTGCAACTTCTCAGACATGTCAACCACATGTTACAAATATCAATACAATCATATCTATCCATTTGAAATCAATTTTTACAAACAATCATGTCATAATCCATAGTCAAGTCATAGTCATTAGACATAATGCTACAACTACCACCTACTACACTCAAGTACTTATCAAATGTCTCAACACATATGTGTTAGTAAAACCATCTTAAAGCAAGATAATTGGAACACATACTCATATTATGAAATTCATCAAACATTCAACCAACTTGCAAACATACCACATTAAATAACTCAAATAGGCACCACACACTAAAACAAAAAATAGATGTCATAATCAAACAACCAAGCACCAAATATACGACATAAGAAAACTCATACCTTAATGTATATCAGGGGAGGCTATCTTGTCTACACAATAAACCTAGGTTAGTACGATACAACTTCACAAGATATCAACTCAAACATAAATCATGATATCCATAACAATAACTAACTAACATGTTCACGTCATAAGCTCACAATAATTTGTCATTCATGCATAACAATCACATATGTATAATCAATCTAGATTAGTACGACACCATATCACAAATATGTCGGCTCATACCTGAATATCGCAACCATAATCATTTGCATAGGTCAAACCAGGTTACACAATACATATAACACTAAGATCTTCAATGCAATGAACATAACCATCACACATATGACCAATCCAAATTACAACATCAAGACCTCAATGAAATAACCCCAATCATCAAGTTAATAGCACATAACAACAACAAGCTATACATCATGCTCATCAACAACATAAAACCTAATCGTCAAGTTAAATGTCATATAGAAACAACAAGTTAACCTATAACATACTCATCAACAACATATCATATAACATAATAAACAACATCAATGCTTACAACCACATGTTACTATCATTCTTGACTATCTGACTCATGTGCATATGACTATGCTAATCAACTATCATCTATCAGGTACGTAACCATAACATCAAAATACATGTACATAACCTAATGTATATAACCCTAATGCATATAACAATCCTTAACCTACATACTTACATGCCCAACATACAAACTTGTATGATGACATGCTCTCGCCTTGAGGTCCAATGCTGCAACTTCACTTTGATGATTTGCATCTCCTGCTTTACCTCATTCAACACATTAGCATCATAACATACCAATAGCACCATGATGACCTAAATTGCATACAATGACTTCACAAGGCATGTTTGACCTACTATTCAAACTATAACCAAGACCATACATGCATAACAACTGTATATAGACATATAACAAATGAGTACCAAACCATACACACATCATTCTAGCTAGAGTCGAGTCATCAATGTGTGACCATATCAAGTACACAAACCATGACCTCATGCATGAAAACAACCATTACTCCATTGTACACATTTCCACATGCAACCAACAATATGCATAAGCAATGCCAAATCAACTACACCTACGTATAAACACATGTAGTCGAACATAAGTGATCAAATCTTGTAATCAACCTACAAGACTGATGCATGTAATCCAAATATTCAAGAATGCAACCTAACATACAAGGATGTAAGTAGGTGCCATCAAATCAACATGTAAGTGACATATAATCCATATGCAACCAGTCATGTACTCATGACAAATACATTTCGCGAAATCAATATCAAATTCTCCATGATAACCATGATACAACCCTAATCAATCATCAGGCAAATACAACAAGGATATGAAATGAAAGTTTAAGAGAAACACATGAAAACACCCTCCTCCCACATCCACCCAAGTAACCATGCCAATTGGGGTAAACATGAGATGAGAGGCTACTATGATAAGATTCGACCTCCTATGTGACCTTAAGAAAGTGGAATCAATAGAACATCACACACAGTCATCCAAAATCATCAACAGAACCCTCAGAAGACAAGTCAACCACTCAGACAGCCTATCCCTGGGTCGCACTGCTATTCTAGACCTCTTAGGCCATAGTAGATCTCATGCTATGGGAAAGGGAGCGACTAAAGACCCAAAGTCACTCTCATAGGCCTGCATGCCAGTGATTGTGGACCAAACTTGCTAAATCTATGCCAACGAACTTAGGATTTAAGCCACTTTTTTAGGCCCAGAGCCCAGGCCACTGCCTAGAATGGAATGATAGCTTAAAATCAGGAGATGTACATGGAAACAATGATGAAAAATAAATAAGTTGATCAAGACCTTAACCATACCCCCACTAGCCATGACATGCATTTCATCAAACATATCGCGAACATGTAACCTACATGTGTAAACAATAGAATTAAGTGTAGGGATCTCATATTTATCTGAGAATCGTTATGAACTTGTAACAACCTCCTCCCACATTTACCCAAGAAACTAGCTAGCTGGGGTAAACATTCTATGAGATGACACCATGATATGACTCGACCTCCTAAGTCACATTAAGGAAGTGGAACCGATGGAAACACTCCATACAGATATCCAACATCATCAATAGAACCCTCAGAAGACAAGTCAACCACTCAGACAACCTGTCCCTATTGGAAATAATACTGAGGGGGGGTGAATCAGTATTATCAGATCAATTATTTTTCATTTCCCAAACAGATTTTTATACGCTACTTCTGTGAAGTGAACTTGCATGTACATGCTATTGTGATTAGTGAAACCATCGTATACGCAAAGAAATTGTGATTAAGTTAATTGATCATGTGTTGATCTATAACCAGTGCATCAATAACTTATTGAATAGTGCAGTCAAAACATAATAAACCATCACACATAAGCAACATACGTGAACACCAAGATTTAAGGTGGAAACCCTATGTGGGTGAAAACCACCAGCTGTTGTCGTCTCTATCTTCTTTTAATAATAAGAAAATCTGTTTACAATCTTGTACTGGTGCAGACTCATACCAGTACGCAGGCACCCGCCTACAGAAGGCTACAACCTTCTCTCGTCTTCCAGCTTCTTCTGGAAGGGAGCTACAACCCATAGGTCTTGTACTAGCCAATGTGTTTACTAGTACGTAAGCACCGACCTACAAAAGGCTACAACCTTCTCTCTCTTCCTCCAGGGACCACGTTTCATAAATTTTTAGACTGGATGCTCCTGGTACACAACAATACACATGAAGGCCTCGTTTCATCAAATTTTCATACTGGACCCATCAGAACTTTCAAACTGCATCAACCAATAATCAGTTAATCTGAACAGTTAGATCACTGTCACCAGAACATTGTGCTGAACCCAGAAACCTGCATCATCATTCAGAACCAGCTGCAACCTCAAAAATCATACATCATAATGTATACGCTACTTTACTGAACCCAACCTGCGTGTATACGCTACTTCCTTTAATCAAACCTGCATTTACCTTCAAAACTACTAAAACATAAAACTTCTGAATCAAGTCTGTACCAACCAACAATATACTGAACATCTACTGTCAATTTACAGAGCTTTACATAGGCAGTAGCAGAGATCACCCTTCTCACTTATACAATCAAACAATCAGATATCATACTCCTTATGCATTCAGTTTTTCATTCAGATCTAAGAAGACTTCATTGACAAACAACAGTAAAACAACAGAACTGATCAGATAGATCAGTCAGACCTGAAGAAAGGGCTTTTCCTTTGTATACGCTACTTGGAAGAGTAGAACTTGCGTGTACACGCACTTTTACCAAGATGAACCAGTGTACAGATCTGCAAATATTAACTCATAACTTCGCTGCTATTTCAGACTTCAAACAAACCCAAATCATGACATTTAAAGAATAAAATAGGTGTACACAACTAGATTTGGCCCAACCAATATCAGATCATTCAATGATAATTCATTTAAGGTCTCATGATCCTGATCCAACATTGAATTCAAGGTGCACAAAATATTTTAGATCAAATCACCAACATAGCCCCTGCAACATAAAATATACTTCAGATAGAAGTATTCCTTAGAAACCCTTTTCACTTGCACACCTTGGCCTTATGATCTTCTCCTCCTTTTATAGTTTTAGGCCTTTCTTAATACCTTAGACGAAAACAACTTAGGACTCATGGTATTCTTGGATGGGATCAAATAGTCGTTACTCTGCTCAATATTGTGGGCTAATACCATGGTATTGACCCTTGATATTCTCTACTCTTGAAATTCCTTGATTTTCCAACCTGTACGCGCTTTTCCTCTTGCGGGAGTGTGCATATATGTATATGCGTTTTTTGTTCGGTGGACCTGCGTGTATATGCTGTTTTGACTAGGTGGACTTGTGTATACATCTTAAACTGCTTTTCACCATCCTTTACCTTCAACTTGTTCATTCTGATTAGTAGACTTTAGTTCCATCTTCCCGTTCTTCTGTACCAATGCCTTGTTACATCTGAATGGATCTGTTATACTATGGGTTGCCTTTCATCAAAACTGAACTAACCTGTGAGTGAGTTACTATCAAGGACAACACTTGTATCATAATGCCAGCAATCTCCCCCTTTGGACTTGATGGAAACCACGCTGGTGTTGATTACTGCCAGCTATAGAAACTGTTATAGATAACAAGCAACACCAAAATACTCTCCCCCTTTGACATCAAGGGCAAAGGGCAGACCAAGTTATTCCCCCCCTTTGATATACATTATGCTATCCATTCTCCCCCTGCGTACATGCTGAGTCTGCAAAGATATGTTTCAAAAGAATAACATGACTCTATAACTCAACTAAGTGAGTATGACCTCCCTGTGACCAATGACTCATACATACATCAATCACCCAACCAAGTGGGGATACACCATATTTGACTCATCCACCAACCAAGTGGTGATATACCGATTATTTATACATGTTGTTCAGATTATCTTCCAGATACATCGCATAAGGATTCTTCTTCATCGACGTTTCGAACCAGCAACGGTGGTTCATCTTCAGGATGTGAAATAATATTGAAAGACTGGTCTTATTTTTCACTTATATATATAGAGATGCTTAGCCGACAGATGTAATTAATTAATTATTCTTTTTCCTTTTAGGTTTATGGTTAATGGTTATATTAATTTTATTTGTTTTAATTATATAATTATTTTAATTTAATTTTGATTAATTATTTTTATTTTAATTAATTTAATTTTGCTTTCAATTAATAATTTCTATTTTAATTATTCTAATTATAATTCTTCTAATTATTAAATTTAATTACAATTGTTTTAATTATATTTAATTATTGATAATTAGTTTTAATTATCTATTTATTTTAATTAATTTTGTATTATATGATTTTTTAATTATACTTATATTAATTATTTATTTATTTTAATTATTTAATTTAATTATATTGATTATATAATTGTTTTTAATTGTATATATTTTAATTAATTATTACTTTTACTTTTAATTGTTTTATTTATATTTATTTTAATTATGTATTTATTTTAATTTTTAATTGTTATGATTATATTTATTTCAATTTATTTATTAAATTATTTATTAATGAGTTATTTTTGCTTTGTATTTGTATTAGTTTATATTATAAGTCATGATTATTTATTAAGGCTCCCTACATATTATCTTATGTTGAGGAGTTTATTATAGTTAAGATATTTTCAATTGATGTTTATTTCCTATGAATTTTTGTTAAATTGTATTTTATTAAGGTCATAGTGTGTTATTAAATTAAAATGGATTAGAATTTTTATGTTTGTTCTAGGTTCATTAGGGGAGGATTATAGTTAGGGGTAGATTTGGATGATAGGATTGGAACCCAGTTTTTGCTTATGGTCCATCCATTGTCTCTGTTGAGGTTATTAGGGTGTTTGCTAATTTCTATGGCTTCTCTGAATTTCCTTATGAAGTAGTGATGATAGAAATAGAGAAATTATTACATCATCCATCCCATGCAAAGTGGGGATACAAATTACATCATATGTCCAATAGGACTCATTGAATTATAGACCATGACAGAAGAAGTCATATCACACCCTAGATCTTTACATGACTTATGCAACAAATGGTATAAGTATTTGAAGCCATAGCTGAACTCAGCAACCATGATGCCAACAACACTGAATGTGAGTGAAGGCTAATGCTCCCCCTGAATCTGTGCTACCTGTGTATTGTTAACAAGTCATTCATCGAGGCATCTTTGTCAGTCAGATAAAAATCAATGAACAAATCATATCATCAGACTGTAATCATCAATATCAGACAGAGCACCCATATTAGAGTCTGGCCCACTATTTTTTCTGTCAGAAAAACATATACGCTCCTTTAGCCACAGAAACCCACGTGTATACGCAACTATATTTCATGAAACCCACATATAATAACATTCCTCTGAAAACTAGATTTGAACAGCGGGATGATGCAGCAACTACTCCCAGATTTTGTCTAAGATATTCAAATGTTTCTCTGGGAAGCGGTTTAGTAAATATATGAACCTATTCTTTGGAGGGAACATACTCCAATTTAACCTTTTGTTCAAGCACTTGTTCTCATAGAAAATGGTACTTAATGGGTATGTGCTTGGTATTGGAGTGCATGACAAGATTTTTCGAAATACTGATGACACTTGTATTATCACATAGAATGGAGATGGGTGGAGTACATGTGATCTGAATGTCTTGCAATGTTTGCATCATCCAAAGTAGTTGTGTGTAGCAAGATGCAACAACCATATATTTTGCTTCAGCTGTAGATAAGGCAATCGAACTTTGTTTCTTGCTGAACCATGACACTAATTGAGAACCCATATAGAATGCACCTCCAATAGTGCTCTTTTGATCATCAAAATTTCCTGCCCAATCTGCATTTGTATATGCATTAAGAGTAAGGTTTGTATCTTTAGGATACCATAGTCCAAAGTCCTGAGTTCCTTGAAGATATTTGAAAATTATTTGACTGCCTGAAGACGTGATTCCTTTGGATTTGCTTGGAACCTTCCAACAATTCCTACAACATGCATGATATCAGGTCTATTACCTGTTAGATAGAGAAAACTTCCAATCATAGATCTGTAAGTTGGTTGGTTTACTGTTGGTGATTCATCGTTAGAACTGAGACTGCATCTTGTTACCATTGAAGTACATACTGGTTTAGAATCTTCCATTCTGTACTTCTTCAAGATCTGCTTGAGATATTTGGTTTGTGAAAGAAAGATCCATCTTTTGTTTTTTGTACTTGTAGACCAAGAAAATAAGTAAGTTCACTAAGTAAGGAAATCTCAAATTCTTGCTACATTACTGAAGAAAAATTCTGACTCATGGATTCTTCATTGCTACCAAAGATGATATCATCAACATAAGCAACAATAATTAGCAGTTTATCATTTTCAACCTTTGTGTATAAATTGCTATCTGCAGAACCTTTTGTGAAACCTTTTTGTTGTAGATATTTGTCAAGGCAGTAATACCAAGCCCTTGGAGCCTATTTCAGACCATAAAGAGCCTCTTTAAGCTTCCATACGAGTTTTGCATCATTTCCAAGAATGAATCCTTCTAGATGTTCAATATGAACTTCTTCTTCTAAATCTCCATCAAGGAAGGCTGATTTTACATCCATTTGATATACTTTGAATTTTCGAAAACTAGAAAGAGCAAGAAACATCCTTATGGCTTCAAGTCTGGCAACAGGTGCAAAAGTTTCTTCAAAATCTATACCTTCTAGTTGAGCATACCCTTTACAATCAAGTCTGGCCTTGTTTCTAATAACTTCTCCATTTTCATTCAGCATGTTCTTAAATATCCATTTTGTTCCTATAACATTTTTATCATGAGGTCTAGGAACTAACTCCCAAGTATCATTCTTTTCAATTTGGTTAAGTTCTTCATTTATGGCCTTGGCCCAACATTCATCTTTGCAGGCTTCATTACATTCTGAGGTTTGGTGGAGGATAGTAATGCTAGATAGCTTGAGGTCCCTGTAAGAGTTCTTCTTGTCTGTACACCAGCCCCCTTTTCTCCTATAATTTGTGATTCTGGATGATTCTTCTGAACATACCTGGATGGAATCTTTTCCCTGTCTATTGTATCTTCTTCTGGTGCTTCATATTTTTCTTCTTCTATATCATTTTGATTTGATGCGGGAAAGCATTCCCTGACTTACTCACTATCATATTCCTCTGTTGATTTCATTTGTTCCAGATTTATGCATGCTTCGTCAATTACAACATCAATGCTTTCAACAATTTTCCGAAGTCTTTTATTATAACATTTGTATCCTTTATTTCTGGATGAATAACCAAGAATAATTCCTTCATCTACTCTGGGTTCGAACTTAGTTTTTCATTAGTCCTTTTGATGAAACATTTTCTTCCAAATGCTCTAAAGTGTTTTACAGTAGGAGGCTTACCATACCAAAGTTCATATGGTGTTTGATTACTATTTATCCGAACATTTTCTTTGTTGAGAATAATCACAACAACAAATGCATCGTCATCCTAGAAGGTTGCAGGAGTTCCAGATTCATCAAGCATTGCTTGAGCCATTTGTTAAACTGTTTTGTTCATTCTTTCCACCACGCCATTTTCCTGAGGAGTTCTTGTGACAGAGAATTTCCTCTCTATTCCATGTTGTTCACAAAAGTCAAAGAATTCATCTGATATGAATTCTCCCCTTTGATGAGATGCGAGACATTTTATTTTTCGAACTAATTCATTTTCAGCTAAAGCTTTGAAGGCTTTAAAATTTTCAAATTCTTTATATTTATGCTTTAGTAGACCTATCCAACACATCCTGGAAAAAACATCAATAAATAAAATAAATTATTCTTCTCCATGAGGTGACTTTTTCCTTGTTGGTCCACATAAATCAGTATGGATGAGTTCAAGAGGCTTACTTGTTGATCCTTCTTTTTCATTGAAGTGGACTTTGGTTTGCTTATCGACTTGACATGGTTTGCATATGGTCTTTTCTGGGATGTTGATATCTGGAAGATCACGAACTACCTTGAGCCTGCATGCTTTTCTTATTTGAGAAACGATTATATGTCCCAATCTTCTATGCCATAGTTAGTTTGCATCGGTTTTGCTTAGATATCATTGTTGTTGTCCTCCTTTGAGTATGTATAAGTTGTTTGGAGTTCTTGTTCCTTTGATCATGGTGTTTCATGTATCAAGCTCACGAACCACACATCCGTTTGATCGAAACAAAACTTCATTTCCTTGATTACACATTTGACTGACACTCAATAGGTTATGCTTTAAACCATCTACATACATGACATTTCCAGCTTTAACCTTTTCTTTCAAGAAGACAGAACCTTTACCTTTAATGATAGCTGGAGTGTCATTTCCAAATGAGACATTATTTTCTTTTTATAAAGCATTATATGAATGAAGTTTCTCTTTATCACCTATCATGTGTTTGGAGCATCCACTGTCGATGTACCACTGATTTTCTTTTCCTTCTGCATATAGAGCTATGCCACATCTTTTTTATTGAGATTCCTTCTTTCTCCATATCTTGGGATTTAATGATGTTTTCTCCTTTTGAAGTGATGGCTGAAATATGCTCATGCATTCAGATTCTTCATGACCAAAGTTGTTACAAATCAAACATTCTACTTCATTTTCAAGAGGAGAAAGTTATTATATGAACTTTTCTTGATTCCTGTTACACCTTTTTGATTTCGTGCTTCTCTAGTCATGATGGTTTTGTAAGAAACACATTGAGCAACCTTATGCCCAAAGTTATGACATGAAAAACATTGCCCATTAAAGAAGTTTCTGCGATCATAGAATCTTTTGGCATTGTTTACCTATTGGTTGAAGCTTCTACTGATATTCATCCTTGGAGTAAATTGGGTATGATTTACCTGATGAGTAATTTTAGGCCTTTGTTGACGATTGACATACTGTTCACTGGTCTTTTCTGCATCAAGATAACTTCTGGTGGAGGCTGACGGCTTTTGTGATTGAGATGATTCTTCAGTATATCCAAGACCTGTCTTGATCAGAGGAGAACGCTGAACTTTGATGATTTCATTTAAAGTTTCTGATCCTTTAGAAAATATGAGATTAATATATTTTGTCTTCTCAAGTTCTTTTCTTAGACCCACAATTTCACATTCTAGATTTTCATTGTGTTTTTCTCTTTCAGTGAGTTGGTGAGTCAACGTATCGATGATCATATTCTTTTCTTCTAAATAGATTTTGAGTTTAGTAATTTCTTCAAGAAAGTCTTCCTCTTCTAAGGCATCCAAGAAATCATCATTGTCATAAGCCATGAGTAGTCTATAATCTTGGTCAGTTTCATCTTCATCACTATTGGATAAGCCATCACTATCTTCATGCGTATAGTAACTCTTTCTGTTCACAACCTGTTTTCTATTTCCTTTTTCACATTCCTTTCCTTTTTCATATTTATCTTTATGAGGACATTTGGCAGCATAATGGTTGACTCTACCACAAGCAAAGCATTTGAAAGGTAGCTTACCTCTGAATCTTCCGAAACCCCGTTGAAGCTTCTTGACAAAATTTACCTCATATTCTTCTTCTGAAATGTGTTCTGATTCATTGTGCTCTTCCTTTTCTTTTCCCTTTGCTGATGCTTTAAAAGCATCTTCTCTCATATCTGATGGACCTCCTTTTCTCATTTCAAAGGCAGTTAGGATTCCATGGAGTTGAGTCACAGTAATAGTTTGAAGATTTTGTTTTTCTTCTATGGTAGACACTTTTGACTCAAATTTAGAAGACAAAGATCTAAAAATTTTCTCAACTAAAGTAACTTCCTTTATCTCTTCACCTAGATTCTTCATATAATTAACAATCTCATTTATACGTAAAAAGTAACTAACAACACTCTCATCACTATGCATCTTAAGAGTTTCATATTGAATTCTGAGAGTTTGAAGCTTAGCACGTTTTACCTGAGAGTCTCCTTCGTAGCTCTGAATGATTTTGTCCCATATTTCTTTGGCTGTCTTGAGCTGCATGACTTTGACAAATTCTGATTTTGACAAACTTCCCAGTAATATATTGACAGCTTTGGCATTAGTTTCATATAACTTCTTACCTGCAGAGTCTATAGGAATTGCTGCTGGAAATTGATATCCTCCTTCCACAATTTCCCAAACATCGGCTCCAAGTGATTGTAGATAGGCTCTGGTTCTTATTTTCCAATATACTAAGTTGCTCCCATTGAATATTGGTGGTCTGATGGATCCCATGCCTTCGTGATTATTCATCTTGAAAGATCTTCCTTCAAGTGATCAAGCTTCTTCTGAAGGACCTTCTCTGATACCAATTGTTGGAAATAATACTGGGGGGGGGGGGGGGGGGGGGGGGTGAATCAATATTATCAGATCAATTATTTTTCATTTCCCAAACAAATTTATATACGCTACTTCTGTGAAGTGAACTAGCGTGTACACGCTACTATGATTAGTGAAACCAGTGTATACCCAGAGAAATTGTGATTTAGTTAATTTATCATGTGTTGATCTATAACCAGCGCATCAATAACTTATTGATAGTGCATTAAAAGCATAATAAACCATCACACATAAGCAACACACATGAACACCAAGATTTAAGGTGGAAACCCAATGTGGGTGAAAACCACTTGCTATTGTCGTCTTTGTCTTCTTTTAATAATAAGAAAATATGTATACAATCTTATACTGGTGCAGACTCATACCAGTATGCAGGCACCCACCTACAAAAGGCTACAACCTTCTCTCATTTTCCAGATTCTACTAGAAGGGAGCTACAACCCCTAGGTCTTGTACTAGCCAATGTGTTTACTAGCATGTAGGCGTCGACCTATAGAAGGATACGACCTTCTCTCTCTTCCTCGAGGGACCACATTTCATAAATTTTCAGACTAAATGCTCTTGGTACACAACAATACACATGAAGGGCTCGTTTCATCAAATTCTCATACTTGACCCATCAGAACTTTCAAACTGCATCAACCAATAATCAGCTAATCTGAACAGTCAGATTATTGTCACCAGAACACTGTGCTGAACCTAGAAACATACATCATCATTCAGAACCAGCTGCAACCTCAAAAATCATACATCAAAATGTATATGCTACATTACTGAACCCAACCTGCGTGTATACGCTACTTCCTTTAATCAAACCTACGTTTACCTTCAAAACTACTGAAACATAAAACTTCTGAATCAAGTATGTACCAACCAACAATATACTGAACATCTACTGTCAATTTACAGAGCTTTACACAGGGAGTAGCAGAGATCACCCTTCTCACTTATACAATCAAACAATCAGATATCGTACTCCTTATGCATTCAGTTTTTCATTCAAATCTAAGAAGGCTTCATTGACAGATAGCATTAAAACAACAGAACTGATAAGATAGATTAGTCAGACCTAAAGAAAGGGCTTTTCCTTTGTATACGCTACTTGGAAGAGTAGAACCTGTGTGTACACGCGCTTTTACTGAGACGAACCAGCGTACAAATCTGCAAATATTAACTCATAACTTCGCTACTATTTTATACTTCAGACAAACCAAGATCATGACATTTAAAGAATAAAACAGGTTTACACAATTAGATCTAGCCCAATCAATATCGGATCATTCAATGATAAGTCATTTCAGGTCTCATGATCCTGATCCAACATTGAATTCAAGGTGCACAAAATATTTCAAATCAAATCACCAACATAGCCCCTTTAACATAAAATATACTTTAGATAGAAGTATTTCTTAGAAACTCTTTTCACTTGTACCTTGGCCTTATGATCTTCTCCTCCTTATATAGTTTTAGGCCTTTCTCAATACCTCAGACCAAAACCACTTAGGACCCGTGGTATTCTTGGATGAGATTAAATAGTTGTTACTCCACTCAATATTATGGGCTAATACCATGGTATTGACCCTTGGTATTCTCTACCCTTGAAATCCCTTGATTTTCCAACCTGTACGCGCTTTTCCTCTTGTGGGAGTGCATGTATACGTATACGCGTTTTTTGTTCTGTGGACCTGTGTGTATACGCTATTTTGACTAGATGGACCTACGTATACATCTTAAACTACTTTTCACCATCCTTTACCTTCAACTTGTTCATTCTGATTAGTAGACTTTAGTTCCATCTTCCTGTTCTTCTGTACCAATGCCTTGTTACATCTGAATGGATCTGTTACACTGTGGGTTGCCTTTCATCAAAACTGAACTGACCTGTGAGTGAGTTGCCATCAAGGATAACACTTGTATCATAATGCCAACAGTACCTTGGTCCCACTGTTGTTTTAGGTCTCTTTGGACATGGTCGCTCTTATGCTATGGACAAGGGAGTGACCAACAACCTAGATTCTCTCTCACAACCCTGCTTGCCAGTGACTGTGGACCAAAATTTTTAGTGTTGTGCCAACGACCTCGGGATTTAAGCCACTCTAGGACTTGCCCAGAACAAATCCATCTCTTCAATTCAATAAAGTAATAGGGAAATGAAATTACTAAAGCAAATACTTGTTCAAGACCTTGACTGGATCCCTACTAGCCATGACATGCATTTCGTCAAACATATCATTGACATGTAACTTACAGGTGTAAACAACATAATTATGTGTAGGGATCTCATACTTATCTGAGAATCGCTATGAACCATTGTTCCCTCATGCCATTTGCTGCATTATCATCTATTATGTCATAGACACATTATCCATTCACATACAAGTAAAAACATGCTGAGAGCCATACATAACTACTGTCATAAAATGTGCATATAACCAACATAATAGGAACATAAATACAATAAACATGACATCCATCAAATCCATAAATACATCAGTACCTTTAAACATGGAAATCAAGGAAATGATTTCTCATAAATGAATGCAATGAACCAACCGGAGATGGGACTACCACATTCCACCCAACTGTAGAATGGCAAAGCCAAGTATCTCTTCATCCATTCACCCCCATGCCATATTCCAAGCATGAATGTGGGATCTCATAGAACACAACAATCAAAACTCATGTAGGACTTCTAGAGGCCATCCACCTCAACCCATCAAACAGTGATTCCGCCTCACGGTTGGACATCACCAAAACCATCATCAGATTGGTCTTCATCCAAGCCTTCAAGGGCTTCCAGAGCATTTGTCCAACCAAGGTTTCTAGAACTAGTAACTCAACCCACAACTTATGCAGGGCTTCTAGAGCGTTTGTCCAACCAAGGCTTCCAGGACTAGTAACTCAACACACCAAGGGCTTCCAGAGTGTTTGTCCAACCAAGGCTTCTAGGACTAGTAACTCAACCCACCAAGGGTTTCCAGAGCATTTGTCTAACCAAGGCTTCTAGGATTAGTAACTCAACCCAAGTTGTTACAGGGCTTCCAAAGTGTTTGTTGAACCAGGGCTTCCGGGACTAATAACTCAACCCAAGGTAAGGAAACATGAGAACCAACCAAAACAAAACAATGAAAGTAAACCCACAATCACCATGGCTATCTAGGAAATGGAAAGGCTAGGCAATCTACTGTCGATCTAGGCCATCCTCCATGCCAATGATAGATCACAACCAAGAATCCACATGTATATGCCATGCATGCCAAAAGTAGTGAAGAAATCATACTTGCAACCCAGTAGCTGCAAGCAAATATGATGTGGTTGTTGATGCCAATGCCTTCTTGTGCTTTCCTACTCTTCCTTTGCTTTCTTGCTCTAAGAATCCAAGTATTCCACACCCTCCATGAGTGCTCCAAGAAATCTCTAAGTATCCAAGAGTATGACATAGAGAGAGAAAATGAAAGAGCTCCAACACTGAATTGACAAAAGGTTACCAACTGATCCTCAGAAACATTTTTATGAATGAGGCCTCTATTTTCTTCATTTTCCATTATTTTCCTTCATTTTCCTCTTCACATGAAACCTGTGACCTTTCACCTCCTTTTTCTCCTATTTTCCATTATTTTTATAAATAAATGTGCCAAAATGACTTTTAATGCCTCAGCCATTGCCTTTGCCAATTTCCTTAGCCATTGCCTTTGCCAATTTCCTTAGCCATAAACAACCAAATGAACACCCCCTAGGATGCATTGCCCAACATTCAGCTTGGAATAAGTGTCCCAATCATCCGTGGGTATTTTTTTTAACATTTATTACATGGAATTTTCACCAAGGCTATTACAAAACCATTGTTCCCTAATGCCATTTGTTGCATGATCATCTCTTAGGTCATAAACACATTATCCATTCATGTACAAGTAAAAAAATGTTGAGAGCCATTCATAGCTGTTGTCACAAAATGTACATATAACCATCATAATAGAAACATAAATACCATAAACATATCAACCATTAAAATACATATATACATCAATACATTTTCACATGAAAATCAAGGGAATGAATTTTCTCATTAATGAATGCAATAAACCAACCAGAGATGGGACTACCATGTTCCACCCAACCATAGAATGGCTGAGCCAAATCTCTCTTCACACATTCACCCCTATGCCATATTCCAAGCATGAATGTGGGATCTCATAGAACACATCAATCAAAACTCTTCCAGGCTTCCAGAGGCCATCCACCTCAACCCATCAAACAATGATTCCACCTCACGGCTGGAAATCACAAAACCATAATTAGATTAGTCTTCATCCAAGCCTTCCAGGCCTTCTAGAGCATTTGTCCAACCAAGACTTCCAGAACTAGTAACTCAAACCACAACTTATACATGGCTTCTAGAGTGTTTTTCCAACCAAGGCTTCCAGGACTAGTAACTCAACCCACCAAGGGCTTCCAGAGCATTTTTCCAACTAAGGCTTCCAGGACTACTAACTCAACCCAAGTTGTTATAGGCCTTCCAAAGCATTTGTTCAACCAGGGCTTCCAGGACTAATAACTCAACCCAAGCTAAGGAAACATGAGAACCAACCAAGAACAAACAATGAAAGTAAACCCACAATCACCATGGCTATCCAGGAAATGGCAAGGCTAGGAAATCCATTGTTGATCCAGGAAATCCTCCATGCCAATGATAGATCACAACCAAGAAACCACATGCATGTGCCATGCATGCCAAAACTAGTGAAGAAATCATACATGCAACTCGGTACCTGCAAGCAAATCTGATGTAGTTGCTGATCCTGATGCCCTCTTGCACTTTCCTTCTCTTCCTTTGTCTTCTTGCTCCAAGAATCCAAATATTCCACACCCTCCAAGAGTGCTCCAAGAAACTCTAAGTCTCCAAGAGTATGAGAGAGCTAGAGTTAATAATGAGAGAGAGCTCCAACATTGAACTGATCAAGCCTTCCCCACTGATCCTCAGAAGCCTTTTTATTAATGAGGCCTCTATTTTCTTCATTTTCCATTATTTTCCTTCAATTTCCTCCTCACATGCAACCTATGACCTTTCACCTTCCTTTTCTCCTAATTTCCATTATTTTCATAAATAAATGTGCGAAAATACCTTTTTGCCTCTTTAATTCCTTAGCCATTGCCTTTTCCATTTTCCTTAGCCATAAACAACCAAATGAAAACCCACTAGGATGTCCTGCCCACCATTCAACTTGGAATATGTGTCCCATCATCTGTGGTATTTATATATTTTTACACAAAATTTTCACCAGGGCTATTACATAGGAGAAGAACACTAAGAGGAGAATGAAAACAAGCAAGCAAAGGAAGGACAAGGAAAGCAAGGATCAAGTAAGGAAGAGTTGGATCAAGTGGTTTCAATGGGAATACTTGTAGGTGACAAGTTGCATGTATGGTTTCCTAGTTGGTTTCGGCATGCATGGTACATGCATGTGTGTATTTGGTTTATTTGTTGTCATTGTCATGGGGTTTGTTGGGTTTGATAGTGGTTTCAACCTTGCCTTTCCATTTTTGGATAGCCACAGTGTGATGGGATTCATTCTTTGTTGAGCTTTGGATTACCGTAAGGTTTTGGATCTGGATGAGGTGGTCTCAAGAAAATCCCAAGGGTTGGGGTGGAGATGGTTTTCTACGGGAAGCCCTCAACAGGTGGGTGGAGACAGGAAAATTCCTCAAGCGATGGTGAAGGAATTATGAGGCATCCAATCTTGGTTTGGTTTTGTGATCTTGGGGCCGGTTTAAGTGATATCACGGTAGTGTGAGGGTGGAGGTGGTTTAACCTTTGGATTTCCTTGGTTTTTTATGGATTTGTTTATCCCATGATATCCCACATTCATGCTTGGAATATGGCATGGGGGTGATTGGAGGAAAGAATGATTTGGCTCAACTCAATCTATGGTCGAGTGGTATGTTGAAGTCCCTGACTTGGTTGGATTTTTCATATGTTAATAAGAGCTAATTTCCTCTTGTATTTAATGAGAAAATGTACTTGATAAGGTGTGGCTTTAATGGTTTTTCTATCATTGTTATTATTTTGGTTATATGTTGGTTATAAGCATGGTTTTATGACATATTTAAGTTATAGCTCTTATCATGTTTGAATGGTAAATTAATGTATATTGAATGCATGAACTAATAGATGTTGTTGCAACTATTGTGAGAGGGAATTAGACCTTCTTGATGATTTTCAGATAAGTTTCAGATCTCTATGTTCATATATGCATTCATGACTTATAGATTTCATGTTCACTATGTGTTTGACGAAATGGATGTCATGGTTAGACCTGGTTAGGTCAAGTCCTTGTATAAGTTTTGTGTTAAATAATTTTTCCTTGATTCGTTCATCATTTTGGAAAGTTCTATTAAGTTCTAGGCAAAGGTCTAGATCCTAGCCCTGAAAAAGAGGCTAAAATTCCTGGGTTGCATGCACAAAACTGGGAATTTTAGATTGCATTCGTTGGGAGGCAAGGTTATCCATGCTACTAAAGGGTTACAGTAATTTGATTTCCTTTTTATGCAAGTGACTGGGAGTCCAGATCACTAAAAAGACAAGTTAACTCACGGTTTGAGCACCTAGAGTGGTTGTTTGGCTCATGGGGTTTTGTAGCTCTTGACGAAGGTCAATAAAGTATTGGTTTGTCGATTCCACTTCGTTAACTATACCTAGGAGGTTTAGTCATGTCATAGTAGCCCTCAAGTTATGTTTACCCTGGTAGCTAGGTAAATGTGGGTAGATATGGGAGGGGTGGTTACAACGACTCAAGCTCGTTTTGCTGGAGGCATTGCAGATTTGGACCCATGGAGGATGTGGTTGCATTTAGAGCCTTTCCGCAAGCTAAAAAATTATGTGGGTCTTCTTCTCCCCCCAAAAATTTGTGAAGAAATTAGCTAAGATCCCTGTAGTGGAACTCTCTCCTTCAGATCCATGGAAGAGAGCCTTAGCTCTCTATGAAAAAGCGTTGGTTGGAAAGTTTATGGGATTGTGGCCGAATCCAAAAGAAGTTCAAACCTAGATCGTAGAACAATGGGCCCCCAAGGTTCAATGCCAAGTAACTTTATTTGTAGTGGGTAGGGGATTCTACGTCTTTTTGTTCCTCAACAAAATGGAAAGAGATTTGATTTTCAGATAAGGACCATGTTTCATGGGGTTGAGAGGCCTTTTTATCACTCCATGAACTTTAGATTTCAGTCCAGATTCTGAGATTATTGTCATGCTGATGTGGGCATGGCTGCCACACCTCCCTATTCATCTTTGAGGAACTAATGCATTAAAATACATAGGAAACAAGCTTGATCATTATCTAGATAAAGCAGAACCAAAAGGAAGTCAATTTTCTTGTGCTCACATTTGTGTTGAGGTAAACCTCAATGAAGGTTTATCAGAAGCCTTAAAGATAAATATAGGAGAATGGAGCCATATCTAGGAATTGGAGTATAAGTAGATTATTTTTAAGTAATGATTGTCATACACATGGGCACTTTGCAAAAAGTTCCCCTAACAAAAAAACGACGAGAAAGCCCAAGCCCTTGTTTTTAAAGAGGCTAATTTCCAACTAGCACAAAAGCGAAGAAGGAATCAACTAAACAAGGTGGCAGCCCCAAATAAATCTGGTGAAGCGGATGTGCTAGAACCTTCTTTCAATAATTTTTTTTTGAGAGTCTTCAAGATCCAAAACAAGATGAAGATGCCCCTCTAGATGAAACCCCAAATGAAGAATAGGGAAATACATAAGTGCCAATGGATAATGTAGAGAAACTCCTTTATAGGTCACCTCTCTAGATTCATAAATGTTTTTTTAGGAAAGAGCATTAGCATTGACATCCTCCAAACTTGCGAAAATGAAGAGATCTACCCCAAAGCTTTACCAGAAAGCTATGGAAGTTAGAGAAACTCATGCAAATTCATGCATGGGAGGCAATGCTGAAAAATATGTCTCCTTAAATACAGTGGAACCACCTCTCACAAGAGATAGGAAATCCAATAAAAAAAAGCGGGAACATGAACTAAATGCTAACCTGGCTTCAAGATCCCAACTCTGTGTGAAATTGTTGTTCCAAAAGTGTCCCAACTAGCTCAATGTATTGTTTTTGCATTCTCTTATGCTCGCAACATGTAAAAATTTATTCTTGTAAACATGTATAAGAACTTAGTTGTAGTACTTGTGGAAATTATTGGGATTTATCTCCCATGATTTTAGTCAATTCCTCAATGAAAAATCCCATGGAAAAATTGCAATGTAATAAATTTCTCTTGTATTTTCTATGATCGAGCGTGGATTTAATATAGTCTTTACTCATTTTTGTCAAAAAGAAAACATTGATGAGTAGAGTGGTAGACATAAACACTTTGATGCACGAACACGAGAACTTTAGACTTAGAAGTAAACACTTGATGCTTCAACAGGGAAAGTTTAGACCTAAAAGAAATGGAGTATTTAATATCTCGTTTCAATTGTATAATAAATACTTAAGAAATAAACACTTGATGCACGGACAAGGGTACTTCATACCTAAACGTAAACACTTCATGCATGAACAATAAACCTCAGACCTAAAATATAGTGTAATATTTAATATAACGCTTTGAATGTGGGATAAACAATTAAAATTTCATGCTTTAAAATTTGTTATGAGGAAGTGGGGTTGAAGTTATAGAATTCATTGAGAGATTTCATCGAGTTAGCTAAATATCCTATAGAGACCAACATAAAAGAGAAATACAAAGCATTAAAGTCCATCGAATGTAAGTTTGTAATTCTGTTCTTCCTTCCGTGCTTTGTTTTATGTGTGTTTCAAGTTGAATTTCATAATCATATTATCAATTTTATGTTATGTTTCCCGAGTATTTATGCCTAATCAGATAATCAAGTTTATTCTATTTTTCTTGGGTATGTATGCCATGTATATATTTTCTAAATTTTTCAATTTATGCTCGTTTTTCCATGAATATGTATTCTATATATACATTCTCCCACACATGTATTTTTATATATACATTCTAAATTTTTGTGATTTTTGCTATTTTCTAGAATATGTATGTTATATATACATTTTTATGTTTGTTTGTCTTGTTTATGTTGAAAATATATTATCCATTTGAATTGGTATTGTAACCAATATCAAATGCAATGGTAAAAAACTATCTTATGTCTATATGCTCATCCCTTGCGAAATGTCACAATCTCTAAATCCCTAGACATGTCTCATAATGCAGGCCATTATAACCCTAACAACAAAACTTTGTGGGTTGTATTTTCTGCAAGTCCTTTATGTGTCTTTTAGCATGTGCTTTTATGTGCTTGTGGTAAAAGATTTTAAATTTCATGGAAAGTGACACACCCTATAAATATCGTAGGATTACTAAAAGTTCAAAGCTTTCTAATTGATAAAGTAATTGTTATTTTAAACAATCCCAACCAGCTTATCATTCTAGGTTTTTGCCTCCCCACTAGTTTCGATATGGTAGCTTATCATTCTAAAATTTTCCCTCCCAACTAGTTTCAATTGTAGGAATTTACAGATGAAGTTCCTCAGAAAGAACACCAAAAGGACACCGCTCACAACCAGATCACAGATCAATACACTAGTATTTTTGACGTGGTTAAAACCCTCAAAGAGGGAAACAGTCCACGGCCTGAGCCAACGCGGCCACTTCAGGCAATTTATTAATCAAAGAATGAAAATTTACATAAGCTTCTCTCATGCACGGATTACCCTACAAATGACCCTCCATGCGCTTTAAATAGAATTCATGGACCAATCGGGTGTCAAGCCACGGATCAAGTGTCGGTAATACCGAGGAGAGAATGAACTGTCAGATCACTACATATCGTGACCGTCGGATTGTAAGTTACAAAATGTACAACGGTAAAGAAACACACTTTACCTAACTCTATACTAGACCAAGTTGTACTTAACTATTTCCTATGTGTCGGAATATCCTAACATCCCCCCTTAAGAACAACTTGGGATAGGATTGAAGGATTTACAAATATGACACAATAGGAGAAGGAAGGAGGCACTAGAGCCTATCCCCCCTTAGTGACAACTTCCTGAACTCCAACCATAAATTGAAGTTTAGTGAACTTCGCCTCTGTGAGAGCCTTTGTGAAGACGTCTGCAACTTGATCATCTGTTGAACAATATTGCACTTCAAGAACATGGTCGTGAATGAGCTTTCTGATGAAGTGCATGTGCAGTTCAATGTGTTTGCTGCGCTGATGTTGAACTGGATCTTTGCATAGCTGAATGGCACTTTGATTATCACACCAAAGTGTAGTCGGATGCTGCTGCTGAAAGCCAAATTCTGACAAGATCTGACGAAGCCACAAGGCTTCCTTACTAGCTTCTACGGCACCACGATACTCTGCTTCTGCTGATGAAAGAGAAATGGCACCCTGTTTCTTGCAAGCCCATGTAATAGGTCCTGAACCAAGAGTGAACACATAACCGACAGTAGACTTCCGATCATCAGGGTCACCAACCCAATCGGAATCAGTGAAACCAACCAATAGAGGAGCTGCTTCGGCACTGTAATGAATCCCAAACTGAACTGTACCTCGAACATAACGAAGTATTATTTTAGCTGCTTTCCAATGACTTTCACGGGGGTTTTGCATGAACTGAGCAACAAGGCCAACAACAAAGGAAAGGTCAGGACGAGTATGGGTTAAATACAAGAGTTTTCCTACAAGTTGACGGTATAATGTAGCATCAACTTCATGAGAAGTACAAGTGACTGAAGGTTTGACTCTAGACTGAAAGGGAGAAGGGGCTGGCTTACAATCTTCCATGTGAAAATGACGTAGAATATCACAAGCATACTTGGACTGGGAAAGGGAAATACCCTACTTGGATTGCAAGACTTGAAGACCGAGAAAATAATGTAAGTGTCCTAAGTCTGTCATTTCAAATTTCCTTTTGAGGCTAGACTTCACATGGTTTATAAGGTTGGGATCACTACCAGTAAGGATAAGATCATCAACATAAAGAACAAGGATGATAAGAGAGTTGCCCACTTTCTTGGTGTAGACAGTATTGTCAGAATGACACCTAGAAAAGCCAGATTCTAAAAGAAAGCTGTCCATTTTGGCATACCAAGCCCGAGGAGCTTGCTTGAGACCATAAAGGGATTTCTTAAGTCGAAAAACAAGGCTGGAGTCTGTTTGTATGAAGCCAATGGGTTGTTCCATATAGATTTCTTCATGCAAGTCCCCATGCAAGAAGGCAGATTTAACATCCATCTGATGGACTTCCCATTCGAAAGAGGCAGCAAGGGAAAGAACAAGGCGGATAGAGTTCATTTTGGCAACAGGGGAGAAGGTTTCAGTGTAGTCAATGCCTTCAACCTGTGAAAAGCCCTTAGCAACAAGACGAGCTTTATGTTTATCAACTTTCCCATATGGTCCATACTTGGTTCTGTAAACCCATTTGCATCTAACAAGTTTTCGTCCCTTTGGTAAAGGAACAAGATCCCATGTATCATTTGCCAATAATGAATGATATTCTTCATTCATAGCTGCTTCCCAATCTGGATGGCCTAAAGCTTCTGCAAAGGTGTCAGGATCATAATTTACGGGAGCTTGAGCCAGTAAAGAAGAGGCTCTCTCGAACTGAGAACGTGTGCGTCGCTGATCTGTAGGATCACTGGCAAGATCACCTGCTGCATCTCGAGTAGCACGAACCCATTTTGGAAGCTCAGGAGCTGAAGGAGGATCCTGAGATGGTGGGGGAGGATTGTCATCCTCACTTTCATCATCTGAAGAAGAAATGTTTTTAAAGGTAGAAGAGATAGGAAGAGGTGGCACATCCGCCGGACTAGGCTCGCAGGCCGATATATTTTCATCAAATTTTACATCTCTTCTAATGATAACAATTTTGGACTTAAATGGAATAAGTCCATAGCCTTTGACATCTTCAGAATATCCAACAAAAGTACATTTTTCACTCTTAGGTTCTAAAGCTTTATGCTTTTCATCTGGAATATGGGCCCACGCTTCACTTCCAAAAACACGAAAGTGACTTACATCTGGTTTGATTGAGCTCCATGCTTCTTCTAGAGTGATATTCTTTAAAGCCTTAGTAGGAGTGCGATTTATTAAACCAGCCTATGGAACAGTATGTTGCATTTGAATTCCATTCTCAGTGCAATAGTTGATGAATGTGTTTTTAACATATTCTCCACCATTATCAGATCTTAACTTAAGACTATGATGTCCATATTGTTTTTCAACAAAGGCCTTGAAGGCCAAAAAAGTGTTAAATACTTCACTCTTGAGTTTTAAGAAGTATACCCAAGTGCGTCTGGAGAAATCATCAATGAAAGTTAAGAAGTACTTGCAACCAGAGAATGACACAACTGGAAGTGGACCACATAAATCACTATGCACAAGCTGTAAAGGGGCTGAGGCGTGCCAAGAGGCACGTTTTTCAAAACTGTCCCGATGATGTTTTCCGAGTACACATCCGGAACAAACACCATCTCTGCAAGATACCATAGGAAGACTTGTCACCATATTTTCTTTACATAGATGCTGAAGGGAGCGATAGTTTAAGTGACCAAATCGCTCATGCCAAAGTTTGCTCACTTCATCGTTATGAGCAACAAATACTGAGGGAAGATTTGATGACCCAAAGTTGTGAAACTTATACAACCTTGTAGAATCATCAGCAATGCCAGTAGCCAAAATCTGTTTAGGATCTTTTAAGTCCTTGATTACAACATCATGAGGTGAAAATTCAACGATTTTACCTTCACCTGAATGAGTTATCTAATATACAGATAGAAGGTTGCAGGATAAGGTTGGAACACATAATACATCATTAAACTGACCATTTTCTAGATGAACAGTTCCAGTCCCTACAACATTAAGAGATCTATCATCACCAACATATATATTTTTGGTGTTACAATCATTTAAAGAAGAAAACATGGCTTTATTTTTGGCCATGTGATAAGAAGCTCCAGAATCAATGAGCCACTCATGAGAATGAGAAGAAGAAGATACATTTAATGCATAGCCAGACCGAGATGCTTGAAAACCACATGCAGAAAGTGCCATTCCTGAAGATGAAGTTGAAGTTGAAGATTGCCCCAAATGGATGTTATGCTTCTTCATTGCTGCTTCCAAGGCTTCCATCTTTTTAAAGCATTTTGATTCTAAGTGGCCATCTCGATTACAAAAATTGCAATGTCTATCAGTATTCTTCCCTTTGTTTTTATTTATCTTATCATTTTGTTGAAATGATTTTTCATTTTGGGGCTGAAATTGCTTAGGACCCTTGTTTGGTTTAGGACCATTCTTTTTAGGATATGACTTCTTAGGATTCTTTGAATTTGGTTGCTGCTGGGCGGCTAACGCTTTCTTGGAAGAGTTTCCAAGATTAAGAAGACCAAGGTGTAAGGGTTTTCCTTGTTCTCTTATTAAAGAATCACAAAAAGAGTCAAAGGAAGGGGGCTTGTAATCTTTTCCTTGAGAAATGAAGGATTCTCTTGTAGAATGGAAGGTGGAAACAAATACAGAGTAGGCTGGTCCCAACTTAGTAAGGATGGAATAAATAAGGTTACTATCTTCTTTCTTAACCTTAACACCTTCCAAAAGATATCTAAGGGTCTTGAACTTAGACAAGAAATCTTCAATGCAAGAAAAATTATTAGGGTCCAATGTAAGCAACTCATTTTCAAGTTGATGGGATCTAATTTCATTTTTAATCCCAAAAACTTTATTGATTTGTTCCATTGCTTCATGAGGAGTTTCAAGTTCTGCAATATGGAATCTAAGATCTTTAGAAATAGACATCCCTATCAAACCACGTGCTTGATCTTGTATATTTTCCCATTTAGCAGCCTTGTCTTCATCTTTCGGTTTCTTTTCTTGGCCTGTGGCTATTCGGTAGAGACCTTTACTTCTAAGTAAATCCTCCATGTAGGACAACCATTGGAAGTAGTTGGTGTTGTCAAGGGTAACTTGGTATTGACTCTCCATTTCAACAGAAACTGAAGCTGAAGATGCTGAAAGTAAGTGTTCCAATGGATAGATCTCGAAAAATTAGGCTGGTTTAAAAAAAACGGCTCTGAAAAAGGCTTCCGGATGAAGAAGTTATGGCTTTTTGAAAAAAAGTTGTTGAAGTTGCCGACGAAGTGCGGGAATGTGCGGAAATGAAAAAGTCCGCCCCCACAAAATGGAGACTTGAACCCAAGACCTCTACTCTCTTAAAATAGCTTTGAACCAATTGATCTATACAAAAAATTTGAGAGAGAGAGAGAGAGAGAGAGCCGGGGGGGGGGCTTTGGGTTGCGTGCTTGCTTTGAGAAAGCTCTTTTTCCCTACAAAACAAAAAACACAAAACCCAACACGGACATGCAAAGAAAACGAACCTTACAGCTCGAAGTTAGCTTTACCCAAAAAACTAAATATTTTCAAAAATTGAACCTTGCGGCTCAAAGTTAGCTTTAGCCGAAAAACTAAATATTTTTCTCAATGTTTCTGATTTTCCGAGATCACACTAAGGTGCAGGGAAAAGAGCATACGCATGAGAAAAATCCTTCATTTCTGTTTCTGATTTGCCCAAATCGCACAGAGTCGCAGGGCAAAGAGCATACGCAGAAATGAAAGGTATAGATCCGGTTAAAAAAAAGCTAAATAAACCGAAACCGAAATAAGTAGAGAGAAAATAACAGTAAACTGCAAATAAACACTGTATACCTCCAGATCTTAAAAATGACGCAGCTAGGGCTACCGGAAACCTTTTCGCATGAAACGAAAGGGGTTCCTCACTGGAACAGATGCTCCGAACACAACAAAGCAGTCCTCTCGGCCTGAAAGCAGTCAGAAACAGCAGATCTAGGAAACGGCAGTCGGATGCAGTTCTATCGACTTCAGATTTGGATCACCAACGGACGCGGCCCTCAAATAGCTCTGATACCATGTAGGAATTTACAGGGTAAGTTCCTCAGAAAGAACACCAAAAGGACACCGCTCACAACCAGATCACAGATCAATACACCAGTATTTTTGATGTGGTTAAAACCCTCAAAGAGGGAAACAGTCCACGGCCTGAGCCAACACGGCCACTTCAGGCAATTTATTAATCAAAGAATGAAAATTTACATAAGCTTCTCTCATGCACGGATTACCCTACAAATGACCCTCCATGCGCTTTAAATAGAATTCATGGACCAATCGGGTGTCAAGCCACGGATCAAGTGTCGGTAATACCGAGGAGAGAATGAACCGTCGGATCACTACATATCGTGACCGTCGGATTGTAAGTTACAAAATGTACAAAGGTAAAGAAACACACTTTACCTAACTCTATACCTAACTCTATACTAGACCAAGTTGTACTTAACTATTTCCTATGTGTCGGAATATCCTAACATCAATATGCTAGAGATGGTTTGGCCCAAGCTTTAATAGGTGTTCCTTCGTGGCTTCAAAAATATATAAATCAAAAAAAAATAACATAAACTATTTTCATAACCTTCCCAGCATAATGGGCTTGATTTGGATGTATTTTGATGCTTGAACAATTTCTAATTTAGAAACAAATAGAATTTACAAAATTTTGGAAAATACTTCTTAATGAATGAATTTAAAGACAAATAAAAGCTTATGAAATTTATAAAAGAAAATTTTCTTTTTGTTTAATGCTTAGATGTAGAAGAGTTGTTCAGTGCATCCATAACCAAATAGTGGTTGTTACCTAGAAATATTAGCTATTAGTTATATTTAAAAAAAGACCTATCTTATTGAATTTTTGAGAGATTTTAAGTGAAAGATAAAAGACCGGTCTCTAAATTTTGTATATCAAAGCTAAGATTGATATTTGGTTGTTGATAATTGGAGACATTCATATTTGCACCTTCGTAGGCAAACTTCCTAATCTCCTTCTTCTCTTTCAGGAGTTTTTCCACCATCACTTATGCAGGTTGCCTAATGTTTTCATGGGATTTGTTCTTGGTCTATCACACCTATAATCACTGTAGTGATGAATGGAAAGCAATAAAGGAAAGTGAGCTATATTTAACAAAAAAAAATAAAATCCCTTAGTGTCACACTCTAGAAGACTAAGCACAAGTTAGTTAGAAAGACACAATAATCTTGTAAGCTTATTAATGTAATTTTATAAGAAGGGATACCTTAGCAAGTGGTTGGCACTCAATATCATTTGGATTAGAAAATACAATACCTAAGCTAGTAAGCAAAAGTATCTCCTCCTCTTTCATACCTATTTTACATGGTACTTAATTCCACCACTAAAATAAAAATAAAATTTCCAACACATAAACAAAAGTTAATTTCTCATGCAAGCCATATATATCATAAACATTTAATTCTATTCTCAATGATAGAACTAACTACATTTTAGATCTCTAGTTGCACTAGAGAAAAAATAAAGTACGTAAAACCCCGAGTGGGAGAGACATCATTGTAACGTACAGGGACATTGTAGAAATAACTCGAAATGTGCAACTGCTAATGAAATCAGACTTAGATAAATAGACACAAATTTCTTCTACCCAATTTGCAGAAAGGAAAACATATAATAGAAACACATGCAATCATTGAATCACAATGATCACAATATTTTTATAGGGGAACGCAACTAGGAAAAAACCCCTTCTTTGTTTGTATTATATTAGATAAGAATATAGCTCTATTACAATGACAACTTCAATCCTTGAAGCTCAGTCTGTACTATAATATTGATCTCCTGCTAAGTCTGTTCTATGAATTACTTAGCCAAACTAGGCCTCCTGCTCCTCCTATTACCTTACGCAATTCACCTCCTAAAGAATAGGAAGAATTCCTATTTCCTTGCACAAATCCCAAGAGAATGAGCTCACTTGCTACATATAAACTCTGTATACTCACTAGTATACAACAATAAATACAATTATGCCTTTTCCCTCCACTCAACTAGGAAATTCAAATTGCATGCATCCCTAGGGCTATTTTTAGTAAATTGACTAGTTAACCAAGAGATTAGTGAGTTAACAACAATTAAAACTATGCAACTGAATTCCTACTTACTTTATTCATGACTAGAGCTTAGATAACCGAGTTTCACTAACTATAACTCCACTAGATTTCTAGATCATAACAATCATCTCATGCACAACTCTACTTATTGCCCTCAAACTCGAATTGATTGACGTAACTAAGTGACTTAGCCATGTCACTCTTTCTAACTGCAACTCAAGTCATCCTGCTGATGTGGAAATTCAAATTTCTCCATTTGAATAAGGCACAAGTCAAATGAAACCTTTTCTTGATACAACTTAACACCCCCTCTTAGCAAGAAAAGGGTTCTACACAACCCCAATCCCGCTCCTATGGAGTAATCTACTGTAACAAAACTAACACTCCCTCCCACTGTTGTTATTGCTACTGGAACAAATGAAATTGAGAAGCATCCAAAAAACTGAATCAACTATGTCTCTGAGCTGCAACTATCTCTTGAGTCTCTGATTGCTACTAGCCTCTGCAACTGTCGCTTAAGATCTGACCACATCAACTAACACAGATCCTTCTGCTACTAAATACTATGTGCCCCTATAGCAAGGGTAATGATCCATGATAAGAGTATACTGCAACTACTACTGCTCTCTTATGGACGATGCCCAAATATTTGAAACGCTGGGACTAAGGCTCTACATCACCCCACCTCACTCTTTGAGGTATAACTACACGCATGTCGAAATCTACCTCTAGCTTGCAGATATTTTTAACTTGAACACCAATTTGTTTTACTTTTCCAGTGGAAACATGCTTTAGATAAGCCTTCCCTCTACTGAAAACCACATCACATCCTTTGACCTCAAGTACAACTTCAGAAACTAAATTTTATTTAGACTAGGCACATATATTACTTTCTTTAGGTGAAGATGTTACCTTGACTCCCTATTAAAGGTGATAGTGCCAATTCCTTTGGTACTATATCTCCCATCATCTCCAAGCTCTATGGGTAATTGTAGATCATTTTCCTCTAAGTTGTTGAATAACTCCTTATTTCCAGTCATATGAAATGAAGCACTAGAGTCTAAGTATCACACACTACCTCATACAGTACTTGCCATGCAAATAATGAGGGTGAAATCTAACTCGAATTGTGATGTAAAAGCATCTCCTCCTTCTCCTGTTGTAGGTTCCGTTGGGTGTGGAGCCTGATTATCTTCCTGATTCATAAGTCTTGTTTTCAGTCGGGTGTATACCCTAGGAAGACTGTACACCCCTCTACACGGGCAGGGGGGGAGGGGGTTGTCCCCCCGGCTGGGGGGTCTAAGGGTAGTGCCCCTAAAGCTAAAAATAAATGAAAATTTGCCTTGCAAAATATTGTAATTTCATAGTCAATCTGGGTCGTTCATTAGGCATATGATCTAACAGTAGAAGTTATCTTAATTTAGGGTTTTCCCCCTAAAAGAAAACCCTCAATTTATATGATGGAATTGTATTGAGGTTGCGTATTATTATTCTGAGTGAGAAAGGGAGAGGATATTGTGTGAGAGCGAAGAGGAGATTACAACGTATCTACTGTAGGTTGTATCTCTTCATATTTTAGATAATATAAAAGTAATTACTGATTGTTTCTTCGTGGACATAGCCCAGATTGGGTGAATCACGTATATCTATGTCTCTCTTGTTTTATGATTTTTTTTGTATTTGTTCTTCCGCAATATTTTATGTGTTCCATTACTCGGTGATTTAATTTTATAGCAACTGGTCTCAAAGATGAAGGTCTATTTGGATGATAAACTCACAGGAAAGAATGGTTCCTAGTTCGAGTGGGATCAATGGCGGAAGATGGTAGGTTTAGGGTCAAGAAATTTAACGGCAAAAACTACGAGTTTTGGAAGATGCAAATGGAAGATTATTTGTATTTGAAAGATCTGTACCTACCATTGAGCGAAAATAAAAGAAGCTAATGAGTATGAAAGACACAGAATGGGATATTGTCAGACCAGGAGGTAACTCCTCAAAACAATTAATGATATTCATTCTAGTTGGTCTTTATTATATAGATGAGGGAGAGACTGTTCGTTTCATCTCCTGATGACTCTTCATATTTTCTATTATTTATTTACATCAATTTCAGTTCTTCACCCAATCCTTATGATTAGGTGTCAACATTCCCCCCCTTATTATGAAGGGATGTTGGTGAGTCCAAGTATCATTCTGAATCTTTCAAGCTTTTCTCTTCGAGACGCTTTGGTGAAGATGTCTGCAATTTTCTCATTAGTGGAACAATGGTGGAGATGGATTGTTTTGGCCTCAACATGATGTCGAATCAGATGATATTTAGTATTGATGTGCTTCATTCGATCATGGAACTTTGGATTCTTGGCCAACATTATTGCCGAGGTATTGTCAATCATGAGTGGAGTCGATTGTACTTGTTTTACTTGCAAATCTTCAAGAATTTTCCTGAGCCACACAATTTCTTTTGTTGCCTCAGCTGTTGCCACATATTCTGCCTCTGTTGTGGAATCTGCTGGAACTGATTATTTGCATGATCTCTAGGAGACAGCTCCTGATCCAAGACTCATAGCATAACCTAAAGTAGATAACCCAGTTTCTTTGTCTCCATCGAAGTCTGAATCAGAGTATCCAATCAAGCTAAAGTCGTCCACTTGTGTATACTTGATTCCAAAGTCTTGAGTTCCCTTCAAGTACCTTAGAACTCTTTTTGCAACAGACCAATGTCCCTCACAAGGCTTTTGCATAAACCTGGAGAGGATTCCAACAGTAAACGAAATGTCTAGTCTGGTAGTAGTTAGGTAGTTGAGACTTCCTACAAGCTGTCTATACTTTGTTGCATCCTCAAATTCTTTTCCTTCAATGGATGTGAGCTTTAAGTTTTGTTCCATTGGAGTAGTAAGAGGATTGCATTATTTCATGCCAAACTTGTTCAACAGATATCCAATGTACTTCTTTTGAGAAGGGAACATGGACTTCGGATGTTGAGTTACTTCAATATCGAGATAGTAATGAACATAGCCCAAATCAGTCATTTCAAAACATTTCCTCAATTCCTTCTTTATGGATGTAATGTAGCTTTCATTGTTCCTTGTCATCAAAAGATCATCTACATATACCACAAGATATACAGCTTTTTTGCCAACTTTCTTGACAAATAAAGTTGCATCATCAAGATCATAATGTTTGAAATTGAGTTTCAGAAGATGCTCAGTTATTTTTTCATACCAGGCTCGCGGTGCTTGTTTGAGGCCATACAAGGATTTCACAAGTTTGCGTACTTTATGTTCATGTCCTTTCACAGTAAATCCTTCAGGCTGGGACATAAAAACATTCTCTTTTAGGTCTCCTTTCAAGAAAGCAGTTTTTACATCCATTTGATGGACTTTCCAACCGTTCCAAGCTACTAGGGCAAAGAGTGTTTGGATGGTAGCCCATTTTGTTGTGGGGGAAAAATTCTCCTCATAATCGACCCCTTCCTTCTGTGCAAAACCTTTTTCCACAAGCCTAGCTGTGTGCTTGTCAAGTGAGCCATCAGCTTTATACTTGTTCTTGTAGACCCACTTGCAGCCAATTGCTTTGGTTCTTAATGGAGGATCAACCAGCTTCTAAGTGTCATTCTTTATGAGGGCATCATACTCTTTTTGCATCGCTTCTTTCCATTCATCATGAGAAGCAACTTCTTTGAAGGAAGTTGGTTTAAAATCTGTAGACAAATTCAATTCACAATCATAAGAAACATCCATATCAATAGGTGAATCAGAGTCATCTACATCACCTCCATTTTTCCGGTTTGAATTTCTAGTTCCTATATTTCCAACCTCATCAGGATGAACACTTTCAAGTATCTTTGTCAGCCACTTTGGGGGACCTTTCTCAGATGGTCCAGTCTGCTTTGTTGATTGAGTTGGGACTGAATCAAGATTGAGCCTCCCAATTCTATCAATCACATCACTTAAAGTATCATCCGTTGTTGCAGTTTCATGCAGGGAAGAAAGTGCTTCAGAAGAAGATTCCACAGGTTGATCTAGTATAGGAATCCCCCCTTCAAGATGTGGAATCTGATTATGAAATTCTTGAAATGATTTTGCATTTGCGAATCTATCCAAGAAATCAAGTTGCCACTCAACAACATTGTCAGTTTTGGATGTTTCAAGAAAGATTACATCTCTAGATACACCAAATTTTTTATTGACTTCATCATAGAGACGATATGCTGTGGAGGTGTTTGAATACCCCAGGAAGATGCACTTACGACTTCTTGCACCAAGTTTGTTACTATGTACCTTTGGTATCCAGGCATAACAGGTGGAACCAAAGACCCTGAGATGCTTTACCGAAGGAATGTGCCCATACCACATTTCATAGGGAGTCTTGTTTCTGATAACATTAAATGGACATCTATTCTTTATATATATAGCACATAGAACTGCATCAGCCCAAAACATCAATTTTACGTTTTTGAAAAACATCATGGAGCGCACCATATTTAAGATTGTCCTATTCATTCTTTCGGCTACACCGTTCTGTTGAGGATTATAAGGCACAATTGTTTGATGTTTGATCCCATGTTAGCGAAGATATTTTTCAAATTCATTTGAAGTGTATTCTTTTCCATTATCAGTGCGAATAGAGCCAATATGAGATTGTGCATCATTTTCAATCCATGTATGAAAGTTATTGAATGTTTGAAAAGCATCATATTTGTTCTTCAATAAATAAACCCAACACATTCTGGTGTAGTCATCAATAAATGTCATCATATATTTATTTCCATTTGCAGAAGGAACAAGCATTGGACCACATAAATCTGAATGAACGAGTTCAAGTTTTCTATGTGCTCTTGAATGTGAATCATGAAAATACTGTTTACTATGCTTTCCTAGAATGCAAGCATCACATTGCTTAAGTTTCCTACGAATTGTAGGCAAAATAGTAACACCATTTTTTTTCAACAAGCGGAGGTTGTCATAGTTCAAATGTCCAAATCTAGCATGCCATAATAAACTTGATGGAAGTGTACCTTCTTCATAATGAGAATTGTATGAGAAATGTTGTGCACGAGCAGAGGTACCCTACAGCTTGAGAAGACTTTCTTCTTCTATCCCCCTCATGAAAAGTGAGTGGTCAGATGCTTTTCTCACCTCAAGCTTGCCATCAAACATATGAATGGAGTGACCTTGTCGGCGGATGTGGATCAGGGACAACAAGTTTCTCTTCAGTTGTGGGAGATATAGAACATGGTGTAGAAGAAACTCTAGAAGACCAAGCAATTTAAGTCTGATTGTGCCAAGCCCTGATGGCTTGAGTTTTGATTGGTCTGCAAAGTATATTGCTCCATCAACATTGTTAGTAAATTCTTAAAAAAATCTTTTCTATGAGTCATGTGGCAAGTTGTTCTTGAATCAAGCAACCAATCATTTTTCCAAGAAGCAAGTGAAGCATTAAATAAGTCTTCATTTACTCCAATATTACACTGTGCCACAACATAATGAGCGGATTCAGGTGCTTTACCTTTGTCTGTGTCATTAGTTTTACCTTTGGGTTGGTTTCTTTGCTGCTCAATTTTGTCCCAAGGTAACTTGCATGTGGAGGCATCATGTGATCCATTTATTTTGCAACGTATGCAGTGAAAATCTGCCTTTTCTCCTTGAGAGTGTCTACCCCCCTACCTCTGAAATATCTTCCTCTTCCTCTTCGACCACCTCTTCCTCTGGAAGAATCTTGGGCAAGATTATTTTCTTTATGAGCAAGGCACACAGCCTCTTCAGAAGATTCAGGGGCTGTCTTCTTTCCAAAAGCTTTCTCTCTTTCAGCAAATTTTTTCACAAGAGAGTCAAAGGTAATATCTTTGAGATTTCCATTTGCTTGCAATGACTCAAGATAATTGGAGTAAGTAGGATAAAGTGCCTTAAGAAAAGAGATAAGAGAAATATCCAATTCAACCTTAGTGGCTTTGATATCATGCATTATAGATTTTACTTCAGATGCAAGAGCAAGAGGATCATTATTTTGTAATTCAAGAGTGAAGAGTTTAATCATGAGTTGAACAACTTCAAGTGCAGAGTGTGAGTCATAGAGTTCTTTCAGCTTTTGTAAGGCTTCGAAAGCATTTGAAAATGGAAAAATATGTTGAATCACCTCTTCACTTTCAGATGATGCAATTAATGCACAGGATTTGTTGTTCTTATTTTCCCAAATGGCGAATTCCTTGTCTGAGGTAGGTTGTTCTGGCTCTTTATCTCTGTCTCCAACACACACTCCTTTCCACAACTCATTGAAAATGAGGGTGTGTTTTATCTTCCAGGACCACTCAGGATAGTTCTCCTTGCCAGTTAGAACTACTCCCACAATAGATATGATTTAATGCATTATAAAATCTAAGTGCTGTAAAAAAAACTTCTATTGGCAAAAAAAATGTGCTTTTGTGGAGAAAAAAAACTTATACTGCTAAAAAAATTGATTCTGATATATGGAGACAAAGGTATTATATGGGGGAGTGGTATATGGGGGAGGGGTCAACGATTGACCGAGAGTCAACAATATGGAATAGTGTGAAAACAATGAAACAAAGTAATGTATATCAACAATGTTTATGTATATGAAATACTGTATATGAAAACATAAAAGAAACCAAACTGATTATGATAGCAGCGGTGGAGGCCCCATGGTTATGAAAGAAGCGATAATACAAAAACTGTAATACAAAAAAAATGTGTATTAACCAGACATCATTCAACATAATACAAAACTATGTATTAACTGGACAATGGTGGCAGCTGGACAATGGTGGCAGCCAATGGCAAGTGCCCATATATATCCTCCTCTCCTGAAATTTGCACAATTTTCATCGCTCTCAGTGCCTATACTTTTCTTAGCAGTCTTCTATTCTCCTCCCTCGGGCTCTCGCAATAGCATTTGAGATTATGACACTCCACTTCCTTTCGTTTCAACTTTATTCTTGCTCTCTGATTTTGGAACCACACTTCCACTTGACAGGCTGAGGGTAGAGTGTTCTCTGAAGCTCTCTTCCAGGAGGCTCAATTGATCCTTGGACAAATGAAGTTTTATTTTTCTTAGTGTGCCTGGAGTTATTGTCAGACCTGGAAAATGCATATGACAGACCAAGAGGAGCAGCGCTTTTATGAAAATGCATATGATAGTGTACTAACAAAGACAAAGGTGTGAGTTCTGCAAAATAGGCAGAACATAGGTAGAAAAGGGAGTTACAAAGCAGAGGGAAGCCAAAAATGGTGCTGGCTCTGATACCATGTCAGACCAGGAGGTAACTCCTCAAAACAATTCATGATATTCATTCAGGTTAGTCTTTATTATATACATGAGGGAGAGACTGTTCATTTCATCTCCTAGTGACTCTTCATATTTTCTATTATTTATTTACATCAATTTTAGTTATTTACCCAATCCTGATGATTAGGTGTCAATAGACATTTAAAGGCACTAGGAACAATATGGTTGTCTCTGGAAGCGTCAGTGGTAGACAACATTTCAAAGGAAACAACAACATAAGTTTTAATGACACATTGGCCAAACTATATGAAAAACCCTCAACCTAAAATAAGGTATTTCTTATGAAGTGTTTATTTAATATGAAGACGTCAGAAAGTGGATATGTTGTTGATCATTTAAATGAATTTAACACGGTTATCAGTTAGTTAAGTTCTGTAGGGGTAAATTTTTATGATGAAGTTATGGGTCTGTTATTTTTGTGCTCATTGCCAGAAAGTTGGAATGGCTTAGTTCTGACTAATAGTAATTTTGTCTATGGATCTCGTACTTTAAAGTTTAATGATGTTGTTGGTACCATCCTTAGCGAGGAAATGCAACAGAAAATATATGGTGAGACATCAGGTAATGATTTGACTGTGGAGACCAGGGGAAGAAAAATGGAAAGAGGAATGAGACTAGGAAATCACAGTAAGTCAAGAAAAGGTAGATCCAAATCCAGATCCGGGATGGTGTGTTGGTAATATGGGAATAAAGGACACCTGAAGAAAAATTACAAATCTCATAAAGGAAAAGAAAGTGATGGACAACAAGATAACAAGCATGAAGCGAATACGACAGGTAATGTGTTGCAAGATGTTTTGATTCTTTCATTAAATAAAATTATTGATGTCTGGGTGGTAGATTCAAGGGCTTCATTCTATGCCACACATGATAGGAAACGTTTTCATGACTATGTTCAAGTATATTTTGGACAGGTTCGTTTGGGTGATGATAAACCTTGTAAAATCATTGGAATGGATAAGGTTCTTAAAAAGAAACAAAATTGAAACCAGTGGCTATTAAAGGAGGTAAGGCATGTTCCTAATCTGAAGAAAAATCCACTTTCAACAGGGTATTTAGGTGGTGAAGGTTGTGTAACTACATTCAAAGAAAAAACTTGTAAGGTCACTAAAGGAGCCTCGGTAATAGCAAAAGGAGAAAATGTTGTTGCATTGTATTTATGCAATGATATTTCTAATTATGTTAATGATTTAACCTCCATAGGAGAAGATACAACATTGTGGCATCATAGGTTCGACACATGAGTGAGAAAGGGATGCATATTCTTCACTCAAGAAATTTGTTGTCAGGTTTGAAGCATGTGAATTTGGATTCTTTGAAAATTGTGTTTATGGAAAACAAAATAGAGTAAAATTTCTTAGAGTTGGGAAGGAAAAGAAGAGAGAAAAAATAGATCTTGTGCATACAAATGTATGGGGACCTTCTCAGGTATCATCTCTCAGTGGCTCTTTCTATTATGTTACTTTTATTGATGACGTAACTAGGAAAACCTAGATTTATTGTATTCAAAATAAATATGATGTATTTGAAACTTTCAAGAAATGGAAAGCTTTGGTTGAGAGTGAGACATGAAAGAAGTTCAAATGTCTCAGATTAAATAATGGAGGTGAATACTGCTACAAAGAGTTTTATAACTACTATTCAAAGCATGAAATTCGTAGAGAGAAGACAATTCCAACAACACCATAGGAAAATGGTTTGTCAGAAAGGATGAACAAGAAAATCATGGAGCATGCAAGGTGCATGAGATTACATGCAAGATTTCCCTTACAATTTTGGGTAGATGTTGTAGATATTGTTGTTTGTCTAATAAATAGAGGTCCTTTAAGTTCCTTGGATGGTGGTATTCTAGAGGCATGGATAGGTAAAAAGGTAAACTATTCACTTTTAAAGAATTTCGGTTGTGAAGCCTTTGTCCACATCAATAAATAAAATAGAAAAAATCTTGAAGAAAAATAAAAGAAATGTACCTTTATTGGATATGGTGTTAATGATTTTGGTTACCGCTTATATGATTATGAAAATCACAAAATCATTAGAATCATATATGTCATATTCTATGAAAAGGCCTTGTATAAGGATTAGATGTATGGAAAGAAACATGAAAAGGAAAAAAAAGAATACATAGTGCTTGATGAGATCCCAGAAAAAGTAAAGGTGCTTGAAAATCATAATGATTGGCAGCCACGAAAACAACAACATGCACCTCAAGCACTTGAAAGTGGTGTTAGAATATCTACCAAGATAAGTAGACCCCATGAACAATACTCTCCTTCATTATGTTATGTTTTATTGATTGATTCTGGTGAACTAGAAAGATATGAAGAAGTAATGTAGGTAGAAACCAAGAAGAAGTGGGAGGCATCCATGGAATAAGAGATGGACTCCTTGATGCATAATCAGTTTTGGGACTTAGTCAAGTTGCTTGCAAGTAAAACAACATTGCAAAATAAATGGGTTTATAGGTTGATGGAAGAAGATGGAGATAAACATAGGTATAAGGATAAACTTGTCGTGAAGGGCTTTACACAAAAGAAAGGTATAGATTTTGATGAAATATTTTCTATCATAACTATTTTAAGTCTAGTGGCAACAGAAGATTTGCATCTTGAGCAGTTAAATGTAAAGACAATCTTTCTCCATGGGGATTTGGAGGAAGAAATATATATGCAACAACCACAATGGTATGACGTGAAAGGGAAGGATAAATTAGTATGTAGGTTGAATAAAAGCTTGTATGGATTAAAACAAGCTCCTAGGAAGTGGTATATAAAATTTGACAGGTTTCTTCTTAAACAAGGTTATACTAGATGTCACTTTGATCATTGTGTTTATCTTAAAAGGAAAAATGATGGTAGTTATATTATATTGCTATTATATGTAGATGACATGCTTGTTGCAGGGTCTACCACATGGGAAATAAAAGTGCTCAAAAGAAAATTGGAAAATTCATTTGTAATGAAGGATTTGGTTGTTGCAAAACAAATCCTTGGTATGAGAATAACTAGAGACAAGAAAAATCGCAAATTAACATTGTCTTAGAGTGAGTACATAGAAAAGGTGTTGGAAATATTTAATATGCAGGATGAAAAACCAATTAGTATAGTTTTGGCTAGAAATTTCAAACTAAGTAAGGAGATGTGTCCCAAGACTCAAGAAGATATGGATTATATGTGTAAAGTTCCATATGTATCAACAGCTGGAAGCTTAATGTATGCAATGGTCTCTACAAGGCTTGATATTGCACATGTAGTGGGAGTTGTAAGCATGTATATGAACAATCCAGGATAGATCATTGGATGGAAGTGAAGTGGATTCTCAGGTATTTGAGAGGTACCAAAAATCAAGCATTATGCTTTGGTGGTTCAAGAATTTCTCTACAGGGATATGTTGATGCAGATATGACAGGTGATAAGGATAAAAGGAGGAGCACCACAGGGTATGTGTTTATTGTAGGTGGAAAAACTATCAATCGAATTTCAAAATTGCAAAACATTGTTGCACTTTCAACAATGGAAGCAGAGTATGTTGTTGCTACAGAGGATAATAAAGAAATGATTTGGTTACAAAGGTTATGGATGAATTGAACAAGAAGCAGGAGATGGGCATGTTATATAGTGACAGCCAAAGTGTTATTTATCTTGTAAAGAATTCAACATTTCATTCCAAGACTAAACATATACAACTCAAGTACCATTTCATACATCCAGTGTTGGAAGATGGACAATTGAAGCTAGAAAAGATACACACTAGCCAAAATCCTGCAAATATGTTAACAAAGGTTGTAACTAAGGAGAAACTGAGATTATGCTCAGTTTCAATTGGTCTTCAAGTATGATGATGAAGATGAGAAACAACCAGGTTTTTTTTCCCTAGAAGGAAACCCTTAGTTTATATGAGGGAACTGCATTACAGCTGTGTATTATTATTCTAAGTGAGAAAAAGAGAGGAGATTATGTGAAAGTGAAGAGGAAATTACAATGTATTTGTTATAGGTTGTATCTCTTCATTTTGTTGGACAATATAAAAGGAAGGACTGATTGTTTCTCCGTGGACGTAGCCCAAATTGGGTGAACCACATATTTATGTGTCCCTCTTGTTTTATGTGTTTCTGTATTTGTGTTTCCGCAAACTGTTTTGTGTTCCATTTCTCTATGATTTAATTTTGTAATAGGTTCCTTACTATATTTATTGTGTGCACACTTCATTGCATAATGTCCATACTCATGGCAGTGAAAACATTTAATTTTACTGAGGTTTTTCTTTTGCCATGGTTTTGGTTGAATTCTGCCTCGCCTTGGGCCTTCTTTCCTTTGGAATTTTTTCCTTTGCCAACTAGAGTACAATCTTCTTCGTCGTCATTTTTGAATGAGACTCTATATCTAGTGTTTCTTCTAATATCCTTTTGCACCAAGTTGCCACACCAAAGTCTCTCCCAATTTGGGAGCTTGTCTCTTCCATTAACTGAATCCTGATACTTGTGCTAGAACTTCAAAAGACCAATGAATGCTAATATCACTAGTTTATATGGTGGAATAGTCTCTCCAACTCCTCTAATTTCATCTATGACCTGATTGAATATGGATAGGTACTGAAAAATGGTTTTATTTTTTTGCATTTAAATTTTCCTAAGCTTATCTTTCAATGCCAATTTCCTGGCATCACTGCTGCTTTCAAATAAATATGTGAGGATTTTCCACATTGCATGAGTAGTTTTCTTGCCATGCAAACTCGAAAACACATGGTCCTTGACTCCCTCCATGATAATCCTCCTAGATTTTGTTGTATCTTTCTTCCACTGAGCCAGCTATTGTGCATTTGATGCTACTAGTTTTGGAATATCAATTTGTGTGTACTCAAATAATCCACTATCATCCAACACAAATTCCATCCTATCTTTCCAAGCTATGAAACTTGAAGTGCCCTCCAATTCATACTCAAGCCTCAATCAATAGAGAGACATTGTTCTTGAACTGAAGAGAGTTCCGACACTGCAAATCTGCTATTCAAAATTTCTTTGAGAGATGATCATAAACCTGGTTTCTATGTAGTTTTCAATAGCTCTAATACCATGTATAAATAAATCTAACTTTTCAGCTAGTAATGAAATCAGACTGAGATCAATACAAACAAATTTCTTCTACTTAATCTATAGAAAGGAAAACATACAATAGAAGCACGTGCAATCATTCAATCATAATGAACATAACATTTTTACTAGGGAACCAAACTGGGGAAAAAACCCTCCTTTATTTGTATTATATCATATGATAATATAGATCTATTACAATGAAAACTTCAATCCTTGAAGCTCAATATTCACTGCAATACTAATCTCCTCCTAAGTCTTCTCTAGAAATTACTTAGCGAAACTAGGCCTCTTGCTCCTTTTATTTCCTTGCACAATTAATCTCCTAAAAAATAGGAAGAACTCTTATTTCTTTGTGAAAATCCCAAGAGAATGAGCTCACCTGCTACATGAAAACTCTATACAATCACTAGTATACAATAATAAATACAATTATGCCTTTTCTTTCCACTCAACTAGGAAATTCAAATTGCATGCATGAGTAGGGATAATTTTAGTAAATTGACTAGTTAACTGAGAGATTAGTGAGTTAACAACAGTTACAACTACTCAATTGAACTCCTATTGACTCTATTCATGACTAGAGCTTAGATAAATGAGTTTCACTAACTATAACTCCACTAGATTGCTAGATCTTAGCAATCAACTCATGCACAACTCTACTTTTTGCCCACAAACTTGAATTGATTGACTTAACTAAGTAACTTGGCCATGTCACTCTTGCTAACTGCAAGTCAAGTCATCCTATTGATGTGGAAATTTGAATTTCTCCATTTGACTGAGGCACAAGTCAAATGAAGTCTTTTCTTGTTACAATTTAACAAACACTAATAAACAAAAAATGAAAATATTTCACATTTGAGGTTTAATGTTAGAATGTATATATCAAACCTTTATCATCCTAGTTAATATGGAGTAAAAAATTAATTATATGTGTAATAAGTTGTCCGAGACATGTTCACCATTAGAATCAAATTGATGAGAAATATGTTACAATCAACATTGAGAACATTTCTAATACATCCCATATAGTAGAGATTCCGAACTTGAATGGTTAGATAATCCAATTCTACATTTTCATAGGAAAAATAATTGTAAGTACATAATCATAGGAAAAGGAATTGTAAGTGCAACTTCATAAACTACCCGCTCTTACTCTTGCTTTTGTCTTCTCCATCTCTTACTCACATATCTTTAATTAGTCTTTTGTTTTCTTTGCTCTTAGTCTTTTATTCTTATATGTTCCATGTATTATATTATTGTTAGAATATTATATAAAGCACAATATGTAATTAGTAGTGGATAATAATTGAAACCAACATGGTGACCTCCTCCCCCTATCCTTCACTTAGGTTCTCCAACTGTCCTTTCTAGCCTAGGTGCTATGCACGATCAAATTCTATATCCCTCATTTAGCTTAGGCACTGCTCAAGTTCTCTAACCCTCCTTCTCATGCTCATTAGAGCTCAAGGCTTTGACCTTTAACTAACATCAACCAAAGGTATGACCTTGCTAGGTCCTTGAGGTATGGCCACACTTGCCTAATGAGAGATAAGAAGATTTTGGCCTTAGAACATATGCATTGCTTGATTTTAAGGTTACAGCTCAATGATGCAAGTTAGAAAATAAGGCAATTATGTTTCTTTAAAAAAAAAATTAACAAAAAAGGTAGATTCATAAACTTATTTTGATGATTAAGTGCAATAATAGCCTCATCTACAACCATAATTGAATAACTGATTAGCTTGGATGACCATCATAATTGATTAAAATGATGGAAAAAGAGTTTAATATTCATTTTTTTAAAACAATCATAAAAATTTTAATACTCATAATTCAATAATAAAAAAAATGAAATATAGAATAATTTTAATGAGATATAAATCAAACTAATAATACATATGGGGAGATGTTTAGGTTAGATAAATTCAAAATTAAATTAAAACAAATTAATATCTGCTCAATTAAAATTTAAAAAATTAAAAAGACCTAAAATATATTAAAATTAATATAATTAAAATAAAAAAAACATATAAGATATAAGAGATGGTGTAGTTGTTAATATTACAATTCAGTATGAAAGAGATACAGTAAAAATATTTCACTATTTTATCAACTTTAGAAAGATAAAATAATTAAAAGTAAAAAAAAAAAAAAAAAAAAAAATCTTATATTTGTCTTATAAATATTTCAATACAAAACTTAAATAAATTATTTGAATATCCATGTTAAATTATTTATATATATAACTACCCTGGTAAATTATTTCAATGTTCAAAAAGAAGTAGTTAAAAGTAAAATAATTCATTTATTTGTTAATAAGAGGGAGAAGTGTAATTCATTAAATTTTTAATATAAAATTGATATGTGACATTCAAAAAATATTAATAATAATACACATCTCCAATGTGATTCATAAATAAAATATTTTAACGCCCATATTTCGCTTATATATATGAACTTTAGATGGAAGGAGGTTTGTTGACTTTTTTTTAATTGAGGGCCTAGATTGATTCTTAAGGGAATATGCTGAGCATATGCTTCTTCTTAATGTTTATCAAGGGTTGTAGTGTATTACAAAGTTTGTTAGGTTTTTTTTTTCTAAATAAAACTACTCTATTCACAATAAAGGGGTAAAATTACATCTTGACCGAAGTCTAAAACAACTGCCCAGAAGGAGAGGCAGAAAGAAACAGAAAAACAGCCCAAGACATAGAACTTAGACGAGACCCTGTAATCCAATCCCACGTAGGGGAACCAATGATGACCTTCTTGAAATTACAAAGCTTACAGAGATTCCAAAAAAAAACTTGCATTTTGAACCATAGCTTGCAGAGAAGAACCCACTTATCAGTGGTAACAAAAATTTTCCCTCTATTATGGGCCGCATGACCTGAAACAAAGGCAACAGAGAATGAACTAAGCATCTGGAGGCTCTTCCACGATTCTACACCAGCCGAAGTTAGGCAGGTCCCGTGCATGAGCAGCATCATTCTCAGAAGGACCAGGAGCCGCCTGCTCCATCACCACATCAATAGCATTGGGCATTGGAACCTCTGGATCCTACACAGAACGTGGATTTGGCGCAGAGACCAAACCAGGGCCCTCCTGATGAGAGCTAGACTCTCCCACCTCTTGGGTGTCCTCGTGAAAGAACACCGAAACATGAGCAGTAATCCTGGGACGATTCAGGAAGCAATTGAAGGTGAAAATCGCAAAGCCAAATGTGGGAGAGGACGTGGAGTCTGGAGGACGGGCCTCAAGGTAATGGCAGAGCAGATGAAGACGCCCTCTCCCACTACGAGTGAGAGGGTAATGGCCTATTATGAAATCTCTAGAGAGGGAGGTAGAATTGGAGGACGGGCTAGAGGGCGCCGGCCGAGGGGTGCCCCTACGACATCTCATTCTATGGTGGATACGGGGCATATCGAAAGCAGCAACAGCACTGTGAGAACAAGACCGAGCAACCACAGAAGCAGAACACGGGCAATTCAAATGATCATCCAAATGAGGGCCCGATGCCTTAGAGAGAACCCAAGGAACTGATGGAGTCAGCTCCGCAGGACTACCAAAGCAAAAACCCATCTTAGTCGCCCCTTTCAAACCGCTAGAGCCAGCATCATACAGGCCATAACCAAGCTAAAAAAACAACAGAGGCTCCAGAGCGATCCCATGGCTGAGCCTAGATTTATCACCCTCAGTCCTACCTCAAATTGCACCTGCCATTACTATGGCATTCAAGAGAGCCGAGGTCCAGTGCAGTCCAGAGCGTGCGGAGGTGAAAAACATATAGAAGGACAGGTTGGGAGTATCAGAGTCGCCTGAGATGAGCCATTAAATGCTACGATACCCAAATGCCGAGGTTCATCCGTCGACTGGCTATAATGTTTGTTGTACAGGGCTGGCAGGTGGCGTCCCTTCTCGCCCCACTCCTGTCCCATTGCATTAACGAACTGGCGAGACACCTGCATCCGGGGACAAAGTTTGTTAGGTTGCATGACTTTTAATAAATTTAAAAAATTAGAATCGTGCCAAGTGGCTCCCCACCCACCAATTTCTTAGGGATTTGAAAGTATTGCAATTCTAATAAGTTCCTCCATTTTTATGAGAGATTTTTGGGCGTAAATCACATGATATTTCATTTGTCCTGACGATGAACCACAGTGGTTGGTTCGAAATGCGTCGACAAATGAAATATCATGTGATTTACACCGAAAAATTTCCCATAAACTGATATGGATAACAGAAGCCTCAATTCAACAAGTTCCTCCATGTTGAGATTATTCCAATTCTAATAAGTTCCTCATTATTATTTATAACATTCATTTATATATAAGCAAATTTTATTTAGCAAAATGGTCAATTACTTTTAATAAATTTAAAAAATTAGATTCGTGCCACGTGGCTCCCCACCCACCAATTTCCTAGGGATTTGAGATTATTCCAATTCTAATAAGTTCCTCCATGTTGAGATTATTCCAATTCTAATAAGTTCCTCATTATTATTTATAACATTCATTTATATATAAGCAAATTTTATTTAGCAAAATGGTCCATTACTTTTAATAAATTTAAAAATTTATATTCGTGCATGGCTCCCCACCCACCAATTTCCTATGGATTTGAGATTATTCCAATTCTAATAGGTCACTCCATGTTGAGATTATTACAATTCTAATAAGTTCCTCAATATTATTTATAACATTCATTTATATAAAAGAAAAAATTATTTAACAAAACGATCCATTACTTTTAATAAATTTAAAAAATTAGATTCGTGCCACATGACTCCCAACTCACCAATTTTCTATGCATTTGAGATTATTCCAATTCTAATAAGTTCCTCACCATTATTTATAACATTCATTTATATATAAGCAAATTTTATTTAGCACAATGGTCCATTACTTTTAATAAATTATATATATATAGATATATATATATATATATATATATATATGCCATGTGGCTCCCCACCTGCCAATTTCCTAGGGATTTGAGATTATTCCAATTCTAATAAGTTCCTCATTATTATTTATAGCATTCACTTATATATATAAGCAAATATATAACAAGGTATTTTCCTATGTCTTCGCTATGGTGCAAATAAATTCTATCCATTCTGGTGTTAAGATGTCCTTCAACGTGTTCAAAGATCATTGTCTACTCCAATTTTCTGCTCATGCTAGAAGAATGTGGGCTACAAGTTGTGAATGTTACATCTTATTCGATTAATAACAAAGTTTTCCATACCATATATAACAAGGTATTTTCCTATAATCGTGGCAATAACTTACTTCCTTGCTTGCTTTACCAATATCTGAACATGCATATATTTGTATGCTGCCACATGTGTCTTATAGTGTTAAATTTAACATGGAAAACCTCTATGAGAAGTTTGGGCATTTGATATTGGATCACGAGGCTGACTTACAGGACCTTGACTCTCGAGAGGAATATGTGTCGCCACACAAATGAGGAGTACAAGGTTTGACCAGCTTATGCTACAAATCTCCACGAGATCAATTATGTGTCCGCTATAAATTTAGTAACTAAGTGTGGTTTAGATGTTAATGATTTGGAGTGTTTTATGAAAGATTGCTTTACTTTTCAAATACAAATGTATAAAAGTAGCTCAACTATGAATTTGGTCTGTCTTAGGTTTTCAGTGTAGGATTAGTGTAGAATTAGTTAAAGTAGCATGAATGAATTTGTTCTCTAAAATTAATTAGCAATCATTCAATAACAAATTTTCAAATTGTAAGTTGATCTTATTAGTTTTTTCTATAAATAACAATATTGATCTATTTTAGTCACAAATATAAGAAGTGTTTAGAGTGATAATTTCTTGTTGTGTAATTTTTAAAAAAATGCAAAAGTTGAAAAAAAATGTTTGCATCTCAAAGATAAAATTGACAAAAAAATATAGCCCAAATATAAAATAATAATATTACTTGAAATGCTTAAAAATGTCTTAACCATGAAAATTTATTTCTTTTCATTGTACATATTAGTTGACATTGAAATAATTTACTTAATATGGCATTGAAATATTTTACTTATGAAGTACATTGTTTATATTAATAAGTTCCATGATTAATAAATTATGAAATTTAGAAATTATGGTTGATGTTTTGAAATGTATTTTTATTTTTAAAATTTGAAATGCATTATATATATATATATATATATATATATATATATAATTTTTGAAATATATCATACATTAAAAAATTGTAATCAATAATGTTTCACCTTATATATTTTTTAAAAATTTAATATATTCAAATGAGATTATAGTAAATGAATTTATGAATTTACAAATTTTTATTTCATTTCATTTTATTTTATATGCATTTATTTTTTTTTAAATCATTATCTATTATTCATTTGTTTTCAAGATTTGGCAATATATTTTGAATTTTTTTTCATTAAAAAAGCTTATAAAATAATAATTTATAGGGTTTATTAATCTAAGGTTTCATATTCCTAGGATATAATATTATTCATAGGGTTTATAATTGTTGGACAACTAATCCTCTAAGGGTTGGTGTGGAAGCCAAATAGGCTAAGGAAGTCCAAGAGACCTTGGGATGTGGAACCCAACAGTCACACGAATGTACTATAAATGTATATCATTGTTAAATAATAGATGTCCTCTCCTGTTTATCTTTAATATTTTGTTGCTGCCATGTGTGTGTTTAACATGGTATCAGAGTAGGCGATTTTTTGTCCTGCTCATATTTGAGCCACAGGTTTCGTGGCCTCTCTGTGCATGTCAGTTTTTCCATTTCTGCTCCGTGTCAGAAGCGTTTCGTTTACAGAAACTCTATATTTTGCAATTAATTCCCTGAAATTCTGCTCTTGAGCTCTACGTTGAAGCAGCTGCACCACTTTAATAGCGGCGTTTTCTAATATAACCCAGGTCTGACAACCCTTTCAATAATGTCTTCGGTGAATGAAGCAGTTATCCTGACATGGAAAAGTTACAACGAATATGTGTTGAAGTCTCTTCAGTGTATTTCTCCCTTAAGCGTTGTTAGCGTTTCGTTTCAAAGCCCGCGAAGGTTTTTTTATGGAGGGGAAAACGTGGGGATGGGCATTAGACTATAACGCTGAATGGATATAGCTCTGCAAATTGTAGGTGAATTCCATTGATCAGTTCGTGGACTATAGAACTGTGAGATCCCTGTCAAAAGCAGCAACATCTTGAATGAAACAGAATGCAAATTTTTGGTTCTAATCAACGAGGTATACCTATGTCTCTGATGGTGGAAAATTCGGCCCCATGATCAGATCTTTCATGTACATGATGTTGACGTTGATGCAAATATCGTTGTCACTTATCTTGCAATGTCACCAACACCGACCATGAAATACATGAATCCGTGTCAATTCCTTCCTTTCTATCCACGCCTCTGTCATGCTACCATGCAATGCTCCCATTGTTACAGTCCTTGTCTCCCAGTCCACCAGTTGCTCGTGGCTCTGTAACACTATATGCTCCAAACACTATATCACCCAAACATTGTATCGCTCTCAGCATAGTATGCTGGCGCACATCCCGGATATTCCATACCACGCCTTTTTTGTGATACGTTGCCACTGTTTGAATCCACTCCCAGTTATTAGCACTGTAAATCCACTCTCGGTTGGTATTATCCAAACCACCTCATCCTACATTCAGTGTTGTTTTAAAAAATGCAAGCACTGGTTCTACTGTAACTCCTTCCACTCTCTTAGTCTCGTTCTATTGTAACTACTGCCACTCTCTGCTATATACTGCCCCTTTGGCCATTTTATTAAGTACTGCTACATACTTGTCCTCTATCTTGTCATTATTCTCTAAATAATCTCTGCATTGAGGACTATTGATAGTCATAGAAGCAACATTACAAGGCAGCAGTCAATACAGTGGTAGAGGCTCCCTGTAGATAGATAGAAAATGGTTGTGGGATCTTAATATTCACTGATATTGAAGGAGCTAAATCATTTTGAAGGGAGTTAAGCTAGATGATGAACTCTTGTTGGTCGCTCTTGTGTGTACACTGTATTGGAGACAAAGCAACCATTTTTTTTGGTATGGTTCATTGATTCATTTGTATGCTGTGTTGAACGCCGACAAAGAATTGTGGTGAACGTTCCCTGAGTTGGATGCTGACAACATTGAATTGAAAACTGGACATAGATGGTACAAGGTGGTGCGTTGGTAAATTCACTATGTCTCCGTTGGAGCCTGGTTGCTGCTAACAAAATCGCCATGGCATCCCTCCTTCAGACACAGTCGACAGGTATTGCAGCGGAAGCATAGTGCATAGATGGTGTTTGCCACGATGCAGTGACTATGGATCGGAGAAAAAAAGAGCCACTTCGCCCTTTCAAATTCTTTAACAATTGCAGCCCGTATGTCAAGAAGATCTGGCAGTTACTCTACACTTGCTCTCTTGAAAAGCTCAATCTAATTGAGTCAAGAGAGTTACTCTCTTGTGGATCCAGAGAATAAAGAGCCACTTATGTAACAATTGCAGCGAATGATGGATGAAGCTGCCAAGGAATTTATCTCTCGCTAAACAGAAGGAGCAAATCCCTGAGAGTTTTCAGTGTTTGCCGGCTGAGATTCAAGCCAGAAGTTCGTGGAGTTCTATGGGATAGCTGAGTGCGAATTCCAGTGAAGTTTTTGAAGGGTTTACGAGCTATTTGAACCTCTATACTTCTGCTACAGTTCAATTAAACAGGGCCTGAGAACCTAGGTGACAGTAGGCACAGATTTTGGCTATAGCAGCACATTTTGTAAGGCATTCTGGTCATAAATTGAAGCGCAAATTTCAAGGAGAATTTCTGTTGTAGCTTGGCACATAAATTGAGGCATTCTGAGAGGGATTGTGCACAGAAAACAAGACTGAGTGAGGGAAGCATTTCTGGGTTAAAGTCTACTCTTCTAGCATATAATTTATAGCATTGTTGGGTGGTTTTCATACACATAAAACAAGTCAATATCAGTCAGTGTATATGAGTGTGTGGAGGCTCAGAATTCAATGCATTTATCATTTTGAACTGTGAGGGCATCTCAATTACAAGGATATCATGTCAAGGATGTCATGTCAAGGATATCAAACTGAAATGCAATTGAGAGGGGGACCTATGCAGGTGAGAAGCTAGTATATGTGGGAAAGCTCATTGGACCTTCCGCCGATAAAAAATTCACCAATTTGTATGTCAAGAACCTAGAAGATGATAGCATCTGTGAATTTGGAATGAAAAGATGTTTTGCAAGTAGGCCCTACAACTGAAAAAATAAAATAATAATAATAATAATAAAATAAATAAATAAATAATTAAAATATATATATATATATATATATATATATATATATATATATTCATTTGCAAAGAAAGTAGAAGATTGGCTCTTCTTTTGCACAGTGTGAGTAGTTTGAGAAGTAAGTGCATTAAAGAAGCTACGCATCTACTAGTTGTAGCTATTTATCATTTTATAGGCCAATTTGTAGCTGAAGATAACATCACTTCTTTGATTATATTGGTCTGAAATGGATCAAATATATGATGTATTGAAACTACTGAATAATTTAATACATTCCATTATTGATGAGATGGTTAAGATCAACAAAACCTCTCTTTCCAATATTAAAATTTGTCTCCAAAATGCACATGAGATAATACATTCCATTGTTGATGAGTGGTTAAGATCAACAAAACCTCTCTTTCCAATATTAAAATTTGTCTCCAAAATGCACATGAGAATATTGAGTTTTTGCAGCTTGAATCTCAACTACAACAGGAATAATTACAGCAGTGGAGTCATCATTTTGAACCTGTTCAAAAGATTGAAACAGACTCCCATAAGCAGCAAGAAAATAATGTTACAGTTGATTCAAATCTAGTGCTCAATAAAGCAACAGAGTTACATGCAGATGCAGAAGTTCAGTTTGCACTTCCCATGTCGATCGTCAGACCTTGGGAAGAGCTTGTCCACAACAAGCACATAACTAGTCTTGGATATGACAAGGACATGTCCTTTCATATTCCAGATTACTCAAAGCCCATCTAGTTTCAGAGTGCTGGATTACTTCATGACAATTCACCTTCAACTGTTCCAGATTCTATCCCTCCTCCACAACAACAGCGACAACAATAGATTGTGAAATGCCAACACTGTGACCGGGTTGGCCATATGAAAGATCATTGTTTTGATCTTCATCCATGTAAGCATTGTCATAAAACCAGTCATTCTTCAAACATATGCTTCAGAAACAAACCTCTTGCAAGAACAAAGATTCATCTTGGATGGACCGCTTCTTGGCAATGGGCACCAACAGCCAAGAAGATATTCCAGTCATATGTCAGAACTTGTTCTAGAGTATTGAATAGTCTTGCAGTTGAGTTTTCTCAATCATCTCACCTTGTATCTGACAGGGGGGGGAAATGATGGTCATCTACAAGCTTCAAAGCCACATCAACCGAGCTTGAGCCACAACTTGCCACACCAGATTCAGAGTTGTAGCTAGAGACAAAGATGCCCCTGAACATGCCTTCAGTTGGTGATGCCTCTTCAAAGAATCGGGGATACTTCCTCTAGCAGAAGATTTCAACTTCTTGCCAGTTTTGGAAGAGTTCTAGGAATTGCATTAAGCATTCTAGAGTTGGTGGTAATCCTTAAACCATCACAGATTGAGACCTCCCTTTTTAGGTTGAGGTTCTCCCTTTTATGCGGGGTGAGACCTCCCTTTCATGGTTGAAGGTTTCCCTCTTCAAAACGTTAGGAGCACTTCCTCTAGCAAAAGACCTCAACTTCATGCCAGAATTGGAAGAGTTCCGGGAACTACACTAAGCGTTCCAGTGTTGGTGGTCATCCTTAAACCACCTCCCTTTATACCAACATTTCAGAGAGCATTTTACATAAAATATTGTCACCATGACTTTCTGCAGTCAGTGTGAGTCTATCATCACTCATACTGTCCTCCTATGCAAGTCTCAAACCTCAGCTCTTCATGTCAAAGCCTTAAAATGAGAAAAAGTCCTTGAAAATCTTTAAAACTCTGGTTCCGCACTTTCTCTTACCATTACCTATGGTCCCGCACCCCCTGGTCATGTTACCTGCAGACCTGCCCGCTCTATCTCTAAAGGAGTGGATGTGGACCCCTGTAAAAGTCAAAAAGGCGCAAGTTTATTATTAAAAACTCACTTTGGATTAATTTTGGATGCTTCTAGAAGGAATCTTGAGTTGGTAAGTTCGCTCCTAGGTGGTTCATGCATCCCATAACTAAAGGAGCTAACCCCTTGATGAGAGGAGCTTATCCCTTTGAAGGAGGACTCTATCCCTTTGAAGGAGGACCTAGTAACTTCCCTCCTTTGCACTATAAATTGAGGCATTGGGCTAGTTACTAGAGAGGTTGAAAGCTGAAGATTTTCAAGGGTAAATGCTGTTGGAATTTAGACTTCTTATTTGAGCTTGAGAGGAGAGATTACATACCTTTTGGCTTCTTTGGGAAGAGAGTGAAACTTGTCAAAGTAGAGGAGATTCTTGCTGGACCCTGGGAGGAGCTTGTACAACATCAAGGCACCAAGGTTGTAAAGTTCTTCTTTGTTTAAAAGTTAATACAATCAGGTTCATTTTTCTCAATAAATTGTCTTCTATGGTTTATTTCATGAATTCCTTGATCATCATGATAAATATGGTTTATTATATTGGCTTTTCAGGTGTTATTTGATATGTGTGTCTATTTGTGTTTGCAGATTCTTTAAAAGGGAGCTCATTTGGATGAAAGGAGCATGGCTTCCACAAACTAGCACTGGACCCGAGGTAGGCCTAAAACATCTATTAGCTTTTATTTATAAATTGCATATTTAGAGAAAGATAGAATTTGTTTGGTTTGCTTGTCGCTAGATATCCATAGATACTAGGGAGATCGGTCTTGTCCGCAAGAACGATTTATCCGCCCGACAAAATGGCGACTCCACTGGGGACTTGAATTTTGGTTTTTGCCTTTGCTTTTACTTTGACTTGAGAAACTGTTTCTCTGTTTCTAGTTTTGCTTGATGTGTGTGGGATTGGGTAGCTTCTTTAGATTTTGAATTTTTTTTGTTTTTCATGCTTTTGGAAGAGGACCGCATGTTCTGGTTGTAACACAGTGCGGACATCCCCGCACTTTTTCTTTACACACAGAGCGGTACCGCACCTGGTTGTACTGGGGGCCTGCGGACCCTGTCAAAATTTTGAAAAACTTAAAATTTTCTCATTTAGTTAAGTTTAGGATTTGTTTATGTGTTTTAGCCTCTGTCAGATCTGCATGTGTCTTGTCAGAAACTTTTCATAGGTTAATTCCATTGGCATTTAGGTTTTAGGTGAATTTCTAGAAGTTTTGTGTGCCTGGCTTGATTTTCGTTTGGTCTTTGTAGTAACTCAGAGCTTAGAAGCCTTAGAAACCTCAAATCCCCCTGGTTTTTGATGGTCTTCTTGTGAATCTGACCGATTTGTGAAATCTGCCTTTGGTGAGGAATACATCTCGTTTTTCTCTTTGCGAAGCTTTGAAAGAACTTGTTTTGAAAGTTTTGATTTTCATTTTTAAAAAAGAAAACAAAAGCTGGTTGTTTTTTTATTAATTTGTTATTCTGAACAAGTTAGTCCTTAGTTTGCTGATAACTAAGTAAAACATCCTTGAAAAGAAATTTTGTAAGCTTTTACTTCAATTAGACTTTTAGAATTTATAGATCTCAAGATTAGATTTTTTTTAAAATTGTTTTGAGTGTTTTATAAAAATGAAAATAAAAAATCTCTTTTGAAAAGATTTGTTTTTGTAGTATTTGAAGTGTTGAAAAGAAAGGGAAATTTTCGTGAGCATAATTAGTAGTCTCGTTTTTTAGTTTATTGAAAAAGACAAAAAAGTTTTTCTTTTTATTCATTTATTAAGGAAAGATTTGTTTTTTCAAGAAATTGCATTCTCAACTCTTTCTTTAGCTAGAAATTCATTGAAGAAAAAGGATTGTTTATCATCTTAGGTGCATTTTTAGTGTTTTGGAGTCGAGTCTTCACACCATAAAGTTTCATCTCCGCACCTTTTGACTTAAGAAACAACCATAAAATAACGCTTAAAGTAAAATCTATCTAGTAATCTTTTTATTTCTAGGGCTCTTTATCACCAACATAGCTTAGGCTAGTATCTTGGAGTAGGGAGTAATTAACTCTCCAAGTTAGTAAAAACAAACAAGTAGTTGTATCTTGCGGTAGGAGATAAATTCCAATTGTTACATCTATACTCTGGGAAGCTCCTCTTAAAGGAGTCAAGCAGGAGGTCATATCCGAACCAGTGGGGTAATCAATCCTTCCTCATTGGGAGCAATAGCAGATATACACGTATTAAAAACAGTAAACCTCGGATTAACCATTGTCAAGGAGCCTGGGGTCACTTGTTGGTAAACCTTGGATTATGTCAAGGAGCCTTCAAGGGGATTGAGCTTTGCTACTCTGCCCTTGCATGTGTATCGGATCACAGACTGTTCCCCCAGGTATATTTGTTTCCATTGGTAACCATAGTGACCATAATCTATAAGATTCTTTCCTAAGGTGACGATGGAGGGAAGATCCCACTGTACCTAGAGCAGACGTTGACTAGACTCACTTGGATTTTCTGGGGGGTTCTCTTCACTCGAGACGGTTTAGTGGAGACACTTGTGCCAGTCTATTCATTAAGCAGGTTGTCGAGGTAACTGTTCCAACCGCCATTTCTGTATCGAATTCTGCGATGTTGGATTTCATCACCAACTAGTGTTTTCGGTACGGAAAGTTATTGTTTGTGTGTGTTTTGAACTCCTAGATTCTTTAGGCATGTGATTCAAATTGTTTGGTCCTTTAGAGACTTTAGGTGGTTTTCATTGAGATTTTTTCTTTGTTCGCGTGTGAAGTAATTAAAATTTTTAATCGTGGCTGAATTACCGAGACAATCCCGTAGACTTCGGGGCCAACCTCCTGAGTTTTAACCAAGCCAGCTTGAAGGGCTACGAGCTCTTGTAACTCCTAGTGAAAGTAGAGTTGGGTCACCAGAAGAAGGATAATATTCTTTAGTTGTGCATCCTGATTATCAAGTTCAAGCACCAGAGTATATTATTGAACCTGTTTCATTTTCCGAAGTTACCGGTAGTTTTTCTTCTACTAGTGAATTAGCCGAGGAACCTGAAATATCTGAACCTCAAACTGAACCTGCTGCTACTCCATCATCAAGATTTGCCTCTCCAACTTCCAGTGGTCCTGGTTCACCCAGGTAGGAATAGTCATTACCCAAAATCTTCCTTCTGGATTGATTGCTATTGAAGAACTTGTTACTTCGGAAGAAAGTATACCTATCCCTGAAAATCAACCAACTATAGAACTTAGGGAGCGTGAATCGATCTTTTACATTCCACCTAGGAGGGACGCTTGGTATCTTTCATTGATCAATTTTCTAGAAAACTCGGGACTAAGTTTTTCACCACCTCGCATTCCTTTTCATCCAACACTTAGAGGTTATTATCCTCCTTTGAATATGTCGAGACAGTCATCCATGTTTTCCCAATCTCCAGAAACATTTTTATATGGTGGTCCTTCTATTCCTTCTGGGTATCAGTCACTTACTAGTACTTTTTCAGGAGCATCTCCTCAACCTGTTGAACAAGGGTTATTAACTGGTAATAACGGAACTAAGCCATTGAGTGTAGAAGATATTCTTATGATGTCAGGTACCATTCCAAATCCGCAACCTCATGGTGGCTAGTTACCGCCTGGGGGGCAGCCTCAAGGTCCTCAATTATTGCCTGGGGGCAACCTCAAGGTACTCAGTTACTGCCTGGGGGGCAACCCCAAGGATAGTACATACCTTCGGGACAGTACATTCCTCAGGGTCAACCCCAAACTCAGTACGTACCTCAAGGTCAACCCCCGTATCAATATATGCCTCAAGGTCAACCCCAGTATCAATACGTGCCTCAAGGTTATCAACCTCAAGGTCAGTACCCAACCCAAGGTTTCCAACCACCTTCAGGTCAATCATTTGTCCAAGGAACTGGAAATGTACCTTTGAATTATCAACCCTACCCTCAACCCAGTTATGGTCCTCAATATGCTCAACCTTCTATGGGTCCATACACCAAAATGAATTTAGTGTGGGATCCATCTCAATCTCAACAGATCTTGCAATCGAATGTGCAGTTGTCATCTCAATCTGGACAACCCTTGGTTTCTGGTTCAACCCAGCAACCTGTCCAGCCTACTATTCAAACTTCTGCACCTTTTGTATTTTCTCAGCCTGGGCCTAGTTCGCCTCAAACTCCGCGTCAAACGACTACTGCAACTGCTGCAACATCTGTTCCATCTACCCCACCTACTTCTGGAGTATCGAAAACTCTGGTTTCTACTGTCCCTGCATCAATTCCTCAAGCATATTTACCTCAGTCTGGACCTACAATTCAGACTTTGGTTCAAATGCCTATAGGACAACCTAGTCCAAGTACGGTTGTCACAAGTCAACCTCAATTTACTTATCAACCGTACCAGGGACAGTACCAATTCGGTCTTGCTGTGCATAACCCAGTCTATCAGTATCAACTATACCCTGGATATACTTATCAGCAACCTCAACAACCCCAGTACGATCCAGTTAATCCTGGTTTTCCGGGAGGATATAATATCCCAAATGCAATTCCAATTCCTAGTTATCCTAGATATCCTCCTCCTGGGGCTGGTCTCATGACCCAGGGTTTTTGAGACCCTAATCGTCAGTTACCGTTCATTGCAACTTTGGACTTGCCTGATTTTTTGCGCCTTACGAACGATCCGATTAATTATCTTCTGTTTTGGCCACCAATGCCGAATAAGTTGCCCAATGACATCCCAAAGTTTGAAGGTAAATCAGGAGAGGATCTGTCGAACCATGTGATGACTTATCACCTCTGGTGTGCATCTAACTCCATTTCAGATGATTCAATTCGTTTACGTCTTTTTCAACGCACTGTAATTGGTCTTGCGGCCAAGTGGTACATTGAGTTACCGCGAACCACTTTTTATAACTTTAGTCAGTTAGCTACTTCGTTTTTAACTCATTTTCAGTTGCCTGTCAGATATGACAATGGCACGGAATTATTAACTTCATTAAAACAGTCAACGTCCACTTACATTTTAGATCACATTCATGAATGGAGATGTCGACGACGTTTAGTGAAAGTTTTTATTCCGGATCAGATCTTAGCAGAATGGTTTGTTAAATCATTATTACTAAAAATCACTGAGGATGTAGCTAAGGCAGGAGTCGTTACTGAAGAGCAAGTAATTGCTCAAGCTCAGTACCTTGACCTCGTTTATACGCAGTCGGGTACTTTACACGAGAAAATCCTCGACCTTCCTAAACAAAATCAAATAACTGCAGCTCCTTCAGGGTCTCATGCCACTGATGGTATGATTGGTACAGTTAACACCAAAAGTAAGAAGAAATCTTCCAAGAATTCTTCTCCTATCATAACTTTACCAGATTCCCCGACAGGAGACTCTTCCGTGGAAATTTCTGCCGATATTCATGTCGTAGAGTCATCTACGGCCAAATCAAAATCCGACGGTAAAAAGAAGGGGAAGAAGAAAAATAAATCAGATAAAAATTCGAAAGAGAAACCAAATAAAACGGAATCTACTAATGAGAAACGTAAACCTCGTTATCCTTGTCTCATTTGTGACGAAGAGCATTTTACAAGAGACTGCCCTCATCGCGCTGAGGTTGCGAAAATCGTCAAAGGTTCTCAAATGCCTGTTGTCTTGAAGGATCCTTTTCCTAGTCAAGATAGTAAGATGATAGGTTATTCCTCAAATGCCTCAGAAGAACCCATAATAATGATGTCCCATGTTAGGATTGTGACACGATCGCAAGATTATGGAAGTAAAAGTCCTGTTGATGGTAAGGAAGTAGAATCTTCTAATTCGAATCCATCAACTTCAACTCCTGGTTCCGATCCGCTACAGATCAAGAAACCTAACCCAGACTTAGTAATCAAACCGCCCGCCAAGGGTATACTTCGAAAGTCAGCTTTCAATCCACATGCGAGAGCTGCTCAGAACTATAACATTGTTTAAGATTTAGCCATTTCACCTTCAGCAATGTCGGCTTTGGAGGTGCTGCAATCATGTCCAACACAACGTAAATTGCTATTGTCAGCTATAGGAGCTGTTGATATTCAAGACTCAAACCTTATAATCTTTGATTTAGAAAATAGTACACCTCGTTTACCTCATCAAATGGCTTTCCAGATTCCAGTGTTAGTAAAAAACAAACCTTGCTATAGGACTGTAATTGATGAGGGAGCTTCAATGTGTATTATGTCGATCCAGTGTTGGAGATCGCTTGGTTCTCCTACACTTAATCAATCCCCGACGATTCTAAAGGCTTTTGATGGCCGTGGGTTCCATCCTTTTGGCATTCTACAGGATTTACCTATAGGGGTTGAAGGCAAAACTGTTAATCTAGATGTGGAGGTGGTTGATGCCCCTTTAGATTACAACCTTCTCTTGGGTCGTAGTTGGTCTTCCGCTATGACTGTTGTTGTTTCATCGGTCTTCTGGCTTATAAAGTTTCCTCATAATGGAAAGATCGTAACTATAGACCAGCGAACTTACTTTTCATCTGACTCAGCCTCTTCTGAAAGTATCCAGCACGTTGGAAAAACAACTATCCCTTATAAGGATGTTGGAGTAGGATTAGTTAAAGATTCTGGTTTACTGGGAACTTTTTCCTTTCCTCCTCCTAACGTATCGCCTTCTACTGCAACCATTCATATGATTTCATCAGATACTATTGTTTATGATGATCCTTGGATCATACCTTCTGAATCTGAGATGGATTCATTTGGTGATGTTATGCCTTTGAGTCCCTATGAAATTGCGTATCAAGCTGTACAGTCGTTTTCCAACCCTTCTTCAACCGAAATTGACTTAATGAATGTAGTCCATGAAGAATCACTTTCAACATCAAACTCAGATTCAACAACATTTTCTGAACTTGTTCATACTGATGAGCAAATTCATGAAATTTTGTGTGTTGATGATTTACCATGGGAAGATCTTCATCATAGATCTTCGTTCTTACCTGAGATTGATCATTTTGAAAATGATTTTTCATCTATTTTTACGGCTGATTATGTCAAAGAACCTCAGAATCCATTGCAAAATCCTGATTCTGAGTTAAATTTGGGAAATATTTCTCGAACAGTTCCTATTGACATTTCAGTCAAACTTGGAATTGTTGAAAACATTCATATAGGTGCCTCTTGTACGGAAGATGAATTTCAAACATACAAGGCCCTATTTCAAGAATTCTGAGACGTGTTTTCCTGGTCATATGAGGAAATGCCAGGAATTGATCTAGCAATTGTTGTTCATAAAATCAAAACTTTCCCGGATGTTAAACCCGTCAGGCAACGTTTGCGTAAGATTCACCCGCGAAAAGCTGCTGCTATTAAAGCAGAAGTTGAAAAATTACTTAAAGCAGGTTTCATTTATCCAATTCCCTTAACAGATTGGGTATCGAATATTGTTCCTGTTAACAAAAAGCAGGGAACAATAAGAATATGTATCGATTATAGGGATATTAATCGAACCTGTCCAAAAGACAATTATCCAACTCCCTATATCGATCAAATCATTAATGATTGTGCCGGTAGTGAAATATTCTCCTTTATGGATGGTTTTTCTGGTTACAATCAAATAAATATTCTACAAGTTGATCAACCAAAAACGGCTTTCATTTGTCCATGGGGGACATTTGCTTATTGCAAATTACCTTTTGGGCTTAAGAACACTGGAGCAACTTTTCAAAGAGCCATGTCTTACGTGTTTCATGACATCAAGCACTTGTGCAACCTTATCTCGATGATTTACTTGCTCATTCATTATGTAGACCTGATCATCTCATTCATTTACGAGCAATCTTTATGAGGTGTAGGCATTACCGGATTAGGTTGAATCCACACAAATGTGTTTTCTGTATAGAAACGGGTCGATTACTGGGATTTTTTGTTTCGAAAGCTGGCATTCATGTCGATCCCTCGAAGGTTGAAGCTATTGTCAAATTGCCTCCTCCTTCGACTCTTCGCCAATTCCAAAGTTTGCAAGGGAAAGAAAACCTTTTATGTCAATTCATTCCTAACTACGCCGAGATAACAAAGGGTTTTACCAGGTTGTTAAAACAGAATGCTCCATTCTATTGGAATGAGATAGCTAACAAATCTTTTGATGCACTAAAACACGCGTTGACCCATGCACTGTTATTGCATCCTCCCAACTACAACTAGGACTACTTCTTATATCTCGCTGCCTCTCATTCCACCATCGGAATGGTGTTAGTTCAGGAAGATGAATTCGGTAGTGAACATGTGATTTATTACCTTAGTCGAACTTTGAATCCAACTGAGCTAAAATATTCACATGTGGAGAAATTGGCCTTGGCAGCTGTTCAAGCTGTCCAACGATTTCGTCATTACATTTTACTACGCAAAACTACTGTAATTTCTGACTGCAACCCTATGATCTATATTTTGACCAAACAATTGCTAGGGGGCAAGTATTCCAAATGGATTGTTATCCTGCAGGAATTTGACTTGGAGTTTGAAAAATTTAAGTCAAAGAAATCTTTAGTTTTTGCGGAATTGATGTGTGACTTCCCGCGTGTTGATACAGAAACTGTGGCAGAAGAGCCCATTGTGGACGAATCCTTGTTTCTAATCAGCACTCTTGATCCACGGTATGGAGATATAATCGTTTATCTCCAAACCCAATCCTTTCGGCCTGAAATTTCAAGATATCAGCGTCGGAAAATACGATTCCAATCCCAACAATATAAAATCATTGGAGATACACTTTATCATCGTGGGGCGGACTCTGTTTTCCGACATTGTTTAACTCATGAGGAAGCTGAAAGGGTTCTAAATGACTGTCACTCTGGAGCGTGTGGAGGTCATATGTCTGGGTTTTCCACAACCCAAAAGATATTGCGCATTGGCTATTTCTAGCCGTCTTTGTTTAAAGATTGTATTAACGCGGTCCGAAAATGCCACAACAGCCAAATTTTTGATCGAAAGATGCGTGCTCCACCTGCTGCTCTCCACCCTATAATTACCGTCGGTCCTTTTGTGAAATGGGGTATCGATTTTATTACATGTAAACCTCACTCAGCCGGGGGCATGCATATATCATCCTTGCAGTAGATTATTTTACCAAGTGGGCCGAGGCGACGCCTACATTTTCGGCAGACGGCAAAACTGCTACGATTTTCATTTTCAATCATATAATTGCTAGGTTAGGTGTTCCACAAGAAATTATCACTGATCATGGGTGTCATTTTCAAAACATTATGATGACGGAACTAATAGATCAACTTGGCCTGCGTCACTATAGTTCAACCCCATATTACCCACAGGCTAATGGTCTGGTTGAAGCCATCAACAAAGTTCTAGTCATTATGATCCGACGAATCATTGGGATTCATAGGTCGAATTGGCATAACATGTTATTTTCAGCACTTTGGGCGTATCGAACCTCAGTAAAAACATCAACTGGTTTCACTCCTTTCCAACTAGTTTACGGTTTGGAAGCTGTGTTACCTATTGAATGCGAAATCCCAACATTGCCAATGGCCATAGAATTACTTACAGCCACTTCCGAAGAGGAGAAATGTTTTTTGTACTTGGCTCAGCTATATGAGAATCGACGTGATGCTACACTAGCAATCAAAACTCATGCCAAACGTATTAAAGCTTAGTACGATCGAAATGGTACTCCTCGTAATTTTTCGGAAGGAGACCTAGTCTTACTGTACGATCAAGCAAATGATAAGTTAGGTGCTGGAAAATTCGTACCCATGTGGCATGGTCCTTATGTTGTTAAGCGAAAGCTGGCAAAAGGGGCCTATGAATTGGTAGACTTTGACGGAGTCTCTTTAGGAAAACCCAGAAATGGTCTTTATCTGAAGAGATATTATGCTTAAATCTGGGTGTGGAGATTTTTAGTTAGGATAGTTTTCTTTCTAGCTGGTGTGTTTTAGATTAAAAAGTGTGCTTAGTTTAGAGAGTGTTTTTGTCATTATTCCTGCTTATCTTGATTTTACTCTTGATATTGCAGATGTCGACGTCTCTCCAAACGTACATTGGTTTTGTTGATGGTGCTTGTCGTAATACACTGAACATTTCTTCCGCGGCTTGGGTTATCTATTCACCCTCTGATGAGTTGGTATCTATGCATGGGGTAAGCCTCGGTCAAACAATGAACAACATTGCAGAGTATAGTGCAGTGATTGAGTTATTATCTGAATCCATCTCATTTGGGATTCGGAGTTTGATTGTGAGGTTAGATTCTGAACTCGTTGTGTTACAACTTAATAGAGTTTATGCCATTAGAAATCCAGTGTTATTGAGATTATTTTTGAGAGTTCGTCTCTTGGAATGTGAATTTGACTATATTGAATATCAGCATATTCCAAGATATTTAAATACATTAGCAGATGCAATTGCTTCTCGAATGTTAAGTAGACATTTGCAATAATCAAACAGTAAATTTAAAAACATTCCATAACATGTTTTACAAGATAGCCAGTAATAGTGATATAGCATAGCATAGAAGTGTGTCATATATACATCGTCTTCGATCATAGGTTGAAAAACACCTTATGATCGGCAAAATGATAGTACAAAAAGCAAAAATGTCATATGAGTCTACAACAGGCAATCATCCTATCACTGGTGATGATCACGATAAGAAACCACTGCACGGGCCACCCTACAAAGGAACCTCTTGAAAGGTCCTGGGACCCCAATCACATAGCACTGAAGCCTAAGAGGAATGTCATCTATGCTAGTCTCTGGAATGTCTGCTGTCAAATGCTCTAGATGGTTTTCCAATTGGGCTAGGGTCTCTGTAGATTCGTCCCATGGGTTGGTGCTGCTACAACTGGTTGTTTCCTCTCATAAGGCTGGAGAGTGGCTGGTCGCCGTGGACCTACATCTGCATTTGAAACTTTTTACTATCAATTTTGGGACGGTTTAAAAAAAAAAAAAAAAAAAATTAGAAAATGTTGAAAATGATTTTACATGAGTCATACCTTGCTCTCCTGGTGGAAGAGCCATGTATGGGTCAACACGATAATCCATCTCAGCATAAGGAAAATCCTGAATAGCAAAAACTTGGTTCTCCAACCAATGAAAATACTCAGGAGGAAATCGAACAACCTCTGAACCCTCCTCAGGATGACGGGCCATAACTGCAACCCAACGCATTAGCTTGGGCTCTCGGGGAAGTCCAGCTTCAACGAAAAGATGTTGTGGGACCAACATTGGGACCCTCTCTATCCAAAGAAACCATATCCAAAGTTTTTCAGTTGTCCGTTCTTTGCTCTAGTCAGTTGGCCTTTTACATTAGCCAACACAGCTTCGCACCAATTGAAGACGGTGCCTCGAAAGCAGTCCACTGCCATCCGCATTTGGGATCCGGTGGCCATATGTAGTGTTGCGCTTCTGCAGAGTCTAGTGACAGTAAATGCAATCACTTTGAGTTCAGGACGGGAAATGGTTTTGATATCAATCCCTTTGTCCTTGGTTTGGTCGTGACAAAACTCTAGCCGGAGGCTATCGACAGACTGGCCACCTGGCCTAGTCCCGAATAGAGTCAATTGTTCACCTCTCTTAGGCAAACCAGTCAAAAAGTAAATGTCCTCTGGCTCCATTTCGAGCTGGTGGCCACCAATAAAGAAACACTGGTCCTGTACATTCCACCTGTCTACCAGCCACTGCAAAAACTCGTACATGTATAGGGATGCTTTAGCCCTCTTGAATGAATTTATCGGAGTCCACCTTGGCCCTCATGCCAGGTATGGCCCAGAATTTGAATAAGCCGCATGCCTTTAATGCATCAATTGAAGGTTGATGATTGATTGCAGTGAGGTCCACATCCTCGTGCTCCCGTTCCCGCCAATTAAGCATAATGTATACCCTGCATTGAAAGAAAAGGCGGATTAAAACATTTTAAATCAAAGTTTTTGGGTGGAATTTGAAAAATTTAAGTTTGAAAACCTATGCCGCGGGGACCGCACTCTCTAGGTTAGAGACAGTGCGTAGGTCCGCACTCTGCCTTAACAGCGGGTGCGGGCCCCTGACTTTTTTCTGCATACGAAAAAGTCGGGGTCCGCAGGTTTCGCATGCTACACCTGCAGACCCCCGCGCGCGGTCTTTTAACCTAAATATTTCCTAAAAATGAAAATATAAACCTAAAAACAAATTTCAAATGGATGAAATGCAAGAGTAAGGTGATGTGGATTACCTAGAGGTGACGGCGTTCGATTCCAATGGACGGATTTTCCGCAATCTTCACGGGAAGTTTCTTACCAAAATCTCTCTTTTCTCACTTTGAAGTCAAACGGTAAAAATGAATTTACAAAAACCCTTTTTATAAGCTTTTTTGAATAAATGAATTTTTAATTTGTTTATTTTTCACTTTAAAAAGGTAACTTTTGAAGCATTTTTATTTATTTTAAACAGGTATGAGTAATGTTTGAGTTTTTGTGCAGAATATCAGATTTTTCAGGAAAAATTGTACATTTTCAACAAAAAACATTAGAGTCATCTTTAAGCTCTTTTCTGACTCCTAAAATATGAAAATATTACCGAGTTTTTATTTTTAAGCTCGTTAAAATGGAATTAAAAAGATGGTCTACTTACAGCGCTTTTCTGACCGTATAAAAATGAAAAGATTGCCGGATTTTTGTCATTTCAAATTCGATATTGGTTATAAAACGACGTGTCGTTGATCACCTTTTTACTTTTTCGGATCAGAGACACTAATTATGAAAATTACTCCTTGATCGTAACAGTCAAGCGGTCCTCTCAAGTATTATTTTATACATTTTCGAGCTTGGGAGACACAAATTTACGAAAAAGGACAACCATGGAGTTTTCTTAAGTTTTTTCAGACTCCCTAAAATTGAAAAACCCTTAGTTTCTCCTATACTGGACTTGTTAAAATTTAACAGTAAAGGACCTGTTCAATTACAAACAGGAACGGACCACTCCTTCTTAGGGTTCGAATTTAAACTAAGTTGGACTCATCCGAAGGATGAGCTTATAATCAAGCAAATGTTATCCTCCTCAAGCTTGTCAAAAATAAAGAGGTACTTGCCAAAAATGGTGGGGGGAAAGAGAGAAAAATGAACCTGTTCTTCATACTTTGTGTCTCAGAAAAACATTTAACCACTCTTGAACACGACACTTTTTGTTCACCTGGGTTGGGAAATCCTTTGCCTAACAGTTAATCAAACCATATTGAAAGTCTTCAGCCGGTTTCTGGGTATTAACTTTGGGTCAATTGTCACCAAACCATCTGTTGTGTCGTTATGTGTTCTAGAGGTTAGTGCAAATAAACCATTCATCTTCAATATATCTGTCATCCATCTTGACCATCCCTAAGTTAGTCCTTGCAACTATATTTCTTTAGACTTGATCTATGATTTCATGTTGTGGGCTTGCCTACGACGGATCGCTTTCTATCGACTTCAACTCATTATCTAGAAAGATGATCTAGAAATCGTTAGTACCTCGGGATCTGCATGCCTCAATGGCAGGTTTCTCGCCTTCGATGATAGGTTGCATCATTGACCTTCGATCAAAGGATTCCGTGACATGTTCGACATCAACTCATCTATTCAAATTTCACGGATTGTATTGAGTACTTTGAGAACCATTGACATTAATGGTGGTTTCTCTCACACTTGTTAACAGTTTACATCATTGACTAGTAATCAAGTGGTTTCTACCATGTTCGACTTCGACACATTCATTCACATGGATAGAATCATACTATTTCAGGAAGTAGAAATCAAGACCCTGGATCTAGTTTCCACCAACCAGGCTGTGAGGAATTTTGTATTCATTATACAGTGGACTATTTATAAACAGATGGTTGCGTCCATACTATGTCTACATGTGTCTATACTTATGATGTATAGCAAGATCATTCCTATATCAAAGCAGTTTAGTTAGTTTTCTAGTCAGTTTTGATCTAAGTATGGGAATGCCTACCTCAACGATGATATGATCTCATATATATATATATATATATATATATATATATTATTGAATGTTTTTACAGGTTCTAGCCGGGTTCTCCACAAGATGATCCTCGAAATGATAAAGTACTTCACTATTCTTAGATGATAAATGAAATCCTCATCTACTACAGACTTCGCACTTTAGGGGGCAATCTATTACACAAAATATTGTCACCATGACTTTCTGCAGTCAGTGTGAGTCTATCATCACTCATATTGTCCTCCAATGCAAGTCTCAAACCTCAGCTCTTCATGTCAAAGCCTTAAAATGAGAGAAAGTCCTTGAAAAGCTTTAAAACTCTGGTTCCACACTTTGTCTTACCATTACCTGCAGTCCCGCACCCCCTGGTCATGTTACCTGCAGACCTGCCTGCTCTATCTCTAAAGGAGTGGGTGCGGACCCCTGTAAAAGTCAAAAAGGCATAAGTTTATTATTAAAAACTCACTTTGGATTAATTATGGATGCTTCTAGAAGGAATCTTGAGGTGGCAAGTTCGCTCCTAAGTGGTTCATGCATCCCATAACTAAAGGAGCTAACCCCTTGATGAGAGGAGCTTATCCCTTTGAAGGAGGACTCTATCCCTTTGAAATAGGACCTAGTAACTTCCCTCCTTTGCACTATAAATTGAGGCATTGGACTGGTTTCTAGAGAGGTTGAAAGCTGAAGATTTTTAAGGGTAAATGCTGTTGGAATTTAGACTTCCTATTTGATCTTGAGAGGAGAGATTACATACCTTTTGGCTTCTTTGGGAAGAGAGTGAAACTTGTCAAAGTAGAGGAGATTCTTGCTGGACCCTGGGAGGAGCTTGTACAACATCAAGGCACCAAGGTTGTAAAGTTCTTCTTTGTTTAAAAGTTAATACAATCAGATTCATTTTTCTTAATAAATTGTCTTATATGGTTTATTTCATGAATTCCTTGATCATCATGATAAATATGGTTTATTATATTGGCTTTTCAGGTGTTATTTGATATGTGTGCCTGTTTGTGTTTGCAGATTCTTTAAAAGGGATTTCATTTGGATGAAAGGAGCGTGGCTTCCACAAATTAGCACTGGACCCGAGGCAGGCCTAAAACATCTATTAGCCTTTATTTATAAATCACATATTTAGAGAAAGATAGAATTTGTTTGGTTTGCTTATCGCTAGATATCCATAGATACTAGGGAGATCGGTCTTGTCCGCAAGAACGATTTATTTGCCCGACAGAGCACATTCAGCCTAGTGCTACCATGCATTTTTTGCACATTTTGTATTACATCTCTCTTCTTGGACTCATACATAACCCTTCAGATTAAGGGGGGGAATGTTGGACACCTAATCCTCTAAGGGTTGGTGTGGAAGCCAAATAGACTAAGGAAGTCCAAGAGACCTTGGGATGTGGAACCCAACGATCACACGAATGTACTATAAATGTATATCATTGTCAAATAATAGATGTACTCTCCTATTTAGCTTTAATATTCTATTGTTGCCATGTGTGTGTTTAACAATAATATTAATCTTTAGGTTTAATATAAATCCATTAGGTTTATAATAATGGTTAGCCATGATCCAACTTCACATTGTGATAAAGATTTTCTCAATATGATCGCATTATTATGAAGTAAAAATATAAAATTGGGTTTTTAATCCCTTAGGTTTTTAGTATTAATCCCTTGGGTTTATTATTCCCTTGGTTTTATAATATTAGTCCCTTTAGGGTTTATATATATTTCATTTATAATATTAATCCCTTAGGTTTAATATTATTCCCTTGGGTTTATAATACCTTTGGGTTTTAGAATTAATCCCTTCGGTTCATTATTCCATTCAGTTTATAATATCAATCCTATTTAGTTCATATTTCTAGGGTATAATATTATTCATAGGGTTTATAATATTAATCCTAGAGTTCAATATAAATCCTTTGGGTTTATAATCATGGTCATCCATTGTCAACAATGGTCTGATATCACAATGTGCCAAAGATTGTCTCAATATGAAAATCAACCATGATCAACCATGTTTATTTTAGGGTTTATTTGTCTCAATATGAAAATCAATCATGGTCAACCATATTCCAACACCACATTGTGAGAAATATTTATGTTAGGTTTTATATTCCTTGGGTTTATAATATTTATCCCTTGGGTTTAATATTATTCCCTTAGGTTTATAATATTTATCTTAGGGTTTATATTCCTTGTGTTTATAATATTAATCCCTTGGGTTTAATATTATTCCCTTGTGTTTATATTATCAATCTTTTGGGTTTTTAATCATTTGGTTTTTAGTATTAATCCTTGGGTTTATAATATCAATCCCTTTACGATTTATATACCTTTCATTTATAATATTATTCCCTTGGGTTTATAATACCTTTGGGTTCAATCATTGTCAACCATGGTCAACAACCATGGTAAAACATGGTCACATTGTGAAAAAGACTATCTCTTGGTCCAATGTCACATTGTCACAACGATGGTCATCCATGGTCCAACGTTGCATTGTGACACAGATTGTCTCAATATGGAGATAAACCATGGTCAACGATGGTCATCCATTTTCCAACGTATTATTGTGACAAACATTGTCTCAATATGAAAATCAATCACGGACAACCATTTCCAATGTTGCATTGTGACAAATATTTATCTTATGGTTTATATTCCTTGGGTTTATAATATTTATCCCTTGGGTTTAATATTATTCCCTTGGTTTTATAATCCCTTGGGTTTATAATACCTTTGGGTTTTAGAATTAATCCCTTAGGTTTATTATTCCCTTCAGTTTATAATATCAATCCCTTGGGTTTATTTGGTTCATATTCCTAGGGTATAATATTATTCATAGGGTTTATAATATTAATCATAGGGTTTAATATAAATCACTTGGGTTTACAATCATGGTCATCCATGGTCAACAATGGTCCAATGTCACAATGTGCCAAAGATTGTCTCAATATGAAAATCAACCATGGTCAACCATGGTCCAACTTCATATTGTGACAAACATCGCCTTAGTATGAAAACTAATGATGGTAAATCATGGTCAAGCATGTTTATTTTAGGGTTTATAATATTTATCTTAGGGTTTTTATACCTTAGGTTTATAATATTTATCCCTTGGGTTTAATATTATTCTCTTGCAATGAGCCACTATAGATATTGGAGACAGAGAGAGGTAGGGTCTAACATTTACAACTATATCAAGAGTGAAATCAATAGATGGTTTGTAGATTTCATCGCCTTTTTCTTTTCAATGTTATGCAAAAATGAAAGACAATGCAAGAAGGGATTGGTTGGAAAGTGTGAATGGTCATGATCATTATCTTGTTGATTTGAATTGGTGCAACTTTTGTCATCGATCTTGGTGTGTTTTGGAAGAGACTAGCGTTTAATAATTGTGTTCTAGTGGAGTGTTTAAAGTTGAATTTCCTATCAACCACATTTAAATTGTTGTTTGATTTTTATTAAATGTTTATTTCATAATTACTTCATTATTATTTATTAAATGATTATTAATATAATTGTTGTTATTATCTTTATTTATTTATTATTATTATTATTATAGTAATAATATAATATTAATTATTATTAATATGGTTCTTATATTTATATTAATATTATTGATAATAACCCCGGCTGCGGGTGTTAATTAGCGCAATGAATGAGGAGGCGGCCTTATTAAATGGCAAGTGGCCGCTCGCTCCAGCCAAATGGACCGAAGCCTCGAGAAGCCATCACCTCGGTCCGGCCAACAGTTATGCGAGCATTAATGGTAGGGGGAGAACAGCTGGTTGCAGAGGTATATTGGTCGTTCACCTTGGTTTGCCGATGAGAGGTGTACCGTTGGAAGGTGCGGGAAGCGCCATTGTCTGTTGGAAGCTCTGTATGGTCTCAATTTTGAATGGTGCGTTCGGCTCTTGGATGACTGCACCGTGGGTGCATGAGCCAAGACTCAGACCTCGGCCCTCGGCTACGGAGGCCCTGGTCTCAGCCCTGGATTGTCAGAGAATTTACGGCTCTATGCTATGGTTCAGTGTATTGAGTGTCATTCTGCTCTTTTTAAGCAAAGTCTCTGAGCGCCTTCGACCTCCAGAAGCTCTGAGTGTCGCGGTGTTTCAGTTCCTCTGCGCCCTTGTTAGAGATTTGTCCCTTCGGTGCTTTGGTCATACCTGGTTCTGGTCTGCTCAGCTCTCTGGGAGCAATTTACCCCGTGCAGCTCCTGAAAAGGCTCAGCTTTCGACCTGTGTGGTAAGCATTGCTATTCGAATTCGTGTTCCATTACATGTTTCTCATCTGTTGTATAAGTTGTTGCACGGGTTTAGAATCCTCGGTGGCGCAAAGCACTCGCGGCCTCTGGGCAGAATTGGTTATTTGTTGACTACAGGATGCCGCGTGAGAGGTTACGTGGCGCTTGCAGGTGGGGAGGTTCAAGAGGCGGTGCCAGAGGTCGGGCTTCATCGCCACGTTCCTCGGCATCCTTCGACTCCCCGTCGGAGGAGAATAGCTCACCAGGAGCTCGAAGAGGGCGCGGAAGAGGCAGAGGGCGGGGAAGAGCCGCAGTGTGTCCATTTGGTTCGCACCCATCAACCCGCTTCAGGTTCCCGTGTGCTCTGGACAACACAATCTACTATGTTTCAGTGCGCAGTGAAAAATGCGACCATGCAGATAGACCAGAAGCCCTAGCAGAGCCTCGGCCACCCTTGCCTGTTCAGGGTACGCGATTACAGCCTGCGGAAGCCTCGGGTGTGGTGGCGGGGAATAGAGCGGGAACAAGCGAGCCTGCGAAGGACGACGCGCCATACACAGACTCGAGTGCTTCAGACCCATATGCCTGTACAGTGGTGGAGGAGCAACCAGATCCATATGCCTGTCCAGTGGTGGAGAAGCAACCATCCACCTCCGTGGATGCCTAGGCACGTTGCATGGTCGTTCTGTGTGTTATGGAAACACTTTGTTCAGTCTCAGGATGTCGAAGCAGCAGCTACAGTAAATAATGGGAGTCAGTCTGTGATAGTTTTCGGGTCGCACCACTCAGTTTTTTGTATGTCGATTATAATGTCTGTGTCTGTCATGTCGGGTTTTTTGAATGTGGGATTTGCAAGGTCTCTAAACTACTCCCTCGCCTCGGCAGGGAGTGGAAGTATAGCACCTAGGTCCAGTTCTCTGTTGGTTCTAGCTTGGGGTCAGCGGACAGTTTCATAGTCCCTCTTTTTCTCCGGCTCAGTTTCAGTCTCAGAATGTCAAACTGTTCATGTAGCCAACTCTTTGTGGCGGATGTAACTCTCTCTGTAATCTTTTTTGTACTATAATAGAATTAGCATGATTTACAAAAAAAAAAATATTATTGATAATAACATTAATTCTTAATGTTATTCATAATTGATAATGTGCTTCGTATGGGCCTATCGGTGTTTATCAACCACATGAATAAATGTGGTTGTGCTAGTAAATATAAATTTCAATGTGAAGTATGAATATATGTACATATTATATAAAACAACTAAAAAAACTAAATTTCTTATTGTTAAAACATTTTAAAATATTTTATGTAGTCACTATTTTATATTTTGACATAATTTTCATGCATATTTTAGTCAATTTTGTTTAGAACACTTGTCTAACTAATAGTAGAAGTGACCATTTTCGGAATATTTTTTCTAATCAATTTTGTTCAAAATCCTATGGATATTTTTAAAAATCACAAATTTAAGTTGTTTAATTTGCAAATATAAAGTGTCTCAAGGTTTTTTTAGGGTGTTGAATCAATTTATGCATTCAAAGTTGTATTTTAAACAATAAAAAATTACAATCTTATAAAAAAATTGTATTGCCAAATCTTGGCCAAAGTCTATTAATTGGACAAAAAATTACAATCTTGTAAAAAAATTGTATTACTAAATTTTGGCCAGAGTCTATTAATTAGACTACGATTGTCTAATATATAGCAAAGATTTGTTGGAATTGCAAATTTAAGTTATGTATTCTACACAATCCAAGTGTCCAAGAGGACTTTCAAATCATTTCTTTCATTCATGCATGTAAATATGTAATTTAAACAATGAAGAGCGAGATAGAGATATTCAACTTAACCATGGATTTATCAAGTTCCGAGATAGATTAAATCTAGTGCAAACCTTTTTTCAAATTTCACACTCTAAAAGAGGTTTGCATATCAAGAGCTTGCAAACCTTTTTTCAAATTTCTCACTCTAAAAGATGTTTCCATATCTAGAGCTTTGATCCCTCTTGGTAGATCCGTGGTTAAGATGAGTATATACTAGTATAAATATAAATAGTATCATTAGAAATCAACATAAATTCATCTTAACTCCAAATCTACTAAGTATCCATAAGATTGAAATCTCTAAAGTGAAAATATTTCCTCAAATTTTGCACTCATATAATTAGTTCTTAATTTGAATAAAATGTAATATTCTAAAAGATTTGGTATCAAATTAAGGATTTTAAATTATTATATCTATCTTAATTATCGATTTACCGAGTAAGATTCAAATCTTTCTCTGAAATAAATATTTTTCCAAATTTTATACTAAAAAGAAATTTGCATCTTAAAATATTTAATTTCTCAAAATACTTAATAAATCCTTGGTTAAAATAAATCTACAGTATTTTTAATTAAATATGAATGCAATTAATAATAATTAATTAATTAATTTAGGAAGAATACAAAAATAATATGCCATGCTTTATGGTTTTATAGGTTATACATCGAAAAAAGGGGCACTCAACCACAATTTCATAGGCTCACAAGGAGCACATGATACAAATCAATAAATTTTATCGATATGCATCAAAGTTTATGTTTGGAAACTAATTGTGTTTATTATTTTTTATAGTTTTTTTTAAAATTTATTTTTCTACTCCTTAGAATCATGATTTTACATCAAAATTCAGATAATGTTTTTTAGTTCGTTATTGGGGAAATTATATGAGGCGTAAAATTTCAATTTTCATGATGACGAGATAAACATTTTCTTGAATGTAATAAAAATAAACTAAAAAGTAGTTTAAAAATACATAACCTTAAGAGTCATTTAAAAAAAAAAGGATAATTTAGGATGGGAAAATAAATAAAAAACGACTCACAGAAAAACCATTTATGATTTGTTAGATTTTGAGGCTTTAATAAGAATAGGCTCTTTGTTACCTTTTGAAGAATCACTTAGGGCAAGGGGTAGGATGAGGTGGGTCTCAATTCTCCCAAGTCTATAGTCCATTGAGCGCATGTGCATTTTAATCTTGTCTAATTCAAGGAAAATTTCTTTTCAGGCTTCATTCTTCTTCAATAAAACCTGATCTAGCAACAATTTGAGATGAAAGTAATTATTTATAGTGTTCATGTAGTGATTGTAATGGCCTCTAGTGTGTCTCGTTTGAGGGGCTCAGTTTGCCACCTATGTAAGCACCTTAGGGTTTGTCAGAAAACCTCTTTAATCTACAATATCTCGTTTCACTTGAGTAATTTCCTCTTGACCTTGTGGCACAATGAGTTCTCAAAATCTAGCAGGGGGTCTCTTATCTTGATGTTGGGCTCAAGAGCCTCCACCAAAGAGAGAGGGTGGTGTACAGTGGGAAGTGACATAGAGGAGATGAATAGAGCCAGAGAGAGTGAGTTGAGAATAAGATGGAGAGTGGGAGATGGTGCTCTTGGGGTGCTGAAAAGGCCTAACACACGAGGTATCCTTCCAATAAAATCCCAATAGAAGAACCGTAAAGGTGAGAAACAAGGGGAGGAGTACCATTTGGGTAAGGAAATCTACAAATCAAATTCGAAACAACATAGAGAATTGAAAATCTCATTAATTAGACTACGATTGTTTAATATATAGCAAAGATTTGTTAGAATTGCAAATTTAAGTTATGTATTCTACACAATCCAAGTGTCCAAGAGGACTTTCAAATCATTTATTCCATTCATGCATGTAAATATGTAATTTAAACAATGAAGAGAGAGAGAGAGATATTCAACTTAACCATGGATTTATCAAGTTTCGAGATAGATTAAATCTAGTGCAAACCTTTTTTCAAATTTCACACTCTAAAAGAGGTTTGCATATCAAGAGCTTGCAAACCTTTTTTCAAATTTCTCACTCTAAAAGATGTTTCCATATCTAGAGCTTTGATCCCTCTTAGTAGATCCGTGGTTAAGATGAGTCTATACTAGTATAAATATAAATAGTATCATTAGAAATCAACATAAATTCATCTTAACTCCAAATCTACTAAGCATCCATAAGATTGAAATCTCTAAAGTGCAAATATTTCCTCAAATTTCGCACTCATATAATTAGTTCTTAATTTGAATAAATTGTAATATTCTAAAAGATTTGGTATCAAATTAAGGATTTTAAATTATTATATCTATCTTAATTATCGATTTACCGAGTAAGGTTCAAATCTTTCTCTGAAACAAATATTTTTCCAAATTTTATACTAAAAAGAAATTTGCATCTTAAAATATTTAATTTCTCAAAATACTTAATAAATCCCGGGTTAAAATAAATCTACATTATTTTTAATTAAATATGAATGCAATTAATAATAATTTTAATAAAATATTAACAAAAATAATAATTAATTAACTAACTAATTTAGGAACAATAAAAAATAATATGCCATGCTTGATGGTTTTATAGGTTATACATCGAAAAAAGGGGCACTCAACCACAATTTCATAGACTCACAAGGAGCACATGATACAATTCAATAAATTTTATCGATATGCATCAAAGTTTATGTTTGGAAACTAATTGTGTTTATTATTTTTTATAGTTTTCTTTTTTTAATTTATTTTTCTACTCCTTAAAATCGTGATTTTACATCAAAATTCAGATAATGTTTCATAGTTCGTTATTGGGGAAATTATATGAGGGCGTAAAATTTCAATTTTCATAATAACGAGATAAACATTTTCTTGAATGTAATTAAAAAAACTAAAAGATAGTTTAAAATTACATAACCTTAAGAGTCATTAAAATAAAAAAAATTGGATAATTTAGGATGGGAAAATAAATAAAAAAACTACTCACAAAAAAACCATTTACGATTTGTTAAATTTTGAGGCTTCAATAAGGATAGGCTCTTTGTTACCTTCTGAAGAATCACTTAGGGCAAGGGGTAGGATGAGGTGGGTCTCAATTCTCCCAAGTCTATAGCCCATTGAGCGCATGTGCATTTTAATCTCGTCTAATTCAAGGAAAAAAAAATTTCAGGTTTCATTCTTCTTCAATAAAACCTGATCTAGCAACAATTTGAGATGAAAGTAAATATCTACAGTGTTCATGTAGTGATTGTAATGGCCTCTAGGTGTCTCGTTTGAGGGGCTCAATTTGCCACCTATGTAAGCACCTTAGGGTTTGTCAAGAAACCTATTTAATCTACAATGTCTCGTTCCACTTGAGTAATTTCCTCTTGACCTTGTGGCACAATGAGTTCTCAAAATCAGCAGGGGGTCTCTTATCTTGATGTTGGGCTCAAGAGCCTCCACCAAAGAGAGAGGGTGGTGTAAAGTGGGAAGTGACATAGAGGAGATGAATAGAGCCAGAGAGAGTGAGTTGACAATAAGATAGAGAGTGGGAGATGGTGCTCTTGGGGTGCTGAAAAGGCCTAACACACGAGGTATCCTTCCAATAAAATCCCAATAGAAGAACCGTAAAGGTGAGAGACAAGGGGAGGAGTACCATTTGGGTAAGGAAACCTGCAAATCAAATTCGAAACAACATAGAGAATTGAAAATCTCATTGAGGAGATCGAGGCAAAGCTAAGTAACAAGTAAGAAGCAATGAAAATCCACAATACCAACCATAGAAATATCTAAGCCCAAGTGTTGGGTGAATTATTGTCTTTCAATTAGAATCAATTAATTGCACACACATAAATTGGCAACCAAGGTAGGACGTTTTATTTCAAGGCTATTATTGTTACAGGGAAAAGTGTCTATATAGAACTGCTCTATCCCACTAAGGTGTGACAGCTGCCTTAGAAACAAACAGAGAAAAACTACTTTTGTTTTTCCTTTATGAATTATAGATAGAGAGGAACAGAAAGACCAACCTCTGTCTTGCGCTAATCCTTGGATTCGATCCCTCTCTTCTTTGATAGTCCTCAGCTACCTGCTCCCTTGCACGCCCAACTTCACAAAGTACCTGTAAGATCACAGAAGCATAGCACTATACAAAGACATGGATCTATATTCATAAACAATCTAGGATCATATGTAAATTGACCATACAAATGTAACAAGCATCAATGATACAAAAGCATGGAGGAAAACTCAAATAGTTTTTATTGATAAACAAGAAAAGATCCAGGAGGAGTTACAACCAGTTGTTCCGACCCAGCATCAACCTCCTAGCAAAGAAGCCCCTCTTCACCTCAAACAAAGCTTAGATCACCCAACAATCTGATGTTTGTCTCTAGAAACCAACAGCAATTCCTTACAATATGCAAAATTCCAGCCTCTGGATCTCTGGGATGAGGGATCCATATATAGATATCTGTAAGGGGGATGAGTCAGCTTGTGATTTGATTAGTGTCTTCTCTCTGATAGTTCTTGCTTCCACTTGGAGACTGAAGGCCTCTTACTCATCCTTGGTCGAATTCAGTGAGGCAAGTGTCATAGGAGAAGATTCTGGAAGCTTCCATTTTCTCTCCACCTCGCGGAATGACACTGCCATTTGTCATTTCTCGCCCATCACACCCGACAGAAGGGACTTTTGAAATGCAACGCACCCTCACAGCGTATTTAGGTGAGATGCAACGCACTTAGCCAGTGGAGCAGCTGCAATGATCCTGTTTTGACCAATTCTGAGCAGTTTTTCATGGAGAACTTCTGGGAGAAGCTGTAATTTGTTGACCTTGTTCCTTTAGGGGTTAGAACAACACTTTTAGGGACTTAGGAGCCCTTGTTTTATGGACATTTCATGCTTGGGGTTGTAGGGCACAAAAATGTCTATAACAGTTGCCCCCTAAAGTATGAGGCCGTTAACCTTTTGGTGTCGGGTGAAATGCTTTATTATGAGGATCTAAAGTTCTTTCAATGCTGGGAGGAGACCTGTAATAAGATACAATACAATACATTATCTTCATACTATTTTCATGATCTAGCTGAGGCGGGCATTCCCATGCTCAGCTTTATAAATTCATTTTCATGTACATAGGACAGACAATCGTCTGAGTGTAGACTGATGATTCTGATAGAGCCATCATCCTTTTGAGTGGATGATTATTTGTGCAGCAATGATGTACATTTAATGTCTTTATTTTCCCTGAATATATATATGGCAGCTCGGATGGATGAAACTAGATCCGGGGTCTTCAATTTCGTCCGATCTTCACTCGAAGTACAAGTCGATCCATGTGAGAAATGTTCTGAAGTCGAACATGGAAAGACATCGCTTGATTACCAGTCAATGATGTAAATTGTTAACAAGCATGAGAGGAATCACCGATAATGATAATGACCCTCAAGGTACTACAGTACAATTCACGTGGTGTGGGACTTGGCGTCGAACACCACGCAAAATCTTTCGGTCGAAGGCCATTGATGTAAACCTGTCGCCGAAAGTGAGAAACTTGCCATTGAGGCATGCAAGCTTCAAAGTACTGAATGGGGTGTTCCTAGATCAAATTCTTGGATAATGAGCTGATGTCGACAAGAAGTGATCCGTCACAGGAGGGCCTTAATGAATCCCACATCAATGACACGGAACGGAGCAAATGATTTTAATGGAGGTGAAAACGATCTGGTGATATAAGGTTCAGGGTGGCGGTCATGAAAGAATGGAGTATAATGTATGGTAGTGGGTGAGACACAGGTGAATTCTCTGAATGACTTCTCTTGAACATATCGGCGACACTGATGTGATGGATTGGTAGCATTAACCCCAAATGTGGATGGTATGGCGTGACCATGGTGATGTGACCGGTGAATGAAACAACCCAACCCGACTCGGACACGGAGTGGAAGTGTCATGTTCAAGAGCGACTTGCTACCAATAAAGTTTCTTTGAGTTTTCTTCCCAATTTTCCCCAGTCATTTCTGACCAATACCTCTTTATTTTTGTCAAGCTTGAGGAGGATAACATATGCTTGTTCTATAATTTGCCCTTCGGGCAAACCCATCGCTATGTTTTAACGAGCCTAGTGATAGTGAAACTCATTCTCGTCTATAGACAAGTCTGTCGCTATTAATCTTTTTAACGAGTTTAACGACAAAGATAACTTGGTCCTTTTCAATTTTAGAGAGTCTGAAAAGGAACGTAAAGGTAACTCCAAAATTCCTTTTTCGTCATCTAATCCCTTAAGTCCGAAAAAGTATAAAACAATACAGAAGGGATGAATTTTTGATACTTTTAACGAGCCGAACAAAACAAGCGCTCGATATTTTTGTGTAATAATCCCTCAGGTCCAAAAAGATTAAAATCTAGAGGAGGGATAGCACTTCTTGTCCCTTTAATGAGCTGGAGAGGCCAATGGCTCGGCAATCTTTTCATATTTTACGAGTCAGTTGAAAAGAGCTTAAAGGAGACTCGTCTTTTGAGGAACAAGTGATAAAATGGGTAGCAGCTGATTCCAGGTAAGGTTTGGAATTTTCCAATCACGGAAGTGTCACAACGATGGCTAGTGAAATCACTCTTCGCAGCTGTTCCTCAAAATGGGTAAACAATCAAATGGAGGTGAATGATCGGCCAATGAGAAAGTGGAGGTGACGGTGCAAACACGACTAAGGCTTTAATGACTGAAGTACTACATTCACGATGGTTATTTACCGGGGAATAGTTCATTTTTTAACGAGCTTAAACGCGGGTGGAAACATTTGCTCATGTCTTATGTTTATTTTTTAACGAGCTTGAACTATGTGCTAAAACTGCTCGACGCGGGTTTATTTTTTAACGAGCTTGAACCCTGCAGTAACACTGCTCATGGCGGGTTATTTTTTAACGAGCTTGAACCCGCAGTAACACTGCTCGTGATAAGTTTGCATGCCCCCAGCATAATAACGCAAATCGAGGTGCATGCCCCCCAAGCTTCATTGCATTCAACTCGGTGGTTGGAATGAAGGTTTACCTTTGAGATTTGGAAAGGGGATTTGTTTCATTTTTTAATGAGGTTGACACAGTGAAAGAACTATCCTCATGAATCCATGTTTCATTTTTTAACGAGGTTGACACGAGATAAGAACCATCCTCGAAGTCCACCGTATTTACAGTATTTCATAGAAAATCAAAAACTGATGGATGATTAAGGTTGATGTAATAATCTTCGTGGTAATCCGGAAGATGGGAGCGATGGTGGTAATCTTCCCATGGTGCCTCTCCTATCATAATTGATTGAATGATTCCTTTGTCTGTAGAATGTACATGCGACCAAGGATCTGAAGAGGTGCCATATTCCTTAGACCTATCTATCCAAACGCTTGATGAGCGTTGATTTGGGTTTGCCTCCCATGCTAGGAACATTGATTGCTACAATATTTCGGTTTGACTTGGGGACAAAACCATTGCATGATCCATGTCGATATCGTTTTCTGAGATATTTTTAGAAGATATCATGTTGCAGGTTCCTATCAACGCTACTTCTGCCAGGTTAATTGGAGGTGGAAGGGGGAAAGTTCCCATTAGTATAGGATCTTTTAATAGGCCTACTCCGATATTTTGAAGCGAATGGGGGCTTCCATGGATCATGGGAATGCTTCCTGTAACTTGAGAACCATTGGGGAGGAAGTTTTGTTGATCGACGATTGTAATCCCTCCTTGAAAGGGAAATGCAATCTTCCTAAAATAGGTCGACACAACAGCCGCCATAGCATATATCCATGGCCTTCCTAGTAGGATGTTGTAATCAAGATTTCCATCGATTACTTCAACATCTATTTCTACCGTTTTCCCTCCTAGTTCAACTTTCAAGTTACTTAGAATACCATATGGGGTATATGTTCTTCCGTCGAATGCTTTTAATGTCGTCGAAGATCGCGACAAGGTTGGAGATCCTAAAGTTTTCTAGCAACTCATCGACATAATGCATGTAGATGCTCCCTCATCAATAATTGTTCGATGAACAGTTTTGTTGAGGGCTTTCACTTGAACAAGGAAAGCTAGTTGAGCTGGTAATTGATGATCATATCCTTTATGGTCGAAGGATACAAGATTGGAATCCTTTGGGTCTATCCCACCACTGGCTGATAATAAAGCCTGCCTTTGGGATGGGCAATTCTGTAGTACTTCAAGAGTCGACATATCGGATGGCGATTGTGCCAAATCTTCCACTATATTATAATGTTGTGCCGCTCTAGTGCGGGGATTAAGCGTCGACTTGTGTACTACTCCCTTTGGCGGTTTTATTATCAATTCAGGAATGATGGGTGGCGCAACTTCTGTCGAAGTTGTTGTCGAACTACTAGGTTGATCTTTATCCTTGTTGTTCGATAGCTATGGATTCCCATAATCTTTGTTCCTTGTCGATATCAAAGCATCATTTTGCTGTTTTGAAACCGACAACATCAGCACTTGAGATGGGGAAGCATTTTCACTTTCAACCAGATTTGTTCCTGGATTTGGAAACGGATCAGTTAACACTGCGAAGGTTTTCGAATTCTTGAAGAATTTTTTAACCTCAGCTCTGTGTGGACAATTTGCGGTCCAATGATCCTCATCGCATATAAGGCATGGATTTTTTGGTTTCCTATCTCCAGGAGGGTTTGAAGAAGATTTTCCAGGTGATGATTCCTCCTGTTTCTTCTTCTTCCCTTTGCCTTTCTTCTTGCTCCCTGGTTGTTTGGTTTCTTTGCCTTTATCTGTCGATACGGCATTTACTTCCGAAGCAAGAAGTTCATCTTTTGCATTTTGACTTGAAATCTTACGGGCCTTTTTGGATGGAGCCTTTGTCGATTTCGTGTCTGTTGTGCCAATCACGCCATCGCCGGCATAAGAGTCATTGTTCGATTTAGGAGGAGGAGGAATTGAGAATTCCGGTCTAGGGGCGTCAGGTATTTTATCGTAGAGCGTGCCGGACTGAGTGTAAATCAAGTCCAGATATTGTACACGAGCGATAACTTGCTCTTCTGTTACAACTCCCCCCTTTGCCACATCTTCCGTGATGGAAGGCAGTAATGACTTGATAAACCATTCGGCTAATAGCTGATCGGGGACATACGTTTTTACCATCCTACGACGATGTCGCCACTCATGTATATGATCAGATATGTGAGTGGCCGTTGTCTGCTTGAAGTTGGTAAGAAGTTTTGTTCCCGTTTTGTACCTTATTGGTAACTGAAAATGGGTTAAAAAGGTTGTGGCTAAGGTACTGAAGTTGTCGAACGAAGCTCTAGGCAATTCAATGTACCATTTTGCCGCCGGACCCGTTAACGTCCTCTGAAAGAGGCGAAGTATTATCGAATCATCATTTAGGGTGTTCGATGAACACCATAGATGAAAGTTCATCACGTGATTCGATGGATCTTCACTCGGATTTCCATTAAATTTAGGAATATCTGATGGAAGTTTATGCGGAATCGCTGGCCACCAAGGGGTGTAAGCGATTGGATCGTTTATTAACTAATTTAAATCAGGTAACTCTAAAGTTGCCACAAAGGGTAACTGCTGATTCAGGTTAGGTGAAGCATACCCAGGATACGATGGGATTGCCTGAGCAGTTGGTCTTTGCATACCGGCATAATGCATTTGATGTTGGTATGTTTGGTAAGGTTGGTGGGCATAACCATTGTAAAATGGTTGATTTTGACCGTTTTGAATGTACGGCTGTCCACTATTAGCAAAGATTTGTTGCTCAGAACCTTGGTATACTTGATGGAATTGCAGTTGTTGGTATTGTACTAGCCATGGTTGTGAAGCCATGTGTTGTTGACCGATACTAACAGTTTGACCATGATGAGGGGTAATTGTACCCGTCTGAACCTGTGTCATTCCACCAGTCGGCGATTGTGGTTGAGTCGCAGGGTCAAGGGGCTGTTGCATTACAACCTGAGAAACCTGAGGTTGGCATACAACAGGCATCGCTTGGACTTGCGACACCGTCACAATAGCTGGCGTAGTTGGGATATTTGACATAGGTAAGCATTGTTGCATCGAGTATACAACTCTTGGTTGTTGAGGTAGTATAGGTACCCAACCGCTTGACGTAATTCCAGTATAACCGGAATGTGGTTGTGAACTCCCGTATGGATATCCTCCCGGAGGGGATAATGAAAGGGTATACTGCCCCCCATACGGTGGTAATCCAGAACTCAAGGGAATTGTTTGCCCTTGGGGGCCGGACTGCCCAAATTGACCTCCAAATGGATCAACTTGTTGAGACTCAACATAAGAGTTTCCGGATATTATTCCGGATGAACAAACAGGAACAGACCATACTGTCGAAATAGCCCCTGAGTGGACTCCTAGCGGTTGAGAGCTAATTGGGACAGATGGTATACCGGCGAACATTGTCAGAGTGATAGCAGGGAGTTTTGCCGTCGCTATGTCAGATGACACAGTCCTAGATGTTGACGGTTGTTCAGACATTTGTAGTCTATCCAAAAGATTACCTAGCGATTCTACAGGAGCTTCCGCTGGTGGTAGACTAACTTCTGATGAAGAAGGATATAGAGTGACCCCGACTCCAAATTGCGTTGGAGTACTTGTTTGAGGATCTTCTACAATTTCTTCTATGGCAATCAGACCAGGTGGAAGGGGAAGACCGTCAGGTCCGTAGAATATTTATGGTGCCGAAGAAGGTGTGAAATCGGCAGCGACAGATGTTTGAAGAGCAAGACTCTTCGAACCGATTGTAGATGGAACTGGTTCGGTAACACAAGTGTTTACTCTTAGACTAGGATCAGTATCACTATCCTTCTGTGGCTGCTGAACTTCTTCTGTAGAGGCAGGGATTCCAGAAATGTTTGGAGTAACCGGAGTCTCTGATGTCGTTGGAACACTTGTTCTAACTTTAATAGGAGATTTGGAACCGGTTAAATGAGTTCGCTTTGTCCGTACTGGCTTCGATTCCGGAGACAAAGACAGTTGACTCGTAAGCCTCCGTGAACGACGGGGTTTCAATTGACTTTCTTCCACGATTGTGGATTACTCGATCAACTAAAATAAAGGGGAAGTATGTTTCCGAATTAAATGAATTTTAGACGCTTTGACACAACTTGTTTTTTCAGTTTTTAAGAGTCGAGAAAAAACAAAAGATGACTCTAGTCTCCTTCGATTTTTAATGAGCCTGAAGTGACAAGTGCTCAGATGGACCTTTTCCGTTAAGGAGTCTAAAAAGGAACGAAAGGGACTACTCTGGAAGTCTAGGTAGAGGGAGTACCAAACCAATCGCAAAACTGCAGAATACTTTTTATGGTACGGCAGTCAATCTTCCCGAATGTTGTGTTCAGTGCATTGCGATCGATAGGGCGGAAAACACGGCTTCCTATGGATAAAGGATTTAAGCCTATAGGGGTCTCCCAAAATATAATCGACGGTACGTGGGAGCACAAGTCCGTACTGGCACTTATCGTCTCAAAGTGGAGGAATCACCCAACCATCAGTGAGAACAACAGTTACCAGGCTTTACGATGCCGGAATACGTCTCTAGCCTAGACCTCTAAATGTTGTGCGTTAATGATCCAGGTGGATATTGGTGGCCACCTGCCAAGTCCACCTGGACCCCCACCATTGTCTTTCTCAGCATTTTGAGTTTCCTTAATTGTAGCACAACTTACTATTTTTAGCAGTTTTTCGGGTCCTGAACTTCCGGAGCCGTTTTGAGGCCCTAAACGACGTTTTTTGGGGAATCCAGGGGCAACACGAGTCCATGGAATGGACTGGTGTTGCCCGTTCCAACAATGATAGTGCTCGGATAGATCTTTCTAATGAGCTATTGTACGCGTCAAACGAAGATCATATGCCAAAGTTACGACCCCGGGAAGTTGATGTACCAACTTACCCCCAAACGGGGCCCACAATTTGGCGTTTCATCTCCTAGGGTTAGGTTTTGGAATGTTAAGGGTTTTCCATTGCTTCTCAACAATAAATAGGCCTTCGAGCCTCATTGTAACACAGTTCAGAGGCATGTAGCCATCACATCTCTTCTCAGAGATAAGCTACCATCGCCCTAGCTAGTTTATTTCCATTTCTGATTGTAAGCATATTTCAGTATTTCCTATTAATGAAATGAAGTATTATTTCCGCTGCATCTTTGTGTATATGGTCATCTCTGTAATTTGTTGCATTCCTGTTTAAATCCGGATCAGTGGTATCAGAGCGGTCTGCTTTTTCTCTGTTTTTCTTTGCATGTCCCCAACAAGGTCGGGATATAAGGAGTTAGGGCTCGAACTGGTTGAAACTTTGCAAGACCAGCCTCGCAGATCCCGACGGCCTCCCATGGCGGACGAGAAGAAAGACGAGGGGGCAGGAGATCCCATCAAAATCTTGCTCGAAGAAGCGCTCGAGCGACAACGGAACGCGATGATGGACAGCTTTGCGCAGATCCTTCAGCGGCTACCCAGAAGCGGCGCATCGGCTTCCAGCAACTCCTCTGGAAACGCCACACCCTTTAAGGTACAAGTTAATTTTGAAATCCCCATATTCGAGGGTCAGATAGACGCCGATGCCGTAGATAAATGGTTAAATCTGCTAGAGGGTTATTTTTCTGTTCATGAATTTTCGAGTCGGGAAAAGATTGTTTTTGCTCTTCTCAAAGCAGCCCCCCACGTCAAGGACTGGTGGGAAACCTACTGCGAGCAGAAGGATGAAAGTACTGGCTCACTATTTTCAGCCGCACCCACCTGGGATTCGTTCCGGGATGCCATCAAGGAGCAGTACTACCCTGTCGGGAGCTATGAGGATGAATACATAAAGTGGACCACGCTGCGGCAGGGAAGGGACCAAGACGTGCCGGAGTTCACCAATCTTTTCCATACCCTTCGCACAAAGTTGGGTATCAAGGATTCGGAGCAACATTTGATACTCAAATACCGTGGCTGCCTGCACAAGTACATCCAGGAAGAAATACAGTTCCTAAACATCCCCTCGCTCGGCGCAGCATACCGGTATGCCGTCAAGGTCGAGCAGAAGTTTAAACAAAAGAAGCGAGACTTTGGATCTGCGAATCCAAAGCAGGGGAAAGGTGCCCCTAAACCACAGAACAAAGGACAAAGCCAAGGCGGGACAGCCCAAGACAACCAGCCGAAGCTGCAAGCAAAGAACAGTGCCGCGAAGCCGAGAAAGGACACTGGAAAATGGTGCGAGTTCCATAAGAGCTCCACTCACAACACAAGTGAGTGTCGAGCCAAGCAGTCACTGGTGGCTGAGCTAAAGGTTTCAGAATCAGATGCATGTTCCGACTCTGAGTCAGAACCCGATAAGGGGTATGAAAAAGGGAAGCAGATCATTGATGCGGACCCCAGCGCCACTGTTGCTACCGCAAAGATCCAGAAAAATGAACCCGAAGATCCAGAGGAGGAGGAGCGTCTCTTCCACTCCCAGATGTGGGTAAAGGGCTCCCCGATACAGTTCATTGTTGATAGCGGGAGTCAAAAGAACCTCATTTCGGCAGAGGTCGTGAAGCGGTTGGGCTTACCGACCACAGCACATCCACAACCATACACCATTGGGTGGCTTCACCAAGGACGAGATCTTCGCGTGAGCCAGCAGTGTCGCCTTCCATACAACATCAAGCCCTTCACGGATGAGGTATTGTGTGACATTGCTCCCCTTGAAGTTTGTGATGTATTACTAGGACAACCATACTTGTGGAAGCGACATGCTGTGTATGAATCAAGGCCCCGTGCTGTTATTATTACATTGGGAAATAAGTTGTTCAGGATACCAGAGGTAGCACCACCTGCCGCCATCTCTTTGATTACTGCAAAACAATGCAGTAAGATCATTTCCAAAACCAGGAAATTTGTTTTCCTGATGATACGCCCTCAAGGGAAGAAGAAGACAGTGGCCGCGGCCTCCAAACGGGGTCCCTCTGCACGGCAGCTACAGATGGACAAGATTGTGGAGGAGTACGAAGACATCTTCACCTCCCCGGCAGGGGTTCCTCTGCACTGTCAAGTCAAGCACTCCATCGATCTGACCCCAGGTGCGCCGCTACCCAATGGACCAATTTATCGGCGCTCTGTTCTGGAGAACAATGAAATCAAGAGGCAGATTCAGGAGCTCCTGCAGAAAGGTCACATCCGTCCGAGTTCTTCGCCCTGTGGGAGCCCGATAGTGTTGGTACAGAAGAAGGATGGGACGTGGAGACTCTGTATTGACTATCGGGCGCTGAACAAGATCACTGTCCGTAATAGGTACCCGATCCCGCGGATTGATGACCTCCTAGACCAACTAAAGGGGGCGAAATATTTCAGCAAGATCGATCTGAAGTCAGGATATCACCAGGTACCAATCGAACCCTCAGATGTGTGGAAGACTGCCTTCAAATCCAAGGAGGGCCTCTTCGAATGGTTGGTCATGCCTTTCGGATTGACGAATGCTCCTGCAACCTTTATGAGGCTAATGGATGACATCTTGCGGCCATTCACCAACTCCTTTGTAGTAGTATACTTGGATGACATTCTGATCTTCAGCCAGAGTTGGGAAGAGCACCTCCACCACATCCGACAGGTTCTCCAAACACTGCGGCAACACAAGCTATGTGCCAATTTGGAGAAATGCACTTTTGGCATGACCGAGGTTCAGTATCTGGGATACATCATTGATGAACAGGGGGTGCATGTCGATCCAGCCAAGGTCCAAGTCATTCGGGATTGGCCCTCTCCAACCACTCTAACAGAGCTCCGCAGCTTTCTAGGTCTTGCCAACTTCTACCGCAGGTTTGTGTTGGGGTTTTCTCATATTTCTTGGCCCTTGAGTCAAGTCACCAAGGGCGGGGCGAAAGCAAAATTCTTTTGGTCTGAATCTCAACAGAAGGCATTCAGGGAGTTGAAGGATCGCCTCTGCACGGCACCAGTGCTCGCGTTACCAGATTTACAACAACCATTTGAGGTCGAGACAGATGCCTCTGACTATGCTATTGGGGCAGTCCTTACTCAACATGGACATCCAGTGGCATATCACAGTGAAACACTTTCAGACACAGTCCGGAAGTACCCCACTTATGATAAAGAGATGTATTCCATTGTACAGGCCTGCCGACAATGGAAGCATTACATTTTGGGGAAGGAAACGGTCATCCACACAGACCACCGACCTCTGCAGTTCATACAGACCCAAGGGAAATTGCAGAATGATCGCCATCAGAAGTGGTCTACATACCTGCAACAGTTTCACTTGAATATCAAGTATAAAAAGGGCAGCACCAATAATGTTGCAGATTGCCTCAGTCGACCACCGATCATGGCGCTAACCACCGTGCTCAACTCTTGCGGGCACGAGACTTCTGATTGGCCACTTCTCTACAAAAGCGACCCAGAATTCGGCCACACATACCAGACACTCTTGGAGGGTCGGCAGGTTGCAGATTTTCACCTCCAGGATGCCCTATTATGCCACCTCGGTCACCTTTGTGTTCCTTCAAGCGAGCGTGCCAAGATGATTTGGGAAGCACACTACAGTCGGGCTGCTGGGCATTTCGGGGTCGAGAAAACAGTGGCAGTACTGCAAAATTATTTCTATTGGCCGAATCTTCGACAGGATGTTGGGAAGTACATCCGATCATGTACTGCCTGTGCCATTGCCAAACCGACCATTAAGAAGCAAGGCCTCTATACCCCGTTGCCTACCCCTAGTCGACCTTGGGAATCCATCTCCATGGATTACATGTCAGGCCTTCCTTCCACTAAGCATGGAAATGACTGTGTTTTTGTGGTCGTCGACAGGTTCTCAAAGATGGCCATTATGATGGCCTGCAAGAAGAATATCACAGCAGAAGCCACTGCTAAACTCTTCTTTGAACGAGTGTGGGTGCACTTTGGGATCCCACAGTCTATCATCTCAGATCGGGACAGTCGGTTTCTCAGCACATTTTGGTCCAGTCTCTGGTCAATGCTGGACACCAAACTCACGAAGTCCACAGCCTTCCATCCTCAAACTGATGGCCAGACAGAGGTTGTCAATAGGATGATTGTGCACATTCTGCGCATGTATAACTCAAAGCATCCACGCACATGGGACGAGAGCCTCCCCTATGTTCAGCACAGCTACAACCGAGCTCTTCACAGCTCCACTGGCCATAGCCCTTTTCAGGTGGGTTTGGGATTCCAGCCACTATGTCCCATTGATGTGGCCATGCCACTTGCAGCTACTCACATGAATTCAGCTCATGTCCAGTCCGAAACAGATAAGGCCACCAGCTTCATTGAGCGCATCCAACATATTCGCCAGCAGGTCCATGACATTCTTGAGAAATCAAATGCCAAGTACAAGCAGCGACATGATCAACATCGGGTGCCACACAAGTTTCAGGTGGGCGACAAAGTCTGGTTGCATTTGCAAAAGGAACGCCTTACTGGAGCCTATCGGAAATTGAGACCACTCCGATATGGTCCTTACACCATTACTAAGGCTATGGGAGACAATGCATTTGAGCTCAGCATTCCCCCATTCCTTGGCCTGCACCCAATGTTCAATGTGGACCGCCTTCGGCCATACTTTCCACCATTGCTAGACACATCCGACATTGCAGAACAGCTCAAACCCACAGAATTAAATCCAGATTGCATGGAACAAGCTGCAACTGATCGGATCATGGACACACAGATCAAGAACACTCGCCAACAGAATATCCAACTGTATCAAGTTGTCAAAGCAGGCCAACTCCTTCAGCAGGGCAAGTGGCTCACCAGGGAACAAGTTCAGCAGAAGTTTCCTCATCTCATGGAGGAGCTCAACGCAATGGGGACCATTGCTTCCTAAGGGGGGAGGAATGATCCAGGTGGATATTGGTGGCCACCTGCCAAGTCCACCTGGACCCCCACCATTGTCTTTCTCAGCATTTTGAGTTTCCTTAATTGTAGCACAACTTACTATTTTTAGCAGTTTTTCGGGTCCTGAACTTCCGGAGCCGTTTTGAGGCCCTAAACGACGTTTTTTGGGGAATCCAGGGGCAACACGAGTCCATGGAATGGACTGGTGTTGCCCGTTCCAACAATGATAGTGCTCGGATAGATCTTTCTAATGAGCTATTGTACGCGTCAAACGGAGATCATATGCCAAAGTTACGACCCCGGGAAGTTGATGTACCAACTTACCCCCAAACGGGGCCCACAATTTGGCGTTTCATCTCCTAGGGTTAGGTTTTGGAATGTTAAGGGTTTTCCATTGCTTCTCAACAATAAATAGGCCTTCGAGCCTCATTGTAACACAGTTCAGAGGCATGTAGCCATCACATCTCTTCTCAGAGATAAGCTACCATCGCCCTAGCTAGTTTATTTCCATTTCTGATTGTAAGCATATTTCGGTATTTCCTATTAATGAAATGAAGTATTATTTCCGCTGCATCTTTGTGTATATGGTCATCTCTGTAATTTGTTGCATTCCTGTTTAAATCCGGATCAGTTAAGTTCCAAAGCGTTGTTAGATTCATTGAATTTATTTTAAGTTGATCTTGCTTATGAAGTTTTCCTTTCGGGTTCACCACGAGATGTAGATGTAATTCCTAAAATGCAATCTAAAGATGATAAACAAACTTTTTATCTCTTTTATGCAATGAAAATCCTAGCTACTAGGGAAAAGAAAGACAGAACCTTTTCACAAAGAGCAAAGAGCACACTGTAAATGCACTTTCCTAAATCAAGCCAAACAGACTGTCTATATGCAAATGCACATGCATGTATTTGTTTTCGAATTTCTTAGTATATGGATGCTAAAAATAAAGTTGATGTACAAATCTGAAATTCTTTTCAAGCGACAATTTAAACAAGCTTCTTTTCGAAATCAAAAATAGAGATGATTACGACACCTTACAATTTTGAAATGAATACTTGTTTTTGACACTATAAAATTACAAATTCAGACCAAAGGCAATAGTAACAGGATAATCGACCATCAACAGCAATCAAACTTTCTCCTACGATCGAAATCGACACTTGCGACAGATTCAAATCAAAGGACGACAGTACGACTACGCTACTTTTGCAAAGGAGAACTGTAAATGACTCAACAAACACACAAAAACATCTACAGTTCTTTCGTACAAAGGAGGCAGAATAACAGTAAGGAAAAGGAGTTTCAAACAGACATACACTGATCACAGGCAGCAAAATACAGGAATAGAACTGGAAAGAATGAAGCACAGAAGCCACAGCTGCACAGAGCTAGTCTGATCAGTGCACCTGTAACACAGAGAATCTGAAATGCAGCGCAGGTTGTCCACTCGGGAAGTGCGCTGAAATTCAGAATCTCTGAATAGTACCTGCGCTGGGCTAGAAACGAGACTCTGTTCGGGTTCCGGGTCACAGTTTGCAGTTCAGTTCTTGGTTTTTGGCCAAGTAAAAAGAAATCAGTAATGCAACAATCAGGGGTAGATCTAAGGAGGATCTAAGAGCTATCACAAGGGCAATCAAATAGTTTGTAAATCAGTTGTTTAAATCATAAACAGATCCAATAGATGGATTGAAGTAGCAGTTATCTACTTTGCATTTGTTATGGCAAATGCAGTTCGAATGCTACTTGTAAGTTTATGAAACAAACAACAAAGAATGATAAACAAACAAACTAATTAGCTCCCCAGCGGAGTCGCCATTTTGTTACAGGGAAAAGTGTCTATATAGAACTGCTCTATCCCACTAAGGTGTGACAGCTGCCTTAGAAACAAACAGAGAAAAACTACTTTTGTTTTTCCTTTATGAATTATAGATAGAGAGGAACAGAAAGACCAACCTCTGTCTTGCGCTAATCCTTCGATTCGATCCCTCTCTTCTTTGATAGTCCTCAGCTACCTGCTCCCTTGCACGCCCAGCTTCACAAAGTATCTGTAAGATCACAGAAGCATAGCACTATACAAAGACATGGATCTATATTCATAAACAATCTAGGATCAGATGTAAATTGACCATACAAATGTAACAAGCATCAATGATACAAAAGCATGGAGGAAAACTCAAATAGTTTTTATTGATAAACAAGAAAATATCCAAGAGGAGTTACAACCAGTTGTTCCGACACAGCATCAACCTCCTAGCAAAGAAGCCCCTCTTCACCTCAAACAAAGCTTAGATCACCCAACAATCTGATGTTTGTCTCTAGAAACCAACAGCAATTCCTTACAATATGCAAAATTCCAGCCTCTGGATCTCTGGGATGAGGGATCCATATATAGATATCTGTAAGGGGGATGAGTCAGCTTGTGATTTGATTAGTGTCTTCTCTCTGATAATTCTTGCTTCCACTTGGAGACTGAAGGCCTCTTACTCATCCTTGGTCGAATTCAGTGAGGAAAGTGTCACAGGAGAAGATTCTGGAAGCTTCCATTGTCTCTCCACCTCGCGGAATGACACTGCCATTTTTCATTTCTCGCCCATCGCACCCCACAGAAGGGACTTTTGAAATGCAACGCACCCTCACAGTGTATTTAGGTGAGATGCAACGCACTTAGTTAGTGGAGCAGCTGCAATGATCCTGTTTTGACCAATTCTGAGCAGTTTTTCATGGAGAACTTCTGGGAGAAGCTGTAATCTGTTGAACTTGTTCCTTTAGGGGTTAGAACAACACTTTTAGGGACTTAGGAGCCCTTGTTTTATGGACATTTCATGCTTGGGGTTGTAGGGCACAAAAATCTCTATAACAATTATGCAAAGTATATGCATATAACAATCAATAACTAATAATATTCAATACCAAAATCTTTAAGATCATGGCATTCAATCAAAACACAAGTCGCTATATGATCCAGGTGGATATTGGTAGCCACCCACCAATTCCACTTGGACCCCCACCATTGCTTCTTTCAGTTTTTCAGTTTCCTTAATTGTAGCACAATTTACTATTTTTAGCAAATTTTCGGGTCCTAAACTTTTGGATCCATTTTGAGGCCAGGCCCTAAACAACATTTTTGTGGAAAGCTACCACCAGCAATTTTCTATCTAAAATCGTCTTTTCCGTCGTAGTCCTCGGAGAGATATTTCCAACGGGTTATCATGCGCGTCAAACGGAGATAATATAACCAAGTCATGACCCTGGGAAGTTGGTTGTCCAACTCACCCCAACGGGGCCCATAGACTCTTGGTGTTACATCTCCTCAGGTTAGGGTTTTGGTTGTTTAGGGTTTTCTCTTATTGTTCAACAATAAAAAGGCCCTTGAGCCTCATTGTAAGGCAGTTCATAGGCATGTAGCCGCTACATCTCTTCTCAGAGATAAGCTACCATTGCCCTAGTTGGTTTATTTCCATTTCTGTTTGTAAGCATATTTCAGTATTTTACATTAATGAAATGAAGTATTATTTTCACTGCATCTCTGTGTTTATGGTTATCTCTATAATTTGTTGCGTTCCTGTTTAAATCTGGATCAGTGGTATCAGAGTGGGCTGCTTTTTTTCTCTGTTTTTCTTCGCATGTCCCCAATGAGGTCGAGATATAAAGAGTTAGGGCTTGAACTGGTCGAACTTTTGCAAGACCAGCCTCGCAAATCCTGACAGCCTCCCATGGTGGACGAAAATAAAGACGAGGGGGCAAGAGATCCTATCAAAATCTTGCTCGAAGAAGCCCTCGAACGACAAAGGAACGCGATGATGGATAGCTTTTCCCATATCCTTCAGCGGCTACCCAGGGGCGACGGATCGGCTTCCAACAGCTACTCTGGAAACACCACACCGTTTAAGGTACAGGTTAATTTTGAAATCCCCATATTCGAGGGTCAGATAGACGCAAATGCCGTTGATAAATGGTTAAATATGCTAGAGGGTTATTTTTCTGTTCATGATTTTTCCAGTCGGGAAAAGATTATTTTCGCTCTTCTCAAAGCAGCCCCCCACGTCAAGGACTGGTGGGAAACCCACTGTGAGTAGAAGGATGAAAGTACATGCTCACTATTTTCAACTGCACCCACTTGGAATTCATTCCGGGATGCCATCAAGGAGCAATACTACCCTATCGGAAGTTATGAGGATCAATACATAAAGTGGACCATGCTACAGTAGGGAAGGGACCAAGACGTGTCAGAGTTTACCAATATTTTCCATACCCTTTGCACAAAGTTGGGTATCAAGGATTCGGAGCAGCATTTGTTACTCAAATACTATGGCTGCCTGCACAAGTACATCCAGGAAGAAATAGAATTCCTGAACATCTCCTCGCTCGGCACGACATACCAATATGCCGTTAAGGTCGAGCAAAAGTTTAAATAGAAGAAGTGAAACTTTGGATATGCGAATCCAAAGCAAGGGAAAGGTGACCCCAAACCGCAGAACAAAGGACAAAGTCAAGGTGAGGCAGCCCAAGACAACCTGTCAAAGCTGTAAGCAAAGAACAATGCCGCAAAACCGAAAAAGGACACGGGAAAGTGGTGTGAGTTCCATAAGAGCTCCACTCACAACACAAGTGAGTGTCGGGCCAAGCAGTCACTGGTGGCAGAACTAAAGGTTTCAGAATCAGATGCATGTTCTGAATCTGAGTTAGAACCCGACAAGGGGAATGACAAAGGGAAGCAGATTATTGATCCAGAGGAGGAGGAGCATCTCTTCCACTCCCAGATGTGGGTAAAGGGCTCCCCGCGACAGTTCACTGTCGACAAAGGGAGTCAAAAGAACCTCATTTAGGTAGAGGTCGTGAAGTGGTTAGGCTTACCGACCATAGCAAATCCACAACCATACACCATTGGGTGGCTTCACCAAGGACGTGATCTTCATGTGAGCCAACAATGTCGCCTTCCATACAACATCAAGCCCTTCACGGATGAGGTATTGTGTGACATTGCTCCCCTTGAAGTTTGTTATGTATTATTAGGACAACCATACTTGTAGAAGCGACATGCTATGTATAAATCAAGGCCCCGTACTGTTATTGTTACTTTGGGAAATAATTTGTACAGGATACCGGAGGTAGCACCACCTACCACCTTCTCTTTGGTTACTACAAAATAATGCAGTAAGCTCATTTCCAAAACCAGGAAATTTGTTTTCCTGATGATACGCCCTCAAGGAAAGAAGAAGACAGTGGCCACGACCTCCAGACAGGGCCCCTCCGCACGAAACCTACAGATGGACAAGGTCATGGAGGAGTACAACAACATCTTCACCTCCCCTGCAAGGGTTCCTTTGCACTGTCAGGTCAAGCACTCCATCGATCTGACCCCAGGTGCGTCGCTGCCCAATGGACCAATCTATTGGTGCTCCTTTTTGGAGAATGATGAAATAAAGAGGCAGATTCAGGAGTTGCTGCAAAAAGGTCACATTCATCTGAGTTCATCACCCTGTGGGAGCCCGATCGTGTTGGTATAGAAGAAGGATGGGACTTGGAGACTCTGTATTAACTATCGGCGCTGAATAAGATCACTGTTCGTAATAGGTACCCAATCCCATGGATTGATGACCTCTTGGACCAACTAAAGGGGGCAAAATATTTCAGCAAGATCAATTTGAAGACAAGATATCACCAGGTACCAATTGAACCCTCCGATGTGTGGAAGACTGCCTTCAAAGCTAAGGAGGGCCTTTTCGAATGGTTGGTTATGCCTTTCGGATTAACGAATGCTCCTGCAACCTTCATGAGGTTAATGGATGACATCTTGCAGCCATTCACCAACTCATTTGTAGTGGTATACTTGGATGACATCCTGATATTCAGCCAGAGTTGGGAAGAACACCTCCACCACATCCGACAGGTTCTCCAAACACTGCGGCAACACAAGTTATGTGCCAATTTGGAGAAATGCACTTTTGGCATGACCCAAGTTCAATATCTGGGATACATTATTGATGAATAGGGGGTGCATGTGGATCCAGCCAAGATCCAAGTCATTCGGGATTGGCCATCTACAACCACTCTGACAGAGCTCTGTAGCTTTCTAGGTCTTGCCAAATTCTACTGTAGTTTCATGTTGGGATTTTCTCATATCACTTGGCCCTTGAGTCAAGTCACGAAGGGAGGAGTGAAAGCAAAATTCTTTTGGTCTGAATCTCAATAGAAGGCATTCACAGAGTTGAAAGGTCACCTCTGCTCAGCACCAGTGCTCGCGTTATCAGACTTGCAACAACCATTTAAGGTCGAGATAGATGCCTCTGAATATGCTATTGGGGCAGTCCTTACTCAACATGGGCATCCAGTGGCATATCATAGTGAGACACTTTCAGACATAGTCCGGAAGTATCCCACTTATGACAAAGAGATGTATTCCATTATGCAGGCCTGTCGACAATGGAAGCATTACATTTTGGGGAAGGAAACGGTCATCCACATAGACCACCGACCCTTGCAGTTCATAAAGACCCAAGGGAAATTGCAAAATGATCGCCATCAGAAGTGATCCACATACCTGCAACAGTTCCATTTGAATATCAAATATAATAAGGGCAACACCAATAATGTTGCAGATTGCCTTAGTTGACCACCGATCATGGCGTTAACCACCGTGCTCAACTCTTATGGGCACGAGACTTATGATTGGCCACTTCACTACAAAAGCGACCCAAAATTCGGCCACACATACTAGACACTCTTGGAGGGTCAGCATGTTCCAGATTTTCACCTCCAGGATGCCCTGTTATGCCACCTGGGTCACCTTTGTGTTCCATCAAGCAAGCGTGCCAAGATGATTTGGGAAGCACACTATAGTCGGGCTGCTAGGAATTTCGGGGTCGAGAAAACAGTGGCAGTACTGCAGAAGTATTTCTATTGGCCGAATCTTCGACAGGATGTCGAGAAGTACATCAGATCATGCACTGCCTGCACCATTGCCAAACCAACCATCAAGAAGCAAGGCCTCTATACCCCACTGCCTACCCCTACTCGACCTTGGGAATCCATATCCATGGATTACAAATCAGGACTTCCTTCCACTAAGCATGTAAACGACTGTGTTTTTGTGGTCGTCGATAGGTTCTTAAAGATGGCCGTTATGGTGGCCTGCAAGAAGAATATCATAGCCGAAGCCACTGCTAAACTCTTCTTTGAATGAGTGTGGGTACACTTTGGGATCCCATAGTCTATAATCTTAGATTGGGGTAGTAGGTTCCTGAGTACATTTTGGTCCAATCTCTGGTTGATGTTGGACACCAAACTCACTAAGTCCACAGCCTTCCATCCTCAAATTGATGGCCAAACAACTCAAAGCATCCACGCACATGGGACAAGAGCCTCCCCTATGTTCAACACAACTACAACCGGGCTCTCCACAGCTCGATTGGCCATAACCCTTTTCAGGTGGGCTTGGGATTCCAGCCATTATGTCCCATTGTTGTGGCCATGCCATTTGCAGCTACTCACGCAGATACGGCTCATGTCTAGTCTGAAACAGATAAGGCAAACAACTTCATTGAGCACATCCAACATGTTCGCCAGCAGGTCCATGAAATTCTGGAGAAATCAAATGCCAAGTACAAGCAGCGACATGATCAACATTGGGTGCCACACAAGTTTTAGGTGGGCGACAAAGTCTGGTTGCATTTGCAAAAGGAATGCCTTACCGGAGCCTATCGGAAACTCAGACCACACCGATATGGTCTTTACACCATTACCAAGGCTATGGCAGACAATGCATTTGAGCTCAACATTCCCCCATTCCTTGGCCTGCACCCAATGTTCAACGTGGACCGCCTTCAGCCATACTTTCCACCATTATTGGACACGTTCGACATTGCAGAACAGCGCACACCCACAGAGTTAAATCCAGATTACATGGAACAAGCTGCAACTGATCAGATCATGGACACATGATCAAGCACACTTGCCAGCATAATATCCAACTGTATCGAGTTGTCAAATCAGGCCAACTCCTTCACCAGGGCAAGTGGCTCACTAGGGACCAAGTTCAGTAGAAGTTTCCTCATCTCATGGAGGAACTCAACACAATGGGGACCATTGCTTATTAAGGGGGGAGGAATGATCCAGGTGGATATTGGTGGCCACCTGCCAATTCCACTTGGATCCCCACCATTGCTTCTTTCAAATTTTCAGTTTCCTTAATTGTAGCACAGTTTACTATTTTTAGCAGTTTTTCGGGTTCTAAACTTCTGGAGCTGTTTTGAGGCCCTAAACGACGTTTTTTTGGAAATATAGTGCCAGCGATTTTTTGTTTAACATCGTCTTTTCCATTGTAGTCCTCGGAGAGATCTTTCCAATGGGTTATCATGCACGTCAAATGGAGATAATATGACCAAGTCACGACCCCGGGAAGTTGGCTATCCAACTCACCCCAACGGGGCCTATAAACTCTTGGTGTTACATCTCCTCAGGTTAGGGTTTTGGTTGTTTATGGTTTTTTCTCATTGTTCAATAATAAAAAGGCCCTTGAGTGTCATTGTAAGGCAGTTCACAGGCATGTAGCCGCCACATCTCTTCTCAAAGATAAGTTACCATTGCCCTAGCTGGTTTATTTCCATTTCTGTTTGTAAGCATATTTCAGTATTTTACATTAATGAAATGAAGTATTATTTCCAATGCATCTATGTGTTTATGGTTATCTCTGTAATTTGTTGCGTTCCTGTTTAAATCGGATCACTATAACTCCCCATTCTTGGAAAACTGAAATCATCACCATCAAACCTTTACGTATTTTAAACACCCTACACACAATTTTTATTTAAAATCACTCTTCACAGAATAAACATCAATCAACCATTCAAAACCACACTTGCGAGAAAGGAAAATACCACTCCTAGAAGGAATGACAAAAAGCATTCAAATTCATCCTCACAAAATCAATGAATGCATTGCAATTGAATCCTCAACTGTAAAATGATATTGTAAAAATTATAACTATGATATGTCTAATACTATGTTTCACAAATAACTTAGAAAACTGCAGCAATAGTTTATTAAGAATAACACACAATTGAGAAAGTGATTAATCTAGGGTTATGATGTTATAAAGTAATCGAGATCAAATATTCTACAACCATTTAATAGTCAATAACTGAGACACATTAATAGGAGTCTATAATAAAAGAAATGAAAGAATGCTAAACATAATTGTGAGACAATAAAAACACACTACTGCTTTACCTTATTGATACAACGGCCCTTGCTAAAGAGGAGGACCCTTCCTCCTTAGCAATGAGCTGGTAATTCACAGCTCACAAGATGATACACCAAACCACAACTAAGGCACAAACCCATGAAATTTTTGCATTAAATTTAAGAAAATTATAGATGCATAGTTCTCCAAAAGATAATAGTGCCACCTCGACATGAGGTAGAGGGATTCTATCATTATAGATTTACATTGTTTCTAATTTCAGAACCAAAATAAGTCATGAGAATATTTCAATTCTCAGGCTATCCAAATTGAGAGTCTCATACAACATATTACAACTAATTTGTTGAGAATAAAGAAAGTATTGTAATAATGTCTTTGCTCAGTGAGGAGCCAACAACAGAAAATCACAACTGTCACAGTCGAGTTGGTTGTATCTTCAAAAGGTGGTCTTCTCTTTGTTGGCACAATGGTCTTGGTTGACTATGATCGAGTAGTAGCTCCTGTGTTGACTCCTGATGATGTCATCAAGAAAATAGAGTATCATGAAACAAAGTATTAGTGTTGCAACAACACCATCAATAAAACTTTTTCTAGAGTGTCAAAAGTGCAAAACTTGGAGAAACAACATTGCATGTAAATAACAATATCCCATCAAGTCAAGTCATCCTGAAATAACCTCCTTGTCAATCTCATTAGTAAAATTACCCAAAATAGTCTGCCTCTCATCAATATACAAGAAAAACAACATATAAATTAAGGTGACATGAAAAAGTAAAATATATTGGTCAAAATGGCAGTTGGTGGAGTAACATAATGTGATTGCAAGGGTAAAAATGGTTTAAAAGGTGGGGAAACAATGGTAAAAATGATCCCAATTCCAAGGCCTAACATCTCCTCCCAATTGACGAATTTCATGTCCTCATGTAGACCCTTCAATCAAATCTTAGAGCATGTTGTGAGTGTAGCTTAGAAAAATTATAGATCATTGTTGTGTCTTCTGTAAAGGTCTTGTAACCTTGAGAAATAATAAAATCCAACCACCACATTTCTACATCTACTAGTTGCAACTGAAATTAGTGTTGAGACTTCAATGCAGGAAGACAAATTAATGGAAATTTAAATTTTAGCCCAAGCCAAGTGGGCCCACCTCGCCTGATACAATCAACATATTTTGGGATTTTAGAAAGAGCATGTATGAAATTTTGGTAGCAATAATGATCTTAATTCTTTAACTTCTTATCACATACTTCCCATCTCAGTTTTCTTCCATCTAATGCATCTTGTCTCATCAGCTCAATATTCTTGGAAAAAATATATAAAAACTTATTTCAAAATTTAATTACATTTTCCCTTCTTTCTAGGTATCGTAGGAAATAAGCATATTTCATTATGGCACTTCTCCAGTGGAGCCTGGCTCTTCACGAATCCACATTAGTATATTTTCTAAGTTTGTTGTTACAACTTCGCGAGGTAACTTCTAGCTTATTTGAATTTTCATGAAAGAAGTGAATGCCCTTAGCTAGATGTCTCCCACATAAGGTGAGAGATTAAAGTTATTTTCTCCAAAACATGCAAATTCATGTAGGTATATCTCGCACAACAAATGTTGTTATGAAAAACTATTATGCTTGAATGTCTCAAGAAAGGATTTAATGGGAGTCATTTCATATGGTATTTCTTCTGCCATAGCTGTCAACTTGAAAAGAAAAATATTTTCTTGGAGAAATAAGGGGTAGGAGGTATTTTTACAACTTAATATGTTATTTGCAAGGTTGTATATATGCTCCTTATCTTCCTGTAACTGTTGAATTTTTTCATGTAGTTCCATCAGTTACACCTTTCCTTTCTTCCTTTTCTTTTTGACCTTATCCCATTTCAATATCTGAATCATCAACCTTTCCGCCTAGGATTCTCTGAGATCGTGGATGATTATCCTATGCTCACTTAATTGATTACCCCTTCCCGCAATTAAATTGCCAATTGTCTCCATTTATTTAACTCAACAAATAAAAATATTGTACTCAAATAATCATTAGTTCTGGGATGTGCTATCTCTTATGCTATAATAAAGTGTCTTCAACATATTTCTATAGACATTTTTGACTTTCAATCTCCTCCTTTTCTTCTAACTATAGTTCCTGTGCTAGTGGTTCTTGTGTAGTAGTAGCATCGTTGGATGGTTCTTGTATACCAACATTTTTATTTACCCTAGGATGCTATGCTTTAACTAATGGTTCTTGTGTGGAAGAAAAATCATTAGAAGGTTCATGAGTGGTAGCCTAAAACTCCTTAGGCTACTCTACTTCAATTATTCGTTCTTGTGTTACAACAACATCTTCAATAGGTTCTTGACTGACAACTTGAAACTCCATATCCTCCACTACAAATTTTATCTGTATTCCTATTGAGATAGATTCAGGTTTTTGGACTTCATCTTGTGTATATCTCGTCTCTTTAAGGAGTTCCCCACAAACCTTACATAATGATTTTCCATTTTTTCTAGTTTTAAGGGAGAAGGAGGCGAATTCATCATTTCTATTGCCTTAGCTAAGGTTTCTAGTCTTGAAGGTTTATTAGCTTGATATTTTCATTCAAAATGGCAAGTTCTTTTCTTAAATCAACATTTTCTTTCCTTAGATTATCAACTTGATAAAATAAGAGGTCAAATTCGAACTTACCAGAAGGAGGGTTTCCATCTTGTTTTTATTTATACTCCTCCTATTTATCCTTTCTTAGTTTCTCTTCTGACTCCTTCATCTCATTTCTAGCACTGGGTGTTTTAGATGATGGAGCAAGTGATGTTGTGGCAATTTTTAGTTGTACTAGAGTGTTAATTAGTTTTCACAATGACATAATTAGAAATTAATGTGGATAATATAGACAACTTTTGTGAGAAGTCATGTCAAAGTAACAACAACGAGGTGGTGTGATGTATACTTTGGGAATGAACTTGTGCATGTGAAATTCAATTAAACATCCCGCCATGTCAAGATGTTGATAGTGTATCGTACGAAATTATGATGTGAATCCACCCCCAACAAAAATGGAGGTCGTCCTCAGCCACTGTGGTAAGGTGTTCAAGTCACACTTAAATATAAGATTGCGAGTAAATAAGAGAGATTACCTGTCAGGTACTTACTAATTATGATGACACGGTGACTAATATGACAACATTGACTTGACTGGTAGTGCATGCTAGAATAGTTCATGACAAACATCTTTGATGGGTCCCCTTTATGTGATTGCATTGGAAACAACAATGATATAACATCAACAATGCCCATTGTAAAAATAAAATGATGTTATCAGTAAGCATGATTGTAACTAGTTGCTAATGGTAATTGAAGAATCAGGATCAAAAATTAGTACTACTCAATCTCCAACATCAACATCAACATCTAGTTTCCAATATCAATAGGTACATTTGGTTTTGGTGTTAGTAGCAAAATTTGACCTTTAGTATTAGTAGGTACTTCTGGTCTCAGTGTCGGTAGCAACATTTGGCCTTCAATATTAGCAGATGGATTACATATGTAATAAGGTTTGAAAAATATGAAGATTTTAATACAACAAAAAATAATGTGTCAATCGCCAACAAGCTTTTTTTCAATCAACACTTTGTCTCACTGCGCCCAAAATGGGTTTTTTCCATTAGAATTTTATTTTATTTTGTTTTTTATTTTGTTTTTATTTGTTTATTTATTCTTTTGACAATAAAAGAAAATAAACTAAATGGTTGGTGATGCAGGAAGACTCTCCCTCACCCCAATGATTTCAATATCTGAATCTGAGACAATGTCAACAAATGAATCCTTCTAATTTGTAGGCTTATGATACAACCGAAGACAATTTTAATTGGAAAGAAAATATGTTCGCAACTTGTCAATGATTTTCAACTTAAAAATCCCATCGTCAAAGACTTTATCCACTTCGTAAGGACCTATCCACTTGGTACATAGCTTTCCCTTAAAATACTTAAATTTGGAATCATATAATAGGGCCCAATCACCTTACAAAAAACCCTTATTTTTGATGAATATATCATGCCACTTGGCACACTATTGTTGAATGATATCAACGCATTATATGGAAACTAAGCACGTCTCTCCTAGTTCATTCAACTAATCTAGCCATTGTCTTTGTGCTGTATTTAGGTCCAAATTCATATCTATATCAGTCTTAAGTGAATTTATTTCAAAATCAATGGGAAAATTAGGATGCTTACCATACTCAAGCTCATTTGAAGAGAAGCTCGTGGTGTTCCACTAAGTAGTTATGTAAGCCCAATGTACTTCTGGAAGTATCTTAGCCCAATCTCAACAGTGACTGGCTCAAGTCTTTGTAGGAATGGCCTCAATGACTTTATAATACTCTCCACATGTCCAATAATCTATGGGTGGTAAGTCAAATTAATTTGGTGCTGAATATTATATTTCTTGACATGGTTCTCAATGAACTAGGAAGTGAATTGCGACCCTCCATCTATAACTATCTCTTTTGGAACTCCATAATGAATAAAGATGTCTTTAAATAAAATGTCTAGAACAACCCATTCAGTAGATTTGGTAAGTTCCTTAGCTTCAACCCACTTGGTGATGTAATTTTCACAAACTAAAATATAAGACCTCAGCTGAGATGAGGGATTGATGGATCCAACAAAATCCAAGGTCATTATCTCAAAAATCTCTATCACCAGTTGAGGTTGTAACAACATTTCATCAGGTTTGATAGGCTGGCACATCCTCCAACATTTGTCACACCCTTGCACATAATTTCTTGCATCCTGGAATATGGTAGGTGAAAAATAGCTTATTTAATGCACCTTATGCCTTGTTCTCCTATCAGCAAAGTGCCCACCACAAGGCTTATCATGACAAGCCTTCAAAATGTCACGGATTTCATCTTCTTTTAAGAACAATTTGATTTGATGATCTAGCCCAATATGAAAGAGATAACCATCCACCCAAAAATATCAGGCACTTTGTTGAATTATTTTTTGTTTTTATCTAGGAGAAAGGTGGTGTAGAAGCTTTCACTATAGCAAGATAATCAGAAAATACCTGCATACTCTGGTGAGTAAGTGGAAATTGCAATGAGATATTCATCTGGAAAAGAATCTTCAACAGATATATTATCATTATTGATAGTTAGTCTAGAAAGGAAGTAAACAACAATATTATCCTTTCCAGTATTGTCTACAATAGTGATATCAAATTCTTGCAGTAAAAGTAACCACCTAGTAAACACATTGTTGGTAACTGATTTATTTGACAATAAAAATCTTATAACAAAATGGTCATTGTGTACAAAAACATGATAACTTGTAATATAATGATGAAATTTTTTATAGCATGTCCAACAATAAGAAATTCCTTCTCAGTTGTCGTATAATACAATTTTGCAGGGGTCAATTTCTTGTTGATGCATGGAATAATGTTTTCATTCTTCTTGCTATCCCAACACAACCTCAATACTAGTATCAAAGGCATCTATATAGATATGGAATGGGAAGGCCCAAATAGGTCTTGTAAAATAGGAGTTATTGTTACAAAACTATTTAGATGTGCAAAAGCATTTTTACACCTATCAATCCATATAAATTATTTATATTTTGAAAGTAAGGCAAACAATGGGGATGCAATTTTAGAAAAAATTTCTATAAAACACATATAGTAGCTTGCATGCCTTAAAAATATACATACCTCTTTCCATGTATTCAAAGTAGGAATTCTTAAAATTACCTTGATCTTCCCTGGATCAACCTATATACTTCCATTAGAGGGAAAGTTTCCTAGCACAATCCCTTCGTTCATCATCATAGTGTCATCATATGGCGGTTTTTAGTGTTGAGAAAAAGATAAGTCTATATACATTGTTCAAGAACATTTTTAAAATTATTTAATGCTTCAAGCAAATTTTCAAGATTATTTAATGCTTCATCGAATTCATTGCCATATAGTGTAAAATCATCCATGAAAATCACCAAATATTCATTAACCAAGTCAGAAAATATCCCTAACATAAATCGTAGTGAATGGTGCATTACAGAGCCCAAAAGGAAGGACTCTATAAGAAAATGTATCCCAAGAGAAAGTGAAGGTAGTCTTGTTCTAGTCTTCAAGGAAAATCTGGATTAGATTATAACCACTAAATCCATTAAGAAATGAAAAAAAAAAAAATCACTAGACAAGGTATCAAGGATCTAGTCAATAAAAGGTAATGGGAAATGGTCCTTCTGAGTGGCCTTATTAAGCTCCCTATAGCCATCACAGATTCTCCACTTACTATTCTTCTTGGGTATACAAGAAGTGGAGATACCCAAATTTCCAAAGAAGTCTCTAATGCTATTCTTTCTAATAATGTTTGTTGCACTATTAGTAATAAGTTAATCAAGAGCAACCCCCTCACACCTCGGATCTACGACCTTCCTAAAATCCATAGAGAAGGTGCTTCACTAAGACCAATTAAAAACACAATTGGTGGCTATACTTATCTTCTTGCCAAGCATTTAGCCTTAAGGCTTAAGCCATTGGTTGGTAATATTGACTCTTTAGTCAAGGATTCTTACTCTTTCATCAATGAAATTAAAGATTTTAAGCTTGAGGCCCATGATATTTTGGTCAGTTTTTATGTTGAATCTCTTTTCACTAAGTTCCCCATCAACAAGGCTATTAACATCATTAATAACATTACTGACCCTAATACAACCAAATTGGTCAGTATTTGATTAAAATCTACGTTCTTAAGCTTTCATGATGAGATTTATGAGCAGACATGTGGAGTTGCTATGGGCTCCCCTCTCTTCCCGATTGTAGCCAATATTTTTATGGAATATTTTTAGGCCAAAGCCTTGGATTCTTATCCCTTTATCCCTAAGCTATGGAAAAGGTATGTTGAAGATACCTTCATCATTTGGCCCCAAGGGTGCGAAAAGCTCAAAATATTTCTTTAGCATCTTAATAGACTTTCTGAATTTATTAAGTTTACTATGGAGATTGAAGTTAATGGCAAAATTTCCTTTCTTGATGTCCTCATCACCGAGAAAGAGGGTGACTCTATTTCCCATCAATTTTTTCGCAAGAAAACTCATACTGAGCAATATCTCCATGTTAATTTTCATCATCACCCAGCTTAGAAATTTGGTGTTTTAAACACGCTTGCTACCAAAGCCCTTAAGATTTATGATGGTTTTAATTTCAATGATGAGAAGGCTCATCTTTTAGAGTTTTTTAGAAACAATGGTTATAGTAAGCATCAAGGTGTGAAAGCTTTCCAAAAAGCTGAAAAAGGACCTAGAGCTAAGACTAATCCTAATGATTCTTTGGCCATTTTTCATCTTCCGTTTATTCAAGGAACGATAGACAAGTTGGTTCATATTCTTAAAAAGAGAAATATCTCTACTTCCTTTAAACCTCTTAATACTATAAGATCCTCCCTCAAATTTGTCAAAGACTGAATTGGCCCCTCTAACACTAAGGGGGTCTACATGATCCCTTGTTCTTGTGGGAAGCCTTATATAAGTGAAACAAGTCGGTCTATCAAGTGTAGAATTTAGGAGCACATTGCAGACATTAGACATAATCGCTCTCACTCTTCAGCTTTTGATGAACGTTCTATTAAAATAAAGCATCACATTTGCAGTTGCATTGAGGATGCTTTTGACCTTGCTAAGATATCTCATTTTCATCAAAGAAAGTTTAGAGAAACAATCAAGAATGAAAAGCGAGCCGCCAGCAATCTGAACAGGGACAATAGTTGGAAAATCAGTAGAAGTTGGATCCCTGTTCTCTCGTCGAAATTCTCTTTATCCTAAATTCCTCATATATATATATATATATATATATATTAATTTTTTTTTATCTTAATCTTATTTTTTATTCCTTTATATTCTTTTTAAATCTTTATTTCTTTATATTCTTCTTTATATTTATGTAAAGGAATTTTATTTATCCCCTTTTCTTATATATGCATATTATTTATTTATATTAAAAAGAAATTAATATAATTTTTATTCTTTACCTTTATCCTTATTATACTTTCATTATATTTTCCTCATTCTTATCCCTATTATTTATTCCAAGATTCTAATTTCATAATATTTATTTATTTATTTTTCCCTTATTTTTATCCTATTGATCCTTAATAATATATGTTTCTCTATATTTTATTATTCTAAATTTTCTACTCTTAATTTTTATTTTAATATAATATTTTAATATATTTTTATTTATTATCCTCATTTTTATCTTATAATCTTCGTCTTTAATTTTTTATCCTAATTATCATTTTCCCTCTCTTTTTAATATTTTACCCTTGAAATTTATTCTTTTATTATTATTATTATTATTATTATTATTGTTATTATTTCCCTTAATACTTTTTTATGCCTCTTTTTATGAATATTTTATTTATTTTTATTAAATTTTCTAACAGTCATTATTCTTTTCTTTTCTGACTTTTGCTCTTCATATACCCTTGCTTGATCAGATCGTCTTTATCTTTTTTCCTTGATGATGAACCACATTAGTTGGTTCGAAACGCATTAGCACTAATGTATTTATGTGATGAATCCTGAAGGCATTTTTCTAAATAAAGTCTCAATATTGGCAACAACTTCGGCTGTTACAAGCCCTACAGTAGCAATGGCATCAATTGTGACAAGAGCCTCAATAATATCAATGACATCGATTGTTACATTAGTATCAATGACATTGATTGTTACAGTGGTCTCAACAGTAATAATATCTTTAGCTGTTACAAAGGGTTCAACATGTTGTTTGTGTAACAATCCTTTGTTCCCAGTTTCTTCCATGGGTTGATTATCTTCTTCATTTTCTATGATAACATGGGAAACTCTCTAATTTACCATCCTCCTTGATTGTAATTGTACTTCATTACATCCAACATGGGAGATACAATAAGTGGGGAAATAGGCGCTTCAACTTGTTACGCTACCTTATTGTTTGGATTAGGGTTAGTCTGTACACGTAACTGAGGTCGTAAAGGAGGGTTACTTACTGGTGTGTTGGAAGGAAGCTACATATGTTGTTGCTGCATTGGTACCTGCAAAAGAAAATATGGTGGAAAGAGGTTACATGCCATCCTTCAGGCCATGGAAGTGGTTGGTTCGGAGGAGAGGACCACTCGGGCCAAGGCATCAGATATCAGACCAGAGGAGGGTTGTGAAAATACCATGAAACTGCAAGATATTTCATTTATTGAGAAACCTGCTGAGGATTATACATGTTAGTCCAAGTATTGAAAGAAGATAAAGGATATTAAACCATACTTGGTGGTCAAGCTTGCCATGGCTTCTTGGATCTAATAAAGTATGTTGTTTCAACCTCCTCACTTGATTCCTTGAAGACGATCTTCAGTCCTAGAAATGATGGGTAGTGTCTTGTAGAATACTCTTACTCACATATGTTACATACTTCTATATTGTTGAGTGGGCATTCCCTAAGATGATGTGTCTTTCTACAATTGGTGTTGAATATGAACAGAGCTTTCTTAGCCTCAATCTACCTCTGTTTCACCTGTAACATATCTAGTTGAGAAGATAAAGAGCTAATGATATCAGTGTTGGGCCATGGAAATGGTATGATTCTTCTCTTTATTTTCTTAGTTAATATTATGTTTTTCAAGAATTTTATCTTTAGTTTCCAATAATTCGGGAAGAAAAGGGTAATGAAAATCAGTTAATGGTATTTTCATTAATTTAAGTATTTTAGATACCATAGAGCTTTAATTTAAGTAAATTGGTGTGCAGAATGATCTAATTAACAATTGTTGTTCCCTCAGACAAATGCAGAGCGTTTAAGCATGAACGAGTCATTACCTTATTTATGGCAAAGTTAGCTCAAGGCACACACATGATCGTGAAGGATAGCTGAAGAAGATGTTAATTACTATTCGAAGATATTATAGTTAGGATGAGAAATCCTAAGAATATTTCGATTCTCAGGATAGCTCCATTATTAGTATTTTGATGTAACATATATGACTGAAGTAAAAAGGAAATGGGACGAGACTCTACTTCTTCTACTTTACTATGAAACTATGAACAACAAATCGATCTTGAAGTTCTACAAGTTATTCTGGAAATCATTTTTACATTAATGAAATCACTGAAGACTTTTTTTTAGTTTTCTTTCATTGAATTTCCTCAAGCCAGTGCTTCCAGAGACCTTGGGCCCAGTCCCTGGAGGATCTACTGTCTATTTTGTATCATTGCCATCTAGTTATTCACTATACAGATATTGGTTATGTTGTTAGTTGTTCCCTTTTTATAGCAGATGATTAATTGAACTTTATGCTTTATAATTCTTTTGTATATTTCTTGAAATTACTGATTGAATTACGTGAATTAGTTACATAAGCTTAAAGGTTTGATTATGTGAATTTCATGAATTAATTTGGAAAAGCGAGATCTCATAGTAGTAGTATGAATTAAGTAATTTTCCTTATGCATGTAATTTGTTGAGAGCATTCTGAAATAGATAAAGTGATTGGTGAGCTAGGATATATCTCTTTTATGAATCTTGAAACTCTAGCAGTAGAAAGTAAGACATTTTTTGTTATGAACAATTTACTTCTATAACGATTGGATAAGATTTAGTATTTCCTATGATTCTTTCGTAGCAATAGCTTCACACACCTTTATAATGTAGAATTCTATCCTTGCACAGACTGTGCCGACAGCCTTGAAATAAAAGACGAATCCCAGGTTGACAAAATTAATGAAGGTAGGATTAAGTTGATTTCTAGGAGTCATCTTAGTGCCCAACATTTTGGCGCCGTTTCCGAGGAGGTTGTCAAAATAGTGATAGATTGTGTCTCTAAGAGGACTAGGTACTGAAGATTGAAGGTAAGAACCTATGCACACAACAAGAAAAAATATTGTGCCTAGCACCCACTTTCAGCTGATACACTGAGGCTATGTAAGTGTGCATGACTAAGAAGAAAAATAGGAATCAAGTAGCAGTAGAACAAAAACCATTACCAAAGACTACAAAAACCCAGGGATAGGTGAACCTTGGGAGATCGACCTTTATAGATGAAATTATTTGGAAAGCTGAATCTCAAGAATCAGTAGGACCCTGAACAGCATCTGGGAAGGGCTCTACCATAATCCCTCGAGCAGTAGAATCACCAACTGCAACCCATACTGAGATTCACATTAAAACTGAAGGATTTGAGAAAAACTTTCAAAGCACATATATTCAACACTTTAGTCCCTCACAAGAGGGAAATTCTTGTAACTTAAAAGAAGGAGAAAGAGAGACTAGTGGAGAAAAAATACGAGCTGCTGAGACGGATCCACGATTATCGGAATCTAGATCCCCTGTGATTCTGGTCGAAAGAAAAACATCTGAAATCCTAGATTTAAGTAGCGCAGTAAATCCCCCTCAAGAATCAAATAGTAACCATAATCTTCCTACTCAAATAATACCCCCTGATCATGAAATCCCTAAAAATTATTGGAAAATTTTTTATCAGATGGCAAACCAACCACAACAAGCCCAGACCTCAACACTGGAATATCCTATAGTCGACCCAGTGGCAAATGCTTTGATGAAATCCATCCCATTACAAAGTATCCTAACTTTTCATGGGATGACTTCAGAGGATCTTGATGCCTTCTTGTTCGAATTTGATGTTTTGTGCAGAGGATATGATTATACCACTGATCCTTAGAAATTGAAACTATTTCCTTCTACTTTGAAGGGAGAAGCTTTACGGTGGTTTATGGGTTTAGGAGGAGGCACTATAGATTCTTGGGACATGATGAAAAATGATTTTCTCACTAAGTATCAGGATTATTATCGATCCAAGGATCTAAAAGATGAAATTTTCAAAATGACTACAAAAGATAGTGAAATCTTAGAAGAGTATATTGAGATATTTCAGTACAACTTGCAAAGATCACCCTATGCTACCTTACCAAAAGAAGTATTGAAAGCTTCTCTAATAAAAGGCATGAAATGAGTGGATAGAAACACTGAATTTAATGGGACATGGTGATATTTATCAGGAGGAATATGATAACATTGTTAAATTGTGTATCAGGTGTTCACATGGCAGCACACGAGCCAGATCTAGAGTACGAGATCCCCTCACCCGAATTAGCAAAACTCCGAGTGGAGGTGTAACGCGAACATAAATTGGTAACCATTTAGAATATTTTAAGACTCACATTTTGGGCACGTTGACTACATAGTTAGATTTTTTGCAAGCAAAACAAAATCATGCTGAGTAGAATGAGCATTAGCCATATTCTGTCCACACTGTCAAAAGAAACACAATCAAAGGGAGTGTCCCCTGGATATGGTTCAAACATGTGATATCTGCACTAAATATCATTCGACAGATCAATGTCCATCGCTTCCAAGATTAAAATCCGTGTTTAAAGAAGCCGAGGAGGAAACAGAACCAACATATCTTATGGTTCAACATTGACAATGGTCGGCTCATCCTTTAGGTATGGTGCAAGATCTCTCATTTTTTATATTCTGGGGAGTTTGTTCAACAACAGAACCCTGGAACTGCATGGTAGGGATAACCATCCTTTAATTCTGCCTGGAAATCCCAACCATATCCCACATCGCCCTGTACAAATGAATCGTTCACTGGACCTGTATGGCCAAAATCACAATATCCTACCCCATTGTGGTAGAATCCAGCTAATAATCCCTATCCCTCACAATGGACTAATACATTTGCGCAAAATCCAATATGGCCTCAAAATTGGCAGTGACCAGCGGGATTGGTTAATCCACCTATAGGGATGATCCCTCAATCTCAACCTACACTGCAAACTCCATTTCAGTTTCCTCCAAATCCTCAACCTCCGATGCGTCCTCAGTTGTCGGCTCAACCAAGTCCTAATCCTAATAATAGACCTGTCTAGTATGCACAAATCATTGAAATTCGGACTATGAAATAAATCCCCTAGAATTTAATGAGCTCTGATTAAGGTCGGGACGTGTCATTGCTCCTGAAGAAAATAACACCAATCAAGAACAAGAAAACAATAAAGAAAAATAAATTGTAACAAACCCTTTGACTGTGATTACTTTAGAAATAGAACAGGTAGGAGACACAGTAAAAAAAAAAACTCTTATAAAGTTATAATTGCTTCTCCTCCATTCCCTGAAAGACTTACGATAGCTAAACCAGTCATCTATCCCGATTTTGATCTTGTACGGGAATTAAAAAAATTGTGTATAAAAATCCCACTCCTCCAGGCCATATGAGACATTCCAATTTACGCTAAAACGATCAAAGAATTATGTGGAAAAAATCCTGGGAGGAAATCAAAAGATCCATCGACATTTCACGTTGTAGGAACACTATCTGATCTTATTTTAGGTAAACAAGTACTTGTCAAATATGAAGACCTAGGAAATCCTGTAGTAACTGTTCAAATACAAGGTTGCACCTTTCCGAACACATTGGTAGACCTAGGAGCAGCTATTAATATTCTGACTTATGAGACCTACAATATTTTGGGTATTACAGCCTTAAAACCAACCTCAACCCTGTTAGAATTAGCTGACAGATCGGTGGTTAAGCCTGAAGGTACTTTGGAAGATATTACTGTCTCTGTAGACTCCTGGGAATATCCCATGGATTTCCTAGTTATTAACCCAAGGAGTAGACTGGATGGGCATCCTTTGATATTAGGAAGACCATGGTTAGTAATGACAGATGCATATATAGGATGTCGAACAGGCAGCATGACGATTACCAAAGGAAATGTTGTTAAAAATCTTATTTTGTATCCTCCTGCTAAACCAATTTGGCGTATTACAATTGGACTTAAAAATCAAATAGAAGATGATGTAATCAATAGCTTTATTAATGAACCAACTATTATAAAAAATCTAACATGCCAAATGCTAAAAGATATACTCAATAATGAAGCACAAGAAGACCCCTTAGAGAATTCAAATGATAATCACATTCCCACAACTATTGTCCATAATAGTATGCCAATCGAGATTGAACCAGGAAAAACCCTCAATATTAATGCCAATCTGGAAAATCAACAGCGACATAAATTAATCCAGATTCTCCGTAAATATAAACAAGATTTTGCTTGGGAATATTTGGATATGAAAGGCATCGATCCGCAGTTGTGCACCCATCACATTTATCTTGAGAAAGATGCCTGTGCTATTTGGTAGCCCCAGAGGAGGTTAAATCCACACCTCAGGGATATTGTGAAACAAGAATTACAGAAATTGTTGGATGTAAACTTTATATACCCCATCTCAGACAGCCAGTGGGTCTCCCCGTTAGTAGTCGTCCCTAAGAAAAATGGGAAATGGAGAATTTGTGTAGACTATAGAGAGCTCAACAAGGCTACCTAGAAGGACCATTTTCCCCTTCCCTTCATAGATCAAGTCCTTGATACTTTAGCTGGGAAGAAGTTTTTCTCCTTCCTAGATGGTTTCAGTGGCTATAATCAAATTCAGATTGCTCTGGAAGATCAAGATAAAACTACATTTACTTGCCCCTAGGGTACATTCACATATAGAGTTTTACCTTTTGGATTATGTAACGCTCCAGCTACGTTCTAGAGAGAAATTTTGAGTATTTTTTCTTATCTGATTAATGAAGGACTTGAATTGTATATGGATGACTTCACTCCATATGGTGATGAATTTGACCAAGCTTTAACAAATTTGGAAAAAGTGCTTAGACGATGTATTGAAACCAAATTATGTTTAAGCCACGAAAAATTCCATATGATGATGAATGAAGGTGTATTTTTAGGCCATTATATTTCTGTTGCAAGAATTCAAGTGGATCCAAAGAAAATGGAAGTAATCCTTAAATTACCTACTGAGTTACATAGTTTCCTTGGTTATGCAGGATATTACCGCAGATTTATAGAACATTTTTGAAAAATAGTTGCACCCTTGTATACTTAACAGACAATAAATGTGATATTGCCTTTGTAGATCTCAAGAAACTGGTTTCAACGACAGTGTTAAGAGGACCAAACTAGGAGTTACCCTTCCACATCTCCTCAGATGCATCAGATACAACCATAGGTGTCGTTCTTGGACAAGAAGAAGGCAAGAAACCTTATGTTATTTATTACATTAGCAAAAATCTTACTCTTATTGAATTAAACTATACAGTGACAGAGAAATAATTCATAGTTGTTATTAATTCTATTAATAAATTCTGACATTATATACTAAGATATCCAATTTTTCTGTACATTGATCACTCTGCTATTAGATATTTAGCTAATAAACCAATTACTAATGGTCGGGTGACTCGATGGTTATTATTATTACAGGAATTTGATATCACCATCAATTGACCAGGAAAAGAGAAACTTGTTGCAGATTTCTTGTCTCGTGTACATAAAATAAATGATTCCTTATCAGTAGATGACTAGTTCCCAAATAAGCATCTATTTGTTGTGACAATAAAAACACCTTGGTACGCTAATGTGGAAAATTACTTAGCAGTAGGAAAATTGCCAGCACATTTGTCACCATGAGAAAGGAAACTGATTATTTAACGCAGCGCACGCTTCTCCTGGATTGGTGGTTATATTTTTCATACTGGCTCCAACTTACAAATTCGTAGATGCATCAGAGAAGATGAAATTTATGATATCCTGAAAGCCTGCCATGACGAACCCTGCGGTAGACACTTTGCAGACTGCAAAACCAGACATAAAGTTCTTCAGATGGGCTATTACTAGCCCATGATATTTAAGGATGCAAAGAAATATGTTCAAGCCTACGATAACTGTCAAAGAATGGGTTGTCCTGGCCAAGCTGATGAGATGCCCTTACAACCACAATTGGTGGTGGAACCTTTTGAAAGATGGGCACTAGATTTTGTTGGCCCCTTTAATCCACCATCAAACCAAAAAGTTTATATACTGGTTTGCACTGATTACGTAACTAAATGGGTAGAAGTGGTAGCTTTGCCAAGAGCCACAGAGGAAGCAGTGATCAAATTTCTTTTCAAACTTTTTGTGTGATACAGATTACCAAGAGAAGTAATAATAGACAGAGGACCACAATTTACAGGTCATAAAATTTTGGCCACTCTGCAAAATTATCATATTAAGCATAGGATTACTTCTCCATACCACCCCCAGGCAAACGGACAAGTGGAAAGTACCAACAAAGTCCTGGAAGAAATTTTGACTAAAACGGTATCTGTGAATCGTCAAAATTGGGAAACCAAGCTTCTGGAAGCTTTGTGGGCCTATCAGACGACATGGCGCAACACTACTAGTCACTCACCATATCATCTTGTCTTTGGCAAAGAACCAATTTTTCCAATTGAATTTGAAATAAAGACTCTTAAAACTGCACAAGAGATTGGACTGGATTTTACAGAGGCACAAACATGACGCCTATAGAAACTCAATGAATTAGATGAAGCATGCATATTTTCTCTTGAACACACAACCATTATTCAGTAGCAAAGAGCTAAATGGCATGACCGGCTTATTAAAAAGAAATCATTTCAAAAAGGCGACTGGGCGTTATTGTATGATTCCAGATTCTAGGATTTTCCAGGAAAATTGCAGACGAGATGGCTTAGACCTTATGAAATCAAAGAAGTTCATGATAATGGTACCTAGAGAAAATTTTAAGGATGGAGATTTATTTTAAAGTTTCTAAATCTAGGCGAATATCATTAGTGTCTAATATGAAAACTGTAAAATGTTTGTTGATATATTTATAAAAACACCAAAATTTCTAATTATTTTATAGGTAGAGTCCTTATAATTTTGGCGATTTTTAGCGTGAAATAATTTTATATTGTAAAAGTTTGGGTGAATCATTTTTAGAAGAAATGGAAATTATCAAATCTCTTTTTGGAAAAATCATGGAAAATTAGCGCACTTGCGAATATTAGCCCCTAAAAATTTTCATGATGGTACCATAACTTTAACCACCATCGATGGGTCTGGTACCTCTTTTCTGGTAAATGGACACTGACTGCGCCTCTACCACCAGCCGCTCACAAAGGAGTCTTTCTACCACAAGATAAGTAGTGATCCTACTTTTCAAATTATAGCTGACTGGGGTGGTAACCCAACAGCTTCATCTCTATGAAATCTGATTTTTTTTACCATATTGTACATAATGTATATATATATATATATATATATATATATATATATATATATATATATATATATATTCTAGAATTCGATTAAGTTATTTTTCTTTCTTCTTCCTTTTTTATTTCTTTCTCTTTTCTTCCCCTTCGACTAAAGAAAAAGGGAGGGATAATTGATCTAAAAAAAAAAAACTTTCTGAAATTTTGGCACAACTGTTGTTCCTCTACAACACAGTTGTTGTTCCTTTACAGCACAATTGTTGTTCCTTTACAACATAATTGTTATTATTTCCTTTAAAGAAAAACTTCTTCATCTCCCTTCGACCTAGTGACGTTTTTAGAAACAACTGTTGTTCCCTTTATTACAGTTGTTGTCCCCTTTATTACAACTGTTGTTCCCTTTATTACAATTGTTGTCCCCTTTATTACAGCTGTTGTTCCCTTTATTACAGTTGTTGTTCCTTTAATAAACAACTGTATGTCATTCCTGATTGTCATGATTACTGTTCTTTGGACATGAATACTGGCCTATTATGATTGTAGTTCCTTAAATTCCAGTTGTTGTTCCTTTTATCTCAATCGTTGTTCCCTTCGAAACAATTGTCGTTCCCTTTGAGCTCGACTATTTTTTTCTTTGTATACAATTGTTACTCTTAAATGCAAACTTTGATGTGAATTTAAAAGCATTGATCTTTATTTTATCATGGTTTCAAGTATGATTTCTTATTCATTACCCAATGAAGAACATCTTTTTGTCCCCTGGCATATCCTATAATTTTGAATATTTGATTTATATCCAGATTTTTCTGAAATTATCATAAAATGTTCATAATTTGTTACCACCATAGTAGTTTTATCTTTTCTTATACACTCAAATTGTGATTTTATTTAAACATAATGAAGGACTAAGACATACTTTATTTGGCATTTTTTAATACTCCTTACATGATTCTAACTCTTAAGGAGTTGATGAGCCAACCTTAATAATTAAAAGAGCAATTCTAAAAAAAAATACTACTTAAAGCTAGATTTTCTCATAAGGATGGGGGGTCTCATCACGAGCCATCCCACCACGATCATAAGACATTAACACAAGTGACATTCCCATTATGGCCACCAAACCAAGGTAATGGCCTTTGACACCATTGTCAAAAGGACAAGAGGTCTCATCACAAGTCGACTTGTTCACTTTGTTATGATCTAGTGAGTGGCATTGTTGTTACCTGGTCACCATGCCAGAACAATGGCCTTTTTGAGAAAATCATTTAAATAATAACATGTTACATTTTTCATAAGGACACTGGCTCATCAAGGGGTTAAAAGGAAACCTTGTCGAGGCTATGGACGCCTACTGAAGCAGTGGCTTTGCCTATGGTATTGGAGTATAACTTGAATTGCCATATCATTACTATGTCATTAGATTCCTTTTTCTCTGAAAAGACATCACCACTACTAGTATGTATATTTTCTTCCTAAAACGACTAGAGGTGGTACATCTACTATTACATGAACAAATCATAAGTCTTTCAAACCTCTGTGATAAGAATTATTAGTTATAAAGGTATTTTTCCAGATTTACTTTTTTTTTTTTTTTTTGTCATTCCCAAGGGTAATCTTTTTACCCGTGATAAAGATATCTTTCATTACTATGTTTTTAATTTCATGACGGTTTTTTCATAACATAAATCCGTGCATTTACTACACTTTATCATCTTCCCATTTGGTTGCATATGATTTGATTGTTTCCCTTCACGCTAGAGGATGCCTCTGTATAAATTTAACTTCCCATAATCCTAAAGGTTGTGGTCGACCTTTCTCCTATTGGAGGGGGTAGGTGATATGAATGGGCACAAGCGTGATATGACTGGGCACAATCAACAAAAAATTGCAATTATTATGATAATCTCCCGCACATAAGTATACTGAATGATACTATTTTGACATGTTGTTATTTCTACTAAGGGATTTTTGGTTTGAACAACTCTGTATATAGTCACTGCAACAATTTTATGAATTAGGAAGTATGGGTGGTAAGCCTATCCAAAATGAACCTACTCTGCTATAGGTTACTGAGCAAGCCCGAAGGATCCTAGAGTGGGTAGGCTAGGCCGAATACTTTACTTGAATGCAGGGATTTGACAATGTTGTTGCTTTGGAATTTTTGCAGAATTTGAGCAATGAAGTCACAACGGTTAGAGGCAAGCAAATAACAGTCAATGAGACAATTCTAGTGGAGGTCACAGGTCTTCCCACAGAGGGAGAAAAATTGATAGATAATCCCTCTGGACTTCAAAGCGCTATGGAATTATTTATAGACCCTGGTGAAGAATTGGCCTGGAAAGGAAAAGGTTTTCACCCTCCTTCATTCAGAGAACCATGGTAGGAGCTAGCAGAAGTAGTCTAGAGGTATATTACATGTGATGGCTGCCATGATGTGGTAAGACCTTGACACCTCAAATTGTTGGCAGCATTAAAACATAAGGTAGTCATAAATCTACCTTTCTTTTTAAATTTTCTCTTACATGAAGTTGTTGGTAGACTTGGTAGAATTAAGGACCCCAATTCTACAGTTAGTCATCACTATTTGATTAAATTGGTAGTCATTAGAGAATTGAGACAGTCACAGTTAACCTGGGATAACTTCATGAGACCCAATGAACTATCATCTCTAGAAGAAATGCACAAAGTAGAAAATGCTCAGTATGGAGTAGAAAATGTTCAACCCAAAATAGAAAATAACTTTCCTAAAGTAGAAACTACTCAGCCAAAGGAAGAAAATTACCGTCAAGAACAAGATCAGACCCCAGCATTACAAAACCTAACTAGAGTTGAGAAGAGATTAGCTTTTGTCTTAGTATCTTTTCCTACTAAGAGAAGAAGGTCTGATAGATTGGCTAGAGAAAGCCAACCCATGAGTTCTATTGGACATGCATCAGAGAGAGAATCGTCTCAAGAATCCCCTGCAGAATAGCAGGGTAATTCGCCTCAAATCTGTGAAGAAGAGATAACCCAAGTTTTGGAGAATATGGGGACCCTTTTCACTATTGAAGGAGATGTGGGTTGTTTTGAGAACCCACCTGAGCAAATCTCTACTCCTAATTTCTCGGCCTCCACTCCCAATTCCAATGATACAGAAATATTACCATCTTCAGAAAATCTTGAAAGCATGCATTGCCAAGAACAATCAGGGGAGTCTGTTGAAACTATGAAAGAACCAGGCTCTTCCATGGAAGGGACCATCTTGTCATCCCATGAAAAACAGAAGTCCAAAGATGACTCAATTGCCACAATCTCAGTTGATAAGGATTCAGAAGAATTTGTGACTTTTCCTGTTAATGAAAATGTCATTGTTGTTCCCTCTTCGTCCACTATAAAATCTACTAGAAGAATGGAAGGGAAAAACAATCAGAGAATAAAGTTGTTAAAACGAGAAAATAAGAAGTTACAAAAAAAGAATATAAAAACTTAGGAAATGGTTGAAAAACTCCAAAAGGTACTGTAAAAATAAAACAGAAACTAAGATAGTTGGAGTTCAAAATGAAAGTTTGCTTGACTCTCCAGAAACCCAAACTAAAGAAATCTTCACTAATTCTGTAGAAACACAAACAAATCTTAATTTTTCTGTGGCCACAAATAAAGTAGCTAGTCAAATAGACTTACTAGTGACCATCAATAGAGCTACACAAACCGAAGTTGTACCCCCTTACTCTCATTTGATTAAGGATGCCAATATTCAAATATTGAATAAAGAGTTGGAAAAACATCAACAAACCCTGAAATGGTATCAAGGCGAAGCAGTGCCCTGGGCAGAGCACTAGGAGTTATTACAGAAATTCAAGGCATTGTTTGCCACAAAAGATGAAACCTATGTTGATTTCAGAGAGGAAAAGAGGAAAAAAAAGGAAATACAAGGACAACTCCAAAAAGCTTTGGAGAAAATAAAAAATATATGCTCTATCTATTTTGATGCCTTATCTTGCAGATCCCCAACTAAGAATTATGCCTTGTTTTTACTTGAGCGATATTTGTTGTTGAAAGTCAAAGCTGTACGATCTGGGCAACCTTTTGAGTTTGGTACTATTTCTGATTTTATCAAATTCTTTTGAGAGTAGGATGATGATGTAAAGTACTTTTTATGTGAATTGTATATGCATAACTTCTTTTTGGAAGAACAGAGGGATGAAAATCCCAGTCCTTTTATTGGAGATGTTCAATTCCAAGCCTTCATATCTTTTGCTAGAAATCAGATTAAATGGTCTAAGGCTTATAATGTATTCCAAAAGAGAGATTCTAGCCTAGATATTTGGGTTAGGGGTGAACCCACGAGTCCCATACAAACTCTTGTGAAACATAAATAGTTCATGGAACGAGATGGAGTCGTCTCTGCTTTGGCCCCTATTCATAATAATACCCTCCAAACAGGTCTTGAATATTTTGAGGACATTAAAGAAGAAGCTCTCCAAGCAGCAAAGCTAAGATGGAAAGTATCCCATAATGAGGTTAAGAACAAAGAACCCTTTAATTACAGAAATTTTCAAGCAGCAACTGATCGAATGAAACATTATGGTAACTTGGTTATGTCTGAAGGTCCTACATGGATTGGATGTAGATACAGGTGCCCCATCATCTAGTATCCTCCAGAGGATTATCGTGCTGAATATGATCTTTCTGAAAGAGAAGAAATTGAGGCCTTCAAAGTAATCCAGAACAAAAATGGATTTTGGTGTTATGGTGAATCCCCCTATCCACCTTATTCCTTAACTATGTTACATGTCAATCATCTCTTTGCATGAGGACATGCAAGAAGGTAAGCTGGGGGGTGATGTTGGGCCATGGAAATGGTATGATTCTTCTCTTTATTTTCTTAGTTAATATTATGTTTTTCAAGAATTTTATCTTTAGTTTGCAATAATTCGAGAAGAAAAGGGTAATGAAAATCAGTTAATGGTATTGTCATTAATTTAAGTATTTTAGATACCATAGAGCTTTAATTTAAGTAAATTGGTGTGTAGAATAATCTGATTAGCAATTGTTGTTCCCTTGGATGAATGAAGAACGTTTAAGCATGAACATGTTGTTACCTTATTTATGGAAAATTCGGCTCAAGGCACGCATATGATCATGAATGATATTTGAAGAAGATGTTAATCACTATTCGAAGATATTGTAGTTAGGATGAGAAATCCTGAAAATATTTCAATTCTGAGGATAACTCCATTATTAGTATTTTGATGTAATATGTATGACTGAAGTAAAAATGAAATGGGATCGAACTTTACTTCTTCTACTTTACCATGAAATTGTGAACAAAAAATTGATCTTGAAGTTCTACAAGTTATTCTTTAAATCATTTTGACATTAATGAAATCACTTAAGACTTTGTTTTAGTTTTCTTGCGTTGAATTTCCTCAAGGCAGTGCTTCCAGAGACCTTGGGCCCAGTCCTTGGAGGATCTGTTGTCTGTTTTGTATCATTACCATCTGGTTATTCACTATATGGATATTGGTTGTGTTATTAGTTGTTCCCTTTTCATAGCAAATGATTGATTGAACTTTATGCTTTATAATTCTGTTGTATATTTCCTGAAATTGCTGATTGAATCACGTGAATTAGTTACATAAGCTTAAAGGTTTGATTATGTGAATTTCGTGAATTACTTTGGAAAAGCGAGATTTCAGAGTAGTAGTATGAATTAAGTAATTTTCCTTATGCATGTAATTTGTTGAGAGCATTCTGAAATAGATAAAGTGATTGGTGAGCTAGGATAGATCTCTTTTATGAATCTTGAAACTCTAGCAGTAGAAAGTAAGACATTTGTTGTTATGAACAATTTACTTCTATAACGATTGGATAAGATTTAGTATTTCCTGTGATTCTTTCGTAGCAATAGCCTCACACACCTTTATAATCTAGAATTCTATCCTTGCACAGACTGTGCTGACAGCCTTGAAATAAAAGACGAATCCCAGGTTGACAGAATTAATGAAGGTAGGATTAAGTTGATTTCTAGGAGTCATCTTAGTGCCCAACAATCAGTTGAGTAATTCATTTAATTTATTAATATAAAATTGATATGTCCTTTAAAAAATATTTTTAATAATAAAAAATTCAATGTGGGTCATAAATAAATTATTGAGAGAGAGAGAGAGAGGTAATTCATTTAATTTATTTATATAAAATTTATATGTCATTTAGAAAATATTTTTAATAATAAAAAAATTCAATGTGGGTCATAAATAAATTATTTCAATATGCAAAGTTAAGTAATATTGCTATATTTTTGTTGAAGAAAAAATCGCAATTTTATTCAACTTGAGAATATGGACAAAATCACATTCTATAGATGTCCGAAAGTATTCAATCATGAAATCTTAAAGGCCTACAAAATGACGAAGAACAAAAAAATCCAAGAAATAATCCCCCAAACAACCAGAGGTCCACATAATAAGCCATACACCAGGGACAAAAACCCCCTGAAAAAACAAAAAAAGGCACAAAGGCTTACTTACATTAAATCCCAAAAGAGATCAAAAATATCATAGGTTGAACCCAAAAGGTACGAACCTAGAAGAAGGGCCCACTACCCACTAGAACCTTGTAGAAACCCCATTCTGTAAAGGCAAGGGAGCTTGACTGGAAAATCTTGTAGTGAACGTGATGACAAGAGAGAAACCACGGGAAGAACAAAAGTGGAGATGTCAACAGAGCAGGCGCACCAGCAATAATGAACGAGATAGTGGCAAGGTGGCGACAATGTAGCTTCAATAAAATCCATGAGTAGTGATGGCAACTAAAACAATCCCTACCAAGACCCACAACATCGAGGAGAAAAACACACCAACAGAGCAGCAAAGGCGACGGACCTAGGCAAAAAATGAAACCAACAAAACAATAACCAAGGGTTTCCCCAATTGCCTCCCATGTCCCCTCATTGTCTCCTTCGCCTCCCATGGCCTATATTGTTGTGAAGGCGAGCCGACTTGGGAAACAAGAACCAAGGCACAAGTGGAAGAGGCAACACAAAACAAAGCTATTTGACAACCGAGGTTTCTCCTACTGCCTCCCTTGTCCCCTCAATGCCTCCTCCCAAGTAATATTTCTATATAAATAATAAAATAAACATTTTAATATGGAAAATATAGTCCATAAATAAAATATTTCAATGACCATGTTAAGTAAAAAAATTCAATATCAACTATGTGTATATTATATATGATTAAAATAAACATATCTATATATTATATACAACAATTCAAAAATATAAATTCTTATGGTGAAAACATTTCAAGTAGTTTTAGTATTCTACATTTTCTTTTCTCAGGTATAAAATTAGTATAGATCCATCTTAATTATAGATTTATTAAGCAACAAGATAGATTAAATCTTTAGAGGTGCAAACATTTTTTCAAATTTTGCAATCTAAAAGATATTTGCACCTTAAGAAATTTGATTCCTCTAGCCATTTGAAATAATATTTAAAAAATATAACTATTTAGATGCACTCTAATTTAAAACATTTATTCTATAAACTTGTGCTACTTAGGAGTATGGTACAACATAGCTTATTTATTTACAATTTAAATTTTTGTAAGTCGAAGAGTTTTTATTAATCAAAAGGCATATACAAGGATGTCAAAATGCATATGGTCTCACCCCAACTAGGTTTGTTGACCAATGCGATAACCATACAACATACAAAAAGAAAAATTTCCAGCTGAGAGGTCCAGAGCCTGAGAGGCCTAACATTCCAGAAAACTAAAAGAACAAGAAACACACTAGTGAACATATTCAATCGTTGGAGGTAATTGAAGTAGGGTTGTCTGGCCCAGTACTTGGGGGAGGCAGAGGGTGATACATGCAGTTGACATGTTGCTCAAAGTGAGCAAGCCAAGTTTCCAGTTTTTCAACCTTTTCCATCAGCAAATTTTGCCTGTGCCAGACCACTACCACCCTTTCACAAACATGGCACTGGAAGTACTGAAGCTACTCTAATTTGGCCATGACAACCTCATGATCCTCCCTACAAGCTTGATCAAGGGCATCCAGTCGAGAAGAGACAGATTGCACAAGTTCGAGGATCACCAAGGAGAGTCGTGGCCTCCTGGAAGATGCCCGAACTGAAATCCCCAAACTTCCTTAGCTATTGGGGCACTAAGGTGTTGTAACATGTTGACGTCCCTTCCCACGACCACCTACGCCTGCGCCACGATCAAACTGTGAAACCACCTGACAATGGTTGCCCGCCATGGAAACAACCAAAGAGTTGTGACCCCCACGGATTCCACGATCCCCACGACTAGTGCCCCTCGAAGGACCAATGCCCCGCCTGGAGCTCCCACCCTGAATAGAAATGACACCATCCCGAGACCTACTAAGGGTTGGAGAGCCTTTAGGCTTTTCCGAGGCAAGGACACTCGAGGAGTGGGGACTGGGCTTCATGATGGAGCTCAAAGGGAAGCCACAGATCTAGAAGAAAGGGACACCTAGACTGCTACCACCTTCCACCCAGAACCAAACAGGCCCTGTTGTAGACCTGAGGGAAGAGGATGACCCAAAAAAAAATTCCCAACACCAAGAGTTTGCCACCCGATTAGAGACAAGCCGGATCAGAGTGGAAGTGAAAGACTCTAGAGGAGAGAGCTAGATAGAAAATATCAGACACCCAAGATGAAATTGAAAGGAAATGCCCCGAATTCGATACCGACACCAGAGCTGTAGCAGAGAACTAGAGGGTGAGTTGAGACCCAAGACCCTAGAAAGGAAGAGGAAAGATGTGAGAAGACTCTAAGTCTAGCGCCACCCTAAAACTAAAACTACCACCCCGAGAGCTACAACACTACCCATGGACGCAAAACTAATAAGACAAGAACTAGAAGTCTAGCACAAAGCACTCCAGAAGCCACCCCCAAGAGGCCAAGGTGAGAAACCCTAAGAACCAAAAGAAATTGAAGCTAAAGCCAACCAGAACCGAAGAAGACATGTCCTCTAGAGAGGAGTTGTAAGGGAAAGTTTCTTAATTAGAAGGAGTAAGCAAGAGAACATCGCTAGAAGCACGCCCAAGGCACACAGGACATACCACCACCCTAGACTAGGAACCAGAGAAGATGCAAGCAGGGATGGGAGTGCATTACACAGAGAGACATTAGAAAAATAGAGATTTTTACAATGGATGGAATATAACCAAAGGAGCGGCTCCATCACGTCGAAGAGATTACACACAGGTGAACTTGAATGCTTCACACAAGCAAGCACAGTGGTATTAACTCTGGCGTGGTGGAGGGACTGATGTCCTGCCCTCCCCCACCTTAAACATTGCACAACTGGCATTCGTCATGTGAAAGGTGGAATTTATTTACAATTTAATTTATAAAAATAAAATTATAATAATTCACCGGATGGGGTGACGTTTGAGATGGGGGGTGGAGGGTGTTAAATTTTCATCAATTTGTTCTATGTTGCAACTATCACCTCAACAATATCCAATAGCATCCAATTTAACAAATTATCTTCTTCAATTATCCAATAATAGTAGAGAAATAGTAGGTAGAACAATTAAACAAATGCACAATGGAAGACAACCAAGAGACAAGAGACACAAATTTGGTTAATGATTAGGGAAAAGCCCGCTACGAGGAAAACCTTTGCAAATATTCTTCTTATTAGATTGTCTTCAAATGTTCAAAAGAGAAAGAGTACATCATCCAATATCTAGTTTCAATATCCAAAAGAGAGAGAGTCAACATGTGTCAACTCAAGTGTAAATATGTCCCAATTAATCAAACTCAACAAAAAGAGTGCGTACCCTAACCAATATGTTATCACTCTGTAAGGCTGAGAAATAATTATAGAGGTAACCACAAAACCACTTTGGAAGTTGGGATCTAGCCCTACCATCTTCAAAGAGGGATCTCTCTGTAAAATTTAGATTTGTTTGCTTTTAGATCGTAGGCTAGTTATGAAGTTTAAGGTTTGATTTGTGAATTGGTTTGTATGTATGGTTGGTTGATGTCTAGATTACCATTGGGATATGGAGTTTGTTCTTTAAAATATGGATCAATTTCAATAATTTGCAGATAGATTTCATAGGGCGTGATAGCCAAACTAATTGGATCCTTTAAGTTTAAGTGAATGAGTAAGAAGAAGAGAAAAGATATCAATTAAGTAAAGAGAAATTAAGAATTCTTTTACTTAATCTTAGTTGAAAACATATAAATTATTCATAGCTAAGATCCAAGCGCACATATAAACAAATTATGTCCTTCAACTTTCTATTGAATAATTCAGATTAAGAAACAAATGTGTATGGTAAACAAAGAAATATAAACACATAAGACAATAGAGGCACTTCACCAACAATCTTACACAAGAATCCTCTGAAAGAGCTTTCTGTATTACCGATAAGTCCATTGAGGCTTGAAAAATATACAATATATTCATTCTTTACAAAAATCAACATCTCTTACTTCAAATGATGAATTATTTATAAAAAATTATTACAAAATCTCTTGATTTAAAATATCAAGATTCATTTCAAAATATCCTAAAATGATTGTAAAAATAGAACACAAATAAAGGAAACGAAAACTATTTGAAGAGTTATGGGACTATCCTTGACGATTTCTAGTGATAAAGAAGAGAAATTCAAATTTCATTGAAACTCTTATGTGATGAGGTGGCATCCAAGTCACTAACTGTCCATGAGCTTTTTCCTCTCGAAATTATGAAAAATAGGTCCAGTGATACCTTTTTATATCCAAAACCATAATAGATGTTAGAAAATTGAGAGAGGATGTTAGAAACAAAAACCTCTTTTAGTGTTTGAAAATTCGTTCCACCTATTCAGAAACTGTATTTGAAAACACTAGCTAAAAACACAAAAATTCGGGAAAATATCGCTGCAAAACTTCATCCGAATATCTCAAATCATAATAGTTGTTAGAAAACTGAGGGAAATTTGTCTACATGAGGTTGTTAGAAACAAAAACCTCTTTCAAGTTTTGAAAATTCATTATCATCTATTTGTAAACCATGTTTGAAATTACTGTGTTGTATAGGGAAAAAAGATAGTTTTAACTTACCATTTTCCAACTCGGTGCTGACTTTAATTTCCAATGTTCATTATTGATTTGGTGGGAGTGGGATGAAATGGATATATAACATGGATGTGGGAGGTGACAAGGAGGCGGTGAATGATGTGGAGGCATATAAGCGTCAGTGAGAGGTGGGGACAGAAGGTCTACATGGCAGACAGTGAATGAAGGTGGAAACGACGAGAAGGTCAATGATGGAAGAATTTTCAAGGGGGGCGCAATGATAGAAAAATGAGGGGGGTGTGAAAGTAGGATAGGTTGACATGTAGCAGAGGGTTCAGACTACCCCCCCCCACTTTCACAAAGTAGATTTGTGACCGGAGGGACCTGAAACCATTCCCCTGTCATTGATCCGGGCGGGGAAATCGCAACCATTGAAAAGAAATGCGCTTTATAAACAAAAAAAATATCTATCGTATTTGCTTTATTTACAAATTAAATTAGCCTTAAATTAAATGCCATGCAATATATTACATTTGCTAATCGTGGTTAATCAAATGATTAATCTAGAAATAAAATAAAATTATTCTAATCATAATTGAAGCAATCCTAAGGCACATTTAGACTTGCTGACCTTCTTCTTTTCCTTTTCTATTTTTGTCTTGGAAATAATTTGAAAAATGAAATATTATTTACAATATCATCATATGCAAAAATTACAGCTACAATCAAGTCATCCTATAGAATATAGGACTCTAACTGTGGCTCCAATGGGGATGACATCCTCCTTGTGAGGTGTCAAGAACATCATAGATTAGTAGTCTAGTCCATTGGGTTGATCCCAAATCTGCAACGTGTTTTGCCATAAAATATCTGCGACTGAAAAACTCTCAAACTGAAATCAAAACCATTATGCAAACTGAAATTTGAAACACACACTGAAATGAAAGTTGTACTGCTATCTGAAACTGAAAAGAATGCTCAAAGAGTGGAGCTTATTCATCACACCTACTCACTCTAATAACTGATATCAACTGCTGAATTAAGTGATAGAAAAGTGCCAATGCAGCGAATCAAGCAAGTGGTTGCTCGATTGCCCCCTACTCACATTGTCTTCAAAGAAAAAGAAAAACTCAAAGAATAACAACTCAAACTTCCATCTGGATCCAATACCTGTATTGATGAACCAAGAAAATTCTACCTTCACTGATGACTGCAATAAACTGACCAAAGGATCATGGAAAACATGCAACATAAGATCTTCTGGATGATTTAAAGCAGGAAAGCAAACCTCATTCCAAACTACTAGTTTGTCTATGTGTTGAAATTGATCCCCTTCGAATAGAATGGTAGTAAATTGTTTTTTACTCTCATCATCCACAATGCAAAGATGTGTTGTATACTCTTGAACATATTTAGATGAAACAACTGCCTGACATGTTTGAGGAAAATTTGAAAATGGCTCCTCATGTATTTCGATGGAAATGTCATTTTGATATTCAAAAGAACCAAGAAAAATTGTTTCTTGTTCTATTTTATCAAAGTGATCATTATAAAACTTATGATCATTTTCAAATGAAAAAACAACAGTTAGTTTATCATCCTTTCCATTTACAATAGGCAAGCACTCTGAATGTTCTTGAATCTGATCAAATATAACAACAATATCATGTGCAATAGGGCTATCTAAAAATGACCCTTTATTCAATTCTACAGTAATTTCATCTTGATATTCAAAAGGATCTCAGATAACCTCTTCTTTTTTAATGATTGAGTCAGAAAATGAATGAAAAGTAGAAAGAGTTGATTGCCTACCCTCATCACTAACTTGGTCACACACAAGCTGGCAAGATAGCTGCAAACTTTCATCAAATTCAGGTGAAGGAACATGACTTCCAATAGCATGTTGTCTTATTTCATCAACAACCAAGGAAGAAACTAATGTCTGATAATTTTCATGATTATTATGACAAATAGCTTCTACTTTTTGTTCATGATGTTGAAAATGATTTTGATCCAAAGCTTCTAGTATCTCTTCGTTCATGAACTAATCATGTTCATAGTAACCTTCCACATATTGAGAAAAACTTTCAAAATGATCACAATAGTTTTGAACCAGAAACAAAGAGGGATATTATTCTTTGTATTCCTCATAAAAATAGTATGAAAATTCTCTATAGAACATATACTAGCAGCACACAAATTTTCTTACCAAGATCTTGCATTTCCCTCCGAAGTTTCCATGGACATGTTCATCAGGCAGTCTTCAGGAAAATGAATTTTTAGCCTAAGTACATGCATGTGAAACTTGACCAAGTGAAGAGCAGCGTCCTCTTTTTCCTGATCCTTGAATTTTTGTGAATAGATTTGCCATTCTATGCAAGGCATCTAATTTGGAAATCCTAGGATATGATCTCGATTAATAGGTGCATACCTTCTAGATTGAGAACTCATCTTGATTTCAATATTCTATTGCCAGTGAAGCCTTTAGCTCAACTTGAAACTATTTGGAGTAGCCATGTGAATGATTCAGCCTTCATATGTCTGACTGTTGTCCACCGTCAACAACCAGATCTAAAACTTGATACTCTTTCTTGAGGAAGATTAAACCGTTTGTCCCCAGTATGGTTGCCACTATGTTATCACTCTGTAATTTAATAAGGTTGATAAATAATTGCAGATGTAACCACGAAACCACTTTGGAAGCTGGGATCTAGCCCTGCCAGCTTCATAGAGGGATCTCTCTATAAAATTTAGATTTTTTTGTTTTTAGATCTTAGGCTAGTTATGAAGTTTAAGGTTTGATATGTGAATTGGTTTGTATTGTATGGTTGGTTGATGTCTAGATTACCATTGGGCTATGGCGTCTTTTCTTTAAAATATGAATCAATTTCAGTATTTTGTAGATATATTTCACAGTGTGAGGTAGCCAAACTAATTGGATTCTCTAATTTTAAGTGAAATGAGTAAGAAGAAGAGAAAAAATATCAATTAAGTAAAGAGTAATTAAGAATTCTTTCACTTAATCTCAATTGAAAACATAGAAATTATTCATAGTCGAAATCAGAGTGTACATCTAAACAAATTATGTCCTTCAACTTTCTATTGAATAATTCAGATTAAGAAACAAATGTGTATGGTAAACAAAGAAATATAAACACATAAGACGATAGAGGCACTTCACCAACAATTTGACACAAGAATCCTATGAAAGATCTTTTTGTATTACTGATAAGTCCACTAAGGCTTGAAAAATATACAATAGCTTTCTTCTGTACAAAAACCCACATCTCTTACTTCAAATGATGAAGTATTTATAAAAAATTATTACAAAATATCTTGATTTAAAATATCAAGATTCATTTCAAAATATCCTAAACTGATTGTAAAAATAGAACACAAATAAAGGAAACTAAAACTATTTGAAGAGTTCTGGCACTATCCTTGAGGATTGCTGGTGATAAAGAAGAGAAATTTGAATTTGATTGCAACTCTTATTTGATGAGGTGGCATCCAAGTCACTAACTGTCCATGAGCTTTTTCCTCCCGAAATTCTGAAAAATAGGGTCCAGGGATACGTTTGTATGTCCAAAACCATAATAGATGTTAGAAAATTGAGAGAGGAGTTTCTACATGAGGATGTCAGAAACCCATACCTATTTCAGTTTTTGAAAATTCATTTCCACCTGTTCAAAAACTGTATTTGAAAACACTGACTAAAAAAAGAAAAATTCGGGAAAATATGGCTACAAAGCTTCATCCGAATATCCCAAACCATAAGAGCTGTTAGAAAACTAAGAGATTTTTTTGTACATGAGGGTGTTAGAAACAAAAACCTCTTTCAGGTTTTGAAAATTCGTTATCAGTTGTTTGTAAACTATGTTTGAAATTACTATGTTGTATAGGGAAAAAAGATAGTTTTAATTGATCATTTTCCAACGTTCATTATTTATTTGGCGAAAGTGGGATGAAATGGATATATAACATGGAGGCGGGAGGTGACAAGGAGGCAGGAAATGATGTGGAGGCATATAAGCATCGGTGAGAGGTGGGGCCTGAAGGTCTACATGGCAAGGGGTGAATGAAGGTGGAAACGATGAGAAGGTCAATGACGGAAGACTTTTCAGGGGGGGCGCGATGAGAGAAAAATGAGGGGGGTGTGAAAGTAGGATAGGTTGACACGTAGCAGAGGGTTCAGACCGCCCCATAAGAAAGCAGATTTGTGACTAGGGGGGGCAAAACCATTCCCCCTTCGTTGATACGGGTGGGGGAAATTGCAACCATTGAAAATAAATGTGTTTTACAAATGACAAATATTACTTGTCATATTCAATTTATTTACAAATTAAAGTAGCCTTAAATTAAACACCATGCACTTTATTACATCTACTAATCGTGGTTAATCACACAATTAATCTAAAAATTAAATTAAATTATTATAATCATAATTTAATCAATCCTAAGGCACATTTAGACTTGCATGCCTTCTTCTTTGATTTTTCTATTTTTTTCTTGGAAATAATTTGCAGAATGAAATATTATTTACAATATCATCATATGCAAAAATTACAGCTACATTCAAGTCATCATATAGAATATATGACTCTAACAGTGACTCCAATGGGGATGGCATCCTCCCTGTGAGTTGCCAAGAACACAGTAGACTAGTAGATTGATCTATTGGGTTGATCCCAAATCTGTAACCTGTTCTGCCATAAAATCTCTGCGACTGAAATTCTCTCAAACTAAAATCAAAACCATTATGCAAACTGAGATATGAAATACACACTGAACTAAAAGCTATACTACTATCTGAAACTGGAAAGAATGCTCAAATAGTGGAGCTTATTCATCAAACCTAATCACTCTAATAAATGATATCAACTGTTGAATTAAGTGACAAAAAAGTGCCAATTCATCCAATCAAGCATGTGGTTCCTCGATTTCACCCTATTCACATTGTCTTCAAAGAAAAAGAAAAACTCAAAGAATAACAACTCAAACTTCCATCTAGATCCAATACTTGTATTGATGAACCAAGAAAATTTTACCTTCACTGATGACTGCAATAAAATGACCAAAGGATCATGGAAAACATGCAACGTAAGATCTTCTTGGTAATTTAAAGAAGGAAACCAAACCTCATTCCAAACTACTAGTTTGTCTATGCATTGAAACTGATCCCCTTTGAATAGAATGGTAGTAAACTATTTTTTACTCTCATCATCCACAATGCGAAGATGCGTTGTATACTCTTGAACATATTTAGATGATACAACTGCCTGACATTTTTGTGGAAAATTTGAAAATGGCTCCTCATGTATTTTGATGGAAATGTCATTTTGATATTCAAAAGAACCAAAAATAATTGTTTCTTGTTCTATTTTATCAAAGTCATCCTTATAAAACTTATGATCATTTTCAAATGAAAAAACAATAGTCATTTTATCATCCTTTCCATGTACAATAGGCAAGCACTCTGAATGTTCTTGAATCTGATCAAATATAACAAAAATATCATGTGCAATAGGGCTGTCTAAAAAGGACCCTTTATTCAATTCTATAGTAATTTCATCGTTATCTTCAAAAGGATTTGAGATAACCTCTTCTCTTTTAATGATTGAGTCAGAAAATGAATGAAAAGTAGAAAGAGTTGATTGCCTACCCTCATCACTAACTTGGTCACACACAAGCTGGCAAGATAGCTGCAAACTTTCATCAAATTCAGGTGAAGGAACATGACTTCCAATAACATGTTGTCTTATTTCATCAACAACCAAGGAAGAAACTAATGTCTGAAAATTTTCATGATTATTATGACAACTAGCTTCTACTTTCTGTTCATGATGTTGAAAATGATTTTCATCCAAAGCTTCTAGTATCTCTTCATCCATGAACTGATCATCTTCATAGTAACCTTCCAGATATTGAATAAAACTTTCAAAATGATCACAATAGTTTTGAACCAGCAACAAAGATGGATAATATTCTTTGTATTCCTCATAAAAAATAGTATGAAAATTATTTAAAGAACATATACTAGCAGCAGGCAAATTTTCATACCAAGATCTTGCATTTCCCTCCAAAATTTCCATGAACATCTTCATCAGGTAGTCTTCAGGAAAATGAATTTTTAGCCTATGTACATGCATGTGAAACTTGACCAAGTGAAGAGCAGCATCCTCTTTTTCCTGATCCTTGAATTTTGGTAAATAAGTTTTCCATTCTATGCAAGGCATTTGATTTAGAAATCCTAGAATATGATCTCGATTCACAAGTGCAAACCTTCTAGATTGAGAACTCATCTTGATTTCTGGATTCTACTGCCGGTGAAGACTTTAGCTCAACTTGAAGTTATTTGGAGTAGCCAAGTGAATGATTCAGCCTTCATATGTCTGACTGTTGTCCACCATCAACAACCAGATCTAAAACTTGATACTCTTTCCTAAGGAAGATTAAACCGTTCGTCCCCAGTATGGTCGCCACTATGTTATCACTCTGTAATTTAATAAGGCTGAGAAATAATTGTAGAGGTAACCACAAAACCACTTTGGAAGCTGGGATCTAGCCTTTCCAGCTTCATATAGGGATCTCTCTGTAAAATTTAGATTTGTTTGTTTTTAGATCTTATGCTAGTTATGAAGTTTAAGGTTTGATTTGTGAATTGGTTTGTATTGTATGGTTGGTTTATGTCTAGATTACCATTGGGTTATGGAGTTTGTACCTTAAAATATGGATCAATTTCAGTATTTCGTAGATAGATTTCAAAGGGCGAGGTAGCCAAACTAATTGGATTCTTCAATTTTAAGTGAAATGAGTAAGACGAAGAGGAAAATATCAATTAAGTAAAGAGAAATTAAGAATTATTTCACTTAATCTCAGTTGAAAACATAGAAATTATTCAGAGCCAGGATCAGAGTGTACATTTAAACAAATGATGTCCTTCAACTTTCTATTGAATAATTCGGATTAAGAAACAAATGTATATGGTAAACAAAGAAATATAAACACATAAGATGATAGAGGCACTTCACCAACAATCTGATTAAAGAATCCTGTGAATGAGCTTTCTGTATTACTGATAAGTCCACTAAGGCACTTCACCAACAATATGACACAAGAATCCTATGAAAGAGTTTTCTGTATTACCGATAAGTCCACTGAGGCTTGAAAAATATACAATAGCTTTCTTCTGTACAAAAACCAATATCTCTTACTTCAAATGATGAAGTATTTATAAAAATTTGTTACAAAATATCTTGATTTAAAATATCAAGATTCATTTCAAAATATCCTAAACTGATTGTAAAAATAGAACACAAATAAAGGAAACTAAAACTATTTGAAGAGTTTTGGCACTATCCTTGAGGATTTCTAGTGATAAAGAAGAGAAATTCGAATTTTATTGCAACTCTTATTTGATGAGGTGGCATCCAAGTCACTAACTGTCCATGAGCTTTTTCCTCCCGAAATTATGAAAAATAGGGTCCAGTGATACCTTTGTATATCCCAAACCATAATAGCTGTTAGAAAACTGAGAGATTTTTTTGTACATGAGGATGTTAGAAACACAAACCTCTTTCAAATTTTGATAATTCATTTCCAACTGTTTAGAAATTGTATTTGAAAACACTGGCTAAAAACAAGAAAATTTAGGAAAATATGCCTATAAAGCTTCATCCAAATCTCCCAAACCATAATAGATGTTAGAAAACATAGAGCTGTTTTTTTTACATGAGGTTGTCAGAAACAAAAAACCTCTTTTAGTTTTGGAAAATTCATTCTCAGTTGTTTGTAAACCATGTTTGAACTTAATGTGTTGTATAGGGAAAAAACATAGTTTTAACTGGCCATTTTCCAACTCGCTGCTGACTTTAATTTCCAACGTTCATTATTGATTTGGCGGGAGTGGGATGAAATGGATATATAATGTGGAGGTGAGGAATGATGTAGAGGCACATAAGTGTTGGTGAGAGGTGGGGATATAAGGTATACATGGCAGGCGGTGAATGAAGGTGGAAACGGCAAGAAGGTCAATGACGGAAGACTTTTCAAGGGGGGGTGGCGATGAGAGAAAAGTGAGGGGGGGTGCGAAAGCAGGAGAGGGTGACACAAAGTAGAGGGTTCAGAACACCCCCCCCCCCCCCCCCCTCCCACCCCTGCCCTCCCCCCCCCACCCCTGCCCCCCTTGACATAGCGAATTTGTGACCGGAGGGGGCCCAAAACCATTCCCTCGTCATTGATATAGGAGGGGGAAATCGCAACCGTTGAAAAGAAATGCACTTTACAAATGAAAAATACTATATTTCGTGTTCACTTTATTTACAAATTAAAGTAGCCTTAAATTAAACTCCATGCGCTTTACTACATTTGCTAATCGTGGTTAATCACACGATTAATCTAAAAATTAAATTAAATTATTCTAATCATAATTTAAGCAATCCTAAGGCGTATTTAGACTTGCAGGCCTTCTTCTTTGCTTCTTCTATTTTTTTCTTGGAAATAATTTTCAGAATGAAATATTATTTACAATATCATCATATGCAAAAATTACAGCTACAATCAAGTCATCCTATAGAATATAGGACTCTAATAGTGGCTCCAATGGGGATGGCATCCTCCCTGTGAGGTGTCAAGAACACCATAAAATAGTAGTCTGATCCATTGGGTTGATCCCAAATCTGCAACCCATTCTACCATAAAATCTCTGTGACTGAAAATCTCTCAAACTTAAATTAAAACCACTATGCAAACTAAAATATGAAATACACACTGAACTGAAAGTTGTACTGCTATATGAAGTTAGAACAAATGCTCAAAGAGTGGAGCTTATTCATCACACCTACTCACTCTAATAATTGATATCAATTTCTAAGTTAAGTGACAGAAAAGTGCCAATGCAGCCAATCAAGCAAGTGGTTGCTTGATTGCCCCCTACTCACATTATCTTCAAAGAAAAAGAAAAACTCAAAGAATAGCAACTCAAACTTCCATTTGGATCCAATACATGTATTGATGAACCAAGCAAATTCTACCTTCACTGATGACTGTAATAAACTGACCAAAGGATCATGGAAAACATGCAACGTAAGATCTTTTGGGTAATTTATAGCTGGAAAGCAAACCTCATTCCAAACTACTAGTTTGTCTATGTGTTGAAACTAATCCCCTTCGAATAGAATGGTAGTAAACTGTTTTTACTCTCATCATCCACAATGCGAAGATGTGTTGTATACTCTTGAACATATTTAGATGAAACAAATTCCTGACATGTTTGAGGAAAATTTGAAAATGGCTCCTCATGTATTTCGATGGAAATGTCATTTTGATATTCAAAAGAACCAAGAAAAATTGTTTCTTGTTCTATTTTATCATAGTCATCATTATAAAACTTATGATCATTTTCAAATGAAAAAAAACAGTCAATTTATCATCCTTTCCATTTACAATAGGCAAGCACTCTAAATGTTCTTGAATCTTATCAAATATAACAACAATATCATGTGCAATAGGGATGTCTAAAAAGGACCCTTTATTCAATTCTACAGTAATTTCATCTTGATCTTCAAAAGGATCTGAGATAACCTCTTCTCTTTTAATGATTGAGTCAAAAAATGAATGAAAAGTAGAAAGAGTTGATTGCCTACCCTCATCACTAACTTGGTCACACACAAAGCTCACAAGATAGCTGCAAACTTTCATCAAATTCAGGTGAAGGAACATGACTTCCAATAGCATGTTGTCTTATTTCATCAACAACCAAGGAAGAAACTAATGTCTGAGAATTTTCATGATTATTATGACAACTAGCTTCTACTTTCTATTCATGATGTTGAAAATGATTTTCATCCAAAGCTTCTAGTATCTCTTTGTCCATGAACTAGTCATCTTCATAGTAACCTTCTAGATATTGACTAAAACTTTCAAAATGATATCAAAAGTTTTGAACCAGCAACAAAGAGGGATAATATTCTTTGTATTCCTCATAAAAAATAGTATGAAAATGCTTTAAAGAACATATACTAGTAGCAGGCAAATTTTCATATCAAGATCTTGCATTTTCCTCCAAAGTTGCCATGAACATCTTCATCAGGCAATCTTCAGGAAAATGAATTTTTAGCCTATGTACATGCATGTGAAACTTGACCAAGTGAAGAGAAGCATCCTCTTTTTCCTGATCCTTGAATTTTGGTAAATAAGTTTTCCATTCTATGCAAGGAATTTGATTTGGAAATCCTAGAATATGATCTCGATTCATAGGTGCATACCTTCTAGATTGAGAACTCATCTTGATTTCTGGATTCTACTGCCAGTGGAGTCTTTAGCTCAACTTGAAACTGTTTGGAGTCACCAAGTGAATGATTCAACCTTCATATGTCTAACTGTTGTCCACCATCAACAACCAGATCTAAAACTTGATACTCTTTCCTAAGGAAGATTAAACCATTCATCCCCAGTATGTTCGCCACTATGTTATCACTATGTAATTTAATAAGGATGAGAAATAATTGCAGAGGTAAGCACAAAACCACTTTGGAAGTTGGGATCTAGCCCTGCTAGCTTCGGAGAGGGATCTCTCTGTAAAATTTAGATTTGTTTGTTTTTATATCTTAGGCTAGTTATGAAGTTTAAGGTTTGATTTGTGAATTGGTTTGTATTGTATGGTTGGTTGATGTCCAGATTACCATTGGGTAATGGAGTTTGTTCCTTAAAATATGGATCAATTTCAGTATTTCGCAAATAGATTTCAAAGGGTGAGGTAGCCAAACTAATTGGATTCTTTAATTTTAAGTGAAATGAGTAAGAAGAAGAAGAAGATATCAATTAAGTACAGAGGAATTAAGAATTCTTTCACTTAATCTCAGTTGAAAACATAGAAATTATTCAAAGCTAGGATCAGAGTGTACATCTAAACAAATTATGTCCTCAACTTTCTACTGAATAATTCAGATTAAGAAGCAAATGTGTATGGTAAACAAAGAAATATAAACACATAAGACGATAGAGGCACTTCACCAACAATCTGATTAAAGAATCCTATGAAAGGGCTTTCTGTATTACTGATAAGTCCACTGAGGCTTCAAAAATATACAATAGCTTTCTTCTATACAAAAACCAACATCTCTTAATTCACATGATGAAGTATTTATAAAAAATTATTACAAAATATCTTGATTTAAAATATAAAGATTCATTTCAAAATATCCTAAACAGATTGTAATAGAACACAAATAAAGGAAACTAAAACTATTTGAAGAGTCATGGCACTATCCTTTAGGATTGTTGGTGATAAAGAAGAGAAATTCGAATTTGATTGCAACTCTTATTTGATGAGGTGGCATCCAAGTCACTAACTGTCCATGAGCTTTTTCCTCCCGAAATTATGAAAAATAAGGTCCAAGGATACCTTTGTATATCCTAAAACACAACATAAGTTAGAAAATGGAGAGAGGTTTTGTACATGTGGATACTAGAAACAAAAACCTCTTTCATATTTTGAAAATTCGTTTCCATCTGTTTAGAAACTGTATTTTAAAACAGTGTCTAAAAACAGGAAAATATGTTTGGAAAGCTTCATATGAATCTCCCAAACCATGCTAGATGTTAGAAAATGAGAGAGGTTTTTATACACGAGGCTGTTAGAAACAAAAACCTCTTTCAGTTTTTGAAAGTTTGTTCTCAAGTGTTTGTAAACAATGTTTCAAATTATTGTGTTGTATAGGGAAAAAACATAGTTTTAACTGACCATTTTCCAACTCGGTGTTGACTCAAATTTCCAACGTTCATTATTGATTTGGCGGGAGTGGGATGAAATGGATATATAACATGGATACGGGGAATGATGTGGAGGCACATAAGCATTGGTGAGAGGTGGGGACAAAAGGTCTATGTGGAAGGTGGTGAATGAAGTTGGAAACAGTGAGAAGTGACGAAAGACTTTTCCGGGGGGGGGGCACGATGAGAGAAGCGTGAGGGGGCAGGTGTGAAAGAAGGAGAGGGTGACACGTAGCAGAGGGTTCAGACCCACCCCCCCTTTTAACATGGCATATTTGTGACAAGGGGGGACTGAAACCATTCACCCGTTGTTGATCCGAGCGGGGGAAATCGCAACCATTGAAAAGAAATGCGCTTTACAAACGACAAATACTATCAGTCATATTCATTTTATTTAAAAATTAAAGTACCCTTAAATTAAATTCCATGCACTTTATTACATCTGCTAATCGTGGTTAATCACACGATTATTCTAAAAATAAAATAAAATTATTCTAATCATAATTTAAGCAATCCTAAGGCGCATTTAGACTTGCAGGCCTTTTTCTTTTCTTTTTCTATTTTTTTCTTGGAAATAATTTGCAGAATGAAATATTATTTACAATATCATCATATGCAAAAATTACAGCTACAATCAATTCATCCTATAGAATATAGGACTCTAACACAATCAACATTCCACGATCAAAACAACCCTTTAGCTGCTCCGTCAAAGGAAATCAAATGTGGCCTTGAAATATGGTCAATGTCAGCCCAAAACAATCCTCAAATCTCAATCAAACTTGGTCAAAAGAGAGAAAGTTTTGGTGTCATAGTCTGCAATTTTCTACGGTCAATACTAAAAGTCTACATTAGTCAAACTGCTCATAATTCCTCGTTTTGTGTGCCCTCGAATGTGGCCTTCAGAGATAAAAAATTTCCAATCACGAACGCAGGCAAAGGAGGTCAACTTCACCCTGGTCAACATTGGTCAATAGCTTTCAGCATACCTGCAACTCGGCCCAACCAAAAACAACCACTTGTCCTTCACATGAGATAGAGAAATCCTTTAAATCTAAGTTATACGAACCAATAGGAACAAGAGAGAGAAGATGTGTTGCGAGGTGATGAAGTGCCAAATGAGGTTTGAGGTCTCTCCTATTTATATGAATCAATGTTGGTGAAATGACATGTCTTTTAGGCTTCAAGAGCCTACATGATGATGTAGCTGACCTTGACAAATTACACGTGTGGGATTCAATTAAAAAACACTCTTCTCCTTGTCCAATTTGAGTGTTCTCTAGGTCAATTTTGGTCCTCTCGAAAAGAGGAATTTAATGCAATAATTATATCCATTAAATGAGTTGCCCAAAGTGGAATTTGACCCTAGTTGCATAATTTAACACTCCCTCTCAACTAGGGAGAATTCTATCTATCAATATTTGTCCAGCGATCATCAAGTCATGTTGTCATCATGTACCATCTCTCCTCATCTCATGATGGACATTCTTGAATCTAAATAATAAGAAATGTTGTAGGGGATCCCCAGCTACCACCCTACCTCTATCACCATCGAGGAGACTCTACTACCACCCAGAGTCATCATCATCATCATTATCATTAGGGATCCATAGCTACCACCTGGAACCAAATACAATGGGCGAGACCAACCTACCCCAAGCATAGGAATCACACTATATCCCAAAGTCCTTGAAAATAGGTGAGATAAATGTAAGGTTCACACTCTACCCTATTGTCCTTGATCATACATCTTAACCCTAAAGATTCAGATGGTAGAACACATGCATCCACCAACTTGGGTGAGATCCACCTACTGCAAGGGGTATGGATCACACTCTATCCCAAGTCCCTTAACCCATTGACCAGATGGGAGAGGTTATCCCACAAAGTGGGCAAGACGTTAATTGGGGCATACTCTCACTAGGGGAGATCCTAGGTCTCAACATCCTATCGGTTAGAGGTCTCTCATCCCTAGGAGCCCTATAGCTCCATCCCACACCCTGGGAGCTGAATCATGGGGGAAGAGCGTTGCTCAATGTCCTTGATAAGATATGACCCTTATTAGAAAGGGTCATCTCAACCAGTCTAAGCTGCTCCACAAAGACCAAGAACTTCCCTTTAGGCAAAGGTCGGTGAGGATGTTGACTATCTGGTTATCTGTCAAAATGTGAATAAGTCTCACGACTCCTCTCTACACCATGTCTTAGATAAAATGATATATGATCTCTATGTGCTTGGACTTATCATAGAAAATAGGATTCTCTGACAAAAAAATCCCACTCTTTTTGTCGCAATAGATAATTGTCGTGTCTAAAACATGCTCAAATATCTCTCCAAAGAGCTTCCTCGACCAAACTGCTTCACAACTCGCAAGGTTAGATGCAATATACTCAGCCTCAGTAGTGCTAAGTGGTAAAAAATTTTCCTTCCTTCTCATCCATGATATCATGGCGGATCCCAGACTGAAATAACATCTGGAAGTACTCTTATTGTTGACAACATTGCCAACCCAATCTGCATCTGCATATCCATGTAGTCTGACATCTCCAGTGGCATATCACAATCTAAGGTTAATAGTCCCATGTAGACACTCAGCACATGCTTGGAAGCAACCCAATGTACATGGTGAGGCTCAGTCATAAATTGGCTTAAGGTGTTCACTGAAAAACATATATCTAGGCAAGTATTCATGAGAAACATCAAAGCACCAACCAATTGTCTATACTCAAAAGGGTTTGTTAGGTCATGTCCAACAACCTATCCACACAACTTCTTGAAATTTATCTCCGTAGATGTAGCCAAGGAATTGCACTCAACCATCCCAAATCTCTCTAGTAATTTCGCAACATATTTTCCTTGTGAAAGGAAAATCTCGCCTCCCTTTTTCCATACTTCTAGTCCCAGTCAATAGTGCATCAAACCAAAGTATTTCATCTCGAATTTAGAATCCAACTTCCTCTTACATTCTAGAATTGGGGGGTCTGCACCTGTCATGAATAAGTCGTCGACATATAATACCAAAATGAGAGGCATATCTTGGATTTTTTTAAAGTACAAGTTTGGATCAACATTACTACTTGTCAATCCAAACTTTATCAAGTAATTGTGGATACAAGCATACCAAGCACGGCGGGCTTGCTTCAATCCATAGAGATATTTCTTCAATTGGAATACATGGGTCTTCCTGTCATAAAATTCAAATCCTGGAGGTTGTTCTACATACACTTCTTCTTGTAGAAAACCATGTAAGAAAGTGGTTTTCACATCCATTTGATGGAGAGTCCATCCAAGACTTGTAGCAAGGGCTACTATTGAACATATGGTTGTTGCTGGGTGATTTAATTGTAAGTTAAATCCCTGTCATTAATTCTCAACCCAGGGTTCGTAGAACTGACGAGGTATACCCGTCCTATATGTACTAGGTGGTTATTTATTAGAGTAGATTAATCTAATGCAATTAAAACTAATTACAAAGTTAATTAAATAAATCTAATCTAAATCAAACAAAACATAAAGAAATTGAAATCACAACTGCATAAAGGAAATAACACTTGCTTGAAATTGAAATCACACTTGCAGAATTGAAATGACACCACACTTGCATAAGTGAAATCACCCCACACTTGCATAAATGAAATCACACTTGCAGAATTGAAATCACACTTGCTGAGTTGAAATCACACCACACTTGCATAATTGAAATCATGCTTGCTGAATTGAAATCACACTCATAGATGTTGAAATGAAATCACACTTGTTGAAAGGAAAAAACACTTGCATAAAATGAAAACACACTTGGTGAATTGAAATGAAATAAAATAACTACAATATGTATGTACAAAGGTATGAAAATTGTGGTTGATGGGGGCCCTCCATTCCTCAGCAAGCACACTAAAAAACTATCACATCTTGGAGATCAAAGTGGCAATATGTATTTCATAAAATGAGTTACAAGATATTACAACAATTCTCTCTCCTCACTTTACAAACCACATGGATGGAACTTGGAACCTCCAACTAGAAACTAACAACTAACACTAACACTCACAACCTCTAACTTGCATCTAACAACTTGAAAACCCTTTGTATGAAGGGTGCACTCCTATTTATACAAAAATTGAGGATAACTGTACAATAAATATAGATCCTTAGATCTCTCCTAAATCCACATTTATCTCTTGTGGTTACAACCAATCTCCTAAAAATTCAAGATACAAATCCTCTCAAAATCCTCTCATCCATGATTCTTCTACTTTAGATGTGCATAGTTAATGATCCACATATTCTACAATTATTCCACAAATCCTCATGAGTTGGAATTTGAAATTCGAATTTGTGGTTGGGTGGCCAAGTAGGACCCTTCTAGAATCTCCAAGTAGGCCTACAATATCACAAAACTCATAACAATTTTAGATATATATGAAAATATGTTAATTTCCTAACATTTAATCAAAAATTCACTTATAATACTTAAAATTAATGACTTGGAAAATAATAATGATAAACCCATGTAATGATGAAAATTGTTACTAAATGTAGGGTTATGGAGTTATAGAGTTACATAATGAGGGTAAAATGATGGAAATGAAGGTGAAAGTGGATGACATTTTGGAGGCCCAAAAGTTGTATATCAGGCCACAGGAGAAATATATGATCATAATCTTCTCCCTCTTTTTGAGAGAATCCACGAGCTATGAATCTTACCTTGTATTTTTCAATGCTTCCATCAACCCCATGCTTGATATTATAGATTCATTTGGAGGTTACCATAGATCTTCCCTTCAGTCTCGACACAATATCCCATACATCATTTTTCATTATAGACTCATATTCTTTGGCCATTGCATCCTTCCAGACTTTTTCCTTCACGACTTCTTGAAAGGTACTTGGTTCAGCTTGAATCATATTTCTCATAGCTACAACACATGCTTGGTACCTGCATGGCTTCTTATTTCCTTGAAAGTTCCACGAGTAGCAACATGTTTCTCGACATCTTTTAGTGTGTCTTTGATCCAAAGTGGTATTTTCCTGGTAGGTGGATCACTTGGAGGAGCATCAAAGGGGTCCATAGGATCCATGGGATCATCAACGACCTCCTTTTCAAATTCATGCAGAGAAGGACCTTCTAGAATATACATATCATCACTCTTGTCTTTAGGAGGTGGAGGAAAAGGGAGGTCCCTTACTTTTCTAAAACCAACATCTTCATCAAATGTTACATCCATGCTAAATTCAACCTTCCTTTGACCAGAAATATATATTCTAAATTCTTTAGAATCTTCACTATATCCAACAAATGTACCTTTCCTTCCTGTAGCTTCTAGCCTGTTTCTTTGATCCTTCCGCACATAGTAGTATGCGGGGTAGCCAAAAATCCAGAGATGACCAATATTAGGCTTGGCACTTGTGAATACTTCCTCGGGAGTCATTTTCCAAAGATTGATGAGGCAACATGTTTTGAACATATACTTCTGTGTTTGTTGCTTCAGCCCAAAGGAACTTTGGCAACTTTTGATCATGCAACATGGCTTGGGAAACTTCTATAATGGACCTATTATTTCGCTCAGCCACTCCATTTTTCTTTGGAGTGTAGGGCACAATGGTCTCTTTCATAATTCCTCCATTCTTGAAAAAGTCTATAAATTCATTTGAGTTGTATTCCCTACCTTTGTTGGACCTAAAGATCTTTATTTTCTCCCCTGTATAATTTTCAACCAAAGCCTTGAACTCCTTGAATATTTTGAATTCCTCATCCTTATTCTTCAAATAGTATATCCATGTCTTCCTTAAGAAATCGTCGATGAAGGTGATGTAGTAAAGATGACCCCCAAGTGAATGCATGGGCATTGGACCACATATATCATAATGAATAAGATGAAGGATGTATTTCGTCTTGTTTTTGCTAGAAGGGAATGGTCCCCTTGTCTTCTTAATTCCTCCATTCTTGAAAAAGTCTATAAATTCATTTGAGATGTATTCCCTGCCTTTGTTGGACCTGAAGATCTTTATTTTCTCCCCTGTATAATTTTCAACCAAAACCTTGAACTCCTTGAATATTTTGAATTCCTCATCCTTATTCTTCAAATAGTATATCCATGTCTTCCTTAAGAAATCGTCGATGAAGGTGATGTAGTAAAGATGACCCCCAAGTGAATGCATGGGCATTGGACCACATATATCATAATGAATAAGATGAAGGATGTATTTCGTCTTGTTTTTTCTAGAAGGGAATGGTCCCTTGTCTTCTTTCCACTCGTACACCTAGGGCATACTCCATCATGTTGAGCTAGAACGTCAGGGATCCCGGAAAACAACTTCTTCAATTTTTGAAGTGCATCATAGTGTAGATGGTCCAACCTTCGATGCCACAACTCACTTTGATGATTTATATTATGGGCCATAGCTAGAAGGGGTCTTCCTGTGACTCTATAGAGTCCTTCAAACCTAGATCCAAATGTAAAGACATCTCTCATATAGGATGCAATAGGCCAATTGAGTATTTTTCATTTAATGAATGAAACCCTTATTCCTTTATCCTCCAAAGAACATGTCGAAACCAAATTATTCTTCAATCCTGACACATATAATACATCATGAAGTAAGACCGATTACCTAGAGTTCAAAGGAAATTTGACAGACCCAAATCCCTTTACGATATGAGAGGTATTATCACCAAGAATAATGTTCAAATTGGTCTCCCTCTCTACCAAATTAGAAAGAACCTCCTTATATCTAGAAAAGTGGTGAGGGGCCCCACTATAAACCATCAGGCTATCCAAAGAATCCAAAGGAGATGAACTACATAATGTGGAAATAAGAATATATTCATATTGATTAGTAACATTGCCTTCATACCTGGAGTTCCTTGACCTCTTTGGAGGAAAATACCTATCTTCACGATCATCAGGGGAGTTTCTTCTTCTTTCATTCCTTGTATCCTCCCTTCTTGCATATGACATGTTTTTGTTGAAGCCACAATTACTATTGTAGGACCTTGAAGAGTTTCTTCTTGGAGCATGTCTTTTTTAAGGACAATCTCAAGCATAGTGACCCTTTCGATGACAATTGTAACACTCAACATATCTATCTCGCCTTCTTGAATCCTTGGAATCTCGATTAGATTGAGGAGGTCTTATTAATTTAAATGAATTTCCTTTCCTTTCTTTGCATTCTTTTTCTTTCCTTGAGCAATGCAGGCACTGGGCTCTCCTTCATTTGATCCTTGAACTCTTCCTCTAGTTATCATCCTTGATTCTTCTTGAGTGAGCTTTCCAACAAGCTCATCAAATGATGGGAAGCTATTGTTGTTGCTTATAGTAGTAATGAAGGTTTCCCAAATGGGAGGGAGGCCTCTAAGAGTTACAATCACCAATTCCCTATCAAGTGTGGTTTCCCCAATTCTTTGCAATTGATCTCTAAGACGAGATATCCTCATAATGTATGATTGCATAGATTCTCCTTTGTTCATCTTCGTGTCTTTGAGTTGATCTTTCAAAGAGATGATTTCATTACATTTTTTGACTTCATACATGCCAACTATCTTATTATACATGTCCTTATACCTTCTCACATTTCCAACATACGCAAGTAAATCATATTGTAAACCATCATCTATAATTTTATTTTCTTTTAACTCACCTTTCTTATGCTTGTTTTTTATAGCAACGAAGGCATTTTCTGGAGGCTCCGGTACTCTTCCTTGAATGAAGTCCAAAACATCATTATTATCAGCTATTATTTCCAACTTGACTTTCCATGCAACAAAGTTAGATGAGTCACCTAACTTCTCATGCTCCTTGAAGAGAGAGGAAGACATTTTTACCAAAATATTTTCCCTTTCTCGACTAGCTACTAGAAAATGGATGCTCTTTCTCTATGTCTCTTGGGCTTGTCTTCAACTCAACTCTGGTTCCATGTTAAATTTTCATCAGTTTGTTCTATGATGCAACTATCACTTCATCAATATCTAATAGTATCCAATTTAACAAATTTTATTCTTCAATTATCCAATAATAGTAGAGAAATAGTAGGTAGAACAATTAAACAAATGCACAATGGAAGACAACCAAGAGACAAGAGACACAAGTTTGGTCAGTAACTACGGCGAAACCCACTATGGGGAAAACCCTTGCAAATATTCTTCTTATTAGATTGTCTTCAAATGTTTAGAAAAGAAAGAGTACATCATCCAATATCCAATTTCAATATCCAAAGAGAGAGAGTCAACAGGAGTAAACTCAAGTGTAAATCTGTCCCAGTCAACAACATTCAACAACAATAGTGCGTGCCCTAACCAGTCAATATTCCACGGTCAAAACAACCCTTTAACAACTCAGTCAAAGACAGTCAAATGCGGCCTTTAAAGATGGTAAAAGTCATCACAAAAAAGTCCTCAAAAACTTAGTCAAACTCGGTCAAAAGAGAGAGAAAGTATGTTGTCACAGTCTAATTTTCTGCGGCCAATCTTGAAATTCAATGTCAATCAAACCTCTCAGAATTCCTCGTTTTGTGTGCCCTCCAATGCGGCTTGAGAGATCAAAATTTTCCACCCAAGAACATAGTTAAAGGAGGTCAACTTCACCCTAGTCAACATTGGTTAACACCCTGCAATAGACCTATAACTCGGCCCAATCATAAACAACCACCCGTCCTTCACATGAGAGAGAGAAATCCTTTAAATGTGAGCTATACAAACCAATATGAATAGGAGAGAGAAGATGTGTTGAGAGGCAATGAAGTGCCAAATGACGTTTGAGGTTTCTTCTATTTATATGAATCAATGTGGGTGAAACGACATGTCTTTTGGGCTTCATGAGCCTACATGATGTTGTAGCCCACCTTAACAATTTACACATGTGTGGGCTTTAATTCAAAAACACAATTCTCCTTGTCCAATTTTAGTGATCTTTAGGTCAATTTTGGTCCTCTCGAAAAGAGGAATTCAATGCAATAATTATATGCATTAAATGAGCTATCAAATGTGGGATTTTACACTAGTTGCATAATTTAACAAGGGGAGGGAGGGCGGGTCGCCATTGCCCCACCTAGTTAATGAGCAAGAGGACATGACAACACACCCCCGACAAGTGTAATAGCTAATTGAATGGAATTAAAATCACCCTCAAATGGGCATATGAGGGGAAGACGTGGTGGTGAGATCAATAACATGAAGTGTGTGGGGAGGGTGACCATGGTGAAGAGTCTAGTACTATTACATTGTCTGTCATTCACCGGGCTCTAGGCAGAGGGAAGGGAAATTCGATATATAATGAAATATCCCCATACAAGTGAAAATCATGTGAATATAAGGCAGTGGGATGGAAGTGGACAAGAGAAAACAAATCAAGTTGAGGTTTTCATCACCCTGCCGCATGCCTAATAATGGGTGAAATGATCTTTCCCTCAAACCTTGACATATGATTTTGGTAAGTGATAATTTAATATGGAGCAATGGTTATGGTAACTACCAATTCAACTGTCTCACTTGCAGTTAATCCAGTTCCAATTAGGGGAAGGGGAAACTATTGCTATTTTGTTTTCCTCCCTAATGGCACACAAGGTAGACTGACTCATTTCTCTTTCCAGGTGATATCCTCTTTCAATTTTGGTTCTTCTTCTTTATTTATGATTGCAAATTTTTTTATCTCATGTAGTAATTTTTGTTTCATTCTCTTTTCTTGGCTAGAGTGTCTTGGTGGGTGGATTATTTATGTGCGATGCCCATCACCTGAAGGCTATCTATAGGGGAGGGTCGTGGAGTTTTAGGAGGCTCACATCCTTGCTCGGTGTTGTCACATCCGTGTTTTCCTCCATATTGGTTGTGTTCGTAAGACCTTGCAGAGCTTGTTTTGGGTTGAGCACCATTCTAGGATCTTGTGGTGTGTGAATTCTTGGTGTTCAAAGGGTTTATATTATATTATTGAATTCCTACCACCAATTCAGGAAGTGTGGAAGGTGTCTGTATTGTCATTGGGTAGTGTCTCAGTGAACGCCTTGAATGTTCAATGGCATTCCCATTATTCTATTGTTTGGTGTCAAAACATTGGTTGGGGATTGTATGCCTTAGCCACTTCTGCGCACTTGGACCTAGTTGGCAAGGTCTCCATGTAGACATACCATCAATTCATCCACCTCTTAGTGTCTAGCCATATCATTCTGAGGCAGTACTATGTGGGGAGTGATTATCTTGGTAAGGGAAAAATATGGCTTACCTTTGGGCCTCCAAGTGTTGTTGTTGCCATGCCACAAAAGAGGGACAAAGACAGAAGAGGGGCCACTTATTATCAAGAGTGGGTCCACATGGGACACAATCACTTTCATCACCAGATTTAAGACTTTGCAACACGATATCAGGAGCACACTCCAACCCATGTACGAGAGGAACTATCCAAGTCTAAAGGGGAAGCCTCTTCTCACAAAAATTCCCTCCCAGATACAAAAATCCTATTTGAGTGGGTTAATTGGATCCCTAACAAGGGACATACGAGAGGTCGATTTAATTAATACATGTAGATGGTGGATTTGTATTGGCAAATGAAATTCCTTTTGGGGTGTACTATTTTGGATCAACATGAGTCTCAGTTAGACCTTCTTTGATCTTTGGATCACTTGCACGAGCATCTGAGGGATTTTGATCATAGGTTGGAGAGGATTGAACATCATATTGACATCCCCCCAACAACAGGTAGATCTTCGATAGATCCAACAACTCTTATTCCTGTGGAAGGCTATGATTTCGACCCTTTAGCTTGAATTTGTTATGGTTCTGGTTTGTGACTGCAATTCTACAACTATTTTTGTTTGAGGCCAATTCGGCTAATATCTTTGTATTAGTTTAGTTTCTATAGTTATTGTTAGTTCTTAGTTGTCTCTCTCATCTCTAAGGTGAGTACATTTTTGGCTATGTTCTGGTCTCTCATGTGAGAGACCAGATTGACTTCTTGTAATCCTCGATGTAATTCCTTGTTTTTGCAGATAATAAAATTCACCTCACAGTTTTTTAATAATATATTAAATATTTGAAATTTCTTTATAGAATATGAATCTCATTTAAACAAATATATTTATATATTACTATCCTAGATCCATCTTAACTCCAGATCTACCAAGCATCATGACGAATCAAATCTATTTTCACTCTAAAAGATGTTTGCATCTCAAGAGATTTGATCCCTCTGAACACTTGGTAATTTTTATTTTATTTTGACTGAGTCAAAATGTTAAAGAGGACATTACAACATCTCTCCCATATGAGGCTAGATAATTTTGTGTTTTTTTTTAACCTAATCAAAATATTAAACATTACAACATCTCTACTATACTAAACTAAAAAGCACATCTCAACACAATAAATTTATTTATTTATTTATTATTAATAACAATTTTTAATTCTTAATTTTTAATTATTAATAAATATATTTAAATAATAAATAATTAATAAATAGGTAAATATTATTTAATAGGAAGGATACCCTTTAATAAAGATAATTGTTTGTAATAAGCAATTTGTCTATGAAATGGAGTTAAAGATCAAAATTATCTATTAAAAATTAACCAAAATAAGATCTCTTACACTTTGATGACCATACGCTATAATCCCTATTCAAATATTAATAGAGTCCCTTATATTTTCATGACAATACCTATTTCATGATGATACCTAATACTGGTGGGACAATGTAAATGCAATTTCTTTGCAAATATTAATGAAGTTCCTTATATTTTCATGACAATACTTAATGACTCTGGGATAATAAAAGCATGGTACAGCCAATACGGCTGAGTAAAAGGGTCCTACAACCAATACTAATGGAAAGGTTGATAAGCTTCCCTTCATTGTGATATAGACATTGTTAGTTCTTAATAGTAGGAGTGGGATAGTTTAAGTATCATTAAATCAATACAAATGAAATATCCAAACAGCACATGTATTAATGACCACAACTAATAATACTATATTCATATGATATCCAAATAGCACTGAAGTCCTCTATGTATTAATGACCACACATAATAGTTCTATATTCATGCCCATACCGAATAATAATGTTGGGATAGTTTAAGCATTTTACACTCCATACAAATGCAGAGGTTGTACGGCTTCCCTAAATTGCAATATAAATTGATTTTTAAATATAAATGTTATTGATTTTTCATAATGGTGAGATATAAATGCTATTTTTAATAATGGTGTGATGGTTTAAGTATATATTAATTAAAAGTGTAATATCAATTAATAAAGTTCCTCTATAACATAGGCATTATTAATTCTTAATAATAACAAGACAAGTTATATGGTTGAAGTCCATGCCATGAGCGGGCGTGAAGAAAAACAACACCATTGGAAAGTTCCGTTGTTGCTGAAATATTGGAATTACGAATACCTCACACAGTTTTTAAAAAAAATCTCAAATCATGACAATTTTATACTTTGTTTTGATAAAGTCCCATATCTACACTTTTCACTTGGTCATCTAATTTTTATGTGAAATAATTGTTAAATGCAAAACAAAAGTTGGAGGTTTTAGAAGCTAAAGAGCGGGAAAGAGATCATAAATTTCATATAATAACAGTTGAGAACAAGCCTTTAACAGAAAGCAATAAAGTTTTAAAAGAACAAGTGGCATTGCTACAAGAAGCTTTCCTTATAGGGAAGACAGAATGACAATGCATGAAGGCGGATCTGCAAAACATAAAGAAATTTGTAGTGGAAAGTACAGGGGTGGTGAATGCGAAATCATCTCAGGATAAAGGGAAAATGATTGCCCAAATAGACAACCACGAAGAGAAAGCAAGAGAAGAAAGGAAAGGAGATTCCACCAAAGTTTCCAAAACTTGGGCTTAAGTTATTAGCAATTCCGCTAATAAGGAAGGAGAAATAAACATTCAGGTTGACAACATGCAAGATAGAGAAGGCAAGGAAAGACAAAATAGAGCAGCAAACATAATTATTAAAGGGGTGAAAGACTACGAGAAAAATGAATGTACACTTGACTTTGCAAGACACTACTTGAAAGATAAGTTGTTATGGCAAGGACAAATATGCCAAGCATGGAGGGTGGGTAAGTTTAACAGTAGAGAGCCAGGCCCATAAAAGTCATCATGCCTAGCTTACGTGATAAATATATCATTCTAAGCAATAAGCATCTCTTGAGGGGTTCTCGCTTTTTCCTAGAAGAAGATTTAACTATAAAACAACATGAGGAAAGGAGGGAGGAAATGTTAAAGGTTAGGGAAGCAAGAGATGAAGGCAATAGAGCATGGATTTATAAAGGCAAAGCTGTGATGACGCGATTTGGACCTCCTTCCAAAACAGAGCAACAATATGGTAATAAAGAAGAGGCAAAAAACTCTTCAATACGAAATCGGGAAGCAAGGTCAGTATGGGAAAGCAGGGACAGAGATTCAAATGTGAGTTTTGCATGTCCAAATAAATAGCAATCAAGTCATACCCAGGTTTCCTTAATATTAGTTTGTTGGAACTGTAGAGGTTACCCATGGAGATAAGGACCTGGGTTAGGGCCTATTGCAGAAGATAGAGACATAATTTGCCTCTTAGAAACACGTGAGAAAGAAGGGTGCAAGACACCTCTGTTTGAAGGATACTGGAAAATGACAGTGTGGAACGAGGCAGCAGGGAATGACAAAGGGCATGAGGGTATCATGGTTTTAGTAAGGGATAAAGAAGGTTGCCTCATTTAGTTAGAAAAAGAAGATTCAAATAAGCAATTCATTTGGTTTAAAATATCAGAAAATGGAAATCGCATCAGAATTGCAACATGCTATTTTGCACTACAAGTTTCAAAAATCTACAAAGGTAGAGGGCTTGACCACAAAGATCCATTTGCATCCTTAAAAGCAGATATTGCAACATATTCACAGCTAGGTGAAGTCCTTATAGCGAGTGATTTCAATGCTAGGATTGCAAGTGAGCAAGCTAGCATTATTTGTTGTAAATATGATTGCGACCCTATTTGGCTTACATAAGAGAGTAATCATCAGTGGGAAAGAATTTCAGAGGACAAAGGATGCAATCTCTTTGGTGAAAAATTGCTTACTCTATGTGGGGCCTTTGATTTAGTCATTTGTAATGGCTTGACTAGATGGGCGAAGTCCGGTAATTTCACTTGCAATATTTACAATGGAGCAAGTGTATTGTATAATTTACTCGCATGGTTTGTATGAGAAAATGGAGGAAGTTTTGATTGGAGATCAGTTGTGGGACTTAAAATTATATCACAAGCCAATTTATTTATGTTTCTCTTGGATTGGAAAGAAACAATTAGAGTAAAAAATTCAGCATGTCCAACAAAATCTCCCACCGGGCAGAATTCTTTTGACTCTAGAAATTTATTGTAATACCTTCAAAATGACGAAAGAGAGGCTCTTCGAGAAGGAGAAAATCACAATTCACGGCCTTCATAGTCATGAATTAACGCATTTAATTCAATGAGCACTTGCAAAGTGAAAAAGAACAAAAATTAATAAGTCTAAAACAAATTGCTTTCTGGTTAATGCTTGGTTTGACCAGGAATGCAAAAAGGTAAGGAGAATGTGGAAAGAGTCGAACAAGGATAACATAAAGCTCAAATATTACAGGTAGTTATTAAGCAAGAAAAAGGCTGATTTCATGGTTTCAAGGAGGGAAGAACCAATTTTCCTTGGAAAAAATAATCCCAAATTATTTTGGAAGGAGCTCCAACCGAAAAAAAATACAAAATGGAAATAGTATTACAACTTCTAAATGGTTTGACAATGCAAGACAACTCTATGAGCAGGATCCCAAGGTTGACCCTCCCCCCTTCATCAAAATTGATACTGAACTCTTCATGGTGTCAGAGGTAGAGATGGGTATCAAGAAGTTGGGTGTTGAAAAAGAAAAATACTTAGTTGAACTCCAAGCAAAATATCTAAAGTGGGGCTCAAAAATCCTTGCACCTCACATTACAAAAATTTTCAACAACATCATACAACAGGGGCTCCCCACAGATTGGACAACTAGTCTGGCAATACCTCTTTTCAAGAGCGGTGACGTCAATAATCCCTCCAATTATAGGACCATCATGATAAACCCTTTGTTTTCAAAGCTATTTGGAAGCATGCTAGAAAATAAAATTAGCAAGTGGGCAGAAGAAAGTGATAAGCGTGCTAAAGGGCAAGCAGGTTTTAGACCCAAACATTCTATAGTTGATATTTTTATAACTTTAAGGCACATCATTGAAAAAGTTTGGGAGAAAAAGGAAGAAGTATTTTGTTGCTTTGTTGATTTCAGAAAAGTGTTTTACTCAGTTCCTAGGGATAAGATTTGGCAGAGAATGGAGGAACTTGGGGTTCCTAAACATTTGAGAGTAGCTGTGCATACACTGTATGAAGAGGTGAAATTCAAAATTAGAACTTCAACAGACATTTCTGAAAGTTTTAGAAGCGATATCGGGGTCAAGCAAGGTTGCCCATTGTCTCCTACCCTTTTTGGTTTATATATCGACAAGCTTGAGGAGTGGTTAAATTCACAAGGGGGCGATGGTATGTATTTAGGAAAGTTTGTTATAAGGCTTCTGTTGTATGCAGATGACCTCATTCTGATTGCTAAATCAGATCTTGGTTTGTAAGAGCACTTACTATCCCTTGAGCATTTTTGTATAAGTGTGGGGATGCAAGTCAATATCAGCAAAACAAAAGTAGTGGCTTTCTCTAAGAAAAGAAAACATAACCAACATAAGTTCTACTTTGAAGGTAACATTCTGGAAGAAGTTGCAGATTACAAATACCTCAAAATTGACTTCAAAAAAAAATCTAAGTTGGGATGGTTGTAGAAAGAAAAAAACTTTGGGGGGTTGGAAAACATTTCATACTTTTCAAAATAGGTGTAGAGAGGCAGAGTTATGGGACTGGAAAACCACTCAAACTCTTTTTGGGATTCTAATGATTCCGATGATTCTCTATGGTTGTGAACTATGGGCCAACAGTACATCTGACATGCAGTGGAGACAAATTGAGAAAATTCAGAAGCGTTAGATTACAAATAAATTCAAGATTAAAAGAGGAGTTCCTTATGCTATCTTGTTAAGTGAAACAGGGGTTGCTCCTATTGAAGCAATTGGTATGGTGCAAGTCATAAGATACTTAAAAAAAATTGAGTAAATGGAAGAGGGTAGATGACCTAAGGTTGTCTTTAGTGACAGATTGTGCAACATAAAAAAAAACTTGGATGCAACAAAATAACAAATGGTTTAGTAAATGGCGTATTTTCTTGAACGCGTGTCCCATAAACTGCAAAGAGATAAAATCTTTTGTTATGGATAAGTTCCACAAGCGTACTTGGGATAAGGATCTAGGAAGAAAGAAAAAGTACTATATTGAAGTGTTTAATCCCACTCATAGTCATCAACCAAAAGCATACATAGAGGCCAATATCTCTTAGAGAGCCAAAATTCTTATTGCTCAGTTAATGACTAATTCTCATCAACTCTATTGTGAAACGGGGCGCTGGAAAAGGCCAAAAGAAGTGTGGGATGAAATAGTATGCATTTTTTGTTCTTCCGGAAAAGTGGAAACATAAAATATTTCATTTTAGAATGTGAGGCCTTCAAAGACATCAGGGAAAGTTATGCAGATATGCTAACAACTAGCTCTTGGGATAACATATTTAGCGAGGGGTTTGTCGAAAAGGTAGGAGCATTTATTATGAAGCTTCATAGAAAAAGGGCTGAATACATCAAGCAGATGAAGAAGCAATCTATCCCATAGGCTATCTTTAGCCTCGTGGATGTTAAAATAGTTTATTTCTTTCTTTCTTTCTACATATTTTCATAGTTTACAAAGAAAAATTTCCATTGTGTATTGTCCAACCCGCACAATCAGCACCAACCATTCTATAAGCGACTAACACATGCATAGCCATAGGTTAGCACACCCATAATAGTTTTTATCCCAACAGATCGAAATCGAAATCCATAGCCATAATAAGATGGATCCATCCCAGAATCTGTTCTATATAAAGAGTCATTTTCTTTGTAGACCTTCAGATCTCTTCCAAGGCCCGTGGAGGCATCAGTTCCGCATCAGTTTCACCCAGTTGAAAAGCTCTTAGTGGTTTAACCAGTTCCAGTCAATGATCCAGCAGAGGCACGGGTAAAGCCAAAGGTAGTCGCTGAGAAGGAAGAGCCTCTAGTTCCATACCCAGTTTACCTAGTCTTAGATCCAAATGTAGCGCTAGAACCTACGGATGCAGAACCTACATAGGCAGAGTCCCCTGTAGCGGATCCATAAGTGCCAGAAGTAGTTGACTTAGTTTACCCGGTTCCGGGAGCAGAGAAAACGGCAGGGGCATATCGAGATAAAGAGAAAGACCCACCACCCCGACTAGCATCCAAGGCATCCTTCAGTACATTCATACATACAAATAAATAAGTAGGTTCATTATGTTCATAAGGAGTATTATATAATACCCATAAATAAGTAGGTTCATTCAAGTATTATATATTGGTATTATGCGTAGATAAAGACAGAGGAAAGGTTCACGGGTGATTGGTTCCAAAGCATTTAATACCCGTGAACTAATGCTAGCATTAGTTTACGGTTGCCAAATATGAACGACGCATACAAGCTATTATACAAGCTATTATCCATGGTTATGGCCTCCCCACGTAGGGAAGAAGCCAAATAAGATGACGATTAACTCTATTGGTCCTCACTGTGTTGAGAGGCGCATTCTAAAGCCCATTATGATGTGTAACCGTGCCCGTCCGTTATCAAAGTTGAAATTTTGCTCATGTCGGCCAAAATAAAATAAATTAATTTAAATGTTTTAGATAGTTATTCAAATTCAATTGCCACAAAAAATTACCACATTAAAATTGGATGATAATAATAATAATAATAATAATAATTCCAAATCACATAAAATTTTAAACATCTTTTCTCTTTACTAAAGTCAATCCCATTTAGTAAAATAAAGTAAAAAAGTTATTTCAACACAAAGAATCGAAAATCTTGCTCCAAAATCTTTTAATATTTCTTTTAATTAAATATTTGTAAAATGGTCCCTCAAGACACTCCTTGATGTGAAGTCACTGGTTCAATTCCCCGCCCCTATTAGGGTGATATATTGGACACGATGAAAATGTAGTCCCAAGTTTACAAAAAACAAATTATAAAATGAATCTTTAACACTAAAACCATATCCTGTGTATCAGGGTGATATACTGGACATGATGAAAATGTAGTCCCAAGCTTACAAAAAAATATAATTGTAAAATGAATCTTTAAAAGCAAAACCATATCTTATGGATATATTAAAATCTCTAACGGCATAAATATTTCCACGTCAAAGTTGTAGTGTTTGAAAATTTTGTTATCATGCCATGTAAAAAATATTATTAAATCTAACATTAACATTAATATATTATAATATTAATATTATAAATTTAATAACTTAAGATTAATACAATATTAAATTTAATATAATATTAAATTTGTTATATTATAATATATTAATATATCATGATACATATTAACTCTAGATATATATGGGAGGGAAGAACAAAGACAAAGTGATAGAGGTGAAGAGATAGAGGGAGTGAGAGGAAAGGGGAGAGAAGTCGTAATATTTGAAAATTTTGTTATCATCCCATGTAAAAAATATCATTAAATCTAATATTAATATTAACATATTATGATATAATATTAAATTTGTTATATTATAAAATATGTTAATATATTATGATATATATTAGCTCTAGATATATATGAGAGGGAAGAACAAAGACAAAGTGATAGAGGTGGAGAGATAGAGGGAGTGAGAGGAAGGGAAAGAGAAGACTTTAGAGACAGGAGGAGAGAGGGAGGGATAGAGAAATGGAGTTGGAAGGAAAGAGGGGAGGGAAGAAGAATCACATAGAGAGAGAAAAGTGGAGAGAGAGAGGGGGGGGGAGTGACAAGGGAGAGATGGAGAGAGAGTGTATATGTTTGGGGGTGAGATAGAGAGATAAAGAAGGAATGATAGACAGAAGGGGAGAGAATGAGAGATACAAAGTTGGAGGGAGGAGAGAGAGAGAGAGACAAAGACAAAGAGATAAGGGGGAGAGGCACAAGGAGGTGGGAGAGAAAGGGAAAGAGAGGAAGGAAGAGAGCTTGGATGTGAGAGAGAGAAGGAGAGAGGAAGGGAGACAAAGAGGGAGGTAAGAAGAAAGACACAAAGAGAAAGGTGGAGTGAGAGAGAGGGAGTGATAAGGGAGACAGAGAGAGAGGGAGAGAGGTGTTATAGACATTTTTTGGCACTGCAACCCCAAGCATAAAATGTCCATAAACCTAGGGCTCCTAAGTCCCTAAAGGTGTTGTTCCAACCCCTAAAAGAACAAGGTCAACTGATTACAGCTTCTCCTAGCAGTTCTCCATGAAAAACTACTCATAACTGGTCAAAACTGGATCATTTAACCTGCTCCATAGGCAAAGTGTGTTGCATCTCACCTAAATACACACAGTAGGTGCATTGCATTTCAAAAAGCCCTTCTATGGGGTGCGATGGGCGAGAAGAGATAAATGGCAGTGCCAACCCGCGAGGTGGAGAAGCATGGAATCTTCCAGAAACTTCTCATGTGACACTTGCCTCTCTGAATTCAACCAGGGATGAGTAAGAGATCATCAATCTCCAAGTGGAAGCAAGAACTATCAGAGGGAAGACACTAATCAAATCACAAGCTGAATCATCTCCCTTGCAGACATCTATATATGGATCCCTCATCCCAGAGATCCAGAGGGCTGGAATTTTGCATCTTGTAAGGAATTGCTGTTGGTTTCTTGAGGTAACATCATAGTGTTGGGTGATCTAAGCTTTTCATGAGGTGAAGAAGGGCTTACTTGCTGAGAGGATGATGCTGGGTCAGAACAACTGGTTGTAACTCTCTTGGCTCTTTCTTGATTGTCAATAAAGCTATTCAAGTTTTCCTCCATACTCTTGTGTGATTTATGTTTTATGCATTTGTATGGTCAATTTACATCTGATCCTAGATTGTTTATGATAATAGATCTATGTTCTCGTATAGTGTTATGCTGCTTTTATTCTGCATGTACTCTGTGAAGCTGGGTATACAAGAAAGCATGTAGCAAAGGACTATCAGAAGAGAGGGGAATCGAGCAAGGAACCAAGCACAAGACAGAGGTTGGTCTCCTTTATTCTTCTCTCATCTATCTTTCATAAAGGAAAATGAAAGTAGTTTTACTTTGTTTGTTTCTAAGGTAGCTACCAGCCTTAGTGGGATTAGTAGTTCTGCATAGACAATTTTCCTTGTAACAAAATGGCGACTCCGCTGGGGAGCGAATAGATTGATTGTTTATCTACATTTGTTTACTTTATAAACTTATAGGCAGAGCCTGAAGTTGAGCCAGGTAGCCTTCGAACTGCATTTGCTATGCAAATGCAAAGTAGATAAATGCTGCTTCAGTCAATCTCCAGGTTTTGTTTATGAATTAAACAAATGATTTACAAACTCTCTAATTGCCCTTGTGGTGGCTCTAGTAACCTCCTTAGATCTACCCCTATGATTGATTTACTGATTACCACTTGCTCGGCCAAAATCACTGAACTAAACTGCAAACTGTGACCCGGAACCTAATCAAAGTCTCGTCCCTGGTCCAGCGCACTGTCTGTTCTCTGAATCTCAAATTCAGCGCACTTCCCGAGTGTAGTAGGTGCACTGCATTTCAAATTCACTGTGTTATAGGTGCGCTGATCAGACAAGGCCTTGTTCCTGAATTTTGGTTTCTGTGTTCACTCTTTTCAGATCTATTCAGGAGTTTTGCTGCCTGTAGTCAGTACACCTCGGTTTGGAACCCCTTTCCTTGCTGTTATTCCACCTCCATTGTGCAAAGAACTGTAAATGTTTTTATGTATTTGTTGAGCCATTTTCAGTGCTCCCTTACAAAGAAGTAACGTAATTGTACTGTCATTTCTTGATTTGAAAGTGTCGCAAGTGTCGTTTTCAGTCATAGAAGAGAGTTTGATTGCTCTTGATAGTCGATTACCCTGTTATTATTGTATTTGATCTGAATTAGTAGTTTTTCTAGTGTCGAAAGCAAGTTTTCATTTCCAAATCTCAAAGTGTTGTCATTGTCTTCATTTTGATTTTGAAAAGAAACTTGTTAGTAATTGTTGCTTTGAAAGATAATTCAGATTTGCGCATTAGCTTTCTTTTTATCATTCACATATTAAGAAGGCTGAAAACAAATACATGCATGTGCATTTGCATTTAGACTGTTTGATTGGTTTGATTTAGGACAGTGCATATAGTGTGTGCTCTATGCTCTTTGCTGAAAGAATATTGTCTCTCTTTCCTTAGTAGCTAGGATTTTCATTGCACAAAGAAGATAAAAAGACTGTTTATCATCTTAGATTGCATTTTAGGAATTGCACATCTACATCACGCGGTGAACCTGAAAGGCAAATTTCTTAAACAAGATCAACTATAAAATAAATTTAATGAATCTAACAACTCTTTGGAACCTAACACACAACATCTAGAAGTCTAGGCTAGAGACGTATTCCGGCGTCGTAAAGCCTGGTAACTGTTGTTTTCACTGTTGGTTGGGCGATTCCTCCACTTTGAGACGATAAGTGCCAGTACGGACTTGTGCTCCCACGTACCGTCGAGTATATTTTGGGAGACCACAATAGGCTTAATCCTTTATCCATAGGAAGTCGTGTCTGCCGCCCTATCAATCGCAATGCACTGAACACAACATTCGGGAAGATTGACTGCCGTACCGTAAAAAGTATTCTGCAGTTTTGCAATTGGTTTGGTAATCCCTCTGTCTAGATTTCCATAGCAGTCCCTTTCGTTCCTTTTCAGAGTCCTTAATGGAAAAGGTCCATCTGAGCACTTGTCACTTCAGGCTCATTAAAAATCGAAGGCGACTAGAGTCATCTTTTGTTTTTTCTCGACTCTTTAAAATTGAAAAAACAAGTTGTGTCAAAGCGTCTAAAATTTATTTTAAACGGAATAATCATCACCTTTCCTACGTTGGTCTTAGGTTGAGAAAATGGAGTCCACCAACCAAGGAGTTCCCCTTGGAGGAAATCCTAGTCCCTTCTCCTCTTGGGGAGATGTTGGTGCACCCCATATGGCCACATTGTCGCTTCTAGGATTGACAATCGGCTTGCCCGTATGGCTTTTCTCAACCTCCGTCGTTCAGAACACCGCAATTCCTGAACAATCGAGTCAGCAACTAGACAATTCCAGAGTTACCCCCCAACCCTCTACTTCGTCCAATTCTTCCTCTCCTCCTTCCTCTTCACTTGATGAGGCTGGTAAAGCCAAAAATCAAGTACCAGATAAGAAGAAGGAAAGAAGAAGAAAGAGAAGAAGAAGAAGGAGCAAAAGGCGAAAAGGGGCAACCAAGAGTTGTCTAGCGAAAATCCGCACACTGCACCGACCAGGCCTAAATCGCCATGTGTCATTTGCAAAGGAGACCACTATCATAGGGATTTTCCTTGCATCCCTCGGATTTGAAGGGACTGGTCTCCTCGTTTGCACAACCCAGTGTCGTCAACCTCTGATGATCATGTTGAAAACACACCGTCGACTAGTGAAAGTGAAGCCCCTGGACAAAAAGGAAAGTGCAAATTTCCTTGTAAACTGTGTGAAGGCGATCACACCATCCACTGTTGTCCCTTCTTAGATGAGGCTAAAAGAGTTTTGGACGATCGTCCGGTTTCACCGTTACGACTTCCTCCTGGATATAAGAAACTCTTGCCGAGTCCGTCACTAGTTGAAAATCTGGCTGACCTGCCCAGGTGGTTGGTCGAAGCGTCTATCATTGAAGATAAACCATCTGAACCCATACCAGACGAAAGTCAAAAGATCGAGGCGGAAGTTGACTCGGTATTGCCTTCAGAGGTTCCATCTTCAGATGATACAGTCACCGAAGAGAACAAGGATGACACCGTCCAAATTCTTTTCGTAAACACAGACTCCGATGAACATGGGGGCAATTTACTCATTCCTTTACCGCAGGAAGGAAGTTCGTCAGAGTCGTACCCGGCCGTCTATTCGGTCCCACCTCCAAGCAACCTAGTTGTTTCCTTCGACTGGAATTAGCTAGGAAGACCCCGTTTACCGGCTAGTGTACCATTCTGAATCATTGCTCAAGTATATAGAATGGTTATGGCCGCTACCATCACAGATGAAGGGGCTTCTGTGAGTATCCTTTCCTCGACTGCTTGGAAAGCGCTTGGTTCACCATCGCTTTTACCTGAGATGAGAAATCTAACAGGCTTTGACAAAGGAACTAGTCGACCGTTAGGGATCCTTCCTGATGTGCCCATAACATTGAGAGGGAAAACCATTCAAATGAACGTGATGGTAGTCCAAGGACCCCTAGATTATAATCTACTCCTTGGACGAGACTATATTTATTGCATGGGAGCCATTGTCTCATCACTCTTTAGAGTAATGTGTTTTCCGCACGAAGGAAGAGTGGTCAAGCTCGTAGACCAGCTTTCATTTCCCGGTTCACACATGGCAAATAGTCATATACCATCCCTGAATGGTATTTCACGCAAGGAATGTCTCATCAATCCCCAGTTCGTCCACCTGATGAGCACGAGTGATTCGGGGGACATGACTGAAACGTAGGGGGCATGCACCCTGGTCTGCTTCGGTAGGAAAACTTCAGGTATAGCATAGGTTTCCGCGAAGGATATATGACTAGTCTGACACTCCCATCCGCAATTGGAAAAGGGGGTTAGACTGGAATAAGATTCCCTCGTCAAAGTTATGTGAGTGGTGGCGTCTGCGCCACTCGCCTTTGTCTATTTCGGTAGACATCGCCGAAGAAGTGTTTTGTTTGCGGTGCGAATAGAACAATCTTTGGTAACCTGAAAGAGGTAGGCCTTTTTGGCAAAACAAATGTTTTGTCTGCGAAATTGCGGGGTAACCTTGAAACTCTATGTCTCTATACCTGGGGGCATGCAAACCTTTTGGCATGCAAGCGAAGAGCGACCATTTATTTTTTAAATTTGTAGGTCCTCTAACCCTTTAAACTCGTAGGATTGGTCGTTTCCTAACTTGCATAAAGAAAGGATGTGGGGCAAAGCTTTGAAATAATGTCGTTTTTATATATGAGACATTCTTATCATACGACTGGATTAATCGAGCAGTTTTAACGCGGACTTCATGCTCGTTAAAAAATAAACATAAGCAATGAGCAAATGTTTCCCCCAACATTTAAGCTCATTAAAAAATGAACCAATTTCCGGTAAATAACCGTCGTGAATGTAGTACTTCAGCCTTTGAAGCCTTGGTCGTGTTCTCATCATCACCTCCACTTTGTATTGGCCGATCATTCACCTCCACTTGATTGTTTACCCCTTTTGAGGAACAGCTGCGAAGAGTGATCCTGTTAGCCATCCTTGTAACACTGTCGTGATTGGAAAATTCCAAACCTTACCTGGAATCAACTGCTACCTGAATTTATCATTCATTCCTCAAAGACGAGCCTCCTTTAAGCTCTTTTCAACTGACTCGTAAAATATGAAAAGATTGCCGAGCCATTGGCCTCTCCAGCTTGTTAAAGTGACCGGAAGTGCTATCCCTCCTTTAGATTTTAATCTTTTTGGACCTGAGGGATTATTACACAAAAAGATCGAGCGCTTGTTTTGTTCGGCTCGTTAAAAGTACCGAAAATTCATCCCTTTTGTATTGTTTTATACTTTTTCGAACCTAAGGGATTAGATGACGAAAAAGGATTTTTGGAGTTTCCTTTACGTCCCTTTTCAGACTCTCTAAAATTGAAAAGGACCGAGTTATCTTTGTCGTTAAACTCGTTAAAACCTAATAGCGACAAACTTGTCCATAGCAGACAAGAACGAGTTTCACTATCGCTAGGCTCGTTAAAACATAGCGATGGGTTTGCCCGAAGGGCAAATTATAAAACAAGCATATGTTATCCTCCTCAAGCTTGACAAAAATAAAGAGGTACTGGTCAGCAATGACTGGGGAAAATTGGGAAGAAAACTTGAAAAACTTTGTTGGTAGCAAGTCGCTCTTGAACATGACACTTTCACTCCGCATCCAAGTCGTGTTGGGTTGTTTCATTCACCGGTCACATCACCATGGTCACATCACACTATCCACATTTGGGGTTAATGCTACCAATCCATCATGTCAGTGTCGCCGATATGTTCAAGAGAAGTCTCTTAGAGAGTTCACCTGTGTCTCACCCGCTGCAATACATTTACGCTCCATTCTTTCATGACCGCCAACCTGAACCTTATATCACCAGATCGTTTTCACCTCCATTAAAATCATTTGATCCGTTCCGTGTCATTGACGTGGGATTCATTAAGGCCCTCCTATGATGGATCGCTTCTTGTCGACATTAGCTCATTATCCAAGAAGTCGATCTAGGAACACCCCTTTCAGTACTTTGAAGCTTGCATGCCTCAATGGCAAGTTTCTCACTTCCGGCGACAGGTTTACATCAATGACCTTCGACCGAAAGATTTTGCGTGGTGTTCGACGCCAAGTCCTTTATTCACACCCCGTGAATTGTACTGTAGTACCTTGAGGATCATTATCATTATCGGTGATTCCTCTCGCGCCTTTTAAAAGCTTGCATCATTGACTGGTAATCAGGTGATGTCTTTCCATGTTCGACTCCAGAACATCTCTCACATGGATCGACTTGTACTTTGAGTGAAGATCAAACGAGATTGAAGACCCCGGATCTAGTTTCATCCATCCGGGCTGCGATATATATTCAGGAAATAAAGACATCAAATGTACATCATTGCTGCACAGATAATCATCCAATCTATAGGATGATGGCTCTACCAGAATAATCAGTCTACACTCAGACGATTCTCTGTCCTATGTACATGAAAATGAATTTATAAAGCTGAGCATGGGAATGCCCGCCTCAACTAGATCATGAAAATATTATGAAGATAATGTATTGTATTGTATCTTATTACAGGTCTCCTTCCAGCTTGAAAGAACTTCGGATCCTCATGATAAAGCATTTCACCCGACATCAAAAAAGATTAACGACCTCATGCTTTAGGGGGCAACTGTTATAGACATTTTTGGGCACTGCAACCCCAAGCATAAAATGTCCATAAACCTAGGGCTCCTAAGTCCCTAAAGGTGTTGTTCCAACCCCTAAAAGAACAAGGTCAACTGATTACAGCTTCTCCCAGAAGTTCTCCATGAAAAACTACTCAGAACTGGTCAAAACTGGATCATTTCACTTGCTCCATAGGCAAAGTGCATTGCATCTCACCTAAATACACACAGTAGGTGTGTTGCATTTCAAAAAGCCCTTCTATGGGGTGCGATGGACGAGAAGAGACAAATGGCAGTGTCAATCCGCGAGGTGGAGAAGCATGGAATCTTCCAGAAACTTCTCATGTGACACTTGCCTCTCTGAATTCGACCAGGTATGAGTAAGAGATCATCAATCTCCAAGTGGAAGCAAGAACTATCAGAGGGAAGACACTAATCAAATCACAAGCTGACTCATCTCCCTTGCAGACATCTATATATGGATCCCTCATCCCAGAGATCTAGAGGGCTGGAATTTTGCATCTTGTAAGGAATTGCTGTTGGTTCTTGAGGTAACATCATAGTGTTGGGTGATCTAAGCTTTTCATGAGGTGAAGAAGGGCTTACTTGCTGAGAGGATGATGCTGGGTCAGAATAACTGGTTGTAACTCTCTTGGATCTTTCTTGATTATCAATAAAGCTATTCAAGTTTTCCTCCATACTCTTGTGTGATTTATGTTTTATGCATTTGTATGGTCAATTTACATTTGATCCTAGATTGTTTATGATAATAGATCTATGTTCTCGTATAGTGTTATGCTGCTTTGATTCTGCAGGTACTCTGTGAAGCTGGGTATACAAGAAAGCAAGTAGCAAAGGACTATCATAAGAGAGGGGAATCGAGCAAGGAACCAAGCACAAGACAGAGGCTGGTCTCCTTTATTCTTCTCTCATCTATCTTTCATAAAGGAAAACGAAAGTAGTTTTACTTTGTTTGTTTCTAAGGTAGCTACCAGCCTTAGTGGGATTAGCAATTCTGCATAGACACTTTTCCCTGTAACAAGAGGGGAGCAAGAGGGAAGAGAGATAGAAGGGGGGAGAGAGGGAGAGAAGGGGAAGAAAGAGAGAGAGGGGGAGGAAGAGAGAGATAGAGACAAATAAATATGGAGAAAGAGTGTGTATGTTTTGGTGGTGAAATAGAGAGACAAAAGAGAGATAGAGAGAGATAGATATACAGATGGAAGGTGAAGAGAGGGAAGAAGAGAGAGAGATAGAGAGAGGGAGGGATAGATAGATATGGAGGGAGAAAGCATGTGCGTTTGGAGGGGGGGTGAGATAGAGAGACACAAAAGGAGAGATGGAGGGAGATATTGATATAGATGGACGGGGGACAAAGGGAAGAAGAATTCTTGCACAGGATTCATTTATTTCAGTGTAGATGGTGATTTATAATCCTATTTGATTGCTTGGATTGAAGGAGATAAACTGAAGGACATGGGAGAGGAGGAATGAAGAGAAAGAGAAGGAGAGGATTGAGAGAGGGAGAGAAGGGTAAGAGAGAGAGAGGGAGACACAAATATGGAGGGGGAGAGAGGGGGAGAGAGAGAAGGAGAGAGGGAGGGAGATAGTGACAGGGTTGGAGGGAAAAGAGAGAGAGAGAGAGAGAGAGTTGGGAGAGAAAGGGAGAGAGACACATTGAGAGAGAGGAGGAGAGAGGGAGGGAGAGAGAGGAGGAGAGAGGGAGGACAAAGAGATGGATTTGGAAGGGGAGAGAGGGAGGGAAGAAAAAAGACATACAAAGAGAAAAGTGGAGTGAGAGAGAGAGGGAGTGAAAAGGAAGAGATGGAGAGAGAGTGTGTATGTTTGGGGGTGAGATAGAGAGACAAAGAAGGAGAGATGGAGGGAGATATAGATATAGATGGAAGGGGGAGAGAGGGAAGAAGATTTCTTGCACTAAATGCATTGAATTCATGGTAGATGGTGATTTCTAATCCTATTTGATTGCTTGCACTAGATGCATTAATTTTAGTGTAGATGTTGATTTCTAATGATATTTGATTGCTTGCACTAGATGCATTGATTTCAGTGTAGATGTTGATTTCTAATCCTATTTGATTGCTTGATTTTTGTGTTATAGTATTTCAACCTATTAATATTGGAGAGCAAGAGAGAAATATATGATGTTTATTACAATAGTTCAAGTTAAAGAATTGAATGGTTTACAATCTCAACTATCCTTTCATATAATCGATGTGAGAAGATGGAAAAACTAACAAATAATATAAATAGTTTGTAAATCTGACCACTCATTAAAAAAAATCAAAATTACAATATTTCTTGACTTTTGCAAAACAAACTATAGATAAAAAAAAATCATCAAAATATTTTGAAGGAAATAAATTATTTCAAACATTAGCAATGAAACAAATGATTTCAAGAGTAATCTTGATGTAGTAAATTATTAAAACTACTCTTCAAAATATATTTAGTAATAGCTAGAGGGACACTATTAAGAATGATTAATTGTCAAAAGTTTTGATACCTAAAATTAAATGAAATATATGTGCAATATTAATCCTCTTGCAAACTATTGACAAGATTGTCTCCCTTCTTCATCACCAAGTACTAGCAGATAATTACATACACATATAGAAATATAACACAATAATTGTAACATTCACAAACATTACCATCCAAATCCAAAAACATAAACACACGACCACTCAAAGCATCCAAGCGCAGACATTCAAACCATTCAAGGAAAGCAAGAAAAACAAAATTAAAGAACATAATGATATAGTCATGTCAAACAAAGAAAACATAATGTAAATGTCAAAGTATGAAGTTTATTTCAAACATATACATAATAATGATAATCTAAAAATGTGTCATTGTTGCCTTCAACTGGAACCAACGTAGATCCATCTAACTTTGGATCTATCATGCACTGAGAGGGATCAAATCCCTCGAGGTGCAAACCTTTCCTGAAATTCCAAACTCCAAAAAGAAGATTTGCACCTCGAAGGATTTGAGCCCTCTTGGCGCTTGATCGATTCAGAGTTAGAAAGATCTAGACTAGTAAACTAATATAAAATTTTATAGGCTCCAATATGCTAGAAAAATAAAAACTTAAATTAGTTTATAATAAGTACTAATACTACAGAACCATTTTCGATTACTATAATCCTATCGCCTAATAGCAAAGACTAATAAGATAATTTAAACATAAATCAATACAAATAAATCTTATTAAAGCTCAATCAATACAAATAAAATATCCCAATAATAAGAGAGTTCTCTATATATATATATTCATGACCATACCTAATAATAATTTTCGGATAGTTTAAGCATTATGTACCTAATACAAATGTAGATGTTGTTGAGCTTCCCTATATTGTAATAGAAATGTTACTTCTCACTAAAGCTCAATTCAGACAAATAAAATATCATCCCAATAGTAAGAGAGTTCTCTATATATATTCATTACCATACCTAATAATAATGTTCGGATAGTTTAAACATTCTGTACCTAATACAAATGTAGATGTTGTTGAGCTTCCCTACATTGTAATAGAAATGTTACTGATTTTTAATAATGGAAATGTTATTGATTTTTAATAATGGTGGGATGGTTTAAACATCCATTTTATTATATTAGTTAATAAAATATCTCAATAATAATAGAGTTCTCTATATATTCGGACCATACATAGTTTAAGCATTCTGTACCATGTAGATGGTATAGATGTTGTCGAGCTCCTACATTGTAATAGAAATGTTATTGATTTTTAATAAGGGAAATGTTATTGATTTTTAATAATGGTGGGATGATTTAAGCATCCATTTTATTATATTCGTTAAAACGAGTCTGTAATGTAATATAAGTAATAATTTGTGTGATTTAATGTAATATTAGTAATTTGTGTGAGTTATAATAAGAATTATATATATATAATTTTAAATTTATCAGCATATATTTATTAAGATTGGAAAAGATTAAATATTTTAAGATGTAATTTTTTTAAGTGTAAAATTTCATTAAAAATTTGTATTTTTAGAAATTTTTTTTTTTTAATTTTAAATTTTGTAAATTCAAAATTAGAATATATTTATGCTAATTCTTAATATTATAATTATAATTATATTTATTTATTTGATTAAAATCCTAATAATACATATAGTTTTTTTTTTTTTTTTTTTTTACTAGGGGCATTAACTACTACTATATTCTTGGTCTAGGTTAGTCTTCGTAGATCCAGTTATTCATAGGGTATTTGAATTTTGGATCTCTTACTTTATACAATACTTCATATTATGACTATCCTCAATTGAGGTGTCCCTTGATACTAATAATATATACATATATATGTATTTGATATTTTTCTTTAATATGTTTACAATTTTTTTAATTGATTTTTTTTAATGTGATATGTATAATATTAATTATATATAGTTTATTATAAGCATTACATTTTTATATGCTTATAAATTTTTGGAAAAGTTCACTCGACAAACCCATAAAAATGTAAAGCCATCAAAATGTAAAGTAATTATGAGTAATTAGGAGTAGGTAGAGGGCCGAAAGTTATCTTCAATGAAGGTATGAGTGAAAGAAATAAATCATGGATGAGACAAATAACAAATGGATGCAAAAATGGAATATTTACCTCAATGCATGTCTCACAAATAACAAAGTGATAAAGAATTTTGTGATGGAGAAGTTTCATAAGAGTATATAGGGAAAAGAGTTGGGTAGAAAGAAGAAGTACCATGTTCAAGAATTCAACCCCACTTGTGATCTCCTCAATTAAGAACTAACTCACATCAACTTCGGTGTGAAAAGGGACGAAGAAAGAGACCTAAAGAAGCTTGGCACAGTGGAAGAGACCTAAAGAAGCTTAAGCTGGGAAGAACCAGTGTGTACTTTTTGCACTTCTGAGGCAGTGGAATCGAAAAATCATTTCATTTTGGAATGTGATGCTTTCAGAGACATCATAAACACTTATGGCAACTTGTTAGCATGAATACCTTAGCATTGTCTTTTAATGAAGAGATTGTTAGAAAATTAGATCAGCTCATCATCACTTTAAATAAGAAAAATATTAAATTACAAAAAAAAAAAAAAAAATAATAATAATAATCCCACACACTATTTTTAATCTAATAAATATTAAAATATCAATCATTCATTCATTCCACCCCCATTCAAATCTCCCTAATAATTCTCAACTCAATAAACTTAATTTCCCCAATAATTCTCAACCCAATAAACTTAAACTTCTAAGAAAGAAGCAGTCCACGCTAAAAAATAAATAAATGTACCCGATACAATGCTTGGACGAATATGACGATCTGTATCGCTCCAAATGAAAGCAAACTTTAAAGTAAAGGAGCTTTGCAATGATGTACACCACATTCTCTTTTTGCCATATGTAACCCCAAACATAAACACCAGCACGAGAGGAGTGATCTATAAAGCAGACTTTACACCGAAAACTTTCCTGAAGCGAACTTTAAGAAGCAAGTCCCGAGATGATTGTGATGGCATTCCCTCAGTTCTGACAGGCGAGTGTCTACCTCCTCTTACCCTCTCAAACAAATAAAAAAAACATAATGCTTAAACACACCAATCTGCTGATCATACCAACTTTTACAAGAATATGCATATAATCATGACCGAACGGCTTTACGAGTGATTTCATTAAGCCTAAAACCCCAAAACCCGCGGAGGCAGGCTAATTCGAATGGGCTTCACTGCACGATTCTCCAACATGGCCCATGGGGAATGCAGCTTTCGCTAGAATAGACCACACATTGTCGAGGTTGGCGCTCCAATAACATTTTAAAAGTTCTTTTGTTCTGCCCAACGTCTGTTTTGCTGTCACAAGGAGTGTATCCAAAGCACCCTCTTCCCAACGTCACTTTCATTCATTTTCTCTGAAACTCCACCGCCCCTCGTTGTCATGGGACACAGCCATGCAATTTCCATAATTACTAATCTATCTGAAACAAACTGAATGGGGTCTGAACTACTCTGAAATAAAAGGAGGGCATGATAACAGAACCCCAAGCAACTTGTTTCGTTCGTCTGCATTTGGGTTTTGTGCAAATGGGCTTTGTTTTGCTGTTATTGGCCATGCTCTGTATGTACATTGTTCCAGGAGGAAGCCAGATTGAATCAGATGCAAGTATACTGCTTGCCATAAAGCAATCCTTACAAGGGGATTCTGATAACATTCTGCTATCTTCATGGAATGCTTCAGTTCCTCTCTGTGAATGGGGAGGTGTCAAGTGGGCATATGAAAATGGGTCTCTGGTAGACTGCAAAAACACTTCTGAGGGAACCCAAAATCTGACATCTAAAAATCCATCTTTGGTGGTTTACAGCATTGAACTCGCTGCTGCAGGACTTGGTGGAACGATTCCAAAGGAGATAGCGAAGCTTCTACATTTGGAGAAGCTCTACTTGGGAGTTAACATGCTCAGAGGAACTATACCTTTAGAGCTTGGGAATAGTGCTAGGCTTATGTCTGTTTCATTCTCAGGGAATAAGCTCAATGGCAGCATTCCTCCTTCAGTATGGAATCTCTGTGGGCAGCTTGTGGATCTTCTTCTAGATGGTAATGATTTGAGTGGTTACATACCAGAGCCTGCTTTGCCTAATGTTACATGCAATAATTTGCAGATTTTAGACTTGAGCAATAACAATCTGCAAGGGCCCGTGCCTCTGTTTCTTAGACAGTTTCATGGCCTGCAAGAGTTGGATCTGAGCAATAACTCTTTGTCTGGTACAATACCTGAAGCTCTTGTCCAACTGAATTTATCAAGTTTGAATTTGTCTCTTAACAATCTCAGTGGACCCATTCCAGTGTTTTCACAGAGTTTTGGCAATGAGTCATTTGCAGGAAACAGGCTCTGTGGGCCTCCTCTTGCACCTTGTGCAGGAACTCAAGTTCAGAGGCATTCTGGACTGAGCCCTGGGGCAGTTGCAGGAATTGTTATTGCATTGATGACAACCATTGTTGTTTGTGTGTCCTTATTGATAGGCATTGGAAGTGCCCACAATATGAAAGTGCTGGGAGGAGGAGGGGACCCTTCTTTGAATGAATTGGAAGATGAAGAAACAGGGGAGGGCAGATTGGTGGTTTTTGAAGGTGGGGAGAATCTCACAGTGGAGGATGTGCTGAATGCAACAGGTCAAGTACTGGGTAAGACCAGCTATGGCACTGTCTACAAAGCCAAGCTTAGCCAAGGAGGAACTATTGCTCTGAGGCTTCTCAGGGAAGGGACTTGCAAGGACCGAAAAGAACTCCTGCCTGTAATTAAGGATTTGGGTCGCCTTCGGCATGAAAATATAGTCCCTCTCAGAGCATTTTATGAAGGAACAAGAGAGAAGCTTCTTGTATATGATTATCAGAAGAAAGGCAACTTGGCTGACCTTCTTCATGGTAAGTTGTCATTTTGAAACCCAAGGCTAAGGAAGATTTTCTCTGTTGTCTTTTGTTTCTTCTCCAAAAATAGGAAAATTGATTAGATTACATCCTCCATTCATAGGATATCAACTGTACATGGATTACAAAGATTCAAATAAAGTCTGGCCTTGAAAGCTGGCTATATCCTCTATGACCAACAAAACAACATTCGTAGGGTCCTGTGAAATGGGCCATTGCACTGATATATCTCATGGCCTTTTCGGCCTTTACATTTTAAATGGCCTTGAAAGCTGGCTATATCCTCTATGACCAGCAAGACAGCATTCGTAAGGTCCTGTGAAACGGGCCATTGCACTGATATATCTCATGGCCTCTTCGGCCTCTACATTTTAGAATGGCCTTGAAAGCTGGCTATATCCTCTATGACCGACAAAACAGCATTCGTAGGTTCCTGTGAAACGGGCCATTGCACTGATATATCTCATGGCCTTTTAGGCCTCTACATGTTAGAATGGCCTTGAAAGCTGGCTATATCCTCTATGACCAACAAGACAGCATTCGTAGGGTCCTGTGAAACGGTCCATTGCACTGATATATATCATGGCCTTTTCGGCCTATACATTTTAGAATGGCCTTGAAAGCTGGCTATATCCTTTATGACCAACAAAACAGCATTCGTAGGGTCCTGTGAAACGGACCATTGCACTGATATATCTCATGGCCTTTCCGGCCTCTACATTTTAGAATTTCTTTAGAATTTTTCTGTTGTTGAGAATACATGAATTTCACTTCAAAAATAAATGCAGTTCTCCCAAAGATATATCACAAGTAGCAAATACTATCACTTTACCTGGCAAGTATCCACAGTCTGCTTCCACTTGCAAATTGATGTTCGGATTGCAACAATAAGATTCAAGAGGCCATGGTCTAACCAGATATTAAAAAAAAATGAAGAATGCACTAGAGTTCTGCATCTCACATACACATAAGTTAGGCTCTAGATTCAATATGAAGTCTTGCAATGCTCTCTTCTTCATTCAGGGAAATCCTCATCTTGTAGGTCTATGGGCTGGGTCCTTACTTTGTCTTACTGATGCAAAAAGATCCTTGCTTTTGCAGATGCTCGAGGTGGGAGGCCCTCTTTGAGCTGGGCTCGCAGGCACAAGATTGTTCTTGGAGCAGCAAGAGGACTTGCCCACCTTCACACTGGGCTTGAAACACCCATCATTCATGGCAACCTCAAATCCAAGAATGTTTTGGTGGATGAAAACTATGTGGCACATCTGACTGATTATAGTCTAGACCGGTTAATGACTCCGTCATCTGCTGCTCAGATGATGAATGCAGCTACACTTGAGGGCTACAAGGCTTCTGAGCTCCAGAAGATGAAGAGGACCAATACCAAGACAGATATATACAACTTTGGCATTCTCCTGTTAGAAATACTCATTGGCAAGAAACCAGGCAAGAATGAGAGCTCTGATGAATTTGTGGATTTGCCTTCTATTGTGAAGACTGCTGTATTGGAGGAGAGTACGTTGGAGCTGTTTGATGTTGATATCTTGAGGGGATTGAGAAGTCCTGTAGATGATGGATTACTTCGAGCACTTCAACTTGCCATGGGTTGTTGTGCACCTTCTCCATCGGTGAGACCAGATATTAAGGCTGTCATCCAACAACTGGAGGAGATAAGGCCTAAGACTCATTCTGCTTTATATACTCCCACTGATACTAGGAGTGAACTAGAGCTTGCATTTTAGCTTCATGTTCATTATTTGTACTCACCTTTAGGCAGTTTTTTGCCTCTCCATTTGCATGCTTTACTCTGCTTTTTCTATTGCTTTGATGTAATCTTTAATGTAGAAGACATCTTTCAAATCCATGGGAGTAAATGCCTGAGGAGGCAGCAATGGAAAAATCCAAAATTTGCATGGTTACACCCTAGCAGTAGGGATGAATTTAATTAAGTATCCACAGAGTTGAGGTATTGGAAGGTATTGCCATTTTCTTTCCTTTATGAGGACCCTGTGTTTGGCTTTAGTGTCTGGAGTTTGGAGTTTTCAGTGAATTGCTGCAATCATTCAGATCTGTATGATAGGTGAAAAAGTTCATTGAAATGTCATACTAAATGCCAACGCAGGGTCCTCTGGAACGGAACATAATGGCAATCTTAAAACCTGCTAAAACCTTGGTTCATTAATTGAAAGTCTTGTCAAATATGTTTTTGAGAGTAGCAACTGTGGATTTAAAACGATGTTTGGTAGTAGACACTACCTCTCAACCCATCTCCTTTTATTTTTGCTTTCTGATCGAAGAATAGAAAGAATTGAAGTTCTAAACAATGTCTGTTATCGATCTGTATGGCATTTGTGGCCTTTGTTTGGTTGGTAATGTGAAGAGAAGAAAAATCTTTCCATCTGAAGGCCTTGGCCTTAAAAGTTTTCATTCAAAACTTTTCAATACCTGCTTTATCCTTACCAAAATAAAGTTACTTACATTGTTTCCAATGTGCAGAGTAAGGGATTGACATGATATCTAATATAATATAAATTTAACCAACACTAATTGAACCAACTTCTTAAGCCCATTGCTGATATTCAGCAGACTATCTCAATGTGGAGCTATATATCATGATACCATGACAAAATAGACAATAAGTTGGTTTATGGATGAGAAACTCAGATATCGGTGTCATATAATTATTTCAAAATTCACTTTGATCTTCTTGATTACATCTGCATTTGGTTGGCTGGTCCTTTATGTTTTTGGGATTGTGTCCTTTTGGAGTAATAATTTCACTTTTAAATCATTCTCTTCACCTTATTTTGCTTTGAAACTTTTGGTAAAAGATGGTATATACCAAAACCAAAGAGCCATGTGTTATTTAATATTATTAAATAGCTAGCAATTATCCTTGAAGTTAGCAAGAAATACAGAGTTGTAATGTGAGAAAATATGAAAATGCTTTATTTTAAAACTTAGTTGAGGATTGGAGTAATGTGAGAACTTGCTGATACGCTACTCTTTAATTTAGTTTGTTTGCTCAGAATTTGTTAAAAAAGAAAAAGGAAAATGACAGAGACGAGAAATCAGGTTTTTTCTCAATATGGCAAGAGTAAAATATATTTGTCAAAATATTCAAAAGTGATATTTTAGATAAGTAATATGTTTATTGAAGGTTTAAACCCAATGCATCTAGTCACTTATGTTACATGCTTAGTCTCTCTGTTTGATATTTATGCATAACAATTAGCATATTCTAAACATTCAATTTTTTCCATCTTTTTCTGGTCATTTTTTATTTTTTATTATTTTTTTATTTCTGGTCATTTTTTATTTTTATTTTTTATTTTTTATTTCTGGTAATTTTTTATTTTTATTTTTTATTTTTTATTTCTGGTAATTTTTAATTTTTTGTTTTTTGGTTTAAAATTCTGTTATTGAAATTGCAAATATTAGTTGGTGAAAGTTGCACCCAGGTTTTATTATTTCTAATTTGGTAATTTTTTATTTATTTATTTATTTTTTTTAAATTCTGTTATTGAAATTGCAAATATTAGTTGGGGAAAGATGCACCCAGGTTATTTTTTAGTAATATAATTTATTTTCAGTTTAGTAATATAATTTATTTTCAGTTATATAACAAAATTAATAAAATTATTCATATTTTCAGTTATATAATAAAATTAATAAAATTATTCAAACTGCAAATATTAGTTAGTGAAAGATGCATCCAAAATGTTAATCTATTTATACATTAAAAAAAATATAATTTTATTAATATAATATTAATAAAAAATATAATTTTATTAATATAATATTAATAAAAAATATAATTTTAGTAATACAATATCAATAAAAAATATAATTTTATACATTAAAAAAATATAATTTTATTTATACATTAAAAAAAAATACAATTTTATTAATATAATATTAATAAAAAATACAATTTTAGTAATACAATATCAATAAAAAAATATAATTTTATACATTAAAAAAATATAATTTTATTAATATAATATTAATAAAAAATACAATTTTAGTAATACAATATCAATAAAAAATATAATTTTAGTAATCCAATATTAATGGGTGAAAGATACACCCATAATTTTAATAATTTTACCAATATAATGTATAAAATATAATTTTATTAATATAATATTAATAAAAAATACAATTTTAGTAATACAATATCAATAAAAAATATAATTTTAGTAAATTAATTGGTGAAAGATACACTTAGGTTATACAATTTTAGTAATTTTACTAATATAATATTATTAGTTAGTGAAAGATGCATCCAAATTATTTTGGGATGCTAATCTATTTATACATTTAAAAAAAATACAATTTTAGTAATACTAATTTGGGATGTTAATCTATTTATACATTAAAAAATACAATTTTAGTAATACTACTTTAGGATGTTAATCTATTTATACATTAAAAAAATACAATTTTAGTAATACAATATTAATTGGTGAAAGATACACTCAGGTTATACAATTTTAATAATACAACACTAATTGGTGAAAGATACACTCAGGTTATACAATTTTAGTAATACAATACTAAAAAATACAATTTTAGTGATACAATATTGAAAAATATAATTTTAGTAATACTATTTTGGGATGTTAATTTATTTATACATAAAAAATACATTTTTAGTAATACAATATTAATTGTTGAAAGATACACCCAGGTTATAGAAATTTAGTAATACAATACTAAAAGAATACAATTTTAGTAATACTAAATATAATTTTAGTTATACTATTTTGGGATGTTAATTTATTTATACATAAAAAATACATTTTTAGTAATACAATATTAATTGTTGAAAGATACACCCAGGTTATAGAAATTTAGTAATACAATATTAAAAGAATACAATTTTAGTAATACTAATTTGGGATGTCAATCTATTTATACATTAAAAATATACAATTTTAATAATACTAATTTGGGATGTTAATCTATTTATACATTAAAAATATACAATTTTAATAATACTAATTTGGGATGTTAATCTATTTATACATTAAAAAAATACAATTATAGTAATACATTAGAAATTGGTGAAGGATACAATGCAATACTAATTGGTTATACAATTTTAGTAATACAATACTAATTGATGAAAGATACACCCAGATTATTTGTGATGTTGAATCTAGTTACACATTAAAAAACAATTTTAATAATACAATTTATTTCCAGTAATAAATGTTGAGTTTATTTATACTTAAAAATACTCGTAGTAATACCATTTATTTTTATATAATAATTATATAACCCAATTATACAATTTAATCTAGTAATACAATGTATTTTTATATAATAATTATAAAACCCAATTACAATTTAATCTAGTAATACAATTTATTTTTATATAATAATTATAAAACCAAATTATAATTATAAAAATTAAAGAGTCGGCATTATATGTTTTTAGTAATACAATTTATACAATTTATTTTTATATAATAATTATAAAACCAAATTATAATTATAAAAATTAAAAAGTCGGAATTATATGTTTTTAGTAATACAATTTATACAATTTATTTTTATATAATAATTATAGTTTTGATAATGAATTATTAAATAGTTTGAAATAGATAAACACAAAATTCTAATATGATTTTTGTTAAAATAAAATTAACCCAATATAAATCACAAAAATTTAAATTTAAAAAATAATTATATAACTAAATTATAATTATATAACCAAATTGTAATGATAAAAATAAAAAAAAATCAAAATTATAACTCAACCAAATTCTAATTTAATTTTTACATTTTTTTTAACACAAAATATAAATCACAAAAATTTAAATTCAAAACCTAATTATATAAACATAAAAATAAAAAAAGTCAGAATTATACCTCAACAATTAATCGTATGCAGGGATCAAAATTGAACACGTCAGAGCCCTTCAAAGGGTCTCTGGCACGTCAGAGAAGTAGGGAGAAAATTTTACCAGTCAAAAAAAATTTAAAAATTGATTTTTGTCATTTAAAAAAAAAATTGGAATAATATCTTAAAATTTTTTAAGAAGTGCTGTCAAATTGTCAACTTTTTTTTAAATTTCATTTTTTCTGAAATTAGAATTTTAGGAATGTTGAATTTGTAAATTTCTTTTCATGTTAAAACTTAAATCCCATTTCAGAAACTCCCATTTCAAAAACAACAGTTTCCTTTTGAGTTGTTTTTTCTAATTGTGCATATGATGCAAGTTCTTATTAATTATTATGTCACAATTACCTTTTGATACCATTACATTTGGCAGTTTCTGAGTTGCTCCCATTTCAAAAACAACAGTGTATTTTTAAGTTGTTTTTTCTAATTGTGCATATGATGGAAGTTATTATTAATTATTATGTCACAATTACCCTTTGATACCATTACATTTGGTAGTTTCAATTGAGAGCGACTAGATGTCAATATGGGCCATGTCTTAGGTCTGTAATTTCACTGGGTGGTGCCTGAAGGCTGCCCAAAGCAAGGTTTGACGACAATTTAAGCTGGAGAGGAGCATAGATTCATCATTCAGCAAACGCCTGTCAAGCAAGGTTTAAGCACGATTTATGCTTGGAGAGGAGCACATTCAACAGGCTTCCTAACATACTGGATTTGATTTGTTTGTGGATTCCCAATTCCTGGTATGTTTTCATATTAAAAAAGGAGATACCAAAAACATATACACCTTTGTACACTCTTTTGTTGAATCCTAAACCTGTTTAGAATTTTACTGAATTTTTTCATTCATGCAATAAACTTAAATTTGATTGAGCTGCTTGTATATTGGCTTGAATGTTCTGGTCACAAAAATTTCCTACAAAACTAATCCTTATCTGAACTGGAGCAGGAATATAGGTCTCCTGTTTATCCATTAATGGTAAATGCATCCGATATATTAGTTGTGGCTCATATCAGACCTGCCTTATACACAACATCCATGGGGTTGTTGTTCCACCATTCTCCTGTGAAAAAATAAAAAGAAATTTGAAAATAATTCACTATTGTCAATTGAATTGCTCTTTTTTTTTATGCTTTTCATTATAGAAGTGTGACTTGAATATGTGTCCTTCTAAATGAAATTAAGACCTGCCCTTCAAATTTGATCACTGATCGTATGTAATACGAATGAGGTACGGATTTTATATAATGCTATATTGGCTCATACAGCACACACAAAACAAAAATCACGAAAGCCTCTTATTGGATGTTGCAGCTGTCTTCGATGGTGGAACACGAACCATCAACAACCACTCTAAGTCTTCAACAGTACAGTGGAACACGATCCACTAACCACACGATCCACAGTACAGTGAACACGATCACTAACCACGGGATTAGAGGACTATTGTATTGGTTGAAAATAGAATATGAGTGAAATTATTTCTAAATTGAGATTTACACTACGGGCATATGGGTGATGTGTAGGTCAGATTATTTTGGGTGATGTGTATTGGTGATACTATTTTTAAAACTCCAAAGGTCGTATCTTCCTACACTATCCTCCTACACTATCAGTGTATGGGTGACACTACTAGAGATTTGAACATTGGTGAGACTACTTGCAAATTGATTCCAAACACCAAAACTCCAAAGGCCTGAGTTGGTGTTGGGACTTGCTTTTATTGCTTGTATCCTCTCTTGCTTTTATATTCCTACACTATGGGCGTATGGGTGACGCTTGCTTTTATATTGCTTGTATCTTCCTACACTACCGGCGAATAGGTGACGCCTCCAGAGATTTGAACACGATTGTGACTACTTGCAAATCGAATCTAAACACCAAAACTCAAGAGGCCGGAGTTGGTGATGAGACTTGCTTTCATATTGCTTGTTTCCTCTTACATTATAGGCGTATGGGTGACGCCTCCAGAGATTTAAACATGGTTTGAAAATAAAATAAAATAAAGTTTCTTTATAATATTTTATGTGCTTATACTAATATAGCATATAGAGGCCATATTTTCAATTGGAAACAACAATAATTTAATTTAGCATATAGAGGCCATATTTTCAATTGGAAACAACAATAATTTAATTTAGCATATAGAGGTCATATTTTCACTTGGAAACAACATAAATTTTTATTACATTTTGTCAAAAATTTGGTGAAAATTGTTAAAAATCCGGCTTATGACAATCAAATTTTTAAATTTTATATACTTTATATATTTGTTATTAAATTTATTTCTACCATTAAAAAAGATTCAAACATCCTTACATTTCTACCATAAAAACGATTCAAACACTCGATGATCAACCACTACAACCTCCATTGCAACCTCAACCTCCACTAGATCAGAAGACGATTGCGTCGTGGTTGGTTGGAAATAGCATTACTATAGAGATTCACCAACCTCCAGTGGATCAGAGGACGATTGCATTGTGGTTGGAAATAGCATTACTATGGAGACTAGAGTCTCCGGCCCTAAGAATACGTTTTGTTAGGGCGAATCAACTAGAGTTAAATTTTTACTTTGATGTATACTTCCTATCCTCTACGCTATAGGATAAAGAACATTTATCAATGGTGAAGAGGGCCGAGATGATCTTCCGATAACAATTTTTGATACTTCACAATTATATCGTTTTCATAACAATTTTTCATACATTTACAATCACATCAAGATATAAGGTCTTATAAAGAAATGGTTTGCCACATAATTAATATAATTAATTAAGATTTTAGATTTTGTAAAGCAAATGTTTTTATGATATAATTAATATTGTAAATGAAATGTTTTTATGATATAGTTGATAATTAGATAACAATGTTTGAAATTATGATTAAAAAATACAATTGTGAGTAAAAGTGAAGTATAATGGGACATTTAATATTGCATTATTATATGGTGTGAGATTTTAATATCGTATTATTATTTTAATATTTCATATGAATAATTTTTTTTCAATTATTTACATTAAATTTAATTAATATTTTTTATTAATATTTTTTAATAGTAATGTTTATCTATAAAAAACTTTGAAATAAATTTTATTTATATTTATTTAATATTAATATTTATTTATAAAAAGTTTTGAAATAAAATTTATTTATATTTATTAATATTTAGCTTAAATAATAAGGTTAGAAATTATTACTAAAAATACTTATAATGAGTTTTATATATGACTAAATTTAATTAATATTTTATTTATGTTTGTTTAATATTAATGTTTATTTATAAAAAAATCTTGAAATAGAATTTATTTATATTTATTAATATTTAGCTTAAATAATAAGGTTAGAAACTATTACTAAGAATACTTATGATGAGTTTAATATATCACATATAAAAATTGAAATTAAATGGAGAAAATATTAATATTTTTACTAGTCATTTAAGCTAAACCTTAAATTATATTTATTAAATATTAATAATATTGATATTTATTTATAATTTTTTTTGCAATAATTTTTATTTGTATTTATTAAATATTTATTAATTTTTTAATATTAATTTTTGAAGATAGTAAAATATATCTTAACTTAGCTGTTAATTGACAATGAAGGTAGTAATTATTGGTTATTATTATTATTATTATTGACTAGAGGAGTTATTCAAGGTGGGTAGACTTCCATTCTTGTCAAATGCCGTTCAACTTCCATGATATTCATAAAAAAAGTCAATATGCCTTATAGCCATTGTTGAAATTACCTTTAATGAGATCATGATCTTTAAATACCATATAGCCTTCATCTCATACATGAGATGAGATATTACCTATAGTTGTAGTTTAATCTTTTACCTAAAGAATATATTTTTAATATTATATATATTCTATTGAGTTATTAAATTCTTTCCTTGTATTTAAAAGAAATGTTACTTTATTAATTATAAGCAATTTTAAATCTCACTTCGAAATTAAAACACAATTTCAATTTAAATAATATAGGCTAATTTTATTTATTTATTTAATTTTTGTAACATCCCTCGTGAAAAGTTATTGTTAGTAAATAGTAAAAGTAATTATGAACAAAGACTTTATTTGAAAAAGTATATATAACTCTGTTATTAATTTTATGTTAATTAAAAAAACAATTGTGTTAGTACTATTTGAACTGAGCTTATGAGTAATCATGGTTAGTAACTGTGGAATGAGTTACAATGGAACCCTAACTACCTTCAGGAGGTAGTTGAGACCCCAGAGGAAAAAGGGGAATTGCCAAGTCTGGTTGGGATCAGATGGCAGAGAAAAAGAAAATATTCATGCTATGTCTGGTTAGGATCAGATGGCATAAAAGGAAAGGAATTTTCCTGTGTACGCTATGTCTGGTTAGGATCAGATAGCGTTTACTGGCGAGACCAGTGTAATTGCAGTCGAGAGGACCTGCAAGTGCTTGGGGGTGGAAGGTCAAAGAAGAACTCTTCCTACGGACGGGTGGATTGACAAGCATTACAAATAGATTTGGCATATTAACAGGTATGTCTTACCACTTATATATCTGCGGAAATGTTTTCTGTATTGTACTGTACGGAGAAAAGGGAAATAAGTGGTAGGTTATCTGGTTATTCTCTTTTAATAGTATCAAGAAAACAAATATTAAATTCTGTATGAAATATAGAACAGAATCGAATGTCGAAACGGAACTGTATATACAAACTGAAGGAAAGAACAATAAAGTCTATATGAAAGACAAACAGGCGACAGAGTTAAGTCTGCATGGTCCTTTAGAGAAACAATAGAACACGCGGTAAACGGCTTATCATAACATCAGTAGCATTAACCCTCATTTATATGTAAAAGCGAAAGTAGAGATTAGAATCTTCGCATTTGGAAAAGGGAAAACAAGAAATGTACAGGCGTTCTCTGCTAACGAGAATGGCGGTAAAACCTAATACTCTGATATATATTTATTCATGAGTGAACTTAGAAAGCCTCACGGGCCAAGTAAATTAAGAGAACAAGCTGTGCTATCGTCTATAAAGCAAATGATGCAAACATTAAAAACCCGGTGATGCGATATCTTAACCCGGTCAACTGAATCGCAAGAAATCATAAAGATTTTAACGAAACATGTCTACAGTGTAATCTACTTGAAGTATATATATAAATGTGTTACATGCACCAAGGGAACCATACACATTCACGGTTAACATAAAGAAATAATAAGTATAAACGCCGAGGTAGAGACATGATATCTATGGTTGCATGCAACCTCAGTCATCAATCTTCCGCTTTGGTGAACCCCCTCGGACCGAGCCGCAGCTTGTGCTTAGCTGGCCGAGGCGCCAAAGCCGGAAACATATCACATACACATGCATCATTAAGTTGGAAGATACAACAGCAGAAATTCACTGTAAATAAATATATAATTCCAACAGCAGAGACCGATAACAAGCCAGTTCGGAAATATCATTTAACCAGAGAAAAGCATTATAAATAGTACTGAAACCACGGTATTATCCGTGTTCTGTATTATATTCCAACCAATGTCAAACAAAAACATCAAACCCTTACAGTCGAGGTCACAAAGTAATAATAAATATAACGGCTGCGTTCAAGAAAAACTGTACATAGCTAAACAATAGTTCAGTAGCTAAATGAAGCATGGCTACGAGCGAACTCAGAATGATATGCCTCCTAGCTGAGTAGTTCCGACTAAGCCGGGACTCTGATCTGGTGCAGGGGAGCAAAATCGAAATATAAGTCCGGCATCCCTGCCAAGGGAATAATGATTCAGTAAAACCCGGACGAGTTACATGGGAGAAGACAGAAGTATTGAATCCTTACCTGGCATCGGGCAACTGGTGGAATAAAACAAATCCCTCGACCCTGACGGGATGGTGATGAACCATCTGCGCAGATCAACAACTGGATTAGTAGATGAACCTGGTGCAACTAATGAGAAATTGTAACAAATCACAGTGGAAGAGAAACATCAGTACCTGTTTAAACAAAGCCTGGTGTCGTTTGTTACAGAACCAGTAACTTCAAGGATGAGGAAGGACGAACCTTGAACCAATGGCGGTAGGCCTGAGGCCCTTGGGAGATACTATATAAAACGCAGAACAGTGCTGAGTATTTGCGGTGTTGTTGCTGCAAGGAAATGTATTGAACTGGAAAAATAGAGCCGAAAACATGAAACAGACATATATATAACTTAAAACCCTTTACCGTTTCGTGGCTCAACTGGAGCCGTAGATCCGTAGAGAACTTGTAGTTACCGTTCGATAGCCGGTGAACTTCGGGATGCTTCTGGTGCGAAAGTGGCAAGCCCAAGGAGTCAGGCCGTAGGCTCCAAGCGCACATGGCAGCTTGCCACCTAGCCGTTAATCCATCCAAGTGGACGCTGCCGATCAAACCAGTTGGATCGATGGCAGGGCCGGACCAGTCACAGATTTCTCGGGATATGAAGAACCTGATACCATAAATAAACCATTAAAGCGCCAGTGCCAACTGGGTGTCGTAGTGCCAAGTCAACATATGTACATATAATGTTAAACAAATGGAATGTATATACCGTGAACCTTATGTGTGGTAGGGTCAATCGTTATACATTATGTTAATGCGCAAATAGAATCTTGGAGTAATAATATATGTTATTGTTATAAGTAGAACATAGGTTATTGTTAAAGTGGGATTTTACAACAGTAATGATTACTGTAGATTGTGTTGGTAATACCAATGTGTAAGGTTATTATAGTTAAAAAAATTTACTTGTATGTACTGTATGGGAGCGTGACAATTTGGTATCAGAGCAAAGGTTAAAACTCTGTGACCTTTGGGAAAATTTCAAATTACACAGCAATATAAATATACATAGTGTCATGACAAAAGTCGAGTGTGCTAAAGATAAGTTACATCTGTTAATGAGTTATTCTTAAGTAGGTAACAGCAATCAGCAGAATGAGAAGAGCAAACAGTGCTCCTTATGGAAATTTGGAGCCACCTGATAACATGGAGCAACCTCAGGGAAATCCTGAGTTTTGGGTGCAACTGGGAGCAGAAGGCCGCAATATTGATTCATCATTGATGAGGACGGTTCAGGAACTAAAGGACGAAATGGCCCGGTTGCGTGCAGATAACGTAAGATTAAATGTGGAGCAGGAGAGGATTTTGAAAAGTCTATCTGATAAGCAACATCAACAACAGTCACACCCGAGGCCTGAACAGACACGAATAACAGACGAACACAGCTATCACACTGAACAAGAGGAAGCAGAGGACAGAGCAGAGACGCGAGGAGAGAAGTCTGTCAATGCTTCTGAATATCAGACTCCAAAAAGACCACGGATGGAACTACAAGGGGAGTGCCGGAAGATTAAACCACCTCAATTCGATGGGGAATCAGAAGAAGCTGCAGAGGCGTGGTTAATCAATATGAATAAGTATTTTCAAGTATACGAATATGATCATCATCTTAAAGCAAGGCTGGCTATATTTCAGCTACAGGCCAAAGCCACACTGTGGTGGGAGGAGGTCAAGATGGTGTGGGGAGTGAGTGAGCAGGATGTGACCTGGGAAATGTTCCAAAGACATTTCAAGGAAAAGTACCTGACAGAACGTTTTTATGATGAAAAAGCGCGAGAATTCCATGATCTGCGGCTTGGACAGCAGACCATTGATGAGTTTGTAACTAAATTCACATCCCTGCTTCGTTACGTGCCATATATTCATGAGGAGAAGGCTAAGGTACAAAGGTTTGTTAGCAGCCTACCTCTGGCAATGCGAGAAAGGATAGAGTTCGATAATCCGAAGACGATGGATGAAGCAATTCGGAAGGCAAGACTGTGTTATTAGCAAAACAAATCAAAAGGAGAAAATTCTGGGAAGCGTTGGACAGATAAGCGGGGCAGTAAAATGCCTATGGGAAGTAAGGGAGCACGCAGCAGTTTTCAAAAAGGATTCTCGAAAGGAGCCAATGCTAAAAATCCAACTAAAAATCAGAACAGATTCAAGCCTCCTGCAGAATCCAAATATAGTGAACAACAAGTTAGATTGGACAATGAAGGCTCAGCTCGGCCACCTGTTCAGTGTTGGGGTTGTGGCGGACCCCATTATATTAGAAACTGCCCTCATTGGAAGGACAGTGATCAGTTGTCCCAGATCTATGAAGCTTCAACAGTAGGAGATGTGGCTCGATCTATGCCCAGAATAAATGCAGCACTGGAGGATCGACAAGCTGATTACCAGCCAACAATGATAGAGTTTGAAGGTAAGATCTTTGATCGAACTGTTTCTATTTTAGTAGATCCAGGAGCTACTTTAAGCTATATAAGTCCCAAGGTTGTGGAAAGCTGTGGCTTGCAAACTACTAAATTTAAAAGCCCTTGGCTAGTACAGCTGGCCACTGGGGCCAAAAGACGAGTACTAACTAAAGTCAGCAACTATCCATTAAGGTTAGCTGGCCAAACAATAACAACTGAATTAAACGTACTCCCTCTTGGTTCCTACGATGTGCTGATAGGAATGGACTGGTTGGAACGGCGATGGTCTGTAATTAATTGTAAAACAAAAACAGTCTCTTACCGAGATGAACTGGGTGTGGGAAAAGAGATTCAAGGCATCCAGAAACCAGTGCAGATTCGGCCGATCACGGCCTCACAGCTGGTTAAGTGTATCCGGAAGAAGTGCCAGATTTATGCAGTACAAGTGGGGTTCGCAGATTCTGTGGATAAGGTTGCAACTGTTAAAAATATACCAGTAGTGCAAGATTTTGCAGATGTATTTCCTGAAGAAATTCCAGGGCTGCCGCCCAAAAGGGACTTAGACTTCACCATTGAGCTGATGCCCGGAGCAGCCCCAGTGTCCCGAGCACCCTATCGGATGAGTGTGCCGGAGTTAACTGAGTTAAAAATGCAACTGCAAGAGCTGCTGGAAAAGAAGTATATCCGCCCCAGTGTCTCTCCTTGGGGAGCTCCTGTGCTATTTGTGAGGAAAAAAGATGGGACTCTGCGAATGTGCATAGACTATAGACAGCTGAATAAACTGACAGTTAAAAACAAATATCCACTACCCCGCATTGACGAGCTGTTTGATCAGGTAAAAGGGGCGACAATCTTCTCAAAGATCGATTTAAGATCGTTTTACCATCAAATCAGAATCAAAGATGAGGACATAGCCAAGACAACTTTTCGTACTCGTTACAGACACTACGAGTTTGTGGTACTGCCTTTTGGATTAACTAATGCACCTGCAACATTCATGTGTTTGATGAATAGTGTATTTCATCAATACCTAGACAAATTTGTATTGATCTTCATTGATGATATACTTATATACTCCCGGAATATCAAGGAGCATGAGGAACATTTGAGGATAGTGTTACAGACATTACGGGAGCATCAGTTATATGGAAAATTCAGCAAATGTGATTTTTATAAAGAACAGATCCAGTATTTGGGCCACATTATTACGAAGGAAGGTATAGCTGTAGACCCCGAAAAGATTAAAACTATATTGGAATGGCCTACACCCAAGGATGTAGCAGATATTCGATCTTTCATGGGGCTGGCTGGATATTACCGACGGTTTGTAGAAGATTTTTCTAGAGTTGCCTACCCTATTACCTCCTTGCAAAAGAAGGGAAAAGTGTTTAAATGGATAGCAGACTGTCAACGGAGTTTCGAACAACTCAAACATTTACTTACCACAGCACCTGTGTTGTGTGTGGCAGATCCCGAAAAGGAGTATGTAGTTTGTACAGATGCCAGTAAGGAGGGCGTGGGTGGAGTGCTAATGCAGGAAGGTAAAGTGATTGCCTATGAATCCAGGAAGTTAAAAGAACATGAGCAGAAATATTTTGCCTATGATCTGGAATTAACCGCTGTGATCCATGCTTTGAAGATGTGGCGCCATTATCTAGTAGGGAGGAAATTTTTGTTAATGACGGATCACCACAGCTTGACTAGTTACTTTAGTCAGCCGACTTTAAACGCAAGACAAGCAAGATGGGTGGACTTTTTGGGAAATTTCGATTTCGAAATTAAACACTTAAAAGGAAAAGAGAACAGAGTAGCTGATGCACTGAGCCGAAAAGTGCATTGTATTTATGAAATTGGCATTAGTCAAGGATGGTCCACTCTTGACAAAGAAATTGATGAGGCGGCTGCACAGGATCAGGTTTATTTGCAAAAGAAACAATTGGTACAGAATTCAGATACTCGTGTAATACAACAAGGGTACACCTTGAATGCAGCTGGAATTTTGTGCTACCAAAAGAAGATCTATGTACCCAATCAGAGCAGCATTAAGGAAAAGATTATGGATGAAAATCATAAAAGTCCTTATGCAGGACATCCTGGTTACCAGAAATTAATCACATCGCTAAGGAAAGAATACTTCTGGCCAGGCATGAAAAAGGATGTGATAGAATACTTGGCGCGCTGTTTAGAGTGTCAACAGGTGAAGGCTGAACATCAACACCCTGCGGGGTTACTACAGCCATTGCCCATACCAGAATGGAAATGGGAGACCATAACCATGGACTTTATTACCGGGTTGCCGAAATCCAAAAAGAACAATGATTCTATAATGGTTGTAGTGGATAAACTCAGCAAGTCAGCTCACTTCATACCAGTTCAATCCACCTATCGTGCCGCTCAAATCGCAAACATTTTCATGCAGAATATATTTAAACTTCATGGGCTGCCGAAAGTAATAATATCTGATCGTGACGTTAAGTTTACCTCAGCTTTTTGGAGGACCTTATTTGAAGGTCTAGGAACTCAATTGAGCTTCAGCACCGCATATCATCCGCAAACTGATGGACAGACTGAGCGAGTGAATCAAGTAGTGGAGGACATGCTGAGGTCTTATGTGATGCAGCAACCTACGCGATGGGAGGAGTATTTACACCTAGTGGAATTCGCTTATAACAATGGCTATCACTCATCCCTGAAGATGAGCCCATTCGAAGTACTTTACGGCCGAAAATGCCGCACACCCTCCAGTTGGGGTGGACCGGAGGACAAATTCTTGCTGGGTCCTGAGATGTTGGAAGAGATGGAAGTTATGGTGAAAAAAGTTCGAGCTAATCTAAAGATGGCACAGGACAGGCAGAAGAATTTTGCAGATCGGAAGAGAACATTTAAAGAGTACCAAGTGGGTGAACATGTGTACATCAGAATTCGAGCTAGGAAAAGTACCCTCCAATGGAATGCTTGTGCCAAATTGGCACCGCGTTTTTGTGGACCATTCCAAATTCTGGCACGAGTAGGGCCGGTAGCTTATCAGCTCGCCCTACCCAGCCATATTCGGGTTCATAATGTCTTCCATGTGTCAGTTTTAAAGAGATATGTGTATGACCCTAGGCATATAATAAGTTGGCAGGACATTCAAGTAAGGGAAGACTGTTATATAATGTAAACTGAAATAGAATACTAGTAAGCAGCTGATCTGATTGTCATGTGTTTCAGGTGGAACCGGAAGGAGAGTTCCTGGTCGAACCAGTGAACATATTAGATCGGAGAAGAGTCGAGCTGCGGAAAAAGGTCATCAGCCAGGTTAAAGTGCAGTGGCAGCACTTTGGGCCTGAAGAGGCCACCTGGGAGGATGAACAAATGATGAGGGATACTTATCCCAGACTGTTTTTGGATGAACAACAACATCGGGACGATGTAGACTTTCAGGAGGGGGAGATGTAACATCCCTCGTGAAAAGTTAATGTTAGTAAATAGTAAAAGTAATTATGAACAAAGACTTTATTTGAAAAAGTATATATAACTCTGTTATTAATTTTATGTTAATTAAAAAACAATTGTGTTAGTACTATTTGAACTGAGCTTATGAGTAATCATGGTTAGTAACTGTGGAATGAGTTACAATGGAACCCTAACTACCTTCAGGAGGTAGTTGAGACCCCAGAGGAAAAAGGGGAATTGCCAAGTCTGGTTGGGATCAGATGGCAGAGAAGAAAGAAAATATTCATGCTATGTCTGGTTAGGATCAGATGGCATAAAAGGAAAGGAATTTTCCTGTGTACGCTATGTCTGGTTAGGATCAGATAGCGTTTACTAGCGAGACCAGTGTAATTACAGTCGAGAGGACCTGCAAGTGCTTGGGGGTGGAAGGTTAAAGAAGAACTCTTCCTACGGACGGGTGGATTGACAAGCATTACAAATAGGTTTGGCAGATTAACAGGTATGTCTTACCACTTATATATCTGTGGAAATGTTTTCTGTATTGTACTGTACGGAGAAAAGGGAAATAAGTGGTAGGTTATCTGGTTATTCTCTTTTAATAGTATCAAGAAAACAAATATTAAATTCTGTATGAAATATAGAACAGAATCGAATGTCGAAACGAAACTGTATATACAAACTGAAGGAAAGAACAATAAAGTCTATATGAAAGACAAACAGGCGACAGAGTTAAGTCTGCATGGTCCTTTAGAGAAACAATAGAACACGCGGTAAACAGCTTATCATAACATCGGTAGCATTAACCCTCATTTATATGTAAAAGCGAAAGTACAGATTAGAATCTTCGCATTTGGAAAAAGGAAAACAAGAAATGTACAGGCGTTCTCTGCTAACGAGAATGGCGGTAAAACCTAATACTCTGATATATATTTATTCATGAGTGAACTTAGAAAGCCTCACGGGCCAAGTAAATTAAGAGAACAAGCTGTGCTATCGTCTATAAAGCAAATGATGCAAACATTAAAAACCCGGTGATGCGATATCTTAACCCGGTCAACTGAATCGCAAGAAATCATAAAGATTTTAAAGAAACATGTCTACAGTGTAATCTACTCGAAGTATATATATAAATGTGTTACATGCACCAAGGGAACCATACACATTCACGGTTAACATAAAGAAATAATAAGTATAAACGCCGAGGTAGAGACACGATATCTATGGTTGCATGCAACCTCAGCCATCAATCTTCTGCTTTGGTGAACCCCCTCGGACCGAGCCGCAGCTTGTGCTTAGCTGGCCGAGGCGCCAAAGCCGGAAACATATCACATACACATGCATCATTAAGTTGGAAGATACAACAACAGAAATTCACTGTAAATAAATATATAATTCCAACAGCAGAGACCGATAACAAGCCAGTTCGGAAATATCATTTAACCAGAGAAAAGCATTATAAATAGTACTGAAACCATGGTATTATCCGTGTTCTGTATTATATTCCAACCAATGTCAAACAAAAACATCAAACCCTTACAGCCGAGGTCACAAAGTAATAATAAATATAACGGCTGCGTTCAAGAAAAACTGTACATAGCTAAACAATAGTTCAGTAGCTAAATGAAGCATGGCTACGAGCGAACTCAGAATGATATGCCTCCTAGCTGAGTAGTTCCGACTAAGCCGGGACTCTGAGCTGGTGCAGGGGAGCAAAATCGAAATATAAGTCCAGCATCCCTGCCAAGGGAATAATGATTCAGTAAAACCCGGACGAGTTACATGGGAGAAGACAGAAGTATTGAATCCTTACCTGGCATCGGGCAATCGGCGGAATAAAACAAATCCCTCGACCCTGACGGGATGGTGATGAACCATCTGCGCAGATCAACAACTGGATTAGTAGATGAACCTGGTGCAAATAATGAGAAATTGTAACAAATCACAGTGGAAGAGAAACATCAGTACCTGTTTAAACAAAGCCTGGTGTCGTTTGTTACAGAACCAGTAACTTCAAGGATGAGGAAGGACGAACCTTGAAGCAATGGCGGTAGGCCTGAGGCCCTTGGGAGATACTGTATAAAATGCAGAACAGTGCTGAGTATTTGCGGTGCTGTTGCTGCAAGGAAATGTATTGAACTGGAAAAATAGAGCCGAAAACATGAAACAGACATATATATAACTTAAAACCCTTTACCGTTTCGTGGCTCAACTGGAGCCGTAGATCCGTAGAGAACTTGTAGTTACCGTTCGATAGTCGGTGAACTTCGGGATGCTTCTGGCGCGAAAGTGGCAAGCCCAAGGAGTCAGGCCGTAGGCTCCAAGCGCACATGGCAGCTTGCCACCTAGCCGTTAATCCATCCAAGTGGACGCTGCTGATCAAACCAGTTGGATCGATGGCAGGGCCAGACCAGTCACAGATTTCTCGGGATATGAAGAACCCGATACCATAAATAAACCATTAAAGCGCCAGTGCCAACTGGGTGTCGTAGTGCCAAGTCAACATATGTACATATAATGTTAAACAAATGGAATGTATATACCGTGAACCTTATGTGTGGTAGGGTCAATCGTTATACATTATGTTAATGCGCAAATAGAATCTTGGAGTAATAATATATGTTATTGTTATAAGTAGAACATAGGTTATTGTTAAAGTGGGATTTTACAACAGTAATGATTACTGTAGATTGTGTTGGTAATACCAATGTGTAAGGTTATTATAGTTAAAAAAATTTACTTGTATGTACTGTATGGGAGCGTGACAATTTTTTTATCCTTATTTTTATCATCAAACTTAACTCTTATAAAATCATATTTTTTTTATTGAATTTAATTCTATACTTATAATATTTTATTTAAATAAAAATATTTTATGATCAATGTTTTGATGTTCAATATTAATATGATATCTAATATCTGAATCTTAATAACCGCATGTTCTTTATTCTCAATATTTATTAGTTATTTTATTATTCAAAAGGACATTTGGTTTTTGGAGATGTAGATTCTCAAAAAGACGTGTACATATAGACAAAATTTACTTTGCATATTGGACTCATATAGTTGAGACACAAGGATTACCATTTTTCATTAAGACTCTTGCTTCCAAGTTTACACCTTTATTAGCTAGATCATGTGAAACAAAATTGTCCATTTCAACACATAAAAGCTAATAGCAGAGAAGACTCGTTTCATATTCATGATTCTATTAATAATCTTTCATAACTTGCAGTTCCTAGGCAAGGATCCATGAAAAAGGAATCTCCCAAAACCGCCAAATCTTTCATGTTTGCTTTTTTGGCCAGAGGGTGCAGTAATCCAAATACCCCTACATATTATTTGCACAATTACCTAACCCCATTCAATTTTAATTTTTCTATTATATTGAGAATAATCCTTTTCACTTAAATAACCCAAAATAACATTTTTTTAACCAATATAATTTTAATTAATATAAAATATTTTTTAATGAATTATATATATATATTTACTCACTACCGAGATATATAAAATATTTTTTAATGAAATATATATATATATATATACTTACTCACTACCGAGATATGTATAACTTTTAATATATATATATATATTCATTTATTACCAAGATATGTATAACGGATATGTTTAACTTTATATATTGTGATGAATATATTTTTAATTCTAAAATTTTTAGTAAATTTTAAAATAAAAATTGAGTTTTTGGTTTTTTAATTAAAATATTAATATAATTTTTTAAATAATATTTAAAAATTAAATTTTAATATGTATTTTTAAAATAAAAATTAAATACAAATATTAATTAATATTTAATTATGAATTAATAAAATAAAAGTATTAATATAAATATAAATATATTTATTAATATTAACTAAATATTTTATATATATCTTAATATTTTATGTATGTTTTAATAGATATTCTTTATTTTTTTCCACAAGGAAAAACTTATGGCTTTTATTAATGGAAATAAAAATTAGATTTTGTAAACACATTTAGTGTATGTAGAAGGAGCACAAATGAGCAAGACATTATACTAGTGAGCAAAAATGAGAAAATATGGACCTATGAAGTTTATGAACAACCGTGCATATGCCAAGAAAAAGAGAAAACATAGTGACAAAAAATTATGGATAACAATTAGTGTTGATTTTTTCTTTTTTTCCCTTCCCTCTTTGCGCCTGTTGCCACCTATTGGGATCTGGATCAACGAGAACCAAAGTTAGTTCTCGACCCTCCTCTAGATGTGGGGGTTCTTTGTTTGAATCTAAACCCTTTGAGGAATATGCTCCTTTGGTTCTCGTGGACCTATTGTAGGTTGTTGTTCTTCTATTTTTGTGCCTGTCAGTGGTGGAGTGGCAAATCCATCCTGAATCACAACCTCCTCCCCCATTTCATCTTCAGTTTGTATTGGATGTGTCTATTTGTAATCCTCCTCCTCATCTTCCAAAAGTGGAGGTTCACTAAAATGCCATGCTTTTGGTCTATTTGGCTGCTTCTTTTTCCTTTTTGGAATCTCCTTCACCATAAGACATGTTTTCTGAAGATGCGCTGTTTGGAAACGCACACGACATTTGAAGGCTGTGTTGTCATAATCTAGAGTTCGTGAGCACTGAAAATTATTGTGCTTCAAGCCGATGTGATCTAATAATCCTTTGCTAAGATCTATCTAGACACAAATCCTAGCAAAGGTGAATATTCATTTTTCTGTTCTTTCCATGTCCATTTTTTTGAATTTGCCCAATTTGTTCCGATGTCTTCAAGGACTTGATGGTGCAAGAAGGAAGGGGAAGATTTGGTAGTCTAACCCAGACTGCTGTAGTAGTAACCACCATGGATGTTGCATAAAAACATGGGAACCACAAAGTAATTGATAGTCCATCTCTACCTCAGAACCAAGGTCCTTCATTTAGTACAAAGTCCAATTCTTTTTGAGTGTCAAATTGGAATACAAGAAAACCTTCAGAGAAAAGGTAATGTCACAATTCAGTGTCCATGAAGAGAACACCCATTGATGTAATGCTTCAGATTTTGGCCAGAAGCCATTAAATATGTAAATAATGGCTTTAGATTCTAGTGTTGTGAATAGGGAGGATACCTATGGGATATTGACCTCCATGGATGGAGCTTGCTCCATTTGGTCCACAATATATGTACGTGGAATGTTTTGATTCATATTTGTAGGGGTCAAAACCTTCCCCTGAAATGCATCCTTGAAAGTGCCTGATGTTCCATTTGGTGGTCATGCACCAGGTGCACCCCCCAAAACCTAGTGCACAAGGCAATAGTTGAGTTTTTGGTGACATTATAATCTTGGAGCAAGTTTGTATCTTGTAGGAATTTCCCTGCAAATTGTAAACATTAAAATGGTACCGACAATCCCCATTTCTGCTCTATTTTTGTTTTAAGGAGATAACATTTTCAATGTTTTGGATCCAGAAAGGAGCATAGGCCCCATTTAATTTTCTTATGAAAATCTAAAAGGGTTTGTCCTATTCAAGCACAAAATGTTGGGAAAAAATGGCCTCGTCAGAGGGATGGATACTAAAATAAAATGACCACTATAGGAGAAAATACCACAGATCCATATGGATCAATGGCTCAGGACAAATCCTTGAAGAGAAACATAATAATGTATTGACGGTAATCAGGTGAGACAGAGTATCTATGAATACGAACAATTGAATTTGGTCTCCACAATCCACACATCTCTGTCTCTTGAGTGTAGTAATTAGGCCAGATACGGAAACTCCACATCCATGGTAAACAAAAGAGCCCAAGATTGAACCCTGAGTAAATGAACCCTCTATCAAAGAGAGATTGGGGCATTCCATTCCTGATCTATGAGCATTCATAGAAGGCTTGCAAGCCTCACCTGCTAGAACAACATCATTGATTTTTTCTGACATTTGAAGAGAATAAACAACACATATAATGGAGCCACACCACCAAGATCCAATCCATGGCCAAAACACAGAGGTTGTGGCATGAAAATTGATTGTAGTGATTGAAAGCTGAGAAACCAGAAGCAATGAAACCCTAATCTCCATGGTGCTCCAAATGTTCATAGCTATTCTTTAATATTAAAATAAATAAATAATTTAAACATATCTTATAAATTTTCAAAGATTTCATGATGAATGAGTTCATCAATATATTAAAAGCTATGTGATTATGAACAAGCACTCCTCAAACCTCGACATAAAAATAGCTATATTATAAAATAAGTTGAGATGCATATTTTAATAGACACATTTAGGACATGCCCTTATAAGGATTCCCAAATAAATATATGAAAATGTTCGTGTTATAAAAATCTAGTAAAGAGTAAGTTTCAATATCTATTTCCTAAGAAATCTTTATAGGGATTTTTGATAAATACCTTTCAATTTTAATATAAAGATACCAACTTTTAATAAGGTTGAAAGATAATATTTTAAAAATATTTCACAATTTATAAAATATCCATCTTAACCCTAGATCTATTAAGCACTGAGAGGGATCAAATCTCTCGAGGTGCAAATCTATTTTTTGTGTTGAAAACTTGAGTAAAGATTTGTGCCTTGAGAGATTTGATCCCTCTCGATGCTTGATAGATAGGGGTTAAGATGAATCTAGGTTAGTTATATAATACTATATGTAAGGTCCCACCTTACCAACCATCAATATTATAGAGAAATATTGAACACTAAGACTCAAAACGAGATATTTTTTATTTTTGTTTTTGTTTCCAACTCCCAAGACAAGCCCAAAGCCAATGTCTCACTCAAACCCCAAAGCCAAACTACCAAAAAACAACCATCACTTCATCCTCAAGCTCAAAAATCATATTTCAAAGAAAGAGTCTTTAGTGGGATGAATAAATATCAAACTTTACGAGCCACAATTTCCAACAAGCTAATCATTTACTTCTGTTGCAATTAAATGTGTTCAGGAGTGACTAATTTGATTTTATTTTAAATAACATGCTTATGAATTCTTTACTTAAAAGGATAATTCAACTTCTATAGGAGTGATATCCAATAATTATGAATTCATATATAAGCGGACATTAGAACAAATCACTTACCCAAAGTTGACTTTATCAACATAAGTTTTAACTCAATGGGCTTATCACGCAGATTCATTGAGATATTCCAGAACATCTTGGTTACAAATCCTAATTTCACTTAAGATTTTTTTTTAAAAAAAAATACATAAATTTAAATAGCTACAACCATTGAAGCATTATGACAAACAATGTGCAAGCATACAATATACAACCATTGAGGCATTTTTTCAAACACTTGGCAACCATCATCTCCTAAGACAATTTTGACAACCGTTAGCAACATGAATATATGATTCTTACTCAGCCTATTTAACTTATAAAATTCATAAATCAAAACTTCAAATATTGAAATATTAAAACAAAAACTAAATCATCTTAATCCTTCACCAAAAACTCGAGAACAAGCACATACAATTGGTAGCAATAATCTACAAGCACATACAATTGGTAGCAATAATCTACAAAATCAACTAGATTTATGATTTGGGTTCTGAAAAGTATTGTTTTGGAATCAAATAGGGGGTTACAGGTACATATGGCATGAGTATCCCCTCATATTGGACTGAATCACATCCAAAACGCCCAAGGATGTGTTTATTTAAAACAACAAAAAAATTAGATCCTTAATGTCTCATTTGCGACTTTTGTCAAACACATGGAATGCAAACTTTCATCTACAACTCTACATGAGGAAAAACAACCCAGATTTATGCTACTAAGATATGTTCATTGAATTCATACATTTGACATAATTTGAGAAGCTAATTCCTTTGACATAATTTGACAAGCTTATTGCAGCCATTGCTACAATTTGACAAACACATGGCAACCCTAAATGCTATAGCTATTAAGGATTTCTGTCAAAATTCTAATAGTATTATAACAAAATCTTGAATGAAAAAACATTGACTTATTGATAAGAATATGAAACATAAGCCATAACTGAAATTTACCTCAAACTTACCTCAAGCCTTTGATCTTCCAAACCATATTTTAGCTCCCATTATATTTGCATTTTCTTTTAAGGGCTGATTTTGTAATTATTCAGGTATATTTTGGGTACATGTCTATTTTGTTACTTCTCTTGTAAGCTACAAGTTAGCACTTATTCATGCATAAATAAATTGCTAGCATTACTCATTCATGGATTTTGTCAAACACTTTGCTAAATGTTTTGAAACCTTTTCTAAAACATGCATATAATTACTTGAAACAAAACCATAACTCATGAAATTCTTACGCAAGTCCTTTTGAATTTCTTTATTGCAATTGCCTTCAACAATATTTGGCTTTCCTTTCTCAAATGCTACAATACCAAGGTTAGTACAATAAGCTACACCAATAATAATTCCATAACAGCTTGAGATCTAAACATCCATACATATAAACCACTCTTAGTCTTCATTTTTAACTAGCCAATAAGATTCGAGATAACATAAGCTTAAACCAAAATTAGATGCTTACAACAATTGAAATTTCTACTTCTTATTTATGCTAAAGCTATATTACAATTTAAGGACAATGAAAATGATACCTAAAGAGATATTCAACTCTAATCGTTGAGAATATGATCCATCTTTGATCCCTTAACTAACTCATTTGAACCATCCAATTTTCCACCCAACCATATCCAGGCAGAACTTCTCCCCCTCGAACTCCTGAGCTATAAGAGCTCACAAGCAGTGCCAAAATATAACAATAGAGAAATATATAAGGAAAGTTGAGGAAGATAAGTTTCACTTCTTCCCAATACCACTCATGGTCAGCTCCACAAGGTAGACATACTTAATAATTTAGTTTAGGAATTTCAAATTCTTTTCGAAAGCAATTGGATACTCTCCAAGTCTTGACCTCTCATAATATATATATATATATATATATATTAAATCTCTCCAACTCTTGGTATCACAATGTACTCCCTGAAGTGAGAATACATGCGACACATATATAGGAGAAGCAACAAATTCTTGTCATAAAGGAGGAGTAATATGCATGCCTTGTATTCCATTTAGAGGAGTGTCACTCATGCCATTAAGGAGAGATATCCATGCCTTATTTAAGGAGAGTGTAACATATGCATTAAAGAGTGCGTAAGAATAATCTTTTATGACATGTCTTTAATGAGTGTAAGAGGAATATGTCATTCTTTGATTAATGCATAAAAGAGAGTGTAATGTATTATTAAAAAAGAGAGAGAGTTACATAAAGCCATGGGAATCGTCAATGAGAGAGGTGTGAATTGATTGAGGAGATGAAGGTGACTTGTAATTCCCTTTTAATAATAATATCATAGTCTCATAAAAGATAATAATAATAATAATATTGACAATTAAGTCGAGATTAAACTATTATGATTGATTAATGATAAGTTAAGTGATTTTCCTTCAACTATACTTGATTACTCATTGGTTGAAAGTGACTTACTATTTTTTCAAAGTCATATTTGAGATGCTAGACACGACTTTCTATTTTTAGAAAGTCACTCCAGAATTGTTAGAAATGAGATTTTAATAAGAAAATTTATCTCTGAGCTGCCCATGAGTGGTATTTTTCTTCCGGAGAATAGGGATTTTGCATCCCTGTTGCATACATCTCCGTGCCTTAGTAGATTGATGACTCCACACCCTGATCTATTCCAAGGATCCAAGATTCCACACCTTGATCTTTTAAATATTTAGGACTCTGCATCCCAATCATTTTATTATAGATCCAAGACTCTACCTCTTTATCTTTCATGGATTTAGGACTCCTCTCCCTAATCGTTTTATTATATATCCAAGACTCCATGTCTTTATCTTTCATGGATTTAGGACTTCGTGCCCTAATTTCCATGGCTTATCATCTATTATACTTTGAAACTTCGTGTTTCACCTTAAGGTACTGATTGTGAGCTGATACCCATGTGATAGTTCATTGATAGGGCCTTGTTCCATGACCTGAACAAATCACAATCTCATAGATCAAAGGAATCAAATGAATTTCATAATTAACTTATTCACATTTTACCAAAGATTGTGCATGACTTCCATAATCATTATGGTTATGAAGAAATAAATTTCATAGCCATTTATAATTTGAACATCCTTGTTTTCAAATAACCACGTCCCCTATCACTTCCTGCTCAATACAAGATTAAACATGTAATCATAAAAATCATCTATCATGACTTCCACAATCATTTATAATTTGAGCATCCTTGTTTGCAAATAACCATGTCCCCCGTCACACCTTTCTCAATACAAGATTAAGCATATATAATCATGAAAAACATGTATCATGACTTCCACATTCATTTATAATTTGAACATCATTATTTGCAAATAACCAGGTCCCCTGCCACATACTTCTTAGTACAAGATTATGTATATATAATCATACAAATCATATATCATCCATAAATCATAATTAACCATATGTTCCACATAACCATGATCATCCATGGATCTATGTGTCTCAATCCTGGATCACCATCCATGTCATATATCTATGTCCAAATTAGGATACCAAAAGAGAAAACATTGATAATATGTTCTTAACCAAATTCAGTTCTTATACACATAACCATAGATATTATCATAAGCACATAGCAACCAGGTGACCCAAACTAGGTCTATAGCATATAAGCATGTACATAAGTCTGTCATACATAATCTTATATCATTACATCAACATCACCATCTCTAAGTGTCACAAAACTAACCTTGCCAAGGCGTGACACTACATACTCCCCCTTTTGGATTAAACTTGGCCGAAATATTTCTTATAGTTTTCATATATATATATATATATATAAAGTCCAATCAGGTTGTTTATGAAGGCAAAACATGCCATTATTATCCTACACTACGGGTGTATAGGTGAGGTCCAGAGATTTGAACACTGGTGAGACTACTTCCAGAACTCTAGAGGCCATATCCTCCTACACTATGGGCGTATGGGTGACACCTCCAGAGATTTGAAGACTGGTGAGAATACTTGCTCCAAACACCAAAACCACCTACCTCCAAAGATTTGAAGATTGGTGAGACTACTTGAAAATTGATTCCAAACACCAAAACTCCAAAGGCTTGAGTTGGTGATGGGACTTGCTTTTATATTGCTTGTATCTTCCTACACTAGGGGCGTACTTCCTACACTACGGGCGTATGGGTGATGCCTCCAGAGATTTGAACACAGGTGGGACTACTTACAAATCGATTCTAAACAACAAAACTCCAGAGGCCGGAGTTGGTGATGGGACTTGCTTTCATATTGCTTGTATCCTCCTACACTACATGTGTGGGTGACACTTCAACATGGGTTGAGAATGGAATGAAGTAGGGATTCTTTATAATGCTTTATGTGCTTATACTAATTTAGCATATAGAGGCCATATTTTCACTGGGAAACAACACTAATCAAATTTAGCATATAGAGGTCATATTTTTACCTGAAAACAACATAAATTTCTTTCAGATTTTGTTAAAAATTTGGTAGAAATTTTTGGAAATTCTGGTTATAATGATCAAGTTTTTGGATTTTGTGTACTTTGGGCTTTTTTTATGTTATTAAATTTATTTCTACCATTAAAAAAGATTCAAATGCTCCCACATTTCCACCATAAAAAAGCGATTCAAACACTCAATAATTTTTTTTTGAAAAAAAATTACTAGGTTCTAGAGAAAAACAATTCTCTAACCAAAATTAAATTAGTAAATAATGCCTATGTGATTACACAAGCAAATTTAAAAAAACAAAAAGCAACAAAGCCTTTTCTTCGCTTCTGCACAAGCCACCAACCTCCACTGGATCAAATGATGATTGCCTCAACCACCACAACCTCCAGATATTTGAACATGGTTTGAAAATAGAATAAAGTAGGAATTCTTTATAATGCTTTATGTGCTTATACTAATTTAGCATATAGAGGCCATATTTTCAACTGGAAACAACACTAATTTAATTTAGCATATAGAGGTCATATTTTTACCTAGAAACAACAAAATTTTCTGTTAGGTTTTGTCAAAAATTTAGTAGAAATTGTTAGAAATTCGGTTTATAGCGATCAATTTTTAATTTTTGTCAAAAATTTAGTAGAAATTGTTAGAAATTCGGTTTATGCTTCGATTTTTTTTTTTTTTTTTTATCACTCTGACATTTCTACCATAAAAAACGATTCAAACACTCTCATAGTGATCAACCACCACTAGATCACAACCTCCACTAAATAAAAAACTAGATCAGAAGAAGATTGCGTCGTGGTTGGTTGGAAATAGCATTACTATAAAGATTCACCAACCTCCAGCGGATCAGAGGACGATTGCATTGTGGTTGGAAATAGCATTACTTTGGAGACTAGAGTTTGCAGACCTAAGAATACGTTTTGTTAGAGCGAATCAACTAGAGTTAAATTTTTACTTGATGTATACTTCATCTCCTCTATGCTATGGGATAAAGAACAATTAGCAATGGTGAAGAGAGGACCGAGATGATCTTCCGATAACAAATTTTTGATACTTCACAAGTATATCGATCTCATAACAATTTTTGATACATCTACAATCACGTCAAGATATAAGGTCTTATAAAGAAATGGTTTACCACATAATTAATTAAGATTTTACCAAATTAAATTAAGATTTTAGATTTTGTAAAGGAATTGTTTTCATGATATAATTAATATTGTAAATGAAATGCTTTTACGATATAGTTGATATGAGATAATAATGTTTGAAACTATGATAAAAAATACTATTGTTAGTAAAAATGAAGTATAATGGGATATTTAATATTGCATTATTATTTAGTGTGCGATTTTAATATTGTATTATTATTTTATTTTTTTTTCCGAAGGTGGCAAAACCTATCAAACTCAGGTATCAAACCAACAGTGAGGACAGCCATCTCTGGCTGCTATCCGCGAATGTCGGTTTGACTCATCACTGTTATCAAGGAAAACCACGCCACCTGTAATAACCCGTTGGTGGTCCGTAAGGGAGCAGGCTTTCACTCCTGCCAGATGCCTCTGGGTCTTGGGCCGTTAACCTGTTTCCTTACGTCCGAGGAAGACGAGCTCTTAGCCAATCAGAAGCAGTTTTACGGCATACTCCAGGCCGATTTAATATTGTATTATTATTTCAATATGTTATATGAATAATATTTTTTTATTAATTATTTAAATTAAATTAAATTAATATTTTTTATTTATATTTATTTAATATTTATGTTTACCGGGTCTGTAGTATGCCCTAAAACTGCTTCTGCTTGGCTAAGAGCTCTGTAGTATGCCTTAAAACTGCTTCTGCTTGGCTAAGAGCTCGTCTTACTCAGACGTAAGGAAACATGTTAACGGCCCAAGACTCAGAGGCATATGGCAGGAGTGAAATCTTGCCCCCTTAGGGACCACTAGCGGTTATTCCAGGTGGTGTGGTTTTCCTTGATAATAGTGATGCTTCAAACCGACATTCGCAGATAGTAGCCAGAGATGGCTATCCTCACTGTTGGTTTGTCAACTGAGTTTGATAGGTTTTTCCACCCTTGAATATATATCTATATATCTATATATATTTGTGTTTATTTATAAAATGTTTTGAAATAAAATTGATTAATATTTAATTTAAATAATAAGGTTAAAAACCATTACTAAAAATATTTAGTATGAGTTTAATATATTACATATAAAAATTGTAATTAAGTGGAGAAAATAACAATATTTTTACCAATCATCTAAGCTAAATTTTAATTATATTTATTAAATATTAATAATATTGATATTTATTTATAACTTTTTTGCAATAATTTTTATTTTTATTTATTAATTTTTTAATATTGTTTTTTGAAAGTAGTAAAATCTATCTTAACTTGGTTGTTAATTAAAAATGAAGGTAGTTATTATTCTTATTCTTATTCTTAAGTTAATTAAAAATGAAGGTAGTTATTATTCTTATTCTTATTCTTATTATTGAGTAGAGAAGTTATTCAAGCTAGGTAAACTTCCACTCTTGTCAAATGCTCTATAGGCCTTATACTATTAACTAGTTTCATAATATATAAGAATGACCCACTCTTAGTTAATCAACAAGAGTTTTATGTCCTATTCTAGGATTAAAAAGGAGTTTCAACTTACATGATATTCATAAAAAAGTCAAAAGTCAATATGCCTTATATCCATTGTTGAAATTACCTTTAGTGAGATTATGATCTTTAAATAGCATATAACCTTCATCTCATACTTTAGATGAGATATTACCTTTGGTGGTAGTTTTGAAATTACCTTTAGTGAGATTATGATCTTTAAATAGCATATAACCTTCATCTCATACTTTAGATGAGATATTACCTTTGGTGGTAGTTTAATCTCTTATCTAAAGGATATATTTTTTAATATTATATATATTCTATTGAGTTATTAAATTTTTTTCATTGTATTTTAAAATATTAATAAAATATTTTATGATCAATGTTTTGATGTTCAATGTTAATATGATATCTAATACCTGAATCTTAATGACTTTAGGTTCTTTATTCTCAATATTTATTAGTTATTTTATTATTCTAAAAGACACCAAGTTTTTGTAGGTGTAGATTCTCAAAAAGACCTGTATATATAGACAAAATTTACATTGCATATTAGACTTATTGTTAAAATATAGTTGCCACACAAGGATTACCATTTCTCATTAGGACTCTTGCTTCCAAGTTTACACATTTATTAGTTAGATCATGTGAAACAAAATCATCCATTTCAACACATAAAAGCTAATAGTAGAGAAAACTTGTTTCATATTCATGATTCTATTAATAATGCTTTGTAACTTGCAATTCTTTGGCAATGATCCATTAAAAAGGTGGATAACCAACTCTGAATCTCCCAAAACCACCAAATCTTTGATGTTTGCTTCTTTGGCTAGAAAGAGCACTTGCACTAATCCAAATACCCGTGCATATTATTTGCACAGTTACCTAACCCCAACTTATACTCAATTTCAATTTTTCTATTATATTGAAAAGGGTTCAATTTTTCTATTATATTGAAAATAACCCTTTTCACCTGGATAACTTAAATTAAGATATTTTTTTAATAAATATAATTTTAATTAATATAAAATATTTTTTAATAAATTATATATATATATATATATATATATATTCGTTTATTACCGAGATATGTATAACTTTTAATGTGATGGATCTAGTAAAATTTGGAAGTAAATTTATGAAATATGTTTTATGGGGTGGAGTTTTAATTTATTAAAAAGATGTATATACTTTTTAATGTGATGAATAAATTTTTAATATTAAAATTTTTAGTAAATTTTAAAATAAAAAATGAGTTTTTGGTCTTTTAATTAAAATATTAATATAATTTTTTAAACCATATTTAAATATTAAATTTTAATTTATATTTTTTAAAATTATATTTTAAAATAAAAATTAAATATAAATACTAATTAAGATTTGATTATGAATTAATAAAATAAAAGTATTAATATAAATATAAGTATATTTATTAATATTAACAAAATATTCTATATATATCTTAATATTTTATATATGTTTTAATGGATATTCTTTATTTTTTCCATAAGGAAAAATCCATGTCTTTTATTAATAGAAATAAAAATTACACTTTCTAAACACACATAGTGTGTATGTAGAAGGGGCACAAATGAGTAAGACATTATACTAGTGAGCAAAAATGAGAAAATATGGAGCTATGAAGTTCATGAACAATTGTTCATATGTCAAGAAAAAGACAGAAAAAGAGAAAACATAGAGAGAACAAATTATAGATGACAATTAGTGTTGATTTTTTCTTTTTTTTCCATTCTCTCTTTGCACCTGTTGCCACCCATTGGGATCTGAATCAACCAGAACCAAAGTTAGTTCTCGACCCTCCTGCAGATGTGGGGGTTCTTTGTTTGAATTTGAACCCTTTGAGGAATTGCTCGTTTGGTTCCACATTGACCTATTGTAGGTTGTTGTTCTTCTATTTTTGGACTCGCCAGTGGTGGAGTGTCAAATCCATCTTGAATCTCAACCTCCCCCTCAATTTTATCTTCGGTTTGTACTGGATGTGTCTATTTGTTATCCTCCTCATCATCTTCCAAAAGTGGAGGTTCACTAAACTGCCATGCTTTTGGTCTATTTGGCAGCTTCTTTTTCCTTTTTGGGATCTCCTTTGCCATAAGACATGTGTTCTGAAGATAAGCTATTTGGAAACACACACGACATTTGAAGGTTGTGTTGTCATAATCTAGAGTTCGTGACCACTGAAAATTATTATGCTTCAAGATGATGTGATCTAATAATCCTTTGGTAAGATCTATCTATACACAAATCCTAGAAAAGGTGAATATTCCTTTTTCTATTCTTTCCATGTCCATTTTTTTGAATTTACCCAATTTGTTCCGATGTCTTCAAGGACTTGATGGTACAAGAAGGAAGGGGAAGATTTGGGAGTCTAGCCTAGACTGGTATAGTAGTAACCACCATGGATGTTGCATAAAAACATGGGAACCAGAAAGTAACTGATAGTCCATCTCTCCCCCAGAACCAAGGTCCTTCATTTAGTACAAAGTCCAATTCTTTTTGAGTGTCAAATTGGACTACAAGAAAACCTTTAAAGCAAAGGCAAATGTCACAATTCAGTGTTCATGAAGAGAACACCCACTGATGTAATGCTTCAGATTTTGGCCAAAAACCATTAAATATGTAAATAATGGCTTTAGATTCTAGTTTTGTGAATAGGGAGGATACTTGTGGGATATTGACCTCCATGGATGGAGCTTGCTCCATTTGGTCCACAATATATGGACCTAGAATGTTTTGATTCATATTTGTAGGGGACAAAACCTTCCCCTGAACTATATCGTTGAAAGTGCCTGATGTTCCATCTGGTGGTCATGCACTAGGTGCACCCCCCACAACCTAGTGCACAAGACAATAGTTGAGTTTTTGGTGACATTATAATCTTGGAGCATGTTTGTATCTTGTAGGACTTTCCCTGCAAACTGTAAACATTAAAATGGTACCGACAATCCCCATTTCTGCTCTATTTTTGTTTTAAGGAGATAGAATTTTCAATGTTCTGGATCCAGAAAGGAGCATAGGCCCCATTTGATTTTCTTATGAAAATCTAGAAGGGTTTGTCCTATTCAAGCACAAAATTTTGGGAAAAAATGGCCGAGTGAGAGGGCTTAATACTAAAATAAAATGACCACTATAGGTGAAAATACCGCAGATCCACATGGATCAATGGCTCAAGACAAATCCTTGAAGAGAAACATACTAATGTATTGACGGTAAGCTGGTGAGTTAGAGTATCTGTGAATACGAACAATAGAATTTGATCTCCACAATCTGCATATCTTTGTCTCTTAAGTGTAGTCATTAGGTCAGATACGAAAAATCCACATCCATGGTCAACAAAAGAGCCAAAGATTGAACCCTGAGTAAATGAACCTTATGTCAAGGAGGGATTGGGGCATCCCGTTCCTGGTCTGCGAGCGTTCATAGAAGGCTTGCAAGCCTCACCTGCTAGAACAACATCATTTATTTTTTCTGACATCTGAAGAGAATAGACAACACATATAGTGGAGCCACACCACAAGAGCCAATCCATGGCCAAAACACAGAGGTTGTGGGATGAAAATTGATTGTAATGGTTGAAAGCTGAAACCATAAGCGATGAAACCCTAATCTCCATGGTGCTCCAAATGTTCATACCTATTCTTTATTATTAACATAAATAAATAATATAAACATATCTTATAAATTTCAAAAGATTTCATGATGAATGAGTTCATAAATATATGAAAAGCTATGCGATTATGAACAAGCACTCCTCAATCTTGACACAAAAATAGCTATATTATAAAATAAGTTGAGATGCATATTTTAATAGACACATTTAGTACATGTTCTTATAAGGGTTCCCAAATAAATATATGAAAATGTTCATGTTATAAAAATCTAGTAAAGAGTAAGTTTTAGTATCTATTTCCTAAGACATATTTATAAGGATTTTTGATAAATACCTTTCAATTTTAATATAAAGATACCAAATTTTAATAAGGTTGAATGATAGATTTTAAAAATATTTCACAACTTTTAAAAGATCCATCTTAACCACGGATCTATCAAGCACTGAGAGGGATCAAATCTCTCGAGGTGCAAACTTCTTTTCTGTGTTCAAAACTTGAGGAAAGATTTTCAACTTGAGAGTTTTGATCCCTCTCGACACTTAATAGATCCAGGGTTAAGATGGATCTATGTTAGTTATATAATACTATATAATATCTATCTGTAAGGTCCCACCTTACCAACCATCAATATTATCGAGAAATATTGAACACTAAGACTCAAAACACGATATTTTGTTTTTGTTTTTGTTTCCAACTCCCAAAACAAGCCCAAAGGAAATATCTCATTCAAAACCCAAAGCCAAACTACCAAACAACAACCATCACTTGATCCTCAAGCTCAAACATTGTATTTTAAAGAAAGAGTCTTTAGTGGGATGAATAAATATAAAATTTACGCGCCACAATTCCAACAAGCTAATATTTACTTCTGTTGCAATTAAATGTGTTCAGGAGTGACTAATTTGATTTTATTTTAAATAACATGCTTATGAATTATTTACTTTAAAAGAGAATTCAACTTCTATAGGAGTGGTATCCAGTAATTATAAATTCATATACAAGTTGATATTACAACAAATCACTTACCCAAATTTGACTTTATCAGCATAAATTTTAACTCAATGAGCTTATCACGCATATTCATTGAGACATTCTAGAACATCATGGTTACAAATCCTAATTTCTCTTAAGATTTTTTTATACAAAAAATACAAAAATTTAAATAGCTACAACCATTGAAGTATTAAGACAAATAGTTTGCAAGCATACAATATAGAGTCGTTGAGGCATTTTTTCAACACTTGGCGGCCATCATCTCCTAAGACAATTTTGACACCATTAACAACATGAATATTTTAACTCAACCTCTTTAACTTATAAAATTAATAAATTAAAACTTCAAATATTGGCATATCGAAACATAAACTAAATAATCTTAATCTTTCATCGAAAACTCGAGAACATACACATACAGTTGGCAACAGTAATCTGCAAAATCAACAGATTTACGATCTGGGTTCTAAAAAGTATTATTTTGGAATCAAATGGGGGCTTATAGGGCCTTAAGGCACGGATATCCCCTAATGTTGGAATGAATCACATCCAAAATGACCAAGGATGCGTTTCTTTAAAACAACAAAAAAGTAGATCTTTAATGTCTCATTTGCTACTTTTGTCAAACACATGGAATGCAAACTTTCATCTACAATTCTACATGAGGAAAGACAACCCAAATTTATGCTACTAAGATATGTTCATTGAATTCATACATTTGACATAATTTGACAAGCTAATTTCTTTGACATAATTTGACAAGCTTATTGCAGCCATTGCTGCAATTTGACAAACACATGGCAACCCTAAATGCTATAGCTATTAAGGCTTTCTGTCAAAATTGCAATAGTATTATAACAAAAGTTTGAATCACAAAACATTGAATTATTGATAAAAATATGAAACATAAGCCATAACTGAAATTTACCTCAAACTTACCTCAAGCCTTTGATCTTCCAAACCATATTTTAGCTCCCATTATTTTTGCATTTTTTTTTTAAGGGCTGATTCTGTAATTCTTTAGGTATATTTTGGGTACATGTCTATTTTATTACTTCTCTTGTAAGCTGCAAGTTAACACTTATTCATGCATAAATAAATTGATAACATTACTCATTCATGGATTTTGTCAAACACTTTGCAAAATGTTCTGAAACCTTTTCTAAAACATGCATATAATTACCTAAAACAAAACCATAACTCATGAAATTCTTACCCAAGTCCTTTGGAATTTCTTTATTGCAATTACCTTCAACAATATTTGGCTTTCCTTTCTCAAATGCTACAATACCAAGGTTAGTACAATAAACTACACCAATAATAATTCCATAATAGCTTGAGATCTAAACATCCATACATATAAACCACTCTTAGTCTTCATTTTAAACTAGCCAATAAGATTCCAGATAACATAAGCTTAAACAAAAATTAGATGCTTACAACAATTTAAATTTCTACTTTTTATTTTATGCTAAAGCTATACTACAATTTAAAGACAACGAAAATGGTACTTGAAGATATATTCAACTCTAATCGCTGAGAATATGATCCATCTTTGATCCCTTAGCCAACTCATTTGAACCATCCATTTTTCCACCCAACCATATCCAGGGAGAACTTCTCCCCCTAGAACCTCGAGTTGTAAGAGATCACAAGCAGTACCAAAATATAACAGTAGAGAGATATATAAGGCAAGCTGAGGAAGATAAGTTTCAATTCTTCCCAATACCACTCATGGTCAGCTCCACCAGGTAGAGATACTTAATAATTTAGTTTAGGAATTTCAATTTCTTTTCGAAAGCGATTGGCTACTCTCCAAATCTCTACCTCTCATCATATATATATATATATATATATATATATATTTTATGAGAGGTAGAGATTTGGAGAGTATATATATATATATATATATTAAATCTCTCCAATCCTTGGTATCACAATGTACTCCCCCAAGTGAGAACACATGAGACACATATATAGGAGGAGCAACAAATTCTTGTGATAAAGGATGAGTAATATGCATGCCTTGTATTCCATTTAGAGGAGTGTAACGCATGCCATTAAGGATAGGTATCCATGCCTTATTTAAGGAGAGTGTAACATATGCACTAAAGAGAGAGTAAGATGAATATTTTATGACACGTCTTTAATGAGTGTACGAGTAATATGCCATTCTTTGATTAATGCATAAAAGAGAGTGTAACGTATTATTAAAAGAGAGAGAGAGTTCCATAGAGCCATGAGAATCATCAAGGAGAGAGGTGTGAATTGATTGAGGAGATGAAGGTGACTTGTGATTCCCTTTTAATAATAATATCATAGTCTCATAAAAGATAATAATAATAATAATAATATTGAGGATTAAGTCGAGATTGAACTATTAGGATTGATTAATGATAAATTAAGTGATTTTCCTTCAACTATACTTGATTACCCATTAATTGAAGGTGATTTACTATTTTTGGAAAGTCATACTTGAGATGCTAGACATGACTTTCTATTTTTAGAAAGTCACTCCAGAATTGTCAGAAATGAGATTTTATTAAGGAAATTCATCCCTAAGCTACCCATGAGTGGTATTTTTCTTCCGAAGAATAGGGATTCCACATCCCTATTGCATACATCTCTGTGCCTTAATAGATTTAGGACTTCGTGCCCTGATCTACTCTAAGGATCCAAGATTCCACACATTGATCTTTTAAATATTTAGGACTTCGCGTCCCAATCCTTTTATTATAGATCCAAGACTCCACGTCTTTATCTTTCATGGATTTAGGACTCTGCACCCTAATCCTTTTATTATATATCCAAGACTCCATGTCTTTATCTTTCATGGATTTAGGACTTCACGCCCTAATTTCCATGGCTTATCATCTACTCTACTTTGAAACTCTGCATTTCACCTTAAGGTACCAATTGTGAGTTCATACCCATATGATGGTTCGTTGGTAAGGCCTTGTTCCAAGACCTTCACACATCACAATCTCATATATCAAAGGAATCAAATGAATTTCATAATTAACTTATTCAAATTTGGCCAAAGATTGTGCATGGCTTCCATAGTCATTATGGTTATGGAGAAATGACTTTCGTAGCCATTTATAATTTGAACATCCTTGTTTGCAAATAACCATGTCCCCTGTCACACCTTTCTCAATACAAGATTAAGCATATGTAATCATTCAAATCATGTATCATGACTTCCACAATCATTATAATTTGAGCATCCTTATTTGCAAATAACCAGGTCCCCTGCCACATACTCCTTAGTACAAGATTATGTATATATAATCATACAAATCATATATCATCTATAAATCATAATTAACCATATGTTCCACATAACCATGATCATCCATGAATCTATGTGTCTCAGTCTTGGATCACCATCCATGCCATACATCTATGTCCAAATTAGGATACGAAAAGAGAAAACATCAATAATATGTTCTTAACCAAAACCAGTTCTTATACACACAACCATAGATATTATCATAAACACATAACAACCGGGTGACCCAAACTAGGTCTATAGCATATAATCATGTACATAAGTTTGCCAAGTGTAATATTATATCATTACATCAACATCACCCTCTCTAAGTGTCACAAAGCTAACCTTGCCAAGGTGGGACATTACATATTTGTATCTATGTGCCTCTTTCTTATTCCCTCTCTCTCCCCCTTCATCTCTGTGTCTATATCATTCTCTCTCTCCTTCCCCCCCCCCTCTCCCCAATATCTCTCTCTTCTCCAGTCCCTCTCCCCCTCATCTCTCTCTCTTTCTCCGCCTATCCCTCCTTCTCTATGTCTCTCTCTTTTTCCCTCTCTCTCCCCCCAATATATATATCTATATCTATCACCATCTCTTCTTCTTTATCTTTCTATTGCGCGCACACACACACACACTCCATATCTATCTCTCTTCCTCCTTCCCTCCCTCTATCTCTCTCTTCTTCCCTCTTTCCCGCCTCCAAATATATATCTAAATATCTCTATCTCTCCTTATTTGTCTCTCTATCTCACCCCCAAAACATACACACTCTCTTTCCATATCTATCTATCTCTTTCTCCCTCCCTCTCCACCTCCCTCTCTCTCTCTCTCTCTTCCCCTTCTCTCCCTCTATTTATTTCTTCTTCCCTCCCTCTCTCCCATCCTACAAGTTCATCTCCACTTGCCTCTCTCATTCTCTCTCTTGAGTCCTTTCTCTCCATCTCTCTCCCACCTCCTTCTGTATCTCCCCCTCCCATGACTCTCTCTCTTGCTCTCTCCTTGCCCTTGAACTCTATCACTATCTCCCTCCCTCTCTCCTTTCCCTTGAACTCTATCACCTTCTCCCTCCCCCTCTCCTTCTCTCTCCCCTCCATCTCTATGTCTCCCTTTCAATCTCTTCCCCTTCTCTCCCTATCTCTCTCATCTCCTCTTCTTTCTCTTTCCTCCTCTCCTCTCTCCCTCACTCTCTCTCCATCTCTCCCTCACTATCTCTCCATCTCTCCCTTTTCACTTCCTCTCTCTCTCTCTCCACCTCTATCTCTTTATGCATTTATTCTTTCTGACATCTCTCTCTTTCTCCAACTCCATCTCTCTCCCCTCCTCTCTCTCTTCCTTCTTCCCTCTCCTACCTCCCTCTCTCTTGCCCCCCCGCCCCATCACTCTCTCTCTCCCTCTTTCTTTACCCTCCAATGTTGTCACTATCTCCCTCCCCCTCTGTCCCTCTTAAATTTGATCCCATTGTATTATGCTTAAGAAGTATCTAAACTAAAAATACTCAATTGGTTGTAAAATATTAAACCTATATTTTGGATCGAACATGTGAAAGAAAATACAATAATGAAAAACTATTGCCCTATCTTTCCTCAATTATTGTTAGTCACTTTCCCTGTTCTCATCGCTTGGATCCTTAGTTAAGATGGAACTATGCTAGTTTTTAATAATATTATTTATATTATATAAATTTCACATCTTTATATATACAACTATTCACATTTTAAATTTTATTAAAACCTTGATTTAATAGTAGCCTTGAGGATAGAATGCCTCTCAAGACAACAAAATTTGTATTAAGTGCTAGTGTATTGTTGATTATATATTCAATGTTAAATAAAGGAAATCTCTATTATAAAATGAAAATAAGAATAAGTTTTAATATATATTTTTATGCATATCATTATAAGATTCTTTAATAGATTTATAAAGAAAATCATTTTATAGAAAAAGATGAGGTGCAACTCTCAATAAAATGGAAGAGATATTTCCAAATAAATGAAAGAAATCCTAAATACACATCATTTAGGGAATAGAAAGATAAAGGAAATTCATACTACAGAATGAGGTAAGGTGAATTTGTCAAAAGATACTTTGAGAGACAAGTTGCTATAAGGTTTTCAAAATACATGAAAGAGAGATTTTTAGAAGATATCATGCGAGTGCAAATAATTCTCATGTAAATTAATAAAGGCTATCTATATTATAAAATGAGGTGACTCACTAGTCTTAGTATGTACATATAGATACAATTGCGCAAGTAGTCCCAAGTACATAAAAAAGGTACTAACACCAAAAAAATTAGGAATATAACTTTGGTTAATAAAGACATATTTTTACAAAGTAGGATAAACTCCCCTTTTTGAATTTCTTTATTTTGAGTTAATATTTTTTTTCCCAACGATAAATTTATTTCATAATTGTTGAATTTTAAAGCCTTTATTTATAAACAATATATAATATTTTCATTTTTAACATGTTTTACATCAAATTTAATTCACTAAATAACGCTTCATTGAAAAAAACAAATGGTTGTGTCTATATTCTACACTAAGTCTCTACCAAATGAACCCATAAAAATGGGGATTTAGAAATCTATTTACAATGTTAAAATGTGTGAATTTGCACAATTTTATTATTAAGATGGTAATTGTTTATCACCGAATTTCTTGAAATTATTTAATAAAAATAATGATTTGCTACATGAACAAAAAACATGTTTTCATTATCAAAATTATGAATTTTCATCATCAAATTTGGTAAAATTTTTAAAAGAGAAGGGTGATTCACTACATGAGAAATATCTCAATAATGTCAATCTCGAGGATTGGATCATCGCTGACGCTCCAGAAAAGAAGGATGCATCCCTCATTTGGAGAATCCTAATGAAAGTCAAGCAATGGCTCTGCAACAACCTGCGATGGGAGGTCGAGAGGGGAGATAAGATAGCCATTGGTCTCGATGCTATCAAAGGATTGGAAAGACCCCATCTACCCTTTGTGCCCTTCATACCATTTTTAAATCGTTATAGCATACATTTCCTAAATCACCTCGATTGCAATTGAGATTCTATTCTCTCCCATCATATATGGCTACACTGTATAGATCCTGGTGGCCTTTGAGGTTGAGTGGGAGAGGTATAGGTTCATGCTCTGCCAAGCGGTTATTATGGTCACAGAGAAGGATCACATATTAGCTTGGAGAGGGCGTGTGACAAAAGGCCACATTTATGTAAAACAATCATATACAAATATTACACAGGGTCACATGAATCTAGACTGTGATTCTTGATTGATCCAAATGTGGCAAAGGTAGTTTCCTTTGAAACTGAAATGTTTCATTTGGCTGGTGTTCCACAATCAGATCACTTTGCTAGAAAGGGTTTTCAACGGTTCAATAGTTTCTATCTGTGTGGAGGGGCGAATGAAGAGGTGACACACCTTTTTCTTGATTTCTCATTCACTGTTTCAATATGGTAAGAGGTATTGATGTTTCTCAAAATTCAAGCAGGTGTGAACTTCTCCTCTATGGGCATGTGTCTATCTCACTGGATTGAGGGTTAGAAAGAATATCAGAAGCTTACTTTTTACATTTGTTGGGGGTATATGGAGGAGAAGGAATGCTAAAATTTTCGATCAAATCGTTCAAAATGTGCGATATACATGTGTTTTTTGTTTTGTTTTGTTTCGTTTTTTTTTCTAAGGAGATCAGTCTCTTGAGAGCAAAGCATAAAAGGCGTATTTTGTTCATTTTGGGCAATTGGGTTGTCATGGCGAGTGGGATACTTTGATGTAGCAACATATAGAAGGGAATGTGGATGCGAGGCTTATATAGTTTTGAAGCAAGGACATTTTTATTAGTTTAGCTGGTATGGAAGTGCTAGTTCAAAGAATAGAGCATATATGTTAGCACATTGGGGAGTTTTAAGGTATGCTAGATGGCTGAAAATTGGGGAGATAGTGATTGTGGGCAATTCCAAATCAATTATTGAGTGGGCTTAGAGATACCCCAGACTTGGGCCTCCTTCTCTTTTCCACTCGATGCAATAGATCAGAGCTCTGTCGACATCCTTCAAACACATCACATTCACCCATGCTTTCGGAGAACAAAACATGATGGCTGACTCCCTCTCCAAATGTGGTAGATCCTCGTAGTTGGGCGAAATTAGTTTCTAATCCTATATTGATGGCTCATTCTGCAATGCTAGAAGTTTCACTTTCTAGAGGTCGAGTTGGTCCTTTTTTTGATCGCAACATTGGTGCCTTCTATGCTTCAGCCTGTTTGGAATTGGTCATGTTTCCACTTTAATCTTTTGCATATACAAGCCTTGTTGCCACAATTGCAGTTATTTTTGTATCAGTGAATGAGCACATAGCAAAAAGGCTTATACTTTGGATAGATATTTAGTGTTTTAGGTCACTTAGTAGCAATGTGTAATTTCAATGCTTTTCTTGCTTTAAGTTTTCTCTTCCCTAGAAGCCATTTTGTTGCATTTTGAATATTGAGAACTACAATATCTGGAAAATGTAACTAAATTTTATCCTTAATGAAAAATAGTCTTCTTTTTTTTGGAAAAAAAATTGACTCCGATGACAATTTTTAATCACTAAACTCACAAAGAAATAAATAAATATATTAATTTATTTATAATTAACCCATTATTTCTTTCTTTATAATTTTTTATAAAAACACACTAAAATATAAAATTTATAATATTATACAATTATTTATACAAACTACACAGGTAAGTTGTAACTATACCTCCCAATTCTATGTATTCTAACATTATGATTACTTAAACTAGCAAATTTTATTATATCATCATTTTTTAAAAACTAACTAATTATTATATCATATTTTTTATAAACTAACTAATTTTATTATTTCACAAAAAAAAATGAAAATAAAAATAAAATGAAGGAATTAATTATATGGATGGCGTATTATGTGAAGGGAAGGTCGTGAACTTGTGTGTCTCCCTCCGATGCCTCCTCAGATGCCAGACATCCCTTTGTTTGTTTTTTTTTATAAGTTTTTTCATATCTCCATTTTTTAAAACCGCTGCTGTTCTAACCTGTCAGCTGTTCCTGCACGTGGTAGTTGGAGATGTCGTGGTTATCGAGGAAGACGGAGCCGCACACGCGGTTTCCAGATTCTGTTCAATGCTTTCGACATTTTTGTCTCAATTGCAGCTTTATGGAGGTTAGCTAAACAATTAACATGGCTTTTGAATTTGATTATAGATTTAGAAATATTTTAAAATTTGATAAATATAATAAAGTTAGTAAAACAATTAACATGGTTTGTCAACATGATGGCAGATTTTGAAAATATTTGAAAATATTTGAGTCTCTTATGCAGATTTTGAAAGTATTTCAGAGCTTGTCATGTAGATTTTAGAAATATTTAAAAGACTGTCATGCAGATTTTGGAAATATTTGAGAGCTTGTCAGGAAGATTTTGGAAATATTTGGAAATCTGACAGCTAGAACAAGAATGGTCAGATAATTGACGTCCCTTGTCAATTTGATTGCAGATTTTGAAAATCATTCCACAATCCAACAAATAAAATAATGTTACTGTAACAATTGACTTCAATCCCTCATGTTTCAAAATATTAAGTTCAGTACAACATGGTGGTCGCCAAATTTTGGAAATCTTTAGAGTGGGCTCCAGATTTTGGAAATTTTAATTGGAATCCCATAGACAGAAGAAATAGTCAAACAATTAACATGGTCCGTCAATTTGATTATAGTTTTTGAAAATAATTTCAAAATCTGACCAACAGAACAAGATTAATCAAATAATTGATTTCAGTTTTATCTTTCTTATTTTAAAAGGAGTTGTTTTTAATGTTATTGTTTAGAAGCTTTTTCAGGTTTATTTTCTCTAAATTATGGCAGGAATTTATTGAAATCACAAGTTTGATGGCTAACTCCTGCACAATAAAAGTGCCTTAAGAGGTTTTCAGGATGCTGAATCCGTATATGAGTCAAAAAACTAGTTTAAATAACATAAATCAAGATTTCGCTACAATTTTTTCTGCGGCTGGAAACTCCAAAAAATCACACTAAAAATAACTCCATTTTAAAAGAATAAATTTACAACAACAAAATAGACTCCACCATTCTCTTCTATGCGGACAATATTAATTCCTGGGCACGGAGATTTTGGCCGAGAAAGAAGAAAGTAATTATGATATCGGTGTACAGAGCAGAGTAGAGCAATAGAAAGAGAACCAAAAGTAAGCGGAAGTTATCCTGGTTGGTTGGGACAGTTCATTAATGACCTCCTTATCCATATGAGTGGTTAGGGCGGTTCATTAATGACTTCCCCATGGTTAATTGGGACAATTCATTAATAACCTCCCCACCTATATGAGTGGTTAGGACGGTTCATTAATGACCTCCTCACCCAAATTCCTCCCCTGACGGTTCATTAATAACCTTCCCACCCAGATTCGAATTACAATTAATACACGATATATTGCTATCGGTTGACGCAACCATGATGCAATGATGATATAATCATAAAATATAGGTCTTTCTTCCAAAAGAAAAGCATCGCACTCCTTTCTAAAAGAAGAGAACCAGAATATCTCCGATTCATTAGCATCGTGGGAATCGTTGGAGAGTCCTTCAAGATGCTGCGCTGAAGTTTAAACTATTATGGGCCATCACCCTCACTCTGAACTCTTATTCTCCCCTTCCTTTGCAATTGTGGGGCACGAGATGATCACAAGAGAACTGACTTAGTGGCTTCAATCTACACCGCAAAGCAAATTTTCATATGCCAGGGTTTGAGCATGGGTCGCAGGGTTTGGGAGCCCCTTATGGGAACTTTCCTTTGGTTTTTCATAATCCTTTTTGCTTATCGCACGGCCTTCGCTGTGGCATCTTCTTGCTGACATTCACCGCAAAGGGGGACAAAGTGAATTTGACGGTATGTGGGGGAAATCTCTATAATTTAGTAGGGAGAGATTTTGTTTATAGTGTTATATTAAAATAGTAAAATAATATTTTAAATTAATACATTAAAAATAATAATAATAAAAGAAATTAATATATGTTATAGTTAAAATATTTTAATTCACACTTTAATTTTAAGTAGTTTTATTGTTAGAGAGTTCAGTTTACAATATAATAATATAATATGGTGTAATGTGTAAGTATATCTGTTCTTAAAAAATAAAAATAATTTTCTCCAAACAAATTAATGTTTACTTACACTAAAATCTTGTGTTTAAGAGAATTTGATTGGATTATCAATTTACTTTCAACAAATTTTTCTATCACATTAAATTCTAAATTAAGTAAAATTTTAAATACTTATACACTTTACTAAAGACAATATCCTTTCTTAAATTTAAGGAAAAAAGTTAATTCAATCCAAAATATTGAAAATCCTTAAGTTGATATAAAATGGCTCTAAAATCTTTTAATATTTCTTATATTAAATCTTTGTAAGATGAATATTTAAAAAAAAAAAAATCTCTTAAAGATATATTAAAACTTTTAAATAAATAAAACATTTCAAAGTTAAAGTAGAAATAAAATTTGTAATACATCGAAATATTATTTTGATGTAAGTTTTGTTACCCTGTAATGTAAAAGCATTATTAAATATAATATTAACATTAATAATTTTGGATTAATATTGTGAATTTTGATTCAATTTGTGGAGAATTATGTGGTTGTCCTAATTATATTTTTGCAAGTCAATTTTCTATTAAATTAAAGGTTTGTCCTTGCAAATTTTCGCACATCTCAAGAGGTACTTGTGTGTTAGTGTAGCATAACTTAGTCCATATATATATATATATATATATATATATATATATATATATATATATATATATAAAAGAGAACTAAGTTTTTAATATTAAAAATTTATTTTTTTATGCAAAAAATATTTTTTTATTATTTTTGGAAGTTGGTGAAGTAATATTTCAATTGCATTTTGCAAAAAAGTTCGCATAAGTTTTTTCTATTCTTGAAATAAATTTAAAAACTAAGAGTATGGTTTTGAAGAAGATTGTAAGCAAAGATATTTGTATTTTTTGAAATTTATGAAATTTTGTATATTTTATGTTATTGATTTTCCCCTTTGAAAGTGTCCAAAAAAATTTCAAGCATTATGTTTAAAATAACTTAGATGAAAAATACCATATGAATTCAAAAATCTCAAACTCATATGCCATTGGATATAGGATTCCTTCACGAATCCAAAATGATCAACTCCGCCACATAAGGACAAATTCTGCCTGAAGTTTGCTAGGGTACAAAATGGTGTTGCAAAGAAATCTGTAGAAGGGGAGTTAAAACTCCATTTTTAGGCCCTCAATAGCTCGATCGAGCTCTTAACATAGTTAAAAAAGGGCTTAATCGAGCGATAACTTCATCGAGCATATGGCTCGATCAAGATCCTATGTAATTGTGGGTTATGTAGGGGTTCGATCAAGGGTTTATCTTTAAGCCCTCAAACAACTCGATTGAGGGCTAAAATATAGCTCGATTGAGCTGGTGTTTTCTACCTTTTAACTCATGTGCTTTCCAAAAAGTATAACCCATCTTCATGCATTCACCCTTATGTTATGATATAATTAATATATTAGAATATATATTAACTCCAGATATATATGGGAGGGAAGAACAAATACATAAAGTGATAGAGGTGGAGACATAGAGGGAGTGACAAGAGAGAGAGAAGATAAAGTGAGGGAGAGGGGAGGAGTGAAGAGAGAGAGAAGGATAGGAGAGAGGGAGGAAGAGAAGAGTAAGAGAGAGAGGGAGACAAGAGAGAAGGATAGAGGGAGGGAGATAGCGCTAGGGTTGGAGGGGGAGAGAGAGAGGGGAGGAAGGGAGAAAGAGGAAGGATGAGAGAGAGGACTTGAGAGAGAGAGAGATAGGAGGAGGAGAGAGGGAGGGAGAGAGAGATGGAGTTGGAGGGAAAGATAGGGAGGGAAGAAGAAAGACATAGAGAAAGAAGGGTGGAGAGAGAGAGATGGAGTGACAAGGGAGAGATGGAGAGAGAGTGTGTATGTTTGGGGTGAGATAGAGAGACAAAAGGAGAGATGAAAGGAGGAGAGAGAATAAGATGAGGGAAATAATGATAGAGTTGGGGAGAGAGAGAGAGTGAGAGGGAGGGAGAGAGAGAAATGGAGTTGGAGGGGGAGGGGGAATAGAGGGAGGTAAGACAAAGGGTAGAGAGAGAGAGAGGGAGGGAGAGAGAGAAATGGAGTTGGAGGGGGAGGGGGAAATAGAGGGAGGTAAGAAAAAGGGTAGAGAGAGAGAGAGAGGGAAGCTATATAGAAGGGAAGAGAGAGGGAGAGAAGAGAAAGAGAGAGGGGGGGAGAGGAAGAGGGAGGGAGGTATAGATAGATATGGAGAAAGAGTGTGTATGTTTGTAGGGTGATATAGAGAGATAAAGAAAGAGAGACAAAGGGAGATAAATATATATATGGAAGGGGGAGAGAGGGAAGAAGAGAGATATAAAGAAGGGGATGGATGGAGAGATAGATATATAGATAGGTATGGAGAGATAGATATATAGATAGATATGGAGAGAGAGGGTGTGTATGTGTGTGTGTGTTTTGGGGGGGGGTGAGATAGAAAGACAAAGAAGGGGAGATGGAGGGAGATATAGATATAAATGGAGGGGGTGAGAAAGAGAAGAATATTGCTTACACTAGATGCATTGATTTCAGTGTAGATGTTTATTCTTAACCTATTTGAATGATTGCACTATATGCATTTATTTCAATGTAGATGTTGATTTCTAATTATATTTGATTGCTTGCACTAGATGCATTAATTTAGTGTAGATGTTAATTTCTAATCTTATTGGATTTCTTGCATTAAATGCATCGATTTAAAAGTGAAGAAAGACAAAGAGAGAAAGGTGGAGAGAGAAAAGGAGGGAGTGACAAGGGAGATGGAGAGAGAGGGAGAGAGGAGGAGAGGAGGGAAGAGAGATAAAATGGGAGAGAGAGGGAGAGAAGGAGAAGAGGGAGAGTGAGGGATAGGAAGAGGGACGGAGATATATATAGATATAGAGAAAGAGTGTGTATGTTTGTGTGGTGATATAGAGAGACAAAGAAGGAGATAAAAATATAGATGGAAGGGGGAGGGAGGGAAGAAGATAGAGATAGAGAGAGGGAGGGATGGAGGGATAGATATATATGGAGAGAGAGATCCTATGTGTTTGGGGGACAGGACGCAGGAATTGAGATAGAGAGACAAAATAGAGAGATGGACGGATATATATATATATATATATATATATATATATATATATATATATATATATATATATATATATATATATATATATATATATATATAGGTGGAGGGGGGAGAGAAAGTGAAGAAGATTGCTTGCACTGGATGCATTAATTTCAATGTAGATGTTTATTTCTAATCATATTTGATTGCTTGCACTAGATGTATTAATTTCAATGTAGATGTTTATTTCTAATTATATTTGATTGCTTGCACAAGATGCATTTATTTTAGTGTAGAAGTTGATTTCTTATCCTATTCAATTGCTTGCTTTAGATGCATTGATTTAAGTGAAGATGCTAATTTCTATTCCTATTTGATTGCTTGAATTAGATGCATTGATTTTAATGTAGATGTTGATTTATAATCATATTTGATTGCTTCTACTAAATACATTGATTTATAATTATATTTGATTGCTAGCACTAGATGCATTGATTTCAGTGTAGATGTTTATTTCTATTCCTATTTGATTGCTTGCACTAAATGCATTGATTTAAGTAAAGAAAGACATAGAGAGAAAAAGGTGGAGAGAGAGAGGGAGTGACAAGGGAGATGAAGAGAAAGGGAGAGAGGAGAAAAGAAGGGAAGAGAGAAAAAAAGGGAGAGAGGGAGAGAATGGGAAAAGAGAGGGAGAAATATATAGATATGGAGAAAGAGTGTGTAAGTTTGTGTAGTGATATGGACAGACAAAGAAGGAGAGATAAAGGGAGATAGAGATATAGATGGAAGGGGGAGAGAGAGAGAGAGAGAGAGAGAGAGAGAAGAAGGGAATGATAGATAGATAGATATATAGAGTGTGTGCATGTGTGCGCTTTGGGGGGTGAAATAGAGAGACAAAGAAAGAGAGATGGAGGGAGATATAGATATATATGGAGGGGGAAGAGAAAGTGAAGAAGACTGTTTGCACAAGATGTGTTGATTTCAGTGGAGATGCTGATATCTAATCCTATTTTATTTTTTGCACTAGATGCATTGATTTCAGTGTAGATGTTGATTTCTAATTATATTTGATTATTTTCATTAGATGAATTGATTTTAGTGTAAATTCTATTTTCTAATCCTATTTGATTGCTTGCACTATATGCATTGATTTCAATGAAGATGTTAACTTCTAATCCTATTTGATTACTTGCATAAGATGCATTGATTTCAATGTAGATGTAGATTTCTAATCCTATTTGATTGCTTGCATTAAATGCATTGATTTCAAAGTAGATACTGATTTCTAATTATATTCTATTGCTAGCACTAGATGCATTGATTTTAGTGTAGATGCTGATTCCTAATCAAATTTGACTGCATGCATAAGATGCATTGATTTCAATTTAGATATTTATTTCTAATCCTATTTGATTGCTTGCATTAGATGCATTCATTTCATTGCAGATGTTGATTTCTGATTTGATGTAACTAGATGTATGATGTACATTAATTTCAAGGTAATTAGATTAACAATGTGCATTGATTTCAGTGTAAGCACAACAAATTTATTGTCGACGTGTAGAAAATTTGTGATAGGTTAACTCGATAATGCAATATAAATCAAAGCAGAATACTATAACCTACTTCTACTATCAATTTGTGGAAGCTTAAAGATCGAGCTGAACAATATAACTAGAAGATGAAGAATCAATGGCACAATACACATGAAAATACTTTAGGGAAATCCTTAGATAAAACCCCACACTATTGTATTATCATACATGGTGGAAATACATAGGAATTATACAAGGCCTTAGCTCTCACAGCGAGCCAGCTTTCAGTACAATCCTCACAGAAGCTCACAAGCAATCTTGGCTTCTCTCTAGCCTTAATCTCTTCCCTCCAAGATCCTATTTCCTTGTGCTGTTCCTTGTGGATGATTAGCCTATTACCAAGTGGAAAACTAGCCTTCAAAACCGTGCAATCCTCAAGGATGAATCCTTGATTGCATGCATGAGTCTTCTTCATGAGAAAACACATGCAACTGATAGTACACTGTCCTTGAACTTTAATATCAACTAGGTATTTCTTAGAATAGACATGCATGGGTTTCTGATGAGGGAATGTTCAATCAACTGGAGTAGCACTAGTTGAGTGCATTAATGCATGATAACTGTCTATTAAATCACTATTAGTTCCTCATACAGTTTGGAACTAATTTAACTGGACTTAACTCAGTAAACTGAGTTAACTAATTACAACTCAATATAACTCAATCTTTTCTCCTTAATTTAAGGGATAACTCTTGCATGTCTTCAGAAAGACTTCTAACTTGAATTTCTCCAACTAATTAATTTAAAATAAATAAATAAATTATTTCCAAGTAGTTGTTAAGACTAAATTCGATTTTAATTCACAATTTAATTCAAGGAAAAATTAAATTGGAATATTCTTGTTGCCATATTTCAACACTCCCTCTCAACAAGAAAGGGATTATCTGCCATCTCGATCCTGTCTCTATGGAACTCGAATTTACACTTTGACAATGCCTTTGTCAAAATGTCAGCATCTTGATCCTCTGTCGAAATATACTGCAGCAACATGATCCTCTCAACCTGTGAAAAGCCACGGGCAACAAATCTTTCCTTATGCTTCTCCACACTACCATCAGTAGCTTGCTTTACCTTGTAAAGTCAATGGGATTCACAACTGACTTGTTCTCCGGTCTCAGAACCACGTCCCAAACACTGTTACGAATTATGGAGTCATACTCCTCCACCATAGCATCAACCCAAATCGATTGCTGCACTGCTTCCTCAAAGGAAGATGGCTTGGTCTCAACACATTCCCCAGCAAGGGCCATGTATCTAGTGTACCTCTCAGGTGACCTCCTCTGTCTGCGCTGAGAAGATGGTGCTCCCACATTCTCTCTCGCATCCTCCAATAATCTGTTAGCTTCTCTTGTGTGCTTCTGTCCATCTCTAGAAGACTCTGCTTGAGTGGATGTCTCCACTCCTAGAACCTCTGCATGCAGCTACTCCGCATCAGTCTGAGGCTCCTCCTTCTTAGGGACCAACAGTTCCTCCACAGCCTGTAGTTGGAGCTCATTCTCAAGGAAAACTCGCATGGCCTTTTGCTCATCAAACTTGAGATCTTTGCGAACCACTGTCCTCCGACTAGTAGGCAAGTACACCCGATAGTTGTGAGGTGTATCAATGTACCCCACAAATATTCCCAACTCTACTATCAGCTCAAGCTTCTTCTGTGAATCCTTTATCACATGGCAATATACCTATGAGCCAAAGATCCTGAACTGACCCACATCTGGTCTCTTACTAGAGAAAGCTTCCTCTGGTGTCTTCATCCCAAGTATGCAATGCGGGCTTCTATTATGCAAATAAACCACTGTGTTGCATGCCTTAGCCTACAAGTGAAGTGGTAAGCCTTGGTCATGCAGCATTGCCTGTGCTGCCCCTACAATAGTTCTGTTCTTCCTCTCGGCCACCCCATTCTGTTGTGGGTTATGAGGTGTCGTCAACTCTCATTTAATTCCTTCCACTGCACAAAAGTCTTTAAAATCTTGAGAGACATATTCTCCACCGTTGTCGCTTCTCAAGGCCTTGATCTTCTTCCCTGAATCTTTCTCGACCAAAGCTTTGAACTCACAAAACTTTGTGAAAGTTTGGTCCTTTTTCTGCATGAAATAAATCCAGCATTTACGAGAATAGTCATCAATGAAAATCACATAATACCTTCACTTCACTGTGGATGCTGTTGAGAATGGTCCACACAAATCAGTATGAACTCGCTCTAAGATAGCCTCTGCTCGACTGTTTCGATCATGAATGGAAGACTTGGTGTACTTTCCCAAGGTACAACCTTTGCATGTGTCAACTTGCTCAAGTTTACCTTTGGGAAGTCCTATAGATATCTGCTACATTATCTTCAAAGCCCCATGATGCAAATGGCCCAACTGCCTGTGCTACTACTCGCCAATGTCTTGGATTTGCACCAATTCTGCTTTCGTACTCAATGTTGCACAATCATCTACCTCTAGTTTACAGAGATTCTTCACCCGAATCCCTATCCTCTTGGTTTGACCTGTGGCTATGTGTCTTAGGAACGCCTTTCCTTTACTGAAGACAACATTGTAGCCTTTGTCCTCCAACATTGCGACCGATACCAAGTTCTTCTTCAGTCCAGGCACATACATCACATCTGTCAAGGTGAGAGGAACTCCATGCTCCCTCTGAAAAGAAACCATGCCCACTCCTGAAACATTATATCTTCCGTCGTCACCCATCTCTATGCACATCTTGAGGTATTTCTCCTCCAAGGCACTGAATAATTTTTTATCACCGGTCATGTGGAATGAGGCTCCACTATCAAGATACCAGACATGACCCATCATCCATGACACCATGCATGCGATGAGGGTAAAGTCCATTTCGAACTTAGAGGCTACTGCCTTACCTTCCGATCCTTCTGAGGATCCCTTCTTGGACTTCTTCAATGGGAAATTAGTTGCATAATGTCCCATCTTGTGACAATTAAAGCATCTTACTTTAGACATGTCACTCTTCTTCCCTCCATGAGAAGAATTCGATTTGAAATGGGAAGCCTTCCCCTTCCCTTTCCTTGCCTTACTTGCTAAGGCCAAATTTTCTTCATCATCATTCTTGGATGAAGAACCATCTCGTGTGCTCCTCCTGATCTCCTCCTGCATAAGATCTGACCACAGTCATTCCCAATCTGATAGTTTCTCCCTTCCATTCACAGATTCCTGGTAGCTATTCCAACTCTTTGGAAGGCCAAGGAGAGCGAGGCTTACCATATCATCATCAACAGTAGTTATTCCCACATTGCAAAGCTCATCTCTGCAGGTGGTAAGCTTGTTCAGATATGTGGAGTATCCTTCCCATGGAGACTCGAAACAATATGGTCTCAAACTCCCTCGGGGATGATCCGTCTCACCTTTGCCACACACTTCTTCCACTCAGCCAAATCTTGTGCATTAGTTGAAGCTGGCTTTGGGATTTTTGATCAATGAATTCCTTCAAGCCGTTGTCTTCTAATACATCTTCCATTCTATCTTTCCATGCTATGTAATTTGAGCTACCTTCCAAGGCATATTTGAGTCTTAAGCCATAGAACGCCATTAGCCAACCTTGAAGTATGACATGAATTCGATTTGAACTTGCAACCCCGAACTTCAAACTTCGAATTCTCTTCTTAGTATATTGTTCACAACTCTGATACCATGTAGAAAATTTGTGATAGGCTAACCCGATAATGCAATATAAATCAAAGCAGAATACCATAACCTACTTGTACTATCAATTTGTGGAAGCTTAAAGATCAAGTTGAACAATATAACCAAAAGAAAAAGGATCAATGGCATAATACACATGATAATACTTTGGGGAAATCCTCAAATAGAACCCCACACTATTGTATTATCATACATGGTGGAAATACATAGGAATTATACAAAGCCTTAGATCTCACAGCTAGCCAGCTCTCAGTACAATCCTCACAGAAGTTCACAGGCAATCTTGGCTTCTCTCCGACCTTCCTCTCTGCCCTCCAAGCTCCTATTTCCTTGCACTGTTCCTTGTGGATGATTATCCTATTACCAAGTGGAAAACCAGCCTTCAAAACCGCGCAATCCTCAAGGATGAATCCTTGACTGCATGCATGAGTTTTCTCCATGAGAAAACACATGCAGCTGATAGTACACTGTCCTTGAACTTTAATCTCAACTGGGTCTTTCTCAGAATAGACATGCATGAGTTTCTGATGAGGGAATCTTCAGTTAACTGGAGTAGCACTAGTTGAGTGCATTAATGCATCAACTCACTGTTAACTCACTATTAGTTCCTCAAACAATTTAGAACTAATTTAAATGGGCTTAACTCAGTAAATTGAGTTAACTAATTACAACTCAAATATAACTCAATCTTATCTTCTTAATTTAAGGGATAACTCTTGCATGACTTCAGAAAGACTTCTAACTTGAATTTTTCCAACTAATTAATTTAAAATTAATTAATTAATTATTTCCAAATAGCTGTTAAGACTAAATTCGATTTTAATTCACAATTTAATTCAAGAACAAATTAAATTGGAATATTCTTGTTGCCATATTTCAACATGATGCACATTGATTTTTATGTTATAACGATTCAACTATAAATAAACTACTTGAATTTTCATCTTAAATAAAATGTTCACTTAATTGAAATGTTTGCTTCTTGAAAATGTAAATGATTTGTAATTGACTACATTATTAGTATTCCCGTTTTTCATCCCTCAATATTTTTAGTCACTTTGCATTCAAATGAGGTAATAGAAAACAACTACAATTGAAACTTAATCGGGTTTAACACTCCATAAGTCACGATGATTGACTTTGGAGAAAACTATTATTAATATTAGAGAGCAAGAGAGACAATGTATGACATTTACTACAATAGCGTGAGTTAAATATTTGAATGGTCTACAATTCCAACCTCCCTTTGCATATGAATGATATAAAGACAAAACTAACAAGTGTGATAATAAGAATAGTAGAACAAAATAGTTTGAGATTGATTACAATGAAGGCTATTTGTAATTGACTGCATTATTATTTTTCACATTCTCTATCATTCAACACTGTTACATTGTCACTTTGTATTCAAATTTTTTATTTCATAGATATTCATCATCGAAGTTATTAACAATCTCTATCATTTCAATAAGCTTAGGTAATTGGGTAAATTTAAAATTGGGTAAATTTGAAATTAAAATCACTAGATTAATCTTAGACATATTTAACATATTTAAATTGATGAGAAAAATTTGATGTTCCACATATTTTTTATGGCCACACATGATATTTAAATTGATGAGAAGAATTTGATGCTCCACATATTTTCTATGGCCACACATGACTGAAACCAACTTAGATCCATCTTAACCTCGGATCTATCAAGTACCGAGAGGGATCAAATCTCTCGAGATGCAAACCTCATTTTTGAGTGCAAAACTTGAGGAAATATTTTTACCTCAAGAGATTTGATCCCTCTCGCTTATAGATATGAGGTTAAGACAAATCTAAGTTGGTATACAGAGATAAAGTAACTGAAAGTTAAAAAAATAATATAACTTTTAGTAGGAGGAAGAAGTGCAATTTCTTCACTACTTAATATGGAGATGACAAGAAAATTATCACTTGTCATGATGTGCAATTCATTCTATGTTCAATTTACATGTAATGTTTAAAATATTTCACTATTAAATAACATAATTTTATATAAAGTAAATTTATATCCATTTTATAAATAGAAAAACAAAGTAATTTAAATTAAAAAATATCTTATATTTTCACATTCAATCTCTAGAGAGATGTGTAATTTATGTCATTTTTAATATGATTTTGATATATAAGATTATATATATATATATATATATAGAGGTTAACATGAAACATGTACATAAATATTGAGAGAATTATTATTCCATTAATAATTACTTTCTAATTCAATGTATGAGAGAGATTTGTAATTTTTTCAATGATTAATATAGACTTGACATCTAATATTTTAGAAAATATAATAATTAAAATAATTAAATGTATATATACATGAAAAAATAAATATGAGGGGGCATGTTTTAATATCTTACAAAAAAAAATGTTTCAATGTCAATGACATATATATTATACCAACTTAAATATATCTTAACTTTGAATCTACCAAGCACTCTTAATGGGGTTTGCATTTCAAGAGATTTGATCCCCTAGGTGCTTGGTAGATCCTAGGTTAAGTTAAAATTCGGATAATCATTATCAGGTCTAAGTCAAATAATGGAATTTCTGTTTGTTAGTTAAATTTTAGAATATTTTCAAAATTTATAGTCAAATTTAATTTAAATTTCTTTTAATTATTTTTATATAAACACTATTAAATTTAATATATATTTTTTAATTATGTTGACAATTCTTTTGGCCATTCTTATAACTTTTAAATTCTCCTTTTAAATTGGCCTAGGCTAATCAAGCCATAATTTTGTTTCGAAACAAAAGAAATTCTGACCTGAATTTGAGAAAATCTAGCTATTTTTTTTTCAAAATCTGTTAAGCTTTTTTGAGTGCAAGTTTTTCATGGTGCTGAAAACATTTCTGTATAAAAAAATTTAAACACTCAAATAATTGGGAAAATTAGGTGCCCTAATGGTTTTTGACAGTGCTGAAACCATTTCCTCTATAAAAAAAATTAACGTTCACATAATTGGTACTCAAATAATTGGGAAAATTAGGTGCCCCAATGGTTTTTGACAGTGCTGAAACCATTTCCTCTATAAAAAAAATTAACGTTCACATAATTGGTTTTTCTGGCAAAAAAAATCCATTGTCCAGACAAATTGTGAACTCATGAAACCACTCCTTTTAAATTTTACATCTATCTACAATATCAAAATCTAATAATTGAATTTCCTTCTCTCCTAATATTTTCAAAATTTACAATCAAATTAAATCTAATATTTTTATAATTATTTATTTATATACCATTGCCCACAGTACCTCTTTCAAATCCTCCTCATTAATCGACAGTAGCAGGTACTTATCTCCAAGATCTTTGCAGCCCAAAAGTCCATAATACTAATAATTAGATGATAAAAATAGTGACGGTAAATCTGTGACCTAAGAAAGTGATAGACCCGCCGCGTGTTATATACGACTGAGATCCATGGATACAATCGATCTGCAACATAATCACAAACAGCAACTTGCCAGTAACAGTAATCCAAAAGCAAAATTTATTAAAATAGTCGAAGAGTAAATTATATTCAACCCTGGTTTGTAAACCCAGATAAGAGCTCTGTTCTTTAATATTAGCTGATCACAGATTTCCATTGATATAAACCCCATGACAACGTCAAATCCTTTAGATCTTTGAAATGTTTCAAAATGAACAATGGTCTAGATACAATGTGAAATATAATTTAATTTTATTATTGTTATGTAAATCATTATAGGATTGTCATAAACACAGATATATACCTCCACCATTTGCAATCTGTAATTGATCCTTCTAAACAGTGCCCCACCACTCATAACTGCATGACTGTCTGAAAAAAAAATCCAGTTATCTGATTTTATATTATAAGAAATTTGATTTGATAGATGGAAAAGTATAACTAATCTGATTTAATATTGCAGACATTTTGATAATTAGATAAGTAGAATTATTATTTGAATAATTTAAATGGTTAATTATTAAAAATAAAGTAGTTATATATTATATTTTTTATATTGTATTTGGAAATTTGTAGGGGTAAAATTTATGTTTGGAAGTATGGTAGAATTATATAAACTCAACAAAGTGGTGTTACTACATTTTAAAGTAAAACAACAAATTATATTTGAGTTTAGCTTACATCAAATCACAAGAATGAGAAAGTGTACACTTTGAACAACGCCCTAAGATCAGATAAAATTTAACTTGCATGAACAATTAATGCAAAAAGGGGCTTTAGAGCGACCCATCAACATTAGTAGAGCCCAATAGATTGATTTCTAGGTTTAGGTCCGAGATGTAGGGCCTTGACACGACCCTAGTGGGTTGATTGAATTAATTGAGACTATTGTGGTTGGAGAGCTACATGTATATAATGAAGGTTGGATTCTCCCCTAAGCAACAAGCTATAGATCCTCCAATTGAGATTGGAAGCAACCTAGTTGTCCTTTGTACATTGGAGTTGAAGACGATGATTGATCAAAATGTCCATAGAGACAATTATTTGGGTTGTAAGATTATCGTCTTTGACTCATAGTTGCCATATACCCTCCTAAACTCTACAATTTTGATTGTGGAAACCTAGGGATCCTTACTCCTATTGGAAGCCATTTAGATGTCTCTTCATAGAATAAACTAATTGCCAAACCTCAAAACCAAGACTGCATGCATGGCTTGAAGGGCTTAGATTCCGTTGGAAGCACACTTAACATTAATGAATAATTGAAAGGTCATTTATAATATTAATGAATCTCTCAATTTAGAAGCACACTCTCACGCTCGCACACATGCACACACAAACCTTATAATATGCTATAAAAGTATTATATAGAGTTAGTAGCTTGTTATTAGATTTGACTAATTCCTAGTTTAGAAGGAGAGGTTGAGAGAACATCTCACCCATCTCTAAAAACTCACAAACTCATTTGTTTCTTATAGAATGTGACTTATTACATTAATTCCAACACCCCCTCTTAATGCTTACATTATGGAAAACAAAATCTTGATGAAATCACACATACACTGAATACATAACAATAAATGCAATTAAACATTCTCTAGAAGCTTCATAGTTCCTAAACTAGGTTGAGCTCCATGAAGTTATCTTGTAACCCTCATAAAGGTGTAGTTCTCAAGTTTAATTCCCAAGTTATCAAATTTCCACCTCTTTGAACTCTCAAATCACGGATCTTCTAAATTCATTCAATCACTGAATAACATTCTACAAGTTGTCTAATAACTTCAACAGTAGATTGCAATCCACATGCAAGTCTTTACAACTAATTAGGGATCCCTTCCTTGATCCACAACTTTTAAACTAACTAGACAACCATCCATACTGAGTTTTTAACTTATTTATTCACGTTATAAAGAAGTTTGAGAGATTTTATTCCTTCATTGAGCTTGAATATGATAGATGTTCATAAATGGCTATATTAGTTAATTCTTTTAGCTTCCATTTTAAAAATATTGGCATGGTTTTTTGCAATACCACATTGTAGGACCAATTTTTCTACAATAGTAGCATTCAACTTCACTCTTATCCGCATTTTTCTTCCATTCTTCTATTTGAAAGTAACATAGTTTCCGTCTGAGAATCCCCTCCTATATCCACTACATTTAGCCTCTTTCCCTCCTCCAAAGGTGCTTTTATAATCTCATCCAATGTTTGTGAAGACAATTGACTTAGAGTAATGAAAACATTGTTAAAGCTTGAAGGTAGACTATTAAAAAAAAATCTTTTGCATCTTCATCTTCGACCTTAACACAAAATTTTCTAACTACCATATAAGAGACTTCAAGTTATTTATATGACTCGATGTAGGTGTCTTATAATTCATTTTAAGTCTAAACAACTATAATTTTAAGGAAAATTTTGCATTTACAATTTTTGTACCAAATAATTGATTCAATTGCTCCCATATCTCTTTAGATGATTTTGTGAGATCAACATGATGTAACTATGAATATGAAAGAGAAAGTATGACAATGGACTTAACTTTTCGATTTACAGTTTCCCATTCAATCAATTGTTTGGAATATGTAGGCATTGCTTCTATGCCTTTCACTATACCCCATAATTTTTAATTCATCAATTACATTTGTATTTATACCTTCCATGTATGGAAATTGAGGCCATTAATTTTTTCTAAAACTGTGAAATCCATGACCCAAGGAAAAATTCAAAACCAAGTATAAAATACCTTTAAGACTTTGAGACTAAGCTGAGTTGTTTTTATACTGTTGTCATTTCCTCCTCTGAAACTAAAAATGCTTTTGTTGCATTAAATTAGAACTATTGTGGCACTCAACAAAATTGTGATTGATCATCTCTCGACAATCCATGCTACTTGATCCAACATATTTACACATTTCAATTTAACACTCAATTTATAAATATTTGGCTATGGTGAAACATATGGCCACATCTCTTCAAACCCTCTCAATTCCACCACGACACAATCTTTCCAACATCTTGCACTCTTCAAGGTTCCATGAATTGCACAAATCAATTCACAAGCATCATGTGACTTTCCTCAGAACCTACACTCTAGAGTCTATGCAAGAAATCTAAACAAGATTCTAAAATTGGAAACAAGACATGTGGGTTTTAATTCAATTAACAACAACATGAATCTTAGTAAATTTCAACATGCTAATTTGTGAGAAAAAATGATACAAGGATCTTGAAAATTATTCCTATGAGGAGAAAATGCTAGACACTTTGAATCATAATCTTCTATCAACCAACAAATTGAAAAGAAAAAGAGGCCCAGATTTAAAATTACACCCACACTGACTCATTTTTATGTTGCACCACATTAGAAATCATTGATCTAAGCTTCCAAATAAATAATGACAACAATACTGTAGAAACACTCTCCCAAATCTTCATTTAATACCAAGATGAATAATTGGAAACACACTTAATATTAATGAATATCTCAATTTATAAGTACACTCTCACATGTCACACTCACACGCATGCACGTACACAAAACCTTGCACCTTACAATATGCTACAACACTGTTATATAGAGTTAGTAGCTTGTTATCAGATTTGACTAATTCCTAGTTTAGGAGGAGAGGTTCAGATAATATCTCAACCATCTCTAACATCTCACAAACTAATTTTTTACTTATAGAATGTGACTTATTACATTAATTTGATCATTAATGTGATTTGGAAAATTTGGAAACACTGAGGGGGGGGGGTGAATCAGTGTTTCTTAGCAATTAGAACTTTATTAATCTTTTGAGAGCATTAGTTAATCTTCAATTATTATTATTATTGTTCAGTAAGAGAAGTAAACAACAATCCAAAAATAGAGAAAGTAGGCACAAGATTTTTAGGTGGAAAACCCCCTCTGGGTTAAAAACCACTGAACGCTTTTCTAATAATTTATTTAATCTTCAGCCCACACTGAAAAAGAGCTATGACTTCCTATAACTGTAGAAAAAATTCTTCTCCAGCTCCCACTGGAAGGACGCCCCAACGCCCTGGTTTAATTAACAGTCAGTTGAATAGATGCCCCAACACCCTAGTGAGCCACAACACGCCCTAGCACCACCCTACCACCCTGAAGTGTTACAGGCCCCAACCTGTAGGTGACTTCATTCACTTGCCTAGCACCACCCTACCACCCTGAAGTGTTTACAGGCCCCAACCTGTAGGTGACTTCATTCACTTGCCTAGCACCACCCTACCACCCTATAGAGACAAAAATAAAATAAAATTGTGGACTCCCATACCAGGGACAATGATCCACATTACAATGATTTACAATAAATGATAGACAATACTAGGACCTACCCTTGTCCCGAAAAACTTGACAGTACAATAGACTCTCCCTAATAATGCCTTTACAACTCTAGGTAGTTTGAATCTTTTACAACTATAGACAGTTTTGACTCAAGATGGGTTCTCATACTTAGTTACAATGATTTGAATTTTGACATTGACAATTCTTCATAATATATGGACAATAGTTGACGATGGTTGTTATGTCTTCAAAGAATGTCCCGTTGCAATGTTTCTTTTAAGAGATATTGATTTGACACTTCAGACTCTTGAATGATTGTTTGGTGTTGTCCTTGAATCTTCTTCTACCTGCATGGAAATTTCCCAAACGAAATCCAATCCCAAAGCAAAACAAAGTACCCCTCACTTACCTTTTGCCTGCAAAACAAGTGTGAGTATAAAATAATGAATGTACAAAATTGAATGATTCAAAAAATACGTGAATTGTTCTTTCGTTTGAGTTGATTACTTTGTTGATTTGTACCAGGTCTCACAATGAAATAAAAAAACCTAGGCCTATACCCTAACTAGATCTAGACAAGTCCAATGCTATACAAACAAAACTATAAACTGATAAAAATAATTACACAGGTCTAACTATACACTAGACTAATGTACTGTTATAAAAAACTAGGAATGATATTCAATCATTGTGCTTGATTAGGCCTTTTATGCTATCCTTACATAGTTTTTGTTGATGTTCTATTGTTGTAATGCTTTTACTCAACCTTCACTGCTTTACTACTTGTTCCTTCACTGCTTCATTTGATGCCAGTGGTTGAGCTCAGGTCCATGCCATTTATTCACATTCTCAGATCTATGTTATATTGCTGTAGATGAGGATGGTTGAACTACTTTTTAACCTGCAATTAAAAGTATTCCCAAGCAAAACACAAATTCCAAACAAAACAAAGGAATAACCGTGAAAGAAAACAACTCATGTGCCCAACTCCAAAATGATCAATGATGACTTAACAAGAAAAATATTGAAACAAACCGACCTGAAGTCGAATCTCTTTTACCTGCACAAAATGGTTATTAAAAGTAAAAATAAAATAAAAATAAACTTGACTTACAATTGTACAATGATTTAGATTGTTGTACAATGCCTTGTTGATGATAAATTTTGGAGTGTTGTAGGTAACTCTTTTCTCAAATTGTAGGCACTTATTGTAGTATCATCTCAGTTGTTACTTCTATTCTATGTAGACCCTTAGCTCTTACTAATAGATGTGCTTAAGGATTGTAGATGTCAACACTTCAGATTGTTGTGGTTGATTTCACATAAAAAAATTACTTCAATGGCACATACACTGTTCTTGATGCCAATAGGTTGCTAATTATAAAGTATTGAAGAATCTAGGGCAAATTATGTTAATAAGATTCTTCTTAGTAACTATGATAAATATTTGTGAGGTATTTTTAACTTTTTCTTATTAGCACAATCTTCTCTTGATATTATTAGAGTGTGTCTTCTTATTTCATCAAATAGTTATCAAAACAAAAGAGACAAGAACATAAGATGTTGGATTTATACTAGGGCAAAAACCTCTCACTCTTTGAGAGGAAAAACCACACAAAATTATTCTTATAGATATTCAAATTGACAAATACCAAGACCATGACCCTTGACCTATTAGGCCACTCCAAGACCAAGACGCCAATCCTCTTGTTTGTCACTGCTAAGATTATCATCACTACTACTTGAAGTCATCACTACTGCAACACTAAGGCCATTGCTAATGCACCATCGAGATCGTTATTGATGCAACGCTAAGGCCATCACCAAGATCATCACTACTGCAACTCTGTTGCACCTTCATCGATATCTAGACCAAAACAATGAGATATGTTCACTGAGATATGTATATATATATGAGAGCTACACCTAGATTCATTGAGATTATGACCTTGTAGCTATGCCTCCATCAATATCATGACTGTGTCTACAAGATTACTTTTATGCTGAGATTATCACTGCATCTAGAATGTAGGTCAAGACATAGAGTGTCACTTCAATATCCTCCTCTTCATAAATATGCCGAGACTGTAATGTTGATTCAGTGATGACTGTGGTCACCGAGACTGTGAGAAGGCCGAGATTGTATTCATTAAGATAGTGAGGATACCGAAAACTACATCTTTGTGGTACCCATCCGAAGAACATAGAGATGCTTTCCATCCAAAAATTTGAACTTCCTGTACCCATCCAAAAATTTGAACTTCCTTCACCCATCCAAAAAGTTGAACTTCCTTCACCCATCCGGAAATTTGAACTTCCTTCACCCATCCAAAAATTTGAACTTCCTTCACCCATCCGAAAATTATAAAGAATTCGAGTGTTGCACCTGTGTTTTTGCGAGGACCCTAGATGGGTATTTATAGTAGTTTGACACACATATTTACGTGACATAACAATGTCAAGAGATGTGTCTCATTATATGAGCTGACATGACTTATTTTTATCTTGTTTGGAGGCCGACTTCTTCAAGAGGGATTGTGCTTGTCTTTGGAGGGATTTTAGACATTTCTATAGACTTGTTTACATTGAACATAGGCTCAAGAAGAGATTCTTCATATGAAATTGACTCTTTGAATCAATAATAAATCCTAAGGCTCTCAATGGGAGCCACTAACAAATAAACCTCTTGCTCATGAAACCCATGCAACAAGTCATACAAAAATAATTTTATTGATTTTATTTCATCATTTACAAAGATCATGTCATTATGAAGACCAAACCTACTACATTATACAACATAAAACAAGACCGGTGCAAACCAAAATTCCTAGCTCCACAAATGAGTTGATTCTTGAAATTGGATGTCAAGCTTTGCACAAGTCAGTCCAATCTGAGAAACTACAAAGTAATGCAAGTTTAAGAAGATCACAAGTCTCAAATGTGTCCATACTTCAAAAATATCCTTCAAGCGATAGACATTCAAAGAATCCCTTAGATAGATATAAGTCCATTGTTCTGATAGTATTTGAGGCCGAGGAATTATTAAACTAATTTCTGATTTTGAATCCAAGATTTTAATGATTTCTTCCACACATTGCAACCAGTTGTAATGCTTTTTAGCCATAATTTACTAAGGTGGTTTTGTAATGAATACCCTTCAAAACTCAGAATTCTATCTCTAAGATCATGATCAATGAATTTGAAATTTTCTCTGAGATCGATGCCCTAACCACAAAGAAATATGAATTTTGTTAAGTCGTAGAAGAAGGACGTACTTCAGATTGAACGCTCACTTGAAATTTTCGAGTATACACCCCAACAAATCTCCAAGATCGAACAATTTTTTTTTACCAAACCCTGACCCTTAACGAACGTCTACGTTATCTCCTTCAGGTGGCCAAAAAAGAGGTTTAGAGCAATTTTCTAATAATATTTCATTAGAAGCACACACATTGAGGGGATAATGGGTATCCTTTTATAGAGCTAGGAGGGGCTTCATATTACAAATGTTAGAGAATGTTATGAGGTAGACATCAGGGATGTATGTTAGGAATTTAAGAATTTATTCTAAATGTGCCATGTAACCCAAAAGTCTCATACTTTAATAACTTAGTGATTCTTAATAAATACTAAATAATTTAAAAAAATAGCCTTAATAAAAATCTTGATACTTATTACTTTAATAATAATAAATATCCTTAATTAAATTAATTACTACCGCTTATTAATATTTATCTAGAAAAATTTTCAATTCCGCTAAAATTTTGAAATCAATGATTGGCTTAGTGCATATGGTCCTACCCAAGTGTGAAGTAAATGATTGTTTAATACCTTTGGATCTTCAAGTTATTTAACTTATACATGGTGAGATTATGGTGAGAATCCCTGTCATATATTGACAACCATTAGTGAATAAGGTGTCATGTATCTACCCCCTGGGGCTTTAGCCCACAAAACTGTCTCCAACTTCAACCTCAATTTTCTCTTAGACTAGGAGGAACCACGAGGCGTACCATATATCAGAGGAAACATCCCATCGAGGAGAATATATACAGAAGGATCTTGATACAAGGTTCCATGAATTGCCATGTCAAATTTCCGTGAAAGATCAGGGTGTCTCTTAGTGCTGCTTGGGTTGGCATCAATGAAAACAACCTATCAAAAATACCCCCCTTTGGCATTGATGGAAACACAAGTACTGCCCCCATGATCATAACTCCCCCTGAAATCACGCTTCTAACCTTCCTAACACCTTCTCTCCCCCTTTGACATTAATGGAAAAGGGTAACTCCCCCTAAAAATTTGCCTCTCTTGCGGGCCTATAACTTGCCTTATCTCCCCCTTTCGACTTGACTGGATAAAAGAATAATATATTGGGAATGTGGGAGAATCCCAATCTTTTGGCGAAGATACTCAAATGCCTCACATGGTAAAGGTTTGGTAAAGATGTCAACGATTTGTTCTTTCTTCCCAATGTATTCAACCTTTATGTTTTTCTTGATAACTTGTTCTCTAACAAAATGGTACTTGATCGGAATGTGTTTATTTTTTGAATGCATCACATGATTCTTGGAGATACTAATGGCATTGGTGTTATCGCAAAAAATTGGAATGGGCTCATCAAAATTCACTTGAAGATCGTGCAAGGTTTGTTTCATCCATAGGAATTGGGTACAACAAGCTGTTGTTGCTATGTATTCTGATTCCATTATGGATAATGAGATTGAAGATTGATTTTTTCTCAACCACGAAACAAGACAACCACCTAGATAGAAGGTTGCTTCACTAGTGCTCTTACAATCATCAACACTTCCTACCCAATCTGCATCGGTATAAGCTTCGATGGTTAACTTGTTTCCTTTAGGATACCATAGTCCATATTCTACTGTCCCCTTAAGATATCGAAAAATCCCTTTTACCACAATTGCATGGGATTCCTTTGGTGTTGTTTGGAATCTTGCAACTTGCCCAACTGCCTGCATCACATCTAGAAGCTATTACATATAGAATAATACCAATCATAGTACATTTTCTAATCCACATATTTGGATGAGTCATCTATGCTCAACTTGCAACCTATCACCATTGGGGTGAGAATTGGCTTGCAATCTTCCATTTGAAATCTCTTCAACATTTCCTTGATATATTTGGTTTGACAAATAAATATTCCCTTGTCTTGTTGAGATATCTGAAGTCCCAAAAAGTATGTCAACTCACCAAGTAATGACATCTCGAACTCACTCTGCATATTTGTAGCAAACTTTTTACTTAACCTGTCATCATTACTCCCAAATATTATATCATCCACATATACTTCAATAATCATCAGACTATCATGTTCAATCCTTACATAAATGTTGCTATCCACACTTCCCTTCTTGAATCCTTGTTGTTGCAAATACCTGTCAAGACAGGAATACCATGCTCTGTTTCCTGTTTAAGACCATACAATGCCTTATTTAACCTGCAAACATAATCTTTCCTGTCAGTGAGAAAAAATACATTAGGTTTATATATATATATATATAATATTCTTCTTCTAATTCTCCATTTAGAAATGATGATTTTACGTCCATTTGATAAACTTTGATCTTTCTCAAACATGCATAAGCCAAGAACATCCTGATAGCTTCCATTCTAGCAATGAGAGAAAATGTTTCTTCAAAATCAATTCCTTCAACCTGTGCATATCCTTTGTAAACCAACCTTTCCTTGTTTCTGGTAACCTATCCATTCTCATTTAACTTGTTCCTGAAAACCCATTTTGTCCCAATGACATTTTTATCTTTTGGTCGTGGGGCCAATTCCCAAGTGTCATTTTTCTCAATTTGATCCAATTCTTCATTCATGGTAGCTATGTGGCTCAAATGTAGTTAAAAGAGCAAGATGGGCTTCTTGTGGTATGCGAATTTGTTGATTTTTTCAAGTTCCTATTCCTATTCAGATCTCCAATGATCCGATTTGATGGATGATTATTTTGATACCATTCTTTAGGGGCCTTTGGGGGTGCTTCTTGTTCAACTTTTCATTCACCTCTTATCTCTTCTTGGTTGGTAGTTGTTTCGTTATTCAATTGTGCTTTCTCTAGGACTTCTTCTTTGACCTTTTCTGGTTTTGACTCGTGTATCTTTGATTTTCTTGAAGAGGAGATTTCCTCATTAACTTTTGAGCCATAATCTTCATTAAATGTTACATTTATGCCTTCAACTATTCGTTTAAGTCTTTGATTGTAACACTTAATTTCTTTTATTTTGTGTGAATAACTAACTAAAATACCTTCGTCTACTCGAGAATCAAACTTTCCTGTTTTCTGATCTTCTCTTTTAATATAATATTTTCTTTCAAATATCCTAAAATATTTGATATTTGCTGGTCTTCCTTTACAAAGTTCATATGGAGTCATATCACAATTATTTCTAGGAAAATTTCTGTTCAAAATAAATACAGCTGTATCAACTGCTTGAACCCAACATTTGTCATATGATATTGAATCATTTAGCATTGTTCTGAGCATATCTTATATAGTTCTATTCTTCCTTTCAACAACTCCATTTTGTTGTGGTGTTCTGGCTGTTGAGAACTGCCTTTTTATTCCATTTTCTTCACAAAAATGCTGAAATGTTTTGGAGGTAAATTCGTTGCCGTTATCAGATCTCAAACATTTAATCTTTAAATTAGTTTCATTCTCAACCATTTCCTTGTAGATCTTGAAACATTCAAATTCCTCAGACTTTTTCTTCAAGAAACTAACAACGACCATCTTGGTATAATCATCTATCATTAGCATAAAATATAATTCAACATTCAATCCTTTAGTCCTCATTGGCCCACATAGATCGGTCTGTATTAGTTCCAATGGTTGTGATGTGAAGTGTTCCTTTGTCTTGAATTTGAATTTTGTCTGCTTGCCATGCTGACATTGTTCACATACAATGTTGGTTAGTTTTGAAATCAATGACATCTCTATCACAACTTCCTTTTTTCTAATTCTAACAAGGTTGTCAAAGTTTATATGTCCCATTCGTCTGTGCCATAGCGAAATCTCATCTTATTTTTCCAAGAAACATCCTTTAATGACCTCATCCAAGGTGTATATGTCATTTGGATCTCTACTTGCAGTAGCCACAAGTTGACCAAATTTTTCTTTCCTTATTTCACATTTCTTTGAGTCAAATAACATTGTGTGTCATTGATCACATATTTGACCTACACTTATCAAACTGTGATTCATATTTTCAGCAAGAAGCACATATTTTACTATAGCATCCTTGCTTCCAAGATTGAAAATACATGTTCCTATGAAATTTGAAGATCTATCATTTACAAAGGATACTGTTCCATGTTTTCCTTCATTTAAAGATATAAATTTATTCCTATCTCCAGCCATATGTGTAGAACAATCGCTATCGGCATACCAAACATTCTTTTTACTTTGATCCTTTAATGCAAGAGCACACCTTTCAATTTTCTTCTTTTACACTTGTTCATTACGATTATGTTGTGATTCCCTTGAGGGGAGCATAAACTTGCAATCCTTAGCCAAATGTCCAAAGTTGCTTCATTTATAACATTCTACTTCATTTCTTAATGAGTCAAATCAGTTATAATTTTTCATAAAGTTTGCTTGCAGATTTTTGGAATAGATATTCCTAAAAGATCTTCCAAAGTTGCTTTCATAAGTACGACAATCTTTAGCTTTATGCCCAAACTTTCTACATGAATAGAAAAAACCATAAAAGGTGGGTTGATACCTGGGAGGAAACCTTCTTCATGGAATTGTTTTCCAAGAGCCTTCTTGTCTATCTTGAACCTTTGTTTTGGTTGGGAGACATCCTTGCATGGTAGATCCTTCAACATAAGTTTTCTGTGCATTTTCCCTTTCAGAGTTTGAACCCTTTTCAAGGATTTATTTGTAGCCTAGAGTATTCTTGTCATTGTATGACCTTTGGTTGCTGATAAGCTCATCCAAATTTTTAGAATTGTTAGCAAAATTTTGCAGAACATTTCCCTTTTTTACTTCCTTTCGAAGAGACACTATTTGGGCTTCTAGTTCTTCCCTTGCCTCGTTGATTTCTTTTAACTCATCCTTGAGTGATTCTTCAATTCTTTTGGCTTCTTCTAACTTTACTCTAAGGTTTACGATTTCTTCATTCCTTTTATTGAGATTCTTTACCTCATTCAATTCGGTTGCCAAAGAATTAACATTTTTCCTTTCTTCATTGAGTTCTTTTATAATTATGACAACTTCATTTTGAAATTCGATTTTAGTCATTTATTGTTCTTCATCTTTTTCTCTGTCAGATGCTTCCATATTGTTATGATTAGCCATAAATAATACTCTTTCTTTGTTCTCGTCATCACTGCCACTTTCTTCTTCAGATGAGGAACTATCTTCCTTGGAGATGAAGTTTTTCTTAAACTCTTTATTCTTACCTTGGTTGTTGAAATCTCTTTGACCTTTCTTTCCTTTTGTAAATGTTTTCATCTTATGAGGGAACTTAGCAACAAAATGACCTATCTCACTATAGTCAAAACATACGAATGGAAATTTTTCTTTATACTTACATGTTCCTCTTTTCATCTTCCTTGTAAAGTATGCAAATTCTTCATCTGAAAGTCCTAGTTTGGATACCTGTTTTCTCTTCCCAGTTTTCTTGGATGTTGTGAATGCGTTTTCTATATTAGATGAACCATATTTTTCTTCAATCCTCATTTCATTGGTTGTAAGTATCCCATGCAGTTCGTCCATTCCCAAGTTGCTTAAATCTGATCTATCTTCTAATACAAAAACCTTAGGATTAAATCTTGATGGAAGAGTTCTGAGGACTTTCCGAACAATGACCTTCTTATCAACTTGTTCTCCTAATCCTTCCAAGGCATTTTTTTATTTCATCTAAATTTTGAAAGTAAGTTGCGATGTTATCATCCTCTTTCATCCTTAGTTGTTCAAATTGAGCTCTGTAAATTTGAAGTTTTTCTTCCTTGACCTTTAAGTCTCATGCATATATATTTTGAAGCTTGTCCCATACCTCCTTGGCTATTTTACAACCCAATACCTTAACATAGACAAATTGATTGAGTCCACTTATAATAATATCCTTTTCTTTAACATCATTTATTATATTTTTCTTACCTTGTTCATCTTTTGTTGTTGTGTAGCCTTGCTCGACAATTTCCCAAACTTCATATCCTTGTGCAAGTAAATGAACTTGCATCCTTCTGCTCCAAAGTGCATAGTTATCTCCATTAAATAGAGGAACTCTATTCTTGGTGTACTCCATGATATCCTTCTTTTTGTTAAACTACTATTGAAGGAACCAAGCTTTGATACTGATTGTTGGAAATATTGAGAGGGGGGTGAACCAATATTTCTTAGAAAGTATCACTTTATTAATCTTTTCAGAGCATTATTTAATCTTTAGTTATCATTATTATTGTTCAGTAAGAGCAGTAAACAATAATGAAAAAATAGAGACAGTAAGCACAAGATTTTTAGGTGGAAAACCCTCTTCAGGTCAAAAACCACCAAACACTTTTGTAATAAGTTCTGTAATATTCAGCCCCAACTGAAAAGAAAGCTACAACTTCCTAGCACTCTAGAAAAACATTCTTCTCCATCTCCCACTGTAAGGACACTCCAATGCCCTAGTTTTATCAATAGTCACTTGAATGGATGCCCCAACACCCTAGCGAGCCGCAACTCGCCTAGGACCACCCTACCACCCTATAGAAAAATAAAAAATAAAAGTGTGGACTCCCGTACCAGGGACAATGATCCAAGTTACAATGATTTACAATAAATGATACACAATACTAGGGCCTACCCTTGTCCCGAAAAACTTGACAATAAAATAGACTCTCCCCAATAATGCCTTTACAACTCTAGGCAATTTGAATCTTTTACAGCTCTAGACAATTTTGACTTAAGATGGGCTCTCGTACTTAGTTACAATGATTTGAATTTTGACATTGACAATGCTTCACAATATATGGACAACAATTGACGATGGCTATTATGTCTTCAAAGAATGTCCCGTTGCAATGTTTCTTCTAAGAGATATTGATTTGACACTTCAGATTCTTGAATGCTTTCTTGGTTTTTTCCTTGAATCTTCTTTTAACTACATGCAAATTTCACAAACAAAATCCAATCCCAAAGCAAAACAAAGTACCCTTCACTTACCTTTTGTGTGCAAAACAAGTGTGAGTATAAAATAATGAATGTACAAAATTGAATGATTTAAAATGTACCTGAATTCTGCTTGCGTTTGAATTGATTACATTGTTGATTTGTACCAGTTGTCCCAATTAAATAAAACAACCCAGACATAGACCCTAGCTAGATCTAGACAAGTTCAATGCTATACAAACAAAACTATAAACTGTTAAACACAATTACACATGTCTAACTACACACTAGACTAATGTACTATTATACAAATCAGGAATGATATTCAATCGCTATGCTTGATTAGGCCTTTTTTGCTATCCTTACACAATTTTTATTGATGTTTTATTGTTGTAGTGATTTTGCTCAACCTTCACTGCTTTACTGCTTATGCCTTCACTGCTTCATTTGATGCCACTGGTTGAACTTAGGTTCATGCCATTTATTCACATGCACAAAGTTGTGTTATATTGATGTAGATGAGGATGCTTGAACTATTTTTGAACCTGCAATTAAAAGTATTCCCGACCGAAACCCAATTTCCAAACAAAACAAAGGAATAACTGCGAAGAAAAATAACTAATGTGCCCAACTCCAAAATTATCAATGAAGAATTAACAAGAAAAATATTGAAACTAACTATCTTGAAGTCAGATGCCTTTTACCTGCACAAAATGGTTATTAAAAATAAAAAATAAATAAAAGTAAACTTGACTTACAATTATACAATGAGTTAGATTGTTGTACTTCAATGCCTTGCTGATTATAAATTTTGGAGTGTTGTAGGTAACATTTTTCTCAAATTGTAGGCACTCATTGTTGCCTCATCTCAGATGTTGCTTATGTTATGTGTAGATCCTTATCTCTTAACGACATATGTTATTAAGGCTTGTAGATGTCAACACTTTAGATTGTTGTGGTTGATTTCACATAAAAAAAAACTTACTTCAATGACACATACACTGTTCTTGATGCCAATAGGTTGCTAGTTATAAAGCAAGACTGGTGCAAACCAAAGTTCCTTGCTCCACAAATGAGTTGATTCTTGAATTTTGATGTCAATATTTGCACAATTCGATTCAATCTAAGAAGCTATAGTGTAATGCAAGTTTGAGAATATCATATGTATCAAATGTGTCCATACTTCAGAAATATCCTTAGAGTGACAATCATTCAAAGAAGCCCTTAGATAAATCTAAGTCTGTAGTTCTGATAGTATTTGAGGCCGAGGAATTGTTAAACTAATTTCTAATTTTAACTCTAAAATTTGAATGATTTCTTCTGCACCTTGCAACTAGTTGTAATGTTTTTATGCCATAATTTCCTTCACTAGTTTTGTAATAAATACCCTTAAAAACTTAGACTTCTATCTCTAAGATCATTACCATGACTTTGAATTTTTCTTTGAGCTCGATGTGTTGAAATTTTGAAATATGAATATTGTTAAATCGTAGAAGAAGGATGTACCTCAGTTTGAACGCTCACTTGAAATTGTTAAGTAAACACCCCAACGAATCTCCAAGACCAAACAAAAATTTGACCAAACCCTGACCCTCAATGAATGTCTGCGTTATCTCCTTCAAGTCACCGAAAAAAAGTTCAGAGCAATTTTCTAATAATATTTCGTTAGAAGCACACACGTTGAGGGGATAATGGGTCTCCTTTTATAGAGCTAGGAGGCGCTTCATATTACAAACATTAGAGAACTTTATAAGATAGATGTTTGGGAGGCATGTTAGGAATTTAAGAAATTAAAAATTTATTTTAAATGTGCCATGTAATCCAAAGGTCTCATACTTTAATAACTTAGTGATTCTTAATAAATACTAAATACTTTAAAAAAAATCCTTAATAAAAATCTTAATAGTTATTACTTTAATAATAATAAATATCCTTAATTAAATTAATTACTACCCCTTTTAATTTTTATCTAGAAAAATTTTCAATTCCACTAAAATTTTGAAATCAATGGCTGGCTTAGTGCATATGGTCCTACCCAAGTGTGAAGTCAATGATTGGTTTGCTACCTTTGGATGTTGAAGTTATTCAACTTATATGTGTTGAGATTACAGTGAGAATCCATGTCATATATTGAAAATCGTTGGTGAATAAGGTGTCATGTCTCTACCCCCTGGGGTTTTAGCCCACAAAACTGGGTCTTCAACTTCAACCTAGATTTTCTCTCATACTAGGATGAATTAGGAGGTGTACCATATATCAACGGAAACATCTAATCAAGGAGAATCTAGCTATAAGGATCTTGACACAAGATTCCATGAATTTCCATGTCAAAATTTCGATGGAAGATCGTGGTAACTCTTGGTGCTACTTGGGTTGATATCAATGAAAACCACCTATCAACAATGATTGTTGGACATTGGATAAACCAACTCTCCCCTATGTTTCATGACATGGACTAACTGCCTCTTGTGAATCCTTATCTTTGATGATGCGATAGTTGACTAACATGTGCAGGGTTTTGGTTTAACAACAATCGTGATTCCCAAAAAGTGGTATCAGAGCGTAGATCACGAGTTCGATACACACTCGACTCGCATTGAGGGGTATATTATTGGAAACTGGATAAACCAATGTTCCTCGTATGTTTCACGACATGGACTAACCACCTCTTGTGGATCCTTATCTCTGACGATGCGATCGTTGACTAACACCTGCAGGGTTTTGGTTTAACGATAATCGTGATTCCCAACAGGAAAATGCACAATGTTTTATTATTTCAATACTTTGGTATAACACAACCTCTAGTCATGCCGCTAGGTCAAAGGGTGCTAAGGTAAAACACTTGAGGGCTTGGAACCCTTGGTAGATCAACATATCATTGTTACAAAAAAAAGGAGAAGGTTTGGGAATCTTCTAATATCCCTATATAACATCTCCTAGTTATGAAATTGGTCATGAAGAGCTTAGTTAAAGTTCCAAGATCTTAGAGCCCTTGACATATCGAAACTTAGAGGATTTTATGGTGAAGTTGCATTACAATTTGATGATATCCCAATATCCAGTTCCTGAGCTTCGTCAATTGATAGACAACTTGGAAACAATTGACATGAATATTCCCATCATCTATACTCCAAAGGACTGCGTTTGGCAAGGTTTTCCAATGCTAAAGGTTTGAGATGATTTCTTGATATCCCAGAATAATGACCAAAATTTGAGTTTTGGCCCTCTTTGGCTAGTTCCAACATTTGGTCATGGAAGTGTAGAGTTATAGTGCTTGGTGCCTAAAGGCCCCAAAGTCCTTTGTATATAGACATTTTAGTGAAGGCCTCGATTATGGACCTCAATCACATTGTGCCTAAGTTGTAGCACATGGAGCTAAAGGCCCATGGAAAAGTCATGTTTTACAAGTGATTCACGTGTTAAACATTTCAGGGACTTCTCTCGATTTATTGAGATAAAAGGACTTAGACACATTGTATGGTCATGTATTAGGTGTATAAGCACTAAAGTTGTGAAGTTGGACTAAAGGGAGATAATAATTGGAAACAAATATATAGGTTAAAAAGAACACTCAAATAAAAAAACATTAAGTCTTGACAACATAAATTAAGGAAGTGGAAAGTTTAAAGGTTGGGTTGAAGGAAGCAACAAAATAAATATCAATTACACTGTTAAAGCATACATCTAAGAACCAGGGGAAGGGAGCACCTAGTTAAGAGGAAATAAAAGATAACTGCTAATGCAAGAGGTGAGAGAAGAGAATAAAAACACTGATAAGAGTTAGAGAATAGAGTTTGCAAGTTGATAAGTTGAAATAGTAAAAGAAGATTAAAAATCGAGAGGATGGAGGTGACTATAGAGAATTGGAGAGAAGTCGAGTGAAGTAGAGAATATTAAAGATCAGAGAGATTTATGTGTTTGTAGAGAATTAAAGAGGAGAAAATTGAAAACTATGTAAACTTTGAAATGGGAACTATAAACTCAAAACGGGAACTCTGGCCAAAAAACCCCAAAAAAACATAAAAAACAATGCTAAAAATGAAAAGTGTGTATATTGGAACGATGATTTTATTTTTTAGGGGTCAATTTCGAACATGTTTTAAAAATGGCAGTGACTACGAAATTTGCTACGAAATTTTCATGCAAAATATAGCTTCAAAACAAAAGTGATGATACTAGAACAATGATTTTTTTTTTTAGGGTCAATTTTCAAACTTTTCAAAAAATGTTAGTAAAACCAAATTTTTATGTACCAAACAAAGTTGTATATGAGAGAAAAACACATTAATGTTTCTGGTAGAATATCATTTTTCTTTCCTAAGTATAAATTCAACATGTTTTCAACCATAACATGTTAGATACAAAAGAAATTGATTTTTTTTCAACTATAAAATTAAAAAACCATGACATTATGAACGAATTACATCACTAAATGAATTCAAAAGTCATTATTTGTATATTGAATAAAACATACATTATATCTCTAATTTAATATTGCATTGTAGATATTTTAAACAATAAAAATTACCATAATTAAGACATATAATCCAACAACATAAAAATGCCTTGCAACTTCTCATTTAACACCATATGGAAATCATCAATTTTATTTCAAAATATGATGCATACATCAGTTATATAAACTATCTTAAACAATTATTCAAAATCACTCGTATTTTCTTGCACACCATCAGAATTCACATCTTCAGATGAGTGACTGGATGCTGATGAAGATGTTCCATAATCTTCTTTTTCATCAACTAGTGCCCCATCTGAGTCCACATGCATGCCCAACATTTCAGGTTTCAAATTTCTTCTAGATCTACGACTGGTTTCAGCAGACTCCCATCTCAACATTGTTCCTTCTAGTAACAACCTTTTTAGAATCTCTATCGTCTTGAAGCAAAGTGTTCCTCTCTTTGTTAAATTGAAGTCATAAACAAGTATGTCAACATCCTCCAATTTTAATATGTCTGTGTGGCGGCGATTTATATTTGTACCCTTTCTTTTTCTCTTTTTGCCATTTTTTTGTCAACTACCATCTCTGGCTTATACACACCATTGAATGGGTGTGTATTTGTGGCATACCAATGTACTTCAACACTTGTAACATCCTCATTTTCTGTAAAGACCTTTATAACTTTAGCAACCCAGAATGGATAGCCATTGAGATCTCCATCTGCTAGCACTACAATCATGCAACCCTCCTTAATATCATTTACTAAACCCCTGTAAAGGTCTTCCATGGCTTCACGTTGTGCACGAGATCTTCTGGAACCAATATACATCTCTCTTTCTTCTGCCCGCGAAGAATTAATAATACCTTGAGATTGTTGCTGTTAAACAATGTTTCTTTCCTCATGTTCATTTGACACATTTTGTGGCCAAATAAATGGATTTTTCAAAGTTATATCTTCATTTGTTGTTGTTGAAATGATATCACTTTGATTATTGAGAAATGACTCCCACCAAACTGAATCAGCAATGTCAAAGTACTCATATGTATATCTATTACATTTTTTAATTTCTTCCAGGCAATCAGAATAATTTATATCTCTATTTTGTTTGCGTGCATTCTGAACTTCACCAATTGATTGTAACAACAATATTTTTGATGCAAATATTGGATGATCTGGAATGAACTTCAAAAATTGCAAACCTGATGATGGTGCCCATTCTGCAGTAGTTGAATACTTCTTGCCCCATATTAGTGTTTTCCCATCAATTTTTTTGATACAAAATTGATGTTGGAAGCTAATGTCATTAAGTTGTTCAATGCATTTCCCCTCACCATATGATCCCAGAATAAACCTTCGCATGTCAACAGTTTCTTCCAACACATCAAAAGTAGGCTCTGGCATGTATGATTTCTTAAGACATTCAATTAGTGATGGCAAGCTCCCAACTTGCTTCCTCCTCAATATGACTGAAAAACGACTGAACATCTGATCAATATGGTCATGAGTGTGCCCAACAAGAAGGAAACCAACCTTTACCTTTTGAAAACTTCTCAATTCAACAAGCATGTTTAGATATCCAAAAACAACTTGATTTTTCTTTTCACGGCAAGTGTTGTCCAATTGTAGATACAAAACTTTAGGAAGAGTACCAGACCAATGAGAAATCACATCATGAATTATGGTTATGGTAATATTTGCATCATTATGAATATTTGGAGCTGTGAAGTACACCCTTGGCAACATTTTCCCATTGAAGACCATACAACCGACCAAGCGAAACTGAATAAAATTTTCCTCCTGTAAATTTTTGGGTGTGCGAACAAAAAGTGGTAAAAGTGTTTTCTTCTGATCCATACCATCAATTATCAAACCCAAATATTTATTTGGATTATCATAACACTTCTTTCGATGCTTGTACAACTTCTTCCTTTCATTTGTTTGTTGTTCACGATGATCCTGAAGTTCTTTGACAATTAAATCTACACAACATAAAAGAAATTCATTAAGAAATATGTTTTCATAGTTGATGACTATACAATTTTAAAATTTAAAGTTATGAATGCTTACCTCTTTCTGACCCTTCAAATTTGTCCCTTTTTTATTTTAGAGAAGCACATGTACTGCAAATCCCCATCCTTGTCTTCTTAGGAATACGGACATTGTTGAATTCTTTCTTCCATACTTTCACAAAATATTGATATGTAATAAACTGGCCATGTCCCTCAGCACCTTCTGCGTATTCTTTGTATAAGTTGTAGATTTCTCATCTTGAAAAATTATCTGGAATATGTATTGTCTCTCTATTTGGCATACACTCTCCATGATTTGAAAATAAATCTTTCATCCATGACATTGCAGTATTTGATAATGGCCCAAACTGTCTTTTATGACGTACTTCTGAATAAAATGTGGGATCCTTTTCCAAATTTTCTTGAATTCTAGAGAGACGAAAATTCTCAATCGAATGAAACATTTTGAAAGCTTTTCTACAGATAAATAAAGTCCCAATATGATAATCATAACCTAACAATGCAGATTGCATGCACCCAACTAAATATGAATTCTGCATTCTTTTATTCATTGACAAATATCTCTTCCTGCTTTCTAATGCAAATTTGAAACCCATATGTTTCAAGCAATCTTTTTGGCAACATTCACTTGAAATGAGAGCACTGATAGAACTTCTTCTCGTCAGATATTCTGATCTACCCCTTGTATAACTAGAACAACTTGCATTGATACGAAAAGGTCTGCTCCCACTCCTCGATACAATATTTCTTGGCAACATCTCCATCGTTGGATCATCATTTGTATAAGGCTTTTCATCATCATTAAGAGGAATGTTATCCACACTATGATCAGCTCTGCTTTTCAAATATTGACTTGGAAGATATTCTTCTTCTGCTTCTTCAGTGCTACTGTTGTAGTCCTTAGAATTCAGACTAAATGGAAAATCTGACTCGATGTTTAATGGATATTCTTCCTCATGTGCATTGTCAGTGCTACTCTCATAGTCCATAGAATTAGGACTACGTCGAAAATGTGACTGTTTACTTATTGAAGATGCTACATCCTATCCTTTGTCACTGCTACATTTATACTCATTAGAATTAGGACTAAGTGCATCATCCTGTCCTTCATCATTGCTGCTCTCATAGTCCTTAGAATTAGGACTAAGAGGACGCAGTGGCACTCCATTCTTTTGAAATTCATCATCACGCTCTTCATAACTATTGCTCTCATAGTCCGCATAATTAGGACTAAGTGCACACCGTGACACTCCAATCTTTTGAAATTCATCATCGCACTCTTCATCACTGCTGCTCTCATAGTCCTTAGAATTAGGACTAACTAGACACCATGACACTCCATACTTTTGAAATTCATCATCGCACTCTTCATCACTGCTGCTCTCATAGTCCTTAGAATTAGGACTAACTAGACACTGTGACACTCCATACTTTTGAAATTCAACATCATGCTTTTCATCACTACTGCTCTCATAGTCCTTAGAATTAGGACTAAGTGGACACTTTGACACTCCATTATTTTGAAAATCGTTATCACGCTCTTCATCACTATTGCTCTCATAGTCCTTAGAATTAGGATTAAGTGGACACTTTGACACTCCATTATTTTGAAAATCGTTATCACGCTCTTCATCACTACTGCTCTCATAGTCCTTAGAATTAGGACTAAGTGGACACTATGACACTCCATTCTTTTGAAATTTGCCATCATGCTCTTCAAAACTGCTGCTCTCATAGTCCTCAGAATTAGGACTAAGTGGACACCGTGACACTCCATTCTTTTGAACTTCACCATCATGCTCTTCAAAACTGCTGCTCTCATAGTCCTCAGAATTAGGACTAAGCGGACATCGTGACACTCCGTTCTTTTGAACTTCACCATCATGCTCCTCATCACTGTGGCTTTCATAGTCCTTAGAATTAGGACTAAGTGGAATCTGTGACTCTTTATTTGTTTGAAATTCTTCATCCCCTCTTTCATCAGTGTTGCTCTCATAGTCCTTAGAATCAGGACTAAGTGGAAGAATTGACTTTCTATTCATAGTGGAAGAATTCCCGCTATATTCATCAATATGAATAGAGTTGTTACGCGATGAAGATGTTGATGGTGTATAAATCGAAACTTCACTATCAGAGCAATCCATCCCTTTCAAATAGAAGATGTTGAATGATACAAATGGAGAGTCTCCTAAAGATATTATATAGCTTAAAGAATGAAATTTTCCCTCCAAAAAGTTTCGCGAAAATATTTCCCTCCAAAAAGTCTGTTAGATTTATTTACCTTCATTATTTTGTTCTACAATTTATTGAAAAATGTAAACTAAATTTTTTTATGAAATAAATCATTAAAATTAAAATTGTAAACTACAACTTCTACATTAATTATTTTAATAGTTAAAGTATATAATATTTACCAAACAATTGAATTTTTATCTTTTAGATTTTTATAATATATTCTAAAACAAATTATCCCACATTCAACCCGTTGTAAAACAATTCTACAATATTTGCTTTATAATATTTTAAAACAAATCATCCCACATTAACCATATGGTAAAACATCTCCATAATTTCACTTATATATTAAAATTTCATTATCACTATTACTCACATCACATCCAAGCTTTCGGAAAAACATTCAAAGACTGGTGAATTTGTGGAGCAGCTACATCGCTATCAACAACATATTCAACGAAGAATTCTTGCAATTGAAAGGTAAGTTAAATTTTTTTCCTCAAAGAATTCTTTTTTTTTTTTAATTAATAATTTTTCTGAGCCAAAATAACAATTATATCCGTCGTAAGCATGGTGGGCCCGATCAAACTCAATCACCCAATACCCGTGGGTGGACCGCCGTGGTGTCATGGGGTGGGCGGGGAGGTCGGGCGAGCAGGCGGGGTGTGAGGGCATGGGGGGCGATAGGGGGTGTGGGGGAGGCCCAGCGGCTCGCCCGCCTGTCGTGGGGTTGGGCGATTCTCAGAATCGCCAATCCCCGCGGCGGGCGGGTGAGCTGCTAAGGTGGGTGCCACAACCCGACTCGTCCCCTACCTCCAACCCCCCTCCCGACACCCTCACTACCTTCACCCACACCCCGCGCCCCTGCCCCCTTAATCCCTACCAACCCAACCCACCACCCGCCTGAGCGCCCTCACCCTTCCCCCTGTTCGGCCCAGGCACCCTCACAACCCCCCGTGCCCCAACCCTCCCAACCCCCCCCGCCGGCCCGGGCGCCTTGCCAACTCCCCCCGCCCACATAAACCCCAATGCCCAAACCCTCTCAAACCCCCCGCTCCCCCACCCAGCCCCAGGTGCCCTCACCTGGCCGCCCCCCCACCCGGCGCCCGTCCTCACCCCCCCCACCCGGGCGCCCTCACCCGCCCCCCCACCCTGGCGCCCTCACCTGCTCGCCCACCCACCTAGCCCGGGCGCCCTCAAACTCCCCCCACCCGGGTGCCCTCACCCGCCTCACCCGCCCAGGCGCCCTCACCCGCCCCTGCCCGCCCCGGCGCCCTTGCCCGCCCGCCCGGCCCGGGCGCCCTCACCTGCCCGCCCGCCTGGCGTCCTGACCTGCTCGCTCCCCCGCCCGGGCATCCTGACCTGCCTGCTCCCCCGCCCGGGCGCCCTCACCTGCCCGCCCGCCTGGTGCCCTGACCCGCCCACTCCCCCACCCTGGCACCCTCACCCGCCCACCCCCCGGTCACCCTCACCCACCCTCCATCGGCCCCGCCCGCCCGGCGGCCTCGCCCTCCAGCCCGGCCTGGGCGCTCTCACCCGCCCCCACCCACCTAGCCGAGCGCCCTGACCCACCCGCCCGCCCGCCCACTCGCTCCCCCGCCCGGGCGCCCTCACCCGCCCGCTCCCCCGCTCGGGCGCCCTCACCCACCCCCGCCCGCCCGGTGCCCTCGCCGGCCCGCCCGGCCCGGCTCGCCCGACGCCCTCACCCGCCCGCTCCCCTGCTCGGGCGCCCTCACCCGCCCGGCCCCCCGGGCGCCCTCACCGGCCCTCCCTCGGCCCCGCCCGCACGGCCCGGGCGCCCTGACTCACCCCTTGACGGGCCCCCCGGGTGGCGGGGCTGAGGGCGCCCAGGTGGGTGAGGCAGGCGAGGGCATCGGGCGGGCGGATGGGTGAGGGCGCCGGGAGGGGGGTCGGGCGAGGGTGCTGGGTGGGTGGGGGGTGAGGGTGCCTAGGCCTGGAGGGCGGGCGGGTGAGGGCCCCGGGCGGGGGGCAGGTGAGGGTGCCCGGGCCCGGTGGGCGGGCGGGTGAAGGTACCGTGCGGGTGGGCGGGCGATTGAGGGCACCGAGCGGGGGGCGAGTGAGGGCGCCCGGGCCTAGTGGGCAGGCGAGTGAGGGCGCCGGGCGGGGGGGCGGGTGAGGGCGCCTGGGCCAGGCGGGCGGGCAGGTGAGGGCGCCGGGTGGGCGGGGGGGGGGGGGGTGAGGGCGCCGGGCGGTGGGGGGGGGGGGGGGTGAGGGCGCCCGGGCTCGATGGGCGGGTGGGTGAGGGCGCCCGGGCCTGGAGGGCAGGTGGGGGGTGGGTGAGGGTGCCGGGTGGGGGGGGCGGGTGAGGGCGCCCGAGCCGGGAGGGCGGGCGGGAGAGGGCTCCAGACGGGGGGGCGGGTGAGGGCGCCTAGGCCTGGCGGGTGGGCAGGTGAGGTCGTCCGAGCCGGGGGGGGGGTTGAGGCAGGTGGGTGAGGGCGCCCGGGGGGGGGGGGGGGGGTGGGTGTTGGGAGTGTTGGGGGAGGGTTGGATGGGGGCGCCCGGGTGGGTGAGGGGGGGACGGTTGGGCGGGCTGGGGGGGGGTTGGGTAGGTGGGGTGGGTGAGGGGGAGGGTTGGGTAGGTGGGGTGGGTGAGGGGGTTGGGAGTGTTGGGGGAGGGTTGGATGGGGGCGCCCGGGCCGCCGGGGGGGAGTTGGGACGGTTAGGTGTGGGGGCCCGGGCGGTGGGGCGGGTGAGGGCGCTCGTGCCGACGGGAGGTGGGGGCGGCTGGGTGGGTTGGGACGGGCGAGTGAGTGAGGGTGCTCAGGCCCGGCGGGGGCGGGGGTTGGGGCGCGTGGGGTTGTGAGCATGCCCAGGCGAGGTGGTGGGTGAGGGCGCCCAAGGGTGTGGTGTGAGGGTTGGGCTACAGGGGTGCCGGGGGGGCGGGCTGCATGGGCGCCCGGTGGGGCTGGGCGGGTGTGCCTGGGGTGGCGCGGGGTTGGGTTGAGGCGCCATTACATATTTTTTTTGTACTTATTTAAAAAAATAGACATTTCATATATATATATATATATATATATATATATATATATATATATATATATATATATATATAGATATATATATATAGTTAATTTTGGAATGTTTTATTCGTGATTTACTTTTTTTATACTAGAATGTTAATGCATGCCCTTTTGGAATGTGAGGGGCGGTGGGTGGGGCGATTGTTGATCATATAAATAAAAAATTTATGATATATTTTTGTTGTTAATTTAAGTTAATATGTTTTTATTATTTACTGATTTATGTGTTTCTATTTTTCAGGAAAATGGCATCAAAGAGAATTTGAGTGAACCTTTCTGGACCAAAGACTCTTAAAGGTGCATCTTCAAGAAACATTGGTGAACGAACTCCACCTGAGCTCATGACTACAAATCTTTCAAGTGATAAGAAGATGATTTCAGACTGGAAGAATTCGAAAGAGCTGAAATTTCCATCAAGAATCTGGTATGTGAAAGAAAAAGAGAGCACAAATGTGATATGTATCTATATATTGATATACCGAATGATAATGGAATTTTTGAGGTGATGGGAAGAGTCGTAGATATGTGTTCAGTACCAGACACTGAATTTGTTTACATACTTACAAAAGCTCCCAAGTCACATGAAAGGATTAAATACCGACTATCATATTCATTGTATGACACGAGAGAGGTATCTACAAAGTTGTGTAAACAAATCGTAAATGAGATGACACAAAACATCGTAAGTATTGTTATTTATATTTGTATTTTACATTCTTGAAAGCGTCTCGCTATATTTTTTAACTTTGTCTTTTATTGACATATGATATTTTGTTTGGCAGAATTTTGTTGAAAGTTTTTCAATTAGGTTGGGAGGCATTCATTTCATAGAGCATGATATCATGAAAATTGTCAGCAGTTTTTACTCAGTGTCAGAAGAAGATATGGAAAATAAGCAAAATGTAGTAATTGATGATGCTACAAAACTACATCCAAAGAATTAGAAACAAAGGCCTCTGGTGGATAAATCTAGCAAGGGTAAACAAGTTACTTTTGAGAACAATGAAGTTGAAATTGACAGTGAAGCATATGTTGCCATTACTGAAGATGACATTGGAACTGAGAAGAGCCATAAAAAACCAAAAGTAACAATGCCCAAGAATAAATCTGTTGGGAATGTTATGACCAAGAAAAGTAAAGTTGAAAATTTTGAAGCAGTCATTACCAGCAGTCAAGAACCTAGTGAAACTTCAAAAGAAAGCAAAGAAACCATTACACGAGGAGTTGATTTAGAGGATGACATTATCAAAACAAAACAAAATGCCATTCGAGAGAATTTGACAAAGAGAAACTTAATTGATGGTGGTTGCACATTTCAGCTTAATGTCAGGCAAACCTATAAAGCAAGTGAAGGACAATTTCAATATCAAGTTAGAAAGCCACATCATCTGCATGTTCACAACTTGAAGACATTGATGAGGTACAATCCATATGCTCATGTGGTTAGTTATGTGCTTCTTGTTGATCCACTTCAAGTTCCCAACAAAGAAGCATTTGATAAGTCAAAATGTTTTGAATACAATTATTATGTGCTTGGGGGGAACCATTCCGTAGAAGCTCAAAGACAATTGATGGATGAATATCCTAATAACCCACGTTTTGAAACAATGAAATGTATCATTTACGCTGGTTTATCAGATACAGAAGCAAAGTTGGTGGCATGGGATCATAATTCAGATAATGAATATAGGATGTCTATGAATTTCGTCCAGAGGGTTAGATTTATTCATAGTGAATTTGAAGAAAAATGTGGTGGGGATAGGATAAATGTTACTGCAGATTTCCAAAAGGAATGTTGTATGGAAATAGGGTATCAAATTGAAGAGAAAACCAATTCAAAAGGTGGAAAAGGAAACAAACATAGTGATTTATTCAGAGGTATTGATAACATTTTCCAATTGGCATTTAGAACTGGAGATGTTTGGAAGTTGATTGATGAGATTTCTAGCATGTGGGAAGACATTGCCATTAAAAACTAGAAGGTCAAAAAGTCTAAGCCATTGATATGTGGAAATAGTAAATTAGCTCCTGAAATGAAGTAGCTTCCAGACGATATGACTATCGCACCTTAGAGGGCGATGCAAGGAGTGAAAGATGATAAAATTGTCAAAACAATGTTATCTCGTGTGAGGTCAGGGGAATTATCATTGGATGAAATGTCTGAAGAATTTCAAAAGTAAGTTTGTTGAATTATTTTTATTTATTTCTAGATTATAATTATATTTTAAATAAAACATATTGTTCTTGGTAGTATTTGTTATACATATCATTATATTAACTTTTTGTTACTTTATCTATGTAGTCACAAAGTTTACATGAAAATTCAAGCACAAATGGTTAGATTGTTGAATGAAGATAGTTGGGATGATGTTGTACGCAACTATCCAGATTCAAGTTCTACATCAACATTAAAATCTTTTTATCTTGCATTTAAAAAGGTATCTTGATTTATACATTCATTTTTATTCACTTGTGTACTATTTTTAATTTATAACTTACACATATATTTTTTTATTTTATAAAAGATGAGGAAGGATGATAATGGAGCGCTAAATAGTTTCAAAACCTTTATTGAAAAAATAAAGATCGAAAGACTGAGGAAGCAACGTATTAAGAATGTTCAACTTTATCCAAGTCTTAATCATTTCATTTGGAATGGGCTAGACACTATTCAATATCAAGTAATACAAGGCAACTGTGAAGACATTGCTAAACTCATACCTAAAAGGGATTATGCCCTAGTCATTGTAGATATTCCCCATGGTTTCAATATTCCAAACATTGACTATGATAGTGACCCTTATACTTATCAAGCTCTTAGTGAAGTGGTTGCGGGATTTGTAGAAGTCACGTCATCACCATTATGGAGATTTGTGACATTTCATTCAGACACACAATTGACAATGATATTGTCAAGCTTCAAGGGGAAAACAAATTCAAGGATGCAGCTTACATGATAAGACGTTTAAAATGTATATTTGATTAATGTTGAAAAATTTATTTATGTACAAGTTAATTAAACTTTTACTATTTCATGTTACAGGAAAAAGTCAAATCTTCTTAACAATGAAGATCAACAATTTATAAATGATTTTGAGTTCATTCATATTGATAGTTGGGCAAAAGATGATAGCCATATGTCTATGATTTTTAATAGGGTAGACGGAAAGAGTCATAGCCAAATACTGACTTATGATGCTGTTGTGAGAAAACTAACGTATGAAGACAAAGAAGAAAAAGGAAAGATAGTTAACATTTATCAAAAACCACAATTACTGATTAACTATCTTATAGACATTTGTTCAGATGAAGGAGATTGGGTTCTGGATTTATTTTCTAGCTCAGGTAAGTTTTATTATATGGAATTGAATTTCAATATGTTATTTTTTAATTAATATGTCATTGTACTAATTTAGTTCATTATTTCTTTTGTGGTTTATAATTAGGTACAACACTAGCATGTTGCCTTCAAAAAGGAAGAAATTGCATTGCAATTGAAAAAGATCCAGTATAGTGCAATTTCATTCAGCAAAGAATTAATGCTCTTCAATTTCTTCCAGATGCAATGCAAGAAATTGGGTTGAAGAAAGGGGACTTTAGTGAATCACGTGTGGCAAAAAAGGCAAAGGAACCCCAACCACCATTACATGGAATGTTTGGAAAGACATACATTGGGAGATTCGCAGACATCAAAGACCCATTAGAAGAGGAAAATGAGCAAAAGGAAACAGAAAATATTGTGGAAGAAGACAATGATGAAACTCTAGAGGATGAAGAGTTTGGATTATGTGACATTGTTGATTAAATTTAAGTTATGCTTGTAAATCAAGCTTTGCAATGTTTTGACTTTGACATTTTATGAGAAGAATAAACACTCAATTAGGGTTGTTATACGTTTAATATTTGTAATATGTGATTTTCGCATTGATTTTTAAGTTAATCATTATTTTTTGAAAAAAAAAGTGATTATTATTATTTTTTGACATGAAATTCATAAAAAACGCTATTATTTAACCATTTTTAGTTAAAATTATCATATAAAAATTGTGATTTTAACATGTCAATTCTAGCAAAAAATTATCAAAACGTGTAGTTTTTTAGTTATATTTATGTTAAAAATGGTTATTTTTATGTCCATTGTTAAAAAATATTGTTTTTTAGAAACAATTATTTCATGTGGATTGAAAAATTAATTAAGGATGTATAAATATGTAGAATATCGAAAATTCTAAATATCGACCTCCTAATTTAAAAATGCAAAACAATAAAAACCTCACTAAAAAAAAGTTAAAATTAAAATAAAAAACAAGAAAATGTGAAGAAAACGACCACTTCAAAAATGATCAAATTTACAAAATAATTATTTACATTTTATACATTAGAAAATTTAAAGCCAAAAAACAGGCCTTTTAAAAAAAGGGGGTGATGCAGAATACTCACTTTTTTAAATCAGCATGAAAATCACTACCATTCTAAAACGATTCTAAAACATAATGTACATAAAAAAATTAAAGTGCCAAAAACTATGCTCTAAAAAAACATGTTCATTCTGCATCACCCATTTTCAAAATCAGGTCATTTTTTTGCTATCTCTACGAAACGGGTAACAGTACCAGTTCCCGTTTCAAAGTTTACATTGATTGAATCAAAGAATATTAAAGATGAGAGAGGATTATGATGATTGCAAATAATTTTAGAAGAAAAAATTAGACTAGAGAAGAAAATATTGCAGATCAAATATCATAGGGGATTGGTGTCTCTTGTAGTTCTACAAAGTAGTAGAGGGGGTGTATTTTGTAGATATACAAATAATTAGAGGGTATTGGTGTCCCTTGTAGGTATAAAAAACATTGAGGGGAATGGTGTCTCCTATAGGTTAGTGCCTACAAAGAATTGAGGGGATTGGTGTCTCCTATAGGTTGGTGCCTACATAGATAAATTAATTAGAAAAAGTTTTATGGTTTTTTCCCTGAGATGTATACATATATATCTTGCGCCTTATGTTTTGCCTATGATATTGGTATTTAATTGTGCTTCACTATTTTAAATAAGTAATTTTTTTATTATACTAATTCAACCCCCACCTCTTAGTATAGACGTGAATCCAATAATTGGTATAAGAGTAAGGTTATTTTAGAAGTATTACAACCACTAGAAGGTAGATATTAAAGAGGAAAATAACTAGTCAAAATGTTTCCATCTCAAACAAAGCCCCACATTTGATGGAATAAATTATTCCTTCTAGAAGATAAGGATGAGGGTGTATCTAATGTCTCTTTGTTGACATCTAACTATATATGGTGGATGGTTATAAATATCCACCAACTCCTCCAATATATCTAGATGGTAAAAGGGCCAATGTAAATAATGCAAAATAAATGATTTCAATTTTATGTGGCCTTGCAGAATTAGAATTTGTGAAAGTAATGTAACATGTGTTTGCTAAACATATTTGGAACGAGCTTCAAAGTAGCTATGAATGAGATGAAAAGGTAAATAAAGCTAAGCTTAAAACTCATAGGATATAATTTGAGAGTTTAAATATGAATGGGGAAGAAGATATTGTATGCTTGTTTCTTTGTGATCTGATTTAGAATATTTTATTCCTGTGCTAAGATCCTCCTCAGATTAGAAACAAAATGCTTTCAATGTGCTTAAGGATTCATGAATTTTTCCAAGTGAAATGATGAGTTTTTATGAGAAATTTAACATAAATAAGAGACTGAACGACAGCATAAACATGTACAAAAAATCATCAAAAGCACATTACAATAGGAACATGATAAAGGAGTTCACCCCTCCTGGTCTACGTCTCCTTGGTCCAGCTTTCAATGGCTTGAGCCTCTCTATTATGCTCAAAAGTGTAAAAAAATGTGTTTACAATGCTCAAATGCTTATGAAACCTGTTCCAATGAGTCCAAAATACTAAAAAATGGTACCCCGTCCTTTTTCTTATCCTCATTTTGTCGAAAAATGCCATAGTTATGAATTTTCCAGTCTTTCCACATTTTCCTCCTCCAAATCTAGCTAACTGCCAGTTAAAGTCATTATCTGGAGTTAATTCTGGGAGTTCTGCCGAAATTTGTGGTCCATCCAACTAACCCATCTATCTCACGGTTAAGGCCAAGTGGTCATATGCGATCGACACCGACAACTCCATCGAAAATCACAATTAGCGAGAACCAATAGGTCTTATGGTTTATGAAAGTGACGTGGATGATTATGCGATTGTGATAAGAGACGGACCTGACAGAACTATCAATTGCAGTATAACTGTATTGCATACAAACTATTTTGAAATCAACAGACCAGGGTAATACATATAACGAGAATTTTCCCTATGTGATATGCAATTACGATATCACAATCTCAACCTGAACCTGCAACGTCGATTTTGTAACACTTCCCTTTTGCAATGTGCGATTGCAATTATCGCATTACACCCTGGCTTATTCTGGGGCCATTTATTTAACAGTAAACCACATGCGATATGAAATTTTCGAAATGTGGGGCCAATGGAGGCTTGCCACTTTGCGCTTCCCCATTGGCTAAAGAGTCCTACCACGTCATCTTCTCCTACCATCTGTCCAAGTCAAACCTGAACTTTGACTTGCTCTAACTTCTTCATGTGAGCTCGGATTTGAGTGTCGTTCAAACTGTTGGAATTAGGATGACGAGAATTTCGATCTAAAGCTAAGTTTATTGAGATTCCACCACTTCTATTTTTGAGCCTAATTTTGAGCACCTAATCACTCCTCCCCATTGGAAGCCTTTTGGACCCCAAAATATCACTTCCAATTGTCCAACAGGTGAGGGTACAGTTCCATCACCTTTCCAATCTCTATCCATTTGGTTTTTAAATGATTTGTACCCTTGATCCCCACTCGAAGATAATCAATAATTCCCCTTTTTGATGTCCTTGTTCTTATGTCAAGTATAGTGTCTTGCTGTAGCTCGTCAAGAAATTCTGGAGAAAAGTCTTCAATATATGGAATTTGAATATTCTCTCCTTGATCTTAAATCCAAGGTGGCTCATACAACCTTAAATTCTCAACATTAACAACAACATAAATTTGCATATATGAAGGAAAATCCAACCTGAAGGCATTGTTACCAATCTTTTCCAAAATTCTAAATGGACAATATCTAATTGGTTTTAGCTTTTTACCTTCTCCTTAGAGCCTCTCTTTGTTAATGTGAAGCCAAACTTCATCACCAACTTGGAACTTTTGATCTTGACGATGCTTGTTGTGCCTTGCTTTGTACTTGCCTTGGCTTTTCTCAAGTTGTTCTTGAACCATTTGGTGTACTAATTGGATTTGTTCAATGAACTTTCTTGCTTTCTCTATGTCTCTATGACCTTCAATAGCAACATCTTTTCCAAAAATAAAATTCAAAGGATATTTAGGAAAGTATCCCAAGAATGCCTCAAATGGTGAAGTTTTAGTTGAAGAATTCTTATCTTGGTTGTAAGCATGCTGAATATAATGCAAATGTACATCCCATAACTTAGGATGCTTACTGCAATACCCACGAAGAAGATGTATCATTGTTCTATTCAACACTTCTGTTTGACCAACAGCTTGTGAATGAAAAGTTGTACTCTTTTTCAATTTGGTGTCCATAAATCCCCACAAGCTTGACCAAATTCACAACAAAGCGAGAATCTTGATCACTAACAATGGATGTGAGAAATCCAAAATGCACCCAAACATTCTAAAAGAATAACTAAACAGTTTGTTCAGTTTGACTTGATTTTTACATGGCATAAAAATACACATTTTTATGAACCTATCCACAACTACATACAAATAATCATGACCTCCTTTTGATAATGGAAGATCTCCTTCAAAATCCATAGAAACACTCTCCTAGAGTTGTGAAGGAACCATAAGTGGTGTGTACAATCCTAACTTCCTATTGCTAGGCTTACTGATTGCACATAATGAACATCCTTTAATAAAACGAGACATACTTTTAGGCATATGAGGCCAATAACAATACCTCTGTAGAGGTGCCATCGTCTTACTTACACCGAAATGACCAGAAATGAGAGAAGTATGTGCCTCCCTTATGATGTTAACTCTTTCTCCCCGTGGAATACAAAGCTTGCCAAGATGGTACAACAAATTATCATGCAAATGATAATCCAATTCCTATACTTGGCTACCTTGACTCAAGCTTGCATAAAATTTTTGAAAGTGATTATCTAATGCATATTGCTCAATATAACTTTCATGTAAAACATAATTATGTTTGAGTAAAATAGCTACACTAACAATAGGCCTAGAAAGAATATCAAAAACTTTATTGTAGATACCTTTCTTATACCTGATTACCAAGTGGAATTGTTGAAGAAAACCCATCTATTAGAAGTGCCTTGATTGCTGTAACTTTGATTGAGATTGCAAGTATGGCAATGGTTGATGATCAATGTGAATGACAGTTTCCTTACCCATCAAGTAGTGTTTCCATTTTTTCACACTTTGCACCAATGCATACAATTCCTTGTCATATGTAGGATAATTAATCACTGCACTATTAAAAGTTTTCGAATGAATACAGATAGGTTTACCATGTTGCATGAGGACTGCACCCATAGCGTAGTCACTAGCATTAGTCTGAATCTCAAATAACTATCTCAAGTCTAGAAGTGCAAGTACTGGAGCTATATTGATATTTTCCTTCAATGCATCAAACGCCTTTTGCTATTTTCCTCCTCACTGAAAAACCTTTTTCACACTTGGCAACACATGCAAAGGAGTGACTATAAGAGAAAAATTGGCAATGAATTTCCTCCAATATTGGGCTACTCCCAAAAAAATTCTTACATCAGTAACTGTTTTGGGCCTTAGCGAATTCACAATGACATCAACCTTGGAGGAATCTATTTTCAAGTCACCTCCTCCAAAAATATGACCCAAGTAAACTAAATAAGTTTTTCCAAACTTGCAATTTGACATCTTAAGATACAAATGTTCTTTTTTCAAGAAATCAAGTACTTTTCTTACATGCATGACATGTTCATCACGAGATTTACTGAAAATTAAGATGTCATCTAAATAGACTATGACAAACTCATCAAGAAATGGCCTCAACACATCATTAATCACACCAATGAATGTAGCGGGAGAATTACATAAACCAAACGACATAACCAACCATTCAAACAATCCTTGTTTTGTTTTGAATGATGTCTTCCAAATGTCTCCTTCAACTATTCTAATTTGATGTTAGCCACTTTTTAAGTCCATCTTAGTAAAATACTTTGCATCTTTCAATAGATCAAGTAAATCATATATTCTAGGCAGTGGGTAACCATTCTTTACCATAATTTTGTTCAATGCATGAAAGTCCACACACATGTGCCATGTTCCATCCTTCTTTGGCACCAAGACAATAGGTGAAGCACATGACAAGGAAGATGGTCTGATGATCCCTTAATTCAACAACTCTTTTATTTTCTTCTTAATTTCTACGCTTTCCATCACTGACATCCTGTACATGCCAATTTTAGGAAGAGGACAATCTTGCTGCAACTATATCTCATGTTAGATTCCTCTCTTGGGAGGTAATCCATTTGGTTCCTGAAACATCTCATCATATTGGTTAACTAAGTCAACCAATTCAGGTTTCAAATTTGAATCACAACCTTTAAAAGCTTCATTGTCAACATCATTCTTGGGTTTGATCATTAGAGGCACAAAATTCTTGCTCAAATTCACTAGTCTTTTCATTTGCCCTGCATTAACAAGTGAAAGATTTATTTTCTTGCTACGAGCTCTCAAAATATATTCTACTCCATCTTTGAATAAATGATATTTGTTTTCATGTCTATGGAAGATAGATTTTCTATCATAAAGGTACGGGCTGCCCAAAACTATGCCACAAATATCTAACGGCACAACATCAAGCTCCAATTCATCTATGAAATTTGTAGTAATAGCAAATTTTAGTTTACACTTTCTGGTAACCTGAAATTGTGCATTGTCACACACCCATCCAAGTGGATATGGTTTATGATGTGGAATGATTTCCAAGTTTAAACTTTTGACAATGTTTTCAGAGATAAGATTGGCTTGAGAGCCACTATCGAAAAATGTATCAATCTTGTTGTGTTTTGAGATCACCCTTATGTGAAAAAGTTCTATTCTCCTCTTTTCATTTGGAGTTTCATTTTGTGAGTTTGAATAACTAGTGCTACCAATGGATTCTCTTCCTTTTAAGCCCATGGCTATGATTTTAGTTTCATCACCCAAATCAAATCCAAAATTCTGTTGAGTGGTTGCAGTTGTCTTTTGTTTTTCCTTGTTGTTGTTTCTCTTTAGTATCATTTCGGGATGAAGCTTCCAACAATGAGCTTCATCGTGACCCTATCTGGAACAATGTTTGCATGTAACTTTATCTCCTTCTTTTTTGATAGATGCATTTTCCTTTGCCTTCCCTTTGAAATCATTTTCCTTTCCTTTACTCTTAAATGGATTTTTACTACCTTCTTATGGGGTGTTTTTCCCTCTTGCCTCAAGATGAGTGGCTTACACACACACATCATCTAGATTTTTGGGGTTAAACATTAAGATAGTATGCCTAAGGTAACTGTGTAAAACCCCTATGTACTTCAACAATGTGTCCTGTGATTGCAAATATACACCTAACATCAAAGAACTTTTTCTGAATTCTTGGGTGTAGTCTTGCACATTTTGACCTTTAAGCTGTCTAGAGTTATGCCAATTCATGATGGATTTCTACATATAAGCTAGAGGGTATAATTGTCTTTTGATTGCAGCAATGAAATCATTCCAAGAAATTGAGATCTACTATGTTTTTTAATCTCCTCTTGGGTCTTTGATTCCCACCATACCAGTGCTGCACCCTCCATTCTCAAGGAAGCTAATTGAATATTTATGTCATCCTCTTGAAGGTTTGAATCTCACAATAGACCTCTAAATGAATAATCCAATTGTCAAGCTTCTCTACATTCACTTCACCATTATACATGGGCAGCTCAAATTTAACATCAAGTTTTAAAAAAGGTGATTTATCAGTTCCTTTTGAAGTATGATGATTAATATGAGTAAGGGTTGTGTTAGTGGAAGAGGGTGAAGATACTTGTGAGGGTGGAGATTTGTCTCCATTTCCATTACCTCCTCCTGAAGAGCCTTCTCCTTTGTGAGGTTTAGAACTTTCCCCTTGCAACATGGTATTCCTCTCTTTGTAGAGGACCTTCACCATCTCTGTCATATCAAAGAAAGCCTTTCTGAAGGTCTTCTCATCTTCTGTCATGTTTGTAGGTTCTCCTTCATGAGACATGATCTCTGGAGTATCAACTACAAATTGAGGTTGAAGTAGTGTTGGAGATTGTGGTAACTTTTCTCTCCTTCCCCTTGACCCAACTTCAGGGCTTCCAACTAGCTTCCCTTCTCCTCTTTTGAGTTTTAACCTTGTAAGCATGACATAAACTTGCAAACAGTTAAATCCTTCTTTCACAAAGAAAACCTAGAGCTCTAATACCAAAATGATTTGATTTAGAGTAGTAGATTGTTGTGTTAAGATCCTCCTTATATTAGAAACAAAATGCTTTCATTGTGCTTAAGGATTCATGAATTTTTGCAAGTGAAATGATGAGTTTTTATGTTAATTTTATGAGCAATTTAACATAAATAAGAGACTGAACAACAACATAAACATGTACAAAACATCATCAAAAACACATTACAATAGGAACATGATAAAGGAGTTCACCCCTCCTGGGCTACGTCTCCTTGGTCCAACTTCCAATGGCTTGGGCCTCTATTATGATCGAAAGTGTAAAAATATGTGTTTACAATGCTCAAATGCTTCTGAAACCTGCTCCAATGATTCCAGAATACTAAAAAATGGTACCCTGATCTTTTTCTTCTCCTCATTTGGTTGAAAAATACCTTAGTTATGACTTCTACTAGTCTTTCCACAATTTCCTCCTCCAAATCTGGCTAACTACTATTTAAATTCATTATTTGGAGTTAATTCTAGCAGTTTCACTGAAATTGGTGGTCCCGCCAACTTCCTCACCAATGAACCTGTCTATATCGCGGTTAAGGTTAAGTTTTTATATGAAATAGGCATTGAAAGCTCCATCGCAAATTACAATCGGCGAGAATCGACGGGTCTTATGGTTTGTGAATGCGGCGTGGACGATTATGCGATTACGATAAGCAACAGACCCAACGAAACTATCAACTGCAGTATAAATGTATCACATCCAGACTATATCGCAATTGGTGGACCAGGGTAATACATACAATGGGACCTTTACCCTGTGCAATAAGCAATTGTGATCTCACAATCGCAACTTGAACATACCGGGGCTGATTTTGTAACACTTCCCTTCTACGATGTGCGATTGTGATTATCGCATCACACCCTGGCTTGTTCTGGGGTCGATTCTTTAACATCGACCCACATGCGATATGCGATTTGTGAAATGCAAGGCCAATGGTGCCCTACCACTTGGTGCTTCCCCATTTGCTGAAGAGTCCTGCCACATCATCTTCTCTTGCCATCTGTCTAAGTTAAACCTGAACTTTCACTTGCTCGAACTTCTTCATGTGAGCTCAGATTCAAGTGTCGTTCACACCGTTGGAATCATGATGACAAGCACTTCAATTTGAAGCTAAGTTTATCGAGATTCTACCACTTTGAGTTTTGAGCCTAATTTTGAGCACCTGATCACTTTATGTAGATGAGGATTTGAAAACTATTAGAGGAATTGATGAAAATATTAATGAATCAATAATTGTTCAGAAAGTGTTGATATCTCTTCCTTTGATATTTAGCATAAAGGTTTTAACCATTGAAGAAATGAAAGATCTAGAAAATCTAGAGGTGGATGAACAACATGGAATCCTCAGTGCATATGGAATGAGAAAATAAAAAGCGAAATCAATATTAAAGGAAGTAGTCTTCCAAGCATCAAAGAAAACTAAAGGATATTAGATCCATGATTATTCCAACCATGAATTAGATATAGAATAAGCTCAATTTGTGATAAAACTAAAAAGAGGATATGGAAAATATAAAAGTAAGATACATTCAAATGTTTTGATTATGTTAGAGTATCCAATTGGGCTTCTAAATTTCCACATGCAAAATTAGAGGACAATGATAATGAAAAAGAACATAAAAATAGGTAGATCTCATAAAAACAAAAAAGGGAATGTCTCTCAAGAAGAAAAGCTTCTATTCCAAAGAAGATAGTAGCTCATCAAAAAGGGAATGATGGACATGCATCTGATGAAGACAAAGAAGAAAACCTACTCATTGCCATGGGGACTCAATATACGGATTAAGAGAAAATAGATCCAAAAGAAGAAGATATAGAGGGTGAAGTAGATATTGGGGAGAACTTGTTTATGCATTAGAAGAAATAAATATATTGAAAAGAAAGAATTAAAATTAGAAGGTACTATTACAAAAGTATGAAAAGAAAGATCATGATTATGATGAAGCAAAAATAATAAATACTAGAAGATGCTAAGCATTAAGGGACTTTTGAGGTCTAAAATGGGCCTCCTAAGGAAATTATAAAATAATAGTGGAAATAATAAAATAATATTTGATTACATCATCAAATTTTAGAGGGAACAAAGAAAAAACTATTTGTTCAACTCATATTTTCAACTTATCTCCCTATGGGTTTACTCAAATTTCGAGTGGAAACACTCATTGGATGCATACTTTTATTATTCAATAAGAAAGAACCAATAGGATGCAAGATGATGATGTCAACCATGGGGGATGATTCACCATTTTTGGAGTAAAAAAGTAAAAATATTAAAAAATAATAAAACTATTTTTTCAACTCTTATTTTCAACTTATCTCCCTAAGGTTTTACTCAAATTTTGAGCGGAAGTACTCGTTGGATGAAAAATTTAATTCATCATCCAAGGAGTGCCCATGTTGCATACTTTTGATGGGCCCTATTACACAAAAAAATGAGAAATACATGAAAAAATGTGACTGCAATCACATTTTTTCATGTATTTCTCATTTTTCGTGTAATAGGGCCCATCAAAAGTATGCAACATGGGCACTCCTTGGATGATGAATTAAATTTTTCATCCAACGAGTACTTCCGCTCAAAATTTGAGTAAAACCTTAGGGAGATAAGTTGAAAATAAGAGTTGAGAAAATAGTTTTATTATTTTTTAATATTTTTACTTTTTTACTCCAAAAATGGTGAATCATCCCCCATGGTTGACATCATCATCTTGCATCTGATTGGTTCTTATAATTTTTATTTTGGTTGTATATTTTTCTTAGGAGGCCCATTTTAGACCTCAAAATTCCCCCAATGAGAATAAAATGAATACTTATAAGTCTTCTAAAAGAAAGGGAGAGAAATTGTGAAAGCTAGAAGCAGAGACAATTTCCTTGAGAAATGATCTAGAGAAAGCAATTTTTCCCTTGAATTAGAATTTAAAGTTTGTAAAAGGGACTAAAACATTAGATAAAATTATCAACTACTAGAGCTTTTCTTGTAATAACTTTGGTTATAAGAAAATAGATTGTAGAATAAGTAGAAGTAGAGAATCTTACAAGGACTAAATGAATGCCAATTTAAGTAAAAAATCTAGAATTCCCTATGAAAGTGGTGTTAGAAGATCCAACTCATTTTCTCCCATATTGGATTATATTGAATGTTACAAATACAATAAATTTAGGGACAAGGCATGTAATAACCTTGCCCATTTATGGTGTAATTATTTGTACATTGGTATTAGGATGGTGAGCCGAGTTATATTATGTGGTATGCGTGCCCATGTGGATATGCTATATAGATTTTAGGGCCACCGTGCCACGAGTAGGGTAGATGATAGTAGTAATTTCCAAGATTTGTACTGTGGTATCCCATGTGCTTTACATAAATTTATAGAATTGTTATTCAACACCTCTCAATAGTTTTTATTTTCAGTTGATCAAGACTAATATTGCAATGTTTGTAGTTGTGGATATACAACTACTTGAATTAAAGACAATTGGTGTTACATGTACGATATTCAACTCATATTTTGAGCATCAAATGCTTAATTTTGATAAAATTATTACCACCATCAAATTGTGAGAGCTTATTATTTTCTTGATGAGGAACAAAAGCCAATTCAAATTATAATTTCCTTAGTGCTTCAGTTGGTTTAATGCAATATGAATTTTTTCGGAACCTGTTGAGGAAAATTTAATGGTTAATGAAAAATATAATACTACTAATGGTGAATTATTATCTAAGGCATGGACGTGACATGCATCATGGATGCTCTAGTTTTGAGAGCACGCGAGAAAGAGGAATAGAATAAAATTTATATTTATATATCAACTTGGTTCATTCTTATGCAATAACCAGAGATAGGGATTAGTTTCTTGTGTGGATGAAATGAACGCATGAAGAGTTATCGAATGAACATTACAATTATGGGGATCCCATTCATTCGATAATTCTGCATGCCTTCATTTCATCCACACAAGCAACTACTCCCTATCTCTAGTGATTGCATAAGAATGAACCAAGTTGGTATATGCATATAAATTTGATTCTATTCCTCTTTCCCACGTTCTCTAAAAAATGGAGCATGCATGATGCGTGTCACCATGCCTTAGATACTAATTCACCATTAGTAGTATTATATTTTTCATTAACCATTAAATTTTCCTCAACAGGTTTTGAAAAAATTCATATTGCATTAGCAGTATTATATTTTTCATTAACCATTAAATTTTCCTCAACAGGTTTTGAAAAAATTCATATTGCATTAAACCAATTGAAGCACTAAGGAAATTATCATCTGAATTGGATTTTGTTCCTCATCAAGAAAATAATAAGATCTCACAATTTGACGGTGGTAATAATTTTATCAAAATTAAGCATTTGATGATCAAAATATGAGTTGAATATCGTACATGTAACACCAATTGTCTTTAATTGAAGTAGTTGTATATCCATAACTACAAACATTGCAAGATTAGTCTTGATCAACTGAAAATAAAAACTATTGAGAGGTGTTGAATACGAATGATACAAATTTATGTAAAGAACATGGGATACCACAATATAAACCTTGGAAATTACTACTGTCATTTACTCTACTTGTTGTGAGCATACATTATTTATAACAACCATAACAAACAATTCTTTTGTATTATATATATTGTTTCGAACCATCAAGAAAAAGTCACAAAGGCCATCTTTACTAAAAACCATAAATTCCATAACGGAATACCACCAAACATGCAATTGTATATGTATATAACATAAATACCCTTTGGCCATCTAGAACCACTGCAAAGTTAAAAGAAAAAATGCCTAAAAATTACAATGAAAATCGAAATGCATTCACATTCCACCATTCTGTCAAGCCAATAGAAATTGTCCCTAAAATCCTACTTTCGACCCCTATTACGTCATCTATAGATATTTATACTATAGTTTCAATGGGGTTTCCTCTGTAAAATGACAAATATTCACATAGCAATATATAAAAAAAGAAAAAAACCTGTAATTGTGATTTCCAACCAGATCTTTCTATAAACTAATGGAAATCTTGTTCATCACCATGTATATTATCATTGCATGAACTTATCCCTATGTGGCTAAATCACCTAAAAATGCCAAATTTTGGCCTATAATTCCTTTTAGACTTTGTTAAATACCGTTATGAGGAATCTACTCTCAGATTTAGGGAAATTTATGTTATTCCACCATTATGAAATTCATCAAACAAATGGTGGTTAACCTGTAACCTGTAAAAAAAAATATTGTAGCTATTCCAAAGCTAGCCCAATTCAAACTTAGTATTATAAACATGGTTCTTATACCACTTTGTAATTTCCCCAACCACATGTCGGGCAACATTATGTACCTAGAAACCAAAAATCCACAAATAATTCACATGAATTAGGTTTTACACACCCACTAATTCAGAGTTAGGCATGACATTTAAACCCATCACATAAAATATTAAGCATTAACATCATTAAGCATATCCTAATAACCTTAATGCAGAGCAGAATATTCATAATCATTGAACCTAAACTAGGGTTTGCAACAGAAATAGGTCATTATAACACACGACACATAAATATAAATGCATAGTAGAATACAAAGGAAATTAACACAAAACCTTGAAACTAGGGTTCAGTTAAAAATTCATAAATCGTTACAATATCAGATATTAACACTTATCTACATAGATGTTGGATTAGTTGCAGGCTCTCCACATTCCACCCAGCCGTATACCATGTTGTTCATAATCCAAACCATACGTCACATTGGGACTACAAATCCATAGGAAACAATTGTAAAACGAACAAACAAACCCTAGCCAAGGCACCAAACCTAACAACCATTATTTCCAATCACGGGTTCACATGTCCCTAACATGCACCAAATATGCATAGCCCAAGTCTGTTATGAAACCAGCTCACACAAAGATAGAAAAGAGAGATCCACGCCTTAGAATTCAGCCTCTTCGAGGGGGCAACCTCCTTTACATTACATAAATGAACAATTCTTGGATGATACAAATGACAAAACCTCCTTTCTATATATAGGAGTCTAAGGAGTCACAATATAATCCAGCCGACCTAACAATAATAATATAAAGCCACAAAAATAACAATAGAGGGATTCTATGGGGCACAGAAATAACAATATGGGGGTAATAGGGGCACAACAATATAAATAAGGGGTATAACTACAATAGTAATGGGTAATCACTAGTATTATAGGGACCCAACATGCCCCTCTCCTTCAAAAAAGTGTTGTCCTCAACGCTTGAGTAGTTCTGGATACTTCTGCATAAAATTCTCATCCTCCCATGTGGAATCTTCAGCGGATAAGTTCTTCCACTTGATAAGATACTCTGAAATTGATCGATTTCGTAGCTGTCGAGTTCTTGTTTCTGTGACTGCTTCCGGTTCCAATATAATTTTTCCTTCCTCGTCAAGTTCTGGCAATATTGTTTGAATTGGGAGCTTGTCACCTATAACCTTCTTTAAACATGAAACATGGAAAACTGGGTGCAATCGAGAAGCTGCAGGAAGCTCCAATTTGTATGCCATAGTACCAATCTTTTGCAACACCTTGTACGGACCATAATACTTTGGTGATAATTTATTATCCTTCTTAGCTTGCTTTAGGGACATTTGCTTATATGGTTGTAGCCGTAGGAATACCCAATCACCTACATCAAAACTTCTTTCACTGCGATGTTGATCTGCCTGTTGTTTCATTCTATTTTGTGCCAACACGAGGTTATCCTTTAAGAGTTGGAGGACTTGTTGTTGATGTTCGATGTGATGTTCCACTGCCTGAACCTTAGAATTTTCTCTTAAATATGATGTGATGGATGGTGGTTGATACCCATAAAGTGCCATAAATGGGGTCATTTTTGTTGCTGTATGGAAGGAAGTGTTATACCACCATTCAGCCAGAGGCAACCATTTGACCCATTGTGTCTGTTTATCAGATACAAAGCAACGAAGATATCCTTCCAAACATTTGTTTACTATCTCAGTTTGCCCATCAGATTGAGGATGATAAGATGAGCTATGAGCTAACTGAGTACCAAGACAAGAAAATAATTCTGTCCAAAAATTTCCAGTGAAAATGGGATCTCTGTCACTTACAATAATCTTTGGGTTTCCATGTAGCTTTTGAACTGTTTCCATAAATGCAGTAGAAACTGTACTGGCTTTAAATGGATGTGATAATGCACAAAAGTGTGCATACTTGGTAAGTCTGTCAACTACCACCATGATGACACTCTTTCCCTCAGACTTGGGTAAACCTGTGATAAAATCCATTGAAACCTCCTCCCAACGTTGGCTTGGAATGGATAAAGGTTGTAATAGACCCGGTGTCTTAATTGTTTCAACTTTATTTTGCTGGCAAACCAAACATTCCGCCACAAACTTTTGAATATCTGATTTAAGGCCATCCCAAAAAAATTCCTTCTTAACCCTGTGGTAAGTTTTTAAAAATCCTGAGTGCCCTCCTAAGGGAGAAGTGTGCAATTCCATAAGAATCTTTTGTTTTAGCTGGGAATTCTTACAGAGGTATAAGCGATCTTTGTACCATAACGAATCATTTTGCCAGCTAAATGTATCAGAAGTACTGGAATCTTGTTGTAGCTTTCGAATAAGTGCCCACACTTCTTCGTCATTCTTCCATTCCTCCCTTGCTTCGTTTATCCAATCTGGTTGGATAATAGAAATGGCACACAACAATGCTTCCACATCCTCATCCTTTCTTGAGAGTGCATCTGCCACCACATTTTGCTTCCCTTTTTTGTAGATGATTTCAAAGTCATAACCCAACATCTTTGTGACCCACTTTTGTTGCTCTTCAGAGGATAATCTTTGTTCTAAAAAGTATTTAAGGCTATCATGATCCGTTTTTACCTTGAAGTGTCTTCCCATTAGGTAGGGTCGCCATTTCTTAAGTGCATGGAGTATTGCCAACATTTCCTTCTCATAAATAGCTTTGCTTAAAAACTTTCCCTTGATTGGACGACTTTCAAAAGCAATGGGTCTTTCATCTTGCATTAGAACAGCACCAATTCCATTTCCTGAAGCATCACATTCCACAATAAAGGTTTTTGTGAAGTCCGGTGTAGCTAAGACCGGTGCTTGGCACATTGCCTCTTTAAGATGTTCAAAGGCCTTTGTTGCTTCCGGAGTCCATGAAAATGAATCTTTCTTCAATAATGTTGTTAGAGGTGCTGCTATTCTCCCATAATTCTTAACAAACTTGCGATAATACCCTGTCAACCCAAGAAATCCTCGCAGATGCTTTATGGATGTGGGGATTTTCCATTCCTTAATGGCTTTAATTTTGCTAGGGTCTACCTTAACTCCTTCATGAGATACAATATGACCCAAATATTCCACCTCCTGGACTCCAAAGAAACATTTGGATCTTTTTGCATATAATTGTTTCTCCTCCAATAGTTGTAGCACCCTGTCAACATGTTCAACATGATCCTTCCAAGACTTGCTGTAGATTAGTATATCATCAAAAAATACTAACACAAATTTTCTAAGGAATGGTTTGAAAATTGAATTCATCAAACCTTGAAATGTTGAAGGTGCATTGGTAAGGCCAAAAGGCATGACCAAAAATTCATAATGACCCTCATGAGTTCTAAATGCCGTTTTCGGAATGTCTTCAATCTTCATTCTGATTTGATGATATCCTGAACGAAGATCCAACTTGGTGAAGTAAATTGATCCATGCAATTCATCCAGTAATTCATCAATGACAGGAATGGGGAACTTATCTTTAATAGTGAGCTTGTTGAGCTCCCTATAATCCGGACACATGCGCCATGATCCATCCTTCTTGTGCACCAATACTACTGGAGCTGAGAAAGAACTTTGACTCGGTTGAATTATACCAGCCTCTAGCATTTCTGCAACCATACGTTCAATTTCACTTTTTTGGACATAGGGATATCTGTACGGCCTGATGTTTGGAGGAACACTTCCTGGAATCAGATGAATAGCATGATCATGATCACGCATAGGTGGGAGACCTTTGGGAGTCTCAAATACCTTGGAATGATTGTCCAGGACTTTTTGGAGATCTGGAGAAATAGATGATTCCAATGTGGAAACATCTAGCGAACATAATTGTGCAATTACACCTCTTTGCTCCTTTTTTAGAAGCTTTGTCATGCCATTAGAGCTGATTATCTTTCCTGGTTTCCCTGCAATACCCCTTAATTCAACTTCCTTTCCTTCCACAGAAAATTTCATGAAAAGTTCTTGAAAATTAAAAGCTATTGTACCCAAGGATTGTAGCCATTGGACTCCTAGTACAACATCAGCACCTCCCATTGGAATGGAAAGCATTGGGCTAGTCAATACATATTCTCCCATGGATAGCTTGATATTATGGCACTTTCCAGAACAATTTATTGTTCCTCCATTTGCAATCATCACTTGACACTCTGGTGCTGGATATAGGAAGCAATTCAATTCTTTTGCTACCCTACAATGAATAAAATTGTGGGTGCTTCCTGAATCAATCAACACTATTACCTTTTTCTTCTTGATTTGTCCTTCTATCTTGATGGTTTGAGGAGTGGTAATTCCCGCCAATGCATTACAAGATATGGTCGGATTTATTTGTTCTTCATCTAGGCTTTGTTCCTGGAATATATCCTCTTCTTTTGACCTTTCTTGCTCCTTTTCTTCTTCCTCTTCACAATCTATGTAGAATAATTTCTTCTCAGCACACTTATGACCTTTGTGTATTTGCTATCACAATTGTAACAAAGCCCTTTTGCTCTTTTTTCTTCCAATTGTTGTGGTGTCAACCTTGTAGGTTGTGGAAGACTATGGGCAACAACACTTCCGTCTTTATAGTTGTGAATGGTATGCTTCCTAGTTGCCATAATTTTGCTTTCCATTTTTCTTGCTAACCTGAATGCCTTCTCTAATGAATCAGGTTCCCAAAGGCGCACATCATGTTGGATATTATCCTTTAAAGACCCTATGAACACATCAATCCTATGCTCCTCTGGAATATCTTTTACCCTTATGTTCAATTTTTGGAACTCCTCAATGTGCTCCATTATTGAACCCTTTTGTTTGAGACTTATCAATTGGCTAAAAAAAGTGTTGCTTTTTGTATCCTCATAATGTGCTATCAATTCTTCCGTAAAAATTGCCCAAGTGATAAATTGTTTACGAGAACAAAGCCATTGATACCATACAAACTGATTTGGTTCCAAATATAAAGTTGCCATACGTACCTTTTGTGTGTTTTGCACATTATTGAGATCGAAGAATTGCTCCATCTGTAATATCCATGTGGCGGGATCCTTGCCATCAAACTTCCTCATATCGATTTTTGGAACATGGTGAGTCTTCGATCCAACATTAGAGTCTATGGAATCATGATTAACATTTCTTTTGTTCTCATCATGAGTTTCCTTTACTACCTTTTCACCATTAGTGACCCTTTCTTGTAGCAACTTCTTCAATTCATCCATCTTATCATCCATGCCATCAAATTTAGCGTCAATCTTAGCTTCCATGCCATCCATCTTAGCTTCCATTCCCTTTATCTTAGATTCCACGCCATTTACCTTAGATTCCACGCCACTTATCTTAGCTTCTGTTAGCTTTTGTGAGCGTGACATTTGTTGCACTTGTTCTTGTAATTTTGATATATCATGTAGCATTTCTTCCTCTTCTTCATGAGTCATGCTAGAGCTTTCAGGTTCCTTACTAGGTGTTTGCATTTTCTTTCCTCGGGGCATCAGTTACCGATAATAATGCTTTACTATGCCCTTTGAATTCCGTTAAACCAAGCTTACACAAAAATAAAAAAAAAACTACACACCTTTTTTCACTTTATAGAAGCCTGATATTGAATCTGATGTATCTCTGTAATTTCGGATCATCCAATTCTGAAATTTCTACCTGTAGTAGCCTTCTGCGTCCTCTTTCCAATGCCACAAGTCTGAGCCAAATTGGATTCTCCAAGGAAGAGTTATGTGAAATCTCCCACAGTGACTTGCTTTTAGACTGGTTCAGTAGAGCGAACTTGTACGACGTGCCACGAGTCACTGTTTCAACCTTTGAATCTGAAACACACGCACAAGAAACTACAGTCCGTCCTCTTTCTGTACCTTTTTACGAAATTTCAATCCGATCCTCAGAGAGAAAGTTATGACGATTTTCCCCAGGTCACCTGTTTTGAATGTAATTCAGGAGTCTGCAAAAAGACCAACTTCCTCAGATCATATCTCCGAAAATATCGCGAGAAAAGCTCTGAAATTCGGACCCAAGGTTCAGCGCCAATTCTTCTCAAATGGGTTTTTTTTTGCGACTTCTGAAACGTCACAGAAAAAAAGTTATAGCGAAAATGCCACGATGACCTGTTTGGAGCAGCGAAACCCTAGAATCCAAAGCTCTGATACCAAATGTTATGAAACCAGCTCACAAAAAGATAGAAAAGAGAGATCCACGCCTTAGAATTCAGCCTCTTCGAGGGGGCAACCTCCTTTACATTACATAAATGAACAATTCTTGGATGATACAAATGACAAAACCTCCTTTCTATATATAGGAGTCTAGGGAGTCACAATATAATCCAGCCGACCTAACAATAATAATATAAAGCCACAAAAATAACAATAGAGGGATTCTATGGGGCACAAAAATAACAATATGGGGGTAATAGGGGCACAACAATATAAATAAGGGGTATAACTACAATAGTAATGGGGTAATCACTAGTATTATAGGGACCCAACAAAGTCCCTCAGTGATGACCAGCTTCTAGGGCGCCTTATGACTGGCTAAGACAATCTCAACCTACAACTCCAAGAGATATGTTACTCCCCTGGTGTCCAAGTGTCGCATAGCCAAAACTAAAATAAACCCAGACTTGGTGCTAGTGTCGAAACTAGGACTCACTGACTATCATTGAACTGAGTTTCCCACCAGAACTCCATGGCCACCAAGCCATAACTAGAGCCAATAATCTCTTGGAGCCACTAGGGCTTACAAAACCAAGGTGCCAAGCTCTAAACCTAGGATGCATACAAATCAATGTGATTAATTGAATAACTACACCTCATCTAGTACCAAAATTTCTCTGAGACTCATTGGCTTATCAGTCACCAAGACTGAATAACTAACTCCCTTTATCCCCTATAGGAAACACATTCACCTTTTATAATTGCATGGCTTTACTTCACCATGTGGCACCCCCTATAGCCACGTGGGCCCTGGGTTCACTTTTCAAAAAAGACACCCAACTGTTGCCTTGTCCTTGGAGTTGTGCCCCTCATACTCTTTTACCATGGAGTGGGCTCCATAACCAACCTATTTTATTATTAATAATGTTTAATTACATATTAATTACAAATCCATTCTCTTTGGCCTCACAACTTGTAAAGGCACAATTCCCTGGGCACGGTGGCCCTAAAATCTATATAGCATATCCACATGGGCACGCATGCCACATAATATAACTTGGCTCACCATCCTAATACCAGTGTACAAATAATTACATCATAGATGGGCAATGCTATTACATTCATTGTCCCCAAATTTATTGTATTTGTAACATTCAATATGATCCAATATGGGAGAAAATGAGTTGGATCTTCTAACGACACTTTCATAGGGAATTCTAGATTTTTTACTTACATTGACATTCTTTCAGTCCTTGCAATATTATATACTTCTACTTATTCTACAATCTATTTTCTTATAGCCAAAGTTATTACAAGAAAATAAATAACCATAAAAGAAATTTTGATACTTGCATGTAAAAGGCCTTCTTGTAGAAATAGTTTTTTTGAACCCATTATGGTTGTATTTGTGAGGAAAATTATATATTTGTTGATTCTTTATTCCAATTATGGTGTTTCTTGTGTTGTTGAAAGATTCATATCTTTGTTGGTCCTTTACTTATTTCCTGATATTATTTTCATCGTTGATAGAACTTTTGAACACATTAGCATAGCTACTAGCTTCTTTTTTCTAATCTCCTTGAGCTTGATTCTCCTTTGATAGTCTCATGATTTTCTTTATGGAAAAGGATTATTTTGATAGAAGGATATCTCTAGTAGTTGAGAATTTTATCTAATGTTTCAGTCCCTTTTACGAACTTTAAATTCTAATTCAAGTGAACACTTGCTTTCTCTAGATCCTTTCTCAAGGAAATTGTCTCTACTTCTAGATTTCACAATTTCTTTCCCTTTCTTTTAGAAGACTTATAAGTATTTATTCTATTCTTTTAGCATATTCTAGTTCTATCTTTAGGAGGATTATTTTTGCTTCATCATAACCATTATCTTTCTTATCATACTTTTGTAATAGTACCTTCTACTTTTAATTCTTTTTCTCAATATATTTATTTCTTCTAATGCATAAACAAGTTCTCCCTCAAGATCTACTTCACCCTCTATATCTTCTTCTTTTGGATCTATTTTCTCTTAATCCGTATATTGAGTCTCCATGGTGATGAGTAGGTTTTCTTCTTTGTCTTCATCAGATGCATGTTCATCATTCTCTTTTTGATGAGCTACTATCTTCTTTGGAATAGAAGCTTTTCTTCTTGAGAGACATTCCCTTTTTGCTTTTATGAGACTTACCTCTATTTTTATGTTCTTTTTCATTATCATTGTCCTCTAATTTTGCATGTGGACATTTAGAATCTCAATGGGATACTCTAACATAATTTAAACATTTGAATGGTATCTTACCTTTATATTTTCCATATCCTCTTTTTAGTTTTATCACAAATTGAGCTTATTCTATATCTAATTCATGGTTGGAATAATCATGGATCTAATATCCTTTAGTTTTCTTTGATGCTTGGAAGACTTCTTCCTTTAATCTTGATTTCTCTTTTCATTCTTTTCATTCCATATGCACTGAGGATTCCATGTGGTTCATCCACCTTCATATTTTCTAGATCTTTCATTTATTCAATGGTTAAAACCGTTGTATTGAATATAAAAGGAAGAGATCTCAACACTTTCTAAACAATGATTGATTCATCAACATTTTCATCATTTCCTCTAATAAGTTTCAAATCCTCATCTACACAAGGAACAAGCATGCAATATCTTCTTCCCCATTCATATTTAAACTCTCAAATTATATCCTATGAGTTTGAAGGTTAGCCTTATTTACCTTTTCATCTCATTCATAGCTACTTTGAATCTTGTTCCAAATATATTTAGCAAACACATGTTACATTACTTTCACAAACTCTAATTCTGTGTGGCCACATAAATTGAAATCATTTATTTTGCATTATTTACATTGGCCCTTTTACATCTAGATATATTGGAGGAGTTGGTGGAGATTTATAACCATCCACCATGTATAGTTAGATGTCAACACCAAGAGACAATAGATACATCCTCATCCTTATCTTCTAGAAGGAATAATTTGTTCCATCAAACGTGGGGCTCTGTTTGAGATGGGAACATATTGATTGGTTATTTTCCTCTTTAAGATCTACCTTCTAGTGGTTGTAATACTTCTGAAAGAACCTTACTCTTATACGAATTATTGGATTCATGCCTATACTAAGAAGTGGGGGCTGAATTATTATAATAAAACAATTTACTTACTTAAAATAGTGAAGCACAATTAAATACCAATATCATAGGAAAAACATAAGATGCGAGATATATATGGAAACACTTCAGGGAAAAAACCATAAAACTTCTTTTAATTAATTTATCTATGTAGGAACCAACCTACAAGAGACACCAATTCCCTCAATTCTTTGTAGTAACCAACCTATAGGAGACACCAATCCCCTCAATTTTTTTCAGACCTACAAGAGACACCAATACCCTCTACAAATTTGTAGAGCTACAAAATACACCCCCTCCACTGCTTTGTAGAACTACAAGAGACAATAATTCCCTATGATATCTGATCTGCAATATTTTCTTCTCTAGTCTAATTTGTTCTTATAAAATTATTTGCAATCGTCACAATCCTCTCCCTTATTTAATATTCTTTGATTCACTTTGATCCTCTTTGATTATCTATAGACATCTAAATCCTCTCTGATCTTTAATCTTCTCTAATTCACTCAACTTCTCTCCAATTCTCTATAGTCACCTCAATCCTCTCGATTTTTAATCTTGTTTTACTATTTCAACTTATCAACTTGCAAACTCTATTCTCTAACTCTTATCAGTTTTTTTTATTCTCTTCTTTCACCTCTTGCGTTAACAATTATCTTTTATTTTCTCTTAACTAGGTGCTTCCTTCCCCTAGTTCATAGACATATGTTTTAACAATGTAATTGATATTTATATTGGTGCTTCCTTTAACCCAACCTTTAAACTTTCCACTCCCTTAATTTATGTTGTCAAGACTTAATGCTTTTCTATTTGAGTGCTCTTTTTAACCTATATATTTGTTGCCAATTATTATCTCCCTTTAGTCCAACCTTCACAACTTTAGCACTTATGCACCTAATACATGACCATACAATGTGTCTAAGTCCTTTTATCTCAATAAATCAAGAGAAGTCCCTAAAATTTTTAACACGTGAATCACTTGTAAAACATGACTTTTCCATGGGCCTTTAGCTCCATGTGCTACACCTTAGGCACAATGTGATTGAGGTCCTTAATTGAGGCCTTCACTAAAATGTAGATATACAAAGGACTTTGGGGCCTTTACGCACCAAGCACTATAGCTCTACACTTCCATGACCAAATATTGGAACTAACCAAAGAGGGCCAAACCTAAAATTTTGGTCGTTATTCCAGGATATCAAGAAATCACCTCAAACCTTTAGCATTGGAAAACCTTGCCAAACATAGTCCTTTGTAGTATAGATGATGGGAATATTCATGTCAATTGTTTCCAAGTTTTCTGTGAGTTGACGAAGCTCAGGAACTGGATATTGGGATATCACCAAATTGCAATGCAAATTCACCTTAAAATCCTCTAAGTTTTTATATATCAAGGGCTCCAAGACCTTGGAACTTTAACTAAGCTCTTCATGACCAATGTCATAACTAGGAGTTGTTATATAGGGATATTAGAAGATTCCCAAACCTTCTCCTTTTTTGTTGTAACAACGATATGTTGATCTACCAAGGGCTCCAAGCCCTCGAGTGTTTTAGATTAGCACCCTTTGACCTGGCACCATGACTAGAGGTTGTGTTACACCAAAGTATTGAAATAATAAAACATTGCACATTTTCCTGTTGGTAATCACCATTTTCGTTAAACCAAAACATGTAGGTGTTAGTTAACGATCACATCGTTAGAGACAAGGATCCACAAGAGGTGGTTAGTCCATGTCATGAAACATATGGGGAGCATTGGTTTATCTAATATCAAACAATATTCCCCCCAATTCAAGATGGGTGTGTATCGAACTTGTGACCTACGATCTGATACCACTTGTTGGGAATCATGATTATCATTAAACCAAAACCTTGAAGGTGTTAGTCAACGATCACATCATCAAAGATAAGGATCCACAAGAGGTATTTATTCCATGTCACAAAACACACGGGGAGCATTGGTTTATCCAATTTCCAACAATCATTTTGATAGGTGGTTTTCATTGATGTTAACCCAAGTAGCACCAGGAGCTACCACGATCTTCCATGGAAACTGTGACATGGAAATTCATTGAATATTGTGTCAATATCTTTATAGATAGATTATCCTTGATGAGATGTTTCCGTTTATATATTGTACACCTCCTGGTTCCTCCTGGTTTGAGATAAAATTGAGGTTGAAGTTGAAGACCCTTTTTTGTGGGCTAAAACCCCAGGGGGTAGAGACATGACACCTTATTCACCAACGGCTGTCAATATATGACAGGAATTATCACCGTAATCTCACCATGTATAAGTTGAATAACTTCAAGATCCAAAGGTAGTAAACCAATCATTGACTTCACACTTGGGTAGGACCATATGCACTAAGCCAATCATTGATTTCAAAATTTTAGTGGAATTGAAAATTTTTCTAGATAAATATTAATACGGGGTAGTAATTAATTTAATTAAGGATATTTATTATTATTAAAGTAATAAGTATTAAGATTTTTGTTAAGGATGTTTTTTAAAAGTATTTAGTATTTATTAAGAATCACTAAGTTCTAAAGTATGAGACCTTTGGATTACATGGCACATTTAAAATAAGTTTTTAATTACTTAAATTCCTAACATGCCTCCCAAATGTCTACCTCATAAAGTTCTCTAATATGAAGCCCCTCCTAGCTCTATAAATGGAGACCCATTATCCCCTCAGCGTGTGTCCTTCTAACGGAAGATTATTAGAAAATTGCTTTGAACTTTTTTTTCGGCGACTTGAACGAGATAACGCAAACATTCGTTAAGGGTCAGGGTATGGTCAAATTTTTGTTTGGTCTTGGAGATTTGTTGGGGTGTTTACTTGAAAATTTCAAGTGAGAATTCAAACTAGAGTACATCCTTCATCTATGACTTAACAAAATTCATATTTCTCTACGGTTAAGGCATCAAGCTTAGAGAAAATTTCAAAGTCATTGGTCATGATCTTAGAGATATAAGTATGAGTTTTGAAGGGTATTTATTACAAAACCAATGAAGGAAATTATGGCATAAAAATATTACAACTGGTTGCAAGGTGTGGAAGAAATCATTCAAATTTTGGATTCAAAATTAGAAATTAGTTTAACAATTCCTTGGCCTCAAATACTCTCAGAACTGTGGAGTTAGATCTATCTAAGGGCTTCTTTGAATGACTATCACTCTAAGGAGATTTCTAAAGTATGGACACATTTGAGACTTATGATCTTTTGAAAATTGCATTACTTTGTAGCTTCTCAGATTGAATTGACTTGTGCAAAGCTTGACATCAAAATTCAAGAATCAACACATTTGTGGAGCTAGGAACTTTGGTTTGCATCAGTCTTGCTTTATAGCTAGCAACCTATTGGCATCAAGAATAGTGTATGTGCCATTGAAGTAAGGTCTTTTTTCTTCTTTTTTTTTAATGTGAAATGAACCACAACAATCTAAAGTGTTGTCGTCTACAAGCCTTAAGCACATTTGTTAGTAACAACTAAGGATCTACATAGAGCAAAAGCAACAACTGAGATGAGATAACAATGAGTGCCTACAATTTGAGAAATGTGTGACCTACAACACTCGAAAATTTATAGTCAACAAGGTATTGAAGTACAACAATCTAACTCATTGTACAATTGTAAGTCAAGTTTACTTTTATTTATTATTAATTTTTAAGAACCATTTTGTGCAAGTAAAAGAGATCCGACTTTAGGTCAGTTTGTTTCAATATTGTTCTTGTTAAGTCTTCATTGATAATTTTGGAGTTGGGCACATTAATTGTTTTCCTTCATGGTTATTCCTTTGTTTTGTTTGGAAATTGGGTTTTACTTGGGAATACTTTTAATTGCAGGTTCAAAAATAGTTCAAGCATCCTCATCTATAGAAATATAACACATCTTTGTGCATGTGAATAAATGACATGAACCTAAGTTCAACTAGTGGCCTCAAATGAAGCAGTGAAGTCACAAGCAGTAAATTAGTGAAGGTTGAGCAAAAGCATTACAACAATAGAACATGAACAAAAGCTATGTAAGGACAACATAAAAGGCCTAATCAAGCACAACTATTGAATATCATTCATGATTTGTATAACAATACGTTAGTCTAGTGTATAGTTAGACCTGTGTAATTGTGTTTAACAATTTATAGTTTTGTTTGTATAACATTGAACTTGTCTAGATCTAGTCAGGGTCTAGGTATAGGTTCTTTTATTTAATCAGGACAAATGGTACAAATCAACAAATTAATAAACTCAAACGCAAGCACAATTCAGGCATGTTTTGAATCATTCAATTTTGTAAATTCATTATTTTATACTCACACATATTTTGCAGGTAAAAGGTAAGTGAAGGGTACTTTGTTTTTGTTTGGGATCGGATTTTGTTTGGGAAATTTGTATGCAAGTAGAAGAAGATTCAAGGAAAAAACCAAGAAAGCATTCAAGAGTCTGAAGTGTCAAATCAATATCTCTTAAAAGAAATATTGCAACGAGACATTCTTTGAAGAAATAACAACCATTGTCAATTATTGTCCGTATCTTGTGAAGCATTGTTAATGTCAAAAGTCAAATCATTGTAATTAAGTACGAGAGCCCATCTTGAATCAAAATTGTCTAGAGTTGTAAAAGAGTTAAATTTCCTAGAGTTGTAAAGGCGTTATTTGGGAGAGTCTATTGTACTGTAAAGTTTGTCAGGACAAGGGTAGGTCCTAGTAGTGTAGATTGTATATCATTTATTGTAAATCATTGTAACGTGGATCATTGTCCCTGGTACGGGATTCCACACTTCTATTTTATTTTTGTCTCTATAGGGTGGTAGGGTGGTGCTAGGTAGGTGAATGAAGTCACCTACAAGTTGGGGCCTATAAACACTTTAGGGTGGTAGGGTGGTTCTAGGGTGAGCTACGACTCACTAAGGTGTTGGGGCATCTATTCAGGTGACTGCTGATAAAACCAAGTCATTGGAGCGTCCTTACAGTGGGAGATGGAGAAGAATGTTTTTCTAGAGGTCTATGAAGTCGTAGCTTTATTTTTATTTGGGATTTAATATTAAAGAACTTATTAGAAAAGTGTTTGGTGGTTTTTGACCCGGAGGGGGTTTTCCACCTAAAAATTTTGTGCCTATTGTCTCTATTTTTGCATTGTTGTTTACTGCTTTTACTCAACAACAATAATAATAACTACGATTAAATAATGCTCTAAAAAGATTAATAAAGTGCTAGTTGCTAAGAAATACTGATTCACCCCCCTCTCAATATTTCCAACAATTGGTATCAGATCTTGGTTCCTTCAATAGCAGTTTAACAATAGGAAGGAGATCATGGAGTACACCAAGAATATAGTTCCTCTATTTAATGGAGATAACTATGCACTTTGGAGAGGAAGGATACAAGTTCATTTACTTGTGCAAGGATATGAATTTTGGGAAATTGTCGAGCAAGGATACATAAGGTAAGAATAATATTGTAAATGATGCTAAAGAAAAGGTCTTATTATAAGTGGAATCAATTAATCTATCTACGTTAGGGTATTGGGTTGTAAAATAGCCAAGGAGGTATGGGACAAGCTTCAAAATATATATGTAGGAGACTCGAAGGTCAAGGAAGTAAAGCTTCAAATTTACAGAGCTCAATTTGAACAATTGAGGATGAAAGAGGATGATAACATCACAAATTACTTTCAACGTTTAGATGAAATAAAAAATGCCTTGGAAGGATTAATAGAAATAGGTTATAAGAAGGCACAGGGGCTTCAATGGGGGAGAAATACCATACCACGTGCATTCATATTGAGGGATATATATTGAGGGAAAAATGACATCATATATTGGGCATATAATAGGGGGTAAATGGTTTTTATATTTGAAGGTATAAAAAATGGAGCTCAAAGTTAATGAAAAAATATAAAGGGATATTAAAAATGTTAATGAAAAAATGGATACCTACAATATCTAGTGAAAATAGGGGTTTTTTAAATTTGGAAGGTGTATTGGGTTCGTATTGGTAGGGGGTTAAATAATGTTATATTTAGAGGTATTTTCCAATATGTAGTCAAATTATGGGTATTGTTTAATATGCCATGAATGCACGTGCTATGTTAGAGGTTCATTGACTGAAGCCCCCATGTAAGAAGGTCATTTTTCAGAAAGTCGTCAGAACTCTTCCAGCAAGATTTAATCCTAAGGTTTGGTATTAGAAGATAGATCATATTTAAGCAACTTGACTATGGACGAAATAAATGGGATACCTACAGCTTGTGAAATGAGGAAAGAAGAAGAAGATGGCTCATCTAATACATAAAATGCATTCACAACATCCAAGAAAACAAGGAAGGGAAAACAGGTATCCAAACCTATATCTAGTTGTTGCAAAGAGGAAGAAGAAGAAGAGGTAGGACTTTTAGATGAAGAATTTTCATACTTTACAAGGAAGATGAAAAGAGGAACATGCAAGTATAAAGGAAATATTCCATTAGTATGTTTTGATAGTGGTGAGATAGGTCATTTTGTTGCTAAGTTCCCTCATAAGAATAAAACATTTACAAAAGGAAATAAAGGTCAAATAAATTTCAACAACCAAGGTAAGAAGAGGGTTTAAGAAAAACTTCCTCTCCAAGGAAGATAGTTCCTCATTTGAAGAAGAAAGTGTCAGTGATGACAAAAATAAAGAAAGAGTATTATTTATGGCTAAGCATAACAAGATGGAATCATATCACAAAGAAGAAGATGAAGAAGAAGAAATGACTTAACTCGAATTTCAAAACGAAGTTGTCAGAATTATAAAAAATCTCAATGCAGACAGGAAAAATGTTAATTCTTTGGAAACTGAATTGAAGGAGGTAAAATATCAACAAAAGTAATGAAGAAATCATAAACCTCAGAGTAAAGTTAGAAGAAGGCAAAAGAATTGAAGAATCATTTATGATGAGTTAAAAGAAATCAACAAGGCAAGGGAAGAACTACAAGCCCAAAGAGTGTCTCTTCTAATGGAAGTAAAAAAGGGAAATGTTCTACAAAATTTTGCTAACAGTTCTAAACATTTGGATGAGCATATAAAAAACCAAAGGTCATACAATGGCAAGATTGGTCTAGGATACAAATAAATGACTGAAAAGGTTTCAAACTCCGAAAGGGAAAATGCACAGAAAACCTATGCTGAAGGATCTACCAAGCAAGGATGTCTCCCAACCAAAAGAAAGGTTCAAGATAAACAAGAAGGCTCTTAGAAAAAAATTCCATGAAGAAGGTTTCCTCCTAGGTATCAACCCACCTTTTATGGTTTTTGCTATTCATGTAGAAAGTTTGGGCATACAGCTATAGATTTTTGTACTTATGAAAGAAACTTTGGAATATCTTTTAGGAATATCTATTCCAAAATATCCACAAGCAAAGTTTAGGAAAAATTATAATTGATTTGACTGGTTAAGGAATGAAGTAGAATTCTATAAATGCAACAACTTTGGACATTTGGCTAAGGATTCCAGATTTATGCTTCCCTCAAGGGAATCACAACAGAATCGGAATGAACAAGTGTGGAAGAAGAAAACTAAAAGGTGCACTCTGGCATTAAAGGCTCAAAGTAAAAAAGAATGTTTGGTATGTCGATAGTGGTTGTTACCTTTTATGTTTTTTGCTATTCATGTAGAAAGTTTGGGCATAAAGCTATAGATTTTCGTACTTATGAAAGAAACTTTGGAATATCTTTTAGGAATATCTATTCCAAAATATCCACAAGCAAAGTTTAGGAAAAAATATAATTGATTTGACTGGTTAAGAAATGAAGTAGAATGCTATAAATTCAACAACTTTGGACATTTGGCTAAGGATTCCAGATTTATGCTTCCCTTAAGGGAATCACAATAGAATCAGAATGAACAAGTGTGGAAGAAGAAAACTGAAAGGTGTGCTCTTGCATTAAAGGATCAAAGTAAAAAAGAATGTTTGGTATGTCGATAATGGTTTTTCTACACATATGACTAGAGATAGGTATAAATTTATATATTTAAATGAAGGAAAAGATGGAACAATATCCTTTGGAAATGATGGATCTTCAAATGTCATAGGAACATGTATTTTCAAGCTTGGAAGCAAGGATTCTATAGAAAAATATGTGCTTCTTGTTGAAAATAAGAATAAGAGTTTGCTAAGTGTAGGTCAAATGTGTGATCAAGGACACACAATGTTATTTGACTCGAAGAAATGTGAAATAAAGAAAAAAAAATTCAGTCAAATTGTGGCTACTACAAGTAGAGATCCAAATGAGATATACATCTTGGATGAGGTCATTAAAGGATGTTTCTTGGAAAAAGAAGATGAGATTTGGCTATGGCACAAACGAATGGGATATATAAAATTTGAAAACCTTGTTAGAATTAGCAAAAAGGAAGCTGTGAGAGAGATTCCATTGATTTCAAAACCAACCAATGTTGTATGTGAACAATGTCGGCATGGAAAGCAGACAAAATTCGAACTCAAGACAAAAGAACACTTCACATCACAACCATTGGAATTAATGCATATCGATCTATGTGGACCAATGAGGACTAAAGGATTGAATGGTGAATTATATTTTATGCTAAAGATAGATTTTTATACTAGGATGACTGTTGTTAGTTTCTTGAAGAAAAATTCTAAGGCATCTAAATGTTTCAAGATCTACAAGGAAATGGTTGAGAAAGAAACTAATTTAAATCTTAAATGATTGAGATCTCATAACGAAAACGAATTTACCTCCAAAATGTTTCAACATTTTTGTGAAGAAAATGGAGTAAAAAGGCAGTTCTCAACAGCCATAACACCGCAACAAAATGGAGTTGAAAGGAAGAATAGAGCTGCATAAGAAATGCCCAGAACAATGCTAAATGATTCAATATGAGATGAAAAATTTTGGGTTCAAGCAGTTGATACAACTGTATTTATTTTGAACATAAGTTTTCCCAGAAACAATTGTGATATGACTCCATATGAACTTTGGAAAGGAAGATCGGAAAATGTAAAATATTTTAGGGTATTTGGAAGAAAATATTATATTAAAATAGAAGATCAGAAAACATAAAAGTTTGATTCTCGAGTAGATGAAGGTATTTTTGTTATTTATTCATGCGAAATAAAATCTTATAAATGTCACAATCAGAGACTTAAACGAATAGTTGAAAGCATCAATGTAACATTTAATGAAGATTATGGCTTAAAGGTTAATGATGAAATATCCTCTTCAAGAAAATCAAAGATACAAAAGTCAAAACTAGAAAAGGTCAAAGAAGAAGTCCTAGAGCAAGCACAATTGAATAAGGAAACAACTACCAACCAAGAAGAAATAAGAGACAAATGATTGGTTGAACAAGAATCACCCCTAGAGGCCCCCAAAGAATGGTATCAAAAGAATCATCCATCAAATCAGATCATTAGGGATCTCAATGAAGGAATATGAACTAGAAAAAAACGACAACTTCGCGTACCAGAACAAGCCCATATTTCTCTTTTAGCTACATTTGAGCCAAACAATTTTGATGAATCCAGTCAAGATGAACATTGGGTAGCTTCCATGAATGAAGAATTGGATCAAATTGAGAAAAATGACACTTGGGAATTTTCCCTACGACCAAAAGATAAAAATTTCATTGGGACAAAATGGGTTTACAGGAACAAGTTAAATGAGAATGCACAGGTTACCAGAAATAAGGGAAGGCTGGTTTGCAAAGGATATGCAAAGGTTGAAGGAATTGATTTTGAAGAAACATTTACTCTCATTGCCTGAATGGAAGCTATCGGGATGTTCTTGGCTTATGCATGTTTGAGAAAGATCAAATTTTATCAAATGGACATAAAATCAAGATTTCTAAATGGAGAATTAGAAGAAGACTTATATATATATATCTATATATATATATATATATATATATATATATATATATATATATATAAACCTAAGGGATTTTTTCTCACTGACAAGAAAGATTATGTTTGTAGGTTAAAGAAGGCGTTGTATGGTCTCAAACAGGCACCCAGAGCATGGTATTCCTGTCTTGACAGGTATTTGTAACAACAAGGATTCAAGAAGGGAAGTGCAGATTGTAACCTTTATGTAAGGATTGAACATGATAGTCTCATGATTATTGAACTATATGTGGATGATATAATATTTGGGAGTAATGATGACATGTTAAGTAAAACGTTTGCTACAAATATGCAGAGTGAGTTTGAGATGTCACTACTTGATGAGTTGACATACTTTTTGGGACTTCAGATATCTTAACAAGACAAGGGAATATTTATCTGTCAAGCCATATATATCAAGGAAATGTTGAAGAGATTTCAAATGGAAGATTGCAAGCCAGTTCTCACCCCAATGGTGACAGGTTGCAAGTTGAGCATAGATGACTCATCCAAATATGTGGATCAGAGGATGTATAGATCTATGATTGGTAGTCTTCTATATGTAATAGCTTCTAGGCTAGATGTGATGTAGGAAGTTGGGAAAGTTACTAGAGTCCAAGAAACACCAAAGGAATCCCATGTCATTGCGGTAAAAAGGATTTTTTGATATCTTAAGGGGACAAAAGAATATGGACTATGGTATCCTGAAGGAAACAAGCTAACCATTGAAGCTTATACCGATGCAGATTGGGCAGGAATTGTTGATGATCGTAAGAGCACTTGTGGAGAAACCTTCTATCTAGGTGGTTTTCTTGTTTAATGGTTAAGAAAAAAGAAATCTTCAGTCTCATTATCCATAGTGGAAGAAAAATACACAACAACAACAACTCGTTATACCCAAGGCCTCTCGATGAAACAAACCTTTGCACGATCTTGAAGTGAATTTTGATGAGCCCATTCCAGTTTTCTGTGATAACACCAGTGCAATCAATATCTCCAAGAATCTTGTGGCATTCAAAAAAGAAACACATTCCAATCAAGTACCATTTTTTAAGAGAACAAGTTGTCAAGAAAAAGTCAAGCTTGAATACATTGGGAAGAAAGAACAAATCGTTGACATCTTTACCAAACCTTTACCATGTGAGGCATTTGAGTATATTTTCCAAAAGCTTGGGATTCTCCCACATTCCCAATATAGAATTCTTTTATCCAGTCAATTCGAAATCGAGAGTTAAGGAAGGTAACAGATCTGCAGGAGAGGAAACTTGTCAGGGGGAGTTAGCCTTTTCCATTGATGTCAAAGGGGGAGAGAAAGTGTTAGGAAGGTTAGAAGCATGATTTTTGGGGGAGTACTTGTGTTTCCATGAATGCCAAATGGGGATATTGTTGATAGGTGGTTGTCATTGATGTCAACCCAAGCAACACCAAGAGCTACCCCAATCTTCCATGGAAACTTTGACATGAAAATCCATAGAATATTGTATCATGATCCTTCTATATAGATTCTCCTCGATGATATGTTTTCGTTGGTATAAGGTATGCCTCGTGGTTCCTCCTGGTTTGAGAGAAATTTGAGGTTGGAGTTGAAGACCTAGTTTTGTGGGCTAAAACCCCACGGGGTAGATACATGACATCTTATTCACCAACGGTTGTCAATATGTGATAGGGATTCTCACCATAATCTCACCACGTGTAAGTTGAATAACTTGAAGATCCAAAGGTAGTAAACCAATCATTTACTTAACACTCAGGTAGGACCATATGCACTAAGCCAATTATTGATTTCAAAATTTAAGTGGAAGTGAAAATTTTTCTAGATAAATATTAATAAGTGGTAGTAATTGATTTAATTAAGGATATTTATTATTATTAAAGCAATAAGTATTAGCCCATGGGGCTTTGTATTCACGGTGAATGGGTGCATTGTTAAGGCACTCCTTGTGATAGGTCACTGGTTCAAATCTCCCGTGGGTGCTTACCTACCAAAAAAAAAAAGCAATAAGTATCAATATTTTTATTAAGGCTATTTTTTTTTTAAGTATTTAGTATTTATTAAGAATCACTAAGTTATTAAAGTATGATACCTTTGGATTACATGGCACATTTAAAATAAATTTTTAAATTCCTAACATACCTCCCTAACGTCTATCTCATAACATTCTCTAACGTTGGTAATATGAAGCCCCTTCTAGTTGTATAAAAGGATACCCATTATCCCCTCAATGTGTGTGCTTCTAATGAAATATTATTAGAAAATTGCTCTGAACTTTTTTTTTGGCCACCTGAGGGAGATAACGCAGACGTTCGTTAAAGGTGAGGGTTTGGTAAAAAAATTGTTTGGTCTTGGAGATTTGTTGGGGTGTTTACTTGACTATTTCAAGTGAGCGTTCAAAATGAAGTACATCCTTCTTCTACGACTTAACAAAATTCATATTTCTATGTGGTTAGGGCATCGAGCTCAGAGAAAATTTCAAAGTCATTGGTCATAATCTTAGAGATAGAACTCTGAGTTTTGAAGGGCATTTATTAAAAAACCACCAAAGGAAATTATGGCATGAAAACATTACAACTGGTTGCAAGGTGTGGAAGAAATCATTCAAATCTTGGATTCAAAATCAGAAATTAGTTTAACAATTCCTCGGCCTCAAATACTATCAGAACAACAAACTTATATATATCTAAGGGATTCTTTGAATGTCTTTCTTGAAGGATTTTCTTGAAGTATGGACACATTTGAGACTTGTGATCTTCTGAAACTTGAATTACTCTGTAGCTTCTCAGATTGAACTAACTTGTGCAAAGCTTGACATCAAAATTCAAGAATCATCTCATTTGTGGAGCTAGGAACTTCGGTTTGCATCAGTCTTGCTTTATGTTGTAAAATGTAACTAGGTTCAATCTTCATAATGCCTTGATATTTGTATATGATGAAATAAAAGCAATAAAAATATTTTTGCATGCCTTGTTTCATGGGTTTCATGAGCAAGAGGTTTATTTGTTAGTGGCTCCCATTGAGAGCCTTAGGATTTATTATTGAGTAAAAGAGTAAATTTCATATGAAGAAGCTCTTCTTGAGCCTATGCTTAATGTAAACAAGTCTATATAAATGTCTAAAAGCCTTCAAAGAGAAGCACAATCCCTATTGAAGAAGTCAACCTCCAAACAAGATAAAAATAAGTCATGTCAGCTCATATAAGGAGACACATCTCTTGAAACTGTCATGTCGGCTAAATATGTGGGTCAAACTACTATAAATACCCAGCTAGGGTCCTCGCAAAAGCGCAGGTGCAGAACTCAGATTCTTTGTAATTTTCGGATGGGTACAGGAAGTTCAGATTTTCGGATGGACAACATCTTTGTGTTCTTTGGATGGGTACCACAGAGATGTAGTTTTCGCTCTCCTCATTGTCTTAATGAATATAGTCTCGGCCTCCTCATAGTCTCGGTGATCAAAGTCATCATTGAAATGCCTTTATAGTCTCGACATATTTGTGAAGAGGAGGATATTGAAGTGACACTCTCTATCTTGGCCTACATTCTAGATGCAGTCATAATCTTGACATAGAAGTAATCATGTAAACACAATCATGATCTTGATGGAGGCATAGCTACAAGGTCATAATCTCAGTGAATCTAGGTGTAGCTCTCATATATACATACATATCTCAGCACACAAATCTAGTTGTTTTGGTGTAGATCTTGATGAAGGTGCAATAGAGTTGTAGTAGTGACGATCTTGGTGATGGCCTCAGTGTTGCAACAATAATGATCTCGATGGAATAAAGTGCTAATGTAATGGAATAAAATGAATATATATATATATATATATATATATATATATATATATATATTCACTTTATTCCACGACATTAAACTCAATTAACTAGGACCTGGTAAGTTTTTCCACGGGGTTCATAAGGTATTATGATATTTTTCATATCCCTTTAAATTTAGTCCTATATTTATCAAAATAAATCATAGTCCTCATCCTTCAGCCCCATGGTATTTTGACCAAAGTTGGGTAAGAAACAATTCCATCAACTTAGTCAAGGACTTCAAAATCGATAAAGGTCAAAATTCCCATAATTGATGTTTTAACTTGTCATATTATTCTGATTAGCTGAATAAATATATGATATGCGAGTTTGAGATAGTTTATCATTCATTGGAGAGTCAATATTCCTATATTTATCCATGTTTCCCTTAGAATAATATTCTCTTGTGAGCCAAAGTCGAGTACAACTAATTTTACCACATAACCATTTATTTCCAAGTCAACTTGGGTGTCATAGTTGACCAACTGTTTTCCTTGAGAAATTTGGCATAAATTTTTATACTAATTTCTCTCCTCATTGTAGTTTTTAAATATATTTATAAGTTTAATTAGTTGACCAATTTTTCTTCCTTCAACAGTTCTAGAAATTCTTTAAGCATAACTTCCTTTTCCGGTCTCTAATGAGAAACTTTGTTCCTAAAGAACTCAACTGCCTTTTTAATAGTTTCACTATGGTGTTGCATGTACAGAGATGTGGCAGTATTCTTGAGTGGTCTTGTTGGTTTCTTAAAGTGTTCTCTTGACCCACTCCTAATCCAGTGACAACATGAAGATTTTTTGAGTGCAAAACCTCATTCTTTGGTCAAATTTGTAACATGTTGAAAACTTGTATATTCAATATTTTTTCCAAAATTTTGGGGAAATCTTCTAGAGAATGATTGCCCAGGTCACACATATTGCATAATAGTAAATCAATTTTATCCTTCAAAGGGTAGCTAGGCATTGTGTGATCTTAATTCCAACACATAAAGAAATATAATCTTCCTCGACCTCAACCTATGATCCAGGTGGATATTGGTGGCCACCCGCTTATTCCACCTAGACCTCCAGTCAGTTTCATCATTTTTCTTAATTATAGCAACATTTACTATTTTAGTAGTTTTACGGGCCTTGAACTTATGAAGCTATTTTGACCACCTAAATGACATTTTTTTAGGTCCGCCACATGCAATCCTGCTGCAAATCTTATAATACTTGGAGATATATTTCTCATGAGGTATCGTACACACCAAACAAAGATCATATGACAAAGTTATGACCCACGGAAGTTGGCTGCCCAACTAACCCCAATGGGGCCCACAAAATCTTGGCGTTCCATGTCATAGGGTTATGTTTTTGGATGTTTATGGTTTCCCTTTGTTGTTCAATAATAAAAAGGCCCTTGAGCCTCATTTTAACACAGTTCAGAGGCATGTAGCCACCACATCTCTTCTCAAAGATAAGCTACCATCGATCGAGCTAGTTTAATTCCATTCTATATGCAATCATATTTTAGTTCTATGATGTTAATGAAATGAAGCTTTATTTCTGTTGGAACTATGTGTTTATGTTTATATCTATGTTCTATTGCATTCCTACATAAGTCTGGATGAATGGTATCATAGTGGTATGCTCTTTCTTTGTTTTTCTTTGCATGTCCCAAATGAGGTCAGGGTATAAAGAGTTAGGGCTCAAACTAGTTGAACATTTGCAAGACCAGCCTCGAAAACCCCGATGAGCTCCCATGGTGGAAGAAAAGAAAGGAAAGGGAGCAAGATATCCTTTCAAAATATTTCTAAAAGAATTCCTTGCGTGACAAAGGAATGTGATGATGGACAAATTTGCCTAGATCCTTCAACGAATACCCACAGGTGAAACATCTTCATCCAACAACCACTCTAGAGGTGCCACTCCCTTTAAGGTATAATTCAACTTTGACATTCCCATATTTGAGGGCCATATAGATGAAGATGTCGTAGACAGATGGTTAAATTCGTTGGAAGGATATTTTTCAGTTCATGATTTTTATAATCAGGAAAATATTAGCTTTTCACTCCTCAAAGCTGCCCCCCATGTCAAGAATTGGTGGGAAACCTACTGTGAATAGAAGGACGAGACATAATGCTCACTATTTTCATTCACACCCACTTGGAATTATTTCTAAGATGCCAACAAGGAAAAATATCACCCTGTTAGGATCTATGAAGATAAATACATAAGACAGACCAATACCATGCTGTGGTAGGGAAGGGACCAAGATGTGTTGGAGTTCACAAATATTTTTCATACCCTTCACACAAAGTTGGGTATCAAGGATTCTGAGTAGCATTTGGTACTCAAGTAATGTGGTTGTCCACACAAGTACATCTACGATGAGATGGAGTTCCTGGACATCTCCTTGCTTGGCATCACTTATCAATACGTTGTTAAGATCAAGGAGAAATTTAAACGGAAGAAGTGAGACTTTGGATCTGTGAATCCAAAGCAAGGGAAATGTGCCCCCATGTTGATTTCTAGTAGCATCGGATGTGCTCTAAACCTTAAAATTTGTAGGGAGGCTAGGACACATGTATTCTAGAATACTTAGAAATCATTTTGGGAAATTCCACCTGGATAAGGTTTTATTAAAATAATTAATTATTTTTAATGGATGCCTAAGTCCAAACTTAGGAAATTAAAATAATTAGAGGGTATTAATTAAACTGGGGGTGAAAATTCTAGAAGAAGACGAGGATCAAGCCAAATTGATCCGAGCCACTGATTAAAATCTAATCTAGGTCATTGGTTCTCAATGAGAAGATTATAATAAGAGGCTTGATGGGCATTTGGAAGACACATTGATTAAGAGATCGATCGGTTTCTGAAGAGAGCAACACAACAGTTGTCAGAGAAGTGATCGAAGTGATTTATTCTGGTGAGGGGAAAAGATAGTTTCTAGTTGGAGAGTTTCCTGATCCGGGGATACACCATAATGAAGGCAGAGAGAGATATAGAAGAGGTAGCACAGAGCTACATTGGGTAGCATAGGGCCATGCAGAGGCAACACATATCTTGAGAGGAGATTTGAAATTTGTTGGATAATTGATTTCCAGAGCCAAAATTCGGGGTGTGAGACTGGGAGGGAAGAAATTCAAAGTTCCAGAGGCAAATCAATCATCTAAAGGAGTGATGTAGTCCCCAAAAGCTGTGATGTAGCGTAGTGTATGAATTGCGCAGAGGCAGCTAGGGGCTAGCCATTCAGTGACTGGATCTGTGCTGGATCGCCTGTGATAGTGTGAGGTATATCTCACTTATCTCTCTGTGAGTCAGATTCTCTGTATTGAATAACCAAGAAGGTATCCAAAGATTATATTCATAAATTACTTCTTAATAATACAAACCCTCAGCTGTTGCACCGATTTTCCCACATTAGGTTTTTCCAGGGACATTGGTACAAAAATAATGGTGTCACTTGTTTGTGTTATTTCTTTCTTTCTCAGATTCTTATTCCCACATATAATTTTAAGTTGTGAAGGCTGCAGTTGTATTTACATCTATATTTACAGTAGAACACAGTAAATAACCAGCATGGGTTAACAAGTAGGAGAAGTAATATCAGTTTGCTGCAATAGTGATTCGGGGATTCTCTAATTTTCACATGGTATCAAAGCGCATGTGAAGAAAGGGAGTAGATTAGAAGAGCCAGCGCTAAATAGAAGGAGGGAGATCAAAGTGCTGTGTAGGCAACAGATCAAATCCACAGAGGGATTGCATAATCCAAGCTAGGAGGGAAAGATTTTTGTGGAAGACCTCTCTCTGAGTGAGTCAACAGAGACGTAATATTTCTAGATCAAGATTTGTCAGCGAAAGAGGGAGTAACGCAGCATAAGCTTTAGCGCAGAGCAGTTTTTAGTGAGACGCAGTTTTTTGCAGTAGTTGCTAGGGTAGAAAAATGTTAGAAGAGAGAAGGAGACACTATTTTGAGGGAATTATTCCTCATAAGACATCCATCCAAGAAGTCTAAATTCTCATTTGCTGAGCAATAGTAGAAAGAAGAAGATTTACTAACTCCAATGGAGAGTGTGTAGTCCATCCCACCAGCAACACAAAGGAGAGAGGAGGCAGTTCGCCATTTTGTTGGTAGAGATGGCATCTAACGAGCTGAGAGATCAAGATTGGTTGGATGGAGCATCTAATTATGTGATCTAGAAGGCTAGGATCACATTCCTTCTAGATGAGCATGATCTCAAAATGTACGTTGAAAGTGTGGCAGTTGTACCTGGTGATGTAGATCCACTCAAAAAGTCCAATGATAAGATGGTGAAGGCCAAGTGGTTGATCCTTGATGGAGTGAGGGATCACGTTGTATGTCACATTGCTGGCAACATGACAACCAAATATATGTGGGATTCCTTGGCTACGCTACATCAAGGATATTTTGAGCAGCGGAAGATGTACTTGGAGGAGAAGATGAGATCAACTAAGATGGAGAGAGGGGAACACATTGATCCATTCCTATCAAAGCTTTAGGAATTCCGAGATCAATTGGCTGTTGTAGGGTCAAAACCATAGCCTAAAAAGATGGTGAGGTTGGCCATGAATTCAGTATAAGAAGAATGGCAAGTGTTTTTCTAGAGTATCCTTGGTAGGGAGAAATTGCCGGATTGGGAAGGAATGTGGGATGCTCTTCAACAGGAAGAGACGAGGCAAGACTTAGTCAAGTGAAAAATTGATGGCAACAACAACAGTGGGATGAAACCCAAAGAGGAGGAAGTAAATGCATCCCTTGGATCTAAGGGGTAGCAGGAGTAGTGGAAGAAGAAGAAATATGTTTCAAAAATCAAATGTTTCTGGTGTGGTGAATTTTGTCACTATGCTACGCAGTGTCATGTCAAGAAGAAGGACAAGGACAATAAACATTATCCATAGGCTATAGCCACAGAGATCAAGGACGAGGAGTTTGCCATGATTTCCCAGATAACTCCACGGGAGACGTGGGGTGATCTAGCACTGTAGTTCGAAAGAACTGCAGATGGGAAGGATCCATTGAGGAGTCCACCTCATGAATCAATACCTTGCTACGGGAGCCCATATCAGAAGTAGTAGGATGGACTAGTTCAGTTGATGTAGAGCAATGTTAGAGTGACAGTTGTAGTGGCTAGGAGCTCCAGAGTCTAAACAACATAGAACTAGTGTTGGCAGCAGTGCGGTTGGCACAGAGTAGATTCAACAACAACGTAGTAGCTTCAGTGATAGCGTAGAGACTAGTAGCAGTCAGAACTCCAGCAGAAGATGCATCACAAGTATGATGGATCCCTTTTGGGATTTGAAATGTTGATAAGTATGATTATTATTGTGGATACTCTGAGACTCAACTTAAAAGATGCATCACGCTGAACACCTTTGGTTCAGTATTTTGGATGCTTTTCCATTGTTCTTGTAGTAGCAACAACAATTGGAGAGGGTTGCAGTGTAGATGCGAGTTGGAAATAGAAGGGTCATCAAAAACACATATGCAACATTTGTGCAGTGGTTGGTGGGAAGTGATGTCAAACATCAGCAGCGCAGAGGAAGATGTCACAGTATTTGGGTGATGCTTCAGTAGGTTGCATTACTAGAATGCATTCCTCGCTAAAAGGGAGTGTTAATTTTTGGTAGCATCAGATGTGCTATAAGCCTCAAAATTTGTAGGGAGGCTAGGACACATGTATTCCAGAATACCCAGAAATAATTTTGGGAAATTCCACCCGGAGAAGGTTTTATTAAAATAAGTAATTATTTTTAATGGATGCCTAAGTCTAAACTTAGGAAATTAAAATAATGAATGGGTATTAAATAAACTGGGGGTGAAACTTCTAGAAGAAGATGAGGATCAAGCCAAAATGATCTGATCCATTGATTAGAATCTAATATGAGTCGTTGGTTCTCAATGAGATGATTATAAGAAAAGGCTTGATGGGAATTTGGAAGACACATCGAGTAAGAGATGAAGAGATCGATTTCTGAAGAGAGGAGAGTAGCAGTTGTCGGAGAAGTGATCAAAGTGATTTCTTGTGGTGAGGGGAAAAGATAGTTTCTAGTTGGAGAGTTTCTTGATCGAGAGATACATCGCAGAGAAGGTAGAGAGAGATCCAGAAGAGGCAACTCAAAGCCATGGTGGGAAGCGTAGGGCCACACAGAGGCAATGCAGAGCTTGAGAGGAGATTTGAAATTTGTTGGAGGATTGAGTTCTAGAGCCAGAAGCCGGGGTGGTAGACCTGGAGGGCCGAAAGTCAAATTTCTAGAGGCAAATCGATCACCCAAATGAGTGACGCAATCCCCAGAAGCTATGACGTAGAGCAGCACGTGATTGTGTAGATGCAGCTAGGGGCTAGCCATTCAGTGGTTGGATATGTGATGGATTGCCAATGATAGTGTGAGGTATATCTCACTCATCTCTCTATTAGTTAGATTCTCCTTATTGGATAGCCAACAAGGAATCCAAAGATTGTATTCATAAATTACTGCTTAATAATATATACCCTTAGCTGCCGCACTGATTTTCCCACATCGGTTCTTTTAGGGGACATTGGTCCAAAAATAACAGTGTCACTTGTCTATGTTATTTATTTATTGCTCAGATTCTTGTTTCTGCATATAATTTTAAGTTGTGAAGGATGTAGTTGTATTTACTTCAATATTTATAGTAGAACACAATAAATAACTTGCATGGGTTAACAAGTAGGATTAATAATATTAGTTTGCTGCAGTAGTGATTCGAGGATTCTCGAATTTTCACACCCCAAACCACAGAACAAAGGACAAAGCCAAGGCAGAGTCACCTAGGACAACCCACTGAAGATGCAAGGAAAGAAAAACACCACGAAGATAAATAAGGACATAGGAAAATGGTTGAGTTCCAAAAGAGTCCCACTCACAACAAAAGTGAGTGTTGAGCCAAGTAGTCACTTGTAGCCAAGCTGAAGGCTTCCAAATCGGATGCATGTTCTAACTCTAAGTCAGAAATCAAGAAGGGGAATGAAAAAGGGAAGCAACTTATTGGTGTGGAGCTTAGTGCCATCATTGCCACCACCAAGATCTAGAAGATTGAGCTCGAGGAGGGGGAGTGTCTCTTCCACTCATTAATGTGGGTGAAGGGTTCTCCACTGTAGTTCATTGTAGAAAATGGGAGCCAAAAGAACCTCAGTTGTGAAGCGGTTGGGCCTACCGATCACATCACCCTCACAGTCGTACACCATCAGGTGGCTTCACCAAGGATGAGATCTCCATGTCAGCCAATAGTGCCGCCTTCCCTACATCATCAAGCCCTTCATAAAAGAGGTACTATGTGATGTTGCTCCTCTTGAAGTTTGTGATGTATTATTAGGCCAACCATTCTTGTGGAAGCGTCATACTATGTATGAGTATAATACTCACACTTTATTATTACTTTGGGAAATAAGTTATATAGGATACCGAAGGTAGCACTGCCTACTGCCATCTCTTTGATCTTTGTGAAGAAATGCAGTAAGATCATTTCCTGTACTGGGAAATTTATCTTCCTTATGATTCGACCTAAGGGTAAGAGGAAGACTGTGGCCACATCCACGACCTCCATATAGGGCTCATTCGCACGACAATAGCAAATGGACAAGGTCATGGAGGAGTACAGGGACATCTTCACCTCATCCACAAGGGTACCCCTACACTATTAGGTCAAGCACTCCATCGATTTGACCCCATGTGCGTGGCTACCCAACAGAATGATCTATTGAGACTCTATTATGGAGAATGATGAAATCAAGAGGAAGATTTAAGAGATGTTGTAGAAAGGGCACATCAGGCCAATTTCATCACCCTGTGGGAGCCTGATCATGTTGATACAGAATAAGGATGAGACCTGGAGACTTTGTATTGACTATCATATGCTGAATAATATCACTATCCAGAACATATATCCAATCCCACAGATTGATGGCCTTTTGGACTAGTTCAAGAGGGTTAAATGATTTAGCAAGATTGACTTGAAATTCGATTATCACCAGGTACTAATCAAACCCTTTGATGTGTGGAATATTTCCTTCAAATCCAAGGAGGGCCTTTTCGAATGGTTTGTCATGCATTTCAGGTTGACGAATACCCCACAACCTTCATTAGGCTGATTGATGAAATCTTGTCGCCCTTCACCAACTCATTCATGGTAGTGTATTTGGACAACATCCTGATCTTCAACCAGATTTGGGAAAAACACCTTCGCTATATTCGACAGGTCCTGCAAACCCTATGACAACAAAAAACGTGTGTCAATTTGGAGAAATGCACTTTTGGTATGACCCAAGCTCAATATCTAGGGTACATCATTGATGAGAGGGGTGTGAATGTGGACCCAACGAAGATACAAGTTATTCGGGATTGGCTAGCCCCAACCACTCTTACAGAGCTCCACAACTTTCTGGGTCTTACCAATTTCTATTGCAAGTTATTGTTGGTTTTCTTTCATATCACTTGGCTTTTGAGTCAAGTCACCATGGGCGGAGCGAAATAAAATTTATTTTGGTATGAATCCCAACAGAAGGTGTTTTTTGAGTTGAAGCATCGCCTTTGTTCTGAACCAGTGCTCACATTACCATACCTTGAACAACCATTTGAGATTGAGAAAGATGCCTCCGACTATGCTATTGGTGCAATTCTTACCTAGTAGGGGAATTCAGTGGCATATCATAGTGAGACACTTTCAGATATAGTTTGAAAGTATCCCACCTATGACAAAGATATGTATTTAATTATGCAGGCCTGTAAAAAATGGAAGCATTTCATTCTATGGAAGGAAACGATCATCCACACAGACTGCTGATGCCTACAATTCATCTAGACACAAGGAAAGTTGTATAATGATCGTGATAAGAAACGATACACATACTTGAAACACTTCCATTTGAAAATTAAGTACAAGAAGGGAAGCACCAATAATGTTGTAGACTGCCTCAGCTGACTGTTGATCATGGTGCTGGCAACTGTTCTCGAGTCTTATGGACATGAGACTTCAAAATGGCCACATATTTACAAGAGTGATCTAAAATTCACCACCACATACTAGATGCTCTTGGAAGGTAAGCAATTTCCAGACTTTCACCTCTAGGACACGTTATTATTCCACTTGGGACCCCTCTGTGTACCTTCAAGAAAGCATGCTAATATGATTTGGGAGGCACATTATGGTTGATTCACTAGACATTTTGGGCTAGAAAATACAATGGTAGTACTGCAAAAGTACTTTTATTGGCTAAACCTTTGATAGGATGTTGGGAAGTACATCAAATCCTGCACTACCTGTGCCATTGCCAAACCTAAAATCAAGAAGCAAGGCATGTATAATCCTATTCCTACCTAGCCAGCCCTAAGAATCCATCTCCATGGATTACATGTTGGGCCTTCCTTCTACCAAGCATGGAAATGACTATGTTTCGTGGTCGTTGATAGATTCTCTAAGATATCCATTATGGTGGCCTACAAGAAGAGTATCTCAGCAGAAGTCATTGCCAAACTCTTCATTGAATGAGAATGGGTACACTTTGGGATCCCATAGTCCATTATTTTAAATTGGGATAACCAGTTCCTAAGTGCATTCTGGTCAAGCCTCTAATCATTGTTGGATACCAAGCTCACTAAGTCCACAACCTTTCACCCCAAAATTGATGGTCAAACTAAGGTCGTCAACATGATGATCATGCATATCCTATGCATGTACAACTCAGAGAACCCATGCAAATGGGATGAGAGCCTCCCTTATGTCCAACATAGCTAAAATAGTGATATCCATAGCTCAACTAAACACAAACCCTTTAAGGTGGGATTGGGATTCCAACCACTAGGTCCCATTGATGTTGCCATACCATTTTCTACTACTCCGCCAAATTCGGCTCATGTCCAGTTCGAAGCTGACAAGGTTAACAACTTCATTGAGTGCATTCAACACATCCACCAATAGGTCCATGAAATATGGGACAAAATAGATGCAAGGTACAAATAGCGTCATGATTAGCATCGGGTGCCACACAAGTTCCAGGTGGGCGACAAACTTTGGTTATATTTGCAGAAGGAATGCCTTGGTGGGCCCCACTGCAAGCTTCACCCACTCTGATATGGACCTTACACCATATCTAAGGCTATAAGGGACAATTATTTCAAGATCAACATTCCATCGTTCCTTGGCCTGCACTCAATATTCAATGTCGATCGACTGCGACCATACTTTCTCCCATTGTTGGACACATCTAACTTGCTGAGCAGTTGACACCAATAGATCTCAACTCAAGTTGTATCCAACAAGACATATCTGATAGGATCATGGAAACATAGATCAAGAACAATCGCCAGAGAAGGATTCTACTATATCATGTTTTCAAAGCAGACCAACTCCTTCATGAGGGAAAATGACTCACTAGGGACTAGGTTCCACAAAGATTCCATCACCTCATGGAGGCTCTGCACGCAACGGGGATAATTTCTTCCTAAGTGCGATGACTGGTACATGTTGATATTGGTGGCCATCCACCTACTCCACCTAGAAATCTAGTCGCTTTCATCAGTTTCCTTGATTATAGCAACATTTACTATTTTTAGCAGTTTTTCGTGTCCTGAACTTCTGGATTTGTTTTGACCCCCCTAAATGATTTTTTTTAGGTCTGCCACAGGCCTGTGATAGCACCAACATATTGCTAATCTTGTAGTAATCAAAGAGATATTTTAAATAATATCTTAGTAACAAGAACACTCTGAAGCTTATAGAGCACCTCATAGCACTAGAAATTTTATGCTTGGGAGGTCGATATAGATAAACCAAAGTTATTAAATTCATACCCGCTTGCACTAGAAGCGATACAACTATTGATTATTTATAGACAAAGAGTTGATAATATGTGTAGTAAACATCTCCCATCTAAGATCAACAAGGAATTCCTTCATAGAATGAAAAACAAATGGGAGATACAATACTGAAAATGGATCAAAATCAGGTTCATAAAAGAGAGAATGCCTAATTCACAAAAAGGAGATGAAAAAATACATAAAAATTTGCCATAGGAGAGTTAAACAGTAGAAAAAGTAACAATAACATATCAACCAGTTCAACCCCGCAATATGCTAGATTAAGATACAAAGATATCTAAACTAAATATACCATGGAGATGAAAACATACATAGCTCAATTGAGGAAAAGCTCAGAGGTTACGGTTACGGTGTGAGACAAGTAGATAGGGGGAACCCAAAGAGGAATGGGACAACAAGACTTGTCAGGTTTGTGACTCTTTCATTCTTCAGATTCTTACCAAGAAACTTCATGACTTGTTTCCTTAGGTGGGGGATAGAGATCAAACGAATTTTTTTTCTCCAATTGAAGGCATATAACCACATTAAAAAAATGCTCGATATTGGAAAGAACCAATGATATTCAAAGTTTTTAGATGTAGATAATATATATAGTTCTTGATTATAGCTAGCAACATTCATGCAACATGAAAATAGAAAATGAAGTCCCCATGGAGAAATTTACCCACCACATATTTCTTAAGAACTTAAAAATTCTTGAAAGGGTTAAGGAAAACCAATAAAGGCTAAGATTTTTCTTTTTCAAAAAATTTATGGTTAGAAAAATTTAATGTATAAACTTATGAAAAAATCATAGTATAAGAAACTTGATTTGGAGACCTAGTTTTTCATTATGTTCTAGTTTCCTTTCCTATCTTGACACTATTATTTATATTTTTAAACATTTTATATACATAACAAGGTTGACATGTCTTTATCCCATGAAACCCTCTAGTCCCATTTATTGTTCATTTTCCCATTTTTGGTAACACAGTTTACAGATAAATTGAAATGACATGTGAATAAGAGCCCAAAATTAATGAAAACTTAACATATAATTGGTCAAAATACCATGCAAATACTGCACTAAACATCCCAATAACAACATCATTAATTGTCTGTACAATAATGAAATTTTGATTATCAGATCAAATTCTATTATTACCCAAAAGATTTCAAAATGAAAGTCCAAAAGCAGTGAAATATCTGAGAATGGAAACACATATAAAAACCTCGTCAATATCCTTTATGACGATGGCAATGTCTTCAAGATCAAACTTGACATGAGCAAGGGTATTCAGATGATTAATTACACTTGGAGGACCTCTGAGCATTTTGTTGTCTTTCATCCACAGGAACATAGCCATAAATTGGAAAATATCCAAAAATATACACCTTACAGACATCACACCACATAATGCTTGCAGAATTCCTGTTACATTCCATATGGGCAAGTTGCTTCCACTGTATCGGTTAATATGTGGTATAGAGGGCATGGATCTAGGCTGACAATTTTTTCTGGCAGTTAATATGTGGTATAGAGGGCATGGATTTAGGCTGACAATTTTTTCTGGTAAAATCCAATAATAGGGACATAAGAGATATGCAGTCTCCTATGAAATGATGTATTTTAAGAATGGCATTGGCCTCAACTTCTGCTAATTTGTAATTCAAAACATGGATTTTCCATAAAGACAAGGAAAGGTCTAGAGGTGGGGTGGTAGCCAATGAGGCTCTATACTTCTCAACAAAATCAAAACCCTGGGTATAGGAAACACTGAGCTCGGACACTGTAGCAGGATTATCTATATCAAAATTTTTCTGGAGCTATTTTTGATGCCCTTTTTTGTTGCTCTTTTGCATCCATAGATAAATGATAATCTCAAATCATCATTCCAAATAAAACTTTCCATTATATTTATTAAAAAATCTGTAATATTTGTAGTTTTCTAGAATTTGACGAAGATGAAAGAGCCAAGGATAGAGCACATAGAGATGATAAAAAAGCTCCACTCCATCAAGGATATTGTAGCAGAAACTTGTATCATCTCTGAGCATATTCTAGCAAAGGATGGGGTCAAGAGATTTCTCGACTTTTAAGAAAAGTGATGGACCTATCCCAGATGGAAAAGCAGACTTCAGAAGCATGGGTTATATTCAAAAAACTATTCTTCAATGGAAATGATTGTCACATTTTTGTCTCTAATATTGTATCTTTGACTGTCCTCCACTACTGCTTTCTAGAACCAACTCTAAATCAACAGAAAGGAGGAATATCTTTTTGTTATCAAGAGAAATATTTTGACATCATAGTACACACAGGGTTGATAGAATGGGAGCATGAACAGCTCAATAAATATGGTAAGTAATTTTTTGAAATCTATCAATAATAGCCCTAACTTTATACTCCCAATACACCTAACTGAATTTTCCAAAATTATGTGGGATGTTGTTGGGGATGACCTACTAATCATGGTAGGGAGATATTCCATTCTGGTAGGATGAGTGACCTTTAAAATCAGGCCTTGATCAAGTTGATCCCTAGGAATTCGGTAAAGGATTCCATTGGTAGCAGGAGGCTTATTGTTCTGTTGAATGTATCTTATAGGATTCTAGCAAAGACCCTTGTCTTTTGAGGGCCTAGAAGGTAGCTACATGTATTGTCTATTTTGATAAGATCAGCTTCATTCAAGACAAATTCAATTTGGTTACTATCATCACAGTGTGGGAATCTATGGAGTTGGCTAGAGAAACTAGCCAGGAAATGTTGTTGCTGAAGATTGATTATGATAAACCCTACAACAAGGTAGATTCAAAATTTACCCTCCATATGCTAACATGTTTTATGTTTGGCAACAAGTTTGTTTAAATGGTCAAATCTCTTTTCAGTAATGCATCAAACATTGTTTTTGTGACTGGGAAACCATTGAACATAATTGTATTACACAAGTTAACCAGACAAGGTTGCGAATTAACTCCATATTTACACATCATTGTAGCTCACACTTTGGATTTTCTCCTGGATGCCAACAAAGCTTAGGATATGGTTCATGGCATTCTCATATAGGATAGCACTGAAGTGATCAATAGTCACTTTTAAAATGAGTCCCTTCTCTATTACAACTTGATATGGAGTCGATCAACAGTTCCTTTGAGTGTTTGGATATCATTTGCAAAGCATCTAGAATCATGGTGAGTGAGGCCAATTCAAAATTCTAGTTTATTGTTCCTGATGCTTTTCCCTACTGGCTCAACCACTCTTAGAAAATAGTTTACATATTGTGCAGTACCTAGGGATCCCCTTGGTAGTTAATGTCATATTTGGGAATAGAGTAAGTTAGGAAATCATCAAGGAAGGGTGAGGTTATCAGGATTATTATTAGAAGAATAGAATATAATATTTCTAATTACTTCATCAATAGATCGATTCTTACAACAAAATTTTGTACAAGAATTTTATGCATTGCCTCTGCCATTTATTACCTCAAGATTGTCTTTACCTGCTGTATTTATATTTTCAATACCTTTTTTTTGAAGTTCTAAAAATTCTCAATATATTTACTTGTTCATAGAGAAAATTCAACCAACTATGTAATTGTAAGCTACTAAATCTTCATGGTTTATTGAGTTTTGTCTCATGTTTATTTACATCTGAATTAATATTTTTGGATTGTTAAAAGTCATAGATGTACAATGATTAACAAAATTTATTTTGATCTATAGTGCAACTCATGTGCTTATTTCTACAACACCAGTAACATCAACCACCCCTACACCTATTTCTACAACACTAGTAACACCAACCACCCCTGCACTAGTTACAATAACAGATAAGTCTTGGTGTGTTGCTAAACTAAATGCATATCCCAAAGTACTACAAAACAATATAGATTATGCATGTGGATAGGGATTAGATTGTAGTGCCATTCAAGTAGGTGGTCCATGCTTTAATCCAAATATTGTTGTGGCACATGCTATGCATGCAATGAATTCTTATTACCAGCTAACTGGTCACCACAACTATGATTGTCATTTTTCTTAAACAAGGGTTCTTACATAAGAGGATCCAAGTATCTATTCATATTTTCTCTATACTTGTCACTTTAAATAATAGACTTGAATCTTTGTTACTCAAGACTGCACCTTAACTAGTGTCAAAGAGCCAAGCATCTCCTTTTAAAATGGAACAAATGAGTTGTTACAATTAGAAGGTTCCTTGTTTGACTTCCTCTCAAGACACTGGCTATCCAGATACCCAAGAATGAAATTGCTAAGAAATGTATAGATACTGTTCACATTTGCATGACCACTTACTAGCACTTTCTTATCAAAACCCAATTTTTTATTACTTTAGGGCCTAGTAACAGACCTTGTGGATATCATGGATTTATTTGTGATTATTTGGTTTAGTGTCTATTATTAGGCCTCCCAGGATTTTATTTTTATTGACTGCATTTGCATTCCATCCTTAGATATCAATTTTACGATCACTCATCTCCAAAACCTATCAAATAGTCATCTTAATCTTTCAAATCCAATATAAGGGTATATTTTAAACCCATTCCTTTGTATTTTTTCTTGCAACAAGTCGTATTTTAGGTCTCCCTATTTTTACTTCTAAAACTAGATGTAAGTCTAATTTTTCTAATCTTTCAAGAACATACCCTGGTGAGGTTAATACCCTTTCAGGACCCCATTATCTTAGCCACTCTTAGAACCTTGTCTTTTTATCCTAGTAAACTTTATCACTTGATAAGGGCACTTCCTAGTTGAGTTTTCATTCTTTGACAATTAGCCAGCTATAATTTGCTTTTTTTTGTAACTAAATCCTCTGCCTTTAACAAAGCGGATTAGGTGAATCTAGTCAATGTTCCATTCATATGGGTATGCCTAGTTTTATGAATATGTTATCATTATTTAAGGTACAAAATACACTATCCATTGATATTATTATTGTTAATGGTGTTATTCATGTCCCTTAGGAAAAGTTCATGGCTTTTCAAGGTGTTGTTTTTTCCATGTCTTTAGTGTTAGTTTATCCATGTGGTTTGGATAGTGTTCCAACCACAATGCTCTTCCTTTAGGAGGGTTGTATTTGGATAACTGTAAAATAATGTTAAGTATAATAAACAATGACATCCTTCAGTGGTTTTTACAATAGTGTTAAGGGTACACTAGTATTTGTGTAGGAGAGAGATATGGTGCTCTAGGGTACACTAGTGCTCTCTTTTCCATATACTGTCATAGGTGCACAAATACAGACTCAGTCTTCCTTTTACCTGGATAAGAAAATGATGACAATTTTGTATTTTGCAGTGACAAGGATAACTATGTTTTGGATCTATACCTTGAGCCCTTTAATGCATCCTTTCATTGCCCAACACAACCATCTTCCATTGGTAATGGAGTTCAACTTTTTAACCAACATTTATCTCCAATACTATTTCATGATAAAGAAAGCATGCAACCATTATTGGATTTCCTTCGAGAACACAAATACCACAACCAAGTCATTTTTCTTTCTTTGGTTAATATATTGCATCATTGTCTTTAATAGTTAATTCATTATTCTTATATGCACAATAAATCTCTATCAAATAGCAGAGAAGGATGGCTTGGGTGTTTTAGAGATATATAATATGAATTGATTAAAAATTCATAGGGTTATTTTGATTCTTATCTTTCTATTTCACTTCTTTGGAGAAAACTATATATGTAAATACAAAATCAACTCAAATCAAACTAAAATAGAGAAGCCTAATTATGAAAACGTTTCTCTCTCCACTACCTTGCAATATTATTTTTTTGAATTATACTTGAATTTGACTAATAATAACCTGGATTTATATATTGCTTCTAGCGCCAAATTGACATCGCAACAAACATACAAATATCCTATTAAGTATGAACTAAAGTTGATTCAAAGAATATCACCTTTAGCCTATGCACGTGGCAGAGTAATTTCTGAGGTGTGAAGTTTTATTAGAGGCATTGTTTGTTTGTTTTGGTTAGAAAGGGTTTGCTCTTGGTTCTATGTGACTTTCAATTTATCATTTGTATCATGTTGAAAAATGTGAAACAATAATGTGTGACATTTATCTTGCAGAAATTGATGCTAAATGAAAGGATACATAGTTTAACCAAGCTATAATCCACTTTGGTAAAGTTAGAGGATTTAGTTTAACAAGTAATATATGGATTTTTCTTTTGTAGATATGTTATTTTTTTTACCCAAGATATCACAACAAGAAAAAGATTGATATTGTAGGAATTGTTTGAGGACCTCATTAGGGTTGATTTTTCTGATGTCTTATATACTTGATTGATACCTTCTCACGACATGAAACATTTAAATATGAATTAATATGTTCTTGAAACAAATCAGATTCAAATTTTATGGATATAAAAGATAATAAAAAAATGTCAATGCTTTCGTTTGATTGTTACTTGACTCTGGTGTGGGCAGGTTACAAGAAATGGGATTGGAAAAAGGATGGGGAGACAATGCAGAGCATGTCTTGGATATGATTCATTTGTTGTTGGAGATCCTTTAGGCACCTGAGCCATCGACTTTGGAAATGTTTCTAGTAGGGATTCCTATGGTTTTTAATGTTGTGATTCTTTCACCTCATGGTTATTTTGGGAAAGAAAATGTTTTAGGAATGCTAGACAAGGCACTGGTGGATAGGTAAACAAATTTCTTATAATTGAAATGTTCATTCCATGATATCATCTCTTTATTTTTTGATTGTATTTTGAATTTTTATTTTTATTTTGTTTTGTCTTTTAACTATGAAATTGAAAATACTTGGTATCATGTCCATTTAAAAAAAATCCAAATCTTGAAGATGAGTTTAGTATTACATGATATTAATTGAAATCCTTTTAATTGTTTTGTGTTAAAATATTTTCATGACTATTAAAAAAGTTTACTTTCATGTTGTTGTTTGAGCACAGGTTGTCTATATACTTGACGAAGTTCACACATTAAAGAATGAAATGTTGTTGTGAATAAAATGACAAGGGTTAAACATCACACCTCAAATTATTTATTTTAACAAGTTATCTACAACTTGATCTTTTTAACATGTAACTTAGTTGGCATGATTGTGCCTAATATTTCTCTGAAGGTTGAATATAACTGAGTTACTAAAGTGTTATTTTCTATCGTGATGTTTTATTTTCTTTGTTTACACAGGTCATATGGCCATATAATGGCCATTATCCCCTACTAAAGAAAACTTGTTTGAGTTTCTTTCTTTTATGGGGGAAAATGGAATTGACATTGTTGATGTTGAGGTATATGTCGTATAAATATTTTATAGTCTACTTTAGTTTATATTCAAGTATTCATTGTCTTTCATATCTTATACTCTACATTGTATCTTCTATCATTTTCAGGAGAGGAACTTAATATTGATGGTAAGAAGCAGAAATTGAAGAAAGAGGAGAACAATAACACTAGAGCGACAAATGCAAAATGAGAGAGAGAAGAGAACTGGTCTAGTGATACCCTTAGATCCAATATCTTGCATAAGACACACACATAGAGACTGATGGTCAAGTCTTTGGAGTTGGTGAATTCAATTGCAATGCCTTGGCAACAAAGTGATAATATTCTGAAATGATGAAACAATATTTCATGTGAATTGTAGTCCAACCAATATTAAGTTGGAAACTCATTGTAATACTTGACATTTTATATAATAAAATTTATGTGGTTGAAATTATTTTTATTTGCACTCTTTATTATTTAGTCTTGTAATTAACATATGTAACTTTGCGTTATCATATTAGATGAACATGCACATTGTATGACATTTTTTTAGTCACAAAATCACACTAATTAATTTATGTTGACTAATAATGAACACGTAAAATCAATATAAAACTACTAAATTAGTCATTTATATTGATTAATGATGAACATAAATAAAATGAGTATATGACTAAATTAGTCGTTTATAATGATTATGAATGAAATTAAATGAAATGAATATAAACTATTAAATCAATCGTTTATATAATGAATATGAAACTACCAAAAACAGATAAATGACTATTGCAAATGATAAATTTATGATTACAAATTATGACTAAATTTTGCATATATACGACTATTAGTAGCTAATTTACAGTATCTTATAACACGACTAAAATTTAGTCATATTTCTTTGGTCATTACTTGATTTCAAAGGATGGCTAAAATTTGCATATATATGACTATTAGTAGCTAATTTACAATATCGTATAACACGACCAACATTTTGGTCATATCTCTTTGGTCATTAATTGATTTTCTCAGGTAATCATATAGTAATATATTTTGTTGTATATTTGGTCATTAATTGCAGCAATTAATGACTAAATTAATGACCAAATTTATAACTAAATATTCTAATAGATGACAAAATTGATATAACTAATTAATGACTAAACGTTGGTTGCATTATAAGACACTATAAATTAGCTACTATTGGTCACCGACTGAAAAATGGTCATTTATATGCAAATTTTAGTCATTTTTTAGTAACTAATTAGCCATTTTGTACTAGTGACATGTGGTATGGTGTGCATGTCGTTCATGTTGTGTTGTGGGCATGCGGTACTATGTATGTGCATTATGTAGTCATGGTATTGTGACATGTGCATTTGTTATGTTGTACTCCGTGTACGTCTATGTATTGTGTTGTGTTGTACACTGGGTGTAGATGTATGTAGTGTGTGGTTGTGTACACCGAGTGTAGGCGCATGTATAGTGTTGTGTTGTACACTGGGTGTAGGTGTATGTGTTGTGTGTCAGGTGTAGATGCATGTATTGCATGGCTTTGTATGTCGTGTGTGGTTGTATGTGTGTGATGCACACTATGCGTATATGAACATGGTTGAGGAGAAGGCACTAGGTGTTTGTTGGGTGTGGCAACCAATATGATGTGTGTACAAAAAGAACAAAGGAAGAAGTAAGGATCGATGAAGGACAAGTATCAGTATTTCATTTTAGCTTTATTATGCATGTGATCTATGATTCTGACTTGTGATGGTTACATGTGATTTATGATTATGGTTTATGATGATTTCATGCGATTCATGATTTTAATTTATGATGGTTGAGTTTTGAGTTAATCGGATGTGATATGTTTATTCATGATGATTTGATCAAATAGTTAGTTTGACTTGTTGTGACAGGAAGTAAATAGGATTGAAAGTGTACCTTATTGATGATCTACTAATGAGGTATGATGTGAATTTATTTCAATTTATTTTAAATCTAATGGAAGTTATGTGCTTGGTACAAAAATCACAGAAATTCTGAATTGGATGGTTGAAATTGACTGCAAGAATTAGCAACAGAAGTGAAAGGAATTGAAACATGCATCATTATGCTAGTAAAGCACTTCAAGAGTAGGGCCATTATGGGACACTAGTACCCAATAGTGTCCATTGATTTCCATTACCATGCTATGATCGGTATGGTGGATTTAAAGTAGGGATATTCCTTGGTTTTTATATCTTCAGATGTGTGGAAGTCTTTCCAAGGGATGGATTACCTGGGTTGGGGGTGCCAGTGGAACTTGGAAGGTGTGTGACTGCACGGAAGGAGGTGACTGGATTTACCGAGCGACTGTGTAGCAGAGAAGGGAAGGTAGGCGATGGATTTTTTTTGGTCATTAGCATTTTCATATGGAATCAAATGCACATTGTGATTGTGCCCTAGAAATATGAGTCGATAACTTTTCACTGAGAGGACAAGTGGCATAGGATGTGGCACTAGACATTGGATGCAATTTTGAATTTGGCAGTGGATTTTAGACTTCTTGGGAAGGAGGTGAATCCTGGTATTACTTTGAGGGTGGATGTGTGAGCCTTTGGATTCCCTTGTTGCGGATGCAAGCATCGTATCTGTTATCACCCCAAGAAACTCTCCTAGGTTGTATATCAGAGATGATCGGGAACATTACAGACTCAACAAAATGTTGGAAAATGGTGGATGAATGGAAGGAAATGATGCATATTCAAGCCAGATAACCACTTCTACTATGCTTAAACCCAGACATGGGTGAACACCCCCAGACTACAAGGCTTTAGACCACCAATTACTCTCAGTTTAAGGAAAATGTGATGATGGAGAATACTGATCACACCAGCAGATGCACAAGACCTTGTGATGGCCAGTTGCATCCAGTTAAAAGGTCTACAAATCTATTTCCTAATGCACAGACAGGATGACAGCTCTCTGGCATTAAAACAATAGAAACCTGCATACACATTCAATAATACTAACTAGATTCTAACACAGAGGTGGGATGACAACCCCTCTAATGCTAAACATCAAGAGCACATGAAAAATGCATAACAGGCACAACCTGGAACAAAGAAGAAGTGGAAAGTGAGCAATTAACAACAAAAGAAGCTTGCATTAACTGAAAATGAAGACCAAAAGTTGCAAGTATCACAATAGTTATAGTCTCCATAAGTTGAACTTTACATCAGAATAACATTCATCAACCCTCATTACATCTTGCTTTTGGGTATATATAGAGTTTGTTTACAAAATTGCTTTGCTGTTCTATGCGTGGAGGGGTCATAATGGACCACCAACCACATTTACAATCAGATATGGGTCTCTGCTGCAAACTGTGTGCTTTAATGAACAAAATTGGCCTTTTTAGATATTTTGTTGTCCTTCTCTAAGCAGACGGAGTACCGATTGATAGAAGCTCCATAACTAATAACTTCATTTATCTGCTCAAGGCTGTCCTTCTCGTCCTTTGGGTGTACACTGCATTGAATGCAATAGTTGAAGCTTTAACTGTGCAGAGAGCAGGTAGATCGTCCCCTTCATCCTTCGGGTGAATGATACAGGTCAGAGGCACGAAAACAATATGGATGCTGCATGAGCGGGACGAGAATAAACAACAGTCGTCGGATCACGCAAATGAATGGCTACGATCGGCTCACAGAGGGTATCGGGATAAAGTGTGAATGGAGGAGCACGGGCCGTCGGATCATGTAAATGAACGGTGGAGATTAGATTACAGAGGCCATCGGGAGGTAACGCGAATGGAGACACGTGGGCCGTCGGATCGCGGTCGGGTAGATCCGACGGCTATCAGGCGGCAGAGGTGAGTGAAGGTTAACGAGCGGGGGCCGTACATGTGGGCGGTAAGCAGTTTCCCCGCACCGCTCACGGGGGGTGGGTGGTTTTTGTATGCGGAGGAGCGATCCAGTATAATAGCGACACGTGGTGTATGGGACGACAGGGAAACCGCTTTCCCTGTGGGCTATCGTATGTGCAGGTTTATGGGGCGGGAGCTGTAAGGACTCTGGACACCACATATCTCCACAATGGTATGACATTGTCCACTTTGGGCCTAAGCCCTCATGGATTTGCTCTTGGGCTTTACCCCAATAGGCCTCATACCAATGGAGATATTTGTCCATCCTTATATACCCATGATCCTCTCCACTTCTAGTCAATGTGGGAATTTGGTCGTATACCCAACAATCCTCCCCTCAAACAAAGGACCATCGAGCCTCCCCTCAAATGATTATCCATCCGTCCACTCTCTACTAACCAGGATTCTTCGCTCCAATGCGTTGGAAGCACACGCCTTACATGGAGCACCACCTGCCTCGAGAGCTTGCTCTATCCCAGGTCAACTCCTCTTCACCGTGTTGGGACCAGGACACGTCCATGAAGAATCCGGAGCACATCGCCTGTCTAACCGAGCTCATCCACAGATCCCATCGTGATATTACCGGGGCCCACCACCTTCATTCGGCATTCCGAGGATTCATCCACTTGGCTAACTTTGAAATTTGGCTCTGATACCACTTGTAAGGACTCTGGACACCACATATCTCCACAATGGTATGATATTGTCCACTTTGGGCCTAAGCCCTCATGGATTTGCTCTTGGGCTTTACCCCAAAAGGCCTCATTCCAATGGAGATATTTGTCCATCCTTATATACCCATGATCCTCTCCACTTCTAGTCAGTGTGGGACTTTGGTCGTATACCCAATAGGAGCTGCGAATACTGTTAGATCCGCGGGAAAAGATCAGACGGCCCAGGTTAATCGCGCACGTGCTTTGAGTGATGTGACAGGTGAGGGCCCCGGCGGGTAATGTGATTTGCGAAGGCACATAGTTATATGCGCTTTAAAACCTTAGCGCCTGGGGCTAAATGAAAAATGGGTTTATATGGGGTTTACAAAGGATTATAGAGAAAAATGGAAATAATGGGGTTAAGGGAGGGTAAGGAAAATGAAGGGGAAGGAAGAAACGAAGGTGGTGGGAGTTATAAGGGCATAAAGCAAATGAAGAGGGAAAAATACAATGAACTGTTGCAAGTTCCTTTTTTGCGAAAAAACACACGGTCACATTGTCTTTGACCGGCAAAAACCAAATTATGTAACAGAGCTAACATTGGCTCCTTCTAGGGATGAGATCCTCCTTGTGAGGTCTCAAGAACCTGTAGATCAATGCCTTCCTGATGAAAAGAAATTAGCAAAATTCCTAGTGTTCCATTGGGCATGGAGTCTACTTTGCCTATACAAGACTGATAAAAACAAAATATTTACAACTTTTAAGGCCAAAGACCTTAAACCACATAATTTTTCAGAAAACGCCCATTAACTGGGCCATCAAAAACTGCTTCCCCTCCCATACTTTTCAGTATGAAGGTGTTGTTCCCTTGAATATGAGAAATGATGAAAGGCCCTGTCTAGAAAGCATCAAATTTCCCATGGTTGCCTTTCTTTTCCTTTAGTGCATCCCATTTCAAAACCAAGTCTCCAACCTGAAAATTATCTGTCTTTGTCTTTCTGTCAAAAATTTCCTTGATCTTTTTCTGATATGTTGCAGCCTTTTCAACCCGCTGCTCTCTAATCTAATGTACTTCTGCTAAATCAGTGATCCTCTTTGCCATTTCTTCTTCCTCATTCTGCTCTTCTTGAAGGAATTTTGCCACAGGGAGAGTTAGCTAAATTGGGAATACAGCTTCAGTACCACATACCAGCTTGAAAGGATAATTCCCTGTGGATTTCTTAATGGTCACTCTGTCAGCCCAGAGTGCATACTTTAGCTTTGAATCCCAATTCTTTTTATTGTCCTCTAACAGCTTCTTAATTATCCTTATCAGGCTTTTATTAGAGGATTCTGCCAGACCATTTCCTTGAGGATAGTATGAGGTGGAATGAACCAGTTTAATACCCATTGAATCACACATTTCCACCAATTATTTTGCCCTGAAGGCTGCTACATTATCTGTGACTAGTTTGTGTGGGCAACCAAATCTGTTGAAGATATTCTCTGTCAAAAAATTCATCACCACATTATGATCAGCCTTCCTGGTAGGGATTCCTTCAATCCACTTGGTAAAATAATTAGTGGCTACTAATATCCATCTGTGTTGGCCACTGGAATGTGGATTGATCTCTCCAATGAAATACAAACCCCACTGCTGAAAAGGTCCTTTTGCAAGTATTGGTTTCAAAGGCAAGGACTTCAATTGTTGTTTTCCTTCAAATCATTGGCACCTGTCACAAGATTTAACAAAAGAAAATACATCAGAAAATAAAGTGGGCCAATAGTACCTAGCTCTGAGAATTTTATGGGATGTAGTCTTCCAATGATGGTGCCCTCCACATATGCTGGAATGAAACTGCTGCATAACTTCTATTAACTGTTCTCTGGCCAGACACCTCAAAATCACTCCAGATGGATCCCTCCAATAGAGCAGAGTTTCATAGATACAATATTTAGCTGCCCTAAGCTTCATAGTTCTGGCTTGACTTTGAGTAAAGCTTGAAGGGATTTCTAGCTTCAGCAAGAAATTAATTATTGTAGAATACCAATCACATGAAGCTAGATTTTGTGCCACTGGCTGCTTTCTCTGTGGTTCAGCTGTTTCTTCCTCTTCTGCCTGACCATTTTCTGCAATTGTGCACAGGAAATCAATATCCAATGATCTGCAATTGTGCACAGGAAATCAATATCCAATGATCTGCAATTTTCTTTAGCTAACAACTTGGCAAGACCCTGACCTCTGACCAGCTTGGTGGGCTTCAATTCTATATTAAATTCTATCATCTTTGCAATCCATTTTTCCCTTCTTCCATCAACATCAGGTTGTGTTAGGACATCTTTTATTGCAGCAGAGGGTACATATGCAATTATCTTGGAATGCAAGATATAAACTCTGAAAGCTTTCAAGGATTTGATAAGAGCATATGCTTGTTTTTCAATAATATCATACCTCAGTTTAGCATCCCTCAAGTTCTTGCTGAAAAATGCTACTGGATGTTCTGAACCTTCTTCATCTGCCTGCAATAAAATTGCTGCAATGGTATCTTCAGAGGCAAATGAAAATATATGAAACTCCTTGTTGTAATCTAGACTTATTAAAGTAGGAGCCTCCATAATAGCTTTTTTAATAGACTCAAATGATTTTCTTGTTGCATCAGTCCATCTTACCTCTGCTCCTTTATTCAACATGGAGGTAATATGCTTCACCAATTCTGCAAAATTTGGAATAAACCTCCTTACATAATTAATTTTGCCCAGAAAGGACTGGATATCTTTCTTTGATCTTGGTGCAGACAAAGTCTGTATTGTTTTGAATCTTTTTGGGTCAATTCAGACACCTGTCATAGAAACAACATGTCCTAACAGCTTGCCCTCTTCTAAAGCAAATTGTGATTTTTTGGGATTGACTGAAATCCCAAACCTTTTACACTTCAAAAACACTTATTTCAAATGCTGCAAATGGTTTTGATGGCTGCTGGAGTAAACTGTTATGTCATCAAGGTAGATAAGGACACATTTCTCCTTCTTTCCCACAAATGCTATATCCATAGCTCTCTGAAAGGTGGCTCCAGCATTCATCAATCTGAAAGGCATCTTGGCATACATAAAAGTGCCCCAAGGAGTGGTAAATGCAATCTTCTCTTGGTCATCTGGGCGCACAACAATCTGATTAAAGCCTGAAAAACCATCCAAGAAAGATATTACTTTGGCTCTTGAGACCTTCTGCAACAAATTCTCCATCTTTGGTAGAGGATAATTGTCTTTCTTAGAGCACTTGTTCAAGTTTCTGAAATCAACACACAGTCTGATTTCTCCACTTTTCTTCTTCACCACTACTAGATTGGCTACCCATTTGGAATATCTAAGAGGAACTATAATCTTTGCAGCCATAAATTTTTCAATTAGAGGAAGAAGCATAGGATTTATTGGTCTTAGCTTCTGTTTGAAAGGAATAGTGTCTTTCTCCAGAGGGATTTTATGTTGGATTATGTTCTTATCATACATTTTGAGATCACTATACTCCTGGGCAAACACATCAGCAAATTGTCTCATTAAATTGCAGTATTCAGCACTTTGATCACCTGACAAATGAGTGGAAAAATTTACATATCTAGGTTGACCTGGACTTCCTATATCATGCTTACAGACTGCAGATTGATCTTCTTTTTGGGCAACCTTGTAAGGCACATCATTTTGGTTAAACAATCTTTAAAGAGGAATTAAACTCTTTGGAATATGATTACTAGGAAGCTGGACAATGCTTTCTTTACCAATTTTATTTCTAAGCTGGGATTTGGGGTTTTCTTCTAAGGCTTGATTATTTTGATCAATTTGCATTTCAGAAAACTCATCAATGACTTGAAGGAACCTATTTATATCATCATCATCATCAAAAAATTTCCAATGCTAGACATTATCAGGCAAGGATGGTCTATATTTCATTTGGACTTCATAAATTAGTCTGGGAGGCACGGGAGGGACAAATAAACTAGCAGACACAGCAAGGGAATCAACAAGCTGATTTTGGGCTCTAGGAATATATGAAATATAGAAAAAATCAAAGGAATCCCTGATTCTCCATACCTCATCTCTGTATGCTTTCAGCCTTGGGTGCTTTGCTTGAAATGTTTTATTTACTTGCTGAATGATTAAATCAGCATCTCCAAATACCTTTATGTTCCTGATTCCTCTGTCCTTTGCTGCATTAAGACCCAATAGTAGAGCTTCATATTCTGCTATGTTGTTTGTGACTTGAAAAACCAACTTAAACGACAGCTGTGTGCTTTCTTTCTCTGGAGATACTAGCACCACCCCTACTCCTACAGTCTCCCTGGAACATGCTCCATCAAAGAACATCTCCCAAACCTGACTTCCTTGCTCTTCTTCAGCTTGAACTATTGGTTCCGTGATCTGCAATGAGGCCTTCTGAGATTCTTCTATTTGGAGAATACATGCTCCAAAATCAGTGTCCACAGCATATATGGGATCATTAGTAGGATTCTTCTCATCACTGATGATGTATGCCAACTGTGCTTCTCTGTATAATCTCCTGCTTTCCCCTCCAAAAGCCGGGACAGTGGCATAAGATAGATCATTCTGTAATGTCCCACCTAGTCTCTTAATCCATCCTCTGGACGACAACATGCCAAACTTAGGAGGGACATCTGCTACCACAATATCCATCATCATACTCTTCATGGGCAGCTGAGGTAAGGTAATAGCCATGTCTTTGATTAATCCTAGGCATTTCACTTTCCTTGAATAAAAAGAAAATAAATCATGATAGGGTTTGGTGATATCAAGGCCTAACTCTTCCATGACAACTTTAGGCATTAAATTGTGGCTGGCCCCTGTGTCTAGCAAGAAATTATGGAGGATTTTGTCATGAATGGTCAATGAGACATAAAAAGATGGAGAATTATTATCAGCAGGTTCAATCATGGGACTAAGCACAATAGCAGGCTTATCATCTTGCAAATTGACAGAGTCAGTGGAGGCTTGTGTGGTTTCTAGCTCAAGGGCTTCAAGGATAGGCTTTCTAAACATTTCACTCTTTACCAACTCTACTAGAGGCACAGAGATTTTCATCTTTTGGACTTCAGACTCTACGCTGAAAGAGGAAGGTAATTTATCAGAACCTTTTACCTCTTGAATTGGAGCTTTGAGGATGACTGGGTCAGCTGTTGGTCTTCTCCGTCTGTTATTCTGTGACTCTATCTGAACAGCAGCTCTTTGGGAAGGATTGTCTTTGACATTTTTTGCATTGGACCTCAGATTGTATCTTTGCTATTCACCAGTTTGCAGAATAGCTCCTCTGTCCCACTCTTGACTGTCTTGTTCCTGCAGCAAAGATTTTTCATAAGCATCCAATGTAAAAAATGCAGCGTTTCCTTTATCTTCCATGTAATGAATTTCATCCTCATCATCAAATTGTTCCTCCTCCATGACTACATTTTGGAAGGGAGCTTTAACTTTATGTTCTTCTTTTGATTCTTCACCCCTCTGAATTATTTGTAACTGCTCATTTTCTCTTCTGAATGGATTTGTATTTATTGGAGCAAATGTGCTCTGCTGCCTTGTTTTCCCTGAATTCTGTTCAACCTTCAGCTTAGAAATTTTAGCAGCCAATGAATCTATCATCTTAGTCATTTTATCTAATTTAGATTCTGAAGATGAAGCAGAAGAAGTAGAAGCTTGACCTCTCTGCCTCCTTCTATCAGCTTGACTTTTGAGCTTTTCTGCAGCCATGATATTAGATTCCACTTCCAGTGCTGCATCTTGCATATTAGCTAGAGTGGCACATCTCCTTTCTCTCAACAACAGGCAGAAATCAGAGTCAAAAGCATTGGCATAAGTGAGTTTGATAGAGGTAGGGGTAGGCTTTACCTCAGCTAGTATCTTACTATACATATGGTTGAATCTTTTATTAAAATCAGGCAATGATTCACCATTTTCCCTCTTCAGGTTACCAAACTCAGTATGGTAATACAACAAATCCTTTGTATCTCCCCAGTGCTTCAAAAATGCGTCATCTAAAGCTTCAATATTAGCGATAGATCTAGGTGCTAGTTCTCTGAACCACTTCCTGGCCTCTCCATCAAGGCTCTGGACAAAAACTCTCATCCACACATCATTTTCACTTATATCTAAATTATCAGCATAACTATAAAAAGCTTCAAGCTGCTCTTCTGCTATTACTCCCTTTGTACCAGTGAATTTAGGCATATATTTCTAATATTCTCCCATAGGCATAGGATTTAAAGGAACAGGCAAGACTAAAGGTCCATATCAAGCAACAACAATTCTTTTTATCTTCGTGGGTGCTTGTTGGCCTGCCATGATTGGGATATGTGGAAGAATACTAGCATATTGAATGGTAGGAAGTAATGTGATGGATGGCAGAGACAAAGGGATGTTTTGGACTATATTGGAAGCTTTCTTTGGACTGAGATTCAAAGGGGAACTAGATGAACAAGGGGCTTTATTAATCTTTGCAGGTGTTTGTTCACTAGCAACACTAGGCTCTAAGTCTTCAAATTGTGTATTTTCAACTAAAAACTCCTCATGCAAAGACAAATAAGACTTCTTGGGCTTACCTGATCCTGATGCCCCTTTCTGTGATGCTTTCTTTGATTTGACAGTCCTCTCAGGGTCAGGCACTGGTTCATCTAGTGATTTTTAAGGATTTCTTCGAGTATGTCTCACAAACTGAGCCAGAACTTCGATGTGGAGTTGCCAAAGGTTGGTCTTCCTCCAGTGGAGTCGCCAGATAGATGATTACAACCAGAAATGTGTCCAGATCTTGTCTATCATCAAAATCTGGAACTATGTTGTTCTCCCAGGGAAGCTGAGCTTCAATTCTCCTCTCCCCGGCAACGGTGCTAATTTATGTTATCACCCCAAGAAACTCTCCTAGGTTGTATATCAAAGATGCTCGAGAACATTACAGACTCAACAAAATGTTGGAAAATGGTGGATGAATGGAAGGAAATGATGCATATTCAAGCTAGATAACCACTTCTACTATGCTTAACCCCAGACATGGGTGAACACCCCCAGACTACAAGGCTTTAGACCACCAATTACTCACAGTTTAAGGAAAATGTGATGATGGAGAATACTGATCACACTAGCAGATGCACAGGACCCTGTGATGGCCAGCTGCAACCAGTTAAAAGGTCTGTAAATCTATTTCCTAATGCAAAGACAGGATGAAAACTCTCTGGCATTAAAACAATAGAAACCTGCATACACATTCAATAATACTAACTAGATTCTAACACAGAGGTGGGATGACAGCCCCTCTAATGCTAAACATCAAGAGCACATGAAAAATGCATAACAGGCACAGCTTGGAACAAAGAAGAAGTGGAAAGTGAACAATTAACATCAAAAGAAGCTTGCATTAGCTGAAAATGAAGACCAAAAGCTGCAGGTATCATAGTAGTTATAGTCTCCAGAAGTTGAACTTTACATCAGAATAACATTCATCAACCCTCATTACATCTTGCTTTTGGGTATTTATAGAGTTTGTTTACAAAATTGCTCTGCTATTCTATGCATGGAGGGGTCATAATGGACCACCAACCACATTTACAATTAGATATGGGTCTCTGCTACAAGCTGTGTGCTTTAATGAAAAAAATTGGCCTTTTTAGATATTCTGTTGTCCTTCTCTGAGCAGACAAAGTACCGATTGATAGAAGCTCCATAACTAATAACTTCGTTTATCTGCTCAAGGCTGTCCTTCTCATCCTTCGGGTGTACACTACGTTGAATGCAGTAGTTGAAGCTTTAACTATGCAGAGAGCAGGTAGATCGTCCCCTTCATCCTTCGGGTGAATGATACAGGTCAAAGGCACGAAAAAAATATGGATGTTGCATGAGTAGGACGGGAATAAACGAAAGTCGTCGGATCGCGCGAATGAACGACTATGATCAGCTCACAAAGGGTATCGGGATAAAGCGTGAATGGAGGAGTGCGGGCCATCGGATCGTGTAAATGAACGGTGGAGATTATCTTACAAAGGCCATTGTGAGGTAACGCGAATGGAGACACGTGGGTCGTTGGATTGCGGTCGGGCAAATCCGATGGCTATCGGGCGGCAGAGGTGAGCGAAGGTTAACGAGCGGGGGCCGTACTTGTGGGCGGTAAGCAGTTTCCTCACACTGCTCACGGGGGGTGGGTGGTTTTCATATGTGGAGGAGCGATCTAGTATAATAGCGACACGTGGTGGATGGGACGACGGGGAAACCGCTTTCCTCGTAGGCTATCGTACGTGCAGGTTTGCGGGGTGGGAGCTGCGAATACTGTCAGATCCACGGGAAAATATCGGACGGCCCAGGTTAATCGCGCACGTGCTTTGAGTGATGTGACAGGTGAGGGCCCCGACAGGTTATGTGATTTGCGAAGGCGCGTAGTTATATGCACTTTAAAACCTTAGCGCTTGGGGCTAAATGAAAAATGGGTTTATACAGGGTTTACAAAGGATTATAGAGAAAAATGGAAATAATGGGGTTAAGGGAGGGTAAGGAAAATAAAGGGGAAGGAAGAGACAGAGGTGGCGGGAGTTATAAGGGCATAAAGCAAATGAAGAGGGAAAAATACAATGAACTGCTGCAAGCTCCTTTTTTGTGGAAAAACACACGATTGCAGTGTCTTTGACGGACAAAAACCAAATTATGTAGCAGAGCTAACAGTATCCTTTTATTTGTTGGTTGAGAAAATGTGCATGTGTATATGTGTGTATTATTGTAAATATTGTATGGAGTTGGATTTATAAATCTCCATAGACAATATGATTATTTTTTGGTTGAAGAAAATGTGTGTGTGTGTATGTGGTTATTATTATAAATATCGTAATGAGTTGTGTTATAAAGCTCCAGTAAACGACATGCTTGCCCTTTTTTAGTAGATGGTCATTGTAAATACTGGAACGAGCTATGTTATAAAGCTCCATGGGCAGTATGTTTTGTTTTCAACAACCTTATCGGTTATAGGTGTCATTGAATGTCGAGGATGATGTTCCCCAAAAGGGGAGGGTTTTGTAATATCCTTGGTTAAAAATCCATGTAAAATATATAAAATACCACGATCGATGGGACACGTATTCTAAGGTGAATAATGGGAAAAACATCATAATGGGTGTTCATTCGATTTATTATGGTTAAGAAAATTAGCAAAGGCTATGGGAAAAGGCTTTGGAAAGGCATGAGGCATTTATTGGCATTTTATTTATGAAAATAAAGGAAATTAGGAGAAAAGGAAGGTGAAAGGTCACAAGTTTCACATGAGGAGGAAAATGAAGGAAAATAATGGAAAATGAAGAAAATAGAGGCCTCATTAATAAAAAGGCTTCTGAGGATCAATGGGTAAGCATGGTAAGTTCATTTTTGGAGCTCTCTCTCTTTCATACTCTTGGATACTAAGGGTTTTCTTGGATCACCATTGGAGAGTGCGGCATACTTAGAGTTTTGGAGAAAGAAGGCAAGGGAAGAGTAGGAAAGAGCAAGAGGACATCGACATCAACAACTACAAATGGGTTTTTTCTTGTAGGTACCGAGTTGCATGTACATTTTCCTCACTAGTTTTGGCATGCATGGCAATTGCATGCAGTTTATTGGTCATGATCTGTCACTGGCATGGAGGATTTCCTGAATTGACAGTGGATTTGTGTTGGGCTAATTTATTGACTAAATTAACACAAGTATTTAATTATCAATCCGGGTTTGTAAAACTTGGAGGCAAATCCACTGTATATGGACATCAGATATAATCAAGTTTAGAAGATAAAATTTGAAGAATTAAGGAAGTACATATTACAAATATAAACCTATTTTAACAATTTCTAATTCATTTGTGTAATATATATAAGAGAAGAGGCTCCTAACTTAGGAGAAACAGGTTGTCCTTCCCTACAATACTACTTTCATGAAGATGAATCTAAGAGCACTAATTAACAATGGTTTATGATCCAGAAGATGTAAAAGAAGAGGCTCCTAACTAAGGAGGTCCAAATTTTCCTTCTTCACAATCCTATTATATCACAATCACCATTGCTTCAAACCAGAAATGCATAAATAACTTCAATTGAGAAATGGAGAATGAAATTCAGTTTTAGTTCAAGATCAAATAGAAGGAGATTTAACTTAAATTCTTGTGTGTCCCTTCATATGTAGATTAGAATTAAACCAATATTCATTCAGCAATCATCACACATCTAAATACATTTGAAACAAAAACTAGTCTATGAAAACTACAAAAATTGAACCAAGAAGTGTACTTAGCTTGGTGTGGGGGGCCCTCCACCCTTGCCTTGCACACTTGAAGAAATCTCAGTTGCAGCAACTTTAGTAAATCAACCAAGCATGAACAACAAATTGGAATGAAACAAGTTCTTCAAATTAGCTCCCAACTCAAATTATACAATAGTTACATACAAATTCCATTACAAAAGCCATCAAAGTATTGGCTTTAAATAGAGGTTTAATGAAACAAACTGATCTATATTATCTCTAACACTCATATCTACTCATATCCACCTATCTAAGTCGAACTCATCCAATTCATCTCAAGAAATATGGTCAATCCCATAAAATCTCAAAACTGCCCTATTTCCTAGGGATTTTCTGGTGACTAGTCATGTTTGACCAACCTTGATCGGGCATAATAAAGCTTGTTCTAGCCGAACCAAGTGGAGTTAGCTTAGTCCTAGTTCCCAAGCTATCCATCCATGCATCAAACTCGAGCCCAAGTGTCCTGCAAACATTTCATCCACATAGCTATTACGGGAATTTTTGATTCAGTCCAAAATTGCACTTGAAACTCAATTTTCATAAAAACTTCTAGAAATTGCAACATTAAAATTAAACACCTGAATATGCATAAAATACATCAAAATGAGATGGATGTGATGGAAAATGGATGGAAAATATAAGGATTAAGTAGGTTTCCCTAAGCAAAAATAGACCAAAACTGAGGGCCAACATCTCCCCCTCGCTGATCTTCAAGCATGTCCTCATGCTTGCTTCTGCCTTTTGACCTTTTACTTCTCTATGCTGACTGATCTGCTGATGTACCTGTGGCTCTGTCCTTTGAAGATGAAGCTTTCTCTTGAGCTACCTGTAAAAGGATATCTATGATTTCATGTACTTCTTCTCTTTTCTTGTGGATGACTTTCTTTACCAATATATCATTCTGGATGAGCAGCTTCAGACGACAAATAAAACTTGAATTTTGCAATACATTCTGACACAGGATTCATGTCCCTCTCAAATCAACAATTTTACTCAAAGGATCCAATATCCAGTTTCTCTTACATCTTATTAAAAGAAGCAAAATTTTTTATGTCTAGGCTTTCACTTTCAATTTAGCCACTGGTTTACCCATGCAATCGACAAAATATGGGTCAAAAGAACCATAAAAATATCTCAAATAGAAATGAATTTGAGAAAATTGTTTGCATGGAGTCTAATTAGGCTCGTTCTAAAGAAAACCCATGTTTTCATTTTTCAAATTTCATTTTATTTTGCCCAGAAAAAGCCATGAAAAATAGTAGCTTCTCAAAATTGAAATGCATTCCTGAGATTGAATGATTATTCAATTTGAAATCAATTTTTTCTCTTCAAATTTTTCTCCAATATCTTGCTTACCTGATGCTCTTAAAAAACAATTGAATTTCATGCTTGTTTAATTTCTGTTTTAGTGCAACAATGAGTCACTGTTTTTTAAGCATTACCCTTTGTAGAAAAGAAACACCCCTGTAAAAAAACTTAGTGTTGCGTTGAAATAGAAATATTTTTTCCTGCTCTCTGTACAATTCATCATGCAAACCAGGATTCAATACCTAATCTTCAGCACTGTGCTAATCATCATAAAGAAACTTGCTGCTCACTGTTCAATGGTTTGTATCAACCCCTGCACTGTTTTATTTAATCAATGTTATTTTGGCTCTGCGCACTCACATATAAACTCAAATCTTCAAACAATCAGCGCATTTCCTACAAAAGACTCAAATAACACGGCCTCTTACAACCCCTGCAGCAACCAAAATTTACTCATGTACACAATATACGTTTTTGTTACACATTACAATCCTTTCTTAATCAAAATCATGCAATATATATCCGTGTGTAACAATGGGAAAAAAACGTATCAGCCATACAAATCCTATGTCATGAAACAACACCTAAAAAAACGCATCCTCAGCTCAATAACAATAGCACTCTGCCTCCTCTACTATACAAGGTCGCATATGATCCCAAAGATATTTGAATGACATGTTTTGCATGCAAAATATGGTTGGATTGCCACGCTGTTTTACATAATTTTCGTGCCTTACTCAGCGCCTTGATTTATGCAACTACACCGAATCATGTTTCCTTATCACAACTTCATTAATACACTGCTGTTCATCTAACCCTTAGATTTATTAGCTTCTGGAATCAATGGTGTAGTTTTGGCGTTTACCTGGCTATTGGCGAGTTCTGAGGATTGTTAAATGGCGCTCCATATCCCGGCGATCTTTAGAAAAATCCCCAGATTTCCTCATGAACCTCTGTTGCATTTATTAAACATCCAATCTTACCTTATTCGCCTACGCAATCTATGGGATTTAACTCGGCGTTAAAACTTATGTATAACTACCTTATTTCTACGCCTTAGCTTTGCATTTCTCTCTGCATTTTTTATGGCTCCAGCTTCGTGCACGCGATGAAAGGCTCAATCACTGAGCTGGGTTGCATTTTAATTATGGAAAATAACATTACAGAGTTTGTTTAAATGTAGTTTGACCCGTTTTTTTACCCTCCAAGTCATTTTCTATTCTGCGTACCTGTAGCTGTAGCTCATTCTCTGTTCTGCGTCATTCATGGTTGCATCCTTCCCGCGGCTGCGTTCTCTGGATCCACGGTGTACAGGCCTTTTTATGGCTTCAATAGCTAAGAGAGTGTGTTCTGCGTAGCTGTAGCTCTGTTAAAACGCACAGGGTTTTTTTAAAACATTTTTACCTTTTCACTGTTTGGTTGTGCTCTGACCGGAATGCAACATGGTTTTTTCTCTGCTATTTCAAAATGTTTTTACTATTTACTGTCCTATTGACTGTAGCTGTAGCTCTATGTAATTCTCTACAACTCTCAACAGCTCTACGTTTTGCCCATTCCATTGTTTGGTTACATACATCGTACAGCTGCTTGCATCATTTAAACACAGGTTTGTTTGCCTTGGCAATGTGTCATCCGTTGAAGTGGTTGAATGCACCAGCCATGCAAATGTATAATGGTTTGCGTGCATCATAATTCTGTTTGCGTACTTGCTACTACCCACGATTTTTACCTCAGCATAATATGAACCATGTATTCTGAAATTACACTGTTTCAATGGTTGCAAGCTCATTGTAATTATATGAAATCATTTCCTTGTTTATCGTTTTCCGTGGAGACCTGGGCAGCACCACCATTATGCACAAGAATATTGTGTTTAATACATTTCAAAATGGACGTGTCTTTGTTTTATTTTCATTCAAAATGCGCATATGATGTTGTATTACCTTTCTCACTTCCTTTCAAAAATGTGCATATATTTCCTTATGAAATATTGCTTTCCTTATTTCCTTTGCGCATGTATTTACTATTTATTGAAATGATCTTACCCTTTACCATATGCTTGATATCGTTGCATATTTTCATAAGGTTTGCCATCATCATATTCCATAACTTTACACTATGCATATATAAATAATAGCATTGCTTATGATAAAGTTAATCATTTCGATTTGCACTTATTCCATATGTATTGCAATGTATTTCCTTAATTTTAAAATGACCATTTTTAGGTCATGTTTAAAATTGTTTCCATGATGCTAATTGCTTGGTTTGTTTGTGCAGGTTCAACTTTTTTAAAAATCCTCACTTTGATCCATTTTGCTTTATGGAAAAAAATACTTAGGGTTAGGGTTATGAATATGGAATATATGAAGGGAATGTAGAATATAAGGATAATGACATATTAGGGTTATGGAATGAAAAATATGTACATATGTACATTGGATTAGGTCTAGGGTAAATGTAGAATGTAAATGTAGGATGGACATAGGCTAAAAATGTGATGAATATAAAATATGCATTCAGGTATTAACTCAATTTTAACAAAGTCTAGAAATTTCTACAAAAATGTAAATTTGCAAGAGCAAAATTTTGTACTTACTATTCTTGTACTTCCCTGTAGTATTGGATGAATGTTGTTGTTCTTTAACAATATTGGATGAAGTTGTCTTGATCAAATATCATAGATAGATAGAGCTTATTTATGCTTTTTGTTCTAGCATCCTTCATTGATTCTGGTCCATTGATTGTTGATGTCGTTTCAGGTCCCTCTGCAATTGATTCATGATAACTCAGGTCCCTTCTGTCATGTACATTTTTATGCAATATATACATGTTTGTGCTAACATTTCAGGTCCCTCTGCAATTGATTTCAAAAATATTTCAGGTCCCAACTGCCAACAATACAAGTTCCATCGTCAATTTAGTTGCACAACTAAGTTTATTTTTGCGAACCTTCCCCCTTACTGATGGGAAGACTTGTCCTCAAGTCTTGTTTATTGTGGAGGATGATTCCCGCAAACTCAAACTGAAGAAATGGTAAAACAAAATAGAGAATTCATATTGGCCAAGCTGGTTGGTTTTCCAATATGAATTCGAGTTTGTATTGTGCCACTTTCGTGGATTTTCACAACCAAACTCCTTTATTATTTTTGATCTTTTTTCTATTTTTTTCTTTTCTGAATGGAGGTGGGGTGTAATGGAGTATGAAAGTATGAAATCTTATGAAAATAGGTGATATTGAAGTCATTATGTAGTAGTAAATCTGGACTTCAACATGCATGGTCGTGGAGCTTAACATACAGTATGGATGATGGATCAAATCATGAACAATATGAATTCAATATGAAAGGCTTCTTTGAAGATTGATGTGACTTGACATGGTACTGAACTTGATTGCTTCTCCTAATGATTGTCTTCATGTCTTTTTGCCTTGATCTCGATCATGTTGTAGGGTTTGTTGATGTTGTTGGTCAACATTGAAGAGCAAGCTTCAAGAGTTTGAGTTTCATTGAATGAACTCAACATCAGGTGAATTTTCACTTTGCTTTGACTTGAACATTTGTATTCATATTCTAGAATATGAATTTGACTTTGAAAATTACTTCATCCATGGAGTTCACTCCTTCATTCTTCCTATGACCTGCAAAAACATAGCACTTGCCTGCAATACAACATTAGATGATGGAGGAAGAGAGGTGTACAGTCTCTCTTCTTCCAATATATATGTAAATCATTACAAGCATTTCTTAGAAAACAAGTCCAAAGATTATATACAAACAAATTGCATTTATTTACCCCTTTGAGGAATGGTGGCCAGCCTAGACCTCCTAGTGGTATTTTGTTTACAAAATATTCGTTTGATATCCTATTAGAGTGATTCCAAAGCCAAGTTGAAGTGAATTGTTTAAAATGATATGGTAAATATTATAAGGAGTGCCATATAAATAGGTTTTCAAAATTGTTTAAAATGATATGGTAAATATTATAAGGAGTGCCATGTTTGATAGAGCTGTTTGTTAATTTTTAACTAGACCAATAGTCACTGTTTAAAGCGTAACTTCTTCGATAAAGATCAGATCAATGTGATTCCACTTGGATATTAAAGTAGATTAATTTTTTTATTTCCAGTAGAAACAGGTTTTAAAAATTCTTAGGCTTGATATCACAAAATTGGTGATGAACAGACCTAGGAGGCAGAGTTTTACTATACTGTTTTGAAGACATGCAGTCACTAAATGTGGCATAACGTTTTCATTTCACCTCCAAATGGGATGATTCAAATTGTGTCTTAAAATAGACTTGAATATATATCTCCCATATAAACAGGTTTTGAAAAGAAGATGGTTTGGTATGTCAAATATGCCAATGAACAGTCAAGACCTAGAATTGTCACCTTGCAGATTTTTCGACAAGCAGTTAGTATTTCAAGAATAACTTTTTCATATGATACCTGATTGAAGTGATTCAAATTGATTTGGAAACTAGATTCCAAGGGCTATCTTCCCTATGAATTTCAGATAAAAATGTTTCCATTAGACACTTCAAATATAGGCTGTTCTAACTCTGTCTTCAACATTTCACTTGAGACCTAGTTTTGATTTTGATCACATTTTTATTTTTGATATAAATTGAAATCTTCAAAATGGATTCCAAAACTAGATTTCAAGAGATATGTAAAATAAACCATGATTTCAAAATGATCCTATATGACTACCCAAAATATGCTTTCTCTTACTGCATTTTTCCATGTAGTCCTTTCAAATGAATATTGAACCGTGATTTGAAGAAATTGTTTGAAACAAATTTATTATGGAAGTTTTATTGTGAATTCATTCTACTTGTTTATTTATTCTATTCTATCCTATTTTATTTTAAAAAAATAATTCATTCTCTCAAGTATAAGAGAATTTCCAGTGCATTCATTTTCGTAACAAGATCATAAGTAAACTCATATCCAAATTTGAAAAATATACTTTAATGAATGTTTGGACATGAAAATTTATTTGATCATAAAGATTTGATGAGAAAGAATGTTGAAGAATGGAGTAGTGTTGTAGCCTATTCTTTAACATCATCTTTTAGATCTTGTTGTTGAAAATGGATTTTGTAGTTATTTTTTGATTTTATGTTTTTGTTGGGGGTTTTTGTTTTGGAAACCTAATTTTAGGATCTCTATTTCTAGGCATAAAGAAACATAACTAAGAGAAATGTATCTTAACTAAATTTTTAGTGTTTTTTTTTTTTATCTTCTATTTGACTATGCTGATAATTACCTCCCCGGCAATGATGCCAAAATGTTGGGCTAATTTATTGACTAAATTAACACAAGTATTTAATTATCATTCCGGGTTTGTAAAACTTGGAGGCAAATCCACTGTATATGGACATCAGATATAATCAAGTTTAGAAGATAAAATTTGAAGAATTAAGGAAGTACATATTACAAATATAAACCTATTTTAACAATTTCTAATTCATTTGTGTAATATATAAGAGAAGAGGCTCCTAACTTAGGAGAACCAGGTTGTTCTTCCCTACAATACTACTTTCATGGAGATGAATCTAAGAGCACTAATTAACAATGGTTTATGATCCAGAAGATGTAAAAGAAGAGGCTCCTAACTAAGGAGGTCCAAATTTTCCTTCTTCACAATCATACTATATCACAATCACCATTGCTTCAAACCAGAAATGCATAAATAACTTCAAATGAGAAATGGAGAATGAAATTCAGTTTTAGTTCAAGATCATATAGAAGGAGAATTTAACTTAAATTTTGGTGTGTCCCTTCATATGTAGATTAGAATTAAACCAATATTCATTCAGCAATCATCACACATCTAAATACATTTGAAACAAAAACTAGTCTATGAAAACTACGAAAATTGAACCAAGAAGTGTACTTAGCTTGGTGTGGGGGCCCTCCACCCTTGCCTTGCACACTTGAAGAAATCTCAGCTACAGCAACTTTAGTAAATCAACCAAGCATGAACAACAAATTGGAATGAAACAAGTTCTTCAAAATTAGCTCCCAACTCAAATTATACAATAGTTACATACAAATTCCATTACAAAAGCCATCAAAGTCTTGGCTTTAAATAGAGGTTTAGTGAAAAAAATTGATCTATATTATCTCTAACACTCATATCTACTCATATCCACCTATCTAAGTCGAATTCATCCAATTCGTCCCAAGAAATATGGTCAATCCCATAAAATCTCAAAACTGCCCTATTTCCTAGGGATTTTCTGGTGACTAGTCATGTTTGACCAGCCTTGACCGGGCCTAATAAAGCTTGTTCTGGTCGAACCAAGTGGAGTTAGCTTAGTCCTAGTTCCCAAGCTGTCCATCCATGCATCAAACTCGAGCCCAAGTGTCCTGCAAACATGTCATCCACATAGCTATTACGGGAATTTTTGATTCAGTCCAAAATTGCACTTGAAACTCAATTTTCATAAAAACTTCTAGAAATTGCAAAATTAAAATTAAACACCTGAATATGCATAAAATACATCAAAATGAGATGGATGTGATGGAAAATGGATGGAAAATATAAGGATTAAGTAGGTTTCCCTAAGCAAAAAATAGACCAAAACTGAGGGCCAACAATTTGCATATCCTTTCCATTTCCTAGATAGCCATTGATGCAGGAGCATTCAGGCCTAGTCAGCAATGTGATGACATGATCACATGTTGTAACTAACAAGGTGTTGGAAGACAATAGTTTAGTTAATTTTAATTATTTAAATGTATGAGAGTGTTCATTTATTGAAAAATATGAGAAAAGGGCATAGTGGCTAATTGATCCTCCCTGTGTGGAGATCAGGCCAAACAATTAGATTTATTTGGTTTGAATAGAATATGAGGAATTTAAAAGCTTGATTTAGCATTTGTTTAGAAAAGAGTGGAGTTGAAGAGGTTCTTTAGGAGAGAGTGAGAGATTTCTGGATCTAAACCAGAATTGGTTCATGAATCCACTTTTGTATAAATTGTGATCTTTTTGTATAATTCAGAGGTTGGATAGGTTAGCGAGAGAGAAGCTAGAGAGGTTAGATAGGTTAGTTAGAGGTTCGAGAGAAGCTAGAGAGGAGAGAGTGAGGGTTTCAAGATTGAACAGGGCCTTTTATTGATGTAATCGAGCCAGAGGGCCGAGACTTTGTAAATTCATTATATTGAATAAATAATTCCGTGTGTGTAAATGGGACATTTCTATTGAAATTCTTCGCTTGTCTCTATATAGTTTACCTGTGGAACAACTGAAGCATTCTGCTCTGTTTTTATGTCTTAAGTTATAAAGCACAACGTTCAATGCTTTATTATGGTCCATAGTGTTATACAGTGGCTAAGCACTTTAACCCCAGTCATTTATCCATAGATACCACAGAGAGTTTATATAAGGAGTTGTGCGTGAAAACAGAGTGTGGAGGAGAATCGTGTTTATAACGCAGAATCCGTTAAAAACAAGTGAGATCAAGTCCAAGAGGGAGTAGATGGATCGATGCACAGTAGCCGTTGATCTGGAAGATCAACAGTCCAGATCAAATCGCAGGGAGCAAAACCAATTCATATCGCATCGGCAAACTTTCGTTATAAGGGGCAGACCTTAGGCTTTAAGGAGTTACGATTGCGATCACGCCGATATATCACATCGCTGGAAGTCTTTGTGGATGGATTGGGCCCTAACCCTTTGTAAACTCTGATAGCGACATTGCAATATAACGTGGACCGTTGGATCATATACTTGATCAACGACGGAGATAAGGTGTGCATGCATTAACCAGAAGGTGGTTTCCAAAAGGTGGTAAGCGGTTATCGGGTGGCCTCAAAAGCCATAAGTGGTTTTTCCAATCCAGACCCGATGAGGATATGAGTCAGAATTTAATTAAGTTGAGATCCGGAGGTGATCGGACTGTCTGTCGAATGGACGATCGGATGGATTTCAGGCGCGAATAAGCGCGAAATTTAATTCCCAATCTGGACCTGATGGGCTTTATACAGTGGAATTAATTCCATTTGACATCTGGGTTATGAGTTTGGAGCAGGTTTTCTTGTGTCTCCTTTGTATTCCGATAAAACTGATGACCGAGATTTTTAATGTAAAAGTGCATCCATTCTCCGCTTCCGATATAATGTGCGGGCAGGTTTTAAAGGCTTAAGGCTTCAATACAAACGCTTCCGATGTGGTGGGAAATAACCATAGTTCTAGGTCGATAGTTGTGTATATGGAGGGGGCGATTGCCTTTGTGATCAAATTTTGCCATCAAGGGGCTTCCAACATCATTTGTGGTATCAGAGCTAGCTCACCTCTCTGTAAAGAATGGTTTGGAAATTAAATTGTAATCTCAGCATATGTATAATTTGCACGGAAGTGAGATACAGATGGGGATTAGACTACAAAGAGCACTGAGATCAGAATGGGGAAGCAGTGAATCTCTGAGGAAGGTCTGGTAAGAATGTTTATTTCAAAGGAGAAGATGTTTTCCTTTCAGGAAAATGAAATTTCTGTGTAAGTTGATTGCATGATTGATTTGATTGAGATGAAAGGTTTAGAAGTTAAAGCTGAATAGAAGAGTGGTTTGCTCTGGAATTGAAGACATTTAAATGATTTGAAGAATTTTGTGAAAACTGAGAATGATTGAGGATTTCTTAAAGTATTGTTGAAGGCAATGATATTGATGATTGAAAGAATAGAGATTGGGTTTAATAGTGTAGAAATTTTGAATAATAAACACATATTCAACAGAGATTATCCCGATTATACACTATTGCGGAAAACATGCATACTACTTAACCTCCTCTACGTTGATCATCAATTTACAGAAGCAGAAACAATAACATGCGCACATAGAAGCATCAATCACACATATCAACACAGTATTTTCCCGGGGAAAGCATCTCACTAAAAACCCCAACTATCTTTATATCATATTGATTGAGAACATGTAACAAACATAGTACAATACTCCTCACAAGTATCTCAGTACTATCTCCACCTGTTACACACAATACAGCTCAGATCTGATCTCCAAATCTCCTCCACTGCTTGCCTGCCTCCACTGCACAATACCTGCTGAGAATGAATGAGAATCGCTGATCCAAACTCCTATTTACCTTGTGAAAATCACCCAAATTGTAAATCACGTGAGCAAAAGCTATATTTCACTTGGTATTGGCCCACACTACGCAGAGATTATTGGCATAACTCAATCCCATGCATGTGCACAATTGATAGCAATCTCAACCTCTAACACCTGTCCCTGTTGAACTGTACATGCACTGAGTTAACTGATGTATTCTTCAGTTGCATTATGAGTTAATAATTAGTGAATTAATTAATAACTAATTCACACAACTCATCACTTAGTCTATTGATCAGTTAGACTAAATACAACTAGTTCAACTAAGTCAAACTGAACACAACTCCATTAACTGCTCATCCAACTCCACAGAACTCAACCACATGAGTTCTAACTGATGTCCTGCATGCAATAGCTCAACTGACTCATAAAGAAAGCATATTTCCTTCTGACAGCTGCATGTGCCACATCTGTAGCTCAAACTGAAGTGCTCCAAGAGGATAAGATAAAGTTTATAGTCTAAATATTATTATGAGACAATAATATTTGACTTTTCTATTTTTGACTAGCAGTCTAAAAATAGACTCTGATCACTCCTGCTGTGATCACTCCTGCTGTGATCACTCCTACTGTGATCCAAAAATAGACTTTGTGCCATAATTTGCCTGCGGGCCCACTTAGTGAAGGCGACTCCTTTCCACTAAGCTCCATCATCTTGTTGCATTCTCAACAAGCATTTCTTGTTGCACACTTTTCAACACTCCCTCTCAACAAGAAAGGCTTCCTCTCAAACCTGATCCTGTAACTCTGGAATGTTCTGCATGCAACACATCTGCCCACTCCACTTTGCTCCAACAACACTTGGAACAAAAACACTCCCAACTGACCACTCTGTTGGGCTAGGAACATACTCTGATGCTGAAGCTCTACCTGCTGCTGACAAGTGCTCCCTCTCTGACATCTGTGCTACTGCAACATCCCCATGCATCTCACACCATTGCACACCTCTCTGTGCCACCTAGCACTGTGCAAAACACTTATGCCTCTCGCATTGCTACAGCCTGCATGCTATGCATTGTCCTGGGATTCCCTGCACTGTTGCTCTCTCTGCCGCTCCATCTGCATCTGTCTCTACCCAATCAATCAGTTCCTTCTACTCCACATCGGGGCTCCCGTAGCAAGGTCTCATCCAAGGGGTTGGGTACCTCAAGGATCCTGCCCCTCCTCCTTGGGACGATCAATCCACATCACCCCATCTCCTACATGGAGGTATGGCTGCATGCGATCCCTCAGCCCACCTGGCTCGAAGTTTGCCCCTACTGGAGGTCTCTGCATGAGTAGATGTCTCTACTCGATCTCCTCTCAGCTTCTCTTGTTGTGGCTTCTCCACAACCTCCTGAAGTTGCTGCACCAATCGTGGCTCCTCCATAATTGTCTGAGACTTCTTCTGGCTCTGCATGTTGAGAGGTAATATACCCTCCCTCTCAACCACCAAGTCTCCATCAGTTGCCTTGCTGCTCAAGGCTTTGCATGCATCTACATGCAATTGATAAAGGTTCTTGACTCGAACCCCTATCTTCCAAGTTTCTCCAGTTGTCTTGCTGCGTAGGAAGGCCTTTCCCTCGTTGAAGACAACATCATATCCCTTGTCTTCTAACATCGCCACAGAGATAAGATTCTTCTTCAATCCTCGAACATGCATCACTTCCTTCAATTTGAAGGGTTTACCAGACTCCCTCTCAAAGGAAATGGTACCGATACCGGTCGCACTATATCTACCATCATCACTCATCTCGATGTGCACTCCAAGATCTTTCTCATCCATATCAGAAAACAAATCTCGATCTCCTGTCATGTGAGAAGATGCACCACTGTCCAAGAACCATACCGATCCCATCACACTTGATACCAAGCATGCGATCAGCGAAAAATCCAGCTCAAACTGCGAGGCTAAGGCCTCTCCCGCTGCAGATCCAACAACTTGCTTATTTTTCTTCTTCTGCGGACAATCTGTGGCATCTCCATTCTCAGCTTTGATGTTTCTGAGTTTATCCTTGAGCGCCATTCCACCAGCTCAAAACTCAACCGCTTTTGATCTAAAATTCGTGAGAACAAAGTATTTCTTGTACAGAGATCGACTGTATGGGCATTCACCGAATATCTCACCTTCCAAAAGAAGGATGAATCCAGAGGCTACTTGGCCCAATTACAGACTTTGCCTGAAGAAATAAAATGTAAACACTTTCTGAATAATAAATTTGATGATCAATCCTCGCTTTGATATCCTGTAGAACTTTTTCTACAAATCAAAGAGCTCCAATACCATGTAGAAAATTTGAATAATAAACACATATTCAATAGAGATTATCCCGATTATACACTATTGTGGAAAACATGCATAATACATAACCTCCTCTACGTTGATCATCAATTTATAGAAGTAGAAACAATAACATGCGCACATAGAAGCATCAATCACACATATCAACACAATATTTTCCCGGGGAAAGCATCTCGCTAAAAACCCCAACTATCTGTATATTATATTGATTGAGAACATGTAACAAACATAGTACAATACTCCTCACAAGTATCTCAGTACTATCTCCACCTGTTACACACAATACAGCTCAGATCTAATCTCCAAATCTCCTCCACTGCTTGCCTGCCTCCACTGCACAATACCTGCTGAGAATGAATGAGAATCGCTGATCCAAACTCCTATTTACCTTGTGAAAATCACCCACACTGTAAATCACGTGAGCACAAGCTATATTTCACTTGGTATTGGCCCACACTATGTAGAGATCATTGGCATAACTCAATCCCATGCATGTGCACAATCTCATGCACAACTGATAGCAATCTCAACCTCTAACACCTGTCCTTGTTGAACTGTACATGCACTGAGTTAACTGATGTATTCTTCAGTTGCATTATGAGTTAATAATTAGTGAATTAATTAATAACTAATTCACACAACTCATCACTTAGTCTATTGATCAGTTAGACTAAATACGATTAGTTCAACTAAGTCAAACTGAACACAACTCCATTAACTCCTCATCCAACTCCACAGAACTCAACCACATGAGTTCTAACTGATGTCCTGCATGCAATAGCTCAACTGACTCATAAAGAAAGCGTATTTCCTTCTGACAGATGCATGTGCCACATCTGTAGCTCAAACTGAAGTGCTCCAAGAGGATAAGATAAAGTTTATAGTCTAAATATTATTATGAGACAATAATATTTGACTTTTCTATTTTTGACTAGCAGTCTAAAAATAGACTCTGATCACTCCTGCTATGGTCACTCCTCCTGTGATCACTCCTGCTATGATCCAAAAATAGACTTTGTGCCATAATTTGCTTGTGGGCCCACTTAGTGAAGGCGACTCCTTTCCACTAAGCTCCATCATCTTATTGCATTCTCAACAAGCATTTCTTGTTGCACACTTTTCAACAAATAGGACTGAAAGAAGAACCATTACAAGGAATGAATTTTGGAATTTATAGAAGCAAGACAGGATTTTCTTATAAATAGGTTATCAGAAGGAAGTGGTAGTGTCTGTCATGAATTGGTATATATAATTGAAACTCAGATCTAATCTTAATTGATCTTGAAAGTTGAAGAATCCATTATGAGAAGTAAAATGGGAAATAGTTGTTGGCTGTGTGGAGTCTTTTGAATGGAAAGTCTAAATGAAATAGTGAACAGATGAATCCTTTGACAAAGATTTAACTGATGGAATGGGAATTAATTTTAAGACATCTTTGAAGGAAATATTGCAGGTTTGAAAGGTGCTTTGATGTAACTTGAGATAAGATTGTGCAGGTCAGTGGAAGCAGTGGAATTGTTGAAAGATAGAATGAATTGTACCAGCGTCATAGCATATGAGCTATGTTAAAGAAGATAGAGCAAGAAGAACTCTCAGATGAGTAAAGGTGACAGTACCCGACAGTGAATGAAATTACTGAATGAAAGAAGGAAGTGAGCAATTGAAGATGCAGAGCCTAAAGCAAGGAGTGTTCGAGAGAAGATGAGAACAACTTCCAACTGTGGTTGGGTAGAAGTTGTTGAGGCAGCTCCACAATTGTGATTGTGGATAGGAGATAACAATTCCAGCAAGAGGAGTGTTGGGTAGAATTATTAGTCAGTGAAAGGTTCGAGGAAAGAACCAATAGATGTGAAAAGGCTGAACTCAGGAAAGTTTGGTGAGGCATTTTAGTAGACTTGTTACAGGTGAAATGGAAAAGGCTAGTTGCAGCTCACTAGTGAACAAGGAAAGTTCACCAGAGGAAGAAATGGAACTGACTATTGATAGTCATGACAGGGGTATAGAGGAAAGTCAGAGACAAAGGAAAAAGAGTGCTGAAGCAGTTGGACTCAAAGGAATGAGTAAAGAAGAAAGGGACATAGAGTTGGCTGAGATGAAGGTAGAACTCAGTCATTTGGAGAAGCTGGTATTGAAAGGAATTAAAGAAAAATGCAAACAAGGATTTTGTGTGGGAAAAAGAGTTAAATGGCTTGTCAGAGAATTGTTTGCTGAGAAATTAATACTTCGAATGGTTGAGAATGAAGGAGTAGAATACATCTGTGAACCAGAGAAAGGATCTCTCCTTGGGGAAGGAGATAGTGATGACAGTGATGAAGAACTGATCTATGCAGATCAGAACGAAAGGAATGTGTTGGTAACATCCTCACAGGCAAGAGGATCTCATATTTTTGGGATTAATTATTTCCGTGAATGTAAAATTACAGGTATGTAGCCTAATGAATTTGAATCTGTGTATGAAAAGGTGAAATAGGTAGAGGTAAGAAAAACACAAAAGGAGGTGCATAAAGACTTTCAAGACTTCAATTGGTGGAGGAAATTAAAAGGTATGGCTAAATGGTTGTGTCTTCTCTTAGTGAAAACTTATTGGATCATATTTGAAGGAATTTTAGCATGGATAGAAGACCAATGGGAAATGGAAACAGGAAAGGAAACAAATGCATTGCAGATTTTTGAAGTGAAGAGAAGGAAAGCTGACACAGAGAACTTAGTTGAAGAAGTTAAGTCAAGGAAATATTTGAAATATCAAAGTCTTATCAGAGAAGAGGAAGAGACATTGTTGTCTTATTTGGATAAATTGAGTGTTGGGAAAAATTGTGTAGAACAGAAACATATTCTACAAACCTATGATGAAGTTGCCAAGCATAGTCAAGAAGTTGCAATCCCAGAAGTTTTCTTTGATGAGGAAGAAATAAGATATGTTGAGGAAGAATTTCTTAATAACTTAGTGAACTATCATAATAGTTCAGAGAAGCATGAGGAGCTGATCACTGAGGCTTCAAATGAAGATCCTTGTAATTTTGAAACTGACATGTTGTGTATGTTTTCAGGTTTGACAAGTAATGAACAATAATTGAACAATGTGCTTATGCATGTTGATGAAGAAGTGAGATTACTGGAAGAAATGGTTGAAGCAGAAATATATTTTGAGCATGTATTTAATAATTTTGAGAATGATGATATTGATAGGGAAATTGTCATGATTAAAGAAGCTGAAGATAAGCAAATGAAAGTTTGTGATGATAACCAGAATGAAATATCTTCAATAGAGAATCAAAATGAAAGTACTATGGAAATTATGAAGGAATATATGATGATGTTGACAAATACAGAAGTTCAGGAATTCTGTGATTTTAAAGTGGATCATTTTTATGAACTTGTAAACCATGAAGAAGCTTTAGAAAACCAAAATTTTGTTTCTGTTGTAGGAGACGCTGAAACAACATCATTTTGTTGCAATAGTATAAGTATAGAGGATGAAAAGATACTTCATAATGATATGCTCCAAGAAATCCTAGCTATTGAATTGTTGCATGATAGTCTTGTGTCAGAACAAGGAACATCGTATGATACAGAGAAAAGTATGGAAATGAAAATTGAAGACAATTTCATAACTTTTGCAGAAGGACAGTATAAAGATTTGATGGCAGAATTATCTATGAAGATTGAAAACCATAGTTATTATGAGTCTGACAATTGTGATGGAAATTCTGTTTTATACAGGAAGGAGGAATCATATGTAAATGACATGCTTATTGAATATGAAGGAAATGGCATTTTGCTGGAAAAGTTATTAGATGAACCTGATAACATAGAGGAAAAGATTATCTTTAATGATAATGGAGAAGGAGCTGTAGAGTACAAACAACAGTTTGTAAATGACAGAGATGAAGAAGATTTGGACATAAATTTTATAATTTATATGGTAAAGGAGAATGTACAGCATGCAGATGTCAGTGGAGTTTAGTTGAGAACAAATTGTAAAGAGGAAGTTGAGAAATTGTGGAAGATGAAGACAGTTAAAAAGAGGGACAGCAAGGAAGAGAAATTAACAAAAGGAATTTGTATCAGTAAGGAAAGAGGACAGTAGAAAAATAAGATTTGGAAATCTGGAGGAACATAAGTGACAATGGAAGAAGAATTGAATCTTCAGCATGATGGAAGTGATGATCAGTTACAAAGTAAAGTTTGGGATACTGGATAATCAACAGAAGAAACACATGACCATGAGGTCATGAAAACTTTCAACTTTGGGAGTTTGATGCAGGAGCATTTAGATCTAGTCAACAATGTGATGGCATGATCACATGTTGTGACTAACAAGGGGTTGGAAGACAATAGTTTAGTTAATTTTATTTATTTAAATGTATGAGAGTGTTTATTTATTGAAAAATATGAGAAAAGGGCATAGTGGCTGATTGATCCTCCCTGTGTGGAGATCAGGCCAAATAGTTAGATTTATTTGGTTTGAATAGAATATGAGGAATTTAAAAGCTTGATTTAGCATTTGTTTAGAAAAGAGTGGAGTTGAAGAGGTTCTTTAGGAGAGAGTGAGATATTTCTGGATCTAAACCAGAATTGGTTCATGAATCCACTTTTGTATAAATTGTGATCTTTTTGTATAATTCAGAGGTTGGATAGGTTAGCGAGAGAGAAGATAGAGAGGTTAGATAGGTTAGTTAGAGGTTTGAGAGAAGCTAGAGAGGAGAGAGCGAGGGTTTCAAGATTGAAACAAGGCCTTTTATTGATGTAATCGAGCCAGAGGGCTGAGACTCTGTAAATTCATTATATTGAATAAATAATTCTGTGTGTGTGTAAATGGGCCATTTCTATTGAAATCCTTCGCTTGTCTCTGTATAGTTTACCTGTGGAACAACTAAAGCATTCTGCTCTATTTTTATGTCTTAAGTTATAAAGCGCAGTGTTCAATGCTTTATTATGGTCCATAGTGTTATACAATGGCTGAGTGCTTTAACCCCAGTCATTTATCCATAGATACCACAAAGAGTTTATATAAGGAGTTATGCATGAAAACAGAGTGTGGAGGAGAATCGTGTTTATAACATAGAATCTGTTAAAAACAAGCGAGATCAAGTCCAAGAGGGAGTAGACGGATCGATGCACAGTAGCTGTTGATCTGGAAGATCAACAGTCCAGATCAAATCGCAGGGAGCAAAACCAATTCATATCGCATTGGAAAACTTTCGTTATAAGGGGCAGACCTTAGGCTTTAAGGAGTTGCGATTGCAACGCACTGATATATCGCATCAACAGAAGTCTTTGTGGATGGACCGGGCCCTAACCCTTTGCAAAATCTGATAGAGACATTGCAATATAACGTGGACCATTGGATCATATACTTGATCAATGGCAGAGATAAGGCACGAATGCATTAACCAAAAGGTGGTAAGCGGTTATTGGGTGGCCTCAAAAGCCATAAGCAGTTTTTCCAATCTGGACTTGATGAGGATATGAGTCATAATTTAATTAAGTTGAGATCCGGAGGTGATCGGACCATCTATCAAATGGACAATCGGACGGATTTCAGGCGCGAATAAGTGCAAACATTAATTCCTAATCTGGACCCAATGGGCTTTATACAATGGAATTAATTCCATTTGATGTTTGGGTTATGAGTTCGGAGCAGGTTTTCCCGTGTCTCCTTTGTATTCCGATAAAATTGATGATCGAGATTTTTAATGTAAAAGTGCATCCATTCTCCGCTTCCGATATAATGTGTGGGCAGGTTTTAAAGGCTTAAGGCTTCAATACCAACGCTTCCAATGTGGTGGGAAATAACCACAGTTCTAGGCCAATAGTTGTGTATATGGAGGGGGCGATTGCCTTTGTGATTGGATTCTGCCATCAAGGGGTTTCCTGCGTTAGCCATGGAGATTGTGGGTTTGTTTCCTTGTTTTGTTTAGGTTGGTTCTCATGTTTCCTTTAGCTTGGGTTGAGTTATTAGTTTCTGAAAGCCCTAGTTGGACAAATGCTCTGGAAGCCCTGTAACAACTTGGATTGAGTTACTAGTCCTGGAAGCCTTGGTTGGACAAACGCTCTGGCGACCCTAGGTGGGTAGGAGTTACTAGTCCTTGAAGCCCTGGTATACTACCAACATTCTTTATTTTTCTTGAAAATATATAAATTCTACACATATATTCACTATTTTCCACACAAAATACATGCAATAACATCATTAATTTCTAGTTCATTTTCTAAATAACATTAGAGATCTAGTGTATGACAAAAACTTATATACTTATGCCTGGGACCATTTGTGTGACTCCTTGTCTTAGAAAAACCGATGAATAGAGCTACACCATTAATTTTTTGGTGGTTTATACCATGAACAATTACAACATTGGGTGGCTCACTGCTAGGACAAAAAGCAATCACTAGTATCTCATTGTTGGACATGAGAGTGAGAATGCACTCATGGGAAACATGCAATATACTTTATTTTGTGGTAAACTTCCATAATACTTTATTTTCCTTGAAATTATATAAATGTTGAACATATCTTCACTGTTTTCCAAACAAAATACATGCAATAACGTCATTAGTTTCCAGATGATTTTATAAAATACATTAGAGATGTAGTGCATGACCAAATCTAAAATTCCCTTCTCATAATTTCTCGAAAAAACCACAAAAATTCTAAGTTTAAACTATCTGGCTCATTATGGAGTTTTTACAAACAATTTGTATGCAATGTCCTATAACTGTATTGTCTTGTATTTCAAGCAATGCTTGAAGAACAAAGGTAAATGCTAAACAACTCAACTCCATGAAAATAGTTCAACCTATTATTTCTCATTGATATATGAAAGGTACAACCACTAAATCCACTATTTTTCAAGTATAGGTAACTCAAAAATAAGAAAAAGTAACATAGAAAACATTACATGGAGATTGGGAAAGATTACACTTCGCGAAAGGTAAGAAGAACCTGGTACAAGATGGATGCTAGCAATATCTAGACACAGTCTTTATGTGAATGTTCCAACACTTTACCACAAAGATTCACTGCCCAAATTTATAGACATTGGTTCAACCTTTAAGCATGAGGTCACATTCCCTCACTCAACAATAAAAATAAGCTAAATATAATATATCTCATTCCAGAAATAAGAAGAAATATGCAATCCGTTGAATAGAGAATTTATGCCTATGGTGTAGAGCCAACACACCTAGAGAAAGGGAATACACTTTGACTAGTAGAGAAACCCTCCAATAGTTGATAGTTTTATGAGAACTTAGTCCAAGACTGAGATGTGATAATTAACTCATGCCACATAGAGAAGCTCCCACCTTTGCAAGCTTAGGAACACACCAACAAAAAGGAGGTAATATTGGCCAATGTTAAGGGAAGTACTCAACCCATGTGTAGCGATAAACATTTGTTTTTAAACATTGGTAATGTGTATTGCCTTAACCCAATAATATGAGAATTTAGTGATACAGGTGGATATTGGTGGCCACTGGCTTATTCCACTTGGACCCTCACTATTGTTTCTTTCAATTTTCCAGTTTCCTTAATTGTAGCACAATTTACTATTTTTAGCAGTTTTTTGGGTCCTCAACTTCCAGAGCTGTCTTGAGGCCCTAAACGACGATTTTTTGGAAAAATTTCTTGGTGATTGATAAAGCAATGCATCAGCTACTATAGTCCTTAGGGAGGTATTTCCAACGAAGTATCATATGCGTCAAACATAGATAATATGACCAAGTTATGACCCTGGGAAGTTGGCTACCCAACTAACCCCAACGGGGCCCATAAAATCTTAGTGTTACATCTCCTCGAGTTAGGGTTTTCTCTTATTATTCAATAATAAAAAGTCCCTTGAGCCTCATTGTAACTCAATTCAGAGGCATGTAGCCATCACATCTATTCTCATAGATAAGCTACCATCGCTCGAACTATCTTATTTCCATTCTGTTTGTAAGCATAGTTCAATATTTTTCTATTAATGAAATGAAGTGTTTTTCTTCTGTATCTCTATGTTTATGATTATATATGTAAGTTGTTGCATTCCTATTTAATTTCAGATCAATGGTATCAGAGCACTCTGCTCTTTCTCGTTTTTCTTTGCATGTCCCTAACAAGGTTACGGTATATGCAATTAGGGCTTGATATGGTTGAACCATTGCAGGATAAACCTTGAAAAACTAGACGAACTCCCATGGCGGAAGAAAAGAAAGGCGAGGTGGTAGGAGATCCTTTCAAAATGTTGCTTGAGGAAGCCCTTGAGCGACAGAGGGACGTGATGATGGATAAATTTTTCTAGATCCTTCGACGACTATCCACAAGCAACACATCTTCATCTAGCAATCACTCTGGAGGCACCACTCCTTTTAAGTTACAAGTTAACTTCGATATTCCCATATTTGAAGGCCTGGTAGATGTAGATGCCATAGATAAATGGTTAAATATGTTGGAAGCATATTTTTTAGTTCATGAGTTTTCCAATCGGGAAAGGATTACTTTTTCACTTCTCAAAGCCGCCCCACACGTTAAGGACTGGTGGGAAACCTACTATGAACAAAAGGATGAGAGTGAAACCTCACTGTTTTCAGCTGTACCCAATTGGAATTCTTTCTGAGATGTCATCAAGGAACAATATTACCTTGTCGAGAGCTATGAAGATAAATACATAAAGTGGACCTTGCTATGGCAAGGAAGGGACCAAAATGTGCTAGAGTTCACAAATAATTTCCATACCCTTCGCACAAAGCTAGGTATCAAGGTTACTTTAGCATTTGGTGCTCAAGTACCACGATTGTCTACACAAGTACATCCAGGACAAGATGGAGTTCCTGGACATCTCCTCGCTTGACACAGCATATCGGTACGCTGTAAAGGTTGAGTAGAAGTTTAAACAGAAGTAGTGGGACTTTAGATATGCGAATCCAAAGCAAGGGAAAGGCGCCCCCAAACCACAGAAAAAAGGACCAAGCAAAGGTGGGGCTACCCAGGACAACCTGTCGAAGCCGCAAGAAAATAACAACACCACGAAGATGAAGAAGGACAAGGGAAAATGGTGTGTGTTCCATAAGAGCTCCACTCACAATACAAGTGAGTGTCAGGCCAAGCAGTCACTCGTAGCCGAGATGAAGGCTTCTGAATCAGACATAGTTTTCGACTTTGAATTAGAACTTGATAAGGGATTTGAGAAAGGGAAGTAGATTATTGATGTAGAGCCCAGTGCCATAGTGGCCACCACAAATATCTAAAAAATTGAGCCTGAAGATCCAGAGGAGGGGGGATGGATCTTCCACTCAAAGATGTGGGTGAAGGGTTCTCCGTTGCAATTCATTATCAACATCGAGAGCCAAAAGAACCTCATTTTAGCAGAGGTCATGAAGCGGCTAGGGCTAAAGACTACAACACATCCACAACTGTACACCATCAGGTGGCTTCACCAAGGATGAGATATTCGCGTCAACCAGTAGTGCCACCTTGCCTATAACATCAAGCCCTTCACAGATGAGGTACTCTGTGACATTGCTCCTCTTGAAGTTTCTGATGTATTGTTAAGACAACCATAATTTTGAAAGCAACATGTTGTATATGAGTCTAGACCTCATTATGTGATTATTACTTTGGCTAATAAGTTGTATAGGATACCAGAGATAGCCCCATCTACCGCCATTTCTTTGATCACTACAAAGTAATGCAGTAAGATCAATTCCCAAACCAGGAATTTTTTTTTTCTTATGATTCACCCCCAAGGCAAGAAGAAGGTTGTGGCCATGGCTTCCAAGCAGGGCTCCTCTACACAACAATAGCAGATGGATAAGGTTGTGGAGGAATACAAGGATATTTTTTCCTCACCCACAGGGGTACCTTTGCACTGTCAGGTCAAGCACTCCATAGATCTAACCCTAGGCACGCCACTACCCAATGGAATGATCTATTGATGTTCTGTTCTAGAGAACGATGAGATCAAGAGCCAGATTCAGGAACTACCACAGAAAGGGCACATCAAGCCAAACTCGTCACCCTATGGGAGTCCGATTGTATTGGTACAGAAGAAGGATGGGGCCTGGAGGCTCTGTATTGAATATCAGGCATTGAACAAGATCACTGTCAAGAATAGGTACCCAATCCCATGAATTGATGAACTTTTGGACCAACTCATGATGAGCTTTTGGACCAACTCAAGGGGGGAAAATATTTCAGCAAGATTGACTTGAAGTCAGGTTATCACCAGGTGCCTATCGAACCCTCCGATGTGTGGAAGACTGGCTTTAAATCCAAGGAGGGCCTTTTCGAATGGTTGGTCATGCCATTCGGATTGACAAACGCCCCTGCAACCTTCATAAGACTGATGGACAAAATCTTGCGACCCTTCACCAGTGCATTCATGGTGGTGTATTTAGATGACATCTTGATCTTCAGCCAAAGTTGGTTACATCATTAATGAGTAGGGTGTGCATGTGGACCCATCCAAGATACAAGTCATTCGAGATTGGCTAGCCCCAATCACTCTAACAGAGCTCCGCATCTTTTTGGGTCTTGGCAATTTCTACCGTAGGTTCATGTTGGAGTTCTCTCATATCACTTGGCCTTCAAGTCAAGTCACCAAGGGCAGAGCAAAAGCAAATTTATTTTGGTTGGAAAACCAAAAATGAGCATTCTCCTAGTTGAAGAATTGCCTCCCTTGTGCACTAATTCTCATATTACCAAATCTGCAACAACCATTTGAGATTGAGGCAGATGCCTCCGACTATGCTATCGGTGCAGTTCTTACTCAACATGGGCATCAAGTGGCTTACCATAGTGAGACACTTTCAGACATAGTCTGAAAGTACCCCACTTACGACAAAGAAATGTATTCCATTGTGCAGGTCTACCATCAATTGAAGCATTACATTCTAGGAAAGGAAACGGTCATCCACATAGACCACGCGCCTCTATAATTCATACAGACACAAGGGATGTTGTAGAACGATCACCATCAGAAATGGTCCACTTATCTACAACAGTTCCATTTGAAAATTAAGTATAAGAAGGGAAACACCAATAATGTTGTTGATTGCCTCAGTCGACCATCGGTCATGACACTAATCACTATGCTCAACTTCTATGGGCATGAGACATTGGGGTGACCACATCTTTACGAGAGCGATCCAAAATTCAACAACATATACCAGACACTCCCCGAACGGAAGAAAGTTCCAAATTTTTACTTTCAGGATGCACTATTAGGCCACTTGGGACACATATTTGTTCCTTCAAGTGAGTGTTTCGAGATGATTTGGGATGCGCACTACAGTTGGGTCAGTGGACATTTCAAAGTAGAGGAAACAATGGTGGTATTATAGAAGTATTTTTATTGGCCGAAACTTTGTTAGGATGTTGGGAAGTACATTAGATCTCGCACTGCCTATGCCATTGCCAAACCAACCATCAAGAAGCAAGGCCTGTATACTCCTCTACCTACTCCTAGTCAGCCTTGGGAATTTGTCTCCATGGATTATATGTCGAGCCTTCCTTCTACTAAGCACGACAATGATTGCGTTTTCATGGTCGTCGACAAATTCTTTAAGAGGGCCATCATGGTAGCCTGCAAGAAGAGTATCACAATAGAGGCCACTGCTAATCTCTTCTTTGAGCGAGTGTGAGTACACTTTGGGATCCCACAGTCCATTATCTCAGAACGAGACAGAAGATTCCTGAGTGCATTTTAGTTAAGTCTCTGGTCGATGTTGGATACAAAACTTAGTAAGTCCATGGATTTCCATCCCCAAACTAATTACCAAACATAGGTTGTCAACAAGATGATCATACACATTCTACGAATGTACAACTCGAAGAATCTCTCTTCTTTGAGCGAGTGTGGGTACACTTTGGGATCCTGCAGTCCATTATCTCAGATCGAGACAACAGATTCCTTAGTGCATTTTAGTTAAGTCTCTAGTTGATGTTGGATACAAAACTTAGTAAGTCCACGACTTTCCATCCCCAAACTGATTACCAAATAGAGGTTGTCAACATGATGATCGTACACATTCTGCGGATGTACAACTCAAAGCATCCACACACATGGGATGAAAGTCTCCCTTATGTCCAACACAGCTACAACAAAGCTCTCCACATCTCAACAGGACATAATCCTTTTCAGGTAGGGCTGGGATTTCAGCCATTATGCCCCATTGATGTGGCCATACCGTTTGCAGCGATTCAAGTAGATTCAGATCACATGCAATCCAAAGCTGAAAGGGATAACAACTTCATTGAGTGTATTCAACACATCTGCCAATAGGTCCATGATATATTGGACAAAGCTAATGCTAAGTACAAGCAATGCCATGATCAACATTGAGTGCTGCACAAGTTCTAGGTGGGTGACAAATTTTGGCTACATTTGCAGAAGGAGCACCTTGCTGGACCCCACCGCAAGCTTCACCCGCTTCGATATGGGCCATACACCATTTCCAAGGACGTCAGTGACAATGCCTTCGAGCTCAGCATCCCACCGTTCCTTGGTATGCACCTAGTGTTCAATGTAGATTGCCTTCAGCCATACTGTCCACCATTATTGGACACATCCGACATTGCATAACAGCTCACACCAATAGAGCTCAACCCATACTGCAAGGAACAAGCCACAACTAATCAGATCATGGACACATTGATCAAGAACACTCGGAAACAGAGAATACAACTATATCAAGTTGTCAAAGTAGGCCAACTCCTTCACCAAGGAAAATGGCTCATAAGGGACCAAGTTCAATAGAAGTTTCCTAATCTCATGGAAGATCTCAATGCAATGGGGACTGTTGCTTCCTAAGGGGGGAGGACTGATCCAGGTGGGTATTGGTGGTCACATTCCTATTCCACTTGGACCCTCACCATTGTTTCTTTTAGTTTTTCAGTTTCCTTAATAGTAGCACAATTTACTATTTTTGACAGTTTTTCGGGTCTTGAACTTCCGAAGCTGTTTTGAGGCCTTAAACAAAGTTTTTTTGGAAAAATTTCTAAATGATTGACAAAACAATCATGTTTATCGTTGTATTCCTCAAAGAGATCTTTCCAATGAGGTATCATGCATGTCAAACAAAGATAATATGACCAAGTTACGACCCTAGGAAGTTGGCTGCCCAACTAACCCCAATGGGGCCCATAAACTCTTGGTGTTACATCCCCTCGGGTTAGGGTTTTGGTTGTTTAGGGTTTTCTCTTATTGTTCAATAATAAAAAGGCTCTTGAGCCTCATTGTAACTCAGTTAAGAGGCATGTAGCCACCACATCTCTTCTCAGAGATAAGCTGCCATCCCCCGAGCTATGTTATTTCCATTCTGTTTGTAAGCATAGTTCAATATTTTTCTATTAATGAAATGAAGTGTTTTTCTGCTGCATCTCCGTGTTTATGATTATATTTGTAAGTTGTCGAGTTCCTGTTTAACTTCAGATCATTTAGCTAGCAGAATAAAATGATAAAACTCGTCCCCTAATAGCAAGGAAACTCAACCAGGAAAAATCCAACAAACCCGACCTTTATGTATGAACTTGAGCTTTGAATCTGTGGCTAAACTTGGGCTTTTATATTTAGCAACTTAAATCTCAAATTTGGCTGGGAATCTACACCTGAAAAATGATATATGAAAAAAGAAATAGAATATGGACTAATAACACCTCTTTGTC